>CM070628.1:5807839-8207839 GCA_036346255.1 Ampelocalamus luodianensis
TGCACTTTAACTGGGTGAATGTAAGTTACCATTGAGCTGATATAAAATCCAACAGTTGTGAAGTAACACGAGAGCATTCGGAAGAAATCAAATCGATGACCCAAGCGGTAGATATCTCTGCTAAGTACTTGCTCTCCATTACCACATGCCACTTTGGCCTCAAAGAGAGAGATTTGGTTAAGACCAACATCACGTCCTTTTCCCACTTGAATGTATTCATGATGGGTGACATTTCCACGTCTCAGTGTTGAGTTGAAACCTGAAAACAAAATTTAAGTCTGTTGTCCAAGAGCACAAATGGGTGACAGGCTGACAGCCAGAAATAAATGGAGAATCACGTACCAGCAAAAATGTCTTCACTTAAATTTATACCACAGGAAGCCTTGCTAATTCCACCTCTTGTAATGTGAAAAATCCTATCAAACACATCGGGATGTCCGTAGTGAAAACGTACCCTGCCCAGAAAAGACGGTATGTCAGATATACAGCACTTG
The DNA here is from genome assembly GCA_036346255.1 of Ampelocalamus luodianensis. NCBI lineage: Eukaryota > Viridiplantae > Streptophyta > Magnoliopsida > Poales > Poaceae > Ampelocalamus > Ampelocalamus luodianensis. The sequence continues at coordinate 5,808,334 of CM070628.1, forward strand.
ACCATAAGACCTGATACCCTCTGCACTCTTGAACAGTAGTATCACAATCTAAACTTCCAACATGCTATATCTTGAAAGCTTCAATGCCAAGAAATTTTTAGGCAAAAACACTTGGTTTATTTAATCTTTATCACCTTATTTACTTCTAATCTCAGACGCATATTCACGTGCATTTCAAGGGGTGAAAAAAAAAATCCATAAGAGGTCATCTAGCACTTGTTTTTATAGGAGACAGTCACCACAGATGCTCAGCACTTCGAACATCATACTGCAACATATAAATGACACTCACAATGTTCCATATGATAATAATGGAAAATGTTTCATTCAAATAGGACATATCAAAGTGATTCAGACTTACTTCAATGGATTAGCAAGGACCCTCTGTCCTATTGTCACAAAGCTGGTTTCCTGGTTTGACATAAACCAGGCAAGAGATGACACACTACAATCCAGCAACATTAGATGTTAGGCACTGGTTTGCATTTTAGACAAAGAAATTAAGTAACAACTCCAAAGCTTACAAACATACCTTCCAGTGAATATGTGCTCACGCACTCCAAGAATTGTTGGCTGACGCACACCATGGTTTTCATTGAATTCTTCCAGCAAATTCCGCATTTTCAAAGCTTCCTCCAAATAATTGTCCTAAAGATCATTGATAAGTACAGCAAAGAATGTAGCATAGGTCTTAAGTGGTACCATAACTATTCAATTCACCTGGTTCATATCAATGGTTTGCAAGGCTTCACCCCGGGTAAAAATGATTGCATGATTTTGGTTTTCGGGTTTCCCTTCACCTAATTTCGCTGGTCCTGGCAATTTTATGCGGTATATTTCCTTCACAGGATATGGAAGTATGTAAGCACTATTGAGGTTTACATCAGACCAAAATACCATCAAGGCTGAGATGGTAGAAAGTGAATTCCAGTTTACAGCAATGACTACCTGATCATGATTGTCAAGAGCTTTTACTAACACCGAATAAAAGACCTTCTGCACCTTGTCACCATCCCTCTCTTCAACTTCATCAATGTATGCCACACGGAGACCGGGATAACTGTAGTTTCAAATTGAAATTGAAATTACTTTGAACATAAGGAAATAATATTTTAAAATGGAACAAGCAAAGTGCAGTGGATGTTTTTCCCAAGGAGCATGTAATTGTCAGTTCAATGTTAACTACCAAAAGAAGAGTAACCAAAAAAATTAAGAAAGAAGACATTTTGCTTTTGGGGGTTATACACAGTATCTTCTAATTGGCCAAATGTTGTAAATTATTTTTAAGAATCATTGAAATGACTTACTTCACCATCAAGTTCAAGATATCTGTTGCACGTCGATCACCAGATTGTTTCTGATTGCCGTAAATCTGGCAAGTTGCAACATATGTAAATTTCATGTCTGCTATAGCCTCAAGTTGAGAGGACAAAGATCTTTGGCTTTTCTTATCCTCCTCTGCTGGATCTGCAACTGCTTTATATCCTTCCAATATCTCTGCAAACAAGACAGGGCATAAAATCAGTAACTATTTATAAAGGTACTAAAAAAGGGATGGTCAACTTGTAAGTTGAAGAAGCTTGCCAGATTCAGAAGCCATGTCAAGGAATGCTTGAAGCTTCAAAGCTCTCCTATAATACATCATGCCTCTAACTATTCACAGCAAGAAAAACGTGTAATGGGGAATCAGCCAAATCATCCTTATTTGATAACGCGATGGTATGATCAAAGTACCTGTTCTACAGAGTGTCTGCCCTCTAAGAGAAGCCCAGTGACGAAGTTGTAGGACATTTTCTTCATTTCCCCAAACTTCGCTTTCTCTTTTGCAATTAATTCTTTCCATGAAATTATTCCATTCATCTATAACAAAAAGTATGAAGAATCAAATACGGAAACCTGGTGACAGGAATTCATAAAGAAACAAAAGTATCAAAGGAAAGTCAAACAGAAATGACACCTGGAAAGATCTTTTGTAGGTAGAATATAATTGATACGCCATCTTCATTCTCCAGATCAAGATCGCTTCTCGAATATACAGTTTCCTCACTGTAGTATGGAGTCATAACACTGCAAAGGACAAAGGGTTTTACATAATTATCTAGAGCTCAATCGTTTTCACTGAAACTCTTATAACAACATGATACATTTAAACATAGCAGGTTTATCACATATTTGTTGTGGTGAATTCAGGATTTCTTTCTGGTTTTAATATTGTAGTTTGACTTCGGTGTGCGCTTCAACATGGGTGCTACAGCAAAGTTTGTTGTACAGGCCTCCATCTGGAAGGTCACCACCACTTTGGTTTACAATTTCTGTTTCCCAAACAGAAGGATTTATAGTGTTTTGTTACCATCAAGCAAACATTAGGAATTCAGTTCATGCTCAAAATATTCACAATAAATTTGTTAACGTTCATGATTTCCATTTTAAGCCACAGTGATCAGAGGTGGGAACAGACCAGGATAGAACCCAAATTTTACTTGTCAAGCAGATGTAAATATTAAATATTTGAAGAGTACAGTGAAAGAAAACATCAGTCAGTTGCTGTCAGGCTCACAATGGATTCAGTCAATTTAGTTTAGATACATTATGATTTTTGATGCATCCATATTCTAGAAATGCCACACAGCCTATGCAGTGTGTTATGACTTATGAGTAACTGAGAAGACTGTAATACTGCAGTACATCTTAGAAAAATACAGCAACAAGGCAATAATGTTAGCAAGTTTATATATGAGACTAACCTGAATGAGAGCATTTTGCGTACTCTAGGTGCACGTGGAATGTCCATGAATAGAGAATTAGTGAAAAATGCTATTCTCCGACGGGCTTCAAGATTTGTAGGCACATCCATTGCCGATTCTTTCACAGTCAAAAGAAGGTGCAAGCGCTTAATCTGCAGACAAGTGAAATTAGTGCACCTTCTTGGTAATAAAAGCTAATTAGGAATTTGCTGATATTACCTGTTCTTCCCACTGTGCTGAAATTGGAGGAGGAAAAACAATTGCAGGCTTTGAACCAGTACCCGCGAAAAGTTGCCTTCTTGGAACTGAATCCTTGTTCCCATGACCAAACTCAGCTAGCTCTCTGTAAATGATACAAGGTAATGAAAACTAGTCGCCAATTGCTATGATGAAGAAAATCACGTATATAATTATCATGAGTACAAAAAGAATCACCTAATCTCATTGACCATCATATCTCTTGTGATCACTTCCAACATGTCTTGAAGCAACAATACAACATTATCAAATTTTGAGGCATCTCTTTCTTTCTGCAGGTGTGACCAACATAATCTTAGCAATACCTCAATATATGGCAGTGTGGCAGTGTTATCTGTGTTAACAAATTGAAACAATGCAATCCTCAAATAGGACTGTAATTGGAGTAGAAGTAGTGGCATTGCATTACCAAGGTGGATACAAGCTCCACAAATTTCTTGCAAAGGACTGGCAGTGCGCTCATTCTAAAATTGGCAAGGAATGTATTCTTTGCGATGTTAGCTTCAATATCTTTGATTATAATGCCAATAATCCTGTTGACGTTAATGAACAAACATTTCAAGAGAAGATCAACATAGTAGAGCGTACATGTTTAAAGATAAATACGTTATTTTTTTTTTAAAAAAGGGCAGGAGCTCTGTCATTCATTAAAGAATAAAGCAAATAACAACACAGCTAAGCTGCTGCAAAATCCGTCAGAAAAAAGGGAGAAAAAACAACAAGAATTGACTGACAAGCCAACGAATTACAGAAAGAAAATAGGTCTAAATATGTATAAATAGCAATAAAAATATGTATGCGCTTCGGGTACCGAGTCTAGGGTTCACATAACCGTACGGAGGATTTCGGGCGGCGGTGCAGTAACCGGCCGGTTACCAATCCGGTTACCGGTCAAACCGGGTTTCTTTCGGACGAATTTCGTTTGAATTTGCTTAAAAACCAGCCGAATTTCGAAATTTGAAATTTGAATTTGAAAAACCCAGGAATCCCGGCCGGGATTTTGGATCCCAGAGACCCGCGGTAAGCGGTTACCGGTCGGGATTTTGATCCATGCCCAGGTCACTATCGTCCAATCATGTGCACAGCGCTCCATGATAAATCAACTACTGAACAAGGATAATCATGGGTTAATGTTCATCAAGTCACTCGTGGGCCACACACGCACCCATGTGAGCTAGCACAAAGGACAGAGTTCATATAGGTTTCATCCACCGAGCCATTTTTTCTTTTTCTTTTTTCACATGGCCGGTGATCAGGGGGTTGCTACCCCCGTGACATCAAATCCGCACTCAAATAGCAATATAGTTAAATAATCCAACTAGCATGAAAGATGAATGCACAGATGCCTTCGGTAGCATCAAGGCTACCTATCTAACAGTCTACAACCAGTCATAGTTTCCCTTCCCATGTATATTACATCAAGGATCGAAATCCTGGTAACTGGCCGGTTACCGGAAAACCTAGGAAAAAACCGGATGAAGTTCGCAAACTGAATTTTGAATTGTGGATTTGAAAAACCGGTTACCGGAAAAACAGATCAAAAAAACCTGAAAAACCGTTGATCAATGAGTAATTCAAGCATATTTAGCTCATACAATGGTTTTCTTGCCAATAGTTTAGATGTTTTTCCCAACATGACTCTCGCCAATAGTTTTCTTTGTCCATTGCTTTAACGGTTGATCATCTAGTGCTTTTCAAGTCTAAAAAACCGTCCGGGACTTGCTCATACAATAATCCAAGCATATTTAGCTCATACAATACGTAATCTAGCACAAAAAAGACCTAAACCAACATAGGAAGTGCATTATGCAGTCAAAAATTCAAATTTAAATTTAAAAATTTTCAGTCGGTTCCTGTTCATCCCGGTCCCCACTGGTAAAACCGGTAACCGTACCGGCCGCCGGTAACCGCCGGGATTTTGATCCTTGTATTACATCAGTGGTGATGTTTGGCAGTCCTTCTCCCTACTTCAATTTGGAACAACCAGTTCCTCAAATCTGAAGTATGGGTGATGTGCAGACATATGCAATTGGCTGGTTCTATATTCTTAGTAATGAATTTGTAACCTTGACTTGCACAAGCATTATCACATAGCATCATAGTAATATAAAGCTGATATGCTTATATTGATTTTGGCTTCATTAGTAAGAATGAAAACATTGCATGTCCAAAGAACTCTAATATCATAGAAATTGCAACCTAATAAATACTGGTAATGACATTTTTGAGTAAATAATAATAAGCACCATCTAGTTTCATATGGAAGTATTTATTTCCTAAAGTGTTGGCATTAAATTGGATTACTAATAACTATGAGAAACAGCATTAATGCCTTATCTCATTTAGAGATGCATGAATAGTGTGAAAAAGTATTGGAAGATACCTTTTCTCATTTTCTCCAACCACCACTAAATTAAGAACAAGTTTGAATGACTCGTAACATTCCAGTACAGCACATTTCATATACTCATCTGCACATATACGTTTCCAAAGATCGGAATCTCTCGGTCGAAATTGTGCTGCCATGTCTAAAGCTATAGGTATCTGCAGAATTTCCCTCAAGATAAGTTGCAATCAGAGTTAAACACAATCATGTAACAAGGTAGAGGAGAAATTTTAATTTCTTCTGTCAAACCTTGCTAGCAAGCAAGAACAATGGCCACTGCATCAGTTTAAGGCTGGGGTCAGATGAATAAGGAACAACCAATAAGTCCATCTCCCTGCATAACAAAAAGTTTGTTAACTGCAGTGCAATGATAATGTTTTCCCCCCTAAACATGAGCTAAGGGCCTCACTTATCACTTATAAGATCTTCTTCCCGAAAACTGCACATTACTTCATTCCACAATTGAGCAAACTTGGCAGCTTCAGTTCTCTTGTTGGGAGAAACCTGTATGTTCAATTCATCATTGTGTTAAGACTTTTCAGGGGTTTATAAGTGAAATCATGGCAACAATGGTTGTTACTGTCATTTGGAACCTCAGCAAAACGCTTTGAGAGTGAAAAGCGCCTGTTTCGGCCTTTTTCTGATGGCACCAAAAATGTATTGAAGGCTCCAGGCAAAGAATGAAATCGTGATCTCAGCATTCCTAATGTTCTTATCTGATGAATACAAATGTCACAACTCCATCAGAAACTAGATCAGTATAACGTTCAGCTTCTTAACTGTTACATAAATGTTACACATATGGCTTAACTGTTACAGAAGGGCAATGACAAAGTAAAAAAAAAAAGGCAAGGTTAGTGCAAATACGGCAACACTTCCAAAAAGAGCACATCAGACTGTACATGCACCAAGCCATCAATAATAAGTTTCTGTGCTCAATTCATCAATGTAACAAAAAGGGTGTCATATAACATAGGGCAACAAAGCCCTTGATAAAATGAGCATAACAGAAACAAGAATAAAGTATGATGTCCAACAGATCCTCACAGAAATGAACACTTCATTTGCCTTGTGAAATAATAATTAACCACTTCCACACTTATCTACTTGTAGTTATTCTTCTAATGGAATTTATGATCAATTCTCAGGCTCCACTTATTAAGAGGCTCTCACACAAATATTTTGCATGCAACCCTATTATCTTCTATAGCACATTATTATATTTATCATATTAGAGCTATTTAGTTTATGCAATTACTTGAGATCCCAAGTTCCCAACACACTCAGTTAACTCCTTAACACAGAAGCATGCCCCTTACCCACCATCAATCATGTGGTGATCTAGCTCTCTAAAACGTACTGTGATATTGATGTTCATTATGTTCTAAAGCAAAACATTAGGTTACAGAGAATAGTTATAGATTCATTATTGTTGGAAATAGACTTGTTGTATTACAAGGGGCCCAATAGGCATATATATACAAGTATGCAATATTCAGGAAACACCCTAAACTAGGGAAGAATAACACAGCATGTAAATACATCTAACAATTATTACCTCTCCAAGTCGTCCAAGTGCTCCAGACATACCACCAGATATTGTAGAGAAGATGGCGTACCATATCTGTGTATCCATTAAATAGACCTACAAGAATTGAAGGCGTTGCAAATGAGCATTCAAGATTTAGTACATGATTTCAAAACAAAGGAGAAGAATGAAACTACTTCTCAGCTAATATGTATGTTGAATAAACACTATTCTAGTAAGTTGGATAAGCACATACCAAGATAACAGGAGCCCAGAGCGATAGGATAGCACCGATATTATATGATGCTGAAAAGGCAACAGCTAATATCAATAAAAAATGGATTCATCAATGAAGATCCCCCCAAAAAAACATTAAAAAATACCATTTGGAAAGAATTCATGCCACTCGTAACGAATATTATGAACACTCATTATGTCCTTTGTTGGCTTTATCAGAGGTTTTATCTGTAAATCAAAATGAGCTTCAGATCCATCTCGTCAAAGCATCTTTGCGAAGTATCAAGTGTAGAACTTACCTGGACAAAGTAACTGAAGGAAAATTTGGAGCATAGCAGCAAAATCCAAAATAATGTATACCTTCAGTTGAATAGAATAGAATGAGTTTCCCACATAAAAAGCATCATCAACAACAACAATAACAACAAAAAAAAGGGTAACTTACTTAAAAAGTGCAACTTCACTTTCATGCATCCCACGACCAACATAAATTCGTTTCTGCAATTATTTACGCTATCAGTGTAGTACAACAAGTGTGTGGAGCAAGAAACAAGTAAAAAGGAAAAGGAACGCGCTTGGCTTTCTATAAAAGCTGGGTTAGCCTTTTTTTTAAAAAAAAGGAAAAGGAACGCGCATGCCAGTAATGTAGCAAGCCATGGAGCAAGAAGTAAAGAAAAAATGTGCAGTGCAGTTTTATCCAGAAAATTCCATCCAATTATTTTACTCCCACATATTACTTTAGTGTATGCCATATAAGTAGGCATACCAAATACTTGTATAACCTTCACTACGTTTGAAAATTTACAGAATCATCAACTTGATCTTTGATCGAATTAATGAATTTTTTAAAGGATGTTCAACAAATTATTCGAAAAATTCTATGGAGGAAAGAACATGTGAGATATTGTGATCAAATGCATTATCACAAAATTCTTTTCCATCCTATCAAACATTAGCTTAAGTAAAAAAATGTCTTATAGCAGAAATTTCCAAATGAATATTTCCACTAAACATAATAAGTAAATTTCATAAGAATATACAATAAAAATAAAGAAAATAGTTTGAATTGAATACCTGAGACCACCACAGGAGCAGTCTAACAATGTGCCAATCCGAGTTTTCTATCCACCTTCGGAACATTGGAAACAGGAAGAGTGCTGCACTAAGGATATTAGGTATCAGGTACACCGCCACAGCCAGGATATATAGAGGTGGCACTCCTTTCACATAACGAAACCATTTTTCCAGATCTTTCAGAGGTAACTTGACTTTAGCTGCAGTGCTAATGTAGAAAAATGGAAGAATCGCAGCCCACACAGCACTAACTATAATCTTCAGAATATTTCTCATGACATCAATGAACTTGCATCTATGATGTCCAGGGAAGTTCAGAATAAAGTCTAAAATGCCTGTCATCAATTAAAGAAAATATCAGTTACACTTTGGACAAGGACTTTGATAATGCACCAGAACTTTCTAAAGACCACAAGAGCTCCAGACTTAACAGCATCTCGACAACATGACTGCTTCATGTAGTAACAGTATTTTAATACATACGAGAAGAACTGATAAAATTTCAAAATAGTAAAGAGAAGGCATATATTTTGGGGTCAGTAGAAGATATCAGCTGAAGAATGTTATGAGGAAGTCTATTGAAAGAGCAGAAGCCTCTCTCTCTCTCTCACACACACACACACACACACACACACACACACACACACACACACACTATGAATTTTGGGCTTTGGTAATAATTATGTACCAATCATGAGTTCGCATTTCACTTTCATTAATTGTTTCAGCAACCATTGTTAACAGAAAAGTTCACTAGTACAATTTTAAAGTAATGCCAGTGAACAAAAACAAAAGGTAGTGCATGTTTTATGCCTAAAAATCCATATGTACCAATCACTTTACAATGAGTTAAGTACAAAGGCGCAATTAAGGAACAAATACTCCAGTTGCCTTCAGTGACATTAACAGGATCCGTGAAAGAAAAAACTATGTCAACATTTTATACCTGTCATATTAAAATCCACATGTTTCAGAAAAATGCCATGCATCAAAAGCAAGTATCTAAAATGGGAACCGTACTTTGGAGGAACTGTAGAAATGCTGCTGTGACAAATACGCTTGATAGAGAATATAAGAGGTCCTTTCGAAGGATTTGAGTCACTGAATAATCACTCCAAGCAAAAATCAGCATTGCCTGTTCAATTCAATCATTATAGAGTTAATACTCATGAGTGTCAAACCATAGTTGAGACTTGCGAGAAAAACCATTGACATAAAATTTCAACATAGCACCTGTAGAGCCAATAGGTAGAAGGTCCACATTCGGTCAAAACTACGGAAGATGTGCCAAAATGTTCTCGTCTCAACAAAATTTGTCTTCCCTGTGCTTTTACTAGAACCCTTTCGTGATGAGCTTCCAGCCTATAAATAATGCTTTGTAAAAAATCTATTCCCAGTCAAATTATTTGGCAAGAGATATAGTCAGATTGATGTCAAATTGTACCATTGTTACAGGCCTTGAATCATGCACAGATTTGAAAAAATCACCATCATCCCGCATTGGCCATCCCAGTGAGAAACAATCAGATGTCCTGAGTGAAACAGAGTATGATTTATTAGAGAAAATGTGAAAAGGCTGTAAATATGTACCCAGAAAATAAGGCTATAAACAGACCAGAAGTACTCATTTAGATCATCATAATTACACCATGCTGAATGTGGTGTTTTTCCGTGTTTGCTTTTTCCTGCCTCCTGCATACCATTACCACCACAATTATATGTATTGAAGATACTAATTTGTCATTTTACATAAAGCTGATTTATCAAAGTACCTTTTTGATGACACGATAGATAGGTGTAACCACTTTCTTCAAGAAAGCCTCCTCATCCCCACCATAAGATGGCCTGATATTTTCCCCCGTCACAATACTGACATTTCCAGCAAGCAATCCATGCAGCTCATATGCCATCTGAACACATTGAAAGATACTGTTCATGTATATATTATTGCAATGAGCTTTGCTACTTGATATGATAATTAAGAAAGTGCAAGTTACATTGTGAAAGATGTAGCAAAGACACTCGGGCATAAATCGGATGTTTGCTGCTTCACCCCAGATGAGAAGATAAAGACCTAGATACAAAATCTTTCGTTGCTGAACTTCCTGTGGTTGTGCACCTGGAGGATTTCTGCAGTTGTTAAATCATCAGCACAATGTGCATAGAGAGGAAAATAAGTTTTTTTAGAAAATAGGGTAAGGAATTTTATACCTCAGACTATGCTTTCGTGACAAAAATTTGCACCACTTCTTGTAATTGCTGAATAGCTTAGTCATCACCACATCGACAGCTCGGTCATCAAGCTGTTTCAGGGATGAAAGAAAATCTCCACTCATTTAAGAGACAATTATGAAAAAAAAGGAATGGAAGGGAAATGAAGGATGAAATTAGTATTATTTAGCTATGCACTTGAGGGACATGCATACTGTCAGTTTAATCAATCAAATTTCATGATGATAATCTTCGCCATGTCATGGAACATGGAAGGCAATAAAATCAGTTGGCATTTTGCAAGCAGTTGAATCGAAACTCAACTGATCCGAAACCAAAAATATGTTTTCCAAACAAGCTCGACTAATCAAAGTACGGTCAACAGTAATATCAAGAAAAAAAAATTCAAACAGCATCTGTATGGCATGCCAAATGACACCAGCGATCACAATGGAGAATTGATCAGGATTTATCTTGTTTTGCCAGCACATGTCTTATAGAAGTGCCTACTGTTTACTTGAGACTGTAGAGCCAGACAAGGAACACATACTTATCTCATGCTTATTACTGCATTATTCACATTTCTATCCATATAGTCAAGCTATCAAAGTAAATAGAGATAGAGGAGCATGCCTTGCTAAGTGGATCAGGCTTTGGCTCGAGTCTTATGTGCACATTAGCGAGGAGGAGAATCAAATGCTCCCGTTGATTCCTAACACTGTCCCGCTGCACACAAGAAGAGAAACTGGTGTTAGCTTAGTAATCGAATGGGCAAATTGAAATTGCCTCGTTTGAAGTAATTAGCAGACCTGAAAGCCAAACATAGCTCTCAACCAATCCAGCAAATCAAGATCACCCTTCTGCCTTTCTGGCTCATATGCAGAAGGCCAGGTCAAGCCCCGCGTGTTCCGCAGCGCTCCGACTGATGATTTTATCTGTTAAGATTGCAATTGACGACCGCATCAGTTTCTTTCATTGAACCAGTACATGGTGCCATTGTTATTTTTGAGGAAACAGATCCCATTGTCTAAATCGTGCACACCTCTTCCAGCTGCATGATGGACTGGGATGCACTGGCGGCATCGAGAGGGAGGATATTGAACGGCGTGTAGATGTCTTTCTTTTCTTGCACATCCTGATGCAGGCGAATAATCTGTGCAGCGGAATTTTAGATAAATTCGTTGCATTTGAGAGAACCTAGATTTCAATTGGGAAAGAACGACGATAATCAGGGTAAACTGTGAATACGAACCTCCGGATTAACTTCTTCAACCTTCTCATTCTTGTTAACGGCACAGAGCACCTCGAAGAGGACTCCGGCCGTCTGGTAGGCCTTCCCAAGTTGAGCCCTGCAGGCGACATTAGCATGGGACTGGGTGCGTGATGGTGAAGGATTGGATTGATACGAGGTTGGGGTATAGGGCAGGAATTGGGAATTACCTGTCGGCTTGTTCCCCTTTGTCGAGGGCGCGGACGTAGTTCTCATAGTACTGCTGGTAGAAGCTCTCAATTTCGCGGGCGTCGCTCTTCTTCACGCGCTTCGCGAGACTGGGGCTATTGTCCTGTTGGGTTGCACAATAAAGAAAAGCAACATTTTTAAGGAAATATCTTTGGATACAAGAATAGGTTATGCAAAATCCGATAAAACTGGCTCCCTATCTCCCTGTCCCTAGTTCTTGTCCCTATTCTCTTTCTTTATATCTTTCGCCCCAAAATGAAAAAAAAAAAAAGGATTACATTCTTCCCTTTCTTCCAAACTCAAGTCCGTTTCCAGGTGATCTCCATGTGTGCTAGTAGGTAATATTGAATCATTTGAAAAAAGAAGTCGAGTAAATAATATGACTGCTTAATTTTACCTCTAACAAACAGGAATTTGTGCAAATGATAAATACTTCCACAGGAAACTGATCAATTGAGTTGAATCGTGAGGATGATATAATCTCAAATCAGTTTATCTGATTGCCAAAAAAATGTTAAATGTGCATTGCAGGTATACACGCACACGGTTTAGTTGTGAATTAACAACCAAATAATTAGAACGCAGCACATCATCATCTGAAAAATAAAGAAATAAAGAAACGTAGCACATCATTCTATTACCGGCACAATGTGCTTTATCTACAGGCAGGTAGGATTAATAAATTCAGCTTGCATGCTTGTTACATCACATTCCAATTTGCACATTAGATTAAGCTAATCACATGAAAATAATCTTGCAGCATCCAATTTGACCATCAGCTGTGCCAACTTATCACCCAAGCAAAACTTTAGTGTTGAATTAAAAATCTAATGAACTTATTTTTCATATAAAACATCATGTATACTGCAAGATAGTACAAGCCAAAAGTAGGCAGGGACACCATCACGGCTTAAACTGCATGTTGCCTATTTAGTTTCTATGAGCATTTGACAACATCGGAGATCGGACGACTCCTACATTGACAAATAAATTGAGCTAGTCGTCATCTTTATGTACTAGCTTGGTTTCCAGCATGTTACTTGAATTCTCTGAGACTTATTAACCAAACAAAACTCATATATACTTATCCTCCATGTAATGAAAGCTACGAGATAACATTAATTTCACAGTGGGATACAAACGGTTTCCTCAAAAAAAAAACAGTGGGGGTACAAACTTACAAAAGTATGCAGGCCAAACAAAGTCACTGGCAAGTAAAAAACAGCAAGCAAACATGCGCGAATTGAAACGTATCAAACTAACAAAGGAAACACCACGTACGCTAGCTAGATCATGCAAAAAATATGGAGGGGAGAGAGAGAAGTGTCTCACCTTCTCAAGGCGTTGGAGCAGAGCCGTCTTGAACTGCCGGACGCCACGGCCAATGGAGTTCTGATCCAGCCGGTGCGCCTTCTCAAACGCGTAGAACCGACCTATATATGCCCGCACCGAAACAGATCAAAATGAACCTAGAAAAAAAAACTAGAAACCGAAGCATGCACCCACTCCAGCTACGTAATATATACTATTCCAAGCAAACCGATCGAGCAAAGCTACCCTATTCCAAAATGATTCAAACAAAACAAGCACGTTTCAATTTCAAAGTTCAAACAAAATGAGGGAAAATGTTCGGAAACGCCATCAACTAAATCTAATCTGTGCTATCTGATACAAACATCTCATGCATACAGGAGTGAAACTACTCCAAAATTAGCTCCCCGATAAAGGAAAAGAAGCATGAAATCCGAAATCTAACGCAGCAAAGCCAGAAGAACGCACGCGGAGAAATCTCTCTCCCCCTCAAACTCGTAAGAACCAAAGCAACAACAAATACCACGAACCGAAACACGCGCCCGAGAAATTTCGCCCACACTTTTTGAAAATTGTGAGCATAGAACCTCCCAATTACACACTACAGGCTGTGCGATTTTAATCAAACGCCAAAAAAAAAAACCATTACGAGTTGCTTGTTTCGTTCAAAACACCAAATGCGCCAACCTGTGCCCAAAACGCACCAAAAATTCCACCGAAAAAAAGTATAAAAAATGCTTGCACTGTGGAACGTACAGAGGTAGGCTACGCGGGGTCGCTCGGGCTCGATCTCGGCGGCGACGCGCAGGATGGGCGCGATGCTGTTCAGCGTGGGCGGCACCACCTCGTTGTCGAACACCTCCATGGAGAAGGTCGCCATCGCCGCGCCCCTCGACCCGCGCCTGTTCAGCCCACCCTGCTGCCCCGACATGAGCATCGACGTAGGGGTCACCGGATCGTTAGCCATGGAGGATGCCGCCGCCGCCGACGACGACGACGGCTCATCCCCGCCACCGCGCGGCGCCGTCATCTCCGTCTCCACCAACTCGCGATCCCTAGGTTTCTTCCTCCTACATTGGATATAGGGTTAGCGCTAGGGATTGGGGGATGCGGGCGAAGAGAGAGGGCGCACGAACCTTAAAGCGAGAGGCCGCGGGTGCTCCGCCTCGTCTCGCCGTCCTGGTGGAACAAACGGGGAGGTGGGAGCGGAAGCAGGTGAAGAAATAGGCTCGCCTCGGGTGCGCGTCGCTACTTATATCCGGCGAGCGTCGTGGCTGGCCGTTGGAGCTCAACACTTCCTTTTATCACCTACCGATCTACTTACACACCATGAAAATGTTTCTATGACAATGGTGTCCCACAACATTCAGTAGTAGAGGTAGGCCATGCCTCTCCGTATGGGAATAATTACGGGCTCCACCATTTCTTTTCTGCTGCTTTTCCGGGCCCAGTGTTAGTGAGTTATATAGGGTGTTCTATGTGAGTTACCGAAGTGCGGGTTAAAAATTTTGGGTGCGAGGCGATCCGGGCGCTACGGTGTCTGATCGAACTATTGTCTTTTTGCGGGCAATCCAAGAGAACGGCGTACAACACTTTTGGCGGAGCGATTAACAAAACTAGTCCTTTCTTTATCATATTTGCAAAATTAGTATCCTCCACTCTATCATGCTTTGGAGGTCGGACTCGTCCTGTGCGACGTATCAAATACCACACCCTAGGACCCAATTCTCCTCTGTTGCGCCCGGGACCGGAAATACTTGTCGTGCTTTAGGGGGATTTTCCCCTCGTGGCGCCATGTGACATGTCCGTGTTGGGGATAGATTGTGGTATTACCATGGTCCAGAGGCACGAAAGTATATCTACCGTGCGCTAGAGGCACAATTTAGTTGCTAAATTATTTACGACTAATTAATCACTATAAATTAATTATGACTAAATAATGATAACTAAATTAACTAAGACTAAATTAATTACGATAAAATAAATTATGAATAGATAATTACGGCTAAAGAACAACGACTAAATAATTAGTTAACACTAATTAATTATCGTTAATTAATTGATAATTTATCTATAACTAATTACCCTACACCACCCTAGTTCTAGCCTTTTTCGTATGTGAAATGACTACACCCTGTTTACAAAGTACGTCGCGTATTTTTCATGTTGCGTCGTCGAATAGGGCTATTTTTGATGTTGTGCCGCCGAATAGGGCTATTTTTATATTGCGTCGCCTAAAACACATTCCAAATATATTTTATCACATTGAAACTCATAATTTTTCTCTACCTCATACTTCCTTATCTTTTTCAAAAATTATTGGTAGCGTGGATAATTATAGATATACCAAAAATTATAAATTTAATTTAATTTTGAAAAGGTATCATGTCGCCAATTGAATTGGCGACGGATTCTGATTCACTATTTGCAGGGCAACAAGGCACCTATCGCCATTTCATCTGGCGATAGGCACCCGTCGCCATTTGAAATGGCGACAGTGTAACATCCTAAAATCTCAATTTTAGAAAAGTATAATAAAAGTAAATGGGAGAATAATTTTGAGCATGTTTATATGTGGAAAATTTTATTTGAGCAAGTTTTTAAAATTTTTATCAAAAGTAACTATGCATTTATATGAAAACAACAACTTGGAAGAATTTTTGAGAATAACAAAGAACAGATAAAATCCTGAAAATGTCCACAAGGAACCATATTGTGTTAGAAGACCCCATAAAGTCTGTTAGCCATGTCAAAAAATTTGAGCAATGATCAACATTTTCTGGAAAATTCAAAACCTAATTTGAATCTCTCGCTCGCCTGATGGGTCGAAACCCAACTCGGCCCATATCACCGCGCTGTGCCTCAACCCACACCAGCCCCTCGCTCTCCCTCTCGTTGACGCGCTGGCCCCACTCGCCAGGTGTTGTCTTCCACCCTACGCATGCACGCCAGTGCACTAGCTCATCTCGCCCGATCCGCCGCTCGCCCACATAATCGAGCTCCAACTGCCCCCGTCACGTCCATCTGCCCTCGCCCGTGCTATTTGCCTCATTAACGCTCCATTTTCCGCATGGAAGGAGAAGCCCGAGAGCATCGCGAGAATCTCGTGCAACCGCCGACATCTTGTCGTTATTCTCACACGAATACCCTAGCTACTTAAGCGCTGGAGCGCGAATTGTCATCCTCGGCTCACCCACGCTCTACTTCACGCAAACCCGAGCTTGATCACTCGTTGGTTTTGCGGGAACGCTTGTGTTGTCTCTAACGTTGGTGAGCGCGCCTCCTCAGCTCCGCCGCTCTAGTGAGCTTCCTCACCCATTTCAAGCCTGTCGCTTTGTAACATCCCAAAGTGATGTTACCAAAATAAAGCTAATAAAGTTATTATTGTGCTGGTTTTTCTGAAAAATTTGCAAGAGTTTGATTGCTGTATTTGAATTTCTAGAGTTTTAAAAGTCAAAAGCAAAATTTATTTGAGGGTCTTGAAGTTTTATTTGACTTGATTTGAAAAATAAAGATTTAATTAATTTATGAAATTTTCTGGTATTTTAAAAGCTTTTTTCTAATTATTTTCAAGCCAAAATAATTTATTTGCCAAAAGCTATAGCCAATTATAAGTTGGAACTATTTTTATTAAGTCCAACATGCCTTAGGGAATTTCTGTGGATTTTCTCATAATTTTTGGATTTATTTTGCTATTTTCTAAAACCAAATTGAATTATCAGATTTAATTAAATTGCAAAATCATTTAAAAACCCCTAACCTTTTTGGGCCTAAACCTCCCGGCCCCATTCTTTTTTCTTCCGCACTCGGCCTACTCAGCCTAGCCTACTCGCCGCTCCACCCCGCCCGCTCCCTCCTCCTCGCCACCGTCCGATTTACATCGGACGGCCACCACTGTCCCACGCCACCCCGCCTCCCCCACACCGTTGGATGCAAATTCAACGGCGCCCGCCCTTTCTTCCCCGCCGCATCTCCCTCACGCAGCCGCGCCCGCCTCCGCCATCTCCGGCCGCGTCATGGAGCTCGTCAACACTGCCATTTCCGCCTCCTTTCTTCACGCGGAGGTGCGCATTAACGCCCGTGAGTCTCGCCGCTCCCATTTCGCCCGTTACCTTCTTCATCCCCGGCCTTGAATGCCCAAATCCTCGCCGACATCACCGCACGGCCTTCATGTGCATCACATCGATCCCGTGCCGCTCCTACCCTATTTAAGGGCGCCCCAGCTCCGCCTCTTCTCACCGATCCCGACGCCCCTCACCCCCTCACTTCTCCCTCACCACAAGCCCCGGACTTTGGAGTTTTTCCTCGCCGCCCGAAGCTCGGTATTCCTTCGTTTTCGGCGTCGGCAAGGCCTCATCGGCGCCTTTGACCGCACCGACGGCATCGCCACAGCCCCGCCGACCCCATGCGCGCCCCCTCGATGTCAGAGAGCCCCTCAATCGCCGCACCGCCGCAAGCCCCAATCTCGCCGCCGCTTGTGACCTCGCCGCCGGCGAATACCTCGTGTACCCGCACATCCGTGGTAAGCACCATGCTCCCCATCGCCTCCTCTTCCTTCCTAGTACCTCGCCGCCGGCAGCCACGCCGCCGTTTGCCGGTTCTTTGGTCTCTGTGCGCCACCACCCGCCGGCAAGACGTGGCAGTGCCACGTCGGCGCCACTCGTGCGCCACCTCGGCAAAATAGCCCTCGTGGCATCCCCGTGTCGGCCGAGTCAGCGCCACATGCGCACGTGCCTGCCACCTCAGCCCCAACCCTAGTCCACCTCCACCGTGGACTTGGTTCATGTGAGCCGTGTCTATGACACGTGAGGCCCACACATTAGAAAATCTTTTAAATTTCGAAAATCAGTTGCTGATGTCATTATTGCGCAATAAAGCCTTTTCCTTTAGAAAAATAATTCCAATAAATCAGAAAAAACCCTAAATCCTATCATTTCATGTATTTTCAATCTTCCCAGGCTCATATCTTTTGCATCCGAACTCCGATTTGGGTGATTCAAATTGATAAATTTGTCTAAATTCAAGATCTAACTAAATAAAACAAAATTATTTAATTTGGAGTTCATTTGAATTGTTATTTGAATTTTATTTGAATTTGGCTTATTTCGCGATTAGATTTCGACGACTTCGGAGAATCAGATTTCGACGCCGTTTGAAGAGCTTATAAGAGGATTGATTTTGACTATATGATCATCGTGATCGTACACTTGGACTACCTAGAGAAAGTACTTGTGAGTACTAGGTGACCTGTTAAGGAAAACAACATTACCTCAGTACTGGGTGATCTGTTAAGGAAAACAACATCACTCCATCAAGCAAGGCAAGTTATACCCTTGATCATATTGATCCTATTATTTCAAATTATTTATATTCAGTTTTAAATTATTGCTGCATGCATATGTTTATACAATTATTTTAATTCTCTGTTTTAATTGCCTAGTTATTCCAATTTTCCTTGTATGGCCAATTTGAATATTGAACGTGAATACCTTGTCACCATAAGGTAAAATGACACTAAAATTAACCTTATGCTTAGCCAATGCTTAGATTAAATCTTGTATTTGGGAAAGTTTAGCCAAATCTTCCAAATTTGATTTAAATTTGGTCTATGGTATTGTTTTACCATAGAAGATTTATAAAATGCTTTTACTCGGAAAATAAAATAAAAATGGATTTGGACTTGGGCATAATGGATGTTTGGTGGGTGTTTGTTCATGCACGGGCTTAATCTGGTTAGGATTAAGGCCTAGGGTTAATCTAGAAAGTTTCCCAAGTCAGTTAAGGACCGGTCTTCGAGCGTATGATGCTATGCCTAACCGTACTACCACAAGTCTGGAATGGGACAGATTTGGTTAAATAATTTGTGATGTCTTAGTGTCATTTGTGCTATATTGTTGGTGTGGGTGTTGGACAGACAGTAGTCCCACCTGGCGCAAGAGGGGACTCCCGGAGGATGGTTAGTCCAATGGCAGCGAAACCTTAGCGGGCATAAATACATTAAGATAGGACATTGTAAAGGCCTCATGATAATCACTTAGTCGCACACCTACGGAAGTGTGTGATGCGGACAGTACAAGTTGATTATCTCTTGTGGGTAAAGTTGTACAACCTCTGCAGAGCGTAAAACTATTCGAATAGCCGTATCCATGGTTACGGACATGCTAGCAGAAACTACTCAAAGTTAGACTTTGGTTTTGATTTCTAAATATTTTTGTACAACAGTTTTGACATGGATGGGTGTCCATGAGAAAAGTTATGGGTTGAAGCCCCGGGTTGGTGCCCGTATTTATGTTAGTGTTAGGTTGGTGCCTACACTATCTTTATCAATTCAAAATCCATTTTAGATTTTATAAAACTTGAGCTTTTGAACTTAGTATGGTATTTAATGTCAAATGTTGTTTGGCACAAATAACCCTATAAGCCTTTCTATTGTTACACCCATGTATGCATGTCATTCTGTTACTTGACAGGTGTAACTTGCGAGCACGGAAGTTGTGCTCGTACTTGCTTTATGCAAACAAAATTTCAGAGGAGAAAGACTTCACTGCAAGTTTGGATCATGACGACTAGGCCACTACCCCAGTCGATTGCCTGTGGCAGATTAACTGAACCCTACTACTTCTTCGTCTTCCGCTGTGTTTATTTTATTGTTGGCCTGTAAGCCTCCTTTGTAATCAACTCTGTTGTTTATTAATAAAGTTGTGATATGAATTTGTTAACATATTTGTTTACTGTGTGAACTAGCTACTGATCATGGGACTAGTTCAGAAATGCACAAAGGATCTGGGATGTTAATCCCGGGTTCTGACACGCTTCCACCCTTGAGCTTCACTCATCCTCTCTCTCTGCTTAATGCACCTTCTAGAGCCTCGTAACACAACCGTGAACGCCTTCGTCCCCGACTCCGGCGCGCACTAGATCTTGCCAACACGTTCACGTCGCTCCAGTGAGTTCGAGATCAACCCTAGCGCATCACAACGTGTTCCATACCTCATTGATGCATTCCCATCACTCAACGCAGGTAAACTAGCCAAGAATCCGAGCTACACCATGATCTTTCTCACTTACGCTGCTGTCGCCATTTCTGTTCTTCTTCGAAGCCTGGTGAGCATCGATCCAATTGCTTGTGTATACACCATTTCTAGGACATCAGTGAACTGAACTAATCCTTGTAGCCTCTCTATCACTGTAAAGAGTTATCGTCGTGAACCTCCTTCACGTCGCCATTGCTCGTCGTTGACAAGCCACTTTAGACCTTCACCGACCTCATCTTCTTTATCCTTGTGGTCGTGGTGAGCCTCTGGTCCTCATGCGCGCATTATTTTGTCAAGGGCAACTCCCTAGCACCCCTTTCCCCATAGCCACCCATGGCGTCGTCGCGGTTGCATGTCGTCGGCTCGCCTCCGATGACCCTAGGTCCCCGCGCCTAGCCCGTTAGCATTGTCTGGACTCACTGAGTCCAGTGCGCCTCTCTTTAGCTCTGAGAAAACCTCCTTTGCCAAAGCTATCGCGGACTCGAAGCTTCTCGCTGTCGCGCCGCCATCTCGGCCATCTTCACCTCCCCTAGCACCGTAGTGACACCCTCTCTCCATTGTCGGGGTCCTCGAACTTTTTCGCGCCCGTATCACTGCCGACGAGCTTGCCTTCGCTCTCGGCTGGGCGCACCTAGCTACTCTCTCCTCTCTCTCTCTCTCTCTCTCTCTCTGCCAGTGGGCCCCACACAATTAAGTATTAATTAGCGTTAAGTAACAAATGTTAAAGATAATAAGTCCATGGCAAGTGGGGTAGTTGAAAGGTTAAACGGAAATGTGCTTTAAAACGTATTTAGAATATGTGTCACTACATGTGGGACCACTCACTATTCTCGGTTTAAACTGTTTTAAAACCCGAGAGATTGACATGTGGACCCCAGTTGTAAATGGATTAAATCAAATAAGAAATTAATCATTTAGTTAAATAAGTAATGAGTCTATGACATGTGGGACTACCACTGTTTATAAATAAAAATCAAGAACATAAAATTATGTCACTCACAAGTAGGCTCCACATGTAAGTTAATAAAATTCAAAAATAGAAAAATGGGAAAAACCGCTTTCCGTTAGAGGAAAATATGCTTTCTCTTTTGGAAAGCGTAAACCACAGAGGAAAATATGCTTTCTCTATTGGAAAGCGTAAACCTTAGAGAATACATTTTTGACATCACCCTTTTATTAATTTTGGGATTTTCAAACCGAAGCAAATTCAAATATTAATAACTTTTGCATCTGAACTCCAAATGTAACATCCCAAAAATCTCATTTTGGGAATACATAGTGAAAATAAATGGGAAAGTATTTGTTTGAGCTTATTCTACATAGAAAATTATTTATGCATGATTTTTCAACTATTTGCATAAAACAAATAGAGAAATTAATACAAATAGCAACACGGTATATTAAATCCTAAAAATTACATAAGCAACTATACTGTGCTAGAAGCTCTCACAAATGTTTTTATAAAATTAGAAACAAATTTGATAGTCTTACAAATTCACCAAAAATCAGCCAATTTGGATAATCTAAAAATGAATTTCAATTTCCCTCCCACTCCTTGGGCCGAAATTGAGTCATCCCAATCTCTCACGCACTCAGCTCCAGCCCACGCCACCCTCACTCCCACGCTCACTAATGAATGGGTCCCGCTTGCCAGGAGTTGTCTTCCACCTCTCACCGCACACGCCAGCGCCCTCGCCTGCAGATTTCCTTCGCCGCCCACTGTTTTAGAACCCCAACTACTCCCGTCACCTCGCTTGGCTCCACCCATGTTAACCATCTCCTTAATAGCGCAACCCTGCACTAGCGAAGAGACCCGAGAGCGACCACGAGTTCCTCGTGCACCGCTTTTCTTCTCGCCGTTCTTCTTCACGCTAAGCCTTGCCATACTTAAGATCTAGTCGTGTCACCATCTTCCTCAGCCCGCCCCCGTTCCATTTCGCGCTAAACCGAGCCTCATAGCCCCTTGGTTTCGTAAGAATGTGCGTCGTCGTTCTCGTCGCCGGTTAGCGCCTCCACACCATTCTTGCTCTAGTGAGCTTCCTCACCACGACACTCGCATCAATTTGATCGTCGTTTGTCACTCATTCTTCTCCTTTGCTCAATGCAGCCTCTGGAGTCTTGTATAATGATTGCACCCACCTTCGTCCTCAGCTCTAGCGCACACCCAATCCCGCTAACGCGTTCCCATCGCACTAGTGAGTTTGGGATCAAACCAACCGCGTCACCACCTGTTCCATACCCTATTGAGGTTTTCCCCTCACTCAATGCCGGCAATCTTGCCCTGAATCCGAACTACACCTTCATCTTCCTCATTCACGATCATCGCTGCCATTTCTAATCTTCCTCAAAACCCTGTGAGCCTTGGTCTAATTCCTCACATCTACACCACCTTTAGCACTCCAATGACCTTACACGACGCTTATTATAGCACCTCCGTTGTTGTGGTCAGCTGCCATCGTATACCTCCTCAATGTCGCCACTGCTCGTCGTCGACAAGCCACCTCAGAGCCTCCTTGTTCTCGTTTTTAGTACCCTCGTGGTCGTGGTAAGCTCATGAACCTTATGCGCTCTTCGATTTGTAGAGGGCGAGTAGCTTACGCCATAGCCCCCATAGCCATCCATGGCGCCACCGTGGTTGCATATCGTTGGCTTGCCTCGATGACCCTAGGTCTTCGCGTATAGCCTGTTAGCATCGCTTAGACTCACTAAGTCCAGTGCGCCTCTCCTTTGGCTCGGAGGAAGTCTCCTTCGCCAAAGACGTCGCGGTCTCGAGAGTTTCCTCCGCTCCTCGTCGGCGTAACGTCGCCTCCGGCCACCTCCGTGGCCGTCACTACCATCCTTAGCTTCACCCTGCTCTCCTCTTTCTGTTTTGCCATTCAACATCATCGCTCATCGTGCCGTTCGCTGGTGGCAAGCTCGCCATGACGCTCAGCCATGCACGAAGCTTTTCTACCATCCTCTCTCTCTACCAGTGGGACCCACAGGTTTAAAATGTTGGTTAACACTTAATGATATTAGTTAATAGCTTCAAGTCAATGACATGTGGGACCAGCCGAAAAAGTAAACAGAAATATAATTCTAAACATGTTTAGTAACTGAGTCACTGACATGTGGGACCGCCCCGGTTTTGTAAATAAAACTAATAAACCAAGAGAATGGGTCACTGATAAGTAGACCCCACATGTAAGTTAATAAAAATCTAGGAAAATGAGAAAGTCGCCTTTAGCTTTGAGGGAAATACGCTTTCTCGGTTAGAATACGTAAACCTCGGTAGAACTTAGAAAAGAATACGCTTTCTCTGAAAAGCGTAAACTTCGGAAAATACGTTTTCAATGTCACATTTTCTATTTTTCTGGAACTTTCAAACGGAAGCAAATTGAAACCTTAATAACTTTTGCATACAAACTCCAAATGAGATGATTATTTTTCTAAATTCATATAAAATCATGATCTACCTGAATATGTAAAAATATTTTGGTTTCATAGCTGTTGAAACTATTTTGCTATATTTAATTTGCTTGACTCTTTTTGAATAGACGTTGATTATTCGAACGATTTTTACGACGATCCTTCACTTTCATATTCAAAGCAACTAGAGCAAGGAAAGCATCTCCTTTAACCATGTTGATCCTACTATTTTAATTATTATACTTCTTTTTCAAAATCTATTATGTATGTGTGTATATTTGCTTAAAATTGCTAAATTTGGGGATAATTGTAGTCGTAATTCTATTTGATGCATGAACCTCCTTGAAATATTATGTACTTATTGTTGTAACCACTAGGATATGGTAGAGACAATAGATGATATCAATTTGGGAATTTTGAATGCAAGTATCGCACAATTACGTAGTCAAGCGATAGTCTTTACTAAAATTTGCTAAAATAGATGACATGATAAATATGAGTTTGGCAGTTTTTGAAAAGAAAATCTAGAGGGGTGTACCTCTATTATTTTGGATAAAAAATGAAAAACATAGTTTGTAACGCGGGCGAGTTATATTATATTATGAGAAGTGTGAGAGGGTATCTCACAAGTAGATAGAGGGAGATCCTCGCCCGAGTCAATTAAGGATCGAACACCGGTATATTTGACCTAAGCGTAAGCGTGCAACCACATGTGCCGGTATAGGACGGTCTTAGCTAATTAAGTCATTAAAATCTAGCCTTGTACATTGGTAGGCCGTGGTAGTGCGAGCATGACTGGTGTAAGCATGTTCGAGTTCGAAGGGGCTCCCTTCACCGAGGCGTTGGGCACAAAGCCTTTCGACATAACGGTGAACGTCTCACTGAGATGGGGTGTACCTAGGTGAAGTGAGGGTATTCATTTATCGAGCTAGTGTAAGGATAGGACTAGATGATGTAAAAGCTTCAACGTGCGTGCTCTAGACTCCTTATCAAAGGTAGTGAGTGGTGGTATTGATGGATGCCAAACACACTAGAGAATTCATGTGTTGTGGGTAAAGTTGTACACTTCTGTAGAGTGTAAAACTATTTAAATAGTCATGCTCACGGTGATGAGTGTGCTAAGTGTAGTATTGGTGGGTATAGTCTTGGTTTTCGTAAAAACGTTTCTTGTTGAAAAACATGGGAAATGGTTGTTGGTTTATATTTGAGTTGTGTGTCATGTCTATGGCTGAAAATGAGATATTACTCGTAGCCGAGGAGGGTTGCGAGTTGTTACTTATTCAATTACTTACTGGTTGTCCTTTATCTATTCAACTACTCTTTAAACTTCCGTTGTAAAATATTACATATTGATATTGAAAACAAAACTTGCTTCATTCTGAAAATAACTTGTAGCATAGGGCCTCACCTCTTGTTAGCCTTGCATTTATATAAACTTTGCAATACACTAAAAATATTACTGAGTACATCATGTACTCAATCTTACTTAAATTATTGTTCAGAGTATGAGGACGAGCCTACGCGCCGGATGACGTTTTCTTCACATCTGAACCGGTGGGTTCGATGACGAGTCTTTCTAGGACTTTTCTCTTGTAGGTTGCGTGAGGTATCTGGTGGACATGCCGCTAGAATTGTTGAACTCTTATTTCATTTTGCTTCTGCTATTATATTCTACTTCTGATACTTGAGCTTTATTTGGTTGGTCAACCCATGTATTGTAAATAATGTAGCCGTTTAAGTCATGTACCATAATTTGCTTTGTTTTGTATGTATGAATGTGATATTCAATGTTGTGGATGTGTGTACTAGCTACTGATCATGGGACTAGTACGGTACACACGAGGGCTTTGGATATTGAAAGCCTGGGGTTCGACACCAAATTGAATGAATTTTTCTAAATTCATCTAAAATCATGCTCTATCGGAATATGCAAAAAATATTTGGATTTTGTTGTTGTTGAAATTATTTTTCTATAATTAATTTACCATCGTCTTTTTTATTGAATACTTCAAATGAAATTTTCAACGATCCTCCATCCTCATACTCTGATATACTAGAGCAATGCAAGCACCCCCTTTGACCATGTTGATCCTATTATTTCAATTGTTGTACTTCTTTTGCAAAATCTATTTTGCATGAGTGTATGTTTGCTTAAAATTGCTATATTTGGATATAACGGTAGTTATATTCCTATTCAATGTATGATACTCCTTGAAATATTGATATACTTACTGTTGTAGCCATTAGGGTATAGTTTAGGCAATAAATGATATCGAATTGGGTCTTTCGAATGCAAATATCGCATAAACACTTAGCCATGCTCTAGTTTTTACTAAAATTTGAAAGTGGATGGAACATTGAATATGATTAGGGAGATTTTAAAATGATGGTCTAGAGGGGTTGCCCTGTTTATTTTGTATAAAAATAAAAATGAAAAACCTAGATTATGACGCGGGCGGGTTATAATATAAACTGATGAATATGAGAGGGTTTCTCGCATGTAGATAGGGGGAGATCCTCACCCGGGTCAATTAAGGAGCAGACGTCGGTGAATCATATCTAAGTCTAAGTGTACAACCACGTGTAGGTATGGGATGATCTTAGCTAATTAAGTCATCGAAAACTAGCCTTGCATGTTGGTAGGTCGTAGTAGTGCAAGCATGTGTAATTGATCGAAGGGGCTCCCTTCACCGAGGCGTTGGGAACAAAGCTTGCCAACACAACGGTTAATGCCTCACTTTGACGGGAGGTACCCGAGATTGAAGTGAGGGTTGTAATTGTCGGGCTAGTGCAAGGCTAGGACTAGGTGATGTAAAGGCTTCGTTACGTGCTCTAGATCGCTTACTAAAAGATCGTGAGTGGTGGTATCGACGGATGCCGAATAAACTAGAGAATTCGTATACTATGGATAAAGTTGTACAATCTGTAAAGTGTAAATCTATTTAAATAGTCGTGCTCGTGGTAATGAGCATGCTTAGTGATGCCTCATCGGGTATAGTCTCTACTTTTACAAAAATAGTCTTATCGAGAAATGTTGGGATGGATATTTGATGTTGTTTAATTTGAGTGACATGTCTATTGTTGAAAATAAGATGTTGGTCGCAACCAAGGAGGGTTGTGATTTGTTATTTATCAAGTTACTTACTTGTTGTTCCTTATTTATTTAACTGCTCTTTAAACTTCCGTTGCAAAATATTATGTATTGATATTGCAAATAAAATTTGCTTAATGCTGAAAACAACTTGTAGTATAGAGCCTCATCCCTTATTAGCCAAGAATGTATATAAATTTTGTGATACACTACAAGTCTTGTTGAGTATGCAATGTATTCGATCTTGTTTAAATTGTTATTCAGAGGATGAGGATGACCTAATGTCAGATAATGCCTTCTTCAGTCCGGGTACCGAAGGAGTACGGGGACGGGTCTTTCTAGGGTTTACTCCTTGTGAGTTGCCTGAGGGTTTGGATGGGCATGCCGCTGGATTTTTACGTATAATCTATTAAATTTCTGCTGCTATTTCTGATATTTGATTTTTTTATTTGGTCGATTGGCCCTTGTATTGTGAACTATATAATGGCTTAAGTTTATGTACCATATTTGTTTCATATTGTATGTAATTATGTATAGATGTGTATGCTAATATTGAGGATGTGTGTACTAGCCACTGATCATGGGACTAGCATGATACACACACACACACACACGAGGATTTTGGGTATTCAACACCCGGGAGTCCGACAGACATGATGCCATATTTAAAAAAATTGACAATTTAATTTTCTAATTATTAATTAAAATAATATTATTTTAAAAATTCAATAGCCAACCATGGGAAAGGGCGATTTGACCTGCCCTAGAATAGCTCAATAGGATACCAGAGAGAGAGAGAGAGAGAGAGAGAGCTATTCATAATAGGCAACAACACATCCTTCACAAAGATTATGTTATGGACTCATGGCTCTGTACTTGACTAGCCCAATATTCCTAACTGTTACATGGACAAAATGATATATCAGGTACAGTCTTAGGAGAAATTATCCCTATGTTATCCTAAATCTTCAGGCTGCTATCACACATCAAGTAAAGCTCTGTAGCATCCTAAATGGCCACAAGCTCCAAACATCAATACTGAAGGGTTAATTAATTATCAATTAATTAAAATAATTATTTATTCATAATTTATTTCATCATAATTAATTTAGTCATAATTTATTTAGTTATCATTATTTATTCATAATTAGTTTATGATAATTAGTTAGTCATAATTAATTTATGGTAATTAATTAGTCGTAAATAATTTAGTAATTAAATCGTGCCTCCAGCGCACAACAAAGGTACTTCCGTGCCGCGCGACAGAGGAGAATCCGCCCCCTGAGGCACGGTATTTGACGTGTGGCGGCACGGGGCGAGTCCGGCCTAGGTCACGGTGGAGGGTGTCATTTTTGCAAATACGGCGGAGTAGTTTTGTTATTCACTCCACCAAAGGTGCTATAAACGCCAAAAACTCGGGGAACTCCTCTCTCTGTCACGTGGGCCATGCGGTTGAATAGGTCGCTTGAACCGTAGAAATGGCTAATCTATGGTCGTTGCATGCAAGGTTTGCATGGCCGTGCCAACTCATTGGGATGCCAATTATGCCCTCTTTGCTTCTACGTGTTTAGCAATATTAAGCTACACAAACAATATAAGTCATGCTTTTGGTATGATGCATCATTATATTGGTATTTGAGGCATACTGCTACATTCAAAGTTCAATTACACAAAAAAAAATATGATAAGTTCTGTAACATCCCCAAATTTGGCTTGTGTTTCAAATGTAATATAATGAGGGTAAATTAAAACTTTTTCATCATCCTTTCACTCTTGAACTTTTCAAATCTAAACCCTCATTTGTTATCAAGTCAACAACCTCCTTGGTCAAATCTAGTGTCAAACACTTGGAAATAATTTTCCTGGTTCCAAGGTTGCTTGGTGGTGTTATTCCATAATTTTTGGAAATTATTTGAAATATTTTAGGGGCAAGTCAAACCTTGGTCAAACCTCGAAATAATCGAATTTCTTGAGAAAATTAGTGCTCCAAAATCTCTGGAAATTTTATGGAAGGTTGATCCTATTGTCAGCAAGCGTTAAAATTTCATAAATTTTGGTGTTGATTTGATGAAGTTTCATTTCAAAAATCAAAATCTAAACAGTGACTGGCTTATACCCGCGCGGTCAGCGGCGTGCGCGCTTTGGACCGTTGATCTCATGCATTCGGACAACTCCGGTTGCCCTTGGATTCACGTTCGCGATGCCGTTTCATCGCGATCGTGTGAAGCCTACTTAAGCCCCTGGTCACCTCCGTTGGCTTCCTTTCCTCTCCCGCGACTCTCTTGCACCCTCTAAGCTTGGCGAGCCCATACAACCCAGCGCCCATTTCCGCCATTGCCGAGCTTGGAGCTCCTGCCAGCGACGGTGCTCGGTGGTTCTTTGGCTCCCTTCTTGCTCTGTTGCTTCCTCTCACCTCGGTGGTGCTTAACCCCACTCCATTTCAGTTGCTTCAACGGGAGCGCGAGATTTTGATTCCCCCAAATCGGCGCGAGCACCTTTCTTCGTCTCAGCGCGGTGAGTCCTCCTCCTACGGTGTGGTTGGTTTTGCTCGGCCGTCCGCTCCATCTCGGTCCGTCGCGAATCACATAGTAGCATTTTCGGCATTCGCTCTGCGCGCGTGCTTTTGGTCGCGGCGTTTTGCGGTGAAGCCATCGGGCTCGTTGCCGGACGCGCCGCGCGGCGCTGCGTGGCTCGTAGTCGCCGCCCATCCCTAGATCTCGCGGCGGGATTTTATTTGTGCGCGCATTGTCAGCGTGTCACGCGTTAGCTTAGAGCCGTCCATCTTGAGATCGACGGTCCACGACCTCTTCCGCCTCGCGGCGTTTTCAAACGCGTTAGCGTGGTTCAATCGGGGACGTCCGATCGGAGATCGACGGCTCTCAATCGTCCACGTCTCGGGTGTTAGGAAAAGTAGTGCTACCGATATCACATTAGGGTCTTGTCATTTTCATATCTTTGTCATCTTGTCTCACTTGGCAAACATAAAGGTGATTATAACAATATAAGTTTAATACCCTAAACAATTTATCATAAATGTAGGTACAGAATAGTCTTAAAAACATTACTTTTAAAGTCTAATATTTTGTTTAACTTCTATGTACATTATTGTCACTTAGTTTTGATTGTACCCTTGTGTTTTATTGATTTACAAATCAAAAACTGAAAACAAAACTATATCTTGACTTGGGCACTATACTTAGCGCTTAACATTTACTATGGAAAGGCGGTATAACTTAAAACTATTCGAATAGCCTCGTCTAGGTTATGGACACACAATAATTGATACATATCTCGAGGCTTGGTTTATTTGATTTGTACTGTTAGGACCAAGGGGATGGTTAAACAGTACAAGCCGAATAAACCGGGGTCCTCACAAGTTCTTAGTAAACATTTTGGTGTACGTGTTATCTTGAATTCTATCGTATAAGTAGCTTTTCCTGTGTAATAATGAAACATAAAACATGATGTTATATCATTGCATGTCATGTGAAGTTTACAATCATCACATAATAGCCAAAAAGTTGTATACCACTGTCTCACTTGGCAAACATAAAGGTGATTATAACAATGTAAATAATGTTGGTTCAAGTCTTAAAAACAACATATTTTTTGATTGTATCTATACTTAAACATTTACTATTACAACTTAATAATATACAATAATTGACTCAGTACTTTAAAAACCTCTCTAAGTTTAATTGACTTTAGTTATGTGATAACTTTATTCTTTATAGGTAACAATTTAGTAGTGATGTATTACAATTCATAACGAGGTAATAAACACGGATAAAAATAGATGGGTATTCAATTCCCCAATTTAAATTGGGGAGGCACCATAATATCTAGAAAAAGAGATGCAATATATGTTCTTTGTAATGGGAAGTTGATGTTAGGATAGCTCTTCCTAGATAATGGTAGCTCTAAAGTCAAAACAAGCTACTTCTACTAAGGCTAACGATGGGCTATGGTTTGGACTAAGCGGCTAGCGGGGTCGTTGGAGGCTGATGGTGAGATTTTTAATTATTTAATCCTTTTTAATAATATTTTAAAGTTAACCCCTCGCTGACTTTATTTCCAATTTTGACCCCTTTGGTCACGTCATGATTCGCGGCTTGGCCAAACCACTCTATCACGCCATGACTCGCGGCGTGGCCAAACCTGCCACGCAAGTCCTCGTGCCAGCGTGAAGGGCTTGAGTGGCTGTTGTCACGCTCTAACTCATGGCGTGACAAGCCCATGTCACGCCAACGAGCGTGGCGTGACAGTGGTGACTTAGGCCCACCAAGTTCTCCCCAAATTCAGCGATTTGGAGCCGATTCGACGCCCATAAACCCGTGGAGATCATTCCCCAAGGTAATGTAACTCATTCCCTCCATTTATTTTGGATTAAATTGGTTTTATTTGTGGATTTAGGGTTTATGTCGAATTGGATGTTTGATAGAATTGATTTGTGGTTATATTTCATGGAATTGCGTTGGGTGTAAAGCTAGAAAACGTTGTGATGCATTATGCACATCTCGCATGTATGAGTTGAAATGATGATATTTCTCAAACTTTTGGGATGATTTTGGTTGTGTACCGAAGAATTTGACCTTTTTTTTGAATTTGGAGGTAGGAGGTATGAGAAATTGTAAAACAACAAACTAGTCAAGCCAATTGGAAAGACACCACCACATGGGAGTTTGCAGAACTTGCCTCCCAGTAAGATAATAGTTGTGCTAATGCTTGATTGTAGTTTTGACAATATTGAATTAGAATCACACTAACATGACACAACTTTGTGCCAGGGCGTTATGAATACAGTTACAATTGCTCATAGTCAATTTATACTACATTGTTCATACTAACACAATGTGCCCTTTCCAGTGTGAGCTATATGATTAATTAACTATTGACCTAACTGCTTCATGATGCACTGGAATACTTTTGGCAAAAACCCTAAATCTGAATTGGTTTCATAAGCACATGTAGAACTAATCAAGTGAAACTGAAACAAGTAGTTAATTTTGAAATCTGAGAACTAAAACCCGACATCTAAGATCTGAGACTGAAACTAAACCAAAAAATTTGGAAATCTGAAACTAAAAATGAATCTAAAATTGAAACTGAAACCTGAAATCTAAAAAACTAAGATCTGAATCTGAAACTGAAACTAAAACTAAAACTTTTATGCTAGCCTTTTCTTTTCGATGGCATTGTCAAGTAAATCTTAAATCTGAAACTGAAACCCAATCTTACTTCTATTGCAGGATGCTGCAACACCCGCAGTATGCGTTGCTCCCCACGGAGTACGATAATAACCACCACGCACACCTTATAGCGGACGAGGGCGTGGTAAGATTTTTGACTTTTTGACCTTGCTATGCATTTATCTCTGTTCGATCATGCTTTCAACTTTTTGACCATGTCTACGCATATTTCTCTAGTAGGTGCTCTAGCCGCTTCGTCCTCGGACCCACACCCCTCTAGATTGGGATGAGCTGTAAGTGTCATACATTCGAGGTGGTTTCCTGGCTTGGTCGGATTGTCCTGTCGGCTACCCGCGTAGACGGTCTTTGGCGATGGGGTGGTGGACCGATGGTTCCCAGAGACCTACACCTTCCACCTCCCATCAAGCGAGATGGCTAGGTGTAGCTATGATCCGGGGCCTTCCCATAGACGGACTTCCCGTGACTGGAGTTATCAATAGCGTGGGTTGGTGTGACCGGGTTGGCGAGTGGCTAGGTGTGCGACTGGATGACCCGGCTCAGGACACGAGGGACAATCGGTCGTCGGCCGTGCTTACGTTGTGGTTGAGAGCAAAACTTCAACATGTGCATGCAGGATGCAGATCAGCTTACAGTGCAGCGCTTCACACGGGCATGAGTGTGGCATCTACTCGGGTCCTTCCTATTCCTCGACGGTACCAGCAATGCTGTCTCCTGGATATACTTGCCCATGTTGGCTGATTTCGGAGAGGCAGGGACTTACAGTTGGGGTTCAGCTGCATTGGCTTGTCCATACCACTATTTGTGCGATGCGTGCCGATCACGGAGTGCCGACGACAACTTGGGTGGCTGCGCATACCTCCTGCAAGTGTGGATATGGGAGCGTTTGCCTGTGGGTAGGCCCACTCGTGTTGCCTTGCGGTATGGACATATTTTATTTTATTTATGTTCTTTCTCATTTAATGAAAAGCGACTCAAATCCATCTCCCTGCAGGCATGGCCCCTTGATGATCTTTCGTCACTTCCGATGGTGGCCTACCTCTGGAACTCCATTGTGCCACCTACAGGGCATCCTAGGTTGCGCTACCTCGGGTACACAAATGAGCTCAACGTCGTCACTCAAGACCAGGTATAGTTTCATGAGTTAATTTGCATACAGATAATCTTGTTCTAACTTAGATTTCATCAGTAATGTCTTCTAATTCCTGTGTAGGTCACGTGGTTGCCATATACCCACGATGAGGTCTTAGAAATGGAGCTGAACCTAAATGTGTGAGTAGGATGACGGTCTGTGGATGACTCTCTCACCACTCATTTACTTCCATGCGGTGGAGTACCATGTGCCCCATCGGGTGAAAAGATAGTTTGGCAAGCTTCAAGACTATCCACCGATGGAGTTCTCGATGGAGCTGAACCTTCATAGGTAAGGGTACCTATCATTTTTGTTTGCACTATTGTTTGCAGTTTCAATATTAACAGTTCGCTTGTTTTTGTGGTAGGATTAACCGAATGCAGAGGTACCAGCACACCGACTGGACCCATTATCACCGTGCCTATGTGTTCGAGTGCCATAGATCCATCGGAGGCCTCAGTTCGTCAACTACCTCTGGTGGCTCCACGGTGTTGCACGCTTGCAACTTCGATCAGCCATGACCCAAGAGGACATAGGGGAGGGTTACTCGTCCGACGAGGTTATCGTGGATGAGTACGACGAGTTCACACGGATAAGCACACAGCCGGAGAGGGCCCCCATCAATGCCTACCACATGAGTAAATTTCACCCCTACTAATTTCCAATGTAACGGTTGGCAGACTAATTTACATTGTTTACTCATTCACAGGGAAGGCAGCTCACACGCATAAGCAACGAGGCCGGTGAGGTGCTCATGCTACCAGAGGGTTTGGAGGGGAGCTTCCAACGCATGAGGAACTTCATTGAGGTATCATTGAACATGTAGAATTAATTCAAATGCACCCCCTATCTATTAGTTTGCCCTTCACCCAGCTGCATCCATCGTATCTGTTGACTAATTACTAAGAAAACTATTGAATCATGAACTCCATGTTTTAACCAGGATAAATGTTTACATGTTCTAAGGCCATCGTATCCTCTTCAATTGTGTATTCCTATGTTCAAGTAACAAAGTCATGACTAAATTTCACAGGAAATACTAATAGTGCTCAAGTACTCCAGTCTTATATAGCTATCACATGCAGAAAGGATCCAGTTTGTCTGTTACTTGAATTTAGGACACAATTTGAAAAAAAGTTTAGCATGTTAGGACCTCATAAATGCACATGCCTGATGCGTTACAAATTCATCAAGGCTTCATTCTTGTAGTAGCAATACCTTATCACTGTGCATGTCTCGGTCTACAAATATAGGACTGGCATGACTTCAAATGATTACCCAAATTGCACTATTAGTTAAAGAAAGAACACTTCAAATGATTTCGTCAGCATCATTTTATTCATCGCTAGAATCTTACTCTATTTTTTATCCCTTGTAGATGGTTCGCTGCCGATGCCGATGAATGGCGACTGAGATGAACTGCAGTGTGGCTAGAGATGTTGTTCAACTTGCACTGGCTCGGAGTGGCTCATCGCATGCTATGTCATCCCGGGCGACGACATCCACTTCAGCAGCACGAGACGACGAAGAGGACGACGATGATGTGGATGCCAGGTTGCTCGACGGGATGGTCCTCTTGGACCTTGTTGATGCACCTACCGCCATGTAGCTGACTCAGGCCACGCCTTCGCACTGTAAATAATGTGATTGCACAGATATTAGTTCAGTCAACGTCATCGAGGGCACGCGCGACGAACATCCAGCTTCTAGGTTCACACCAGGAACTGGTTTGTGCCGAAAGTGCAAGTGATGTAATGAATGGATATATGCATACATGAATGACTGAGTAGAATGAAATGATTGAATGAATGAATATATGCATATATGCTTCTAGGTTCTCTTTCTTGTTGAATGAAATTATTGAATGGATCATTGAATGAACGAATATATTCATAGATACTACTAGGTTGTTTATCCTGTTGAATGAAATGATTGAATGGATATATACATACATGTTGCTGTTTGAATGAAATGATTGAATGGATATACATGCGTATATGTTGCCGTTTTTATAGAAGTACTGTCACGCCATGAGAACTGACGTGACAGTCTGGTACTATCATGCCAGGAGCCCTGGCGTGACAGGACTTGGACCCTAGATATGGGGACTTGGCTTGCAACACCTCTGGAGTTGCCCATGCATTGGCATGGCGGCACGGTTATCTCATGCTAGGATCCGTAGCATGACAGGACTTGGCACCAGAAGCGGGAACACCTTCAAAAAATAGTCGGCACTGTCACGCCATGTTCGTTGGCATGACAAGGGCTTGTCACGCCATGAGTTAGGGCATGACAACAGCCACGCAAGCCCTCCACGTTGGCACGTGGGCTTGTGTGACAGGTTTGGTTATGCCGTGAGTCATGGCATGACCAAAGTGGTCAAAATTAGAAATAAAGTTAGCGAGATGTTAACTTCAAAATATTATTAAAAAAGGATTAAATAAAAAAAAAATCTAATAGCGAGGTTGAGTACCGAGTCAGGTGTGAGCTGACATGTTGGAAGAGGGACTCGTACGACAGAAGCGTGGCGAGCAGCAAAGATGATGACGGTAGAGGCGGTGGAGACCGTAACGATGGATGAATGGTAGTGGGGATTGTGCTAGCGGGCTACAGAGTGTTAGTCTCCAAATGTTTGTATAAAAAAACCATACTGCTTACGTAGAGAAGACACACGTAGACAAAGGGAGGAAAGAGAGATCGAGAACCGCACGGTTTCCAGATCAGAGACATTTGCATCCCCCATTTGTTAGCCAGTCTAAGTGCTAAATGGAGTCCATAGCGCGCAGTCCGAATTTTTTGCAATTTAATCCTTTTTTCGTAAAAAACACACATTTATACCCTTGGTAGTCTTATTTCCGGTTTTGGACCCGAGTTTGCCGTGACTCGGCGGCGCCGAGCTAAGACATCTCGGCGCCATGAGTCATG
This sequence comes from Ampelocalamus luodianensis, assembly GCA_036346255.1. Taxonomy (NCBI): domain Eukaryota; kingdom Viridiplantae; phylum Streptophyta; class Magnoliopsida; order Poales; family Poaceae; genus Ampelocalamus; species Ampelocalamus luodianensis. Next base: position 5,844,339 of record CM070628.1, read on the forward strand.
GCGCCGACGCATCGAACCCTAGCGGCAAGGCGCCGGCGTGGCCGGTACCTCTGGCGCCATGACTCATGGCGCCGAGATGTCTTAGCTTCGGCGTGAGTCATGGCGCCGAGTCAACGCCACAGCATCTCGGCCGAGCTGCATTATATACCTCCCGAGCCTTGCTCTTTTCTTCCTCTCCTCTCTCGGGTTTTCCTCAACCCAACCCGCGAACTTTTCGAATCACCAATTTTCACCGTGGAAACTTCGAATTGATCCATACAACCGAGAGCAAGGTATCCTCTTTGTCCTCCTCACTTTTTACGCATTGATTTGGTCTATATCATGTGTATTATGCAAAATTAGGTTAGTCATGACCTAGGGTTTGAAGCAATTAGTCTCACTTGTTTTATTGATTCGTATTGTGTATTATGGAACCTTAGTTACGTCGGTCCCTTTGTTTCTCCCATCGTTAGGATGCCGGCGTGGTAAAGCTAGTAAACCAAGGTAATCTTTGTCCATCGTATTCTAATTTGTCGGTAATATGTAGTTCATATTATGTAAGGTTCATACAATTTGTTGTATTTACGGATTAGGCAACTTGGTGGTGGGCAATGTTCGCCGTTTGCCACGCGCCTAGTGGCGTTCGGTGCCCATGTGCTCACTGCGGTGATGCTTGTAGGGTGGCGAGATCGATGAGGAGGACACGCTGGCAGAGGTATTGATGTGTCACAATTATGCCTTTGACCCTACACCTCAACAGATCCGCATTGGATTGTTGGTGAGAAATTAGTGGCTTTTTCTTTGTTCTTGCGATGAATCAATAACATTTCATTACGTGCTGAGACCCATGCAGGAACCTCCACCGCTATGTGACTTTGAGCGGTGGATCGACACGAGATCAAGGAGGAGGACAAGCAAAGATATGGAGGGATGAAGAAGTGGGATGCGAGCGCGAGGAGTCATTGGAGAAGACACGCAAAGAGGAGGCAGCAGAAAAGGAGCGCGAGGAAGAGGTGAAAATGAGGCGGCTGCTAAGCGTGGGGAGAGGGAGAGGAGGCTTGGAGCGTTCGCCGTGCTAAGGCTGCAATGGAGGAGGATCCGGATGCTTTGAGGAAGGAAAGTGGCCTCGTTGCACCCGTGAGTGTGCTAGACTTAGTAGTTATGGTTTAATAATGAACAATGGTCTCATTTCTTTGGACTTGTTATTTTGTTGTACTCTTGTCATGTCTTGCACTTTTTCAATATGTGCATGTGAGTATATTGTTAAACTTGAACATGTGAGTAGCATGACTTGTTTTTTTGTCACTATGCCTATATATTTTGGTAACTTTTGGTCGCCACCAACAAGAAGCACACGTTCCTTTGGTCCCGAGATATAATCACTACTCTGCATATAATCACGGAAAAATTCGCGAGTTTCTCTGTTTCGACCATCCACATTTAACAATATGACACAAATATATCATATGAGCATATATTCATCACAATACCACACGAATAGTAGAAACAACAATCCAAAAGTCCAAATAGTCCATAAAAGTCCATACAATGTACATAAACACAGGTCCCTCACTGCCTCCTAGCCTTGCCCTTTCCACCAAGAGCGTCGGTGCACGGAGTGTAAGGGTCACGCGACGCCGGTGCCTACGCGGTGGAGGCTGCTAAGGCGTGTCGAAGAGCACCCGAGCCGAGACGGTCCAATCTCCTCGGCCTCGTCCTCCTCTGCCGCCACCAATCTCTCGCCTCGCCCTCCTCGCCACCAAGTCCCTCGGTGTATCTCGGTCGTGCGGGACGAGCTCGCCTCGGAAGCCGTACTCGGTGTGAAGAAGTGCCTAGGCCTCAGCGGTTTGTGCCGCGTCCGAAGATGTGTCGCGTGCGCGTGGACGCCCATCGGTTCTGCGCCGCGCAACCACAACGAGCGCTAGGGCTGCAAGCCGCCTCGCAAGTCTCTGCGGTTCATCATCTTTTGTTAGTTCACAAATGTCATGTTTGGTTACAAGTTTATATTTTGATTGCCATGTATTGAAAGACTTACTCCAAGAAAGTTGTGGAGTGTCGCCTCATCCACTCCTCGCCTCGGAAGCGCTCTAGGTCAAGCACGGATCGCCTCAACGTGTTGCCCGCACACATTGTTAACATATGGTTACTCGGTTAGTGCGATGCAAATAACATTAGCGCTATGATTGATTGCAAGAAAAAGGTTAAGTGACATTACCACTCGATCTAAGATTGGCTGACCTCCACCAACGCCCTCCCCGAGTCGCGGTCGTAGGAAGTGTCTTCATCGCCAGAAGACTCCATGTCGTCAGAGTCCGCTTGGGTCCATTGCACCTTCGACTTTGTCCGTGTCACACCAAGGTACCAAGAAAGGTATGAAGTTGTAGTTCGTGTGCGGTGCTCATTGGCATAGACGTTCTCATGGAGGAGTCCCCACACGCCTATGTGCTCACGGCAACGTCTCGAAGTCTGTCGTCTTTTTCGCTACGACGATCGATCCGCAATATATACATCATCGCAAATATAGTGAATTAGTAGTTATGTATACAAAGGAGAGAAAAAGTAGCATCGCCACTTACTTGTGCAACTCACGCACGCCGAGAACGGCTCCATCCGCCACCTCGCCGAGGCCAAAGCGGCGTGCAACTCTATGTGGTGTGGTACTCAACAACGAGAAGCGCATCAGCGGACACCTCATCATGTAGAGGTCTCGCCCACGCCGCACATCGTGCTCGACCCAAGTGGACCACCGCCGTCTCGTAAGGTTCCCAAGTGACTGCGCATAAAAGGTGTTTAGGTATTGTAAGAAAGATTGTATCGAAGACCGAATGGAAATGTGAAATGAAAATGCAATGAACTCACCATCGAAGTCGTAAGTGTGTCAGCTCGCTGGCGTAGTCAACGACTGCGCGCCGCCATACGCAAATGGAACTCGAACTGGTCCCAAAGGTGGGCAACCGTTTGTCGGTGTCGAGGTTGGCCATGCAAACCACTTGACGAGGAGGAAGAACTGGCGGCCGACCAACCGGTACACGAGACCACATCCAAAGTGGAGAAGGTACACACGCCGCCGATCGACGCTAAGCCGAAAGGCATCCGACAAGCCGAGCACAAGTGGCGGTAGAGGAAGGATAAAACTGTGCAACAGTAGCCACCCGCCATGTCCCGGTCGGTCAAGCAAGGGAGGTACATCCATGACGCGTTGTCTCCGTCGCGCCCGGAAAGAGAACACACCCAAACAAGTGTAGGATCCAAGCTCAGTAGTAGGTGATCGTTCCTCGCCGCATTGTGCGGCATCGAGCAAACCGCGTCTCGAGCCAACCGATAAGAACCCCGAGGTGCGGGAAGCGGTGCTCTCGAGGAAGCTCTTCCCAAGGAAGGCCTCCACTGCTCTCCATCCGTTTGACCACTCGCCCGGTAGAATCGACGCCCGAACACCGAGACCAAGAAACTTCGCGCGCCTCAAGCGTAACGGTCATCTCACCACAAGGTAGGTGGAAAGCGTGGAGCCGCCTCCACCGCACAACATAAACGAGTACTAAGGTCACTACATAAATGAACACCGAAACGAAGCGGTAGTGCATGAGTTTGTTAGTCAATGTACCACTCAACCAGCGCCGTGATCGCCATGGGTTGATGACGGCAACCCACATGCGAACTGAACGATACGACGCCCAGCCAGCTGAAGTAGAGGAGTGTACCGTTGCCGTACAATGTCCTCTCGAACCCGCCATGGGTTCGAGGACGAAGAGGCGCCTCTCAAAGATTACAATTATTTAATCTAATCCATCGAAAAAATGAAATATGGAGACATACAACCATGTGTTGGCATTACCCCCTGCGGTCGACGTCCCTGTGGTGCTCCTCGTAGTCGATCCAGAGGTGGAAGCGCGCCATCCCTAAACATAAATAGCAGATGTTAGTTACAAGAAATGTAAAATTGAGTACAAGAGTGAAATAAATACAAAGTTACTAATTAATAAACCCTTCATAATTATTTATTTGCACTCCGACTAAGTGGCGCGACAAGACAGCACGAGAATTATCCAAGTCTCGCGCATTTGCCACATTGGTTATGCTCAAGTCAGAAGAAAGGGGTTGCTCTTCCTCGCCTTGTCCTTCCGAAACTTGATCCATAACCATCTTGTGTCTACTCTCTTCTACTCCCACGTCTGTCCAACGACAACCTGGATCGGCTATGTACTTCTGACCCGAGTAAGGTGGCCACCGCCCCGCCCGTAAGGCTCAAAACGGGAGACCATGTAAGAACAAGGGTATCAACGCGAACTCCCTAGGTATCTCGCTTCGACGCATAGTTGCGATGATTAGTTGCCGCAACATAGTGAGAACATGGAAAGTGGTACTGTCTTGTTCTCCCACACGTGCAAGAGAAATCAATGAGCACGACAATATGACTCCTCGACGGCCGGACCTCACCATCGGCCATTGTACCACCCCTTTCAATGACCTCATACTTGCCCGCATTTATGATCAAAACATGACACCTCATGTGTATGGAGCCCTATCCTTTGCCCTCTCCGATGCTTTTGGGTTTAGGTGCCCATGTTTCATTACTACTCTGTCGTGCCATTGCATCCAAGTGTCTATCGTTGAACCACGCAACAAGCTTTGTAGAAGGTGAATGATACGATTGCATTGACGCATGGCACGATACCCTTTAGCAAACTATTAAATGATTCAGCCATGTTGCTACGAACTCATACCGCCACCACCATGGTCGTGAGGCCCAGTCCATTTCTCAGTTCCTCAAGAAGCCTCTCAACCATCTACCCTCTGTGTTTGTTCCAGCTTTGAGTTGTTCCAGCTTCTCTTCAACAACGACACCTCAAGGCGTGCAACCTCCTCGAAAGAGGAAAGTTATCCTTTGTACCATCCTTACGGAGTAAATTTCCGAGGTGCCGAGTGCACCACCGGTGATGGATAGGTGCGCACTCGAATCGCTCCCTGATAAAGACTTGGTATGCCTCAGTGTCTGTCCGATATGACACCAACCTCACCCAGGCCAACAACATGTATCCGAACAAGCCGCAGGAACCATCCCCAACTATCTTTGTTCTTCCTCTCCACCAAAGCAAACGCAAGAGGGACCAATGTGTTGTCATGTCAACCGAAATGGCTATCAACAATGTGCCCATGTACTTGCCAAGAAGAAAAGTACCATCAATGGAGAAGACGAACGAGACAATGCTCAATGCCTCGATGCATCGTGGAAAACACCGCATCGCGCCGAAGAAAATCTGCTTCCATCCTTCCATTCATTTGGTTTGGGGATGTACTCGTAATGCATTCCGATTAACTGCTTTCATTGCATTGAACAATGCCGCAACCGCCGCACTCTCCTCCCAATCCCCATATATCATCTTCCGTGCTCGCCGCTTTGCCCTCCATGCTTTTCCATACCTTATGTCGATCCGAACATCTTCTCATGTCATCTCCATAATTGTCCTCACCTTCAAATTGGGCTGCTTCCTTGAGCATCGAGTATAGTGATCTCGCAATGAGGGTAGATGTCAATCGCGATGCTTCGTTTCAAGTTTGATTCTGCACAAGTGTGTGGGCCAACGATTTTTGTGATCTTGAACTTGCCTGTGTCCTTCGCTTTCTAGCACACACCTCCAATTACAATCGGCCTTCACACACCACACTGCGTCACATAGGAATGCCACCTTGAAAGGCCTTTTGCGCCTTCGTGTAACCACCTTCTCAATGTAGGCAAGTCCTTGAAGACCAAACCCTTCGTCAGAGCCTCTAACAACATAAGCACCTTGGGAATGACTAAGGTGAATTCTTCAAAGGATCACGATTAGGCGTAATTGTTCGATGAGCTCAATATTGTTGTGTCAATGCCGCAATGCCGGTCTTCATCGAATCAAGCTCTAATCCCATAAGGCTCCTCATCATCATCAATCAACATCAACATTTGAGAGGCCCCTGTGAATTGATCCATGTTGCCTGAATGCCACAGAGGATCATCATTTTCGGAACATCATCGCATCACAACCACACACACGATGGCAATTGAGACAAAGGAATAGATTAAGAGCGGTAAACTAAAGTGGTAAACACTTACTTGGATGGTTCTGAGTCAAAGGGATCTCCTGAGGGGCCGCAGGATGAGAAATTCCATCTATCTGGCGGATTGAGCATCGGGTACCACATCCCGCTGTTCACATCCGCATCACAATTGGGTAACGGGGTCCAAAGGGGGAGGACTACCTAAATCGTGCCTTCTCACACACCCCGTTGTGCCTTGTTGCACATAGGAATGCCTAACCTTGAAAGGCCTTTTGCGCTTCACAGAATACTCCTGTAACCACCTTCTCAATGTAGGCAAGTCCTTGAAGACCAAACCCTTCTTGATTTCCATGCTATCCCGGCTTGAGGGCCTCTAACAACTCGTCGTCTACGCATACGCATAAGCACCTTGGGAATGACTAAAATGAATTCTTCAATAATTGGATCACGATTAGGGCGGGGTAATGCGATGAGCTCAATATCTTGTTGTGTCAATCTTTGTGGGCCGGTCTTCATCGGAATCAACGGCTCTAGCCGTCCCATAAACTCCTCATCATCATCAATCTGAACATGGGGCCCTACGAAATTGATCCATGTTGCACTGAAGGTGCCACGAGGGGCGATCATCATTTTTAGGAACATCTTTGCATCACAACCACACACACGATGGCAATTGAGACAAAGGAATAGATTAATGAGCGGTAAACTAAAGTGGTACTCGACACTTACTTGGATGGTTACGAGTCAAAGGATCTCTGAGGGCCGCGGATGAGAAATTCAATCTCATTCGGGCATCGGGTACCATCGGCTCGTTCACATCCATCATCACATTGGGTAGCGGGGTCCAAAGGGGAGGACTACCTAAATCGGTGAATGCCCATAAAGGCGAATGCCCATGAGGGTGAATGCCCATTAGGATTGGGATCAATGGACAACTTCCGCACAAACAAATCCAAACATTGATATTGGGTCCTCATCACCGATCGACATAATTTGCCACGATCCTCGAGTCAATTGAGACCATCCGCCTAAAAATACGATCTTTAGAACCAAGTGAAGTACACCCTCAGCCGAGATGGCATCCTCATTACCATGACAACATAGAACCTCCGAGCTCTGCGACCAATTCACCATAAGACGGACGATCACTCGGACACACTTTCCATCCCAACAAATGACACATTTCCATAACCATCTTTCTCATCTGCCTCCATGGTGCAAGGTTACTAGATTGTCCATCTAATCCATACAAAAAGCGATGGTTGTTAATGTCTAATAGTAGAGTAGTATACTAACTAATTCCATACGTAACTAATTTAAGTTGATAACTACCCAAGTAATTTGCTACCTACCAAACTAAATAACTATGTCTAACTAACTAACTATATGTAACTAAACAAACTAAAATTTCTAACTATGTCTAACTATATCTAAACCCTAACTACATTATATGTTACTAAATTTGCTATGTCTAACTATATATCTAAACCCTAACTACAAGTTACATCTAACACATCGACCATTGTGAAAGTGCGGTGTTTAGTTTCGTTGTAGGCGTTCGATAGGAGCGTGTTTTTCTTCTTCTTCAAGAACACATATCTGGTTATACGTGCTCCATGACTAGAATTACCACATTTAACTAGAATTCTAAGTGAAGAGCAATTATCATGCTCCATGAAGAATCCAATGTACTCTGATTACCAAACGTGCCATTTCCATATATCTTTGGTGGTATGCACACTAACTACATTATATGTTACTAAATTAGCTATGTCTAACTATATATCTAAACCCTAACTACATCATATCTAACTAAAATTGCTATGACTAACTATATATCTCAACCTAACTACATTAAGTATATCTAAACCTAACTAACTACAATTTCTAACTAAATTTACTAACTACATTTTCTAACTCTAAAATTTTCTAACTACAATTTCTAACCTAATTTACTAACTAAATTTCTAACTAATTAAAAAAATTACCGGCCCAGTAGCGTGCAGAGTGGAGCGCGCGGCGAGTGGCGGCGAGGGCCGGGCGGAGCGTGCCGCAATGAGCGGGCCGGGCGGCAGCCCGTGTGGGAGGCGTGCGCGAGGGCGGCAGGGCTCGAGGCCAGCGGCCGTGCGCGAGGACCCGGCTTGCGGCAAAGGCGCGGGGAGCTCAGGTGCGGGTGTGGGCGAGCGGGCAATTTTGGCGCGCGGCGAGAGAAGAGAGAGAGAGGAAGGAGGAAGGAAGCCGGGCATGCTCCAGACATGCACCTTGTCATCTGGGAACCACCCATCCCTCGTGTAGTCATGTTGCATCGCATGCGCATGCACGGTGCATCAATCGCATGGTGTGGGTGGTGAGGCGACTGGCAGCAACCGATACATTTTCTTTCCAGTGAAGGAAAAAAAAATGAGTTTTTGATGCTTATAGCACTTTTGACGGAGTGAATAACAAAAGTAGCCCCCTTCCTACCGTACTGCAAAAAAAAAAAATGGCACCTCCAACCGGGGGGGCTCATATCTGTTGTGCCACGTGTGAAAAACTGGTGCCCATGGGTTTGGAATTGCCTCTGTCGCGCCCTTAGGGGCAAAAATATCTCTGCCACGCCCCTAGGGCCCGGAAATACCTCTGTCATGCCCTAGGGGCACGGTTTTGTCCTCATCACGCCATGTGGTGTGTCCAGTGCCCAGGGGGCTGGAATCTCCCGTGCCGTGGCCAGTGGCATGATGGAGCCTTTGCCGTGGCCCAAAGGCACGAAACCCTTTTTTTTTTTATCATTTCATGTGCGGTTTTGCTAAACAACATTTGATTGTTTTCTTTTGTCAAAATAGTCGAATTTTCATCCATCCGATATGCTTTGAGATTTGCTAACATATGATTTTTTTCTTCGGGACATAACGGGTCCACCATATTGCCTTATTTTGTTGGTATAAAATTTTATTTTCTATCTTTGTTTTTGCTCAAAGTATATGTTAGATTTTAAATTATGTGATGGAAATCTGAGTTATTAAGACTTTTGAAAATAATTACAGTGACCAAGAATGGTTTTATGATTTCATGTGAATTTGGGTGTTTTAGGGTTTCATGTGAATATCCGGCGTTGCAGTCGTCTCCGAAATCGGTGTACTCCGACAATACGCACATAATGTACACAAATATGTTATGCAAAAAAAATTTGTACAAATATAGTACAACATAAGCACACAATATCTATACAATGTACACACGAGATACAATATGGCTCACTCGTCTGAGCCACTCTATGCTCGTTGCATTCGCCTCTGCGTGCGCGTCCTTGTTTTGTGTTGAGCATGTCACATGGGATACGTGAACTGGTTCTGAGAGCGCGTATCAGTTCAGAGGGCGTACGGAGACCATTGAGTAGGCGGAGGTGCTTTAGCAAGCTGAGTCTAGCCCAGCCGAGTCTGTCCAACACCAATGTCGTCCAGCTGAGTCATGCCAAACTGGCTACCACCTGCCATCATATCCATAATAAATGAATCAAGTAATCCGTCCCTGGAGCGACAGCCCCCCAGGTATGATGTTTTAATGGCCCTCGGTGCGGAGGAGCTCCATCCTTGACCGTACGATGTACCAGTGACCCCGGAGGAGCTTTGGCATTGGTACAAACTCTGTACTAATCAAGGTTATATTGAGTGTAGACCAGGGGTGGGCGTCCTAGGTGGTACACTCCAAATCCTATTGTTGTGTACTCCTCCCTGCAGTAGTTGGGATGACCACCTCCTCATCGGCTGATTCGTCACCACCCCTATGCTCAACTGAAGGTTGCAAGATGGAATGACCTTAGGCATAATAAATATTTCGGACTTAAGCTGAACATCACGTATCTCCCCGATGTGCAATGAGGCTGACTAACAGGGAGCACTTAGACGGCTATCAGTCTGAGTATACCGTGCGGATGTCAATTGTAGAAGTGATGCATCCCGACGGACGTGCGGCTGGGAGACAGCACGATGATAACCCAACCTAAGGCATAATAAATAATCAGGACTTAAATTAAACCTAACTTACCTATCTGATCTGTAGTACAGATGACCGACAGGGAGTGCTAAGATGCCCGCCAGTCTCACTAGGCCGTGCCATCCTAGCAGGTGAGCATGCTCAACCCACTTAGTGTGCAGCCTGATGGACATCGTCTCTCAATGTCGGGACCCGCAGTACGATTACGGAACCCTCGTATATCTTGCACTAGTCCGGATCGCTAGTGCACACAGGGTTAACATAGGTAAATATCGATCCACACCAGCGATAAATAAAGTAAACGATTAATTTGAATAACAAATAAGGGTTTTGACCTTAAGGTCGAGTTTACACTTATTAAGCCACGCAGAGCTAACAGGAAATAAACAGCAGCGGAACGGAAATAACTCCAGCGTAGATCCCACCAATTCACCACAGGCAACCGACTGGGATCCAGACCTTAACGCACGATCAGCCTTCAACGAACTCCTCCTCAAAAGCAGGCGTAGACTCCTCCTCTTCTGTAGGTTTGGGCGCAAGTTTTACAACAAGCGTGAGTACACAACCGTACTCGCAAATCATACCACAGAATACAGTGTATAGATGCGGACTTATTCCAAAGAAAAGCACGTGGTTCTTTTGCATAAAAGCAACATTTGCAATTGAATACGAATAATAGATTGAAAGCATAATTCAAACAAATAGACAATATTAATTTAACAGATTGTTTCCACAAAGACACACACACTAAACAGATTATTTCACATAGCCATATGATTAAGATCACAGCTCCCATCCCACATTTTATGAAAACTACCTCGTGTGAAATCCCGAGCATGTCCATGACCATGACGCGGCTATTCGAATAGATTGTTTAACACTCTGCGGATGTTGTACACTTTACCCACAAGATACAACTAGTGTAGCAAGCACCAATCGTAACAAAACAGTCGAAACTTCATCTCAAACATTGGCGTTCCCGGTGTGCTTACAAACCGCTATACCGGCTCACATAGAATTGGTATAACACACCTGGCAGACGGGAAGACGATCGTCTCGCGATGCAACCACCAAGTAGTCACACCTCCACCACGTCACACGCCTAACCTATCCACGAACATCAATGCCGAGAATCCATAACTTACTAAGTTAGGCTCGTCCCATACCGCATGTGGTCGCATGCAGAAGGCTCGGTTCAATGGCGCACAAAGTTAAGTCCTTAATTGACCAAGGCAAGACTTCCATTTTCTAACTAAGTCACAAAGACCATCATTCCCATCACATAGACCACCATGTCACACGGTCTCCACCACTTGCCTCGGTCTAAATCCTTTACCACCCAGTTGGTTTTAGTGCAACACATGCCATCACGAAGTAATAACACATAGCACACAGCTTACACGAAGTTCCATAGCCACTTAGTCATAATTAATAGTTGCAACCTACATGTGATGATGACTCGTGGCATGGCTACAATTGTACTGCATCTAACCAACCCACGTTGGTGCTATAATAATACCAACTAGTAACCAATCTAGGGTGACAAGGAATTATGACATACAAGGCCAAGGTGTGATAACAATTTGGATAATAACTATGCCCAAAGCATTTAAATAAATAATTAAAGTAGAATGCAATAATTTAACACAAAGTAATTTGAAAACTGGGTTCAAGATGATCAAAGGTATGACTTGCCTTGGAAAAGGTCTATGTACTGGTCTTGATCTTGAGGTGCTCCTTCTTCCACAAAATTCCCCGACGAATCGACGTCTACTCGCAACCGATACAAAAACAAACAAAACAAATAAATAACAGAAGCAAAACAAGCTCCAAAAATTAAATAAAAATCTCAGATAAATAGATCTTGAATTTAGACAGATTTTGGAATTTGAATGGGCTCAATCGGAGTTAGGATGTAAAAGTTATGAGCTCTAGAAGTTTAAATCTAAAAAGAAACCCTAATTTGGATTTTCTGAAATTTTCCCGAATTATTTCTCTAAAGAAAAATCGGATTATTGCGCAATGTCGACATCGTGAAGGAAATTTCGGAATTAAAAGAAATCGAAAACAATTCGACATGTGGGACCCATGTCGCGGGCACGACTCACGGTGGACTAGGTCTACCGAGCCTCGGACTTGGAGTCCGGTGGACTAAGCCACCTTGTGGCCGACGAGGCGACCACGCGGGATGACACGTGCACACTTGGCGGAGGTGGATGCCGACGCGATCGCCACGTCGAACCGGCGGCGGCGACGGCTTTCGGGAACCAACGGCACGGCGAACGGCGGCTCTCGCCGGCGGTGAGTGGTACCGGCGTAGAGGATGCTATTGCGAACCTCAGGTGCAACTCCGTGGTTAAGGATACGGAGGTGGCGGTGGCGAGGTTGAAGCGAAGAAGCCGGGGCTTGACGGATCGGGCCTCCGATGATGCTCCGGCGGAACCAAGGCGACCACAAGGTAGCCCTTGTTCTTGCGATGCCGAAGCGAAACAAACCCCGAGGTCCCGGCGACGCTGGTTGCGGCGGAAAAGCTCGTCGGAGTTGGCGGCGGCGCAGATTGGACTTCGAGCTCCTGCGGCGGCTAGGGTTTGGCGCAAGGGCGAAGGCGGCTAGGGTTGAGATGCGGAGGCGAGGGCTACCCTCCTATATAGGCGGCGGCTTGGGAGAGTCCAGGGCACGAACGCCCAAAACGGGATAGCGCGGCGGCGGCGAATCCCTAACAGATTCGGAGGCAGCGATGATGTGGCGGGGTGGGACCCACACGTCGATGGCTAGGTAAGTAGGACGCGACGCTGTGAAACAAACAACACTACTAAAGCGGACTCAAGGATATGTCCGTTGAATCTTGATCGAGCGACCCACAATCAAAGGAACATTCGGACCTCCGGTTACCTCACGCGCATCTAGCCGTCCATCCTTGATCGGACGGTGGAAAGCAGCGGGCGCTCGGAGAGAGAGAGAGGCCGACATGCGGGGCGCATGTCGTGTGAGCTTGCATGTGAGCGGTTGAGCTTGGTGGGTCAAGGTGGGAAAATGGGCCGGGTCTAGGAATAGGAATGGGTTTAGGCCCAAGGAATTATCTCGGGATTAATAATAGGTTTTCTATTTTAGAAAATACCAGAAATTCAAATAAGCAATAGAATATAGCAAATGAACTCAGAAAAATTCTAGAAAAATCTAGAAAATATATCTGAGCACACAGAACCCAAATAAAATAGTTTTGGCTATTGTTCCACTTGGGATTATTCACATTAAATATTTTTGATTGTAAAGTCCAATATTAAGCTTTTGAAATTAAATTCAAATAAAATCCAAATGGTGAATTTTCTCCCTACTAACTATTAAAAGATTTTTAAGCTCTGAAAATTGGGATGTTACACTCAACTGACCGTAGCTCATGTTCTTGATAATTTGCTTGGACTCCGCCAAGATGGACTTGAGAGTACTAAGAAGCCCCGGAACAGTGTGATCTGAGTTACTGATGGTGGAATCCGATGCGTGTGAGATCTGCTGGATCCGGTCGAATTGAAGGGACAAACAACAACTTTTAGTTCGAAACAGTAGAAGTATCAAGAATGAAACGACCATAGATTTGAGTGTTTTACAGTGTCGTCACGTCGTGAAGCGCTGTGTCAATCAAACGAGTGACAAAGCCTCTCCTCATTTGTGACTTGCTTCGGATGCTCTAGTGGAGGACGGGTGAGTCGGTGCGCAACCATAGTACGTACCACTCGATGTACTAATGGTATGTTCGAACGTCGTATGATTGCTGCTCCTGTAGAACCTCATTGTGAGTCATTTTTGTCAAGCTGTAATCCACTCATGCTGGATTGCCTACTAGTCCTTAGAATGTCAGCCCACCCTCGATTGCCTACATTCGAGAAGGATTTATGTGAGAAGAGTGGATATAGGTATGAAATGTAAATATTACTCGGATGGAGTTGGACTCACAAGTGGACAACTCATTGCAGCATCGTCTCGTCGGGAGGGGGCACAACCTAGTAGAGATCAAACTATCGCATTACATGCTGCATCGCGTAATACTCCACCATATGGGAAAACATAAGGTGGAAGGTCGTCATCGATAATCTGGCGTCCTGCGTGCATTGCATAGATATTCCGTGTAGTGCTACCGTGTTCACGAAATGTGGGCTCCATGAAGACCATATGTTGCTGTCATCGTGTAACGACTCGAACTCGTTATGAAACACATGGTAGCAACTCACTAGTCTGTCTCTAGCCCAGCGTAACTTGGCAGTAGTCCACTGGGTGCCATAGTGGGCCTGTTTACAGGGTTGTTCAACTTAGGGTATGGGTGCACTGCATTTCGGATGATCGACCGCCCAACAGAGAAGTGCTCCCATTGCACAACTATAGAGATCACGTAGTAGACGACAAGGCTGGGTTTCACACTAGTGTTGCACCGCGAAGCGTCACACAACCCCTATAAGTGGTGCAAATGACAGCTGATCCGAAGCTATAATGGCGCATCGCCCCAGGCTCCACGTCAGCCAAAGACTCGGTGATGCGGACGAGGTTGGGGTGCACTGAATCGCCCTGTGTGGTGAGAAACAGAGTCGAATCGAAAAGATGAAGAAGGTAAGCGACGAGGTGCGTCCTAACAACCTCGTTAGGTGCATTCGTTGGTCATTGACTGAAATTCCTTATCCATGTCCGAGGGATAGCATAGGCCATGTCTGGGATAGCTATACCTAACCGAAGCGCCAACCGTGCCTTGCAATCCGGCGGACGTGCTGGAACAAGTGGCTTTCCCGTGATCGGGAGACCAGTCAAGAAGGAGACATTCGAGAGTGATCGTCATCTTTCCCTACGAAAGTGGAAGGTGTGCGTCTCACGTCTCTATCTATCAACAAGTGTCGACATGAGACTACTATTTAGGGTGAAGTAGCGTTGGACCTGGAGCATCCTTACAAAGGGCAACAAGTTCGTGTCCCAAAAGATTGAGACGTAGCGAACGTCAAGGCCTAGTAATGCTTCTACGACCGAAGCATGAGAGGTGGAGGACCATCCGCGTCCCCGGTGGTCCACAACTTGCTCCGGTGATGTTTATCGTAGAACAGTTTGAGTAGCTCACGTAGAGGCATTGCTTGCAAAAGATGAAATACACAAATTAATATTGAATAAACTAATAATGACTAAATTATTTATGACTAATTAATTACGAATAAATAATTACGACTAAATAATGATAACTAAATTAATTACGATTAAATTAATGGTGATGAAATTGATTATGAGTAATTAACTATGACATGAATAATTATGAAAGATTAATTTAATTACAAATAATTGAATTAATCTATTTAACTACTACTAATTAATTATGTCCTAATTGATTATGACTAATTCATTATGAGTTTAATTAATTAAGACTAATTAATTAGGACATAATTAATTACAACTAATTAATGATGTCTAATTAACTAAGCCAAAACTAATTACAACTAAATAGTAATGACTAAATTAATCATGTCTAATTAACTACAACTAAATTAATTACAACTAATGAACTACGACTAATTAATTATTGACTAACGACTAAATTAATTATGACTAATTAATCGCGAGTAGTTAATTATGACTAATTAACTACACAGTTAAAAAAGAAAATGCACGACAAAAAAAATACTTGTTCCTAATGTCGAATTTTTCGTAATAATATGACCGCTAATGACTGCTCTAAACAATACTTAATCATCTGGAGGAGGAATGAGAACAAGAGAGCGAGGAGGAGAATGAGAGAGTTGCTTCTGATGAGCTCTCTTGCAGTCTATGTTGCGTGTTTTATAGTTGGGCGATGCAGAAATTACGCTAACCGCGAAGCGATGGGAGGAATCGGATTCCCTCCCGCGTAGCTTTTTCTTAATTGCATGCATGCCGTCCCTCCACGGGTGAGTAGGCGCGTGCCATGCCTTTAGTGCACTAAGGCGAGTGATGCCGTGCCCCTAGGCCACACAAATGAGAGATTCCGCCTTGGGCACCGGACGCGCCACGTGGTGTGAGAAAACCGTGCCGGGGGGCACGCCAGATATATTTTCGACTCTAAGGATGCGACACAGGCAATTATGATCGCTAGGAGCGTGCTAGAGGTAATTCCGATCCTTTGGGCATCGACACACGTGGCACAATGGGTTTGATTCCACCCAGCACGGAGCACATGGATGTGCCATTTTTGACCAAGATTATCAATGATTTGCTATTAAGCTGATATGTAATTGATAATTTGTCACTCTATATCAGAGTCATATATCAGTGAAATATAAAGTGATAAATTATCAATTGCACGTAAATTACCGTGGCAAATTTTTAAATCCTTTTTTGGCATTACGGCGGGGAAGAACTACTTTTGTTATTCGGTCAGTCCGCCTGTTATAAGCGCCGAGAACTAAAAAAAAACGCGAACAAATGGTGAGCTCCTATCTATAAAAAATGTTCGTACGGTCTTGCTCCCTTTCTTCGTGGTCGGCGGCGGGAGCAGCAGTAGCTGCGCGCGCCTCCGCAAACCCTCCTCTCCCCACCTCCCCCGCCTCGCCGCCGCCCAAGCCCGGCCGCAGGGCCATGGCCTCCGCCAGCGCCGCCGCCGGCGTCCCCCGCCGCGTCCGCATCGCAGTCGTCGGCGACGTGGTACTCCCGCTCTCCCTCCCTCTCTTAATACCGTTGCACCCTCTCTTCCTTGCGCGCGTGCGTCGGAGGTGGATTCATGGATACCGCAGTGTAGCTTTGTGATTCTTTATTATAGGGCTCATATCAATATGCGTAGGGGATTCGGAGTCAGGCAAAGAGGGGATTAGGAACTGAAGTTTCTGCTCGTTGACCTGGTTAATTGAGTTAGGCTCCCATTTCGATGCTATGCGAGGGCCGAGTGCGTCTAATGCGGCGTTTAATTGTGGTTTAGTTGGTGGTAAATTTCATTGGCTGGTAGGGCAGATTCGGTGATGAGTTGAAATGGTTGCTTTATCGAAGAGGTTCACGGGGATACAGGCTTTGACGTCATCTGAACCAAGAGTGGGTTTATGGGAGAGGGATCTCTATTTCTCGATTTTTTTAAATAATATTAATTTAAAAGATAATTACAAAAATAAATAGTCAATTTTTTTTACAAAAATAGACCACCGTCGCCATTTGATGACAAAATTGTCCCGTCGCTATTTCAATTGGCGACAGTATCCCTGTCGTCAATTGGAACAATGATGAGAAGGTTTTGTCGCCAATTGAACTAGCGACATGACAATTTTGCAATTCCAAATGGCGACAGAACCTGCGCCAGTTCAATTGGCGACATGAACCTGTCTCCATTTGGAATAACGAAATGAGCATATATATTTATTTATTTATTTATTTTTAATTTATGTGTAGAGAATTCAGCCTAAAGATTTAGTATATCTCACGAAGTTTTTTGGTAATACCTTGAAGTGTCCGCGTAGTTCAGAATCTGAAATTGGAGAAGATAACGAAATGTAAAGTAGAGAATGCAAGATCGGCGGTGCAATTTGGAACGCGAGTTCGGTGGAGCAATAATACAAACAGCTTCCTTCGGAGTGAAATGAAAAAAATATTTGGGTTTAGGGTTGCCATACCTGCTGTTGTTCGATTGTATTGTTCCGTGGAATCGATTCCTTGAGAAAAGATTACTTAATATGTAATAGTCGAAATATTTGGGAAAAGTGATTTAAGTTTGAAGGACTTCATAATTTAATTGCGAATTACATGGCGCGCTGAGGTTGGTTACGTACATTAGAAACGTTAATATGCACGAATCAACAAACCGAAATATACCTACGATATATGTGCGTTTTTTTGGAATAAAAAGCTTGATTAGAACAAAATCGATTAGTCCTAGCGGCCCATCGGTCCATTCCCCTTGTCTCTGGACTGCCCGCGGCGCCGTCTCGTAGTTAGCCATGTTCTGCGAGGACGGGCTGGACGATCGAATGATGTTAGGATAACACAATGTTGGTCCAAATTAATAATTAGGATGCAAATTGAACATAACTTACCTCTTTGATCCGGATTGCGCCCGGGCGACGGGGAGCGCTAGGACCACCGCCAATCTCACTAGTAGGAGTCTTCCCCTTGTCCGCCGCGCGCTCGGCCCAATCGTACTCAGCTTCTTGTTCGGGGGTCCTCTACCACCACCCTGCTTTCTTGGGCTCCTCCGGTGCCTTTTCAATAGGGTCGGGTACGTAAGGTTTCCAACGTTCGAAGGTCTCGGCTCGCGTCGCATAGGTCAACATGTATTTCTGCTCGATGAACACCCTATCGTATATATCTGAGCCGTCGATCCATTGGAAGTTGCATCGCATCTCCGGTTGCCATTATGCGCAGATGTAGTCAGGGATATGTGGATTGGAATGTAAGATGTGAAAAATCTATGTATATGCAAGATTCACTTACAAGGATGTTCTCGCACGTGTAGTACGCCCGGGCGGCGCGCGGATGTGTGGACTGGATGATCTTAGTCGGTTCTTCGCACACACATTGCGGACGTGGGAACTCCAGTGGTACCCACGCATCCTTCATAAAATAATCCGGGTATGGTTTAACCCTCTCGGCAAGCCACTTGCGCTTCCCAACATCTTCGCGTAGAAGTTTGCCGACGAGTCCGACATCTCCTTCCTCTGTTATGTGAACCAAGCTTTGGTGAACTGTTGCGTGTGGTGTAGTGTTCTCTAGTTTTCTTCTCCTTCCTTTTATAAGGGGTTTTTTTGGTATGAAAAGATAGCATTGCAGTGTGTTGTTATCTCGGTCTGCAAAAGTGGCAGTGTGTGGCGTGTCGTGGTGCATTCTTTTCGGTCTGAAAAGGTGGCGTGACAGAGTGTGGTCTTTTCGGTTTGAAAAGGTAGCTTGCAGTGTGTTGTCATCTCGGTCTGCAAAAGTGATAGCGTGTGGTGTCGCAGGGTGTGATCTTTTCGGTCTGAAAAGGTGGCGTGCCGGAGTATGGTCTTTTCGGTTTGAAAAGGTTGCGTCGTAGTGTGTTGTCATCTCGGTCTGCAAAAGTGGCGGTATGTGGCGTCATCGGGCGCGGTCTTTAAGGTCTGAAAAGGTGGCGTGTCAGAGTGGTCTTTTCGGTATGAAAAGGTGGCGTGTCAGAGTGTGGTCTTTTCGGTCTGAAACGGTAGCGTCGCAGTGTGCGGTCATCTCGCTCTGCAAAAGTGGGGTGTAAAGGCTAGAAGCAGGGTGGTGTAGGGTGTCACGATGCTGACTCCCTTATATGATTAC
This sequence comes from Ampelocalamus luodianensis, assembly GCA_036346255.1. Classification (NCBI taxonomy): domain Eukaryota; kingdom Viridiplantae; phylum Streptophyta; class Magnoliopsida; order Poales; family Poaceae; genus Ampelocalamus; species Ampelocalamus luodianensis. Next base: position 5,863,563 of record CM070628.1, read on the forward strand.
CTGTACACACAAGAACAAATAGTATCGAAACACGACTAGCATAATGTAAGTTGCATATAAATTAATATTTACATGACATGACTGATATTTACAAGAACAAATATCTACTCCGGGCCTCTTGGGGTGTACCTCACGTGTAGTCCCTGGCCTCGTCCGGGGCGGCTGCGGGTGCTGGTACGAGTATGTCAAAAGCTCAAGCAGCCGAGGTACCCTACCGACACGAGTAGTGACGAGAGTGCGTCGCGTCTACCGACTCGCCCGGCGCATGCGGTACCGTGAAGCCCCAACAGAGATCTAGCTGTTGTTGCCGTGCGAAGGCCCACCGCCCTGTAGCCGTTGTGTCCACGCCTGCTCGAACTCGAAGTCCCCAGAGCATGAATCCTCGTGCGACACCACCTCGTCCCAAAAGGATATACGAACTGTGAAATAGTACGTTATGCATGTAAACATGACGGAGACCTAGCTGCTGTTGCCGTGCGAAGGCCCACCGCCCTGTTGCTGTTGTGTCCACGCCTGCTGAACTTGAAGTCCCCGGAGCATGAATCCTCGTGCGACACCACCTCGTCCCAAAAGGGTGTACGAACTGTGAAATAGTACGTTATGCATGTAAACATGACGAAAATGATAGAATAGTATGTTATGCATGAAAACAAAATAGACATACCTCGTCGCACGAAGGCAGCGGATGGTCCGTGTACTCCTGCCCCGTGTACGGGTGGAACTCAGGACTTGTCAGAGAAAATTGCCGCTAGTAACTAGTGGTGTTCGAACTAAACAATTAGACGTGAGTGTTTCATGTTGACCTGCGAACTGTGCTTGGGTACCCCCAGCACGGTGCCACGAAGACCCGCTCGCCACATCCGGGTGAGGAGTCGTGGGGAGCGACGCATCATGGCTCACCCCCCATCCACGCTGGGTCTGGGTCGACCATCTCCCTCGGCCTACGGCAAGACGCAAGCTGGATGCCTCGCCTTGTCTTATCTACGAACTGGTCCATGACCTCTCTGATCCGTCATGTTGAAGCGCTCCCCAAGCGTTATACGACGCACAAAGGTCGCCAACTCGTGCATCTCCCATTGTAGATTAACCTGTACACATAATTAACAAGTTACAAACCGAAAACTTGCAAAGCAAATAAGAAATATGGTTCGTTTAATACGTACCACGTGATGGAATGCAGAGTCCGGCTGGGTTGGGTACGTGTTGGTCGTCGCGGCCCCGTGTCGTGGTGGGTTGTCCACGATCCTAACGCAACGAACCCCCATCCGACTGGAGTACCACTCGATGTACCCCTTGTACGTCCCGGGGTCGTAGGGAGCATCCTCTTGGACGACGTCCTCCGAGGCGTGGAGTCAGCCCTCAACCCAAGGGAGCATCCTGTCAGCCCAGGAAGTCGTAGCGGGCATCTGGAGAGGATGGAGTTGTCCCGAACCCGGTGGGACGCGTCGCACAGGGCGCGGTACGTCGCGCGCAGCACCGCCAGGCCCCAGGCGTACGGTTGGATCGCCTCCACCTCCAAGTTTGCCAGCTCGCATGCGTAGCGGATCATGTGCTTGTTGACGCTATTGTCGTGGGACCCTAGGAACATCACCTACCAGAGCGATCCACGCAAGTAGGCCTCGAAGTGCCTCCTCACCATGTACTCGGGTGCATCCTGTGCCATACGCTCCACTGCAAGAAGACAGAGACACATCACTAAGTTGTACAAAGTAATTGAAGCGGAAAGACAAGAGTTATAAACACTTATGTAGAACTGGCAGATCCACTTCAGCGACACTCGTGGGTAGTGCCGAACTTCCTGTAGCTAGTGTTGGGCGGCAACACCCCTTGGAACTTCGCGAGGATCTCGTGACGCCATGTCGCCGGGACGTCGTGCGACGCCAGGGGAAGTCCGCGCAAGGCAACCCGGTAAGGAAGGTCACGTCCTGAAGCGTGGCACCATCTCCCCATGCGGAAGGTGGAACGTGTGTGTCTCCAGCCTCCATCGGTCAACTAGTGCCGTCAGGAGGCACTGATCATACGGAAACCGCCTCGACGTACGACCATCGCCCGCGCAGTCCTGGTCGTCCTCCCACGTCGCCTCCACTATCCTCGCTAGTGGAAGGAGGCTTGCCGCTCTCAATCTGCGTCGAAAGGATTCAGAACATACGTGAGTCCACCCACACTAGTTAGACTGTAATTGAGTACACGAAGGTCACAACTACACATTCCTCGGAACCCAACGTGGGCCCACCCTCCATGCCCTCATGGGTGTGCGCAGCCGCACCGCAATGTGCCAAGCTCAATCGCCGCCTCGCCCTCCTGGGAAGGATGGTACTGAGGCGGCTACGGTGACTCGCGTCAACGGCCGGGTCAAGCAACTCGTACGGCCACTACGCAACGTCTCCTAGGTCCGTCATACCTAAAAATTTAGTGCATACATTGTAAATACTACGAAACATATACAAAAGTAATAAGAAACGACATATCTAATTAATTCAATTATTGCACAATTAGTGACACATACGTAACCGATCCGCACACAACTGTATCGACGTACAATTTTTTAAAGGTATCTTGCCGTGTACGGATGGAAACTAAAATTAAGTTCACAATATTTTAATTAACGTCTACATAACCTATTTAGCTACTTTGGATTTTTTTATAGAATTTTTGAGGTGTCTTGTTGTTTTCCTAGTTTGAAATGTATTTTCGGCATTAACAAAAATTTTATTGTGTACAAATGGAAATAAAAATTAAGTTGACAATATTTTAATTAAGGTCTACATACCCTATTTAGCTACTCTGGATTTTTTTTATAGATTTTTTGCAAATTATTTACCGTGTACAAATGGAAACCAAAATTAAGTTGAGATTATTTTGATTAAGCTCTACATACCCTATTTAGTTACTCTGCAATTTTTATAGATTTTTTATAGGTATCTTGCTATTTTCCTTGTTTAAAAAGTGTCTTCAGCATTTACAAAATATTTACCATGTACAAATGAAAACATAAATTAAGTTGACAATATTTTAGTTCAACTCTACATACCCTATGTAACAACTCTGGATTTTTAATGGAAATTTTAGAGGTGTCTTGCTATTTTCAAGTTTAAAAAGTATTTTCGGTATTAACAAAATATTTACCGTGTACAAATGGAAACCAAAATTAAGTTCATATTATTTTGATTAAGCTCTACGTACCTTATTTAGCTACTTTGTAATTTTTATACATTTTTTTATAGTTATCTTGCTATTTTCCTTGTTTAAAATGTGTCTCCAGCATTTACAAAATATTTACTGTGTACAAATGGAAATAAAAATTAAATCAACAATATTTTAATTCAGCTTTACATACCTTATGTAACAACTTTGGATTTTTTATAGAATTTTGAAAGGTGTCTTACTATTTTCTAGTTTAAAAAGTATCTTGTATTTACAAAATATTTACTTTGTATAAATGAAAACCTACAAAGTTTTCTTAGTATTTTTGTGGATTTATTCTAAATCATTCGAGTACTGCACCATAAATAATATCTATACGATAAACTAAATTATACATAGCTAAAATGATGTACTATATCAAACTGCAATACAACTAAAATTATCTAATCCATTGAATTATATGTTGCTATTTTTATTTGCTAACCTACCAGGTTTCGAATTTATGTACAAAGTTGTAAAAACATTTATCTGCAAATAGACGACTAGATCTGCTTCTCCCTCTTCCTCTCTCCTTCTCTACGAACCAGCAGGGGTTCACTACGTCACTTCTCCCCCTCCTCCTCTCTCTTTTCTCTCTCCTCTTTTTGGGAATTAAAATGACTTTTCATCCAGTTTTCGGGCCTTATATAGCCATCCTCTGTCGCTAGTTCAACTTCGCCATTTGAATTGGCGATTTGCACACTCTTCAAAGCAAATCGTCAGTTCAAATGGCGAGAGACAGTTGAACCGGCGACTATAGTGGCTTGTTTTTGTAATTTTTTCGACTATTTTTTTTTGTAATTATCTTTTAAATTAATATTATTTTTAAAAAAATCTCCATTTCTCTCCTCAAAATTTGTTTAAGGTTAGTTCATGGAGAGAAGATGGAAGGGAGTGAGAATATATTGAACAAATGCATTTCCTGGCAAACACCAAACACTCGGGTAGCGTCTTTTGATCTCAGTTCTTGCTGATCAAATACTGTGGGAGGCTCATTAGTTTCCTTGCTCTCCTGTTCTGGATGTCCTTTATCACTAGAACTAAGAGGAATGAAGGTTGGCTACTTTCTTAGGTTTGGCTTGGTTAAACTATCAAGTATAATAAGATAACTGTGTTGTATTATGTATGCCTCAAGGGCTTAAAATTTACATGATAAGAACTCTGGTCATGAACAAAGCACTAATTGGCTGTTATGCGTTGAATCTTGCAGCACAACGATTGGCTCCTTGAGGAAGATTTGAAGGCCCTTCATTTTCTCCAGGTATTGCATATTTAGATAAGGCCCATCCGTTAGATATCGTGTTATGCTATTCACATTCAATGTTTTAGCTTCTCTCTAGTTTTACAATGTACTATTGTCTGAAATGCATGTTCTGTTCTGTTTTTATTAATGTGCTGGCCTCCATATGATTGCCATCCATGCTTAAACATGTTACATGTATGTTCCAGCAGTGACATTGGAATTTGACAGAAAATATTCATACTGCAATTATTTTCTATGACCTTATTTTGCTATTCTCAGAAGCTCTAACATGTTTTCTATTTGAAATGCAGCCAGATTTGGTACTTTTTACAGGTATGCCCCCTTTTCTGCTATTTCTATACCACGTGATTTACTCATTTACTTTGTGAAGTAACGTCTACATGCTTAATGCTTGCTGTTTGTCATTTCCGTTCGCTGTCCTCTCGCTGTCCTCTATCTATGGCAGGTGACTATGGCAATGAGAATGTTCAACTTGTCAAAAGCATTTCAGATCTTCAGTTCCCAAAGGCAGCGATTCTCGGGAATCATGATTGTTGGCATACACATCAATTTTCAGAGAAGTAAGAGTCATGCTTTCATCTAGCAAGGAGAAAGTACAAATAACTGCACTAAGATTTTCTGAAACCATCGTGTACTTGGTTAACATTCAGGAAGGCAGATCGTGTTCGGCTTCAGCTGGAAAGGTAAGATCCTTTAATATGCAATAAAATTTTGTGGTTAGCACAAAATGTTGGTATGAGTGGCATTTGATGAGATTTTGTTGGAGGAACTGTTAATGAATTTATTGTGCAGGTTGCACATTTGCTGTTATGCTCTTTAGTTGTATCATAACACTGAAACCACCATCAATTTAAGATTTCTAGCTTTATTGCTAGGTCATTTCATTATTTGTTTGTTTCTTTAGAAAGAAGGAACGAAACTGAAATAATACTCAAAACTCAAGAGGAAGGGAGTTGACTAAAACTGGCTAGAAATCAGTGAAAAGAGAGCTGATTCTCAGGCAAATTCGGCGTGACTACTCCATGGTACTCAACCAAGTTACTCCCTCCAGTCACAAAATGAAGTCGTCCTAGAATGCGTGCAGTCAAATCATATCAATTTTGGCCAAAGATATTATCTAAAATATGTGGTTTGGATGTACAAAATGGTATAGTAAATTTGTCATGACAAATACTTTCATAACATACACTTTTATATCTTTTTTCAAAATACGATGATAACATTTAGTGATCAAAGTGACATCTTGTTGACTTTGAAAAGTAAAAACGACTTCCTTTTGTGACTAGAGGAGTATAGCAATGCAGTACTATTCTGGGGTATCGGTTGTCTTCAGCAAACTAGGATACTCTTTATGCACAAAATGTGGCCAATAATACTTCCGTTTTTTCTTTTTTGTTGTGAATATCAGCCTTGGTGAGCAGCATGTTGGATATAAATGTTTGGATTTTCCAGCAATAAAGCTGAGTGTTGTTGGAGGACGACCATTTTCTTGTGGGGTGATAGGTTATTTAGACCAAAGCTTCTGTCAAAATGGTTGGTAAGAGATGTACTGACCAATAGATTCATATGTTTCTCAACTGTTCTGTTCGGTATCATCTTCAAATTAGGAACTTAAAGATGTTATCTGAACTTCTTCAGTAATGGCTTAATAGTACAATTAACATAGTAGCAGATATCATATTTTATTGCTTTCTCATCTCAAGTATTACTGTACTAGTTAGTGAACAGTACTTGAGGCAGAATCAGGATGGTAAGCTTAAAAGTTGATATTCTATGTTCTGGAATCTGGATTGGTGAGATTCCTAGTTTTATCACTGGAATAGTTTCTTATCAGGTACTTTTGCTAGGTAGCAAAATGATGAGTGGAAATTAACTGCAGTGATAGGAAACTGGGTGGAGTTGATTGTGGTGCCTATTTAATATGACTTGACCCTTGTCCATCAGTGCACTATATATTAGTGCTAATAAGGATCTAATGGTATATATCATAATCTTAAATCTTTTTTAGGAAGATGACTGCCCAGGACCAGAAGTGTAGAGTAATTGGATGCCTAATTGATTTTGGTTATGGAACTAGTTTATTAGTCCGCATTAATTGAGTGCTAGGATTAACACATCCCAGCCCCCAAAAATTATCAAAGAATTATTTATCTCCTTTTGGCTTTTGCTCATTATGGTAAAACTGTATATGTGGTAGAGTTAGCACTCTATAATAGGAACTAGGAAGTTTGAAGCTCTAGCTAAATTGGCTAGAATTTGGTGGTGTGGTCAATGCCGGAAATAGCCTTACCTTATAAAAGAAGTGGATCGCACACTACTCTTGTTCCTTTTTCCTTTTTTTTTTTTGTTGAGGAACTTTTGCTCTTGTTTATAAATCATAACTTAACTTTTATCTATCATCACTTATTGGTTGTTACGATTATCATGTAGGTATGATGTCAACGATATGACAGGAAGTGCAAAGAAGATATATGATGCTGCTGTAGGTGCACCAGAGGAGCATTCTGTCATATTACTTGCACATAATGGACCAACAGGTCTCTGAACATTCAAATTAGTAAATTACATAGATATCTTATGGAGCTAATCAATAATTTGTTTTAACTCTTAATGTGCCCATATTCAATTATGGTTATGCAGGTCTAGGTTCAAGAATGGATGATATCTGTGGGCGGGATTGGGTAGCTGGTGGTGGTGACCATGGTGATCCAGGTCTGATATTCATGATGATACTTTCCTTCTGTTCCAAACGTTTGCTTTATATGGCATGTTAAACAAAACCTCTGCAGATCTGGAACGAGCCATATCCGACTTGCAAAGAGAAACCGGAGTTTCGATCCCATTGGTCGTGTTCGGGCACATGCACAAGAGCTTAGCCTACGGGAGAGGCCTTAGGAAGATGATTGCCTTTGGAGCCAACCAGACTATATATCTGAATGGAGCAGTTGTGCCTAGAGTGAAATATGCGCAAGCAAGCTCCACCAGCGAACAAAATGGGGTCGAAGGATTGGGATTCACGGTGCCAACATCGCGGGCATTCACCATTGTTGATCTATTTGAAGGCACCGTTGAGAAAATCTCCGAGGTCTGGGTGCTGGTGAGCGGTGCCAGGACTGAGCTTGAGGAGGAAATTGTCATGTACAAGCATCCACGTGAGCATATTTGACATCCAAACTGGTACAGAATTGTTGTACATTAGTGTAATGTGCTCAGCCGATGCTGAAGCTGTTAAATAGAGTACAAACCGCATTGTCAATGAGATCAAGTAATCGTATTGTGCTTGGGATGCTATTGCCATGCTGCTCTTCTTTCGTACAACGATACGACCAGCAAATTAGTGGGGAAAATTGTTGTTTGTGCCTTGAAAAATTGGTGTATGAACATGACACATGGAAAATTCAATGTGTGACAAATCAAAGACCCCAAGTCTAAATAGTCCAAAGTCCAAACAAAGAGAGTTCAACTACCTTCCTTCACGACTGGCGTTGAGACGACTTGTCGCTTGTACGCGTTGTCATTTGTCAAGGTTTCATAAGACGCCTGACGCGGTGACGGCCGAGCCGGAGCGATCGTTCCATCCGCCAACGCCCATCTCCGGCCACCGCGCCGCCGTACGCTTCCCCCGACGCCTCCCCAAAACCACCTGGAAAAAGGCAAACCAGACGGAAAAAAAGAAACCATTTCGTCCTTGGTTGCATCGCCACCTGCCTCCCGTTTTTCACGCCCTCCCCCATCCCCTCCCTTGTCCCAAAAAGCAAAGCAAAGCAGAGGCAGAGAGATTCCCAAATCCCAATCCAGTGTCCACCCGAATCCAATCCAGGCCAGGGCGTTCTTGGCTTCTTGCCCTATACGTACGTACATACGCGTACGATACAGAGGAAAGGATCGGGCTCTCCTCGTGCCGGCGTATTCCGTCTCGCCTTTCTTCTTCTTGTTCCGATTTGTCGTGGCTTCTTCTCGGCCTCTTCTTGGCTTCTTGCTGGTGGAGTAGAGAGGGGGGCGGCTCGCCGTTAGTCCAACCCCCGCGGCGATCCCTCCTCCTCCGTCTCCCGTCTCCGTGGTGTTCGACGCGGACGCCGTGATCAGGTGATCGGAGCTCCCTTGTTTCCGCGCAATTTTCCTCGGGCGCGGTGGTGAGCATTCGCATTTCATCCGAATAACCGATAGAGACGAGGCTGAGCACCTGCGCCCCCCTCCCGATCTTGCGGCCCTGTCGCAACCCCCGCCGGCACTCCACCGGAGGCTTGCACTTCTTTTTTACATTTCCAAGCTTAAGTTTTGACGAGACGCTGCTAGCGATAGAAACCCTCGGCCTTGCGAGTCCCCTTCGTGATTGGATTGGGTCTGTGAGAATCCTTGCTTGATCCCCGATCCATCCTGTTAACCATTTTCGCGAGCTAGAAGGTTCTTGATTAGGGAGCTGGGTGAGGGCGTCCAAACAGCTGGACAGTTTACCTGGTAATCGATCTACTAAGTTGACTAGCTTTGGTAACTTGTTGCAATTCTTCGGCATTGATTCCGTCTCTGAAAATTTCTTGCAATTGTTTTGTGCGTCCTAACATGATCGGTTGATTGCAGATAACGGTGTTCCTTACATTGCCATTTGGAACAATATGGGTTGGTTGACCAAATTTTTTAGAGGTTCAAGCCACAAAATATCAGAAGGGCAGTACCACAGCAAACCGGCAGAAGAGACAGTATGGAATGAACCCTCAAGATCCGCGGTTGTGAATGTAAGTACTTCCATGTGATACATTTCCCCCTCAGCAATAAGGGTTCACTGGTGTTCTATAGTGTATCTCAGTTTCCACGTTCTATTTAACTAGGATAGGCAAAGGAGATGTGTTTGAGATGAGCTTCAAGAAAGCTCGGATTGCACCCATGTATGGAATACTGTATCTAAATTAACTGAAAGGATAGTTTGCTACTCCCTCTGTTTATAAATATATGCCACTGTGGTTCGTGTACAATCAGAATTTCCCAACCGTGACCACTAAAATATAAAAATTGTATTGAGATTGGTCTCATAAAAGCAATACCAATAGATGTTGTCAAAAATACTATCACCACGTTGCAACTTTGCAACCATTTGCTAAAATAATTTTATTATTAACGGTCAAATATATATCTTGGGGACTGCCAATGTCCAAAATGACATATTTGTAAATGGAGGAGTGCACGGTAGAAAGGGAAAACAATTAATAAATATCAGTGTAGTACCATTTGTGTTTATATGACGTTTTGACCACCCATCTTTGAAAGGGGCAATGCAATTACATCCATACAAAAGGTTCCGAAATTATGGATATACACCCACATCGCTGCAACTGTTGTATATACCCCTATATAACAACAAAACTTAGTAACTTACAGATCTCTCCCTCAACAACCTAATTAATGTTAAACCATGCTATTAATGCAACCAAATAACACAAGCACAATTCCCGCGCCGAGGCTAGGGCAATCTTTGGTCGATCAGCAGCGATGGAGGCCTCGGCTTTGGCGGTGTAGCAGCATGTTCAACCCGGGCTGCAACATTGATGCCTTTGACCGAACTGGTGATTGCACGTGTCTAGGTGGTGCCCACATCTGTGCCATGCATTTGCCGTTGATGGCTGCTGTTCTCCACCAACAGGTTATTGCTGAGATGTGGTGTGAGATCGAGGCGATGGGCTCCACGAGGCCCCCACCTCATGCACTGCCCATGGCCATGATTTCAACTATTGTACACCTCTGACGCTCACCAGCGTGGTGGATGTCACTTGCGTGAAATGTAGCTACATTTTGACAGTGGCGGAGCCAGGACTGATGCCCTGTGGGGTCAATTCCTTTAACATCTTTGGAACTTTTTATACTTATGTGGAATTATCAATAGAAATAGGGCTAGATTGCAAAAACCCCACAGCTAGCACCTAAATCCGCCACTGCATTTTGACATCTCGTAAAACACAAGAAGAAGAAGAAGAAGAAGAAGAAGAAGCATCGATAATACATTTGATAGGGCATTTATTACCCCTGTAAGCTACTGTAATGTATACAAAATTATCTGTAATTTCTGTGCTTTTGAGGTGCACGGATGCGATTGCCCGTTGTTGAAAAACACATTTTTACCATTCAAGATAGACTGGCTTATGTGTCTTTCTTATCTATATCACTATATGATATTGAATATTTGCCATCTGCCATGTTATTTGGTAAGTCCCTAGAGACACTAATTGCTTCGAATGATAATGAGCTTATACACCATTATAGTAGTATTTGTATGTAGGTTGAAAAAGAAAGAAACTAAGAAAATCCGCTTCTTTTGACTATGTAGCTGATCCATTTTTCACATTCAATTTAGGATGTCCTTCCTGAATTTGACAACGAGGATATCGACCGTGCTATAGCAATGTCTCTATCAGAAGAGGAACAAAGAAAGGCAAAGGCAATAGGTTAGTATTGTATCTATTACTCCTGCTTCCAAAATGCTCATTGTCCAAAAAAAAAGGAGGTTGAGAATCCTCTGCTGCTTCATTTCCAGTGGCTGTTCCTTTTTATCGTTCTTATGCCATGACATCTGTCAAGGCACTTAATGTATTGAGAAAGTCCCTCCTGCACATTTTTACCACCATTACAAAAATTTTGGAGCTAGTTCATTGCAGATGATATAGTATGTTCATGGGGGTCTGTGTTGAGGATAATAAAGTTATTGACATTTGTTGTTTCTGGTCTTGGTTGATCTTTATCAATTTGGACATTTATATAAGAACTTGGCCTGAGTTATTTAGTTTTTGAGTGGAAATAGTTTGTCATAGATGTCTTTGGATTGTGGAGTTAAGTAAAATCCAAACATCAGAGCACAAACAGTTCCAATGGTAAGAAAAACAAGGAATCAATGTGTGCCTACTTTTGGTTATGGTAACTGCTCGATCGGCATCAGGGAGTTTATTTTTCAATATGGGTTGGAAAAAAGTTTGGTCCGATTTCTATGGTTGCAGATGTAATAAAAAATTCCTGGAGTAAACATTTGTATGTATTAATGTACTGAATGTTTGGATTGTCACTGAGACCAAGTAATAAAAGTACACCCTTGTAGTGAGGATATTATACAAAAATGTTATGTCATTTGTATCTTCCTATCAAACTATTCTAGTTCACTGTACTCTGAGTCTCCGATGCCATTACACTAAACATTTCCTATAAATCCATGATTTAATGTGTAATACTTTCTGGTTTCCTTTGTTTTTTCCTTCTAGGAAAGGATCTGCATTGGGAGGAGGATGAGCAACTTGCAAGAGCTATTCAGGAAAGTTTGAATGTTGAATCTCCCCCTCGTGCTCGTGAAAATGGCAGTGCCAACGGTGGCAATACATATCAACCATTGCCATTTATGTTTTCTTCTGGATTCAGGTTCATTTTCATTGCTCTTACTTTAGTATGCTTAGGTACTTTATTTGGACATGCTGTTTTGAGTTGACTGATGTGAAGTGCCACATCACTGAACTGATACAAGAATTCACCAGAAATCTGCATGCTAGAATTAAAAAATGGCACATGTTATTTTGTTCTTTCTAGTGCACATGGCATGCTGACTTTGGCAATTCATTCCCTGGATATCACATTTTGTTTAAGGGCTTCACATGTATATCTTAGTGGGTGAATGTGTCTTGGGTGAGAACTTATATAGCATCTTTGCAATTTGAGTTTGCATATCCACTAAAGAAGTCAAAGGCAGTCTCCCATGATTTTCTTGAAACAATTCTGTACAGCTGAACGTACACAACTGAGCAGTTTTTACCTGAGTTATGAAAATTGTGCACTTAGTTATACCAAGTTCATATTATTAATATTTTTACTTCAGTCCTTCGTAGACTATTGCAAACTAACCCTAAAAAAACAATTGCAAACTGTGATTTCAGAAATTGGAATTATTGAGGATTTGCCAATATAAAGATGCGCATTTGATGATTTGTCACTCCATGTCTCACTTATATATGGCCCTAGGACCTACATGTCACTGAGACATGGAGTGACAAATCATCAAATGCGCATCTTTATAGTGGCAAATCCTCAAATCCCCTCAAAACAATTTAGAGTTCCAACATAAAGTGGAAAAAAACTTGTTAAGACTTTTAAGTGGCTGTGGTTATTGGATACACCATTGCATGTAAGTGTTGAAGTGTGGCAAGCACTATAGGGTGTGATTATCATTATATCTTTACCAGAAGTGTCTTGGATGTGTGAATTTGCCAGTGCTGTCAAAGAACAAAAAAATGTGTATGATTTATTACTTAAAGCATATCAGGAAGATGTTGTAATGCTCTAAAACACACTAGGATGATATGTAAGAATGGGATTATGGTGAGTTTTTCTTTACTTTGTGACTATTTTTTAATGTGGTATGTGATTCTTTCCTCAGGATATGTGCTGGATGTCGCAGTGAGATTGGCCATGGGCGTTTTCTTAGTTGCATGGGAGCTGTTTGGCATCCAGAATGTTTTTGTTGCCATGCTTGTAGTCAACCAATATATGACTATGAGGTAACTCTTTTGTTTACTTATTAAGCAGTGGTGTTTAACATATTGACCTTACCAACACAATCATGCAGTTCTCCATGTCGGGAAATCATCCATACCATAAAACTTGCTACAAGGAGTGCTTTCACCCAAAATGTGATGTCTGCAAGCAATTTGTAAGAATCACTTCATCACTCTGTTCTTATCTATTTGCATAAGATTACGTTGTTATTGAAAGAAGGGAAATTTTCCTTCGTACTCTATGATTGTGATGATTACTCTTGTTAATATCTGATTATATGCATGTTTTTTCTCATTTCTTACTGTAATCATGAAAGCCTGGAAGCATGTAGATAGCTGTCCATTTTCGTTAGCTGTTTGGTTACGTTTTTCATTGGAAAGCATAAGTCTTGGGACAGCAAAATTCTAGATATCTTGTGAAAGTTTTTTATATGTTAACAGCTGGCTTCTATTTTTGGTTTTCATACGCACCATCTTATGGTTCCTTCTTGTTCAGATTTCTACAAATATGAATGGCCTTATTGAATATAGGGCACATCCTTTCTGGTTACAAAAATACTGTCCATCACATGAGGTGGATGGTACTCCAAGATGCTGTAGCTGTGAAAGAATGGAGGTATGTTCAGTTTATGTTTTGGTTTTAGAAATTTGATCTCGAGCATACTTGGTTAGATAAGTTGCTTTCTGCAAATTTGGATCAGTTCATTACAAAATGGTTCATTTACTTATCAGCCAAGGGAATCAAGATATGTATTGCTGGATGATGGTCGTAAGCTCTGCCTGGAGTGCCTTGACTCTGCAGTGATGGATACGAGCGAGTGCCAGCCTCTTTACCTTGAAATACAGGAATTTTATGAAGGTCTGAATATGAAAGTGGAACAGCAGGTTCCTCTGCTTCTGGTAGAAAGACAGGCTTTAAATGAAGCCATGGAAGGAGAGAAGACTGTATGTTGATCATTCTGAACAATCCATAATTCTCCTGTTTTCACTATACTAGTAGTTGTCATTGTTTTGTTTTCTGTGGAAACCAGGGTCACCACCATCTTCCAGAAACAAGAGGTTTGTGCTTATCAGAAGAACAGACTGTCAGCACGGTGAGAACTGTTCCAAACACCAGATGAATGGTTCTTTTGTCATTTAAGTCCAAGTTCTACTTGAATCTGCTGGGTTCTGACTGGACAATGATATTTTTTCCAGATATTGAGGAAACCAAGAATGACTGGAAACAAAATTATGGAAATGATAACAGAGCCATATAGGTTGACACGGCGATGTGAAGTGACTGCAATTCTCATTCTATATGGTCTCCCAAGGTGAAGCATTAATTTTCTGTTTCATAATGTCAGAATTGGCAGCTTCCAAACGAAAAATAATAGGAATCCTTAGTTTTGTTTCAACTGATTCAGAATATTATTCTTTTCACGTTGGAAAATTGAATGCATGGATTATTTGAAGATATTCTGGGTTATGAATGTACTGGAGATTGAATGAGAAAAATTCATCCTGCGCTTCATCACTGACTCACTGTATCTTCTTCTGTACAATATGCAAATAATTCATTGTGTCGTCATTTGCTTCTTCTATGTCGGAACCTGATGAGCTCTCAATATGTTGTTATGACCTTGTGAATTTCTAATGTGTTTTTGTTCTTGCAGACTGTTGACAGGTTCAATTTTAGCTCATGAGATGATGCATGCGTGGTTGCGACTTAAAGGTGGTATTTAATTCTTGTGTTCTCTCTCGGACAGAAATCATAATAAACTAGCAGATTGACTCATATTCAGGGAAAAAAACCCGCCCGGTAACGGATTTCCCAGTGGGGACTGGGTGAACAGTAACCGCAGGAAAATTTGAATTTTGTGAATGCATAATGCACTTCCTAGGTTGATTTAGGCCTATTTTGTGCTAGATTATATATTGTATGAGCTAAATATGCTTAAATTATTGTTTCTGGCCGGTTTGCACTTCATATGAGCTAAATATGTTAGATTACGTATTGTATAAGCTAAATATGCTAGATTACGTATTTTATGAGCTAAATATACACTTCATTAAACACTTTCTAATTCAAAATTTGTCAATTCAAAATTCCGGCCAGTTTTTCCGGTTTTTCTAACTGGTTTTTTCCGGTAACCAGCCTCCGCAATTCAAATTTCAGATTTTGAATTTTGTCCGTTTTTTCTGGGATTTCCGGTAACCGGCCAGTTACCGGTACCGCCCCGAGCGGGATTTGTCCCGGTAACGGTTTTTGGATCCTTGCTCATATTACACTGAAAGTGGGAGTAGAAAAGAAATTGTATTTCATATTGAATACCACATCCTTGTTCTCACTAAAACAGGTTAGTGACAGTCATTGAGCTGGTACTAAAATTGCACTGATACAAATCAATGTCTGAACCGCTCTTACATGGATGGAAATATTCTATAAGTTGGATGCACTTTATTACTTATTATACTCTCGTTGGGTGTACAAGAAATTTATTTTAGCGTATGATAAGCTCGTTGAGTAATGAACTTGCTAGGACTTTTAGACTAAAGACCAGGGTCCAAAATTCCTACAAGAAGCTGCTGTTCCCTGCTTGCCTAGAATGCTTATAGCAATCCTGGCGAGGAATGATATAGGTGTTTCCTGCCAGGGCCAGGATCTTACATTCTGTCTGAGACTGCCATGTAATATGCGAATGAGTATCATTAGAACCAAGAATTAGCAACTGAGCTACTCTTTTAGATCTTCTAGTCTAGAAGTCGCATAATCTTGTTTTCAAGACTGGAAAAGTCTGAGCCAATGTTGGTGAACTTAGGGCGCCACCATGTAAATTGTTGGTAATCCCCACCTAGAAGTCACTAATCGTAAGTGTCTTGGCAATAACAACACAGTCAACACTATTTTTTCTACGAAGAAGAGTTGGCATTAGCTTGCTACTATGATTTAACTATCTCCTATCTACATAAAAAATGATATATGGACATTTCATGCTAATGAATATGTACTCACAGGATACAGCACACTTCGTCCAGATGTAGAAGAGGGCATATGCCAAGTTCTTGCTCACATGTGGATTGAGTCAGAGATCATGGCGGGATCAGGCAGTAATGTTGCGTCGACGTCCTCATCCTCTTCATCATCCACATCATCAAAAAAGGGTGGGCGATCTCAGTTTGAGCGGAAGCTTGGGGATTTTTTCAAGCACCAGATTGAGTCAGATACCTCTATGGCATATGGAGATGGTTTCAGAGCTGGGAACCAGGCTGTGCTTCAGTATGGCCTGAAGCGCACCCTTGAGCACATCCGGCTGACAGGGACCTTCCCATTTTGAAATGCCAAAGATTGACCTTTTGGCGAAAGTTATATATGATTTGTCATTCAGAGTCCATTTACAGGAAAAGAAAGGAATTTTGAAATGTACAATTGTACAAACAATCTTTTCAGTTACTTTTTTTGGGATGGCTAACTACAATATTGGATGAATTGAGATGGCTAGTCTGACCAGTATCTTGTTTGGTGTGACGTCCCAAAATTTTGCTCTTTTAAAAAAATTTATTTCAAATTAATTAATTCAAAGTTTTGGACTTATTTTGGAGTTTTTGCATTTATTTAAATCCAAATCTGAAACTCAAATCCTATTTCCATCGTATCAATTCAAAACTTGTCGCCAAATTCAAAATTCAAAATTCATGATTTGAATTTTTTTTCGCAAAACTTCTTGGGTAGAAATCCATTTCTTCTCACCCAACCTATTTCTTGGCCCATTCTTTTTTCCTTTTCTTCCTTCTTTTTTCTTTCCTTGCTGTGCCTCTGCTGGCTTTGCCCTGCACGCGCCTCGTCATGTCAGCCTGATCCATGTTGGGCCATGCCGCGCCTGCATGCACCCATGTTGCGCCAGCCTGAGCCGCGCCCTGCACGCGTTCCACCTGTGCCACATGTGTTGTGCGCTCGTGCTGTTCGTGTCGTCATCAAGTCCCAGCATCCCCCGCTCCATTACCGTATTTCATCAGTGTATTGTCGTTTCGATAGTTTCCAAACCAAGCCGTGAATGTCACCGATATTTGTGCTCGTGGCCGCGTCGATTCAAACTCCGTCCGAGCCTATAAATGGAAGTCATAGCACTACCTTTGCCCCCTTTGCACCTCCTCTAAACCCCCTAGCCACCGGAGCTCCGTCACCGTCGAATTCATCGTCTTCCCGAGCACCGGCCACCACTTTGTCTTGTGCTCCCATCGCTCTAGTAAGAATCTTGATGTCCTAACTATGTCACATTGTGTTCCTGAGCTCCGTGATCGTTCCTCTCAATCGATTTCACTTTTGGTTGCTGTTCATTGCCGGATTTGGTTGTTTCTTCCTCTAGGCCGAAAACTTCTCCGTCGCTCGATCTCCTTCTCCGGTGAGCTCCTCGTCGTTTGGACTGCGTCATGTCGTGTTCCCGGTGATTCTCAATCCATGTAACATCCCAATTTTCAGGTCTTTTTGAAAAAATTCAAAATAAAAATAACCATTTGGTTTTGTTAAAATTCTACAGCTTAACTTGAAATTTTAGAAATTTAAAATGACTAAATCAAACTTCAACCAATTCAAAAGTTGGGTTATTTTGAGTTTATTGGAGTTCTCTGGTATTTTAAATCCCCCTTCCTCTGTTTGTTCCATTTTCCCCTCAGCCTATCTCTTTTTCTCTCCCCGCGCGTCGACCAGTCTTTTGACCACCTCTCGGTTGGACCACTCTTTCGGTTTCGACCACCCTCTCGGTTGGACCACCCTTCCGGTTTCGACCACCCTCTCGGTTGGACCACCCTTCGGTTTTGACCACCCTCTCGACTTCGACCAGCCGCTCGGTTTCGACTGGCCTCACCTGTCAGCCTCCTCCTCGTCTGGTCACAGTCACGGCTGTCGCAAAAGTCCTTGCTCATTAAATGCCATCACCTCAGCTGCAAAGTCGTCGCCTCCGGCACGATTCTCTCCCTCGTCTTCCTCGGCAGCAGTCACATTTAATTTCTTGTCCTTCGCCGCACCAACCCCCTCTGTTCTTTCTCCTCCCCCCACCTGCTCCTGTCTCATCCTCGCCCAGGCGCCCATGCCGTCAAGTTTCCCCCCTCAAGTGCTATAAATAGGAGCCTGAAGCCTCTCGCATTCCTCTTCCTTTTCCTGATTGCTCTCTCCTCTCTCTCTCTCCTTCGTTTGCCGGGATTTCGAGCTCCAAGTACTCCGGCCGAAGCTCGCGCCGCCAGGAGTGCGCCGCCGTTGAGGGTCCTCTGCCGTCGACACCTCCACCCCTGGCATCGCCTCGCCATGCTCTCCAGGTGCACACCTCCTCGCCGCCGAAGAGTTCACCGGAGCGCCACGCCGCCCTCGACCCCGTTCGCCGACCCCCCCTCTGGCCTCTCTCTCGGTCCTGATGAGTTTCCCGTGCTCTGTTCTCCCTCTTGTTCTTTGGACCTCCCTCTCAGTTTGGACCTCCTCTCAGTTTAGACCTCCTCTCAGTTTAGACTATCCTTCCTACGACCACGTTGTGTAGTTGTATCCTTCCTACGACCACATTAAGTAGTTGTATCCTTCTTTGGACTTGGTAGTCGAAGCATTCTTTCGACCTCTTTCGACCAGGTAGTCTTTTCGACCACCTAGTCGAACATCTTTCGACCACCTAGTCGAACATCTTTCGACTAGGTAGTCCTTCGGACCATTTGATTTCAAAACTCCTAAGAGTTTGTTCTCCTTCGTTCAAGCTCTAACTCGAGTGGTTCGAACTTCTATATTCTTCTAAAGTCTGTACCTTTCTACTGGTTCTAGTTGGGTAATTTCTGGAGTTCATTTGGATTTTATTTGGACTTTATTTGAATTGGCTGCGTTCTCACGTGTAGATTTCGATGATTCCGGGGAACCCGAGTACTTCGAAGAAGTAGATCCTCAGGCTTTTGAGCAAGGCAAGTTACACCTTTGATTATATTGAATCCCAATATTTCAAAATTAGTTAAATTCTGTTTTAAATTATTATTGCATGCATATTTGAATTCAAGTAATTTAAATTCCTGTTTTAACTTTATAGTTATTCCTATTTCCATTATACATCCAATTTGGATATTGAGTTAACCACACTTGATACCTTAGTTAAAAGCTAGTTGGTACATTAGTATGAACTAGACCTTGTTGCAAAAACTCTATGCTTAGTCAAGGCTTAGCTCAAAAATATTTACTTTGAGGAATTTAGCTACAAATTCAACTATAATTTAAAATGATACTATGGTATTGTCTTTACCATAGGAATTTGTAAAATGGTTTGACTGGTTAAATAAAATAAAATTTGGTTTGGACTTGGGCGAACTGGATGTTTGGATGGGTGCATGTTCATGCACGGGATCGATTTATTTATATGATCGAGACCTAGAGTTCTTTTGGAAGTTACCCGAGTCGATTAAGGACCGGTCTTCGTGCCGTATCTTGCTAAGCCCCATCGTACTTCCACATGTCTTGTGTGGGCGAGACCTAGCTAAATAATTTGTATCATTTCACCGTGGTTGTGCCATCTGGTTGTTTGGGTGTCTTTTATGACCTACTTTTATGTATTTCCACCTGGCGCAAAAGGGGGTTTGAACCCGACAGGTTTCTATCCAAAGGGGGCGAAAACTTAGCGAGGAGAGACTATGGTGGGATGATGCATTGTAAAAACTTTGTGATAATGACTTAGTCACACACCTTAGGCAGTGTGTTAGACAGACATTATAAGTCAATTATGTCTTGTGGGTAAAGTTGTATAACCTCTGCAGAGTGTAAAACTATTCGAATAGCCGTGTCCATGGTCATGGACATGCTAGCAAAGCCACTCCAAGTTAGATTTTTTGTTTAATTTTCAAAAGACTTTGTCAATGGTTTTGGATTTCTATCCAAATGGGAATTGGGTAGGCAGCCATGTGATAGGAGGATATCCTTTACCACTCGTTGATGAATGTTATCTAACTATAAAACTTGAGCTTTAGAATAAACTACTTTAGAAACTTAGTATGAATATTTAAATAAAAAATATTGCTTTATGCAAACTGAGCCATATAAGCTCCCATTGTTAATTTGTTGCATGTATTATAATCTGTTACTTGTTAGGTGTGACTTGCGAGTATGGTTGTTTGTGCTCATTCTTGCTTAATTCAAAAATTGAGCAGGAGAGGGATGCTATGAGGAGATTGAGAACTTGGACGACTAGGCTACACCCCCAGACGATTGCCTGTGGCAAATCGTATGGTCTACCTTACTATCTTTTGCTTCCGCTGTATTTTGCTTTTGGCTTATGCCCCCTTTTGTAATAACTCTAATTATTTCACTAATTGGCGTCGTATGGTTGTGCCATCCATTTTTTTTTTGTGTACACTAGCTGTTCATGGACTAGTGTATGAAACACAAAGAACCCCGAGTCCTTCACTCCTAGGTTCGACAATCCATCCCCTACCTCCTCTTGGCCGCATCATCCCCGTACCAAGCTGCAACCGTCGCAGCCTTCTTCACCGCCGCCAGCGTCGTAGGCCCGCCACCTCGGCTGCCCTTGGGCCACCCCAAACCCCCCAGCACCTTCCCCGTTCCCACGCGCCGCTCATGCGTGTGCTGCCTTCGCTGCTGCGCCTCTCCTCAATTTCCAGGAATTTCCAATTTCGATAAACTTTCGGGAGTTTGTTCTCTTCCATACAAACTTTGAATCAATCGATTCTTGTTCCTAAATTCATAATCTCCCTATTGGTACTAATTTTATAATTTTTAGGTTTTATTTATTTTTCTGTTATTTATTTTATCTCGATTCGCATGTAGAGTCCGACGGCGTCGACACCAGTTTGGACCAACTGGACGCTTTAACTGTGAGGACCCCAGTTTATTTGGTTTGTAATGCTTAACCAACCACCTGACTCTAGCATCACAAATCAAATAAACCAAGCCTCGAGATATGTATACTTCCAAGAACTGCAGTATACACACCTCTTCACAAAATTATGCATCAATTCCATTCAATCGCATAGAACCGAAGCACAACAATAAAAGACATACATAATAGGGATTAAATACAACAAGGGTCAACCGGCCAAATAGCAACAAAATAACAATTAGACAGCGGAAGCAAAAGGGTCATAAGATGGCAATAAACAAAAGAGCCAATTAGTGTGCCTTTACCCACAAGGCAACCAATCGGGCCGCCAAGCTAGTCGTCAAACCCGAAGCACATCTCACAAAAGGGAAGCCCTTGGGGCCTACCTTCTTTCTCTGCAACAAAACAATTAAGCAAAGCAACTGAGTATAAAATTATTTTTGTACTCGCAAGACTGACGTGTGAGATAACAGAACTATAATAAACTATATGCAAGCTTTATTTAAGTGGAGGGGGCTCTGGACTTACTTTTAGCATAAAGCAAGTTTTCATTTGCAATAACGTAATAGATTCAAAGTAATTTGACAAACTGTTTGCAATTGTTGAAATAACAGCGATACAATAATAATAACAATAATAAAGACAACCTGGAAGTGACTAACCCAATAGTCACCACAACAATAGTATGAATATCCATTCATACCAACCCATCAAGTTTTAATTTTAAAAGGTTGTAGTCTAGTTCTTGCATGACCTTACCAAGCATGTCCATAACCTAGGACGAGGCTATTCGAATAGATCAAAAACCCTGCAGGGATGTACCACTGTACCCACATTTAGACCGCCTTTTTGCCACCGGATGAAGCACACTATCTTTGGTATGCCAAGACGGCTAAGTCCTCTGAGACATTTCCAATGGAAAGAGCTAATCAAGAGCCGCACGTATGGGGGTTAACCCTTAGTGATCTGCCGACGAAATATGGATCACAAGGACCCATACGTGGAGCAGGAGACACCGGCCTCGGCGGGTGCTCCCCTCCCCACAAACATGTCCATGTTGCATATACCCCATATGCAACCCACCACGCGACTCATTAATTAACACCCCCCAAAGTACTTAGTCAAGAGAGGTCCCATTTCCCTCTAGTGTGGTTAGCACGCAAATATCGCTTGGCTTAGTGACACAAGTAACTCGGTCCTTACATGACATGGGTGACATCCTTCAAACCTGGGGGAGCCTGATGAACCACAGCCCCCCGTGCACGCTGAACCCGTGCACCCACCAAGAAACAACCAAGTTTCACCCACGTTCAAACCGTTTTGTTTTTAGTTATTGGTTTGCACAAATAAACAAAACTCCAGGTATGAAACATAAGTAATAGCAAGTTTTGTGTGATCAAGGTTACCGACACAAGTCGATATCCGCCCCAATTCTACCGGTATCTAAGCATTGCTAAGCGTCATATCGTAAAGACAAATAAAAGACCATAAATCATTCACCGGGCTCTAATTCACCAGTGAGAATAATAACTTATGGTTGTGGCAGGGGTGAGCAATTTAAGGGAAACAATGCAATAGGATTAGCTACCTCTATTCGGCAAAATTAATCATTGACACAAAAGCATACATACATACAAGTAAAACAAAGTATTAGATTTTAAAAGTAATGGGATTGAGTGGATATGATCAAACTGCTTGCCTTTACTTGCTGATAATTCACTTACTGCAGAGGATCACTCTCGTATAATAGAATCGTCAGAACCTATCGAAAGATTCGAGACAAAACAATAAGAACGAATAACACCGAATAAACACCAAACTTCCAAAAGTCTCCAAAAACAAGAAATTAATTAATACAACAGATAGATTATGATTTTAGATAAATTTAAGAACAAAAATAATTGGATTTGGAGTTGATTTGAATTAGTTATGAGTTATTGAATTAGACATGAAGGCATAAGTTCTACTGTTGATTAGCTAACCCAATATTTAAATTTTGACTTATTATAACTTTTACTCCTTTAGACTAGATGTGAAAGGTTAATATTTATATTTTATAAACCATTTGTAAAGGCATTAGACAAGCTTTACTTCACTGTTATTACAATTTTACATTCCAATCTTGCCTCCCTACTTTAATTCTTATTCTCTTAGAATGAATTGTTAAAAGCTGCTTACTGATTTTGATAAGGTCTATAATTCTGTTTTTAGGTTCATTAGGTTGATAAAGGCTACTACTAAGTAGTGTTAAACATATTTAATTTCTAAGCTACTAACGTTTGTAATCTGAACTTTCCATTTGTCTAATTCCAACTCCGAGTATTCTTAGTCCGTTCTCTCTGCTCATGCATTCCAAAAAGGATGAGTTATTATGAGAATGAGTGCTTGCTAACAAAAGACATTTATAACATTAGCTTTAGAACACTAGATTTGGCTAGCAATTGAGTTTCCTCACAAAACACGATTTTAGAACATTGACCCTATAACCTACAACCTCAACATTTCCTGAACTAAAAAGCTATTGACTGGCTAATAATGAACTTCTTTAAACTCAACTTCAAATTTGCTAACTCTGTGTTGGTTTCTAAAAGTTCCCTTTTTAAAGTTGATTTTTCAGATTTGATAACTTCTGTTAAATAGTTGTCCAAAGCATAAGTGAATTGAGACAACTCCTACTACTATACTGACAAAGCTATCAAAACACTTCTAACTACTTGAATTGGTCATTTTACTACCCTTTTGACAAATCTAAAATTTCTTCAGACTAATGTTCCAACAACCTATACAACAAGATGGTTCACAACTAAAATGCTATGAACTAAACTTCCTCAATCTTCTAGTTTATTAACTTACTGAAGGGACCTAATTGGCTTCCACAAGCAAAAGACAGCAGGTGCTGCAGGTGAGTTCCAAAGACAAAAATCAAAATTTTGAGCTAACCCCAACTCCGATCTTCAGTACACCCAAAAGACTTATACAAATGAGGCAACTAAACTTCTCAGAGCATTCATATAACTAAGAGTGTTTGAATCCTTAAATTACCCATTTCAATTCAGTTGCTATACACTTCTTCTTAGGTGGGTTAAGAGGTATTAACCATTCATTAGATTATCGACAAATCTAGTTTTCTACACCAAAGTCTTCTCTGCTCGGAGCCTTATCTAAAGAATTTCATTATTGTCAGCTTAACTTTTCACTAGATCAATCATCCACTGCCAATAAAATTTGAGTGATCAATTAGCATACCCAAAATCCGTTAGTTTAAGAGAGTTGACATAACAAATGAGTTCTATTTTCGAGTACAGAGAGGAACTTCAGAGATGGAGCTGCAGGACAGAGGAGCTGTGGGTGGTTCGGGCCACGGCTCATCGCCGGCGAAGGAGTGGTGGTGCG
This sequence comes from Ampelocalamus luodianensis, assembly GCA_036346255.1. Taxonomy (NCBI): domain Eukaryota; kingdom Viridiplantae; phylum Streptophyta; class Magnoliopsida; order Poales; family Poaceae; genus Ampelocalamus; species Ampelocalamus luodianensis. The sequence continues at coordinate 5,887,754 of CM070628.1, forward strand.
GCAAAGGCGAACACAAAAATGGGTTGCCCGGAGAAAAAGGAAGCTAGGGGTGGGGGTTTTGGGGCTCGGCCGGCATTGTGGCGGTGCAGCTAGGGGATGCGGCGGTCGGCCGTGGAGGTGGAAAGGGTGTCGGCGTTTGGGTGTAGAAGGGGGCGAATTAGGGGAAGCACAAGCAATGGTAGGGAAAAGTGAACTCACTAGTGTGGTTGGTCATGATGGAGGAGCACCGTGGTGAGCCGGCGACGGGAGCCTCCGGCGGCATGGGAAAGGCCAACGGCGGCGGCAACCTAGGGAGGAAGAGAGAGCAAGTGAGTGATGGGGGAAGGTAAAGGAAGGTACAAGGGTGCTCATGGCGGAAGGAATCAGAAGGGGAGGCATCGGAGAAGGAGTAGTAGCGCAGGCGGTGGTGGCGGCCGGAGCTGAAGAAGAACCCGGGTGCACGGCTCCACGGTGACGCTAGCTCAAAATTGATGGAGGGGTTTGACTTCTGGAGGTGTATGGTGCGCCGTGACGGGGTCGGCGGTGAACGGAGATCGCCGGAATTGCCGGAGTGCGAGGAGGTGGCGCGGCCATGGCGGGAGGAGAGGGGAAGCAAAGAGGGAGCCAGGGGGGTGCTCGGGACCTCCTATAGCGCGCACGGAAAAGAGCCGTTGGAGGGCTGGGTGCTCGTGGGGTGGCGAGGAGCGGTGGCGCGAGTAAGGTGGCGTGGGGTGCAGCGGGCGCACGGGCGTGGCACGGGGAAGAAGAACAGGCCGGGGCGCCGGGCGTGACAGCGCGGGGAAGAAGGCAACAGGCCGGCGGGGTCGGACCTTATAACGGGCACTTAATCCTGGCCGTTGATTTCCAAATGGGCGGCTCACGACGCGCTGGCTAGCGCGGTGCGGGTTAGGCCGGACTGAGTCAAAGGTAGCTCGGTCGGTTTGACCGGGCCAAAATCAAGAGCTGAGATGATTAGGGATTTGTTTGACATAGGAGATTAGCCCGAAAAATTCTAAAATTTTTACTGAAGGTTGCTAGATCTAATAACAATCTTGTGTAATTTTTATAGAAATTTTCATGCAATGAATTTCCTTCTTAGAAAATTACAAAGTGCTGACCTAGGAGTTTGACCAGGGTTTTAACAGGTTTGACTACCCCTTTTTAAATAGCAAATAAAATCTAAAAAATTTGAAAATTTTCAGATGAGTCTCTAGGAGGATCTAGAACCTGGAAAAATATTTTTAGAGGATGATCACAAGATTTTCTTAAAAAGTTTTAAAAGGTTTTGCTTCAGCTAATTAAAGCAATAGGTTTTCAAAATCACAAAACCTTATAAATAATTTCCAGAAAATTTTCAAATACCACATGATGCATAAAAGTTTTAATTTATACTCATTTTTATTTCATTTGAAACATAACCCAAGATTTGGGATGTTACATTAACCTCCAACTTCGTCGAAGTGGAGTATCTTTTGAACATTCTGTACCTACGATTTTTAAATTATGTTTTTAGTTTTAAAGTGTTACGCATTGTTATTTCACATAAAATGATGGGTTCAAATTGTAGATTGTTAGTTAAAAATAAAGTTGTTAATGTCTTCCTTTGATAATTGTTATCCTATACATTTGTAACCCTAGCGTAGTAATTCTGCAATATTGATTACAACATTATGAAGTAGTTAAACACGGTATAATTGCTTAGACATGCTTTTTGGTCTTGATCAACCTTTGGAGGGAGGGTAATCATTATTACCCTTTATGCTAAAGTTTGGAAAATGTATGACATTAGGTAATGTCAGTAATTGGAAAATAAAATAAAATGTTGAATTTTTTTTAGATTAGGGCGAGTGGTATGAGTTTTGACTATCTCGCCTTGGTCGATTAAGGACCGACGCTTGTGTCTATTTAAACCGAGCAATATCGTACAACCACATGTTCTAAATGGGAAGAACATGGCTGATTAATTTACTAAATCCAGACATTTAGCCCATAGGCTGTAGATGGTAGGAGTTACCTGGATAGTGCAGACGATGGTAATTGACGTCCATGTCTGTTGAGGCTTGCGCCAGGCGATAGTAATTGACGTCTGTGTTTGGGCAGGTTATCCCCTACAATGGTGAGTTCCGGGTCGATGGTAAATGACGTTCATGACTTGAGGTTAAGCTCATCGGGCGGGCTAATGTTAGGATAAAGTATTGTAAAAGCCCTATGATAATCGCTTAGTCATACGTCCAAGGAAGCGTGTCATGGCCGATATTATAAGTCGATTATCTCGTGTGGGTCAAGCTGTACAACCTCTAGTGAGTGTAAAACTATTCAAATAGCTGTGCCCACAGTAAATAGTGGGTAAGGTGCGTTCACACATGGTAGATTTTAGTTTTATTTTTATAGAATTATTTTTGAAATATGGGAGTAGTTGGAACTCTTGGATTATTATTCTGGCAGTTAGAGCCAGTTGGGTAGCTAAAGCCCTACTCATGAAAACTCGACGGTTAGATCCTCGATGCTAGTGATTAGTAGTTAAAACCTTCACTAGACAATCAATTTAAATTAATTATTGAAACTACGTTTGTCAAATGTGCTTTATGAAAAATGTTTAAACATAAAATATTACTTTGTACAAAAGAAACATAAAATATTACTTTGTGTAAAAGAACCCTATAAGTCCAATTGTTAAAGCTATACATACACATATTTTTCCAAGACCCGCGGAGTACTTTATGTATTCACATGCTACACTCAAAACAAATTTCAGAAGTCTTCAATGATGCGAGGTCGACTACGACTTCTACACCTGCAGGTTTGACGAAGGACATTCAGAGTATTAGGTTGCACTCCCCAGTCGAATGCCGGTGGGTGATTCAATGGGCCATTTCGAAGTTTATTTTGTGTCAACTGCTATCAGACTCAAATTCTTTTGATCCCTTTTGTAATAAGTGGTCATAAAACCGGTACTCAGTTGTTTATTAATATTATTCCGTGATTCGAACTTATTATCAACGCTATTTTCACTGTGTGCACTAGCTACTGATTTGTGACTGGTGCAGAAATACACAAAGGGTTCGGATGTAGAAATCCGGTCCCGACATATGGAGATCCAAGTTTGTGACGTGTAATTTAATAATAAAATTTATACAATTTTCTGTTTGTGAACATATTTACAGTTTTTTTGGTGGTATGTTACTATGAATTTTTCAGATTCATAGGGGAGATGACAATCTCTGTTTTAGTAAACCATGGATTTCTCGAAGATAGAACAGGGAGATGGGTGTACGAAAGAATTTATATTTTGTGATTTTGCAACAGCCGTTGATGAGCTGGTTGGTTAACCTGCTTGTTAGTTGCCTAGTTGGTGGTTGAGTGTCGGACTCGGATTTCCTAATCCAGAATCCTCTGTGAAACACTGTGCTATTCCCTAGATCAGTAGCTAGCACTCACAGATACATCACTGAATCAATTCATACATGGCGTAAAACCATACCATTCATTAATTCAACACAACGGAGTTTACATAGACCGCGTCGGGTCGAGTTTTACAATAGGGCCGAACAGGCCAAATTGATTACATTACAAAGCGAGGCGACAACAGAAGCAAAGGGGAGAGCTCATCTCTCCACAGCAAGCGACTGGGAAACCGTGCTCCGATATTAACCAAGGCTTGGATAATATTGGATGCACGCAAGTACCGACGGAGTCAACTGGACTGGGGCGAGACTAGAACATCTAAAGACTACACTACGCTTCATTATCTCCTGGGCCTCCAACTTCTGGATCCTCGTAATAGTCGTAATCTCCAGGAGTTCCTGCTCCTGAGGGTTTTGGGGGAGAGAGCGAGGATGAGCACAACTTCCGTGCTCGCGAGCCAATACACAATGCAATAATATACATGCAAGGCTTAACAAGGATGGCTCAGGTTCTTTTATTTGCTAAAGCAACATTTTCAATTATCATAATTACAAAGTCCTATTACTTAGCATTTTTAACAAATTGCATTTTTGTTAAATAGAGTAATTGTGCAATAATTTATAACAGCAGAGGTTCCCTCCGTCGGAAACTATACCTTATGCTTACTTTTGATTGGGTCCGTCCCCAATTACCAACATCACCGAGTTCAAGCACTCAGGCAAAATCCAATCTCGAGGCTAGGTGAGCCACCACATTTCATCCCAACCACAAGGTTTTGAAATAGAACTAACTCGAGTAAAGATTCCCATGTCCGCCTTTGACCAGTAGCGCGGTTGCTTTAAACAGATTTAGACTCTGCAGAGGTTGTACACTTTACCCACAAGAGATAGTCATACTCATCACCCCACATGATTCCTTAGTCATGTAGTTGAGCGAATCACGATAACCTTTCAAAATATCTCGCCCTTCCAGTCATCTCACCTATATGGGTTTACGCCCATATGTTGGTGTGAGATGTCACCCCTACATCTTCTTTGTAGAAGGCACTTCACCATCGGTGTCCCATTCAAACGTGATCAAGCTCACACTTGCACCCTTTCTTGTTCCTTCCGTGAGGACCGACTTTCAAGGTTCAATAAATCTACTAAGCCAAGTTGCGGTTTGGACTTGTGGTTGTACTTGTTTTACACGGAGGTCATGACAAGATTAAGTCCTTAGGGTTGTCTAGGCGGATCATTTCACACATTAACATTCTTTGGCTGCATTCGCACCATCACATACTCTTCAACACACAGTCACTTGAGACAGTAACAACAATATTAGGGTTTTGAGGAGTAAACCAAATCACCACATTTATCTCAGTCATGGACCACCAATGACTGCCCAAATCATTTTATGTTTAAAGGGATGATGATTGGGTCATTTTAATATCGATTTAAGCAAGACTAGCATGTCGCTTAAGTACAACCTATAACTAGTATTACCATATAGTTACTAGGGTGACAAGGATTATTGGATTCAAATTGATAAGGATGGCATAATAATTAATTAATCATCAAATGAGTATTTAACTACCTTAAGTTTTAACATACATTTGCTTAAAGAATTAAAGCATGCAATTTGCTATTTTAAAAGAATATAATTTGCATAAAATGTAGGCTCAATATGATCAAAGTATTGACTACTTTGGGATATAGGCTAGAGGATCTTGATAATCTTGGGCTTGATCAACTTGGGGGTCTCCAGCGTCTTCAAATCCTAGTCGGACGAGCGTCTCGGAAAAAGCCTGAACAAGCAAAAGAGCAATTAAATACAAATGAACAACAAATAAACTCCAAATTGAACAAGACCTATGCCATTAGCAAGATCTTGAATTTACACATTTTTAGAAATTTATTTTATAATTTTTCGAGTTAAAATGGGGAGATACTAATTTTAAAACCTCACTTTTGAATTAAATTAGAAAAGGAAAAATCAAATAAAAGAAAAGGGAAGTGGCCACGGCCAAGAATCGGCCCGGCCCACGAGGCGAGCACGGCCCAAGGGCGCGGGTGCGGCCATGGGAGGAGGCGCGGCCCAAAGGGGCGGCTTTGCCCTAAGAAGAGAAGAGAGCGCTCGGCTCGGCCGAAAGAGGGCGGCGCGCGCGGGAGGAGAGAAGCGGCGGCGCATGGGGAGAAGAGGAGGCTCGAGCGCGACAAAGCGAGTGGCGCGGGCATCCGAGCGCGCGCGGCGGCCCGGAGGAGGCGGCAGGTGCGGCGGTGGCGAGGCTCGAGGTGGCGGCGGCGACTGGAGGCTCACCGAGCAGCGGCGGCGGCGGCGACGTCTTCGTGGAGGTAAGGGCTTCGGCCTCTTCTCCTTCTTCCTTTTTCTTGCTCTTCTTCCTCTCTTCTTCTTGCTTGCGGGGATTTACGGAGAGGAGGAGGAGGAGGAAGGAGGCACCGGGCTTTATAGCCGGGAGGCGGGAGGCTCGGGAGGAGGGGTCCGGCGGGCGTGCGGCGGCGGTGTAATGATGGTGGCGAGGGAGATAGCGTGTGCTTGGCGGCGGCGCGAGCTCGCGGCGAGGAAGAAGAGGGGTCCGGCGATGGCGTGTGCGGCAAAAAGGCGCGTCGGCGCCGGGTCATCATGGCGGCGGGAGGTGGCGTGTGAGCGAGGGTGCCATGAGAAAGGAGCCAAGGGGAGGGAGAACCGGCGGGGTTGCGGGAAGAAGGGGGTCAGCGGGGTTGACCCGGGGAACGGGGAAAAAGGACGTCACATTGAGGTGTTTGGCTTATCGTCAGAACACTGCAGCAGAGGAGCCATTTGATCAACAATTAACACTAATTTTCACAAACATGCACAAATGAGATTTTCATTTCTGGTTTCAGGTCGAGTGCTGTTCCGACTCTTGAAAATATTATCTCTTATCAAGTCCGTTCTTTTAGATCAAACGGCTGTTAGCTCTGACCTCTGCAATTGGAATGGCCTCACCCAATCCGAAACCTTGCAGTAATGTCTAGCAACCGTAGCTACAGAAAACAGAACCTGCTACACTACTGTAATTCTAAATACAGAAGATAGTACTGTAGCTACAGCTGGTATCCTGTTTCAGAAACTGCTACAGTGTTTTTTCCTGTAACAATGATACTGTAGCTGTCGGTCTAGACCGTTGGCTCTCGATCAAACATTCGAGATGCATCCCTGATGTACAACACCGTGCTTCCCTACATTGGCCCCGTACCAACGCGGAGGATCCATTTCCCACCCAGTCAGTACAAACAGGCTTAACCGCTTCCTGCGTAGTCTTGTAGCCGACGGATCCCAGAATCAGCCGTGCACACAGCACAGCCCCATGCATTGTCAGCATTGATGCATGGCAGCCTGCTGTGTTTCCAGCACTTGCAGGGCTTTGCAGCCACTACGTACGCATCCATGATCGCCAGTGATCGACGAGGGACTAGCGAAGACGCGTAGCAACGTAGCTGCAGCGCCACTCCAGTACGTACGTGCATATTTACTGGGCAGGATCCCAAGTTATTGCAACCAAGTGGTACAGATTCAATGCCTTGTCGTCCCAGATTGAATGCTAGCTGCGTGCATTGCGATATTGCATATTTGCATGCCCGGCCGGGCAAGGAATACTAGCAGTACTACCAGCTAACCGGATATGTCATGTGCATGCGCGCCCACAGACAATTTCAGGATCCAGAGCGAGTTAACGAACTCGATATCTCTCGTTTAATTATGGCATCGATCGATCGATCCATGCATGTTCCACTGTTATTGCTAGGCGTGAAGTACCCCTCGCTAGCCAGTAAATTAACGACGCGAAGATTGGGTGCAGATTGCATGGTCCCTGGCCGCCATGAATGCCCTGCCGAGCTTCTGCATGAGCCATCGATCGATCCTGGGGCGTCAAATGGACATATCATTTCGCCATCCATGCATGTTGCAACGGCGGATCGATGGGCGTCCAAACATCTGATGTTTGGAAATTTTTCAGTCGCTCATTAATTTTTTTTCATCCATTGCTGTTGCAATCGATGCGGCTGTATTGTAGGATCTGTAGAATCTAGGCCGTGCGTCACTCGCAGAGCTGGACGATATGTACGCGCTCGCCGTTGATATTCAAACACGCAGCAGCTAAGGATCCCATCACACGGCAAATCATAGTAAGGTATATACGCAGACGCAGGCAACCTGTAGACAATATCCATAGTCAGCGGCGGCGGATCATCGTATATGCCATCATATGGATGTGAAGTGAATGAACATAAGCTATGTGATACATATCTATATGTATATGCATTTTGATAAAGTAAAACAATATTAAACCGATATCCTAAGCATTCTGAAGTTTCACTTGGATCACCTCCCTCAAAGTACAGAGGGCAATGTACCGTATACCCTCACGTATAGGATATCCAAGTACAGAATTACAGATGCCTATGACAACACACACACCGTGTAAATTCCCATTATTTACGGTATCCATACCCATCATTTGAGCTCTGAGGAGAGCTTTTATATCGTGTCAGAGTACTCGTTTATCGGGCAGCCAGGATATGCCTTAGCTTTCTTTTTTTTTTTTTCCAAAAAAATATTACTAGTAGTAAGTAGGAACAGTAGGATGTTTTTGCTAGCGACCGTACATATAATCGTGCAGCAGCAGAGCAGAGCGGCAAATCCATATACTCATGCAGCTGCAGACCTTGTCACGGCGTACACGTAAAAAAACGGTTTTGCTAAACAACATTTAACTGTTTTTTGTTTAAAATAGTTGAATTTTTATCCATCTGATATGCTTTGAGATCCGCACTTCTTATCATCTGATAAATTGGATCTAAATTTATTATGATTTTTTCTTCTAAACATAACGGATTCACCACGTTGCCGTATTTTGTTGGTATATAATTTTATTTTATTTATCTTTATTTTTGCTTAATCGCTCAAAGTATATGTTAGATTTTGAATATTGTGATGGAAATATGAGTTATTAAGATTTTCAAAAATAATTACGGTGACTAAGAATAAAAATTATATAAATAAATTACTATAATTTATATATAATGAAGTTGTAAATGAACTAAAATTTAACAATTTTGGGTTGAGAAACAAATCTGGTATAAACGAGAGAAAAAACATGAGCGATCGATTCGCTGCTTCATCGTCCACGTAGACCACTGTTCTACATATCTACTGCTTATGCATGCCAGTAGTACCACGCGGTAGCACATATATAGTAGCAGCAGTATAAATACACATGCAGTGGGAGTATATCTCATCGATGTACACCTACGCACGCACGCACGATTAATTGCCGAGTACTGTACTTCCTCCGTTCTTTTTAGTGACATATTAGAATTCGCACGGTCAAGCTAAAGTTTGATCACTGATATGGTTAAAACTGACTTAGATTGGTCACATGAAAACCATATAATTAAATTTGTCATTAAAAATGCTTTCATAATATTATAATTTTATTACTATATAATAAGATAAAGTTATAAAAAATGATGATCATAGTCACATCTCGAAGATCGTAAAAAGTAAAACATCAGTACAAATAATAAGCATCACTTAAAAAAAGAACAGATATATAGTAGCATGCGTGTATAGCTAGCGTAGCTAGCAGACGTACGAGAAGTGAGTGATCCACTGGGACAGTACACACGCGCTCGATCTCCCTAGCTTCTCTTGCAGGTCGAGCAGAACGCAGCATTTTTGCGACGCATCGAGGAACGAGTGCGTGGTGCGGGGAGGATCGCACTCATCGCAGGGTTTAATTGATGAATCGATCCCATTGATCCGTAGCAGCTGAACTGACCGTAGCAACGCGTTTTGATGTCTGGTGCTGCTAGCTCGACATCAGTGGTCGACGCATCATCAGTATCATCGTTGGCGAAATCAGGATTTTCACGATGGAAAGTAGGGGTGTAAACGGAGCAGATATGGATGAATATCGCTCGTTTCGTATTATTTTTAATATTTTTTTCGAATTCAGAATCGGACATGAACAGTACCAGATACGAATACGAATGTAGATAGTCTCGATCACAAATACGGAGCGAATACATGCCGAACCAAATACAGATTGTCTCGGTCACGAATACTTATTCGGATATTGCGCAAAAACAAAAACCGTATATATCGCACAAATAAAGATCAATCAACCATACTACATGTCTAAAATACAACTAGATTAGTAGTTTAACAAGCAAATTTAAATATATCACACGATAACAGAGGGTAGTTAACTAGTTAAGCAAGTAGTAGTAAGTAGTAACTACTAACTAGCAAGTAGACAAGAGCTAGTTAACTAACTAGCAAGTAGCAAGTCACAACTCTCATACAATCCAAAATTCAACTAGTCAATACTCACTAGCCATAGCCAAGTATATCACTAGTTGCACAACAAGTAGCCAAGTAGTAATAGTAAGTGCTAAGTAAGTAAGTAGCAGGTCCTTGACCGCATAAAAGACTTATCTAGCAGCAGCCAGCAGCGAGCCGTCTCTACAGCCACGCCTCGGTAGATCTCAACCTCAGTCATCATCTCATCCTATAAAAATAGATTTGTAGAATGTCAGATCATGTCATGAAACTAACATTTTTGACACAAAAGTTACTTCAGCTCCAATATAACCAAAAGTTAATTAATTGCTTGGAAGAAGTTATCGCTCAAACAATTTAACGCATAATCTAGATTCATTATTTCCAGTGGCATTCCTACTATAGTCTCAAGCATTATATTGCACTTAAGCTTATCATGGCCAAACTGTATCTACTCTGGTTTCACTGTGAATAGAAACCGGATGGGAGAATCTATCATGGTGTCGGTCTATAGTGTTTCATTAAAAAAGAGGAAGTCCAGAGCCATTCATATCTGGATCCCAATAGGAACCTTCATTTATACTTCTACACTGTCGTTATTGTATTGTTTCTAGTATCAGTTTAAGCTTATCCTTTCAGGAAAAGAACTCGAAAAAAATACCATATTTAGCATTTTGGAGTGAACTGATCACCACTAGATTTGCATTTGAGGAAGAGATCTTCTGTAAGGGCTTTGTGGCCGCTTTTTGTGATGAGCAGGCCCACTCACAAGCAGTGAGCAAACTGCTTGGGAGGAACTGTAATACCTCAAAAGTAGTAGGAAGGGTTATCGGGAGGGAGTTATCAGTATTAAGAAAAAGACCAAATAGCAAATAGTTAGTTCAGCTTTGAGAGAGGGTTTTTGCTAAAACCTAGCAACCTAGGCCTAGGCCTTGGCCCATTAGACCCAAGAGGTGGCCGGCCATAGGGGAGGCGCCACCCTCCCCCAAACCCTAGCTGCCCCCACTCCTCCCTCCTCCTCCCCTTTGGCCGCCCCCTCCTCTCCTTCCCTGCACCTCCTCCCCTGTAGCACGCGCACTGTAGTGCCATGGTACTGTAGCATCCATCCCCTCCTACCTTTCCCTCCATTGGTGTTGTCCAAGAAGAGAAGGGGGGAGATCTCCATTGTGGTCACCGATCAAGAAGAGGGGAGAAGAAGGAGTGAGGGGAGAAGAGAGGGAAGGGGAGAGATTGCGGCCTCGGTACGTCGTCTTCAGTAGTTCTTCAAGGGTAAGACCCGATCCCCTTCCGATTAGTCGATTATTTGATTATTAAGTTTTATCGGTAATTAGATCTGTTAGAGAAGAGTGGGTTGGCCGACGTTTTTTAGTAGTTCAATGGCAGAATCAGGTCTGGCTGTCTCCTAGAGATTTGTGGAGGACGTCGTTAGCTTTCGATGAAGTACTAGATCGCGTTATTTGGACTTGTAGCAGAAGTTATGAATTTATTAGTGTGACTGTTCTGCAAATCCGTCGGTATTCTGACATGTTTTAGTAATTTGACTTGAGCGATCAGTTAAAGGGAAAGTTAGAGGAGCTGAGTATAACGAAAGTTGTAGAAAATTGTCGTAGCTTTCAGGAAAGCCCACCAACTAGGTTTAGTTGGGGAAATTGATAACTTTTCAAGGAAGTCCAAGATCACCTCATTTAGACTCCTGTACTAAAAGATATGAATTTTAGAACACGACTGTCCACAGAGGGGACAGAACAACATTTAGAAAATTGGAGTTGGGGTCGTGTTAAAAGAACTATTGCAAGTTCGTGTTTGCTTTTGTAGTTTGTTTGATCCATCACTGTCGTCTTAGTATACTTTTAATGAATTTAGGTGGGGGACTAGTCCTGGAGGCAGCACCCTCTTCGTGTCCTTCGTTCTCGCACGGTTGCGGCAAGTACTTTGTTTGTTACTTTGGTTGAGGATGCTTGGTCATGAATGCGTGCTTTGATACATGATAGCGATGCAAGATTGCTGGCATGATGTTTGTATTAAGGTTGACAAATGCTCAAAGTATGTTTATGCTCTATTCATGTGCGATGTTAGTGTTTTGGTATATTGATGATGAATAGAGACTGTGCATGTGCATATTGAGATCATGCTGAGGCTTGGTCACGTGGTGACCAAGCATGCATTTCTTTGAGGTCTTCGTTATGTATGTGACGGGCTTGAGGTTCCCACATCTGTGGAGTGTGGGCTTGAGGTCCCCATTACTTGCGGAGTAATGGGCAATTGGTCCCTGTGCTTGAGAGCATAGGCATAGGTATGCAGCGACAGTTGCATACTTTGCATTACCGGTAAAATGCAAAAAGAGATAAAGAGAAAGGATCCTGAGCAATGCATATGCATGTGAACGATTTAATGATGTGCTTCTGGTATTGGATGCTAATGTTACAATTTGTATTGTATGTCTTTTATATGTACTTGCTGAGTCTGTGGACTCACTCTTACTTTTATTGTTGTTTTAGGTACCTAATCCAAGAACAACATGCATGGGAGGGAGTAGCTTTATGTTTACATGCATATTACCATGAACCTTCCAAAGTTGATTATATTTCAGTTCATGCCTTAATAAATGAGCGAGTTGCTTAAAATATTTATTATAATTACGTTTTCGTGTTGGATTATTTGTAATAATAAAGAGTAGCATATCTAGATATTTGTGATTATGCTTTAGTCAGTTAGTATGATATGAATGCCTACTGATTATGCTGAATGTTGGATGGTTTAGTTTGGATAATTGAATTTATTAGAATCCTTGGTAAAGTTAGCTAAAGAGAGAAGGTTCTGCCGGAATTTAGTAAAGTGTCTTGGTTTTACTCTGCTTTGTTGTTAGATTAGTAGCATTTCAGACTCGTGTTGGGCTGGGGTGTTACATAACCCTTATTCACCACCGTTCAATTTCAATAGCAGGGTCCATGCCTTTTGAGCAAATAGCACTAGACTGCAACTCCATGTGCTATCCATAAAATCACAGATGTTTTTTTTGTCCTTCTAGTCTCAACTGAACAAAATAAAGCAAGAATCCTACACATACCTATCATTGTTGCAATGTTCATGTGGTGAAGGTAGCAATATAGTATCATATGAAAATTGAGTCAGGGGAGGTTAGTTTTAATTTGTAGGATCGAATATAGCAATCAGGGGGTGAATGATTATCGCGATTTATTCCTTCCAATTCAGTCGTACTCACCGTGTGCTGATCTTCTCTACCTCCCGATGTGGTTGGCGGCGATCCAGTGATCAACACAGCACGTGATCATAGACAGCAAAGTCAACGAAGAAGAGCTATCTCGCCACGCACTGCTCGAACGAGAACAAATCTGAGACGATGCTTAGAAAACACGCCGCCGACGAGAACAAGAATTTCTTGGAATAGATCTGATCTCTTATTTCTGAATCTTGGTCTGTGGCTACAAAGTGCTCCGATAGCACCCCTCAAATCCTAACAAGAAGACTCCAAAAGCTTTCTCCCGAAAGCCTTCTATAAAGCCACACGGAACTTTTAACCTCTGCCTCCTTTTATAGGCTATAGTCCTAAATCGTGTCCTTAACAAACACGGCACAGAATCCTATCTTCTTTTGAAAAATCAAGGAACCCGAAACCCTTCCAAACACGGGTTTTCCAATATCTCTAAACCTTCAGATATAAAATACCTTCCATATCTCCTCACGAATCGTAAGCCTTCAGAACTATACCTCTCAAAGCTTCTCGCGTATCATGCATCCACCTTTGATCTCCACGAGCCCCAATGTAAGGCCAACCACCCCATGACATCCTTGACCGCTTGAACCTCAGATTTCCCCATCCTAGTCCCGGTCCACCTTGTCATCGACCATGACCGTCTTCACGCCCAACCTGCACATGCAAAGACCAAGGAATATTTTCCTGTCACAAGTTCTCCAACTTGACCAATATAGTTCACACACGCATATCACACCCTCATCTATCAATAAACATGTACCAAATTATTCATGATGTCTACGACCAGTCCTACTAGGTCCACAACCAGTTCCACTGGGTCTACGACCAGCTTCATGATGTCTACGACCACTTCCAGAACGTCTACGACCAGTTTCATGATGTCCACGACTAGTTCCTATAGCCTTCGACCACCGACCACGCATTGTAGCTTCAACCTTCGACCAGGCACTATAGTACTCGAAGCCTACGACCATGCATTGTAGCTTCAACCACCAACCACTTTCTATAACCACGAGCAGTCGAAACCTCTCACGACCATGCAGTCGAAACATTCTACGACCACGTTCAGCTAAAACGTTCTACGACCACGTTCAGCTGAAACCTTCTACGACCACACAGTACTCGTGATGAACAATACTCATGATGAATAGTGCTCGTAATGAACGGTACTCGGAAAGGACATCACTCGTAGCGAACAGCACCCGTGATGAACAGTGCTCAGAATGTTGTGCTATAGAGCTCAGAATGAACTGTACTCGAAGCTACAATGCTCGAAAAGAGCATCACTCGTAGTGAACAGTACTTGTTGTGGATAGTACTCAGGGACGCGCACTCGGAGCTATAGTATTCGTGGTGAACAGTGCTCGTAGCTATAGTACTCAAAACCAAGCGGAACGACAGAAACTTTCACAACCGCAAATTTCAATACAACCCAAATGTCAATTATTCATCATCAAAAAGCACGACTCATCCACATGATCTAACATAATCATGTCATAACTAGTTAATCCTTTTTGAGCAAATGCAAATGTGTCATGTGTGTGCCTACAACTTGCAGCTTCCTGCGAAGCAGCAGCAGCTTCCTGTCATAACTAGTTAATCCTTGTTGAGCAACTTGCAGACAGTTCACATATAGGATGATGGCAGAGTTGTATATGGTTTATAAAAATTTTGTTAAGTCATGCATCATGCTTAATGCAGAGCGACGTAATCACACATTATCATCAACTAAACCGAAAACAAGTTATTAGACTTGAGCAACTTTCTAGCAGTGCATCTCAAGCACCCATTTTCTAGAAAGACTCGACAAACTTTACAACGGTATATAGCATGATCAATTGATAACAAACATATCAATTATAGACACGAGAAGTATAGCAGGAATAGCTTTTGTAATAGCAGGAATGGCAATATAAAAACACCGTGACCAAAATTATATATACATGTGCAGTGCTTTCTTTAGATGTTACAACTCCTATACTCCTGTTGTTTCATCGTGGGATCTTTTAGTTGCATGCCAGCCCCAAGCTTTGTGAATTAGAAAAATGTCGCACGCTGTGAATACGGTAAATGGGTTCTAACTCATGCCTTTGAAATCAGTTCCTCTTGGTAGCCGAAATGATAAATAAAGATGAAGAAAGTACTTCTATGCTCCCCTAAAAGAAAACTACACATATCCTAAAGTAAATGAGTTGAAGAATCTACAGAAAACAAAGAGTAAGGCAACTCTTTTAGGGGAATATAGAAGCACTCCTCAAAAAGGAGAAAAAAAGGGAAAATGAGCAGCTTGCTCCTAACTGATTTTGCCGCCACAGCCTCCAGTTGCAAATTGTAAATCTGTTTCACTCTATTGAAGTATTTAATATTGATCAAATGAGCTGTTATTATCAAATGACTTCAGGTGTCCTATTTTCTGTGCTTGTTCAGAATTGGAGCTTCAGACATCAGCACCGTTCGAAATATCCTCTAATGAGTTCTGAGTTCTGACCCCTCAGCCCACATCTTAGTGAGGCATTGAGTGGCATTTGTTGAACCACAAACTTTACAGTGGCATATATTTACAGTACAGCTGTGGCCATAGTTTTCTCCATTTGGCAGTTCAGCTTTTATTCATTGTTATCAACCATTTTATACAAGCTAGATTACATATTTTGCTATTGTCTTTTGAGAATTTGAAAACTTGCGATTGAATTCTTCTTGTAGGTTGAGGAAGAAGAGCTATACTTGCAGTCAGTTGAACAAGCTTGAAGCTTCTACATTTTGCATGATATACATCAATACAATTGTTCACCAAATATTGTTTGATACCCTCGGAAACTACAATAATCTAGTAACCCACTTGTTCACCAAGTTACACAGAAACTATAAGAATCATGAGATAGTACAAACATTACATGCTCGGGAGAAATCTTGTCAGGAAAATCCTTCATATACTGCTCGATAGTTCTTCGCTCCTTGTGAGTTGTGATGCTTTACCAATTTGCTGAAGTATTGGAACCAGGGAGAGGTGAGGAGGGAGGATTGGCGGCCAGCGGGAGAGGCGGAGGGCTGGGGAGGGAGGCGGCGGCGGCGGAGAGGAGGGAGTCGGAGGCGCGGGAGGAAGGCGGCGGCGAGCGAGGAGGGAGGCGGAGTCGGAGGCTACGGGAGGGGAAGGGAGGCGGCGGCGGCGGCGGTTTCGTTTGTGCACTGGCAGTCGGGGTTGGGACTTGGGGCGTCGGAGTCGGGCGGGCCAATAGGTAGGCACAGCTGCACAGAAGGCAGGCGGCCAGTTCAGATAGTGCACGGTCATTTTGTCAGATAGATCTGATTTCCTTCTCAGATAGTTCCAAATCAGACGGATATGTTCTTCCCGAATCTGAATCCGTACCCGGGTAAAAAAACTAGATCCAATAGAAAAACCGGATATACAGGAAAAACACTCCGAATTGTATCCGAGAACTATCCGCCGTTTGCACTCTTAGAAGATACAAACTTAAATAATACATAGTTATACTAACTCGTGACTAACTGACTAACTCACTTCTAACTGTTCTACATCTACATAATACATAATTTATACAATTCTACATACTAATTAACATACAATTTAACATTTACATATAATCACAAATGTTTAGTTGTACCTAAAATCATTACATATATATACACACACATACACGATCTATAACAGGTATTTTCTCAAAAAAAAAAGAGAGGGTACAACTATATCCCCATGCTTTTGTACTAGCTCCGCCACTGCACATCATGGCTAGCTTTGTTTACGGAAAGAGCCCAGCTCCGCTCATTAAGGTTTTAAACTAGGCTATCTTGAATTTTAAGGGTCAGCTGTTCAGCATCATCTGTACGACTGTATATATTAAGTCAGCTGTTTGGAGACCATGATGTAACAAAATCATATGCTAGTAGAATTCGAACCGTGTCTAAAAGACACGAGTGTGCCACACAAGTTGTCGACTCGCGTTTCGTTAGTGTATCCATCTGAAACCTCGTGCATGCATGGTCACGGGCAGGTTCGTACTCCGTTTACAGCGAAAATAAATTCTATGGGGAGAGTCTCAGGAGAGACCTTCGTGTATCTGCCGTCCATCAGGAGAGAGAGAATAATAGGAGAAGCTGATCGAACGGTGGGAGGAGCCTCACCGTGAGGCTCTCCCCGTAAATTTGCTTCCGTTTACAGCTGCACTCGCGCGCGTTATCCTTTTTTCGAACGTTCGTGCGCGTGATATCGATCTTTCTCATTAACTTCAGAATTCGTAGAGACGATCCCTCGGATCCGTTCATAAATGACCACGCGGGCTGCGAGGATACTGTCACGCATGCATGATTGTGTGTGTTTTTCCAACGGACCAGATGTCTTAGACAGTGATTGAGAAAAACTCTCTCAATCTCTATATTAAAGATGCACATGGTCCAATTAGACGACATGATGGATAGGTTAAACCTTGGACGAAACAAGTTCTGCTGCTCCGTGTTTAATTCATGCTTGAATATGTGAGCATTATTGGTTGCTAATATGTTGGTTTGTGACTGTGATCTTTATTAGTTGGATAGTGCTTAATTTGTGACATCAACTTTTGTTGTAAGGCAAGTTGGCCCAGAAGGGCCTAGAGCACTCTGGTTGCATTTGTAGCAATTTTGAGAATTACAGAAAGGACCTCCAAGAAGATATAAATATATTATTTAAATCATTTTTTGAATAAAAAGTATTATTTAATTCATTTTCACGATTAAAAAACATGTTTTTATTTTTTATTGTGTTTATTCCGAATTTCGGGCTAGGTTGGGCTTCCTTCGAGCCGAAAATGCAGTCCCAAACCCGGCCTGAACAGGGGCGGGGTCGGGCCGGGCTGCCCATTAACAGGTCTATCACACCGGGGGGGGGGGGAGGATGGTGAAGAAGCTTATCATGGTGGCGCCTGTAATCCTCGCCGGAGCTGTAACTTCACCGAACATAGTGCTCTTCCACAGCTTGTATTTTATAATTTTCCTTTGAAATGAGCCTACATGTCATCTAGACTAGATTAATGTATCATATCTTGTTTCGCGTGTATGATAGTCTTTTCAGGAAGAGACGACATGTGCTATCTCTCTTCCTCCTCTCTCCTCTACGTAGGATTTTGTTGACATGACATAGCTAAGAGACGACAATAATACATTATTGGAGATGCCCTAAGAGACAAACTGGGCACACAAGCCAACGTCAATGATGAATGAGTAATGAAAGAAGTTGTGTTGAAAATAATAATTTTATAGATAAATTATTGGAGATATTGTCTCTAAGATTGTTTGTAGATGAGTTGAAACCTTTAGAGACAACCCTAAGAGAAAAACTGTTGTAGATGCCCTTAGGAGAAATAAAAGGAGTGGCAATGGCGGATATAGCATTTATTGATCAGGTGTTCGGAGTTAATAAAATATTATTCAATAGAAAAATAAAAATCACAATAGCAAAAAAAGTACATTTTTTCCATACGAGAGATAACATCACAAAAAATTTAAAGAAATTAAAAAATAATTAAGAAAAAAATATTGAATTGAGAATTTAGGATTTGAGACCGAGAAATTGAGGAATGGGGACATGTGCTGCTATCGACGTGTGCGTCCTAACTCGCCGGCCAATGAATTTGCAGTTTGCAGGTTTGATTGGTCACATGAATTTGTATAACTTGACACGTTGAGATCATCAATAAATTATATAGGCAGTTCTGGATGAATGTATCTTCATATTGTTGAAGTATGCCCACTATCCTTTTTTTTTTTTACAACAGTAGAGAGAGCTCTACTGTGCAATTTATTAAAAGGAGAAATAAAATACAGTAAACCAAGTAGGAACAAATAGAAAAGGGAGAAGAAAAGGAAAAAAGGAAAAAGAAGGGAGATAGAAAAGCCAGCCCTCACAAATAGGGCCGACCTAGGAAGCAGGAACGGACAATCTGCACCGGACTAAAAGACATAAACTTGTTGACCCTTCCGAACCTACGGTTGCCTGAAATACAAATTACAGCAACTTGGATAGCCATGCAGAGAGCAAGAGCTTAGTGGACGGTTTGGCTCGGTGAATCAACAGAGCTAGTTCTCGGGTAAAAGTAGCACGCCAAGTCGAGATGCTTGGTAGTTTGTTATTGAAGATCCAGTTATTTCTTGTGATCAATATGGCCCAGGCAGCAAGGACAATAATTTTCATGAAAAAATTATTGTTGAATTTGCCTTTGAGATGGAATAACGCTTGATGAGCCATGGTGAGTGAAGACCTTTGTGGACAAACTAGGTCCCAACATTGTTGCGCAAATGGGAAATTCCAGAAAAGATGCCGAGCTGACTCTTCAGTTCCAAGATCACACAAGGTGCAGGAGAAGTCATCCAGTGGGCAGTTCTTTCGTCGCAGGAGGTTCCTGGTGTTGAGCCTATCTTTTAGCAAGAGCTAGAAGAAGATTTTATGACGTCTTTGACAAGTGCAAGACCATAACCACTTGTAGTAAGTTGGTACTGGTTATTGACCCATGAGCAAATGATAGGTTTTGACTGAAGAGTACCGTGGAGAATTCCAGATGTAATGCCATGAATCCTCTTGAGCTGTGAGGACTAGTTCTTGAATGAGAAGTAACACCTGCTGATATTGTTGGTGGGCTTGAGTCGACAACGGAATGTAATGGTCAGATATTCCAATATCCACTACAATTAGATTGTTATTGCTTAGAATCTTCCTATCCAATGAGAACTCCACATGGATACTTGAAAGTTTTCAAAGTATAATATGTTTATACAAGATTAAATTTCATGAGGGCAATATAATGCTTTTTTTTTGGTGTCAGCCCAGTCTTAACTACCATATATTTTTTTCAAAGCTCTAAGATCTAAAATTCACATAATACAAGATTTACCAACCATAATTTATTTTTCAAACCGGTTTGGGAATTAGAGATATGAGAATCGGGTACCTCAGTAGTCTTCTTGGTCTCGCTGGCTCACCGTCCCCTTCTCCTAGGTTGACGCCGCACCCATCTTGGCATGCTCCCTCTCACCTTGGCCGGTTTGCCCCACCCTGCTGGCCACTACAGCGCAGTACTCACCGCTTGGCGCTCCTCCCCTTCACCCAGGGCGCCGCCATGCCCAGATGGCCACATGTGACGCGCCCACTGCCTCACCCCGCTGGCCCACCCCGCTCCCCTAGCTCCGGTCCACCCCCAGCCCACCCCGCTGCGCTCGTCGCTCGGAGTCAGAGCTCAGAGCAACACGCTGCATGCCTCGCCCCAGCGGCCGCTCCGGCCCACTACCGCGCTCGGCGCTTGGAGTTGGGGGCTCGATCGCTCGAAGCAGGTTGCCTCCTCCCCTTCTCCTAGGCGGTGTCATGCCCAGATGGCACGCACCTTGCCTCGCCTCGCTGACCCATCGCACTCACCACCTCACCCGCTCGCCGCTCAGGCGCTCGGCGTGGCCTGCTAGCTGCCACTACCGCCGGATGGTATGAGACTAGGGCTGGAAACGAGACGAGTCGGCTCGAGACAGGCTCGCTCAAGCTCGTTCCAACAACAGACTCGGCTCGGCTCGTTTTGAGCACGAGCCAGGAGAGCGGCTCGGCTTGGCTCGAATGTCGGCTCAAGCCGGCTCGTGAATGCTCGCGAGCCAGAACATGCAAGCAGCTCAAATGAGAAGAGCAACAGAGCAAGCACAACACCAAGCTCTAAACATTGGCATTGTATGGACATTTTACAATCTGCATTCATTCAATCACAAGACAATCCAATCCTCGCAATCAAAGAGCATTTACCAATCACCAACCAAATCCATCCTTGACTAGTGGACCAAATCTGTGCGAGCCATGGCGTGAGCGGCTATGTGACCCCAAAATGACCTAATAAGGTGTGTGTGTCAAGCGTAACCTAACTGGGTTCATGTTTCAAATGTATCAAAATGTGTACATTTTGAAACTTTTCACATCTTCACCTCCTAGAATTATTGTTATATTTCTTGTAAAGAAAATTCATAAATTGAACCTTCAAATTCATAGTTCAACTCGAGTCAAAAACATTTTTGAGTGTTGTCTCAAGTCCAAAACTTTTCAAACTTTTATCATAAATTCTTGGGGTGGTATTGTGCACCTGAATTTTCCCAGATTTTAGAATTTATTTGAGCCATCTTTGGCTCAGTCAAACCATTTTAAATTGGTCAAACCGATTTATCACTTCTGAAATTTTAATATAAAATTTAATGCACAAAAACTTCTGAAAATTTTAGGGAGATAAATCATCTAACCCTTTAGCTTGATTTAAAATTTCATCAAATTTGGAGTTCGTTTGATACTCCAATTAAATCCTCAAAATTCGATCTAAAATCAAAACCTAAACGAGTCAACATTCCTCGGGCTAGAACCGGCTCGGGCTCGAGCGATTGGCTCGTCGAGTCCCTAACTATCTGGCTCGGTGATGGACTCGCCGGCGTGGCTCAGTGTTAGCCGTTAGATCTCCATCGTGCGGTCTCTGTTTAGCCAGGCGGAGGCGTGGGCGTGCGTGAGCCGTCGATGAAAATCGGCCGGCGCTCCGTCGTCTCCTTCCTTGGCCTCCCTGCCTCGCGGCGTGGCTGGAGCATGGAGGGTCCCTCGTGCGTCACCTCGTCGCGCTCCCGCCAGCGGTCGTCGAGCATTTAATGCTTGCGGTGAGCGCTTCGAAGTCGTCGTTGCCGACTTTTCACTGCTCCGTCGCTCGCGGCGACCTCGCGGCGGCGGCGGCACCGAGCGGCCACCGTTGATCCTTGGTCCTCCTGCCTTCTTAAGCCCTCGTCCCCCTTCGCTTGACCCCCTTTCGCCCTTCCTCCTCCTACGCACCGCGCAGCACGAGAGAGCCTCAAGCGCCCCAATCGCGATCGGCGCCATTGCCAAGCTTGGAGCTCGGTGAAGCTTGTGCTCCGGTGGATCTCGTGCCCCCTCTGTTGTCCTGCTTCCTCACCCTTGGTGAAGCTTCGCCTCATCAATTTCGGTGTGAGAGGAAGGAACCTCGTGGATTGAGTTTTCCCCTCGTGACGCGCGGTGCCCTTCGTTCTCAAGTCGGTAAGGGCTTCCTCCTCCGATCTTTTGCTCAGAGCATCTGGTGCCTCCCTCTATCCGGTGCCACCACTCATTGGGGCTCAATGTCTCCCAGTTCTTTGTGCCGTCGGACCTCCTAGCATCGCATTGGTCTTCGTCGCGGTCGGCTCGGCCTCCTCGGCCGTCGGCAGCGTCATCATCTTCTGAGGCCCGGGTGAGCTTAAGCACCTCCTCTTTTCGCTTTTCTTTGCACCATGGCGTGGTTCCTTGTTGCGGTCGCGCCCCCGCCGTCGTTAACCTCGGCTCGCGCGGCTACCATTGGTCTCCGGTGGTCGCGTTAAGTCCTTAGGACCTCGTTGTAGCTTGTGCACTCGTCCATTTGCGCGTTCTTTGGGCGGTTCTTTGTTTCGTTTGGTAGTAGCACACCCTCTCGCCTCGCCGCGCGGCGCCGCGTCCGCCACCATTAGCCTCGGCGCGGTGCCATCCGGTCTTGCAATAGCGATGAGTGTCGATTTAGCTCCTTCCGACCTCGCCGAGCTCCTCGCGGCGACACGCCCGTGAGCTCGGTCTGCTTTCGGCTCTGTTGTCGGACGGCGGCGGCGTCGGGCGGCGTGGCTCTTTGCGGCCGTCCATCTCGAGATGGCGGTCAGCGTCCTCGCTCCAGCGCGCTGTGTTTGAACCCGGACGATCTGAGCCGTCCGATTGAATCAACGGCTCATATCGTCCACGTCGTTATGAGTAGAAAACTTTCGGTTTGGCCAAGTCTCAAAACAGAAAAATGTTAGTGCCTTCTCATTTTCATATCTTTGTCGTCTTAGCTCCAACTTAGATGATTCCAATTTTTTTAACTTCCATATAACTTGACTTAATTATAAAAATAGTTTCAGGCTATGATCAAACCTGGAAAACCATTTTCAAAAATAGTAAACAAGTGAACTTAATACTGTTTTTCAGAACTTTTAACAAACTTGTAAAATGCATATCTTTTTATCTATAGCTCATTTTTGTATGAATCCAATGGGAGTAGTTTCCTCTGATAGTCTAATTGCTAGGAAAATTAGTTTCATAAATTCTACTGTTGTTAAAATCATAAGGACTAAAATTTAGTTTTAATACCCTTTTTAAATCATAAAAATCATAACTTTTGCAATATAACTCCAAATGACCTGAAATTTTATATGGGATATCACTCTACCAGTAGCTAGCTACCATAAAATTTGCAGCTCCAAAATCATTAGGGAAAATATTTTTGCTACAGTAAAATAAAAATGGCCAAAAATAGCTATTTCCTTAATATATTTTGCTCCAAAAATCCAAATTGAGTTTTCCAGATTCTATGTCTAGATAGGTGCTGGTTTTACCTTGTGTATAATTTTTGTGTCTTTTGGTTGCTTTTGCTCAAATTTTGTGATTAGGGTTTATTGCCTTATTGCTCTTTTGCCGTGTATTTGCTTATGCGATTAGGTGGCGAAGAGTCCGTTGAGCCCGATAGCACATCAGAGCAACCTCTTGAGCAACAGCAGCCAGGCAAGCAGTTTGATCATATCCTTAATCCTATTATTTTCAAAGTTTAATACTTTGCTTCAAGCTGTATGTATGCATTGCTAATTGGTGTTAAATTATGGTTAGAAATCCTTTAGTTGCATCCTGTAGCTAAATGTTTATTCCTCTACTACATGAGCCTAGGTTATTTGCTGTGGTTAGGGTTCATGGTGGGGCCCTCATCACTTAGTAGTCACGTATTATATTGCTTAGCCATGCTTAGTGTCGGTGATGCAGGGCGATCATCGACTCTGTCGGTGATGCGGATCACACAACTACTATTACTCTTATTATCCAACACTTGGTGTTTGGTGCCTGATTAATTTTGCAAATCCATTTAAAAACAAAACTAAAAATGAAAAATTGGTTTCGGCGGAGCACAATGGTATGTTGGTGTGATTCTTTCTTGGGTGTGATCGGATTGGTGCAGTGTCAATTGGGACCGAGCATCTTGTGAGTCCCGTTACTCGAGGCATTTATTTGCGTACTAACCACACTAGGGGCATATGGAACCCCTCTTGACCGAGTACTTTGGCGTGTGCTAGGGCGGGTGGCGGTGGTTTTGTTGATTGGGAGCGTTGCGGTTGTCAGAAAAATTGGGCCTTTGTGGCGATTGTCTTTTAATTTGAGCAGCGTGCGTATGGATTTGGTCCATACTGGCGGGTCGTGCCTAGTACACAATATTGGAAAAGTCTCGTAGGACTTAGCGTGCCGGCCTACCTACGGTAGTGGGTGAATCATGTGGCTTAAAGCGATGCGAAGTGTGGGTAAGTGGTACCACCTGGGGATAAATCTATTCGAATAGCCTCGTCCTAGGTTATGGGCGCGCTTGGGTAAGCTTTTCAAGAGCTAGTGTTATAACTTTGTTTAAAAACTTAAAACTTGTGGGTGGTATGAGCGGGAGTTCATGCTATTGTTGTGGTGACTTGGCGAGTCACTTCGGTGTTAGTGCTCTTTTACTTATTGTATACTTGGTAAACTGCGATTATTTGAACCTTTAAAAATGAATTGTAAACTTGCTTTTAAATGTATTACATTATTGCAAATAAATGTTGCTTTATGCTTAAATAAACCATATGGCCTCCAATTAAACGACTGCATATAGCTACATTATAGTTCTGTTATCTCACACGTCGGTCTTGCAGTACAAGTTGATGTACTCACATGCTTTGCATGCTAATCTTTTGTTGCGAGAGAGGTTGCTCGTAAGCCAAGGTACTTACTGCGAGATGTGCTTAGGTTGGGAGAGCGAGTAGCTTAGCGGTCCGTCGGTTGCCTTGTGGGTAAAGGCACACGGTTGGCTCTTTAGTTCAGCCATCTTATGGCGCTTTGTTTCATTGCTTATTTACTTTTGTGCTTATTGTCATTTGGTGAAAGGCCCCCTTTGTAGTGACTCTGTTTAATTAATGTATGTCTTTTCTCAAATCTGTAATGTTTTGGTTCTATGTGATGAATGGAATTGATGCTTACGTTTGTATCGAGGTATGTATCTGCATGCACAGAAGTATACATGTCTCGGCGAGTTTTATTTAATTGGTAATGCTTGCTAAAGTATTACGAGTTAAATAAATCAGAGTCCCCACAAGCTTAGTATCGAGCCATCTTGGCCGTAATAACAGGAGCTAGTCGTCTCTTAGGATATTTTGGGAAAACCAAATTTGAAGTACCAAATGGTTTTGTGAAAACCTAAGTTGATTCTCGATTTACTCCTTACCTACCTTAGCTTTCTTCTCTCCTCTTACTCTAATTTGAGTTTTGAAAATTGTTTTCCTCTCTTCTTTTCAAAGATAATGTTAGCAGTTAATTGGGTTTTGGGACCCTTTGAGTTTGGCAAATTGAATTGTGAGCTGCCCGTTCAAGGTTTTGAAGCTTACGGAATGGTTTGGTTCGACTAGGAGCTTGGATGCAAAATCTGGACAGCGGCGTCGATTTCGGACAGCGGACTCGGAGGTTCTAATTAGGGTAGAGAATGAGAGAATAAATCAACTAAAACTTGAAGGGAATAAAGGGTAAGAAGTGATACTAGTTAGCTAAGCATCGACATTATTTTGTTGACCTAATTATTGTTTTATGATTGTGTTTGCTTTAGTTCAAGGTGCTGAAATTTTTATCTTCTTGATCGATTACTCGTTCATTCAATACGAATTGGGTGCGTATCGAAGTTGGCTTTAACCTTGGTCTTTCTCGTCGTTGTAGAGTTGTTTTAAAGATTTTGCTTTCATTGCTTCCGTTGTTGTTAAATTTTACTTTTCAAGTATTAATTGTTAACATAAAATTTTAAATGAAACAGGATGCCTCCCGTCGTGTTACTAGATCTCGGTCAGTGGACCGGATGAGAGCTTCCTCCTCCTCGTCCATGGCGAGTGTTGCCGGTCGGCGCAACCGCATGGATCGGCGCGGATCACAGAGCGATTGCGCGGAACACCGCCTCGCTGCTGCGCTCGGATCGGGAGGTGGGGTGGCCACCGGCCGCATGGGGACTATCGAGTTCCTCCACTCGGCCCCCACCTTCTCGGTGCGAGGACCCGCTCGGCGCGGCCGGTTGCGTCGAGTTGGCGGAGGCTTCGGCATCGCTGATGCCGAGGCGGAGAAGGCACTGTTCGCCTCCCCGATTGGAGGGCGCTCTCTCTTGGTGGGAGAGTTTACGGCTATGCGGCGGTGGCCATGTAGTCTCTGGGAGGAGTTCGCTCCGCCTTCCGGCGCTCTCACATCCCGCGGGTGTGATGCCCGAAGAAGAGGAGTTTTGGCCCTTAGCGGCGTCGCACGGTTCGGAGTATTTATCGAGTTCAACCATTTGGCTCGTTATGCTCGGAGGAGGTGGCCGTGCGGCCAGCGAGGAGAAGTTCGAGGTTGGCTTGTCCTTGGAGCTTGGGACAAGCTCTCCATCGTCGACTTCGGACTTCCAAGCCTTGGTGGACAAGGCCATCGTTGGTGAGCACTCTAGTAGGAGGCGGCGAGTCATAGCGCAAGTGGGAGGCTCGGCGCTCGGCGAGTGCCCCTCGCCCTACCACTCGGTGTCGACCTCGAGCACCGCTTGTGAGTCGGTGGCATCTCGGGGCGTTCGTCGCGAGCCGTGGATCGCCCGTGCCTGCGGCTCCCAGGTGGCTTCGCAGCCCGGTGCGGAGGTCACACCGCACCGTGTGGCCTTAAGGGCATTACGAACAAGCCCGTCCCAAGGGCGGGAGGCGAGGGCGAGCAGCCCCTCGTCCTAATGGAGGGCGGGCATGGGCTGGTTCGTCCCGGGACCGAAGGTTGCCCCTGCGCGTGGAGTGGGTAGTGGCGGGTCAACCTCGTCACCGCGTGAGAGGCTCGGGGCGCGAGGCGTGGTGTTGGGTACCCTTCTGTCAACTCCTACCCGCTCTTTGTTTTATTCGATTACGAGCATCGCATTCGTTTATATCTGCATCTTTTGCTGCATTGGGTGGTCTTTTGTTTACTCCATTGTCTATCCAGCACGATTCGCTCTCGGGTTCGGAGCTAAGAGCTGAATTAGAGTGTAGGATGTCCCCATCGAATCGAGGAGTGAGATTGCAGGCGAATCTTATCCTCCTCAACTCGGCTAGCTTAGATGTGATCCTTGGTATGGATTGGTTGCGGCATCTAGGCCGGATAGCTGCGCTAGGAAGATGGTCTTTCTCACCCGATCCGTCCGCGGCGGGTTGGATTCTCAGAAGCTACAAGGACCTCGTCTCTTGTGCAGGCGAAGCCATCTCGGAGATCGTGAAGTCCACGTTGTTTGCGACTTTGTGGATGTCTTCCCGGCGAGTTGCCGGAATGCCACTGTTCGAGCCACAGGTTCGTCATTGAGTTGGTACACGCAGCTCAGGTGCGAGAAGTCCCTGCGAATGAACACGGATGAACTAGTGGGTGAAGAAGCAACTTGAAGACACATAGCGAAGGGTTTCATTCGGCCTAGTTAAGTCTCCGTGGGGTTGCCCGACCATCTTCGTAAAGAAGAAGGATAATACCCTACGGATGTGTGTTGATTATCGTCCACTTAATGAAGTGGCGATAAAGAACAAGTATCCTTGCCTCGGATCGGCGATCTTTTTGATCAATTGGCGAGAACACGGGTCTTCTCCAAGATTGATCTAAGAGTTGGTTATCACGAGTTCGTATCCGGCGGAGGATATTCCAAAGGCGGCGTTCTCTACCGTTCACAGTGCATGCGAGTATACCGTCATGTCTTTCGGCAACCAATGCTCGACCTTGTTCATGAACCTTATGAACTCGGTCTTTATGGAGTATTTGGATAAGTTCGTGGTGGTCTTCATCGATGATATCCTTATCTACTCTAAGGATGATGAAGAACACGCAGAGCATCTGAAGCTTGTGTTAGGCAAGCCGTGAGCACCGTGTATCTGTGAGTTTGCAAGTCACGAGTTACAGTTGAAGGAAGTGGCATTCCTTGGCCACGTTCTTTCGGCGAGGCGTAGCCGTTGACCTAACAAAGTCGGCGATGTACTTTCTGGAGTCAGCCCGTTCGGTGGCCGAGGTGCGGAGTTTTACGGGTTTAGCGGGATATTATCGCGCTTTATCGAGAACTTCTCCAAAATCGCGAAGCCAATGGCGGGCTGCTCAAGAAGGACAAGAAGTTCACGTGATACGATGCTTGTGAGAAAGTTTTGAGTACTCAAGAAGCGTTTGACCATAGCGCTGTTCTCGTTCTTCACGATATCCATCGCGGTTCGATATCTCTTTGCGATGCTTCCCTTCGGGTCTCGGTTGTGTCCTTATGCAAGAGGGCAGGTAGTGGCCTATGCATCAAGGCAGCGAGAACCCATGAACAACTACCCTACCCATGACTTAGAGCTTGCGGTGTGATTCATGCGGCAAGATCTGGCGACATTACCTTATCGGTGGCAGTTGCGAGGTCTATTCGATCACCGGAGCCTCAAGTACTTGTTCACCCAACGGATCGAACCTCAGGCGAGAGGAGGTGGTTGGAGCGATCAAGGACTATGACATGGGTATTCACTACCATCAGGGCAAGGCTAATGTCGTTCTTTGATGCGCTTAGTCGTAAAGCATATTGCAATGCATTGTTGCTCGGCAACATCGGCCCACCCTTTTGAGGCATTTGGCGCCTCAATCTAGGTTTGGTCGAGCGGGGTTCTCTTGCTGCCTTAGTTGTGCAACCAACAACGGTAGATCAAATCAAGGCGCCCGTGACAGAATCTTTGGAGTGGGCCATATTAAGGAGAATGTCGGAGCGGAACAACCACGGCATTCTCGCTAGATGACCTTGGTATTGTGAGGTTGGACGGCGTCTTGTAGTCCCTAAGTCGGGAATTACGGGGCGCGATTCTCCACGAAGCCCATGACTCGCCTTTCTATTCACCGGGGCCACCAAGATGTATCAAGATCTCGGCGAGAGGTTTTGGTGGACCGAATGAAGAAGAGAGATTGCGCGATTCGTCGCCGAGTCGGCGTATGTTGTCACGTGAAGGCGAGCATCGGCGTCTGCGGGGCTGCCAGCCTCTGCCAATACGAGAATGGAAGTGGGATTCGATTGGGATGGACTTCATTACCGGTCTACCACGTCTCCCGGGAAGAATGATGCTATCGGGTGCGTCATTGATCGGTTGACCAAGGTAGCTCATTTTACGCGATCTGAACCACCCTTAGTGTGAAACTTCTAGCGAGACCTCTACCTCTCCCGTATCGTGTGCACTGCATGGTGTACCAAAGGCGATTGTCTCCGGCCGTGGTGCGCTATTCACCATACGATTTTGGAAAAATGCGCAGCGGCTATGGGAACTCGACTTTCTTTGATCAGCGTATCATCCCCAAAGCGATGGTGGGCCGAGAGGGTCAACGAGGTTTTGGAAGACATGCCGTGCTTGTGTTCTCGATTATGGGAAGCATTGGGAGAAATGCTTGCCATTCGCGATTTTCTTACAACAACGACTTTCAAGCCGGTCTCGGCATGGCACCTTCGAGGCCTTATGCGGGAGAAAGTGCGAGAACCCGTTGTATTGTGCGAGGCCGGTGAGAGACCGTTCTTTGGTCGGACTCGATCAATGAGCCGAAGTCGAGTCCGGCTTATCCGTGATCGTTTACGCGCGGCTCAATCCGGCAAAGAGCTATGCGGATCGCGAGCGCCGACCCTTGAGCTTTGAGCTCGATGACTATGTTTACCTCAAGGTCTCTCCTTTGAGGGTCATCAGCGTTCGGTGTCAAGGGCAAGTTAGCTCCTCGATATGTGGGTCCTTACGCATTATCGAGAAGATAGGAGGCCCATCGCCTACGAGGTTGGATTTACTGCGGGTCTCGAGGGTTACATGATGTATTTCATGTATCCCGGCTCAAGAGATGCCTCAGTGTTCGTGAGGAAACTCGTTGGAAGCCCTCGGCGTCCAGAAGATTTGACCTATCGCGAGCATCCGGTTCGCATCCTCGAGGAGGTGGCGAAGAACTAGGAATCGTTCCATTAAGTTCTTGAAGGTTCGGTGGTCGAACCATTCGAGGATGAGGCTACTTGGGAGCAGAGGATCGTCTGCGTGCGGACTACCCTTCTTTCTTTTCAGTGAGCCAAAATCTGGGACGAGATTTACTGAGAGGGAGGTTTTATATGACCCCAAAATGACCCTAATAAGGTGTGTGTGTCAAGCGTAACCTAACACTGGGTTCATGTTTCAAATGTATCAAAATGTGTACATTTTGAAACTTTTCACACATCTTCACCTCCTAGAATTATTGTTATATTTCTTGTAAAGAAAATTCATAAATTGAACCTTCAAATTCATAGTTCAACTCGAGTCAAAAACATTTTTGAGTGTTGTCTCAAGTCCAAAACTTTTCAAACTTTTATCATAAATTCTTGGGGTGGTATTGTGCACCTGAATTTTCAGATTTTAGAATTTATTTGAGCCATCTTTGGCTCGAGTCAAACCATTTTTAAATTGGTCAAACCCAGTTTATCACTTCTGAAATTTTTAATATAAAATTTAATGCACAAAAACTTCTGAAAATTTTAGGAGATAAATCATCTAACCCTTTAGCTTCAGTTAAAATTTCATCAAATTTGGAGTTCGTTTGATACTCAATTAAATCCTCAAAATTCAGTCTAAAATCAAAAACCTAAACGAGTCATTGTTCCTCGGGCTAGAGCAGGCTCGGGCTCGAGCGATTGGCTCGATCGAGTCCTTAACTATCTGGCTCGGTGATGGACTGCCGGCGTGGCTCGGTGTTAGCCGTTAGATCTCCATCGTGCGGTCTGTTTAGCCAGCGGCGGAGGCGTGGTGTGCGTGGCCGTCCGATGAAAATCGGCGGCGCTCGTCGTCTCCTTCCTTGGCCTCCCGCCTCGCGGCGTGGCGGCTGGGGCATGGAGGGGTCCTCGTCGTCACCCTCGTGCGCTCCCGCCAATGGTCGTCGAGCATTTAATGCTTGCCGATGGCCGCGCTCGAAGTCGTCGTTGCCCGACTTTTCACTGCTCCGTCGCTCGCGGCGACCTCGCGTGAAGCGGCACCGGCGAGCCACCGTTGATCCTTGGTCCTCACGCCTTCTTAAGCCCTCGGCCCCTTCGCGAGCCCCCTTCGCCCTTCGCGCTCCTCGCTTGCACCCCAGAGCACCGAGGCCTCAAGCGCCCCAATCGCGATCGGCGCCATTGCCAAGCTTGGAGCTCGAGTGAAGCTTGTGCTCGGTGGATCTCGTGCCCCTCTGTTGTCTGCTGCTTCCTCACCCTTGGTGAAGCTTACGCCTCATCAATTTGGTGTGAGGAAGGAACCTCGTGGTTTGAGTTTTTCCTCGGCGGCGCCCGGTGCCCTTCGTTCTCAAGTCGGTAAGGGCTTCCTCCTCCCGATCTTTGCTCGAGAGCATCACGGTGCCTCCTCTATACGGTGCCACCACTCATTGGGGCTCAATGTCTCCCAGTTCTTTGCCGTCGGACCTCTAACATCGCCGTGGTCTTAAATCGCGGTCGCTCGGCCTCCTCGGCCGTCGGCGAGCGTCATCATCTTCTGAGGCCCGGGTGAGCTTAAGCACCTCCTCTTTTCGCTTTTCTTTGCACCATGGCGTGGTTCCTTGTTGCGGTCGCGCGCCGCCGTCGTTAAGCCTCGGCTCGCGCGGCTACCATTTAGTCTCGGTGGTCGCGTTAAGTCCTTAGGACCTCGTTGTAGCTTGTGCACTCGTCCATTTGCGCGTTCTTTGGGCGGTTCTTTGTTTCGTTTGTGTAGCACACCTCGCCTCGCGCGCGCGCCGCCGCCCCGCCACCATTAGCCTCGGCGCGGTGCCATCCGTGCGCAATAGCGATGAGTGTCGATTTTAGCTCCTTCCGACCTGCATGAGCTCCTCGCGGCGACACGCGTGAGCTCGAGTCTGCTCGGCTCTGTTGTCGGACGGCGGTAGCGGCGTCGAGCGGCGTGGCTCTTTGCGGGCCGTCCATCTCGAGATGGCGGTCAGCGTCCTCGCTCGCAGCGCGCTGTGTTTGAACCCGGACGATCTGAGCCGTCCGATTCGAATCAACGGCTCATATCGTCCACGTCGTTATGAGTAGAAAACTTTCGGTTTGGCCAAGTCTCAAAACAGAAAATGTTAGTGCCTTCTCATTTTCATATCTTTGTCGTCTTAGCTCCAACAGATGATTCCAATTTTGTTAACTTCCATATAACTTGAACTTAATTATAAAAATAGTTTCAGGCTATGATCAAACCTGGAAAACCATTTTCAAAAATAGTAAACAAGTGAACTTAATACTGTTTTCAGAACTTTTAACAAACTTGTAAAATGCATATCTTTTTATCTATAGCTCATTTTGTATGAATCCAATGGGAGTAGTTTCCTCTGATAGTCTAATTGCTAGGAAAATTAGTTTCATAAATTCTACTGTTGTTAAAATCATAAGGACTAAAATTTAGTTTTAATACCCTTTTAAATCATAAAATCATAACTTTTGCAATATAACTCCAAATGACCTGAAATTTTATATGGGATATCACTCTACCAGTAGCTAGCTACCATAAAATTTCAGATCCAAAATCATTAGGAAAATATTTTTGCTACAGTAAAATAAAAATGGCCAAAATAGCTATTTCCTTAATATATTTTGCTCCAAAAATCCAAATTGAGTTTTCCAGATTCTATGTCTAGATAGGTGCTGGTTTTACCTTGTGTATAATTTTTGTGTCTTTTGGTTGCTTTTTGCTGAAATTTTGTGATTAGGGTTTATTGCCTTATTGCTCTTTTGCCGTGTATTTGCTTATGCGATTAGGTGTGAAGAGTCCGTTGAGCCGATAGCACATCAGAGCAACCTCTTGAGCAACAGCAGCCAGGCAAGCAGTTTGATCATATCCCTTAATCCTATTATTTTCAAAGTTTAATACTTTGCTTCAACTGTATGTATGCATTGCTAATTGGTGTTAAATTATGGTTAGAAATCCTTTAGTTGCATCCCTGTAGCTAAATGTTTATTCCTCTACTACATGAGCCTAGGTTATTTGCTGTGGTTAGGGTTCATGGTGGGGCCCTCATCACTTAGTAGTCACGTATTATATTGCTTAGCCATGCTTAGTGTCGGTGATGCAGGCGATCATCGACTCGTCGGTGATGCGGATCACACAACTACTATTACTCTTATTATCCAACACTTGGTGTTTGGTGCCCTGATTAATTTTGCAAATCCATTTAAAAACAAAACTAAAAATGAAAAATTGGTTTCGTGCGGCACAATGGTATGTTGGTGTGATTCTTTCTTGGGTGTGATCGGATTGGTGCAGTGTCAATTAAGGACCGAGCATCTTGTGAGTCCCGTTACTCGAGGCATTTATTTGCGTACTAACCACACTAGGGGCATATGGAACCCCTCTTGACCGAGTACTTTGGCGTGTGCTAGGGCGGGTGGCGGTGGTTTTTGTTGATTGGGAGCGTTGCGGTTGTCAGAAAAGTTGGGCCTTTGTGGCGGTTGTCTTTTTTAATTTGAGCAACGTAGCGTATGGATTCGGTCCATACGAGCGGGTCGTGCCTAGTACACAATATTGGAAAAGTCTCGTAGGACTTAGCCGTGTGACCTACCTACGGTAGTGGGCTGAATCATGTGGCTTAAAGGCGATGCGAGTGTGGGTAAAGTGGTACCACCTGCGAGGATAAATCTATTCGAATAGCCTCGTCTAGGTTATGGGCGGCAGGTAAGCTTTTCAAGAGCTAGTGTTATAACCTGTTTAAAAACTTAAAACTTGCGGGTGGTATGAGCGGGAGTTCATGCTATTGTTGTGGTGACTTGGCGAGTCACTTCCGGTGTTAGTGCTCTTTTACTTATTGTATACTTGGTAAGCTTGCGATTATTTGAACCTTTAAAAATGAATTGTAAACTTGCTTTTAAATGTATTACATTATTGCAAATAAATGTTGCTTTACTTAAATAAACTATATGGCCTCCAATTAAGCAACTGCATATAGCTACATTATAGTTACTGTTATCTCACACGTCGGTCTTGCGAGTACAAGTTGATGTACTCACATGCTTTGCATGCTAATCTTTTGTTGCGAGAGGAGGTTGCTCGTAAGTCAAGGTACTTACGAGATGTGCTTAGGTTGGGAGAGCGAGTAGCCCGCGGTCGGTCGGTTGCCTTGTGGGTAAAGGCACAGGTTGGCTCTTTAGTTCAGCCATCTTATGGCGCTTTTGTTTCAGCTGCTTATTTACTTTTGTGCTTATTGTCATTTGGTGAAAGGCCCCATTTTGTAGTGACTCTGTTTAATTAATGTATGTCTTTTCTCAAATCTGTAATGTTTTGGTTCTATGTGATGAATGGAATTGATGCTTACGTTTGTATCGGGGTATGTATCTTGCATACAGGAAGTATACATGTCTCGAGCGAGTTTTATTTAATTGGTAATGCTTGCTAAAGTATTACGAGTTAAATAAATCAGAGTCTACCAATGAAATGAGGCGGCCTCCTCCTCGGGGTCGGGACTGCTGGGCTTGCGGGAGCGGTGGGAGAGGAAGTGGCCGGAGTTGGGGAGGGTGCTTGACTTCCTCTGCACGCTCGCCTCTTCGCCGTCGTCGCCCAAGGGAGCCACCAGCGCCCTGTCGACCTCTTTGGGATCACCGGCTCACCGCCATCCACAACGCCCTCGTCTCTAAGGCGTACGGTTCCACGCGGTGGAGACGCTCAGCGTGGAATGGAGAATCGGAGACGGCTGGAGGGCTCGAGCGCTGGGAGATTTTTGGGGGATTCCGTGGCCTCGGTGACGGCGTGGACGAGGCGGTGGGTGGATATGGGGGAGGCGGAGGCGGCGGGTGGAGCTAGGGGAGGCCGAGGCGGCGGGTGGAGATGGGGGAGGGGCAGGCGGCGGGTGAAGGAGGTGGATGGAGGCGGCGGGTGGAGCTGGGGGAGGCGGAGGCAGCAGGTGGAGATGGGGGAGGGCCGTCGGTAGCCAGCGGGTAGAGATGGGGAGGGGGAAGGGGAGGCGGTGGGGAGGCGGTGGTGGAGGAGGTGGATGGAGGCAACAGGTGGAGATGGGGGAGGCAGAGGCAACGAATGGAGCTGGGGGAGGCGACGGGTGGAGATGGGGGAGGGGGAGGGGGAGGCGGCGAGTGGAGGAGGTGGATGGAGGCAGCGGGTGGAGATGGGGGAGGCGGCGGGCATGAGGCCATGGGGGAGTTCGGGAGGAGGATGGAAAATAAATGGAAGTCAGAGGCAGAGCGAAGGGATGACGGGATAAGGGGCAGTCGAGAACAGTGGCTCGCGAGCCGGCTCGAGCTCGGCTCGAAAGTTTTGTGAGCCAAAAGTTGGGTTTGGCTCGGCTCGAAAATTCATGAGCCCGAGCCGAGCTGAGCCGTGGCGAGTCTGAGCAAGCTCACGAGCCTCGAGCTATTTTTCCAGCCCTATATGAGACTGAGAGAGAGATGTGAGATCGGATTGAGAGCAAGGCCAAGGGAAGGATAGGGTTTGCTTAGTAAATGGGCCTTGGGCCAAGCCATTGTGGGGGAAGGGGGAGCCGGATGGGTTGGTTTTGGTGCGTTGCGAGTGAGGTTGTTGGGTTGCGAGTGAGGTGCAATCGGATTGGGCTTTTGAGGACATCATATGATCATTTAACATAATTTCTTATATATATATATATATATATATATGTATGTATGTATGTATGTATGTATTATACTTAATTTTTTTGTGAATTTTTGCTCAAAAATTTCGGGTGTTCAGTTGAACACCCATGAACCCAGGTAGGTCTGCCCTTGCCAATTGTGAATGCAGGACTAAAACATAGTCAGCACTAGCTAGTGGGACAAGGATAACATGGCATGGGAAAACATGCATTCAACTGGTGCTCGAATGGAGTACCTATTAGGGTTTTCGTATAATCCATTTTATCTGGTATCGGATGGTAACTAATGTGGTAAGCAAAAATGCATTCATATGGTAAAACATATATGAATGCATATATTATCTTTTTTTTGAATACAAATATGAATATGGTATACCAAATAGGTGTCAAATCAAATACGAATACGGATTTGGATAGCAGCAACTAACTAGCTACTATGTATCTTTTGCATTCGACCTCCAAATTAGGCATATTATATATGCATTTCGATCATCTCGACGAGGCCGTTGTCATGGTGGACTCTAGTTTGGCATTTGATATTGTTCAGTTTGGCACACCCCCAATGAAGCTCTTTGCTTGCTCTTTTTAGTCGAATTCACTATGTTCATTTTGGCACATCCCCAAATGGCACCAATGATTACATGATAAACCAAAGGAAAATGGACATAACTATTACTATAAAACTGGTGCCAACGAACACTTTTCGTTAAATTGCATTACATTGTAGGATATTCGGATCCGATCGAAGTAAGTAGGTATTCGATTTGTATGCGTTACTACATTTGATTCATATTTGTATTCGAGCATACCCTAATTCATTTAAAAATACAAATACGGATATGTAGAAAGACCACTATTCAATTTGTATTTGATCCATTGACACCCCAGTACCTATCCAAGGATTGCGTCCGCTATAGCCAATGCTCCTGCCCCAGTTGACTCCGTTGGGTACGTAAGCACCTGGCAAATCCTACTGTGTTTAAACTCATAAATCTACAAACATTGCAATGCATTCATTGATCATCCACCGCTTCTTTACACTAAGAGCGTATATAATGATATAGATAATTGTTATCTATAGTATCTCTCTATGTCATTTATATACAACACTAAAGAGAATTTTTTATTTAATCTTTATTTAATTTTATTTTAAAGTTAATCCATCGCAAACTTTATTTCCAATTCTGACCCTTTTGGTCATGCTATCACCCGTGGCGTGACAAAACAACATTGTCACGCCACATGATAAGTCCTCAAAATCTCACCTTTTGTCACGCCACTGGTGGTGGCATGACCAAACAACACTGTCACGCCACCACCAGTGGTGTGACAAGACTTTGACAAAAATGGGCTGACGTGGCAGTGTTGTTTTGTCACGTCACGGGTGGTGGCGTGACCAAAGGGGTCAGAATTGGAAATAAAGTTCGCGGTGGGTTAACTTTAAAATAAAATTAAATAAAGATTAAATAAAAAATTCCACTAAAGACATATTCTACAATGGGTTGTCTTTTTACATGTTTCTATAAACAGCTCCTCCATGTACAATGTGTCTTATTTCTCGTGTTACAATCGACTACTGCATGAGAAACGATCCAATTCTCTATACTCCCTCCTCTCTCCTTTATATCATCTCATATCCTACGTGTCAAGATTTACAGACAACTGACGTCACATCATTGTACATGCTCCAAAGATCCTTGTGGGTGGGTGAGGAATTTAAACTAAAATCTTAGCCAATCCAATGGATAGGCCAGGATTATGACCAACCAAACCAAGCCTAAATTGTTTAGGCCATTAAAGAACTGCAGCATATTCAAAATCGTAAGCTAACGTTGTAGCGCACACAAACTGGTGTCATTTAAACCGTAGACCGTGGCATTAACAAATACTAGTAGGATTATTCAGTTTTGGATTTGGTACGTACGAGCTTCGAGCTTATGATTCCGCTGCAAAGAGATTCCCGTTTTTAACTAAGCCCGTCTAAGATCCTACGGAGTGGTGCATCCAAACATTCATCTCTCCGGAGTATCACTGGAGTAATAGTGGCGACAACGTTTCAATTTTTGTTCTTGGATTTTGTTATTTGAATCCAGTTTTAGACAACCGTTTTTAGACAGTACATTGTCCTTAAGTAATCGTAATATTATGTGAACTTTTTAAAACTAGATCATCTAGCCCGTGCGATTGCGTGTTCCGGTCGAGTATACTACATAGGGTCCTATTTTTTCCACAACTCAATATTTGACTTTGAGTGTATTTTAATGATAGTTATTGTATGGTTCATTATTCTTTCTTAGCTTTTGAGTTTAAATATGTCGTAGATAATATGTAATTGCGATTGTTGATATATTAGAGTAAATAGAATCCACAGAACCAAGGCCTTTTTTTGGAGGATTTATAGAACTAGCCGATTGGCTCGCGCAATTGAGCGGTTTGATGTAGTGCGATATAACTGTATGCAATTCCAAATTTCAAAATTTATAGTTTCCCATCTAAATTTGAATTTGAGATATTTGATTTAATATTTAATCAGCAAATTTTATTTCGAGTCTCTCTTCTTATGTGTGAAAGAGAGATTGGGGGTGGGTCCATCGACCAAATTTACACTCTCAACCTTTGAATTAAACTTCATAATAATTTTTTCTCCAATTTATATATCTCTAAACCAACTATTGAATCTAAGTCTTTAAAATTAGGGTCCACCAAATTAAGTGTTTTATATTTTTAGATATTTTTTCAAATTAATGTATCTCTAATATAATGTCGGATCCGGATTTCGTAATCCAGAATCCTCTGTGAACATACTGCGCTATTCCCTGGATCAGTAGGTAGCGCTCACAGGATACATTTGCTGAATCAATTCATACATCGCATAGGCTGAACCATTCATTAATACAAGCATCAGAGTTCAAATAGACCACGTCGGTCGAGTTTACAATAGGGCCGTCGGGCCAAATGAGTTTATTACAAAACATCGGTCACGATAGCGGAAGCAAAGGATGAGGCAAGTCTCACGAGGCAGCGGCGGGGTACTATGTGTACGACCGATGTTAGCCAAGGGCTTGGATAATATAGGTTGTGCGCAAATGCCGTGGAGCCAACTATCTTGGCGAGACCTGACTACAAGAACTATACTACTCCTCTTCATTTCCTTGCTCTTCGGCGTCCAGGTCCTCGTAGTAGGCGTAGTCTCCACGATCTGCGGGTTCTGGGGGTTGGGGGGAAAGAGCGAGGATGAGCACAACTACCGTGCTCGCGAGCCAACACACAGTATGCAATATTATACATGCAAGGCTTAACAAGGATGGCTCGGGTTCATTTATTTGCACAAAGCAATATTTTGAGTACCAATATTAAAAAGTCCTATCACTTAGCATTTTAACCAAATTGCATTTTGTTAAAGAGATTACTTGTGCAATATTTATAACTGGTGAGGTTACCTCCACCTCATGCTTATTTTTGATAGCGGTTACATCCACCACTTAACATCAGGGTACATCCACCCGGAAACACCAAAACCAGGTCTATGACCCACACATTTTATCCCTCCCACAAGGTTTTATAAATAGAACTAACTCATGTAAGTTCCCATGTCCACCCATGGCCGTAGGCACGGCTATTGAGCAGATTTATTACACTCTGCGGAGGTTGTACACTTTACCCACAAGAGACAATCATCTTGACATGTACACATGTTTAGTAGACATGTGAGTCAAGGGAGATCGTCTGAGGCCTTTACAATGCATCCCCGAGTATTTGTTACACAGCTAAGGTTTCACACGAGAAGGGTTACGCTCACATAGACAGTCAACCCTTTCCCGGACCCCCTCTTGCGCCACACGGCTTCGTTCACATAGACGTAAGTCGTGCACTAACCCATAACCACAAAGGCTTATGGCGTGGCGGGTCATCTGCACAGTGCAACTCATACTAACGGATACAAATTATTCAACAGTCGACACCATTATAGACATGTGGTCGTCTTGTTTTTACATTGGGAGGTCATCACGAGATTAAGTCCTTAGGGACCATGCAGGCAGTTCATACCACATACCATCCACAAACCAACATTCCTTGGGCTGCATTAACACCCACCGACATACCATCCATCATACCACCCGCCCAGATGTGATAAGCAATTTTTAGGGTTTTTAAGAGGTAGGAAAAATACAACATCATAACCATCTCAGTCATTTACATCCAATGACTGCCCAAAAACCATGTTCATTTTTAAGAGATGATGAATGGGGTAGATAATACCCCGATACTTAAGCAAGACTAGCATGGCGCTTAAGTATAGCCTATAACTATTATAGTTACCAAATAATTACTAGGGTGACAAGGTTTTAAGGCAGTTCAATTATCAAGGGATGGTGTAATAATATTTAAACATCAAATTGGCATTTAACTAGCTTAGGGTTTTTAACATACATTTGCATAAGAGAATTAAAGCATGCAATTTGGTACTTTAAAAGAATATAATTTGCATAAAATGTAGGCTCAATATGATCAAAGTGTTGACTACTTTGGGTCTAAGGCTAGGTGATCTTGATACTCTTGAGCTTGATCGAAGTGGGGTCTCGGCTTCTCAGAACTCTACGCGATCGATCGTGCTGGGAAAAGAGACAAGCGAGCAACAAAATAAATAAATAACAATACTCAACAAAGAACTCCAAAATAAACCAAACTAGCAAAAGAAAGGGCTTGATTTTAGAAATTTTTAGAAACAAACTTCACAATTTTGGAGTTGAAATGAGGAGGAGAAGAGATTTTAGAGTCTCTCTTTTAAAACAAAAGAAAAAGGGAAAAAGAAAAAAAAAAAAAAGACTCGTGTGGCCCGACATTCGGCCTTGGTAGCGCAAAATGCAGACCTGCAGGCGCTGGCCCTACAGGCCAGCTGAGCCAGAAGAAAGAGAGCGAGGAGGCTTCTGGCGAGTCTCGCTCGAGCGAGGAGACGAGGCGAAGAGGGCGGCGCGATGGAGGAGGCTCGGGAAGGTGCGGCGATGTGGCGACAAGCGGCGGCGGCGGGAGCGGCAGCGCCGCGGGGAGGAAGAAGAAGCTCGGGGGCGGCGTGCGGCGGCGGCGGCAGTGCGGCCGGCTTCTTCCTCTCTTCTTCTTGATCTCTTTCTTGCTCGGGTCCTTGCTTGGGGAGGAGAAGGGGGTGAGGGCGAAGGAAGGGAGAGCACAGGGTTTTAAAGGCCGAGGAGGGCTTGGATCCGGGAGGGTAGCGGGTGACAGGCGGTGGGAGTCTGCGCGCGCGGCGTGTGTGGCGATCGAGCGGGCGAGAGGATGGGGCGAATCGAGTGCGGCGGCCGGGCGTTAGCGGCCGGCGGGAGTGGAGAGGCCAGGCGCGGAGCGAGGGCATGGTGACAGCCAGGGCATGGCGTCAGCGGGGCTAGGGAAGGGCTAGAGGTTAGGGTTAGGGAGAAGCAGAGGCTTCGGTGCTTTCGGGGAGCAGATCTTTGAGCAAAGGGAAAACTTTGGGAGAAAAGAACCTAGATCACGTGAAGAGCTACATAGCAGGCAAGCTTCAAAGTTGGGCAAAAGATCTTTGAAGATCTTGCGAAATTGAGGATTTGGGGTGTTACATATAACTATCGAATCTAAGCCTTTAAAATTAAGGTCCACTGATTTAAAGGTCGGATGCTTTTTAAGATATTTTTCAAATTAATATATCAGTAAGATAACTATTGATTCTAAATCTTTAAAATCAAGGTCCACCAATTTAAGGGTCGGATGTTTTTTTAATGAGAATTTATAACATATTTACTTTTTTCGTAGCAGCCGTAAAAGACTTGTCATCGACTTTTAATATATAATATATATTTATTTTTATAGAATATCTAATGTTTCTTGTTGATTACTTGTAATTACGGTCCATCAAATTAGGCGCTAGACTATATTCTTTTTTAGAATATTTTAGGATATTTCTATTTTTTCTAAGAGCTTTTAACCATTCAATCAATCATATTAACTTTTGTCGTACAACAGATAGAAGCTTTTGTACCGCACCAGAAATAAAATAGCACAACCTTAGAAATAAATATACGACGAGTTGATGGTTTAATTTAGTAACGGGAGATGATTTGACATTGTTAGCCGGACAAAATGTAGTGCCGTCAAAATGTTGAGCCTAAAATGGCATGGAAAGAGGTAAAGAACACCTTCCTGATTTCTCAATTGTACAAATTTTTTTGACTTTTTTCATGACCGCTCAACAGTAGCATATATTCCTCTCTTGCCTTATCACTAGCATTTGCCCTCCAACTGCCTCGGAAGTTTGTGAACCTGGGGCCCCACACTCCCCTCTTAATCTCTTGTGCAACCACCCAAACACTCCTTTCCATCGCCGTCTGCTTGCTGCTTGCTGCTTCTTCCCCACTCTCAAAACAACAGCAATATCAAGTTCTCAACACCTTGTGCAGTTGTGGCTGGGTTCTTCTTCTTCTTCTTCTTCTTCTTCTTCTTCTTCTTGTGTGGTGTGGTTGAGCTGAGCTGAGCAGAGCACAGAGGCTTGCCTTGCTTGCGTGGTTGGTCACCTGGAGGGTCACTGTCTCTGTTTCTTCCTTCAATAATGATGGAGGAGCTTTGGGTTTGTTCTTGAAGGTTTCTCCCGTCTCATCTCCACCGGTCCAAATCCACCTGCTGTTTTTTTTTCTTCTGCTTTTCTTTTTGCTGATTTTTCTTTTCCCGGTGTAATTTTGGGAGTAGGTAGTTGCTAGCCTTTTGGGCTTTGGCCTTTTCTTTTTGTGTTCTTTCGTCTCAGGTTATTGGGGTGTTTCTTGGGGCTTGTGACTTGTGAGGTTCAGGTGGTGTTGATGAGGAGGGCTTGAGAAAATGTCCTTTCTTGCTCTTGGCTGGCATTAGCTTCTCAGGATTGGCTCAATTATGTCCAACTAACCTTCGTTTCTTGTTGGCAATTGGCTCAATCATCAATTCGGGAGTCTTGTCTTAGGGTTCAATTTCTTGCTTTGATTTGAGTCAATTGGGAGGTGTTGGGGGCCTGAAGGTGTTTCCGTTTTAGTTACTAGTCCATAAAAACTTGTTCTTTAGCTTGTTTCTTGGCCACCGGCTTTGAATTGGCTCAAATTGGGATGCTTTTGGACGCCATGAGGATGGAGAAGAGGAAGGGATTGATGGTGAGGGAGAGGGATCAGTTCCCGGTCGGCATGCGGGTCCTCGCTGTCGATGATGACCCGGTGTGCCTCAAGGTTCTCGAGACCCTCCTTCGGCTCTGCCAGTATCGTGGTCAGTACTTGTATTTCATTGTGTTGTATTACCTGCAGCTAATTGTACTTACACTTAGCTATTGTTTGATATTAAAATTGCTGAAGTTTGTTTTATTCTGCATGTTAAGGTCATTCTTATTTATGCTGTTGCTTGCATTGTACTATATAGTGAATTGGTAATTACTATCGCTTAAATCAGGGACGGGGGTTGGGCTCGGCTAACCTGGGCTGTGGCCCCCTAGCATTTTAGGATTTTTTTTAACAGTATGTATGCAGTTCACGGTCAACCAACTCGGTTAGATCAGGTACATCTAGAAGCCTCACTGTTGTTGTTCGCTACTAGTTACGATATTACTTAACGAGACAGCGACTTCAATCGTACGACAGCAAGTGGCGGCGAAGCACGGAAGCTGCAAATGAGGCGTTGGCCGCTGGTGCGTCGTGGGCTTGCCGTGGCCAGGTTCGGCGGTGACGACAGATGCCCAATCGACGACTGAAGAGCCAAGTCTGTAAGCCGTGCACGGCGTGCAGTCAGTAGCGAGTAGTGTACTTTTCAATCTTGTTGATGCTACTTTGTCTTGGTTTATTGACTTGATTATTCCTACAATCCTGAGTTCTGCTGGTGGTAATTTGCTTTGATCTTTGGCCTCCCCTGAGATTTTGCTCAAGCTCTGTCACTCGCTTAAATGCTTATGTAGACTGTAGCCACAAGAGTTGCCACATGTAGAGTAAAATATTTCTTCCTTTCATGATCTGACATGCATATTACAGTCATATATTTCACAGATGTTTGCTGTTACTTCTGAATTTGATAGTACATTTTAGGACTTCTGGATGTGTTAATGGTCTTATAATGCAACTCATTATGTAATTATATATACATTGGTTGTATTGCTTCAACAATTGTAAACTGATAAGAGCACCTTCTGCTGCCTTAACAGTAACAACAACCAACCAGGCTGTTACTGCACTGAAGTTATTAAGGGGAACAAGGACATGTTTGATCTGGTAATCAGTGACGTCCATATGCCCGACATGGATGGCTTTAAGCTTCTTGAACTTGTGGGGCTTGAAATGGACCTCCCTGTCATCAGTAAGTTCAAATGTTCGTATTCTAGCCAGTGTAGAGGTGCTTGTTGAGTACTGGTGTTTCCATGTTTAAAATGAGGATGTTAATGAAGTACAATCCATGCAGTGTTATCAGTGAATGGAGAGACGAAAACTGTGATGAAAGGGATAACTCATGGTGCCTGTGACTATCTCCTAAAACCTGTTCGTATCGAAGAGCTTAGAAATATATGGCAGCACGTTGTTAGGAGGAAGTTCAGTAACCGCGAACGCAACAATCTTGATTTCTCCAAAGAATTCAGTAAGGCACCGAGCGCAGATTCATACCATGGGCCCAGCCAGGTTACTTGTGGGTCTTCTGATCAAAGTGGGAGGACCAGCAGGAAGAGGAAGGAACTGCATAGTGAAGAGGAAGATGAAGGTAAGGAGAACGATATTCAAGAAAATGATGAGCCCTCAGCAGCAAAGAAGCCAAGAGTTGTATGGTCAGTTGAACTGCATCGGAAATTTGTTGCTGCTGTCAACCAGCTTGGGATTGATGGTAAGAACTTGCCACCTCCTTTTTGCTTTTTGTTAAATGTCCTTGCAGGTTACATCAACTCATTTATGCTATGTCCCATCTTACTGTTGATGCAGAAGCTGTACCAACAAGAATACTTGAGCTTATGAACGTGGAGAAGCTCACTAGGGAAAATGTTGCGAGTCATCTACAGGTATGGCCGTATGGCATTTACTTCCATCATTAATTATTTGAGTGCCTTTTCTTTTATTCATGACCCTGCGATGCACAGAAACAAGAACTTTACAGCTTTCTTATTAACATTGGCTACCAGGTGGGCCTATTGTCCTGGGTCAAACTAAGGGGCCGGGCTACCTGTCCTCCACTGTTCATAAGATTTTAGTTAAAAATATTCTTATACACGGTCTTTTTTTTGCCTTATATTTAGTACTGATACAACTAAGAGTTCCAGAGCAGAATTTACTTTTGTATTATGAATAGCTAAAATGTTAGCAAATATATTATTATGCCAGTTTCCTGGTGTTCGTGCAAAATGAATCTAATAATGCAGTTCAATCAT
Organism: Ampelocalamus luodianensis; assembly: GCA_036346255.1. NCBI lineage: Eukaryota > Viridiplantae > Streptophyta > Magnoliopsida > Poales > Poaceae > Ampelocalamus > Ampelocalamus luodianensis. The sequence continues at coordinate 5,932,661 of CM070628.1, forward strand.
TTCAGCTTCACATTTCTGTTGTATTGCATTTGTTCAGTTGGTTTGGAACTAGTCATATATAAGACATGCGACTTAATTTTGCTGAATCATTCAGAAATCCTGAACATGGAGACATTTCATGTAACTGGTTCATTCATTCTTCCCCCAATCAAGTTGATTAGTAGATTAAAGCTAACTAGTTAAGTACCATTATAAAATGTTCAAAATGAGTATGTACTGCTGTACATGTTTACTGTTAGAATTTAGCTGCATTGTTTCACTTCTACAAATCGGCTAAAAGAGAGACACTGGCACCACTCTGCATTAGTTATATATATATATATATATATATATATATATATATATATATATATATATATATACACACATCGCGCTGAATAGTTATTTTTGCGTGGGCGCGGCACAGGCAGCGCTGCAGCGTAGCAGTAGCCCATGCTTCCCCCACGCTACGTGCGATTAGCCAGCAACCCGCCTCTCGCTCAAGATCGACAGTAAAATCCTCACGTGTGCGTCCAAAACGGAAGTAAACTCTCACGCGCATGTCAAAACGGCAGTAAAAAACCTCATGCGCGCCAGCGCCCTGCCCCCGCTCGAGATCTATAGTAAAACCCGTGCGTGCATCTAAAATGGTAGTAAACTCCTCACATGCACGTCAAAATAGCATTAAAACCTCACGCGCGCCAGCCCCCTCGGCTCGAGATCGGCATTAAACACACCCCCCCCCCGCGCGCGCGCATCGAATAAAGCCGTAAAAAGTTTTGTTCGGTAAAAATGATTGCGCGTCATCGCGTGTCGTTATATAAACTGTTTTACTGCTGTTACGGTGAGGAAGAGAGGACCGTAAAATTCGGTATGTTGGTTTTACTGCGGGAAAATGACGTTATAAATTGTTTTACTGATCTAGTAAAATGTTATCGTTTACCGTAAGTGGTACCTGCTATTACTTCTAAAAGGCATGTCGTGTTACTACTGTAACAAGTTTGCGCTTTATGTTTTTTGGTAGTTTCTGGAAGTTTGAAAAACGACAATACTATAAAATGTAACACCTATTACTATTTGATAACATGTATTTAATATCTGTTACGTAAAAGTTCTTTTCCGGTAATCATACGTTTTACTGCAAAATGTAACACCTATTACGGCCAGTTACAAACGTATTTACTCGATATTAGTCATAAACACACAAAAAAACTACTTCGGTTTGCTGAACGTTCTATACTTCTCTAGTGCTTCGGGGAGGGGCTTAACACTGTTGCCCTTGTGGAACAATAGAGAGAACATTATCTGGGCCATGTACTTGTTCCCCTTCTACATACACATGGTAAGAAAAAAAGCCGTGTGTGAGACGCTATCGTGGTGGGAATTTCTTACTGGCTCTATCGATGTTGCCAGCGTCGAGCTTTCACCGTCCCAGAACACCAAGTACTTCATAACGAAGAAAGCGTAGTCGTTCTCTAGGATCTGTTTCGGTGTTGACATGCTGTGCACCCTCCAGTTCACGACGATCAAGAATTTCCCACTGGTCACAGCCTGTAGGGCTGCACACAGGTGAGGGATGATCCTCTTCCTCATTGGGTCATGATGGTCTACTACTTTTGTGCCCTTCTACATGTAATCATTGGAGTCCAGCACTTCCATGTGCTTGTGCGCTATGTTGAAGCAGTAAACGGACCAGTGATGATTGTGTAAAACTTGGAGGAAGAGCTGCAAAATGAGTATAAAAACCCATAAAAAAGATTACTTATCAGTTTTACTGTAATAAAAAAAATGTAATTTACTGGATCATGAAAGATAATTTACTGATACTCGTCGGATAGACAGTAAATTACTTAGCAGCTTTACGCGTGTGATGTCTACCGCCATCATGTGCTCCTTCAGTATGTTCATGGCCTGTTTGCTGTTGTACTGCTCGGTTTTTACGTACTCCTCTACATTTAGCAGTTTCTGTCGACAAGCGAAATACATTAGTGTAAAACTTACCGAGGGCGACGATAAAATTTACTGCTACGCGAGTGACTATTTATTGTAAAAAAGAGGCTTTGCGATAAAAACATCTTATCGACAGTTCGATGGGGAGGAACGCCCTGGACCCATTGCTTTGTGGCCTCAGGTCAGCGTCGTCTTGGCGCAAACACTCGATGAATTGAGAGATGAACATATCTTCAGTCATCTGTCCACCCTTGAACGACGATCCATGTCTTTTCCAGTGGCCTCTATGAATCCGTCGCTGAACTTGAGCAGAGCAAGGCTACAGTAAGAATGTCGTGCGTGTTAGCAGTAAAATATAAGGAAACCCTTAGTAAAAACATATGTGGAACCTCAATAAAACAAAAAGTTGGTTGATCCAGTAAATTCTCTAACGGCAGGCAGTAACAAAACATACATGTATCGGTAAAATGTGTGCGATATTCTCCCTACCTTTTGAGGCTCTCGTCGTTGCATATTAGCTCCCTCACCTCCATGGTCATAGCCACGGGCACTTCTGGCCACCTTTTGTTCATCTTGAATGGCGACACAAGCTTGCTAGGAGCTTTTGCCAGCCTCTTCCCCAACGCACTGGTGTCGCTCTGGGCTAGGGGGACCTCTCTTACCTACAATTGTCTTCACCACAGATGCCCCCGTTTTGTCGCCGTTGTGCCCGTTGTCTTTGCCGGCCTGGGATCAGCGAGTTTTATCTTGAGCTTTGGCTTGGCGGTGGCGTCCTGTGGAAAATAGGCTCGTATCTCTTATTTTACTGTCATGTGTCCAACAAATTACTGTATATGTCATGCATATTACTGTCAATGGCCCTCCAGTATATACCTTTGGCACGTTGACGCTAGCCACTTGAGCCTCCTTGACTTTGCTTGCGGTAGTAGGGGCCTCCTCTACCTCCTTTACTGGTGGAGGCCCCTCTGGTGTGACGGTTTCGGTCTCCTTTACTGGTACTTGCAAAAAGGAATAAAAAATGGAACACATTACTATAAAAAATAAGTAAAATTGTTGCTTTCCCCTTCGTGTTTTACTTTGTCGTTACCTTCATGTGCTCCTTTACTGTTAGGGGCTCTAACGGGATGTCGATGGATCCCTCGTTTACTGTCTCCTGTAAAAAAAGAAATTAGATATGAATTACTGTAAGAATGACCAACATTACTTGACCATGCGTACGCGTTTTATTGCATTCGGTACCTCGGTTTGCTCCGGGGTGGTGGGCAGTGACTCGTGGCCCGCGGTAACCGCTGGTACAATTGGGGCTGTGTTGTGTATGCGGTGGGGTGTAACCCTAGGATCGCATCAGCTTCAATCGAGTCTTATGTCATCGATGCTTGACTCGACGTTGCGCACAAGAACAATACACTTAATCAGTAAATTAATGTGTGTTGCTTTAATGATTACTATGTTGAGAAAAACACAATTACCGCATGTGCCTTTCTCTCTCTATTACGTTTGCTTTGTCAGTTTACTATGTACGTTATTGTTTACTATGTATAATGTATCTATTTACTGCTCATGTTACAATGTTTTACTGTGATGCGGTGCGTACCTTGACATCTGTTGCCCTCCCCCTCTTCTTGCATCGGATGAAACAACGACGACGCTGGGATGTAGATGAAACTTCCTGGATGCACTAGGGGGAGGGTGGCGAAGCTAGTGCCGGCGCTGTTGCAACCGGGGTGGCGGGCTCAAGTGTCCTCACCTGGCCTGCATGAGAACAGACATGCTTAATCAGTAAATTACTGTGTGCTGCTTTAATGATTACGATACTGTGAATACAAAATTACTGCATGCACCTTACTCGCTCTCTTGTGTTCGCTTTGTACGTTTACTGTTTTTGTTGTTGTTACTATGTGTACTGTGTCTATTTACTGCATATATTACAATGTTTTACTGTTATGCGGTACATATCTTGAGATCCGTCGCCCTCCACCTCTTCTTGGGTCAGATAGAACTACAGCGACGCTGGGACGTAGACAGTACCTCCTAGATGCACCTGGGGAGGCGGTGATGCTGGTGTCGGCGCCGTTGCACCCGGGTGTAAGATCGAGGAGGCCGACTAGAGGGGGGGTGAATAGGCGTTTTAAAACTTCTATGCGTTAAAACCGAATTCTAATGCGGAAGCTAAATAACAATTCGGTTTAGCACAATTAAAGCCTAAAGCAACTAGGTTCAACTAAGTGCACCAACAATACAAGTCTATTGATAATAACCAATCAAGTATGGACTTGTAAGCAATTCAATTTAAGCAATGTAAATAATACTATTTCAATCATACACAATGAATAAGCAATTATACAATGAATGTAAATTGCACAAAGTAAAGCATATGAAAGCTAATCACAAGAAGCACAGGACACAATGATATTTTACAGTGGTGGTCGGAGACTTGGGTCTCCCATAATCCACGTTGAGAAACCCAAACCAATTGGGCGGCTCACAAATTAAGCCTTCCTCAGAGGTATCAACACCTCGCTCCACTAGGGTTGCTCTTACTCCACTCCGGAGATGGCGAGCACCAAGCCACTCACAAACACCGGCCTTCTCACAGCTTCACTTGAGAAGATCAGGACCACGACGCCTCCACGCCGTCTAGGTGTCGGCAAACACCAAGAGTAACAAGTCTTCAACTTTCACTGAACCAATCAAGTGTCAAAGCTCTCGTGGATACTAAATCCACCACCTAATGCAACACATGCAATAGAATTTACCTCTCAAATCTCACTAAGTGCAACACATGCACAAATGGGAGTAGAGGGCTTGCTCTTAGCTCAAAGGAACTCAATGGGATGCCAAAGGTTGCCTCTCAACCGGCCAAGGGGGTATTTATAGCCCAAACCAAAAACTAGCCGTTTGGAGGCAAACAGCCAAAAACTAGCCGTTCTGACCTTTTGCGGTCGTCTGCAGCTCAAGAGGCGGTACTATGATTATACGGCGGTACTACGCGGCCCGATTTCAGTACTGAGCGACACTCGGTAAAAGGTCATAACTTTTGACTCCGATGTCGAATAGAGTGATCTTGGACTCTATTGAAAGATTATTGATGGGCTACTCAACCCACCTATTTGATTTGATATCAAACACATTTTATCAAATCAAAAAGCACAACTTCAAAGAGCCACTACCATGGTCTAAGTCCAAAGAGTTAGCAACAAGCAATCTTAGACCATGCCAAGGGAAAATACATGAATCCCAACAATTTGCAAAATATATTTGCAAACTTAGATCATGCTACAAGGAGTAGGTACATGGACTTCAACAGTTTGCAAAGTATAGTCACATGCTACAAGGATTATCCATGAGCCTCAACTATTTGCAAAACACATTCGCAAATATAGGCAACATGTTAAGTTGAGCTAGAGCAAACACAATGAGCTATCAACACATGATGAGACTCAAGCTACTAGACAAGACCCCTCTTAATAGTACGGCAACCTATACTAGCAATCCGGTCTCCAACCAAACACCGAGACCGGTAAAAGACTAGGAACAAATTCTTAGCCCTAGCTAGTCATACCTTTGCCTTGACCATCCACTTGAAGCTTGATGACTCACATCCTCGCTTCATGTCCAGGTCATCGTCTTGATATGCATCAACTCACGGTGCATCTTTTACTTGACCTCAATCAACACATGATGCATCATCTTCTTGAACCTTGACTCGATGACGATCAACTCATGATGTCATCCAAAGTCTTCATCACCCGGAACATAACCTATTTATCCAACTCATGGAAAATGTTAGTCCCACGCGTCATTAACATTAATTAACAAGATATATACCGCATAAATGCTTTTGAACAAGCCATTACTAATAGGTGCGGTATTACATAACTAGCATCCATTAATACCGCTCTCAGTAGTGCCGTTTCTCGAATCTTGTACTACCGATTTCGAGGCTCGAGAAATACTGAAAAATACCTTCTCGGAATTTACATCGCCAACATATTTGCGGTCATACGCTCTGTGATAGTTCCGCCACATGAACTCGGTACTACCGCTCCACCTCGAGCAAACCAAGTCCAAAAGCAATGCTTTGGAATTTTCATACGCAGAAATCGGTACATCCGCGATGCGTACTCTGCATACAACGCGCGGTACTCGCATTTCGAAGCTTTTGAAATGCAATGCATGACTCCTTTGTCTTGAGCCATGTTGATCTCTTATCACCTTTGCATTTCCTTTTCATGTCACCATTCAAACTCGGGACTAAGCCTTGAAAACATCTTAGCACACACATTAGTCCCACAACACAATTGCAAATAATTGAATATAAAGTGACATGAGTATATATGAACTACACAAGTTATATATACCAAGAGTATATCTGAACTACAAGTTGTATATACTAAATATGAGTGTATCTGAACTACACAAGTTGTATATATTCATATGAATATATTAACTACACAAGTTAAAATATATTCAAGGATATATGAGCATCAATGAACTACACAAGTCTCATATGCTCTCATATACTCATATGAATATATTAACTACACAAGTTAAATATATTCAAGGATATGTTTCAAAGTAAAGATCCTTAATATATGTGGAAAGAGAATATGGATCAATACTAATGAAACCACAAAATATAGAATGAACTCCCCCTAAATGTGTGCATACACAAATGTGTAATGGAAACATATGCACATATCCAAGTTAACCTTTTTTGTGGAGTTTAACCTATATTTTGGATCCAAGGAATGCAACAAGATATAATAATAAGAAGTAGAATGCATACCTCTTGTATTTTCATCTTTATATCCAAACGAGACTAAGCAATAGATAATCAATAGAATTGTTAGTCTCACAAATAGATTTGTCATTAATGAATACATACCTGTTTGGATTTTTGCTTTTATATCCAAGCTGAGACTAAACTTGATATAACAATAGGAGTGTTAGTCTCACAAGTGCATTTGTCATTAATCACTTAATCACTTTGCATGCCTTCATGATTTTCACCTTTATATCCAAATAAGACTACACAATATGTATATCAATAAAGGTGTTAGTCTCCCAATTAGATTTATCATTAATCACCAAAACTCCATTACCACATAATGGCGGGTCTAGATATTTCACCGGGGTGGCAGGCTCAATCGGCGTTTGGGTTGCAGGCGATTCTATACATGCTGGGGCAGGGGCTATCGTCTCCAAAGTCGGGGCGGACGGCGATGCTGTTGCCCAGATGACATTATCGGTGGGCGTGGGGGCTGCCGTGACCTCAACCAACGACGCTGACGCTGCTGCGGACGGTATTGCGGTCTCCTCTCGTGCCAGCTGCGCAGAAGAGTTCGGGAACACTGCGTGTGTCGGCGTGGGGGTTGTGCTCGAGCAATCCGACGCCTGCGCCTTCTTGCCGCTCCTCACCTTTTTCGCCCGCCTACGCGGGACACCGATCTGGACGCATCTGCTGCCCCGAGTAGCTTCCTGATGATGCTGACTACCTTCGTCTGCGCCGTCTCGATTTTGTGTTGCGCCCTCTGTATCTGCACCATGGCCTTCTCTATCTACCTCATCGCCCTCCTGGTCTCGTCGTTGAACTTCTCCAACACCTCCTTCGCCAGGCGCTGCTTCCCCTTGCCCAACGATCCAATAGCGTCGCCGAGAAGTGCATGCAGGCTCGGGAAATGCCCGCGACGGGTTATGTGGGTAACTCCGGTGGGTGCAGCATTGCCGTCGTCCCGTGCTAGTAACAGGTCCCCTCCTTCCTCCTAAACTAGCCATTCAAACGACACGAATGAATTACTGTTGTACATTAATCATATTACTGAAATAAACATCGCATTTTACTACTTACGGACAAACATCAGTAACTCACGTTGAGCTTGCCGAACATGTCGACGCCATCCGGTGCCTTCGTCCTGTCGGCCGCGACTATCTTATCGACGAGAGCGGACGTGAAGTATGCGGCGCGTGGAGTCTCGATGGCGTCAATGCTGTGGATGCACCTCAGGTTGTCGAGGTAGTATATCTGTCACGTACAATTTACTGCTTGTTAAAATATATTTTACTAAATGTTGTTCATGTGTTTACTGCATGTAGACTTGTTCACGAGCAATCTGACCAGAGCCCGGTCTATTTTGGGCCGGGCTTGGGACTCGATTCACGGCCCGAAATCCCGGTAAATGTAATTAAAAAAATGAAACTCTATTTTTTTAATTCTGGAAATGAATTAAATATTATTTTTATTTCAAAAAATGATTAAATAATATATTTAAATCGGAAAATCAATTTTCAGGCTGGGCCAGGCCTAGCTCGGGCCTGCCCGTTTGAGACCGGGCCTTTTAGGGCCGGCCCAAAGCCTGGCCATGCCTGGCATTTGAACAGGTTTAACTGCATGCGATACGTGCGAGACACTATTATTGGTTAGTGTTTGTTTTACTAAAGTTGAAACATATTGTTACTGTGTGTGGTAGACTACGTTTTGTGTGTGATAAAAATTACTGATGTGTGCGATCTGTTTTACTATAATCTAAGGTTAATAATTACTGTGATCCTGCTTTACACATTTTACTACTTATTGATGTGTAAAATACTAAATGCAACGAATAATATTACTGAGTAACTTACAAGAACGAAGGCGGCGCATCCGCATATAGACTTGGTGGTGTCGTCCTTCTTCTTGTTCCAATTGCAGACGGACTCTTGAAGGTCGTCAACGACGGCCTTGCACTAGTTGACGCCGACTAATTTGTCCATTTCCTTTGTCATCATAGCATCCTTCCCAGTTATGTTAATGTTGGTGGCCGGAAAAAGGAGCTTATTGAAAACGATGAGGAAGAAACACCTCATCGTGAGAGCGTCTATGCCTCTGGTGTTAATCCGCGTGATCAACATCCATGTCTTGATGTTTGAGTTCCGCTATACCCCCAGCAGACACTTCAGTTCGGCCAGCTCTGGGGTCCCTGCGACCTGGGTCACCATCGGCGCGTCGCAACCGCCGCAAGGGATCCCAAGGATGCACTTAACGGCATGAGGCGTGTTGGCATGCTCCTTCCGCCGCCGGTGCTAATGACCATCTCGACCGGGTCAATCCTGTCTATTAGGAAACACAACATATCCCTCCTCTCCAAACCCTCGAGGTTGAACTTCAACAGACCGTCTAGCCCCATCCTCTTGACCTCATTCCCTTGCTCTATCGTCAGCTCGCCGATGGTTGCGACGACGAGTGCGGGAGCGCACCTGATGCACGTCGTCTAAGATCCCTTGCTCCCATTGCGTGGAGCCTGCATTTGATGTAACAACATTTTTACTAACGATATGTTTACTAATTACTGTAGGCATGACTTGTGCTTACCGTATTCCCTAACCTTCGAGGTGCGGGTGGGTCGGAGGTGCAAAAAACTAAGATTGTCTTTGCTCCTGAAGGGAATGTGGGCCGATATAGCTCGTTGAGGACCATGCTTTTTTCGTTCCTTTGAGGGTTGAGCGTGCCATCGAAAAGACAAAATACGATTTGCTGTAGTGCGAGGAAACGGCCCAGACGATACGGCCCCTATGCATGTAATATACGTGACTTCCACGCCCATTCAAAAAAGAAAAGAAAAAAAACCTAAGCAGTTATACGCAGTAAATGCTGGTATCAATTCCTGCATATTACGTTGATATTACTACCTCCTACTTTTACTGCAATGGTTTACTAAGTTGTGAGTACGTTTTTACTGTCAACGTTGTGTGTGAGCGAAAGGTTCTATTAAGCGTCGATCGAACGATGCCTTAAGTGCATCAATGCTACTTTAGCTCCTGACGCGTCTCTTCGTCTCGTGCACCGACATTACTCCCTATTTTATAAGAATGATCATCCGCCACCGGAAGATGGATTATCACTCTACTCTCTTTCGCACCCTCCATCAACAACTAGAAAAGTTAAAAAAATTGGCTCCCCACTCTTCTCCCTTGACGCTTGCGTTGATGGCCTACCTGGCTATTCTGTATGAGCACCTCTCTAGCCGTGCGCTAGCGGATGCTGCGGAGGGGCACTTTACTAACAGTGTCCTACGTCCTCCACTGGATGTTATGTTGAGCCACGTGTCGGCGACGGCTCGCCATCGACGTGGTCCTCTGTCGCTGCATCTTCTGTGTCGTCTCCAGGTCCTCTGTCGCTGCATCTTCTGTGTCGTCTCCAGCTTCCGGCGAGCTAACCTCGCCATCGACGTGGTCCTCTAGAATGATGTTGCATGTCTCCTGGAGGATTACCGTCGCTTTGACTGCTTCATCGAGGCGGCGGGTGTCCGAGTCTACCTTGCTGAGACCCCTAGAGCAAGGAAAGAGAGCCTATGGGCACAATTCGACTTGATTCTTCAGTCGGAGTGTGTTTGGGTGACACTCGAACAGGCGTGTCAGCGGGTGGACGTATTTCGGGCTTCGTTCCCTGATCCTGAACCGTTTGATATCGACAACGTCGCCTACGAAGTTTTGAAGACGGAGATAGCAGGCTAGCTCCACCACTAGGAAAACTTCGATTATTTAGGTTTCTATTTTTTTAAATCTTTCTAAGAAGCGTCTGGCCACATTGTTTGACCGTGTATAAAATAAATAAAAAAATGAAACCGTTTATTGCGTGGCATGTTTTATATTACTGCCTTCATGATATACCCGGTTTGAATTTGTGTTTACTGTCTACGGCGAAGCCGTTTACTGTCTACGATGAAACTGTTTACTGTTCTACAAACGCTTGTTTACTTCATTGGACCTACTCAGTACACCCCGACGCAATTACCTTATAAGATAGCTAGAGTTTACTATCACGACACTAACTTTTTACTAAAAAAAAAAATTGCAAAAAAACGTTGGTAAAAAAGGGAAGCCGATTACTGTGTACGATGTTAAGTTTTACTAACTGATGTAGGAGCTTAGAAAAAAACGTGTTCCCCCGAAACATGCACTAAAAGGGATGCGTGTATTACTATTACGACACATGTTATTTACCGTCGGATCGAGACCCTCGTGGCGCGGACGTTTCTAGGCCGCCTTTGCAGTTGGTGGGCCGACCGTATGGGATAGCGCGTGCGCACATCACACCTAGCCTGGATCGCGTGCGGTGGGCTGCCTAGGCGTAGAATAACCATTCTATGCTCGGCTACAGAATAATGTGTGTGTGTATAGGACGCCCGTTTCGTACTTCCAGAAGTATATACTCCCACTTCCAATATAACACTTAAATGAACATATTATACTTATTTATCACTTTTACTATACTTAAATACCGATTATAAGATCTTCCAATGCTACTTGATTGAAAAATTTCATTGAAGCCCTTTATTTTTACTATATACCCTTTTACATATATAAAAGAAGTATATACATACATTTTGGTATAAAAAGTGGATTTTCATGAAAATTTTCATATAACCACTTTGAGGTATCTTATAATCATTATTGGAGTATACTCAAATTGATAAAGACATATCATCATACGATTTAAGTGGTGTATCAGAGCTCTGATATATCACTTAAATCGTATGATGATACATTTTTATCAATTTGAGTATACTCCAATAATGATTATAAGATACCCCAAAGTGAGTTATATGAAAATGGCTATATAGAAAAAAAAACTTAGGGTTTTAATGAAATTTTTTCAATAAAATCGCATTGAATTATCTTATAATTGGTATTTAAATATACTAAAAATGATAAAAAGTATAATATATGTGTTTAAGTGGTATATTGAAGTGAGGTATGTACTCAGAGAGTGCAAGCAGTGTCTATATATATATATATATATATATATATATATATATATATATATATATGAAGCCTTTTTCCTACTCCCGGGAGTAGTTACTCCCTATTCAGTATCTCACATATCTCACAACGTAAGGAGTATCTTGCGCAACCGAGAGTATGTATGTGTAGTATATGAGTATATAAGACCATATAGGTGGTATTTACACATTTTCAGAGGTGGTATGTACAATTTTTAGACATACTCCTTTTTATGTGCGAATCTGAAGGTATTTACAAAATATGCTAAAAACTATGGACTCTCTTGCAATTTTTAGTGTGGTTCACATTGGAGTATCTTATAATTAGTATATGAGTATACCCAAAGTGATAAAGGAGTATGTCAAGTTCTTTTAGGTGGTATATCGAAGTGGGAGTAACTACACCGGGAATAGAAAGTATTTTTCATATATATATATATATATATATATATATATATATATATATATATATATATATATATATATATATATATATATATGCAAACCCTGTTGTATACCTTTCCGTTAAAAAGTTGACAAAAATTTCTCAGATTGCTTTTCCTGTAGTGTTTTCATGTACCATTTTAGCAAGAATCTCCATACCAAATCAGGAAGTAGTTATCTTATGATTGTATATCTCATGCATGGAATATATATAATTGTGATTTGCTGATTACATGCTTGCTTCCATGTCTAATCAGTTGACTTTATATGTCATGCAGAAGTACAGGCTCTACCTCAAACGACTAAGTGTTGTGGCATCACAGCAAGCTAGCATAGTTGCTGCTTTTGGAGGTAGAGACCCCTCCTTTTTGCACATGGGAGAATTTGAAGGACTTCATAGTTATCAACCTTTTGCCCCTTCTTCTGCTCTTTCATCTTTCAATCCACATGGCTTACTAAGTAGAACTAGTGCAACTGCATTTGGGCTTCAGGAGCTTGCTCCTTCCAAGGCAATTCAAAGTGCTAGCAGCAATGGCACAGTTAGTCATTGTGCTGGTGATACCAATAAATTTCAAATTGTGAGCTTACAAGAAAACCAACAGGCAAATCTAACGCAAGGCCTGACCACATCGCTTGGGCAGCCCCAACTCCAACAGAAGTGGCTCCATCAAGAAACTAATGATTTGTCTACTGTCTTTTCTGAGAGTGCTCTGGCTAACACTATGTCTGGTACACTTCGAAGAGTTACAAGCAGTTCATTGCCACCTCAAGAACTTTTGGAATGCACACAAATCAATGTTGGAGTCCATCCGTCAATAAGAATGCCACCTGAGAGTTCAGGATTTCTTGAAAGGACTGTCGGAGTTTCCACTAATTTGCGGGATTCTAGTATTTCCCAGCAGGGTACCCTTCCAATAAATGATGTCTTTTCTGCTGACAAGTTACTGTTGCACAGTCCATTCGATAGTACTGGTGCAACAAAATTGGATGCTAGCTTTGCGGCTTCTGAAAAAGAGATATATAAAAAAGGAAAATTTTCAGTGAGCATCGACAGCCTTACAGCAGCCAACAATACCAAAGGTAGAGCTAGTTCTTCTGGCAGTACGATTCTGCTTCCTGCTGATACTGAGAGGTGTTCAAAATACTTGCAGTTTGGAGTTGCTAATAATTCTAGACATAAAATGGATGTAACGAAACAAGACCATATACATAACCAAAGATTGAACAATGGAAGTTTTAACTATAACGTTGGTGCCAGTGTGACTGAACAGACGGATACAATCGTGCCATCACTTGTTCCACACATGAAGATTGATACATTAACATCAGAAGATAAGCAGAAGCAGAAGAATATGTATGATTTGTGTATTTCATAGCTGCAGGGTGGGTTTAATTCTAGTAGCTGCAATTTTGATGGCCTTCTCAATTCCATAATCAAAGTGGTAAGAACCTCAACCGTGCTAAATTTTTATTTCCTATTTTAAAAAATAAATCCACGACTTCTCTACATGAATATCTTACCCCTTCTTGGTGTGTCGGTTCTGTATGAATATTAGGACTGGTATACTTTGAATATTTGACTACCATGTTGTGGAGGCTATGGCACAACTTATTCTCAAAATGTAGACGAGTCAATTGTGTAACAGGTTGAATTTTAGAATAAATATATACTGTTTGATATATTGGCTGACATTGATAAGTTCCTCAAGAGATTGAGTTCATCGAGCCTGTCAATCATCAAATTTAGCTTGCAAGCCTTCAAAGCGTTTACAAACCTTAAAAATCGTTGAACAAAACATATATTTTCCTAGAATGACAGTGCATGGCGATTTACTGAAGCCTTATTCTAATTCCAATGCAGGACAAGGATGATGTATCGTTCATGGATAGCGATCTGGGGTGTGACTTTTTTCCACTTGGTGCCTGCATATGAGAGCTATTATTTATAGATTAGTCCTCTACAGACGAGAGGAGATTGTACAGTACATTGTTTAGGGGTAATCGTCAGTTATGCTGCCTGATATGTGTTACTGTATCTAGTGTTGTGTACACTAGATATTTGGCACATCAACTTGCTAGCTAGGGATAATGGCTTGTAATCTGAACTTTCTCTCCTGTAGAGTGGGTTATAGAAGTGATCATGATTAGAGCAAAACAAGGAGCAGATATAATGCTGCAATCTCAGTTCCTCATCTAATCAAACTTGTGCCAAATTTTGTTTTCCCGGTGGCATGTTTGCAAAGACGTTGGAGCTCTAAGCAAGCATTGTTGTGACATGATAAACCCTATTGTTCGTTGCACTCACAAATGTCTCGAACTGAAATACTGGAAACTCAGCATGACATAAATATTTCTGGAAATTCGACATGACATAAATAAGTCAAAAGCAAAATCTGAACACACCCGGGTTTGCTACAACACCAAAGTTCAGCTGCTCCTAAAGTTAACGCTCTAGTTGGATTCTAGATACAGAAAAATTACTAACAGCAGATAATGACAAGATATATGTTATTTTTAGATACGTTAGATGTTAGATGTATATGTATTTTCCCTATTGTATAAGGGATTCCTTGCATATATGCTACACCTATACTTGTATATATATTGGCCCATCGACATCATAATGAATACAAGCGCTATTCATAACATGGTATCAGAGCCGAGTTAGAGTTAGAGTTTTCTTACATGTTTTTCCTCACGTGAACGACGCCGCCCTCGTTGCCTCTGCTATGCCTCGCGTCTCGGTCGCCAGATCCTCGTCTTCATCTTCCAGGCGAGACTGGCAAGGCCGACGTGCGCTTGTCTTCATCCCAGGAACCGCCGCTCGGTCTTCATCCTGGTGCCGCCATTGTCTCCGGCTTTGATTTCTTCTTCAAGCTCGCCCGAGGCACCTCCCGGCTACTCCGCCCGACCGCTGTGCCGCCATCTCGGGCTACCGCGCCCGAGCTCGCCCTGCTTGGGCCGCCGCCGCCCACGATCGGGTCGCCGACACCCACGATCGGGCCGACGCCCATGATCGGGCCGCCGTTGTCGCTCGGGGGCTGCTCCACCGGCGGTCACCTCTGCCTCCGCTCGGGCCGACGCAGGCACCCACCGCCGACGTTGCCCGCCGCTTGCACAAGCCACCCACGGCCTCGCCGCCTGGTCCGCCCCCGTTGCCGGGGAACCCTAGTTCCCCCGTGCGCGTGTTGCTAGCAGGCCGTGTGGGCCTTGGTGCTCTTTTGTGCGTGAGCCGGCTTAGGTATTAAAAAAAGGAAAAAAAGGAAAAAAAAAAAAGAAAAAAAAAGAAAAGAATTATTTTTTCAGTACGTTATTCTAACCGCCGCGTCGTCCAGCGTCGCCTGTTAGACTTCATTGCCTTGGTCGCCACGCCGTCCATCGCTGCCTACCAATGGGCACTGTTTCCGTCCCTCGCTGTCGGTGATCTTCAATGGTCTCAATTATCGGGACTGGTTTCAATATATGCGCCTCCACATACATGGTTAGCGCCTTTGGGAGTTTCTTACGGGCGAATTGCCTTGTCCGCTTCGCCCTACTCCGCCTGCTGAGCCTGTACTCCTAAAGGATGCTTTCGAAGACGCTCATACAAAGGCATCTGAGGTTTTTGAGGATGCTATGGAGACTTTTCAGAATCAGTATGTTACCTACAAGATATGGATTGATAAGGATGCTCGTGCCTCTGCTATTCTGGTTGCTAGCATGGAGGTGCAATTCACTGGGGATGTGGTTGGTTTGGCTTCAGCACAGTTGATGTGGACACATCTGCGCAACCGCTACGAGTCGTCTGGTGATTCATTGTATCTTTCTGTTGTGCGTCAGGAGCAGTCACTGCAGCAGGGAGATGCCACTATGGATGAGTTCTATGCCCAATTATCTGCGGTATAGCATCAAATTGACTCTTTGGGACTGGATGTTTGCCACATGTGTCAGTGCTGTCAGCGTCAGTAGTCTCACCTGGAGCTTTGTCGTATCTACGACTTCTTGACCCATCTCCGGGCTGAGTATGAGCAGACTCGTGCTCAGTTGCTGGCACACCACTCTCGTGTGACCTTATTGGAGACCCTTGCCGCTGTTCGTGCTGAGGAGATTCACCTTCGTGTTGCGGGGTCTGCTGTCGTCACCGTCATTTCCTTCGATTCTGGCAGCTCCTCCAGTTTCTACACCCGCTACGTCTCCAGTTCCTCCTTCACCAGTGACAGCTACTGTTGGTAGGGTACACTACACCTATTACAACAAGAATGGACATCAGGCACAGTTCTGCTACAAGAAGAAGAAGGATTTACATCGTGGTGGCCATCCTCCAAAGGGCACTAGCGGTTCCTCCTCTCAGAGGAGCTCTAGTGCTTCTGATTCTCAGGAGTTTCTCACACTGCTGAGTCGCATGGCCGCCTTTGCACCGTCTGGTTCTACTGGTTCTGTTGCACAGTCTTCTAATGAGAGATCACCTTCTATTCCTTCTTCCTCAGGTATATCACCTTGAATTCTTGACTCTGGTGCTTCTTTTCTTATGACACCTAATTCCAACAGTCTCACTTCCATTGGTTCTTTAGCTGATCCTATCACTGTCCAGACAGCTGATGGTACCCCTCTTTCTTTCACAGGACGAGGCACTCTTTCGAATTCCTCTTTTCATGTTCATGCTGTTTCTCATGTTCCCAAACTAACCATGCAGCTCATATCCACCGGTCAACTCACTAATCATGGTTGTTGTGTTATTCTCGATTCTAATTCTTGTTGTGTTCAGGATCGACACACAGGGACTCTAGTTGGTACTGACCCTCGCCGCCGTGACTCATAGTGTCTGGGAGCTTGTGGCTTTGTCTTCCTTCCGCTGCCCCTGCCAGTCTTGTCGCCTCCACCGTCGCCGCCGCTTCTGCTACATCCTCCACTGCATCTTTTGCTTAGTGGCATCATCGTTTGGGACATCTTTATGGATCACGTCTATCTTCTTTACTTCGTCGTGGTCTTTTAGGGTTTGTTTCTGGTGATGTTTCTCTAAACTGTCAGGGTTGTAACATTGGTAAACAGCTTCAACTTCCTTATCCTTTTAGTGAGTTAGTGTCTCAACGTCCTTTTGATCTTGTTCATTATGATGTATGGGGTCCGGCTCCTTTTGTTTCGAAAGGAGGTCATTGATATAATATAATTTTTATATCATCTCGTAGTGAGGTTTTATCCATCTACAAGACTTTTGCCACCATGATCCGTACTCAATTTGATTCTCCTATTCGTGTCTTTCATGCTGACTCTGCTGGGGAATACTTGTTAGGAGTCCTTCGTGGTTTTCTTACTAAGAAGTGCACTCTCTCTCAATTTTCTTGCCCTGATGTTTCATGCCCAGAATGGTGTGGCTGAACGGAAGCATAGTCATCTTCTTGAGATAGCCTATGCTCTTATGCTTGCTTCTACTGTTCCACCACACTTCTAGACTGAGGCTGTTTCTTCTGCCACTTTCCTGATTAATATTCATCATTCTTCTGCTCTTTAGGGTGGGATCCCAGTTGAGCGTCTCTATGGCAAGACTCTTGACTATTCTCGTCTTCGCCTTTTTGGGTGTGTGTGTGCTATGTTCTTCTTACCTCGTGAACGCACTAAGCTGACCGCTTAGTCCGTGGAGTGCGTTTTTCTGGGCTATAGCGCTGAGCATAAGGGATATCGTTGTTGGGATCCTGTTTGGCCGACAGATGCGAGTTTCTCGGGACATCACTTTTGATGAGTCTTGTCCTTTCTACCCTCGTGCTTCTCCTTCCACCACTCCATTATCTCTTGTCGAGCCGCTTTCTTTCCTGAAGTCACCACACCTCCATCACAGCATTTGGCCTCTTCGGTTCCTCTTTACCGTCTCC
Organism: Ampelocalamus luodianensis; assembly: GCA_036346255.1. Taxonomy (NCBI): domain Eukaryota; kingdom Viridiplantae; phylum Streptophyta; class Magnoliopsida; order Poales; family Poaceae; genus Ampelocalamus; species Ampelocalamus luodianensis. The sequence goes on from CM070628.1 coordinate 5,950,641, forward strand.
TTTGCCACCGCTACCCTCTCTAGAGGCTTCTCCCGACCTTTGTCCTTCTTATCCTCTCTACTACACTCATCGTCCGCAAGTTGAGGACTCTTCTGATGCACCATCTTCTTTTGATGGTTCATCTTCTTCGGACTCTCCTCGATATGCTATTCGTGATCGCCAGTCTATTCGGCCTCCTGCGCGCTTTTGTTTAGCGACTCTTGCCGAACCAACTTCTTATCATGATGCTGCTGTTCATCCGGAGTGGAAGCATGCGATGGCAGAGGAGATTTGCTGCCCTTGAGCGTACTGGCACGTGAGATCTTGTCCCTCTTCCCGCGCGTGTTACTCCTATCACGTGCAAGTGGGTCTAAAAATTAAGACCCGCTCTGATGGTCCTCTTGAGTGCTACAAGGCTCGTCCTGTGGCACGTGGTTTTCACTAGGAGTATAGTCGTGATTATGATGAGACATTTGCACCTTTGGCTCATATGACCACTGTCTGCACTCTTCTTGTTGTGGTGTCTGTTCGGGCGTAGTCCATCTCTCAACTTGATGTCAAGAATGCCTTTCTCAATGCTGAGCTGCGTGAAGAGGTTTATATGCAGCTACCACCGGGGTATTCTGTTCCTGAGGGAATGGTTTGTTGCCTTCGCCGATCTCTTTACGGCCTCAAGCAAGCTCCTCGTGTCTGGTTTGATCATTTCTCTTCTGTTGTCACTACAGCTGGTTTCTCTGCCAGTACTTATGATTCTGCTCTCTTTATTCACACTTCACCTCGTGGTCGGACGCTTCTCCTTTTATATATTGATGATATGATCATTACTGGAGATGATTCTCAGTACATCACCTTTGTGAAGGAGCGTCTTAATGAACCGTTTCTCATGTTTGATCTGGGTTCTCTTCGCTACTTTCTTAGGGTTGAGTTTACATCTATACCTGAGGGCTTCTATCTGTCCCAAGAAAAGTATATTCATGATCTTCTTGATCGGGCTTCTCTTACTGATCAGCACACCGCTGAGACTCCTATGGAGCTTAATGTTCATCTTCGGGCCACTGATGGTGAGCCTCTTGCTGATTCTACTCACTATCGTCACCTTGTTGGGAGTCTTGTTTATCTGGATATCACTCGTCTTGATATTTCGTACCTTGTGCATATCTTGAGTCAGTTTGTTTCTGCTCCCACTAACTCCACTATAGTCATCTTTTTCGTGTTCTACGATATCTTTGTGGAACCATCACTCGTCGTCTGTTTTTCCCTCGCTCCAGCTTTTTACAGCTCCAGGCATATTCTGATGCCACCTAGGCTAGTAATCACTCTGATCGCCGAACTCTTTCTGCTTATTGTGTTTTTCTTGATGGTTCTCTCATTGCTTAGAAGACTAAGAAGCAGACAACAGTTTCTCGTTCAAGTGCTGAGGCTGAGTTGTGAGCTATGGCTTTGTTTACCGCGGAGGTTACTTGGCTACGGTGGTCACTTGAGGATTTTGGTGTTTCTGTTTTAGTACCCACTCCTCTTTCGTCTGACAGTACAAGGGCTATTAGTATTGCTACAAATCTAGTGAAGCATGAGCTTATAAAGCATATTGGTGTTGATACTTTCTACATGCGGACACAAGTACATGACCAGATTATTGCTGTTTAGTATGTGCCTTCAGAACTTCAAGTGGCAGACTTCTTCACAAAGGCGCAGGCCGGAGCTCAACACAGTTTCTATCTCTCTAAACTTAATGTTGTTGATCTACTATAAGTTTGAGAGGGTGTTAGATGTATATGTATTTTTCCCATTGTATAAAAGGTTCTTTGTATATATACCACATCTATACTTGTATATACATTGACCCATTAGCCTTATAATGTATACAAGCGTTGTTCATAACAGTTATTACTATCGTCCTACTCACTGAAAACACCTACTACTTCATGCGATGGGGAAATGTATAGCATCAATTCTCATCTTTGCGGACATGGTGAACAGCTTCTACTATTCTTTTCCTTTCGATTGGCTTTGTCAGGTGGAGATCCATCCCGGCTTGAATAGCCTCATGCAGATCCTCCTCCATGGCATGAGCAGTCAATGCGACAATTGGAGTGTGAATTCCGCAACGGCTTTCTTCGTCGCGAATGCGCTTCGTTGCTTCATAGCCATCCATCAAGGGCATCTAAAACAAAGAAGAAATACCAGTAATGTCAAATTAACTACCTTCATACCGAGCCTTGTGTAAAAGGAAAAAAGTTGTATAAATATTAGTTGCTCCCAGTGAACTGAACAATGAAAGATTTTGTTGGTGACATTATAAGCAGAAAGAACAACATAGAACAGATAGAAATGATAACTAGTTTAGGATTGTATTGGTAGTAGAAGTTCTCGTTGAAACAAACCTGGCAATCCATGAAGATAACATCATAGGGCAAGGGCACTGCTGTATGCTCTTCTGAAACACTTGCTTGCTCAAGAGCATCTTTGAACATCTCAACAGCCTTAGATCCATCCACAGCTACTTCAACTGTTGCTCCTAGTTGTTTCAGCATCTTCCTTTGAATAATCTGCAGCACCAAAGTGTCTTCAACCAGCAAGACACGCATTCCAGCCAATGGCTTGTCATCTTCAACTGTCGGTTCCTGAGCCAAACATGCAACCTCAGCTGACGCAGCAGTCTCTGGCAAATCTTTCATACCAATCTCTGGCAAATCTTGCTGACTAGTCCCAGCATTGTCAGGACAAACTTGAGATGATCGTTGTGTGGGTGAGACATGGAGGTCCATCGAGATCCTCAAAAGAGCGTATAACCGCGACCCGTGCATCGGCTTCCGCAGGACAAGATCACAGCTCATCTCCCTGAGCCTTCCGAAATCTTCAGAAGAGGTCTTCAAATCAGCCAAGCAGACAACTTTGCATGGAACTAGATGCTTGAATCTGACGAAGTTAGTCACCTCTCTGCAAATGTCATCTAATCTTCCATTGGACACATCAATGATAACAAGCAGACCTCCAAAGTTGCCTCCCAAACTATTGCTGTTCCTCAATGCCATTGGCAAAACTTGGTTGACCATCTCTTTGGAGCTGAAACACCGGTCCGTGCTGTTGCAATCAACGCCAGGTGACGATGTCTTCGAAAGTGAAATACTAGTAGAATGCACCTTCTCCAGAGTAGAAGCGATGAGCTCGACTTGTGGGATCAACCAAACTTTCATCCCAATGTTCTCCATCCAGTTTTGCAAGATTCTTCTGGTTTCATCGCCATGAACAAAAAGAAGACAATGCCCACCCTTAAAGCAGTTGGCTTCTTTGAACACCGAGGCTCGGACGTTGGAATCACTCATCGTTACTGTCCCTTCTTCAATATCTGGAACTTCTTGTCTCTCATTTATCTTCAGAAAAACATTGAACCCGAAGCATGTTCCTGTTTCTCCTGGTTCTTTGTCTTTAATACTGATCTCTCCACCCATCAGGCGAACCTATGAAAAATAAATAATAGCAAAATTAAGCAGCGGTTTACAAAGAGAAAAGAAACAAGTATTATAGATATTGAGACTTGCGAGTATTAACACAAAAAAAGATATAACTCACAAAAGATTGGACGATTCCAAGCCCCAAACCAGTGCCCCCATGTCCTTCTTTTACTTGAACATAGTTCTCAAAGACAGACTCTCTCTTCTCCTTGGCGATCCCTATGCCAGTATCAACCACCTCAAAGTAAAACTCAATCGAGTTGGGATCATTCTTCCTAGGATTGAAGGAGTTCTGTTCGTTGCAATCTTTTCTCGCTCCAAACAAGCATCTGAAGAAACTATCGCCGCGTCTTCGACAAGCGAATCTCGAAGGAACACTAATGGAGCACCTTTCGATCGGCCTGTTCGCCCAAGCCCGGAGAACGACGTGCCCTTCATGTGTGAACTTCAAGGCATTGCCAAGTAAGTTGTCGAGGATTTGCTTGAATCTCTTGCTGTCCCCTATGACATTCCCACATTTCAGGACAGAGAAATCACAGGGATCCCAGACCACTTCGATTCCTTTGTTGATGCCCACAACATTGACCATATCCACAGATTCTTCCAAGACATCAGCCATGTTGAACTCAACTTCCTCAAGCTGCATCTTTCCGGACTCGACCTTGCTTGTGTCAAGTATCGAGTTCAGTATATCTGCAAAAGTTACACCACATCTATGAATATATATTTCACATTCCTTGGTTTAAAATTTCCTAAAAAGTACTTTTGTGCAGGAAAAGAAAACTACATGGAACCAGGACATGTAATGTTCTGCTCCATTCGATCAAACATATATGCCATCGTGAAACATGCACACTCTTCATACTTGAAATTCAGGACCGATCTTGACATTTTGGGGGTCGTGTGCTAAATTTAAAAATTAGGCCATATACTTAATAAAAGTCACTTACCAAAACTAAAATATTTTTTTATTTGATATTACAACTAATACAATTTTTTCTTATGGTACAAAGGGTTATGTCTCGCTAAAAAACAAATATCTAAACTAGAACCAATATTTTTACTTGAAAAGCATCATTCTTCTAGTATTCCTTGAAACAAAATCTTCAATTATCTTCGTAACTAGTCTTCGCCAAATTAAACATCAATTGCAAGTGCCATGGTTAAATATTTCCTGAGTTATTATAGAATGCAAGTAGAACTTTAACAACTTCAATTTATAAAAGCTCCTTTTGACATGCAATATTCGCTGAAATAGTCAACAAAATTTTATATGCAACAATTGCATTACGAAAATAATTTAGACACGAAAATAATTTAGACATATCATAAACTTTAAAATATCGACAGGACCCATGTTTTTCTTAGGAATGAAAGTTTAGAGTAAATATTTAGCAAAAAAACAACAAAGAGAGGAGGAGGCGGGGGAAAATGGATGCGAACCGGTGGTAGTTTTCAGTAAGAAGTGAATAAAAGACTGCTTGCTTATTAGATCTTACTATTACGAGAACAAATATTAGAGTAGTCTTGAAGAATGGATAGAAAAAAAGCCACTAATTTTTTTAGGGCCCTGTGCAGCAGCTCATGCTCATGCTCATGCTGCACATGCCTCCGATACGAGCATGTTGAAATTCTATCAATAACCTTTATAACAAATATCAGCAAAAAAATTATAATATTTTTGACGACAAACCTACTTGTATGGTTTTGTTATGGTCAATGCTGATACTTTTGTATTTTGTATATGTAAGTGGTCAAAGTTTAAAAAGATTCACATCATGTATACTACGTACGTATAGAGATATACATATGCAAATTCCCTAGACTCACCGAAGAGCTTCTTGGTGCAGACGTCCATCTGGCTGAGGTTGTCCATGACGTTGGGGTTCCCTGGGCCTCCGGCTGGGACACCTCGATGAGGCCGGCGATGGCGGCTAGCGCCGAGCGGATGTCGTGGCTGGCGCTGGCAAAGGCGTTGCTCTTGTTCATGCTCTTGCGCTCCGCCTGCCGGAGCGCCTCCTTCTGCCTGACGAGGTCGGCGTCCAGCACCGCCTCCCGCACCGCCGCCCGCCGCAGCGTCCGCGCCATGAACAAACACACCACCAGCGCCACCACCACCACGATGCACACGAAGGTGATCGTGGCAACGCCCACCAGCCGGAACATGTATGCCTCGTGACTGTTGTCAAGCACCAGCCGGAATCCCTGAGTGATCAAAGCAGAAGGGCGTGCGTTCATGTCAGAATCAAGGCACACAGTGGCGCAACATGGATTTTGTCTCGCCCCGAGCTGAACTCTAACGATATAGGTCTAACGGCAATTTATACCTACACCACAGTATAATAAAAGTACATGGCAAATACACCATTGACATGAAACTTAAGTGCAATGCTTAAAAATACAACACAGGGCGGAGCTAGAGTAGATACATGGGGTACAGTTGCACTCCTAAATTTTTGCATAAAAATTTAGTATATACCCCCTTAATACATAAAGTATACACTACACATACTAATAACATACTTCTCAACTCCTGGTAGCCTATTTAGCATTAGACCCAATAGAATCTGATAAAAAAGCCAAAATTAACTAGTCAAGGATACGTCAGGCCTAAGTGCCACCTGCCCATCCAAGCGCTCTAGTAGTAGCGCAGGGGCGCAGCGCCGCAACCGGCAGCTCATCGCGGCATCGGCGCATTACGGCGCTTGGTGCCGCTTCTGGCTTCTACGTTGACAATCTCGGCCTCGACACGCCGGTGGCCGGTCGCGCCCCTCGAGTCTCGACCCCGAGGACCGCTCGGCCCGTGACCGTCCGCTAGCTTCCTTCTTGGCTCCTTCAAGGTCTAGTGTTGGCTTGATCTCCCTTGAAGTGATTTTTTATTGTAATATTGCTTTCAAAGCATGAAGGAATGTCGTATCAAGTTGTAATTTTCTAAAATATTTTGTGATGTTTGTTATGGTGTGAACATATAATTTGATAAATTTGAACTTATATACTATGTTATTTTTGAACTTATGTTGAAACTGATGTGTCTTAAGTTCACATCCCTATCGTCAAAATTCTGGCTCCACCACTGATACAACATAATAAGAACCAAAAGCAAAACCCACCGCAAACAACACGCAAATAAAAAAAGTCTATACAACATCATTGATTTTTCTTGATACAACATAATAAGATCCAATGCTCGGATATCACCCCACACCTAAAGCAAAACCAATCACAGTACTAAAAACAATAAGCAAATTTCATAAAAAAAAAAAAAAAAAGAGACTAACTTGCTTGTATGTGGAAATAGATCGATTTGTAAAGAACTTTGTACTACTTTGCTGTCCCGAAGCCTCCAATGATAACTTGGCTTAATTTGGTGGAAGATTTGTATTCGTAAAGAAAGAAAGAAATGACGGGATTCTTAACAAAAAGCATGCAATTAATGCAATACATGCACGATGCGTGTATATGTATGACGTGCACACGTACCAGTTTTACTCTGCAGACGTCAAAGTTCGTGCACGCGACTTTGTACTTGTCAGACCTGGCACCATGAAGCTCGAGCTTGGGCGCGTCAATGGCGGAAGCAGTGCACTTCACATTCGAGAACGAACCCTTCTTCTCCATTTGCGTGGCCGCATCGTCGCTTTGGTTCTCAGCAGGCAAAGATTCATAAGCAGTTGGTGCACTGCCCTTGTCGCCGACTGCGTAGTAGATGTCCATGCCGTTGAATCCGGCGGCGCTAGAGGCGGCGCCCCGGACGACGACGTCGTCAACGGCGACCGCGGCCGAGACAACGCCAGCATCACCGACCGGCGCGGAGAAGAACAGCATCCGAACGCCGGGGTGGGCCCACCCGGCCCCGAGAGACGCCCACGAGCCGTTCTTGATGTCGAGGAGGACCTGCGTCGTGTTGGGCAGGTGGTCCGGCCTCGCCGTCGCCACGGCGCTCCCGACCAAACGGCCGGTCACCGGATGGGCCGCCTGGGTGTACCACCTGTCGCGGGAGTGCGCGAACATTGCTGTTGCCTTGCCCTCCTCGGCGCGGTAGTACGAGAACGCGACGCCGTTGACGCCGGCGTATGACATCTCGGCCAGCAGCGGATGCGCGGCGAAGGCCAAGTACAGCATGGGTCCCACCTGACAGGTCAACACACAGCACCATGCATGAGTAATAGCAACGTTAAATCTATACAAGATTCGACTGATTTCGCCTAAAACGGTCATATTTTAGTTCCTTTGTAATTTTATTATATATAAATTACAGTAATTTATTTATGTAATTTTCATTCTTGATCACTGTAATTATTCTTGAAAGTCTTAATACCTCATATTTCTATCATATGATTCAAAATCTATCGTGTGCTTTGAAAGATTGAGAAAAATAAAGATAAAATAAAAATAAAAATAATATTCTATACCAACAAAATACGACAACGTGGGGGAATCCGTTATGCTCCAAAGAAAAAATCATAATAAATTCGGACCCAATTCATCACATGAGAATAAGTCCAAATCTCAAAGAAATATCGGACGGATAAAAATTCGACTATCTTGATATAAAAAAACAGTCGAAAGTTGTTTAGTAAAACGGTTAAATTATTTGCACGTGTTATTTGTTACACTAAGATGTCTCTCAGCCCACCTTACAGAATACTAAGCAACAAGCAAGAACGTGTTTATATCTCGTATTGATACTTCCTCAAAAAAAAAAAAACCATTGTACTGTTATTTCATACTGCTGTGTATCAGGAAACACCTATATATCATTATGTCAAAAATATTTATTCGTATATATGCGTAGCAATGCTCAAGTTTTAGTACTTACGCAAATAGAAATCAAAGATGGTTTAGAATGCACGAATTTCGTAGGAAAGCAAACATATATATAGTCCTCTTGGCGAGGTTAATTTCTTATGGAATTCCTATGAAAATCTTAGCGTTCCAAGAGGGGAATAAAAGAAGGGGTTTAATTGGTTTACGTGAGAGAAAGAAGATCTTTTTGTTGTGATCTGCAGGGCGTGGGCGACGGCGACGGCGGAACGGTTGGCTTCCAGGAGAGGTTTCATGCTGCCAGAAACGTGCATCAACGCCACGTTCATGGTGCTTGTGGTCCTGTCACTCATGGCTTCTCTCATGTGCCGTGAGTAGAAAGAATATGAGACAAGCATCACTACCACAATTGCTCCATGGGCAGCCTGCATGCAATTGTAAAATGTGACGAGGAAGATGGCAACAGCAATAACGTACTGCACATTTTGAGCGTTTCTCAAATTTCTCCTACGTTAGTCATGTTTGTTCTATATATGGTGGGTTTTCTTATTAAATAAAAGGCCAGCTGATCTTATGTCATCTACAGGAAACATAAAGTTTGAAAGAAACATAAAATTTCTCGGCATTTGTTTTCTCAACACGCAAATCCTTATATTATATGCCGCCGAAGCCATAACATATTGCATATATTTTTTAGATAATGGAAGAGAAAAACTCTTCCGGCCTCTACATCAATGATGCATACAGCCCACTTTATTACAGAACATATTGCATATATGTAGAAGATAAAAGAAAAATCACACAATTATAATCTAGATGTAAAATGGGTTTTATTAGGCTTGCGTGGGAATTACGAGGGGTTGCAACGTGTTTTGACATACGTACTTATGAACAGATGTTCTCTCAAAATTATTATAAATACTCCTCGACAGTTGGCCCTGTAAAAATAAATTGTAAAAATAAATCAAAATTCAAAGTAGCCCGGTTGGTCCGTGAGCATTGTATAGCTGCAACGATCCTTCCGTGAGTGCAGTCCATTTGGAATCCATTTTCCACACAGGAAAAAAAAAGAAGCAGCAAATTTCATCTGCTAGCTTATATCTCCTATGGTAAAATTAATAAAGGTCTAGAGGGATAACAACCAACAAGAGAGCCATGGAACAGTACCACAGTGGTGTTAATTCCTTACCAGTGGGATTAGGATCCAGAAGTGCTTGTGACGACTGGTCCATTTGCTAACTTCTTCTACATTCCTCATGGGTTTACAAATCTATTTAACAGAAAGCAATCTATATGTGCGAGAACAAGGAAGACTATAGGAAGCTAGCTAACTTAGCTCTTGACAAACTGCTTAGATGCCTTGGTGCCCTTTTATAGATGCCTGGCAGAAACATATACAAGGAAAGGAGCGTTTTGTTGTTAATTTTTGCTCAATACCGTACCGTCGCTGGTTGGGAGAAAAACACCATGTATAGCTGTATTTCTCCATCAGTCAGCTGTAAAGAGAAATTAACGCTAGCTGTTGCGGAAAAAGATACACTAGATCTGCAATTATAACTTCAGAGGCAAATTCCAGAGTCCTAGTCAACCGTGTGCAATTATTTGTTGTCTTCCCGTTGAAATATTTCACGCGTATATCCGCACGTGTACTGTCACGACTTTGCACAGTGTAAATTACCAACCGCTCAATCACCATCCTATTGTAATTGTGCTAGTGTAAGGCTGTCCTTTGTTCCAATTGTAGATGCAATTAATCCTTAGCATTCATTGAGCTAATTTAGTGCATATTCGTTTTGTCCAGTCCACAGATACTTTGAAGTAGCAACCTTTTTTTTTTTTTTTTTGTGTTTTTAGGCGCAACTAGAGCTCGGTCCCCATCCTACGCTCCAAGCAATATATAGGCATAATGTTTGCAACAAAAAATTCATATGTGCAACAAATACGCAAACGGATCGGATGCCTTCATTCAAACGAGGGTGCAGAGGAAGAACGAAACGAAGTGATCATGAGAGGCCGGGGCAGGGAAAAGAGTCGAGTCGATCGACCGGGAGAAGCAAAACAAAATCAGGATTGGGCCGAAAAATATACAATGTAACATGGTCAACATTAAGAAATTTATAATATTTAAAACTTAATTACGAAACATTTTGATTTCACAAGCACAACATGATCATGTGCTAGGCGCAACAAAAATGAAGAACATGTGCAATATTTTTTTCCAATGGTCGCAACATTTTTAACGGTCACAACATATCAAAGAAGTTCAAAGAAGCAACAATCAAATGGTGAAGGGCTACAGCTCCAACTTGATGAGGCGCAACTAGTACATGGGAAACTTGCAGCAAATTTTTCATTGAGGTGCAAGCAACATTGATGCGATCACCATGCAACAATTCCCAACGGTTGCACACAACCAAACTAATGCCCCACTGCAACCAAAAAATCCTTGCAACAAATTCATCCCAAAATTCCTTGCAACAAATTCATCCCACGGTTGCACACAACCAAACACAACAAAAATATTGCAACAAAACTAACACCCCACTGCAACAAATTTGTAACCTAATTACAACATGCTACAACATCACATTGCAACAAATAAAAACACTTACTGCAACAATTTGGAACTTGCTGCAATAAAACAAAAACAATGATACAGGTGGAGGATGTCTCTCACACCATCGCTTCATTACCCCATCTCCTTGGCCGTCTTGCGCCTCGCCTCCTCCGACCTCGGTAGATCTAGTGAGCTCCACCCACTCCTCGGGAGGGGACACCTCCGCATGAGAGCTCCAGCTGCGGCAGATATTCTCTCGACCATGAGATGTAGTGAGCTCCGATCGCCGGCTGAACTCCTCGAGCACGATGCCTGGGGAAAAAGCAGGCGTGAAGCAAGGTGGGAGCTCGCTGGTGATGGAAGCTCGGTCGGAGTTCACCGGTCCGATGGATTGAGAGAGAGAGAGAGAGAGAGAGAGAGAGAGAGAGAGAGTACAAGCCAATGAAGAGGAATGGGCTAAGCTGTTTGGGGATAGGGGATAAGGAACGGGAGTTTGTGGTGAGCGTGGTGGTCAAGTGGACATGTGTCGGTGGGGTCACGTGGACATGCATCATATTTTTTTCTCTGTATCGGATGCCCGGACGGTATTGTTTCCCCCTTTTTTCATTTCCGTACTTACATGGTTGTGGTTTTACCCAACAATTCCACCATGGAAAAACTGCACGTGGTTACAAATAAACCACTATATGTGGCCCAGGTATTTCGACTATATAGAAACAATGTCATGTATCTGATTACATTTAACTTGATAAATTTCATCTATTCATATAGCAAATGTAAAGTAAGCATAACCTAGCTTTGTAAGAAATATAATGTTGGGACCGGATTTCTGAATCCGAACACTCTGTCTATTTTTGCACCAATCCTAAGTCAAAGCTAGTGCACACAGTAGATACAACGTTGATAACAAGTTCGAATCACGATACAACATAAATATAAATAACAGAGTACCGCCCTTATGACCACTTATTACAATAAGGGTCACATGACGTTGAGTTTTACAAGCAGTGGAAATAGAATAAGATAAACTCCGATTGACGGCCCATCAAATCGCCCAATGGCATTCGACTAGAGAGCACAACCTAGTAGTCTCACTATTACAAAAAGGCTAATACTGAACGCCTCATCACAGACGGTTGACTAAAACTGTCAGTATTAAATACAATCACAGACGGTTTTAGTTTAACGATCGTCTGTGTTACTGGCTGCGCTAAAAACTGTCCGTGAAGAGATAATATCACATACGGTTCATGTTGAAAACCGTCTGTGATACTTCACAGACGGTTCTTAACAAGAACCATCTGTGATATTACTTAATATCACTGACGATCTGTATTAAAAACCGCCTGTGATAATTTGACTTATTACAAACCCGACCCTCACAGATCTGTCTTAAATTCCACATCTGTTCTCACATGCTGTTGTTTTGAGGAGGTGGGGGCTTTCAGGCCATTTGGTGAAAGGAGACCGTTGATTTGGGAAGAGTGATTGTAGATCCATTTGTTCTTGACTATCTATGGTTAGTAATTTATTCCTAATTGCATTATATTCTAGATCTAGCTTGGTAAAGGGAGAATTGAAGATGGTTTGGATCTAGCCTGGCTCCCCTGTTTTCTCCTGTGTGCTAGCTCCATGTCTCTCTCTCCCTCAATGACATGTGGGCCCACTTCCTTTAAGAGTTAAATGGAGTTAGTCATTTTGTTTAGTTCATCTGTCATTTGAAGCTCATGCAAATAGCTTCCAAATATCAACCCCTCTGTAAATAGTTATTAGTTAATTGATAAAATTAATTTAATAGTTCCTCCACTAATGTTTAGAAACTATGAGATGCAAGAACTCATATTACAAATTTTAGCAAAATAGAATTTTAAGCTATTTAAGGATAATTTTGATGCTCTCAATTTTTGCTCTAGAAACTCTGATATTAATTAATTCTTGCTACATGTAGCTACTTTAGATCATATATAGTATACTAATTAATTAATTCAATATTTAACACTAAATTGTTATATGTGTAGCGTAGTTGGACTGAAGCTAGATGTACGCTGAGAACCGTGTGAGTGAAGAGTACATTAATGACATGTCTGCTTTTACAAGAGCTACCGAAGAGGATATGTTGAATAAGGGGGTGAAATATATGTACCGTCCATGCATTGACTGCGAGAATCTGAAGATGTTTAAGAACTGAGCACAGATCAAAACACACTTGATTCGAAGGGGTTTCAAAAAGGGGGATATATGTTGGACTAGTCACGGTGAAGAGCAGATTATACAGGAAGGTAGTAATAACGACATCACCGACGAAGTCAACGATATGCCTCCAGATGATGTCGATTGTTGTTTCGATTCGGATAGGTTGTACGATGACAATCTGGATCAGATGCTTTGTGACACAGAAGAGAACTATGATGAGAGTATGCTAAATTCTGGGGCTTGATGGAGGACTCGGCAAAACCTTTGTTCACATGCTGCAAGTTGAAGTATACAAGGTTGTCATCCGTGCTTGAACTGCTGAAATTGAAGGCAAGCAATTGTTGGTTCGACAAGAGTTTCACAATGTTGTTAGGTCTATTAGCGGATATGCTTTCGGAGGGAAATGAATTGCCCAAAACCACCTACAAAGCCAAGAAGGTTCTTTGTCCATTAGGAATAGAAGTAGAAAGAATACATGAATGTCCGAACGACTGTATCCTCTATCGTAAAGAGTATGTAAATATGTATGTATGTCCGGTGTGCAAAGCATCCCAATGCAAATGTAAGAATCAACCAGATGACGGCAAGGGAATCGAGGTGAAGAAAGAACCTCTTGCTAAGGTGGCGTGGTATCTTCCTGTAATTCTCTGTTTGAAGCGGTTTTTTGCGAATTCAAAGGAGGTAAAACTGTTACGTTGGCACTCGAAGGAGCATAAGAAGGATGGAAAGCTAACACACTCTACTGATTCCGCCCAGTGGAGAAACATCGATAGGAGGTTTGCAGACTTTGGTGAGGAACCGAGGAATATAAGGTTTGGATTGTGACATGGCAAGGATACGACATAAATGGGTACACATTCTATACACATGCTCAGGATATAAAGAGCACTAACCAGAACAACGGTGTCCGCATAGATGCGTTCAGTACCGATGGGTTGAGGAGCTCCTACTATGGGTTCATAGAGGAGATTTGGGAGGTCGACTACTTGCTTTTCAAGATGCCCCTGTTTCGGTGCCGTTGGGTCCATCTCCTATAGGTGAAGGTCGACAAGTACGACGTCACTACCGTGGACCTCGAACGTGTCAAATACAAAGACGAACCATTTGTACTCACTAACCAAGTTGTTCAAATCTTCTGTGTAACCGACCAGACAAATAAGAAGCGTCACATACTTCTTCAAGAAAAAAGGAGAATTATCAGAGTTGTGAATGTAGTGGACAAGGAAGAATACAATCAATTTGATGAGTTGCCTCTTTTCAAAAATAACATAAGGGTCAAGGAAGAACAACATGATGAAACTAGCTCATTCGCGTCGATCATCATGAAGGGCTAATTTTTAAAGGAAATAAGCAAGTGTAATGATGAATAAAATATTTATGTGTCATATGTTCTGAATTTGTATTTATGTATATGAGAATGCGTCATATGTGAATTTGATGAATGAAATGTTTATGTGTCATATGTTCTAAATTTGCATTTATGCATATGAGAAATATGTCATATGTGAATTTGCATTTATGTATATGAGAATGTGTATTATCACAGACAGTTATTTATTGGAATCGTCTGTGATGTGTATTTACCACAGACGGTTCTGAACAAAAACCGTATGTGATGTCCATTATCATAAACGATTATTTATTGGAACCAACTGTGATATGTATTTATCACATATGGTTCTACTTTAGAACCATCTATGATGTCCAGCCCTATTTATATTCGGACTCTAGGGTTTGTCTGCACCCCCACTCAAACGATTAAGTTTCTCCTAAGCCCGTCATCGCCGTCCTCGACATCGCCTCCTCCTCGAGCCCGGCGCGCCTCCTCCCCCGAGCCCACCGCCTCGTCCCACCCCTTCGCATCTGGCAGCGGCTGCCAGTGCGGCAGCTCCCTCCTCCCCAGTAGTGACCTCTTCTTCCCCGATGACATCTTCTTCCCCAGCGCACACGGCTTCTTCCCTGGCGAGGTCAGTCGGCATCTTCTACCCCATCCTCAGCATACCCTCATTTGGGGAGTCTCATACTTGTGCTTGCAATGTAGATTTTCATACTGATAATGGTGTGGTATGCAGGCTTGAATTTTAGGATAACTGCTGAATGTTCTAGTCAAATTTTTAGGATAACTACTGAATGCATACTGATAGATGCAAGAACAGATGAATGTTCTAGTCAAATTTTTGTGATTTTTTAGAAGCTTCAGAAATATAAGTGTAGTGTAGTTGTGTAGGGCTTGATCTTTTGGATTTAGAGACGTGATTATGTGAACTCATTTTCTGTTTTTGGTTAGTTTATATTGATGCATGTAGGAATGTTACAACATGCAGATTACTTTGCTTATGTGTTGTGCTATTGGGTATAGTCAATCTGTGTGATTTGTCTGTGCCTAGCACTAGGAGATATTGCAAAGTGTTTTTTGTGTGCGCTGTTGAACTGCTCAACAATGATTATAGTCTTGTACTAAAATTGTTTTTGATAATTGGGTTTAAACTTGAGCTCTAATTGGAATGCGTACTACTGTTAATTGATCTTTAATATTTAGTCTGTTACTTTCAGTTGGTTAATTGATTGAACCTCCAGGTTCTGTTATCCTTAGCAATTCACAGTACATGCTTTTCTGTTAGTCAATTGGGCTCATTGCTGAACTTGTTAAACTGTGATGTTATATATACTGTAAGTAGATCAAATTTTGTTGGTTGACTGGAGTGTTGTTAATTTATTAATTGGTGTGTATACCCATACACAGAGAGTCTTATGACAATATGTTCATGCGTGCCAGAACTTCTATTTCTTGTTAAGACGTCGTCCGCTCATTCTCCATCATCGTCGCCTCATGCGTCTGATGCGCCATCCTCTAGAAAATCCAAGCGCGATAGAAGAGGAATATCGAAAAGGCCCGAGGGGCGATTTACCATCACGGCTATCGATGCGTCTGGGACCCCTCTCAATCCTCGCCGAGCAACATCCGCATTCTAGACAATGGTCGCAATAGTTGCATGGGAACGGGTCAAGATCACCTACGATTTGTGGAAGGAGTTGACTGATGCTTAGAAAGATATGCCGGTGATGGAAATTTTCCAATCGTTCGAGATCCCAGAAGAACACTAGGCCTTCGTGCGATGACACACGTTGCTAGTAGTGTGCAAAGCGTGGAAGAACTTCAAGAGCATGCTTATCAAGCAATACGTGAAGAAGGATCTGACGCCCTTCTAAAAGTATCCGTTCGTGGAACCGTACTGGCAAGACTTTATGGCAAAAAAGACGACATATTATTTTAGAAGTGAAAGTGCGACACACAGGGCCCTCCAGGAAAAAAACATGCACCCCCATAGACTCAGCACCGCTGGGTATGCGGGTAAAATCCTGCAATGGAGGAAGTAGGACAAGCAGGCAATCTTTGGGAGGCCTCCCTGCCATTTGCTAGGATACCCTAATGAGCGCGCTCGAAACTGGATATACTTTTCTTCCTGCGGTACGTAGGTTTTGTCACTTCTGCTGCTACTAGATATGTTAAGTGCTTCCTTGCTTTGCATATGTCTATGAGTTTTGCAATAGTAAACAGAGAGAAGAAGGCAAGGAAAGGTCACTTGTGCAATCGTGTGATGCTGTTGTCTGTGATGCCAAGTCAAGGAAGCCAGCAAGAAGAGGGAGGGAAGGGAGAAAGATAAGGGTTTTCGTGGGGTGTCGTGGTCATCATCGTGTTCTTGAAGGGTAACACCTGATAATCCCTAGATGTATCATAGATTAATTGTTGTTCAATTGTAGATCGATTGGTCCAAGGGAAAGGGAAATTTCTGTAAGCCCTAGTTCGTCGAGTTGTGATGCAGAACATTGCGGGGCAATTAGAGTTATTAAAGTTTGTATTCAGAGTTTCATCCAATTAGAAAAGATGTAGAGAATTTCATTAGCTTTTCAGTAAGGTTTAGAACACTAGATTTGGAGTTGTGAATGAAGAGTTACGGCCTTGGGAAGGTCGATGTCCAGAAAATGAACATCATTGGCAACTGTCGTGTAGATGGGTTGTTTTCACCTAGTAAATAAATTAATTTAATTTTGGTGATAACTTGAATAAACTAGGGAATTTTGAGTAGATTCCAGAACTACTATTGTTCATAACTTTTCAAGTTACATATAAAAAAGATACGAAATTGTGAAGTGGTCTACCCTGACAGATTCTTGAGTAGTCTTGGGGGTTGGAAACAGGGTAGTAAACAATGGATTCAGAAGTTTATCATAACTAGGAAGCTGTATATACTTTTGTGGGGATTCTAGAAATTATATGGTTCGCTAGATTTGGGGTACAGAGGAGAGAGTTAGAGCCTTTTTTTACTATTAGGACAGCGGGTAGTGTGTCTGGTAAAGTCAGGTTAAAGGTGTTGATTTTGCATGTAGGTGAGATGATGATTTGTGTAATGTTTTAGTGCTGTGATAGCATGTTTTTGAATGTATGTTAATTGTTTATCCAGAGGGTGTTGCCTCAAGCACCATGCCATCTTTACATCACCTGGCTCCAAGAAGTTAAAGATGCAAGTGCTTGGTAGAATGGTGAACAACAGGTGGTTGCTGTTGTCTTGTCGATTTATTACTATGTGATTTAATTATGCTCTTATTAAGTTTATTTACTTGCCATGGTAATATTGATGAAAAGAAAAAGATTGTATTGATGATGCAATTACCATGGGGATGACATGGTGAGATTATTGTTGCTTATTGAACTATTGCATCATTCACTTACCTAAGGGCTAGGGCGGTGAGTGTTGCCATGATTATGGCTAGTCCAGCTTGCCCCATGTTAAAATCCTACAGAGGTAGGTACCCCACCCTAACGAAGGTGGGGGAGAAAAGTGTGTCACCGACGGGTGAACACTTCGCTATGCCGGTATCAGCTGAAAGAGGTGCATCATGACATTTGCATTCATGAGAATAATCCAGATGGGATTTGAGAATGAGAAGTATGAGGTTTGTATTTACCGTTGTATCTTGTACTTGCTAAATCGTGGACTCACCCTTGCTTTGTTGCATTTTAAGTGGGCATTGACGTCACCTCGCGTCAAAGGGAATAGCTCACCTGGCACACTCGCTTCCACTACAATTATCTAAATCACAATGTCATGGAACCTTTTACTTTAGCATAATGATATTTCCTTTAGGAACCATTAGACATGATAAATTATGGATGGATGGTTTGTGTTGATTTCTTCATTTACTAGATTATTTATGGATTGATTATTACCTATTGGTTCTTTATTCAGTATCACTATCTAGTATGTTGATTCTTTTGTTTATGTGGTTGTATTTGATGTTTCTATTGTGACCCGTAGATAGGTTTTATTCATTATATGCTTGCTGGAATTTACTGTAATATGTATTTTAATTTAGAAGTTAATATAGTTTAGTGGCATTCCGGGCTCATTGTTGGGCCAGGGTGTTACAACAACATCAAAGGAAGGTAAATTCAAATTAGGATTAAATAATCATTCCTAAGAATTTAATTAATCATTTTATGTAAATAGCCATTCCTAATTGTTTTGTACAATATAAAAAATAATATTTTGCAAACAGTAGAAACGACATGGTCAAAGGAGACTTGCCTTCGTCGTAGGTAGGTGTCATTCCTTCATATTGCTCCCAGCTCGCTTCGGCGACGTTGGACTCTACACGCGCGAAATGATACAAATTTTAAAAAAATAAGTCCAATAAAATTATAAAATTAGTAATGATGGATATATTATGAACTTATATGAATTTGGGAAGAAGAATGAGGTCAATCGAAGCTTGTATGAAGAAGAACGAGCTTCTGGAAGTTGGTCGGAAAGGAAAATACTGGAAAATGAGAAAGAGGATAATATTCCCCAGAATATTCTCTTCGGATTAAATAATAAAAAGTTTCAGAGGTTGACATGTGGGCCCTTGGTCTATAGATCGAGTCCATGGATTGAATCAGGCTAATGGTGAACCGAGTTTATAGAAAAGTGCTTTGACAAGTGAGACCTACATGTCATGGAGATAGAAAGAAAGATAGAGGAAGAAAAATAAAGGATGTGGCCAACGGCTCGGGACGACGGTGGCGACGGCGAATGGTGACACGGTGAGGCGGGGCGATGGCAGAAATGGAACGGTGGGGTCCCAGCGATCCTCTAGGTGGCAGCGTTGTGGGTGGAGGGGCACAGCGGTGGCGGTGCGCTGGCGACGGCTTGGGGCGCGGGGTGAACGGTGCTCCGGCGATGTTTTTCAGGAGGTGGCACGCGCATGAGCATGATGACAACACCCTCTATGTATTCGGAGGCACCTTTCTCACAGATGAGTTTGACCCGAGTGTCAACCTCTTTCTGGGCTAGGTCTACAAGATGGAATATGATCAAAACATGCTTGGAGATTGAAAATCGAAGCGCTAAATTGATTGTAAAAAGCTTATGATGAGGACATCAACCCTAAGGATGCAACCACTACTTCGACTCACTGCACAACATCCTCTATGATGTGGCACCAAGTAGCATTGTTACTTTGAGTAGTGTCTCAGTATTGCAAATTGAGGTTACTTCACATAGTAGTGTTGTTTTGTGCAATATAAAAGAGAAGCTATGTGTGGTCAAGAGGGATGCTCGAGCAGAAGGTCTACAAACAAATTCAGAAGGTCCCCAAGGTCTACGACCAGTTCCAGAGGGGCTATGACCAGATCCCCAAGGACTACGACCAGTTCCAGAGGGTCTACGACTAGTTCCAGAGGGCCATGACCACTTCCACAAGTTCTACGACCAGTACTCGGTGAAAGGAGCACTTGTCGGGAACAGTACTCGACCGAAACAACAGTCGGCTGGAGTAGTACTTGGTGGGAACAGACTCAGTGGGAATAGTACTCGGTGGGAGACATACTCGGCGAGAACAGTACTCGGTGAGAATAGTACTCAGTGGGAACAGTCTACAACCACGACCAGGTGGTCGTACCAGGAAGCGAGCAAGGGAACCAGACTTTGGTTGGTTTGGATTGCATGCGACAAAATCAGCCCAAGAAGGAAAGAATATCCATTCGGGTATTTTCCTCTGCCTTCGTAGTTTCCTTTCTCTACGAGCTATGGGGTGGGGTCCACCTACAGCTATGATAGCTAACAAAATTAATCCGGTTGGTTTTCGAGATGTAAAAGGAAACTGCCTGTTTTAGTTTGCATTAGGAAAATAAGAGTCCATTTTGGATGTTTAGTTTGTTTCTTAGGGTTAGAGTCCAGGTAAATCACGTTTGTTAGTTTGTTTCGGCCTCAGGCCATGAGTGTGTGTGTTTGGCCGCACCCTTAGGTGCCAATATAAGACCAGGACATAGCCCATTGTAAGGGTGGACAAATTATGAGTTAAGTAATAGATACTAGAAAATCACCATGGTTTTGGTGGCACGTTTGACATGGTCTTGAGATTTCTAAGAGGAATTACTCTTTGGTGTGTTGAATCCAATTGAGGTGTTGAATTTTTACTCACTGGAACTTTGGTTCTTCTACCCTTTGTTCACGTGCTGCGGTGTGCGTGGGAGAAGGTTTATCAAGGAGGCCTTGTTGTTCTTGTGCTGCACAAGGGCTAGGAGGCTACTATCAAGGTGTACCGTGAAAGATTGGACCAAACAACGAGATCCCGCTAGCTTGCTAGTTGGATCCTCATCACTCCACTTCAACCACATCTCTTTCGAAAGGACTTTCGGCTACAACACTGCCATATTTTTCGGTTGGACCGTCGAGCTTCGTCTACATGCTATGGTGCTACATCTACATGTTGTGCTGCGTCTACCTGCCTTGGTACTACGTCACCAATTGGCCCACAGGCTTTGTATTGAATGAGATGATTTGGCCTATATGGGCCATGTGGGTGACCACCTAGGGTTTTTGGCACTGTTCATGTAGTATTTTTCACACGTAAACAGTACTCGCAGCCACCACCCCTTTCTCCTATACGTAGTGGCTGCCACCCCATCTAGTTCCTCGAGTTTTGTAAGATTAAAGTTTAGCCTTTACTACTTTATACTTTGTCCTCTTGTTCGGTGAGATCAACAACGACATTGTTCTTCAGAACCCCACCCATCAATAAAATTTCAATCCCTATTCACAATTTCAGATTGCTTATTTATCTTATTTTTGCGTGCTTCTTCGTTGTGTGTAGGAGTTGATCTTCGTGATCAGGTCATCCAGGTATTTATGCACAGTTGATAACAACTTGTCAAGTAGTTCAGCAATTGCGTGGTTTCGAGTCTTGCGAGTTCGTAGCTAGGATCGTGGGAGTTGAGTGACTACTACCGAACTTACCTTCTCATCGAAAGATCGGGCCAAAATTAGGACCTCCGTGATTCATCAAGTGGTATCAGAGCTACAGTTCTTTGGTGAGAAATCAATACACTTAGTAGTAGATTCATTTTTCATACCTAGAGTCCAGAAAATTGCCCAAAAAAGTTTTGCATCTATCATCCATACCGAACCAATATGAGCCTTTGCAATTTTATTTTTGGTATTTTGCTTGTTGAATTTTTGGTTGCATCGTCATGCCAGTTGCTGAATTCTAGTTTAGTTAGAGTCTAGTTCGTCATTGTCTAGTTTGCATGTTGTTCGTCGTGTATGCTTTGCTTAGCTTCGTCATTGTCTCATCAGTGTGTTCTTGCTCCCTGTCGTGCCACCACCAATCGATCCCGCACCACCACCCCCTCTCCTGCCATGGCAACACCCTCCTGTGATCCTTGCCGCGGCCAACAGAGCCTCATCACCCTGCTGTGGCAACCGCCGAGCCCTCTGCTGCGTCAACACCGAAGTGCTTGCAACCCGCTGCCATCTCCTGCCGTGGCCACCGAACGCTCTTGCCTCCACTGCCATCACTTGCCGCAGCAATCGTATTCACTTACCACCATTGCCATCGACTGCCATGGCAATCAACGCTGGTCACAACCTTGCTGCCGCTGCAACCAACGTTGCTGCCGCCTCTGCCACGACACGCGATTGGTGCTGCCACCACTGTGTTTTTCGCCGCCGCGATAATCAAGAGCCCTAGATTGATTTCGGTTGTGGACAGAGAAGAAAAAAAAGCAAAAGAAAGAGAGAGAGATTGATTTTGGTGTTTAACAGGAAAAAAAAAGAGAAGAAAAAAATCAGAGAGAAGAAATAAAGAAGGAGAGTGTCCACCTGTTCCAAAAATTGAAAAGGGCATCAAACTATCGCCAAATCTAGTGAAAATTGGTGGAGACCTTCTTGATACATCCACAAGATGCCACAAAAAATCTAAGCAAGTTTGGCCTAAGCTGGCAAAAGTTATAGCAATTTCAATTTGAGGCCGAAATGAATTCGAGTCCGTTTCCGACACACCTTCAGTAAAACGGACATAACTTTTGCATACGGAGTCAGAATTTGACGTTCTTGGACTCGTTTGAAAGCTAACAATGCGGCGCAGCCTAAAAGGATAGCTGCTTGTGCTAGTCACCCTCCAAGACCCCCAAAATCGGCCATCTTCAGCCCTGAATTTGCGTTACAAGTTTTTGATTTTATGTTTTTGGCAATTCTTTCGGTCTTCCCTTCAGAATTTGGGGTTCGCCTCAACTAAAAATTTGTAGATCTTGTAGAAACCTTTCAAATGAGCATATATAAGCCATATAAAATTTTGCCTTTTCATCGGTTGAGACTAGCTATTGTTTCTGCTCAATCTAGAGGGTTATTTACATTATACTGATATGGTTGTCTATTGTGCTCTACATCATGCGAACAATCTTGTGCCCTTCATAGAAGTTTGAGTAGGTGGCTAGTGTCTGTCCTAGCACTTGTTTTGAGATTTTCCATTGCCTACATCAAGTCACATTAATCTTTACGTGTGTGTTCCTACTTTTTGCTTCATAGGGCTTTGATTTGCTAGTTCTGATTAGGCTAGGACCAGTAACATTTGACTAGTACTTTGAACAATTTTTTTAACTTGCATTTACTGATTTTATTATTGCTAATCCTTGCTACCATATTGAAGCCTCCTGACCTCCACTTCCTACTAACTCACCAAGTACCGTTCCTCGCAATCGTTGGATTATTCATAAGTGAGAGTATCACGAACCAGCCACCGGTTGTACCACTTCCTTGCTGCATTAGTAATAGCTTGTAAGAACTTGGTATAAGCGTGAGTGTGAGCGTCTGTTGAAAACTCCAAAACCTAGTAGTTCATAAGGACATATACACTGTGATTTGCTTTTTGTTGGCTACTAACAATGGCAGGTTCACTCGGATCTACACATCATGGACATAACAACGACCACTCTTTGGAGCATACTGGTGAGGGATCTTTCACACCTCGCACGAGAGAGCTCGTGCGGCACATGGAGCACTCGCTGGAGAGAGCGTTCACAATGCCTTGGATAAGATCAATGATAGCCTCACGGTGCTCCACGCATGCGTTGCGCTCCTCGAACGTCAGCCACTTGCTGAAAACACAACCCAGGTTGAGCTAAGGGTGGACGACCCTCCTGCTCGCCGCGCACCACCTCCTGCTCGCTCTTGGGTAGATGAGGTGAAAGAAGAAGAAATGAACAACTACACTGCTGATACAGAAATCGATAGATTCAATGTTCACAATGATTATAATCATCATCGGCTTCATCACAATCGTCAAGGTACGGGAAGAAATCAACGTGAGGTACGTGACCATAATGTTGCATTTGGTAAAATTAAATTCACCATGCCTCCTTTTGCTGGAAAATATGATCCTTATGCGTATCTCACATGGGAGCTTACCGTAGAACAAAAATTTGCTTGTCATGCATTCTCTGAAGATAAGAAAGTTAGGGCTGCTACTAGTGAGTTTCCTGATTTTGCATCTATTTGGTAGAGTGAATATGGTCGTACTCATCATGACATACCTAAAACATGGAATGCTTTGAAGAGAGCAATGAGACATAGGTTTGTACTTTCATATTATTCTCGTGATTTGCTTAATAAATTGCAACGCTTAAGAGAAGGTAGTAGTTCTGTAGAGGACAATTATCAAGAATTGCGTTGTGCTTTAGATGAAACTGAAGATGCTAAGATGGCTATATTTTTGGAAGGTTTAAACCGAGAAATTCAGATCATACTTGATTATAAATAATACAATTCTATCATTCGTTTATTCCATCTTGCTTGCAAAGCTGAAAGAGAAGTACAAGGTTAACAATCTCGCTCTAGGGGCAACTTTGGAGGATCTTTTGCAGGTCGGCCAAGTCAGCAACAACACATGGCACCCTCCTCAAGCGTGCGCCCCTGCTGCTGCTTCCACTCCTATGCATGTCCCTGATGCAAGCAAATTAGCAAAGGTACAAGTCCCCACAAAAAGCGCTTCTTTAGTGGCTTCTACAAGGTGATCTAGAGATGTATAATGTCACCGTTGCAGGATTTGGGCACTTGATGTGCGATTGTCCAAGTCAGCAAGCTTTGCTTATCAATGACAATGGTGATCACACTTCAGCTAGTGATATTGAGGAAGAACATGTTTTGGTAGCAACTAACAATGCAGGTGATGACATTGAGGAAGAACATATAAGCCATGAGGCCTCTAACATGTACCAAAGCCTAGTTGTCCAGCGTGTGCTAAGTGCTCAAATGGAGCTTGCTGAACAAAATCAATGTCACACCTTATTCCAATTGAAGTTCGTCATCAAGGAACGTTCCTGTAAAGTCATGATCGATGGCGGAAGTTGCAACAACCTTGCTAGCACAGACATAGTCGAGAAGCTTGGCTTGACCACAACTCAACACCCTCATCCTTACTACATTCAATGGCTGAATTCTTGTGGTAAGTTGAAGGTAACTAAACTTGTGCGCTTGTATTTTTCTATTAGATCATATCATGACTATATTGATTGCGATGTTGTACCTATGCGAGCATGCTCATTATTATCAGGTAGACCTTGGCAATATGATAGATATACTGAACATCATGGTAGATCTAATCATTATACTTTCACATATAAATAAAAGAAAATCACTTTGCTTCCAATGTCTCCTGCTGCCATATTAAAGAATGAATTAGAAAGGACTGAGAGAACAAATCAGGAGAAGAAAAAAGTTGATCATAAGATTATAGCTCCAAGTATAACTAAATTGAAAGCTCATGTTATGTTAGCGACAAAATCTGATTGCGTTGACATAGAAAAACATGAATCTGAATGCTATATTATGATTTTCAAAGAATCTTTATGTTCATTACTACATGTTTCTTTGCCTCCAATTGCTACTAAACTTTTGCAGGAAAGTAATGATTTGAAGAATACGATTGAGTCGAGGACGAGCTTCGTCTACATGCCATGGTGCTACATCTACATGCCATAGTGTTGCGTCTACCTGCCTTGGTGCTGCATCACCAATTGGCCCACGGACTTTGTAATGAATGGGCTGATTTGGCCTATATAATCCATATGGGCCATGTGGGCGACCACCTAGGGTTTTTGGCACTGTTCACGTGCACACAGCCGCCACCCCTTTCTCCTATACATCGTGGCTGCCAACCCATCTAGTTCCTCGGGTTTTGTTAGATTTAAGTTTAGCCTTTGCTACTTTATACTTTGTCCACTTGTTCGGCGAGATCAACAACGACATTGTTCTTCGGAACCCCACCTATCAATACAATTTTAATTTCTATTTGCAATTTCAGATTGCTTATTTATCTTGTTCTTTCGTGCTTCTTTGGTGTATGCAAGAATTGATGTTCGTGATCAGGTCATCTAGGTATTCGCGCACGGTTGATAATGACTTGTTGAGCAGTTCAGCGATTGTGTGGTTTTGAGCCTTTCGAGTTTGTAACCAGGATCGTGAGAGTTGAGTGACTATTACCGAACTTACCTTCTCATCGAAAGATCGGGCCAAAATTAGGACCTCCGTCGTTCATCAGTGTACCATTTTGTAGTCTCTTGTCAGGTCTTCAACCCTTGAGGACATCAACATCGAATATGCTTGTTTCTTCAAAGGGCTGATGCAGCATGTGATAAAATCTCTCACCACATGCCATCCGATAAGCCCTTCTGTAACTTCCTAATTTTGGACTTGTCTTTCAAATGTAAGAAAATGAGTAGAAATTAAAAAAACTTCTTACATAATGTATTTCCTGTATGTACTAAACAATTCTTGTACAAGATTATGGAAATGCAAAGTCACAAGTCTTTTGATCCGAAACCTTGTCTTCCAAAAACATTCTTGTCAAATTTTGTGATCATCTCCTCGAAATATTTTTCCCAAGTTCTAGGGTTGGTATGTGACCCCTCTAAAAAATTTCACAAATTTTAGAAATTGTGTGAATGCTTTTGGAGGTTAGTCAAACTTGGTTGACTTTCAGTCAAACCCTATTCCAGAAACTTGCAGAATTTTTGGAGAAAAATGCATTTCATAAAAACCTCTGAAAATTTTACACAAGGTTATTATCTAAGTTAGCAAGCTCCTATAAAAATTTTAAAATTTTTGGAGTTAATTTGCTATCCCTAAAAATCCCTCAAAATCTCAGCTCAAATTTAAAACCCTAAACCGGGTTTCACTGTTTCTCGGGTGCAGACCAGTCTCGGGCTTGAGTCACTTGACTTGGCTCAGCCAACTAGCCGCACTCGAGCCCGTTTTAAAGCGTGCAGGCGCTGTCAGTCGTTAGATTTCAATCAGGCCGTCCACGTTCGTCGGAGACGTTCGGACCTCCCGATTGCACTTCTCGTTGTGAGCCATTGGATTAAAATCGGACGCTCACGACTTCCCCAACGTTTTGAACCTCAGGAGCCCTTGGGCAAATCTCAACCGTTGGATTGAAATCGGACCGCCCCAACAGCCCTAGCCTTTGTCTCTGGTTATCTTCTTCCTCGCGCCGTGCGTTGTCACAGCCCCAACTATTAAAATGGATTATAAAGAATCTCACTAACATGCATTATCAAATTCAAATCATTTCATAATATATTGTACTTGGAAAATCTCATTTCATATAAACATACACTTCAAAACTCGAATTTCTTTTAGCATCGGTAATAAAAAGTTGTGATCATCATCTGGAATCAATTTATTTAAATACTACATTAATTCTCATGAATAAATATAATTTTTCCAAAATTTTTGGGACTAGTTTGAACCTAATTAAAATTCAAACAACATTCATAGCCATACAACATGTTTGAATTTAAATGGCACAAATTTTAATATGAACAGTGGGGTTTCATAATTTTTATAGGAACTATATACTCCCAGGAACCCCCACAAATTATTTCTTGATTTTATGAAATTTATTTCTATTTTTAAGCCTTGGTCAAAGTGGAGTAACTATTCTAATTCTCAGTCAAAACACTAAACCAAAACGGCCGATACTGTTCCTCGGGCTCGAGTCTAACTCGGTGAAGTGACTCGGTCGAGTCCACTAAGTGCACCGCACGAGAGCCACCCGATGAAAGATCAACGGCCCAGATCGCATGACCTTTTCAGTTCGTCCGATCCCCTTTTCAATCGAGGCCGTTCAGCCGAGATCCAACGGTGCGCCTCAAATCGTTTCACTCGCGCTCGCGCACGCCGCTCTGTCTCGCTGACACGGTGGGCCCGAGCTGTCAGCTTCGTCTTCCTCCAGCCGTTGGCGACGCAGGAATCCAACGCCACGCGGCCGCGCCGCTCTGCTCCCGCCCGTTGCAGCTCCGTTAGTGCCGTGTGTTGCCGCCGCATGCAACCACTCCTGGAGCTCCTCCGTCTCACGCCGCCTTCACTCCGTCTTCTTCCCGGGCATAATACCCCCTCGGCACCCCTCTTTCCTCCTCACTTCTCCTCTGTTGACCGAGGAGAGGAAGCTCGTACCAGACTCCTCGCTGAGTAAGTTTCACCGGTGGTGCCTTTCTCTTTCTTGTTCGATGCCTAATCCATTTTAGCTTATGTGAGCTTCTCTCGTTGCTTGTAGCTCCTATCCATCATCGTGCTCTCTGGAGCTCTAGAGCACGCTCCGTGGGCGCCATCTTGTCACCCTTCACTTACAGTGAGTTTGATCTCCACTTTTCGCGTCATGTCGTGCCATATAGCATGGTTATGAAAACCCTAAACCTATTTTGGTAATGCAGCAAGATTTATTGAATCGAAGATTGAACCAATTTCGCCGGAAACAACTTTTCCTCCCACTTGATTGGTAAGCCATTCTTCAAATCTTTGCTCCTTAGCATGCTCTTAAGATCTTGAAGCTATTCCAAGCATTCACCGGTCTTGGTTTTGCTCGGGATCTCCTCCAGTCGTGGCCGCTTTGTCACCATTCTTCTTCTCCTCGCGCGCCTCGGCATCTCCAAGCTTCCCGAGCACTCTTCCTTGCTCAAGTAGCCTTCTCATAGTCCCTAGGACCCTGGGCACTCGCTTGTTTGTCGCTGCGGAGCTTCTTTATGCTGCTTGCACTTTGCCGTAGCACCGCCGCCGCTTAGCTCCGGCTAGCCGACAGTGCAGGGCACCCCAGACCTCGCCATCACTTCTCAAAGACGGGTAGCACTATTGCGAAGCTATCGCGAGTCTTGGCCGGCTCCGCCGTGGCGCGTAGCGCCGGCGAAACGCCGGGGAACCTCACGGGCGCGTTGTCGTACGCGGGCAGCTACTGTAGCTGTCCGTTTACGGCAAATAACGGTCATTAATTGACTAATGATTGGGTTAGCATTTAAGTACTGTCTTAGCCGTAGTAATGGGTCTATTACACGCGGGCCCCACGCACAGAAAACGGGGGCATTGAGTTTACAGCCGCAGTGCATGACAGGTGGGACCAGCGGCGTAAGTACCGTGCACCATGCGCGCGTGTGTGTGGACCTAGTCCCGTGGACCCAGTCTCTGACAGTGGGATCCACCGGTCAGAACACGTTTAAATCCAATGTTAAATAGAAAAAGGCACTGTTTACGGGCCCGCAAGTCATTGACCGTAGCTAGCGCGGCGCTCGGTAAGAAAAGTATTAGCCGCTTAAGAAATTCTAAGAATGAATTATTGATACACTGAAAAATATGAATAACTTCTAAAATACATAACTAATTGATTTTAACTCCAAATCACATGAAACCACTTCTGGAAATTTTCAATTTTAGTAAACTTTATATTAAAATTAGTTCCAAACATGTCTCTATAGCAGAGAGCTTTATTTGGAGATTAATCCATTAAAACCATTATTTTACAATAGGAAAAAGACTGATAACTTCAAAAATGCATAAGTAATTATTGGAAACTCCAAAACAGTGAGACCACTTTTGATAATTTTCATTTTCAGTGAACTTAATTCTAAAATGGTCTCCATCCTACCTCTGTCACAAAACTATATTTGGGAGGATATAATCTTTAACTCTATTATTGTTATCTTGTAAAAGGTGATAACTTTGAAAATATATAACTAAATCATAAAAACTCCAAAAAGGACAAACTCAACTGTTTTGAACTTGTATTAATATTACCCAATTACCTATGTAATCCTTTACCCCACCACTGTTCTACTAATTTTGGCCAAATAATTAAATTACATAACTTAGGGTTAATGAAACCTGAAATTCAAAATAGCATAACTTCCAATTCGTTACTCCAAATGGGATAATTCTTTTACCTAAATCCATCTAAAATCATGACCTAACTACTGTAGAGAAATCATGAATTTTTGAGCATTTTGGTTTTTGAGTTGTTTTCTCGGTATTTATTTGATGTTATAATTATATAGATCCCGAGCATATTGATATCGACACTTACGCTACCGAGAGTGAGCAGCTACTGTACCATCAAGGCAAGCATCATTTGATTATTCTTTTGCATCATATTTGATCCCAGTTTTGGTTAAGTTAGTGCAATGATATTTGCTTGCATGCTATTTTGATTATGTAAATATTCTTGTGATGTGTAGTTTAGTTATGTCCTATGCTTGAGGTTAATCTTGAATTATGCCAGTACCTACATGCTTAAGATAGGATGTAATGATTATTGAATGTGGGTTGCTTAGTCATGCAAGTCTAGATACGGTAGTTTGATTGTCGGGGCTAACCCGACAATTATGGGATACACACAACCTTCTTTATATACTTTGTTTCAGATCCTTGTATCTGTTTTACGAGATAAACTTTGTCTTTTTTTAAATGAGCTTTTGGTCTGGACAAGTGTTGGTTAGTGATGGTGTTTTGTGCACGAGCATTGGGTAAGTGGAAGGAATTGTCTCGACAATTGAGGACCGAACTTTGGTAACGTCGTTGATTCAAGTACACTCGTGCTGCCACACGCGGTATATGGGTGTTGTATGGTTAAGTAGGGGGAGGGTTTTATTGTGTTAAGTCCTTGGTGGTGTAAGGGGCATAGCGACCGTGAAATCCTATGTTCCTTATGAGCCGATGTAATCCTTTATAGTGTGCAAGGAGCACCATTTTTACTTGTTTTGATTGCATCGGTATGTCCAATATAACTTGTGAGCCCCTAGCAAGTGCTATCGGATGCTTGTACTAGGCAAGGAACCATCTCACAAGGGGACTTAGCTCAATAGGGCTTTCTTCTTTGAAAATGATGTATCTTGATTTTCCGGCCGGCATACCATAGGAAGTGTGCTATTTGAGGCCTCTGGAGGCTTACGGGCTAATCAAGTCGTGTGGGTAAAGTAGTACACCCCTGCAGGGTATCAATCTATTCGAATAGCCGTGTCCACGGTTATGGACAACCGCTTGAGTTCGGGAGTTACTATTGTTAGACTTTTAATTAAAATTGTGGGTGAAATTGGTATTCGTCATGAACGGGATGTTCATGTGTTTAGTACATCAAAGTGGGCTGCCACTTTGGTCTTTGTATGATTCAATTGTTTATTACTGAAATGTTTTACTACATGCTTTACTTCTACTTCAAATCTGATTTTAAAATGGGCACATGAAAACTAGTATGTGTAGGATGTTAATTGTTGTGTCTCTTTATAAAAACTAAACCAATATGAGTCATCCCTTGAATGACCCTTATGCATAACTATTTTTATTTGTGTAAGACTTGCGAGTACACTTGTACTCGGCGGATGTTCTTTGGTCTTTTCAGGTGAGGAAGATTATGAGTCTGACGATCTTGTTAGTGTTGACTTGGGTGACACTAACGAGTAGTGTGCTATCATTTAACTCCCAATCGGTTGCCGATGGGTGATGGGCATACCACTACTGGTCTTTTGCTTTATTTTTTTTGCTTCCGCTGCTACTTGATACTTTACTTTGAATTTGGCCGGTCGGCCGCATGTAATAAGCTATAGACTTTGACTATTATGCAGTATGTCTTTTGACCTCTTGTTGTATGCGTTGTATGGATGTAATCAACGTTGGATGAGAGTATGTGTATATTGGTCGTTGATCTTGGGAGCCAATATAAGTCATACTCATTGTTGATGAATTCCCATTTAACTCGCTAAGTGTAGTGCTTCGAATCGAAAGAGAATCGACAATCATGTAGCGCTCGCAAGGGAGCAGCGCGCATGATCGTTGAGGCTCTAGTATTCGGCTAAGCCTCTCACTTGGATAGAGTTAAATTGGAATTCATTTACCGGAGACCCGTGATTATTTCCCTAAGACCTTGTCTAATCTTGGTCTTATGGAGATAATTACCGGGTCCCCACGGCGTTAGTATCGAGCCATCCGATTGTAGGTTAGAGGTAGCTGGCGTTAAGTTAGTAAGTCCCTTGGTCAAATTATTTTGCAAATTATCAAAGTATTTTCAGAAAGTTTAAGTTAAGAATATCTTTTATTCCTTATCCATCTTAGTATCTTTTCTCTCCTAATCTGTTTTGGTTTATGAAACTAACTTACCTTGCCTTCTTGCCTTTAGATGAACCCTCGCACCTTGTCCAGGAAACTCAAGTGAAGGAGTGGATGGATACCAGCGTTGCTACGTGACATGATGTGGAGGCGAACTTCACATATCAGCCCACTTATTCCATCTACCGTGATCGAGGACCGGAATGGAGGAATTTATGGCGATAATAGATATCGTTGCTAGACAAGTCACGGGAGCATACCTTACGCTTCGGTAGCGTGGTATACGAGGCCATGGCGTTACAAGAAGTGGCTTTGGTGGCCATGAGTCGTCTTCGCTACGACCTGACAGAGTTAGCCCAGCCCCCATATGATCACTTTCCGATGCGCGCACGCGCTAGGGACGTGAGCTCGTTTGCTAGGATCCAGTTTGGGGAGGACCCCCAAGTCAGGCAGTTGGCGAGATTGGTTCGCGTAATGGACCAAATGCATCGCTGCATAGTGCATGAGTTATGGGAGACGCGTCGTCGTCTCATTATAGCTCAGGAGCATTTGCAGCTTATGCATGGCATGAGGCTCATTCGTCCGGATGTGCTGTATGGCGCTAATGAGGTTTCACCGTACATTTTTGCGCCTCCGGACTATCGTCTTCTTGAAGTAGGAGGCCATATCATCGGTGTAGGATCCCCCTTACGCCTCACCAACCCGGGAGACCCAGAAGACACAGGATCCCCTGGATACCACCTGCTCGATGACTTTCCGGTGAACTTTGACCGGAATAATATCTAGGCTTAGGGCAGGGAGCTCTATGTTTGAGCTTGTATCCTTAGAATTATGTAATAGAGTAGTAGATGTCGAACGGTTATGTTTTATTTGCAAACCCTACTATTTCAGTTGTAATCTTAAGCCTGCGGGCGCTTATGTACGGAGTTGTATCGATTTGGTTTATGTCGCTTAATGTTTGGTGTTCCATTTGAGGTTATAGTTTTCATGCTCTTTGATATCGATTGTGCATGTATAGCCAAGTAATGGCTTTTATCTTATTTACTAACCATCCTTGTCTAATACAGGATGACAGGACCGACTACACGATCAGGAGCCCTGTGTGGCAGAGGCTCCCCATCTAGGGCACCACGTCTAGCACCCCTGAGCGATTTCTACGATCAGGGATAGTCGTCCCAGCAGCCGTCTGAGCATGGCGAGCCCTCTCAGCCGCCGTCCCAGCAGGGCGGACCGCCTGAGGAGGTGCTCCCTCCGCCGCCATCCATGGTCGAGTTTATGATGATGATTGAGCGCAACCGGATGGACCAGACCCGGATGCTTGAGGCGATCGTACGTAACACCGCTCCGGCTCCCGTTCGGCAGAGGAGCTACCCGCACCGAAGCGTCGGAGGTCTTGCGAGTTTCAGCGGACCAACCCCGACGCTTGCGGCGGCAAGGACCCGATGGAGGCAGAGGACTGGTTGCACAACATAGAGAAGAAGCGAACATTGCGCAGTGTACCGGAGTTGAGAGAGTCTTGTTTGCCGGCTATCGGTTGGCGGAGCGCGCGAGTGCACGGTGGGATAGTTATTCCGCCATGCAGCCCACGGTCACGTCCCAACTTGGGACGAGTTCGGGGACAGCCCGAGAGGCCCATATACGGAGGGAGTCCGCTTATCAAGCGGCAGGTTCCTTGCCTTGAGGCGGGGCGGAGGGCGATCGAGTACTGCATGATTTCAACTACTTGGCGGTATGCTCGGACGACGTCTCGGCAGGCGCTCGTCGCGAACGAGTTCTTCCATGGGCTGTCCAGGAGTTGCGGCTTGTTTGGTGCACATGATTTCGTGAGTTTTGACATCCGGTCAACAAGGCGATAGTGGTGGAGCATGAGAGCATGACGGTGGATGAGTCGAGGAAGAGGAGGAGGGCTTTACTGGCGGCGATGGCGAGTGGCGATTTTCGAGCGCGCCGGGACTACCTCGGGCACCTCGTGCCCGGCCAGCACCATCGAGGTCTCTGTGGCACCTCCACGATCTTCTCCACCGGCGGCTTAGCAAAGACGGTGGGGCGAGACCACAGATGGCGGGGCATACAAGCCGGCGTTACTTGTTTCCACGTGGTCGTCGGGACCACTATGCCGCATGCCTCGCCAGCGGCGAGGATGCCTCGGACATACTCGCTCGGCGCCACGGCCCGGCTCGGCAAGGCCACCGCCACCACCACGAGGGCAGCACCTACTCCACCCGGCATGCACGTGGTCACGTCAACCACGTCTCGCAGAGGAGGCAAGCGCGACTGGCGTTGTGCTAGGTACACTACTTGTTAATTCGTGTCTGCATCGGTTTTATTTGATTACGAGCATCTCATTCATTTATTAAAAACGAGTATGCTGCGATTAACCAATTCAAGATACATACACTTCACCCACCTTATCGTATTCGGTCCCGGTCGGTTTTCTACACCGATCAAGTCCGCAGGACGTAAAATTGAAATACAAAATGTTAACTTTTCAAGCAAACTTAATAGTGATAAGTTCAGTGGGCATTGATGTTATCTTAGGGATGGATTGGTTATCTAAGAATCAGGGGAAGATTGATTGTGCCCAGCGGTCTATTTCAGTGACTAGCGAGGACGGCATCCCGGTCGTCTTTGCACCTTTAGTGGGTAGTTCTCACCTATATGCGTTAAAGGCGAGTACCTCTCTCGAGCTAGAGGAGGTACCAATAGTAAGTGAGTATCCTGATGTGTTCCCTGAGGAACTTCCAGGCATGCCCCCTGACCGAGAGGTAGAGTTCGTCATTGAGCTTGCCCCTGCACGCGCCCATCTCAAAAGGTCGTATCGGATGCCGCCCAATGAGCTAGCAGAATTGAAAGAACAACTTAAGGAGTTGCAAGACAAGGGTTTCATCAGGCCTAGCTCCTCGCCTTGGGGATGCCCAGCTCTCTTTGTCAAGAAGAAAGACAAGAGTCTACGGATGTGTGTTGACTACCGTCCGTTGAATGAGGTCACCGTCAAGAACAAGTATCCGCATCTGCGGATCGGCGACCTATTTGACCAGCTTAGTGGAGCTCAGGTGTTCTCCAAAATTGACTTGAGGTTAGGCTACCATCAGTTAAAGTTAGAACCGAGGACATTAGAAGACCGCCTTCTCTACTCGTTACGGTTTGTGCAGTACAGTCATGTCCTTTGGATTGACCAATGCTGACCTATTTCATGAACCTCATGAATTCGGTGTTCATGGAATACTTGGATCGGTTCGTAGTAGTTTTCATTGATGATATCTTTATCTACTCTAAGTCTGATCTTGAGCACGAGCAACATTTGAGACTTGTGTTAGAAAAGCTTCGCCACCATCAGTTGTACGCCAAATTCAGCAAATGTGAGTTTTGGCTTCGAGAGGTTAGTTTCTTGGGACATATCCTATCTAAGGGCGGTGTCGCTGTTGATCCTAGTAAGGTGCGAGATGTCCTTGAGTGGAAGCAACCCAAGAGCGTCACTGACATTCGTAGTTTTCTTGGACTTGCGGGATACTACCGTAGGTTCATTAAGAATTTCTCAAAAATTGCAAAGCCTATGACCCAACTTCTAAAGAAAGGAAAGAAATTTGAGTGGACAGCAGAATGCGAGCAAAGCTTCCAAACCCTGAAAGAATGCCTGACAGAAGCTCCCGTGCTTGTTCTGCCAGACATTCACAAGAGCTTTGATATCTACTGTGATGCATCTCGCCATGGGCTCGGTTGTGTGCTTATGCAAGACGGCCGAGTGGTGGCCTACGCATCGAGGCAATTGAGGCCCCATGAGGCCAATTATCCCACACACGACCTAGAGCTCTCAGCTATAGTTCATGCCTTGAAGATTTGGCGACATTACCTCATCGGTAATCGTTGCGAGATCTACACCGACCATAAGAGTCTTAAATATATTTTCACCCAAGCCGACCTGAACTTGAGACAAATAAGATGGCTTGAGTTGATTAAAGATTATGATATGGGACTCCATTATCATCCAGGGAAGGCTAATGTCGTGGCCGACGCATTGAGCAGAAAATCTCAATGCAATTGTTTGTCGGTAACTCCTTTTTCTGCGGGCTTATGTGCTGCATTGCAAGGCCTACACCTGGAGATAGTTGAAGAAGGTTCGCTTGCAGCCCTCAGTGTGACTTGTACACTTGAGGACCAGATTAAGGAAACCCAGAAAATTGATTCAGAAGTGGCTCAAATTTTAGAACTAATGAAACAAGGCAAAGCTAAATGTTTTAAGCAAGATGCACAGGGTACTCTATGGTTTGGAAACCATATGGTGGTACCATCTGATCGCCACTTGAGAGAATTGATTCTCAAGGAGGCTCATAACTCAAAATTCTCTATCCACCCCGGGAGTACGAAAATGTATCAAGATTTGAAAAAGAAAGCGTGGTGGAGCGGAATGAAGCGAGACGTTGCACAAGATGTGGCCGAGTGTGATCTATGTCAAAGAGTTAAGGTGAGCATTTGAAGCCAGTGGTACTCTAGATCCCCGCCCATTCCCGTGAAAATGGGAAGAAGTTGGCATGGATTTTATCACCGGCCTTCCTAGAACTAAAACTGGATTTGATTCTATATGGGTGATTGTGGATCGTTTAACCAAGGTTGCCCATTTTATCCCTGTCAAGACCACTTACACCGGGGCCAAACTAGCAGAACTTCATATTTCAAGAATTGTTTGTCTCCATGGTGTACCAAAGGTGATTGTTTCAGACAGAGGTCCCCAATTCACCTCTCATTTCTGGAACTACTTGCATCAAGCAATGGGGACCAACCTATCCTTTAGCTCCGCTTATCACCCACAAACGGATGGACAAACTGAGAGAGTAAATCAAGTCTTGGAAGACCTTCTCCGGGCTTGCGTGTTATCCTACAGCGATAGTTGGGAAAAATGTTTACCGTTTGTCGAGTTCTCATACAATAACAACTTCCAATCCAGTATTCAGATGTCACCCTTCGAAGCATTGTATGGGAGAGCTTGTAGAACACCCTTGAACTGGTCCGAAGCCGGGGAAAGGCCATTCTATGGCCCAACCTTGGTGGAAGATGCTGAAGAACAAGTTCGTGTCATTCGCGAATGACTTAGGACGGCTCAATCACGTCAGAAGTCATATGCCGACTGTCGTCGACACGAGTTGAGTTTTGAAGTGGACGATCATGTATATCTTAAAGTCTCTCCTATGAAAGGAGTTCATCGCTTCCAAATAAAAGGTAAATTAGCACCTCGCTATATTGGACCTTTCCGTATTCTAGCTAAGTTGGGATCGGTGGCCTACCAGTTGGAGTTGCCACCATCACTTTTAGACGTGCATAACGTCTTCCATGTCTCCCAACTCAAGAAATGTCTTCGAGTCCCAACGGAAGCAACCGAGTTGGACAAACTCCACTTGCAACCCGATCTATCTTATCGAGAGAGCTCGATTCGTATCCTCGAAGAAACCGAGCGCAAGACGAGGAACCGTGACCTCAAGTTCGTCAAGGTCCAATGGAGCAACCACACGGAAGATGAAGCAACTTGGGAACGCGAAGACCGGATGCGAGCGGCATATCCAGACCTCTTTTCTACATGAAGTGCCTTCGTATCAAGAAAGGAAAGGTAAAACATATCAATGTAAAAACTTATTCATATAGCATAACTATAACATGTCAACACTATCTTTGAAGAAAATCAAGACAGCATAAATTATAACTTCTAATGAAAACTTTCTAATTCTTCTCCACCCAGATCTCGGGTCGAGATCTTTTGTAAGGGGGGAGGTTTGTCACAGCCCCAACTATTAAAATGGATTATAAAGAATCTCACTAACATGCATTATCAAATTCAAATCATTTCATAATATATTGTACTTGGAAAATCTCATTTCATATAAACATACACTTCAAAACTCGAATTTCTTTTAGCATCGGTAATAAAAAGTTGTGATCATCATCTGGAATCAATTTATTTAAATACTACATTAATTCTCATGAATAAATATAATTTTTCCAAAATTTTTGGGACTAGTTTGAACCTAATTAAAATTCAAACAACATTCATAGCCATACAACATGTTTGAATTTAAATGTCACAAATTTTAATATGAACAGTAGGGTTTCATAATTTTTATAGGAACTATGTACTCCCAGGAACCCCCACAAATTATTTCTTGATTTTATGAAATTTATTTCTATTTTTAAGCCTTGGTCAAAGTGGAATAACTATTCTAATTCTCAGTCAAAACACTAAACCAAACCGGCCGATACTGTTCCTCGGGCTCGAGTCTAACTCGGTGAAGTGACTCGGTCGAGTCCACTAAGTGCATCGCACGTGAGCCACCCAATGAAAGATCAACGGCCCAGATCGCATGACCTTTTCAGTTCGTCCGATCCCCTTTTCAATCGAGGCCGTTCAGCCGAGATCCAACGGTGCGCCTCAAATCGTTTCACTCACGCTCGCGCACGCCGCTCTGTCTCGCTGACACGGTGGGCCCGAGCTGTCAGCTTCGTCTTCCTCCAGCCGTTGGCGGCGCAGGAATCCAACGCCACGCGGCCACGCCGCTCTGCTCCCGCCCGTTGCAGCTCCGTTAGTGCCGTGTGTTGCCGCCGCATGCAACCACTCCTGGAGCTCCTCGTCTCACGCCGCCTTCACTCCGTCTTCTTCCCGGGCATAATACCCCCTCGGCACCCCTCTTTCCTCCTCACTTCTCCTATGTTGACCGAGGAGAGGGAAGCTCGTACCAGCTCCTCGCTTGAGTAAGTTTCCACCGGGTGGTGCCTTTCTCTTTCTTGTTCGATGCCTAATCCATTTTAGCTTATGTGAGCTTCTCTCGTTGCTTGTAGCTCCCTATCCATCATCGTGCTCTCTGGAGCTCTAGAGCACGCTCCCGTGGGCGCCATCTTGTCACCCTTCACTTACAGTGAGTTTGATCTCCACTTTTTCGCGTCATGTCGTGCCATATAGCATGATTATGAAAACCCCTAAACCTATTTTGGTAATGCACGGCAGGATTTCGCTGAATCGAAGATTGAACCAATTTCGGCCGGGAAACAACTTTTCCCCTCCCACTTCAGATTGGTAAGCCATTCTTCAAATCTTTGCTCCCTTAGCATGCTCTTAAGATCTTGAAGCTATTCCAAGCATTCACTGGTCTTGGTTTTGCTCAGGATCTCCTCAGTCGCTGGCCGCTTTGTCACCATTCTTCTTCTCCGCGCCGACGCAGCCTCAGCATCTCCAAGCTTCCCGAGCACTCTTCCTTGCTCGGTAGCCTTCTCATAGTCCCTAGGACCACGGGCACTCGCTTGTTTGTCATTGCGAGCTTCTTTATCTTTGCTTGCACTTTGCCGTAGCACCGCCGCCGCTAGCTCGCCAGCCGAAGCGATGCAGGCACCCGGACCTCGCCATCACTTCTCAAAGACGCGTAGCACTATTGCGAAGCTATCGCGAGTCTTGGCCGGCTCCGCCGTGGCGGGTAGCGCCGGCGAACCGCCGGGGAACCTCACGGGCGCGTTGTCGTACGCGGGCAGCTACTGTAGCTGTCCGTTTACGGCAAATGACGGTCATTAATTGACTAATGATTGGGTTAGCATTTAAGTACTGTCTTAGCCGTAGTAATGGGTCTATTACACGCGGGCCCCACGCACAGAAAACGGGGGCATTAAGTTTACAGCCGCAGTGCCTGACAGGTGGGACCAGCGGCGTAAGTACCGTGCACCATACGCGTGTGTGCGTGGACCTAGTCCCGTGGACCCAGTCTCTCACAGTGGGATCCACCAGTCAAAACACGTTTAAATCCAATGTTAAATAGAAAAAGGCACTGTTTACGGGCCCGCAAGTCATTGACCGTAGCTAGCGCGACACTCGGTAAGAAAAGTATTAGCCGCTTAAGAAATTCTGAGAATGAATTATTGATACACTGAAAAATATGAATAACTTCTAAAATACATAACTAATTGATTTTAACTCCAAATCACATGAAACCACTTCTGGAAATTTTCACTTTTAGTAAACTTTATATTAAAATTAGTTCCAAACATGTCTCTATAGCAGAGAGCTTTATTTGGAGATTAATCCATTAAAACCATTATTTTTACAATAGGAAAAAGACTGATAACTTCAAAAATGTATAAGTAATTATTGGAAACTCCAAAAACAGTGGGACCACTTTTGATAATTTTCATTTTCAGTGAACTTAATTCTAAAAATGGTCTCCATCCTACCTCTGTCACAAAAACTATATTTGGGAGGATATAATCTTTAACTCTATTATTGTTATACTGTAAAAGGCTGATAACTTTGAAAATACATAACTAAATCATAAAAACTCCAAAAAGGACAAACCCAACTGTTTTGAACTTTTATTAATATTACCCAATTACCTATGTAATCCTTTACCCCACCACTGTTCTACTAATTTTGGCCAAATAATTAAATTACATAACTTAGGGTTAATGAAACCTGAAATTCAAAATAGCATAACTTCCAATTCGTAACTCCAAATGGGATAATTCTTTTACCTAAATCCATATAAAATCATGACCTAACTACTGTAGAGAAATCATGCATTTTTGAGCATTTTGGTTTTTGAGTTGTTTTCTCGGTATTTATTTGATGTTATAATTATATAGATCCCGAGCATATTGATATCGACACTTACGCTACCGAGAGTGAGCAGCTACTGTACCATCAAGGCAAGCATCATTTGAACTTTCTTTTGCATCATATTTGATCCCAGTTTTGGTTAAGTTAGTGCAATGATATTTGCTTGCATGCTATTTTGATTATGTAAATATTCTTGTGATGTGTAGTTTAGTTATGTCCTATGCTTGAGGTTAATCTTGAATTATGCCAGTACCTACATGCTTAAGATAGGATGTAATGATTATTGAATGTGGGTTGCTTAGTCATGCAAGTCTAGATACGGTAGTTTGATTGCCGGGGCTAACCCGACAATTATGGGATACACACAACCTTCTTTATATACTTTGTTTCAGATCCTTGTATCTGTTTTACGAGATAAACTTTATCTTTTTTAAAATGAGCTTTTGGTCTGGACAAGTGTTGGTTAGTGATGGTGCTTTGTGCACGAGCATTGGGTAAGTGGAAGGACTTGTTTGGACAATTGAGGACCGAACTTTGGTAATGTCGTTGATTCAAGTACACTCGTGCTGCCACACGCGGTATATGGGTGTTGTATGGTTAAGTAGGGGGAGGGTTTTATTGTGTTAAGTCCTTGGTGGTGTAAGGGGCATAGCGACCGTGAAATCCTATGTTCCTTATGAGCCGATGTAATCCTTTATAGTGTGCAAGGGAGCACCAATTTTACTTGTTTTGATTGCATCGGTATGTCCAATATAACTTGTGAGCCCCCTAGCAAATGCTATCGGATGCTTGTACTAGGCAATGAACCATCTCACAAGGGGACTTAGCTCAATAGGGCTTTCTTCTGAAAATGATCAGTATCTTGATTTACAGCCAAAGATACCATAGGAAGTGTGCTATTTGGATGCCTCGGAGGCTTACGGGCTAATCAAGTCGTGTGGGTAAGTAGTACACCCTGCAGGTATCAATCTATTCGAATAGCCGTATCCACGGTTATGGACAACCGCTTGAGTTCGGGAGTTACTATTGTTAGACTTTTAATTAAAATTGTGGGTGAAATTGGTATTCGTCATGAACGGGATGTTCATGTGTTTAGTACATCAAAGTGGGCTGCCACTTTGGTCTTTGTATGATTCAATTGTTTATTACTGAAATGCTTTACTACATGCTTTACTTCTACTTCAAATCTGATTTTAAAATGGGCACATGAAAACTAGTATGTGTAGGATGTTAATTGTTGCGTCTCTTTCGCAAAACTAAACCAATATGAGCCATCCCTTGAATGACCCTTATGCATAACTATTTTTATTTGTGTAAGACTTGCGAGTACACTTGTACTCACCGGATGTTTCTTGGCCTTTTCGGTGAGGAAGATTATGAGTCCGGCGATCTTGTTAGTGTTGAC
The DNA here is from genome assembly GCA_036346255.1 of Ampelocalamus luodianensis. NCBI lineage: Eukaryota > Viridiplantae > Streptophyta > Magnoliopsida > Poales > Poaceae > Ampelocalamus > Ampelocalamus luodianensis. The sequence goes on from CM070628.1 coordinate 5,992,255, forward strand.
TTGGGTGACACTAACGAGTAGTGTGCTATCATTTAACTCCCAGTCGGTTGCCGATGGGTGATGGTCATACCACTACTGGTCTTTTGCTTTATTTTTTTGCTTCCGCTGCTACTTGATACTTTACTTTGAATTTGGCCGGTCGGGCGCATGTAATAAGCTATAGACTTTGACTATTATGCAGTATGTCTTTTGACCTCTTGTTGTATGCGTTGTATGGATGTAATCAACGTTGGATGAGAGTATGTGTATATTGGTCGTTGATCTTGGGAGCCAATATAAGTCATACTCATTGTTGATGAATTCCCATTTAACTCGCTAAGTGTAGTGCTTCGAATCGAAAGAGAATCGACAATCATGTAGCGCTCGCAAGGGAGCAGCGCGCATGATCGTTGAGGCTCTAGTATTCGGCTAAGCCTCTCACTTGGATAGAGTTAAATTGGAATTCATTTACCGGAGACCTGTGATTATGTCCCTAAGACCTTGTCTAATCTCGGTCTTATGGAGATAATTACCGGGGTCCCCACATGCGTGAACAGAGAGAGGCATGGCCTGGTCCTTTCGTGCTCCCTCGTCAACGCCTACTTATCGAGGCAGGCTGCGCATCAGTGCTTTCGGCTCAAAGCCATGCCTCACGCTGCTCCCCCTCGTTTCCAGTGTTCTCGCGGTTGGAGCTCTACCGTAGCTCACCGTGGGGGGCCTCTCTCTTTGTGCCACGCTTGTTAGCTTCAAAAAGCCTCCGAGCTCCTCCTTTGAACCTCTTCTACTTCCCCAACTCACCCTCTGTGTGTTGAGCTCAAAACCACTGAAAATCCCAAAATCACCATTAATGGCCGTGAAGCACTTTTGATGGCTTTGGTGCTCCAGTGGTTCATCTTCAATTCTTCTGTACCCTTTTGAACCCCTTAACCCCCTAGGCATTTCCCTAACTCAGTTTTGGGTTTCATTCACAGGAATTGACCAATTTTGAGTTTGGATCTTTTCGGCCGATTTCACCCCTTTTCTTCTCCAGCTCCGGTAAGTGGTTCAATTAGCAATTACTTGCTTTTGGAGCTCCTCTGAGCTATAAGGAAGCTATATTATTGATCTGGTCTCACTCATTTGCCCAGATCATCATTTTTCACTTCATCTTCCTCGGCTCCGGCAAGCTCCACCGTGGTCCAAGCTGAGAGAGTTTATTTTAGCTATAACTTTTGCATGTTAAGTCCAAATTGAATAATTCTTGTTCCTAAAATTGTCTAAAATCAATACCTTGCTGCTATATAAATTTCATAAGATTTGGATGACTTTTGTTGTTGAGTTTTATTTGGTGTTCTTCGTCCTTATTGGTTTATCGCCTTTTCGCGTTAGGTTCCGAAGAGATTGTTGATCTCGAATCTGAGCCACAGCAGTCAGACCCTGCTCTCCAGCAAGGCAAGCAGATGTAGCATTCATTTGATCATGTTGATCCTATTAATTTCAAATTCTAATATATTGTTTGCAAATTCTACGTATGCATTGCTATGTTGTTTTAACTATTGTCGATAGTTAACATATTAGATGCATTATCGTGAGGCAAATGTTTATCCTCTACTCTCGACCTAGGGTTATTTCTTTGTGATTTTGGGTTCGTTGGATGAGCCCTTGTCACTTAGTAGTTTTCTAGTATGTTGCTTAGTCATGCTTAGCTATCGGTAGAAATGGGCGGTTATCGACTTGTCGATAACCTTGATCACACAAACTTATGATGACTCTATGTTTCAGCTTTATGCTATGTTTAAATTGTGAAAACTAAAAATGAAAACAAAATGATTTGGACTTGGACACAATGGTAAGATGGTGTGATTTTGGGTGTGACTGGAATGGTGCTCGGGTCATTAAGAACCGAGTTACTTGCGCCACTGTTCTGAGCATTCTTGCGTGCTAACCACACTAGAGGGTATGGGACCTCTCTTGACTTAGTACTTTGGTGGGTGTTGGCTACGAGTCGCAGGTGGGCGTGTGTGTGTTGTGCTGTGGTAAAATGAGGTGGTTCATGTGTTGGGAGCATTGTAGTTGTCCGAAAATCTTTACCCCGAGGGGTAGTTGTCTTTTCGGCTTTACAATGTAAGCGCATGGGCTTCGGTCCATATGAGCGGCTCGTAGTTCATACACAATATTGGAAACATCTCGTAGGACTTAGCCGTGCTGGCATACCTTCGGAAGTGTGCTTAATCGCTTGGCAAAAGGCGGTCTGAAGTGTGGGCACATTGGTACACCCCTACAGGGTTAAAACTATTCGAATAGCCTCGTCCTAGGTTGTGGACACGCTCGGATACGCCCCGTGAGAACTAGACTACAACATTTTAATTAAAACTTGACGGGTGGTATGAATCCGGGATTCATGCTATGTTGTGGTGGCTATTGGGTTAGTCACATCTAGGTGGTTACTTGTTATTTACTGATTACTCGCTGTTATTTCAATGCTTAAAAAACAGATTTTACCAGTTGCCTTCAATCTATTACATTAATGCAAATGAAACTTGCTTTATGCGTCCAAATAACCATATAACCATTTCCCTTTGAATTCAGCTCACATGTAGTTATGTATAGGCTTGTTACTCGTAAGTCTTGCGAGTACATTATTGTACTCATCTGCATTGCTTGTTGTGTGCAGAGGAAGAAGGTGAGCCTGAAGGGCCTCACTTTTGTGAGTTGTACTGTGGCAGTGTGTGGGGTGACTAGCTTGGCGGCCCGGTCGGTTGCCCTGTGGTTATGGCTAACCGGTCGTCGTTTGGTTAAAGCCATCTTATGGCACCTTTTGCTTCTGCTATTATTTGATACTTATGTCATTTGGCCGGTTGGTTGTCTTGTAATAACTTTATATTATGTATGTCGTTGCTAGACTGGTTATAATATAATGTATGGAATTGATGCGTGCTTTTGTAAAGATGTATGTGTGCTGTATTTCTGGGAAGCACATGTCCATCGAGGCACGAGTTATTTTATTTGTGATGCTAGGGCCAATGGAAGGCTAAGTATTACAAGCTAAATAAATCGGGGTCTCACAAAGTTGGTATCAGAGCCATACTGACCGTAGAAACCCCTAGCTTGGTCGTCCTTAGGATATTTTAAAAACTTAGTTTCTAAATATCAAAGGATTCATGAAAATCTTAAGTAGATTATCATATTTTACTTCTTATCTATCTTAGCTTGCTCATCTCACCTTATTTTTGACTGAATTTGGAAAGTTGTTTTCCTCTCATCTTCTTTCAAAAGATAGTTGCTTAATCGAATAAGTTAGTTTTGGGAGAACCATGAGAGTGTAAATTGAAGTGTTGGTTGTCCATTGGTGAGAATTAGGAGCTCCTAAAGTTGCAAATTTCGGCCAAGAGCTTGAAGAAGAAATATGGACAACAAGCAAGAAATTCTGGACAACTAGCTATTTATAGTATACATAATTGAAAATGAGAGGATAATTCAACTAAAACTTGTGGGGATAAAAGGGTAAGAAGTGTTATGAGTTAGCTAAGTGTCTAACATTTCTTTAGGTGATTCTTACCTTGTTTTCTAGCTGTTTTGAACCAAGGGTTGTATTCTGAAATTGCCTTCCTAAAACTGATTGCTCATTCTTCCATACGAGTTAGTCATATTGGGAAGTTGATTTTGTAAACTGAGATCTTGCTGTGAGTTTATGCTGGATTTTAAGCTTTTGGAGTTTAGTTCGTAGAAATGCTAGTTTTTTTCTTTGCCTCCTGTCCCGGAGTTGTTGCTGACTTATCTTGGTGGAACAGGATGGCACGAAGAACCCGCAGCGGTCAGCCTTTGGGTCATGATGAGGAGCTTCCCCCTCCTCCGACCATGGCTGAAGTTCTTGCTCAGATCGAGCGGAACCGTATGGATCAGACTCGGATCCTGGAGGTCATCGCGAGGAACACCTCCACTCCCTCTGGTGCCTCGGGATCTGGAGGTGGTGGACATCAGTCTCATGGGGGACTCTCGGAGTTCCTCCGCACGCAGCCACCTACTTTCTCCCGGTCCGAGGACCCTCTTGACGCGGATGATTGGCTGCGTTTGGTTGAGCGAAAGCTCAACATTGCTCAGTGCCAGCAGCAGGAGAGGACACCTTTCGCATCCCATCAGTTTGAGGGTGCAGCACTCTCATGGTGGAAGAATTTCCTAGCCATGCAGCCCGCCGGCCATGTGGTCACTTGGGAGGAGTTTCACACTGCTTTCCGTCGGGCTCATGTCCCCGCTGGCATAATGAAGATAAAGAAGAAGGAGTTCCTTGCGCTCAAACAGGGGCGCAAGTATGTGACCGAGTACCTCTATGAGTTTAACCATCTGGCTAGGTACGCTCCTGCTGAGGTGGCCACTGATGAGGCCAAGCAGGAGAAATTCATGGAGGGCTTGTCTGAGGAGCTGCAGGACAAGCTCTCTATTGTTGATTTTGTTGACTTCCAGACGTTGGTGGATAAAGCCATCGTCACCAAGCACAAGGCGAGAGCGCTGGGCGAGTCCCGCAAGCGCAAGTGGGAGGCCCACCGGTCTGCACAGGCCAGCCACTCTCGTCCCCGTGTTGGGCCTGCACTAGGGGCCCGTTCTTTGAATTCACCACCGCCGAGGCCGTCGGCGCCAGTCACTCATCCCCCGCAGGCCGTGTTTCAGTCACGTGCACCTGCGATCCAGCAGCAGGGTGGCCTCCGCAATCCGGCTGCCGAGGTCACCTACTTCTCTTGCAACAAAAAGGGCTACTATGCCAACAGTTGCCCTCAGAGGACTGGAGTAGCACCTCATCCTAATGGAGGACGCGGGCAAGGGAATGGTCACCCACCTGACCAGAAGATAGTCCAGAAGACCCAGGGTGTGGGAAGCGGCCGAGTCAACCACATCTCGGCCGAGGAGGCACAAGAGGCGCCCGACATTGTGTTGGGTACGCTTCTTGTCAATTCTCACCCTGCTGCAGTGTTATTTGATTCAGGAGCCTCACATTATTTTATTTCAAGATCATTTGCTGCTGCTAGTGACATTCACTTTGTTCCTTTGGGGGTTCCTTTGCTTATTCGCTCTCCGGGTTCGGAAATGAGAGCTGATCAAGAATGCCAGGATGTTCCTATTGATATTGAAGGAGTGGGATTCTTGGCGAACCTCATCCTACTCGACTCAGGGAGTCTGGATGTGATTCTTGGTATGGATTGGTTGTCCCAACACTTGGGGCAAATCGATTGTGCCAGGAAGATGGTCTACCTCACCAGCCCCTCAGGCTAGCAGGCTGGGATTTCATCGCAGTTTCAAGGGCCACATCTTTGTGCGCTTGAAGCTAAGCCAACCTTGGAGATTCAGGAGGTGTCCACAATATGTGAATTTGTGGATGTCTTTCCTGAAGATTTGCCTGGGATGCCTCCAGTTCGAGACTTTGTCATTGAGTTGCTGCCCGGTACCGCTCCAATTTCGAAGGCGTCGTATCGGATGCCTTCCAATGAGTTGGAAGAGTTGAAGAAGCAGCTAGGTGAGCTTCAAGCAAAGAGTTTTATCCACCCTATCTCATCTCCTTGGGGTTGTCCAGTTATTTTTGTGAAGAAGAAAGACAAGACATTGCGTATGTGCGTTGATTACCATCCACTTAATGAAGTGACGGTGAAAAACAAGTATCCCTTGCCTCGCATTGATGATCTCTTTGACCAATTGACCGGAGCCCGTGTGTTCTCCAAGATTGACTTGAGGTTGGGGTATCATCAAGTCAGGATCAGGGCTGAAGATATTCCAAAGACGACTTTCACTACTCGTTATGGTCTTTACGAGTACACCGTCATGTCTTTTGGCTTAACTAATGCTCACACTCTATTCCTGAATCTTATGAACTCGGTGTTCATAGAGTATTTGGATAAGTTCATTGTGGTCTTCATTGATGACATCCTTATCTACACCAAGAGTGAAGAAGAACATGCTGAGCATCTGCAGATTGTGTTGGGAAAGCTGCGTGAGCACCAGCTTTATGCAAAGTTCAGCAAGTGCGAGTTTTGGTTGAAGGAAGTGGCATTCCTGGGCCATGTTCTTTCAGCAGGAGGCGTAGCTGTGGATCCTAGCAAGGTCAGCGATGTTCTATCTTGGGGTCAGCCCAAGTCAGTCACCGATGTGCGAAGTTTTCTTGGTTTAGCAGGCTACTACCGTCGCTTTATCGAGAACTTCTCCAAGATCGCGAAGCCGATGACTGAGTTGCTCAAGAAGGACAAGAAATTTCTGTGGTCCTCTGCTTGTGATGAGAGTTTTCAGGAACTCAAGAAGCGTTTGACTTCAGCCCCAGTGTTTGTTCTTCCCGATGTCCACAAGAGCTTCGATATCTTTTGCGATGCCTCTCGTCAGGGACTTGGTTGTGTTCTTATGCAAGAAGGCAAGGTAGTGGCCTATGCATCAAGGCAGTTGAGGCCTCATGAACTCAACTATCCTACCCATGACTTGGAGTTAGCTGCAGTGGTTCATGCACTCAAGATTTTGCGGCATTACCTGATTGGTAACCGTTGTGAGGTGTATTCTGATCACAAGAGCTTGAAGTATTTGTTCACCCAGCCAGATCTGAACCTCAGGCAAAGAAGATGGTTGGAATTGATCAAAGATTATGATATGGGTATTCAGTATCATCCAAGCAAGGCCAATGTTGTTGCTGATGCACTTAGTCGGAAGGTGTATTGCAATACTTTGATGCTCCAAGAGCAACAGCCTGCCCTTCTTGAAGAATTTCAGCGGCTTAATTTGGGTTTGGTTGAGCATGGTTCTCTTGCTACCTTGGTTGTGCAACCAACCTTGGTGGATCAAATCAAGGTCTGCGCAGGTATCCGATGTTGGTGTGAGTCAAATCAGGAAGAACATCAAAAATGGGATAGCCAAGTGCTTCTCAGATGATGAGCATGGTGTTGTGTGGTTTGGGCAACGCCTTGTGGTTTCAAAGGTCATGGAAGAGCGGGATTTAATTCTCCGCGAAGCCCATGATTCCCCCTTGTCTATCCACCCCGGGGCCACCAAAATGTACCAAGATCTTCGTTAGAGATTCTGGTGGACCCGAATGAAGCGCGAGATTGCCAAGTTCGTTGCCGAATGCGACGTGTGCTGTCGTGTTAAGGCCGAGCATCAGCGTCGGCGAGTCTTCTTGACCTTTGCGATGCTGAGTGGAAGTGGGATTCAGTTGGCATGGACTTCATCACCGGTCTGCCCCGTACTTCTTCAAGGAAGGATGCCTTATGGGTTATCATTGATCGGTTGACAAAGGTGGCTCATTTCCTTCGGTGCGAGCGAAGATTGATGTGAGCCAGTTGGCGGATCTCTACATTTCCCGCATTGTGAGCTTGCATGGTGTGCCACGAACTATTGTGTCAGATCGTGGTTCTCTCTTCACCTCTCGCTTTTGGCATAGTTTGCAAGAGGCTATGGGGACTCTCCTTACTTTCAGCTTAGCCTATCATCCCCAAACTGATGGTCAGATGGAGAGGGTCAACCAAGTTTTGGAAGATATGCTCCGCGTTTGTGTTCTTTTCTATGGGAAGAATTGGGAGAAATGTCTGCCGCTTGCTGAGTTTTCCTACAACAACAGCTTTCAGGCCAGTCTTGACATGGCACCTTTCGAGGCCTTGTATGGGAGGAGGTGCAGAAGCCCATTGAACTGGTCAGAAACTGGTGACAGACAGTTCTTCGGCCCAGACTCAATCATTGAGGCCGAAAGTCAAGTTCAGTTGATTCGTGAGCATTTGCGCGTGGCCCAGTCCAAACAAAAGAGCTATGCGGATCGTTGTCGCCGAGAATTGAGCTTTGAGTCCAATGACTTTGTGTATCTCAAAGTCTCACCTTTGAAGGGCTATCAGCGTTTTGGCATCAAGGGCAAGTTGGCTCCTCGTTATGTTGGGCCTTATGGCATCATCAAGAAAGTGGGAGCTGTTGCATACAGATTGGAGTTGTCAGCTACACTTGAGGGGGTGCATGATGTGTTTCATGTGTCTCACTTGAAGAAGTGCCTCCGTGTTCCAACTGAGGAAACTCCGTTGGAAAGTCTCGATGTGCAAGGAGATTTGACCTACCGCGAGCATCCTGTTCGTATTCTTGATGAATCTGAACGAAGGACAAGGAACCGTGTCATCAAGTTTCTTAAGGTTCAGTGGTCGAATCATTCGAAGATGAGGCAACTTGGGAGCGGGAAGATCGCCTTCGTGCTGACTACCCGTCTTTCTTCTCCGAGTAAACGGAATCTCGGGATGAGATTCTTGTAAGGGGGGATATTTGTAACATCCCAATTTTGGACTTGTTTTTCAAATGTAAGAAAATGAGTAGAAATTAAAAATTTCTTACATAATGTATTTCCTGTATGTACTAAACAATTCTTGTACAAGATTTATGGAAATGCAAAGTCACAAGTCTTTTAATCCGAAACCTTGTCTTCTGAAAACATTCTTATCAAATTTTGTGATCATCTTCTGGAAATATTTTTCCCAAGTTCTAGGGTTGGTATGTGACCCCTCTGAAAAATTTCACAAATTTTAGAAATTGTTTGAATGCTTTTGGAGGTCAGTCAAACTTGGTTGACTTTCAGTCAAACCCTATTCCAGAACCTTGCAGAATTTTTGGAAAAAAATGCACTACATAAAAACCTCTGAAAATTTTACACAGGGTTATTATCTAAGTTAGGAAGCTCTTGTAAAAATTTCAGAATTTTTGGAGTTAACTTGCTATCCCTAAAAATCCCTCAAAATCTCAGCTCAAATTTAAAACCCTAAACCGGGTTTCACTGTTTCTCGGGTGCGGACCAGTCTCGGGCTCGAGCCACTTGACTTGGCTCAGCCAACTAGCCGCACTCGAGCCCGTTTTAAAGCGTGCAGGCGCTGTCAGCCGTTAGATTTCAATCGGGCCGTCCACGTTCGTCGGAGACGTTCGGACCTCCCGATTGCACTTCTCGTTGTGAGCCGTTAGATTAAAATCGGATGCTCATGACTTCCCCAACGTTTTCAACCTCAGGAGCCCTTGGGCAAATCTCAACCATTGGATTGAAATCGAACGCCCCAACAGCCCTAGCCTTTGTCTCTGGTCATCTTCTTCCTCGCGTCGTGCGTGAACAGAGAGAGGCATGGCCTGGTCCTTTCGTGCTCCCTCGTCAAAGCCGTGCCTCACGTTGCTCCCCCTCGTTTCCAGTGTTGTTGCGGTTGGAGCTCTACCATAGCTCACCGTGGGGGGGCCTCTCTCTTTGTGCCATGCTTGTTACCTTCAAAAAGCCTCCGAACTCCTCCTTTGAACCTCTTCTACTTCCCCAACTCACCGTCTGTGTGTTGAGCTCAAAACCACTGAAAATCCCAAAATCACCATTAATAGCCGTGAAGCTCTGTTGATGGCTTTGGTGCTCCAGTGGTTCATCTTCAATTCTTTTTGTACCCTTTTGAACCCCTTAACCCCTATGCATTTCCCCTAACTCAGTTTTGGGTTTCATTCATAGGAATTTACCAATTTTGAGTTTGGATCTTTTCGGCCGATTTCACCCCTTTTCTTCTCCAGCTCTGGTAAGTGGTTCAATTAGCAATTACTTGCTTTTGGAGCTCCTCTGAGCTATAAGCTATATTGTTGATCTGGTAATCATTTTTCAGTTCATCTTCCTCGGCTCCGACAAGCTCCACCGTGGTCCTAGCTCCTCCGGCCATCTTTGAAGCTCATCTTGGTTGAGGTAGCTTCTTATTAGTCCCTAGACGCTGTGGCACACGCTTCTTTGGACCGTTGCGGAGCTTTTGATTATTTTTCGCTTTCGGTCGATTTTGTCACCGGCATTAATTTCCAGCTCGCCAGCATTGTGGGCCGTTGCCGTCGGCGAGGTCATCACCATCGGGTCCGCAAGACTATTGCGAACCCATTTTGGTACTTTGTGGGCGCCGCCGTGGCCGGAGCCGCCAGCGACGAGCCCCTCTTTCCGCTCGGGTTTTGCCGGATGAAAAACCTCTGTGAGCGTTGTCATTAGGACATCATTAATAGCTAATCATTGCTAATTATGGCTTAGTATTAATGGTTGTCTTAACGTTGAGTATGTGCCACTGACTGGTGGGCCCGATCATTTAAAACCCCCCGGCTGGCGCTATTCAACACCGTTAGGCATCAATTAATGTTAATCATTGGTAATTAGTGTGGTCATTAAATGGCTGTCGGAATTGACCTCTTGGGTCACTGACATGTGGGCCCGTAGGACTAAACCGCAAAGGCGGGGTCATTAGGACAAAAATTTGGGTTCATTAATTGCTAATCATTGTTAGCAATTAATGGCTATCTGAAATGGGTTAAGGTGCCACTGCCATGTGGGCCCCGTCCACTTAAACCCCCTCTGTGCAAAATCTTTAGGACACATTAATTGCTAATCATCACTAATCATTGGTTTTGCAATTAATTACTGTCCTAAATCGCCCTCTGTATCGCTTACATGTGGGCCCGCGCATTTAAACCCCCCAGTGCACTTAAACCCTCATGTGTTATTTGCGCGCATCGTGGACCGTCGATCTGGAGATCAACGGCCCAGATCTCCGGGAACTTTCGGGTCCCCGAACGTCTAAGTCACTAGGGACCGTCAGATCTAGATCAACGGTCTAGATCAGAGTGGCCGTTCGGACCACCCGAGCTCCCCACCATTTTGGGCCATCCATCTTACGATCTACGGCTGAGATGCATGTGCTATTTGTGTCACCCGAAGAGCTCTGCGCTCTGAGCCCTCCATCTCAAGATCTACGGTTGTGGTTGGTTCGAGCGTTCGCGTCGCCCGAACGACCCAATCCACGTGGACCGTTGGATTTTGATCCAACGGTGAACCTCTTTAGGATTGCGCGCGTGCACTATTTCTCCAGCGCATGGGCCGTTAGATTCCGAATCAAGGGCTCACGTTCGTCCACGTCGATTCCTTTTTGTTAAGCTTTGTTTTATTTCGGTAAATCTTTATTTGTCAACTAAAAATTGTATTAAACTTTGAAAACTCATAACTAATTCTTTTTAAATCCTTTTTAGATGATTCCAATGGGGTTAAATTCATGTTTAACTAAATTTTAATATAAAATTGCATTTAGACTTTGTTCTATGCCATAAGATTTTGTAAATAATATTATCTTGTTTTCAGCCATTTTAGAATATTCCAGAAATTGAATTGAACCTTGTAAAATGCATATCTTTTTATGTATAACTCCAAAATATGCAAACTCAATCTTGTTAAATTCCTCTGTTAGCATACTTTAATATGAAATATGTTTTGATCATTATTCCATTTCTGAAAAGTAATATGTGCTAGATTTACAACTTAGAAAAATCATAAGTATTTCATTTTAACTCCAAATTGAGTAAACCCAACTTTGCTGACCTTAGGATGCCATTATCTACCTAGAATAAAAATTTTAGACTTTAGATCATTCTGGAAATTTACTCCATGAACAGTACTAGTAATTAATTTAAATTGGATTTTCCTGGCTGAGCGAGTTTATTTTAGCTATAACTTTTGCATGTTAAGTCCAAATTGAATAATTTTTGTTCCTAAAATTGTCTAAAATCAATACCTTACTGCTGTATAAATTTCATAAGATTTGGATGACTTTTGTTGTTGAGTTTTATTTGGTATTCTTCGTCCTTATTGGTTTTATCGCCTTTTCTCGTTAGGTTCCGAAGAGATTGTTTATCTCGAATCTGAGCCACAGCAGTCAGACCCTGCCCTCCAGCAAGGAAAACAGATGTAGCATTCATTTGATCATGTTGATCCTATTAATTTCAAATTCTAATATAATGTTTGCAAATTTTACGTATGCATTGCTATGTTGTTTTAACTATTGTCGATAGTTAACCTATTAGATGCATTATCAGTAGGCAAATGTTTATCCTCTACTACTGAGCCTAGGGTTATTTGCTGTGATTTTGGGTTCGTTGGATGAGCCCTTGTCACTTAGTAGTTTTCGAGTATGTTGCTTAGTCATGCTTAGCTATCGGTAGAAATGGGCGGTTATCGACTTGTCGATAACCTTGATCACACAAACTTATGATGACTCTATGTTTCAGCTTTATGCTATGTTTAAATTGTGAAAACTAAAAATGAAAACAAAATGATTTGGACTTGGACACAATGGTAAGATGGTGTGATTTTGGGTGTGACTGGAATGGTGCTCGGGTCATTAAGAACCGAGTTACTTGCGCCACTGTTCTGAGCATTCTTGCGTGCTAACCACACTAGAGGGTATGGGACCTCTCTTGACTTAGTACTTTGGTGGGTGTTGGCTACGAGTCGCAGGTGGGCGTGTGTGTGTTGTGCTGTGGTAAAATGAGGTGGTTCATGTGTTGGGAGCATTGTAGTTGTCCGAAAATCTTTACCTCGAGGGGTAGTTGTCTTTTCGGCTTTACAATGTAAGCGCATGGGCTTCGGTCCATACGAGCGGCTCGTAGTTCATACACAATATTGGAAACATCTCGTATGACTTAGCCGTGCTGGCATACCTTCGGAAGTGTGCTTAATAGCTTGGCAAAATGGCGGTCTGAAGTGTGGGTACATTGGTACACCCTTGTAGGGTTAAAACTATTTGAATAGCCTCGTCCTAGGTTGTGGACACGCTCGGATACGCCCCGTGAGAACTAGACTACAAGATTTTAATTAAAACTTGACAGGTGGTATGAATCCAGGATTCATGCTATGTTGTGGTGCCTATTGGGTTAGTCACCTCTAGGTGGTTACTTGTTATTTACTGATTACTCGCTGTTATTTCAATGCTTAAAAAAAAGATTTTACCAGTTGCCTTCAATCTATTACATTAATGCAAATGAAACTTGCTTTATGCGTCCAAATAACCATATAACCATTTCCCTTTGAATTCAGCTCACATGTAGTTATGTATAGGCTTGTTACTCGTAAGTCTTGCGAGTACATTATTATACTCATCTGCATTGCTTGTTGTGTGCAGAGGAAGAAGGTGAGCCCGAAGGGCCTCACTTTTGTGAGTTGTGTTGTGGTAGTGTGTGGGGTGACTAGCTTGGTGGCCCGGTCGGTTGCCCTATGGTTATGGCTAACCGGTCGTCGTTTGGTTAAAGCCATCTTATAGCACCTTTTGCTTCCGCTGTTATTTGATACTTATGTCATTTGGCCGGTTGGCTGTCTTGTAATAACTTTATATTATGTATGTCGCTGCTAGACTGGTTATAATATGATGTATGGAATTGATGCGTGTTTTTGTAAAGATGTATGTGTGCTGCATTTCTGGGAAACACATGTCCATCGAGGCACGGGTTATTTTGTTTGTGATGCTAGGGCCAATGGAAGGCTAAGTATTACAAGCTAAATAAACCGGGGTCTCACACCTTCATCTTTCAGGGCCTTAATGGAATGGATCCATAGGGCGATTCGGCCTCGACCACTCGAGATCATGTCCCACGACTTCTTCTCTACGTCATTGTGTGCAAAGAAAAGACGGTCCTCGAGAGTGACCATTATGTTGAACCACTTCTTCCTCCAACTAGACCAAGATGATCTGGTAAACATTGAGATGTACTCCTTCAACTTCCTGTAGTGTAGTTGGATCGAGCAACTTCTTGCAATCCCATGCATTTGCTTGCTCATCCCATAGTAGTACTTGAAGAGCTCCAAATTTGTGGGGGTCCCTAAGTACGCTTCACTGAGGTACACGAATACACTCAATATTGTGATGGAATTGGGAACCAAGTTTGCCAATTCCACGTCGAAGTTCTTGAGTACTTCAAATAAAAAAGGGTGCGAGGGTAGTCTAAGTCCACACTCGCAATATGCTTGGAAGTTGATGATCCTATCGTCCTCTGCCGACGACCAATACTCGCCCTCTACTTTCTTCCACTTCATCAGAGATCTTTAAGGGACCTTCTTGGCAAAAACCAATACAATCATCTTATCGACATCCATATCCGACTTCTCCCACTTGGACACGAATCCAGGCATTTCTTCTAAAAGAACTTGCTTGGATTCAAAGGAGATTGGAAGAAAGATTTGGGACTTAAGTGATGGAGGAGAAGACAAGAGCTCAAGGGAGACAAAGTGATTAGGGGAAGTAAAATCCTTAATTTTACCCCAAGCACTGGCAGCTACTTATACCTACTGGCTTTTAGTGGAAATCATGGAGAAGCTCAACAGTTGGAATCCTTTCGGGAATTGCTCCCAACGGACAGAAGCATGGGTGACCATCCACATCCTTTTTCCATCCATATAGTAAAAAATGTATTATTTTTACAACTCAGGTCAAAATATATTCCTTAACCAACTCAATTTCTAGTCAAGAGAAATACTCATCGGAAAGTTTTCCTTCCGGCTACTATTCTACGACCTTTTCTCAAGTAAGGCCTTGTTTGGTAGGGCTTTGCTCCTCACTTTTCAGCTTTCAACTGCTGATCCACTCATCTAAGAATCCAGAGCTGGCTAAGAGAAGCGTTTGGTAGGAGGTTGACTCCCAAAACAATGGAAGAGATGATTGGAGGCAAAAAGACCACCATACTCATGGTTTTAAGACTTCAAGTGCATTTGTTTCTTACTCCTTTCTATTTGTACACAAATTTCTGAAATTTCTTTACAATAGCACATTTCGTAGCAATTCAGCATTCACAAGTGCAAAGGCACATCCATTCAGAATTACAATCTCTTTCACAATCACAAGAACTAGAAAATCTATGTCATCATTCTGAATTACAATTTTTGAAGTAAAAGCAAGCAGTACCACATAGGTGTAGCCAAACCAATTTACACAACGATAGATGTACATGTCAAGAAGGCAATAAGCCAAAGAGTAATTACAGAGGAACATAAGGCACATGACAACTCAGGCAATGGTACTCTGGGCCGGCGGTGTGGGCCTCTCGGCCGACGGCAGTGGATCCAAGCGCGACGGCGCTAGTTCTTTCTAGTCTCTATGCGGGCCAGAGAGATGGAGTTATTTGAGAGCAAAGAAATGAGGATAGGGGGCGCACGGGCAAGTTGGATAGCCCTTTTTATGCAGTGACATTTGGTGGATAAATAACCCTCAAGTTGAAGGCATTTTGGTAACCAGTCGCCTGATTCTTGCAGGGAGTTGGCCCAAGGCCGCTCCGCGATTTCTACTGCAATACCACTCTGATTCTTGGGTGATCCTGATTTAAAAAAAGAGGAGCTGGTGTGTTTGGCTAGGCTCCTGCTACTCCGGTTGAGAATCCGAGAGCAGGAACCCTACCACATAGGGCCTAAGTCATTTTCACTTGAAGTTGGGGGCCTAGATGACAAGGATTGAATAATCCTCAATTAATGAAGCTATTTATCCATACTATTCATTATAGATATGTTATTCTAAATGTCGGTGACATTTGCCATGACCAGGCTAAGTTACGACCAGTTCAGGTTACGACCACCCCTTGGTCGTAAGACATATTACAACCAGGTCAAAACATGATCATCTACTGATTGATAAGTCTCACAGATTGACATGTGGGCTCTATCTTATCGACTAGGGACCCTGTACAACATACTTGACTATGTGTGGTAGTTAATACAATACGTGCACATATGTATCTTTGACCTAACTGCACGCACATCTCTTCGTCTCTAGCAATAACCGCTTGGCGAACGTGCAAGGAGGATGTCTCATTGACAACAACCAACATCAATGTGAGGATTCCAACATCCGCCAAGGCACCCCCTGACGCACAACAACTACCACCCCTTCAACTTTTTATAAGGGGCGGTGCAGGCAGATAGAGGGAGAAGAGCCCAACACACAGACACAAGCAATTGACATCATTCTTAGTTTTTGTTGGCTTGTTGTGCTTTTGTAACCTCATTCAATACAAAAACAAAGGAGTAGAGTTTTATTCTCTTCGGAGAAGGTCTGAACCTATCTAAAAACTCCAGTCTCTTCTTGCATGATCTTGAGAGCCGTGTCCCCTACATTTACTCACAAATATCAATAGTAATTCATCGACAATCGACGGGAAAGCATTTTTCCAGCATGAAGTGGTCCAGTAGAAGACTAGTTTTGGCATATAAATTAGGGAGTGTCTATACAACATGCGACTGATTTTTTCTTGGAAATCAGTCACTTTTTGAGCCATCATATTATAACGACCAAGAAAGTAACAGATTATTTTTAAATTCTCTTATTAACCAAGAGAAAAATAGAATATCTACACCACTTATTTTGGTAGGACCAGATTATAACGACCAAGAAAGTAACAGAAAGTAACGCTCACTCCTACTTCAAAGTGTAATATATCCTAACCGTCTACTGTTTTTAAATTTTTAATTAAAATGCTACAAGGTACAGTGGGAATGCATATAGTGCATTTAGTGACAAAGAACTCGTCTAGGTTGGACGAGTGCAAGGAACCATATGGATTTTGAGATGAATATTGTTACACCCTGGAGCAGGATAAATATTCTATTTTCCCTACTTTTACCCCTAGTCTTGCGGCTGCAAACTATTCCAATATACTCACATATCATGTCCCACCGTTTGCAGTTCATAATTCCAGAGCCCAAATAAATATACGTCTAAAGATAAGTTATAACATGGTTAATTCTGGAGCCTAGAGTTGGATATAGATAGCTGAAATCTATGGCACCATTTCCTTCCAAAAAAAATCAATGGCATGAAGATAGTCCTCACACCTACAGTTTGCCGTTTATAGAGAAGCCAAGACAACGTTCGTTTTCCGTAGGAAACCCCCGGAGCTCGGGATTTGGGACGTTCCGCAGGAAAGCCCTGCACGCTCGCTGCAAGGTCGCGCTTTCTCTGGAATTTTTTTTATTGAATAATCAATTTTTTATTCTGTATTTACAGCAATAATCACTTGTCGCTCCTTGGTTGGGTGACCTAGGATAGTAGCCCAATGGTTGCGTGACAAGTGTCAAGTCGCTCAACCGTTGCGCGACCAAACATAGTTGCCTAACGGTTGAACAACTTGGATACTTGTTGTGTAACCGTTGGGTGATAGTGTTAATCGCCTAACGGTTGAGCGACTAGAATATTTGTCGCTCATCCGTTGGCAGTTACTTGCTGTCAAGTTGTCCAACAGTTGAGCGACTAGACGGTTGTATACAAAGCCAGCCTTGGTCCCCTCATGATCTCTTTCGCCATTTCTCTCGGCGTCAAAAGGTTGAGAGGAGAGGGGAATTGAAGAGGGGGAGGTAGGGAGAAGCATAGGAGCTCAGGAGAGGGAGAGAATGGGAGGAGAGGAGCTCGGGAGAGAGAGAAGCAAGAGGAGCTCGGGAGAGGGTGAGAAGGGGAGGAGTGGAGCTCGGAAGGTAAGAGAGAAAGAAGAAAGAAGCTCGTTAGTAAGAAGAGAAGGTCTTCGCGTGAAGATAATAGTCTTATCTGTTGTTGTTCTCGTTCGAATGTAGGCAACGTGTACCTACTTGTTGGTTTAACACGTATTTGATAAATCTATGTTGAGAAATCGCTGATTGCAATGTTTAAAATATTTGTAGTAATAAATTCATATCGGAGCCCACAAGATTAAAAGTGAATTACGGTGTAGGTACGGTTCATGAAGGTCCATACGGTGTTGACCTGAGTGGTTTCCCGCAAGTTAGTATGGTACACCCTGACCTAGAGAATGCTCGAATCGGAGATATCCTGCACTGGCTCACAAGCAGCTTCTCCTTGGATCTTGAGGTGTGCAGTGTCGTCGTACATGATCTTTGGAGTCAGCCTGCACGCACATTCAGTGGGAGTTGACCAAACTGATGCGCACGGTTGCATAGAAGGGCTTTCTGCAAGACTACCAGCGCCGTGGCTACGAGTGCGTACTACTCGTGCAAATATGTCCGAAGAGAGTCACCGAATTTCCTGCCGATGTCTCTCATCTGGTTGGTGGGAGCAGTTCAGGCGTGCAGCGTGTGGTTCATGAGGATGATGCGGTGGACGATGTTGTGGAGGCAGAAGAGGACACGACGACCAATGTTGCGGACGCAAAAGCGAAAGATCGTACACCGCACGCTGAGCCCACTGCACAGGCGGATGCAGGGGAGCATGTGGACAACATAGTGCGTCAGATGGAGATCGATGACTTGACGGCCTTAGCCGCAGAGGAAGCTTTGGAATAGGATGGCGATGACTCTTTCGATGAGGACGAAGGTCCCATCCCGCAACACCCCAACCAAGCATTCGCCGCAACACCCGCTCGAGGGGGAGACGCCACCGCTCTGTTAGTGCAGAGACATATGCAAGTTCTTCAAGTCCAAGGAGTGGCTTAGCCCGGGCATACGTTACTGGGGTTGCGCGAACTACTTCGGGGACTATCCCGACTGTCGTTGGGACACGAGCCGCTATCGGCAGCCGGTAAGGACCGGTTACAGTATGTTCTACCATTCCTCTGTCAAAGTGCGCACTAACAACCTCTCCCATCTACCTGTAGTCCACGGACCTACTATGTGGCTACCGCAAGTGGATCGACTAAGGGATCCACCCACACGACCAGTAGACTCTTAACTGCGAGGAGTGGAATGCCAAGAGGGACCGCAAGAGGAGGGAGGAGGAGCGCCGCAGTGAAGAGCACATCGAGCGTATCCAGCGGGAGACGCAAACTCATCTGGAGACGTGCAGGTGTAGGGAGCGTGAAGCTCACGAGAGGGAGCGCGAGAGAAAGAGGGAAACGGTGGCCAAGGCCAAGACGGCCTGCGAGGAGTATAACGCCAAGCTCGGAAGGAATGGCAAATGGCCCTGGTGCACGCAGTAGTCTGATCCTCTTTGTCTATATGTCCCTTGTATTTCTAATTCCCTAAAGGCATGCGTGTACCGTCCTTGGTTCATTAGCCTACGTGCCATGTAACCCCCTTGTCCGATCAACTCTCATGTTGTTATCATTCCCCCTTTTATCCAAAGTTCTCCATCGTGTATGAATTCTTTTGTGCATCACAATATCACTTACCTTCTTACTTGCGAATCATTGTTACCTCAAACGTCCTCACAAAATTTTTAA
Source organism: Ampelocalamus luodianensis (assembly GCA_036346255.1). NCBI lineage: Eukaryota > Viridiplantae > Streptophyta > Magnoliopsida > Poales > Poaceae > Ampelocalamus > Ampelocalamus luodianensis. The sequence goes on from CM070628.1 coordinate 6,011,149, forward strand.
AAATTTACCACACTACAACAATATACTACGATCAAAAAATGTTATTGTGAGTCTAACAGATTTCGTATATTTCATAATCTACAAAAATCACAAACGGACCAACCAAACTTGTCTCCCATTTCATTTCCAAAAAAAATTAAGTTACAAATAAGATTTGCTAAATGTATTGCCTTAAAAAATTATCATTTATTCCTCTACAATTATTTCCATCAGATTAATATAATAATATTATTATTCATTAAAATCGCTCCACGGTTGGGCGACAGGATTTGGTCGACAACGGTTGCGCGACAAGTGTAGAAGTCGCTCAACAGTTGAGCGACCAAATACTGTCGTCCAACAGTTGAGCGACTTGTACACTTGTCGCGCAACCGTTGGACGACTAGCCCTAGCCGCCCAACCGTACGTAGGCGACAGGTGATTAGTACTATAAAAAACGGAGTATTATTTCTATAATTCGGTATAAAAATAGATTATTAAAAAAATTCGTTCTCCACATGGAGAATGGCCGGGCCGGGCCGGGCCGGGCGGGCTGAGATGGGATGATGTTTGACAAGTGAGATGGATGCGCGGAGCTGGATTTTTGTCGTGCGCATGCGGTCGCGGCTGGTTTCTTTAGGCAGGAGGCCATTGCTGCAGCCTGCGGGTGCAGAGGCAGCTGAACCTACGAAGAACGCTCGTGCTAACACGGTCAAGCTAGGCACAATTGTGCACGCGGATCAAACCAAAGCATTGAGCATCACAGGGCTAGCCCGGATAGTAGGATGACTCGTGGCGGAGCGATAGATGGCGGAGGTGAGAGCCGACTAAGCCGAGAGGGAAGGAATAGTGCAAAACACTCGTGCGTTGTCGGGACCCGAAAATGCATTTCAAGAACCCTCTGTGTATTCTGAACTAGTCTCAAATCAGTAGCTAGCTCACATAAGAAACAATGATGAAATACCATCTATTTATTCAATTCAACTAAAAAGAACTCAAAATAACAAATAATAATAATAACTGGACCTTATGGTCAACGTTTACTTAACTTGCCACGCAGGGCTAAAGAAACAAATAAACTCTTGCAGCGGAATGAGAATCTTGAAATGGCCAATCAACATGCCCACATGCAATCGAGTGGAGAACGCATCCTAATCTGCAAAACCTTCATAGTCCTCCTTCTGAAAGAACTCTTGAGCAGCTTGGTACTCTTCAACTGAATCGCAGAAATTGAAACCGTGAGTACATAAAGCACTCAGCAAGTCGTGGGAAAATGTATGCAAATAGTATTCATGCAAGGCTTGAACAAAAGTTAGCTGTATGGTTCTGACGAGGATTAAAACCTCTACGTGTTATTTTAATACATAAAAGACCATATGTCTTTATGGTCGTAACCCCTAAGTCTAACGACCCCCATGATCGTAAGGATTTCAGAGGTTACATTGTGGGTACCTTGGTCGGAAGAGCTTTTGTACCTAGTCCATGACCAGGGCACTGCTCGTAAAAGTAATGAATTAGCATCTGGATCTAACTCCAGGTATATTTTGTACCGTGTGATGAATGGAACACATGTTATATTCTCCATACCATGCGACGTCTCACGATCTTAAGACACTGACAATAACTACCACATGGTTAAGTGTCTCACAGATACTCAACCGTGAAACGGTTGATACTTCATCAACTGCCACCTCGCTCCCACCAGTCACGACGCTTCCAACAGGCATCTCTTCCAGAAGTAACTGCCACCACTTCATCAACTACTTAAGAAAGGACACAGACGGCAGAAGAGAGGAGGAGAAAAGATATACAAGACAAGAGATCAAATCCCTTTCAAGAGATCAAGAGAATCATTCACATTCCATCAAGATTGGAGCATAGCAGGCATTCTGCTCAGTGTAATTAGGGTTAGTCTATTGCCTGGTCGTGGGCACCCCCTGTAATAGCTAGTTCATATCAATAAAGAGTAGTCTCATTCTCTCCCAAGAATTCTTCGCTACCTTCCTTCATTTATTTCATAAGATTGGTGACTCGATCGTCGACAGCTGGCGCCGTTCGTGGGGAAGTAGGTGTTCAATTGTTGAATATTACTTCACTCGAGCATTTCTCATCCATTCCTTCTTAGCATCACTCATGCAGCTATGCCCGGGACTTGGGATGAGGAAAATTGGTTCGACCTGGCGGACTACTCCAACCTCAACATGGACGCATGTATCCATGTCATGGAACATGACGCAATGTCATCATCCTCCTCCGCCGGTTCATTGATCGCAGAGATCGGTGGAATTGACCAAATGGAGGAGGATATACCACTAGTGGCATTTTCAGAGGAACCAACCGTTCTGACCAGTTCAGAACGTCCAAGGACCTCTATAAGCCCAATCCTTTCGACTGGCGAGAAGGGTGACAAAAGCTCAGCATCGCAACTCGAGGGTCAAGGTCCCCTCGATACGATCATGGCTGACAGGTACTCACCAATGGCTTCTGGCTATTCATGGGGCCAATCGACATCTGGTAACGGTGTCAATGAAACTCCCGCTGGTTGTTGGCCATGCTGGAATGATAAGGCTCAGCATACGATCGGTAATCCGTCGAATCAGGCTGAGTCCACCCCACAGACCTCAAGAGGTACTAATCTCTGACCATTCTCCATTATGGAAACTCCTTGCAGAAGCACTGAAAGGCTCTCCATTAGTTACGATGGAAGATTGTCGGAAGATCACTGCTGGAGGCACGAGGTCAATGCGATCAGAGATACAGATCAAAATGTTGTGTATGGTCCTACATAATCTGCCTCACCACCACCTGTTGGTAGAAATGGTATGGGCCCTCAAGCACCAAATGCCGAAGGTAACAGAACTGATGGACGTCCATCAGTTAATTCACCTGGTTCTGCCCCCACCTCGCATAGCGGGTCAGACGAAACCAACCAGGAGGTCGGGGGAAAGTTCAAGTCATCAAATGAGCGGAAACCCTTTCAGGCCTTCGGCAACAATACAAAACTTACAACAAGTCCAGGATATTCTAAAGAATCCAGATCCTACTCTGGCAGGAACCCCAGGTTATGCTCAACTTGCAGGTCAGGTGTCAGAAATCATCCAGCAAACCATGCAGCGTATAGAAATGTACCAGGAGCAAAGGAGCTCGCAAAGTCACACGATGACTTCATCCTAGTGCTCCTCCCTCAGCCGTTGATGACATGAACAAATGGAGGATCGACCGACACTCAGACCCCCTCGTAGATTCCGACCAGGGAATCACGAGGGAAGGCGGCTCTTTATAGAAGCCACTCCTCCTCATCAAGAGGAATGACCACTTGATTCTGGTGACCTTAGGCATCATCTGAATCAAGTGGGTGGTCAAAGACGTCATCATAGCATCCACAACCGAATTGGGGCACCGGATCCCAGGTATGCAAATCCACAAAACCGATCTCCAACTGATTATAACCAGGCTCCTTTTCAGAGAAGGTGCCACGACTCCATTACGGGCTGTCGGGCATTCTCGGTAGGACTCCAAGCTATTCGTTGGCCAGACAAGTTTCGACCAGCCAACACAGAGAAGTTCAATGGGACTCATAACCCATTACAATTTCTTCAGATATATTCTACCGCCATCAAAGCTAGTGGTGGTAATGACAACGTAATGCCAAATTACTTGCCCACAGTCCTTGAAGGATCTGCTCGATCATGGTTGCTTAACCTACCGGTCGAATCTATCTACACCTGGGAGCAGCTCTACGATACTCTGATCGCCAACTTTCAAGGGATGAACGACCGCCCCGGGAAGGAGGATGATCTTCATCGAATGAAGCATAAAACTAATGAAACTCTTCGACAATACATCAAGAGATTCAATTAGGTTCGAAACTCTATCCCTGAGATTGCATAGTCTTCTGTCATTCAGGCTTTTAAAGTAGGGTTGGGGAATCGCCAGTTTACGGAGGATACTACAATAAATCCCCCACGAACAACCGTCGAACTTTTTGACATGGCAGATAAATATGCAACCGCCAGTGAAGCGGTAGAGTGGTATGAAGCCATTGATCGAAAAGATAAAAAATCCTCAACCAGGTCTGGAGAAAAATGAGAAGAAGAACAAAAAGTCTCTCAAGGCTAAAAAGAATCGTAAGCCCGATAACAAGGAAGTCCATTCCTGAAAAATTTACCAAGGGCAAGGAAGACTTCGTTGGTCGAAACAAGGCTAAGGCTCCGACCAATGAATAAAGAAAAATAAGAAGTGGTGTCCACTTCACCAGGCTGCATGGCACAATATGCGCACTTTGCCGAACCTGGCAAAGGAAATTGGAGGATTACTACTCATGTAAAGAAACTTTTCTCTCCATAATGGAACTTGGGGAACCTAGTTCCAAGAAGGACAAATATGGCGACGAAGAAATAGAGTACCAGGAGCCTCAGCATACTGTGGACATGATCTTCGGCAGATCCTCCTCGTACGAATCAAGACGTCACCTAAAGGCCGTAGAGCGTGAGATCAACCTTGCCGAGTCTCTGATCACCATAGCCTTCCAGATGGTCGAAAACTGTAATCTCCTTCAGCAAAGAAGACTGCCCCATCCCGTCGACTCGACCAGGTAGGTTTCCTATCATAGTTGAACCAATTATTAACAATTGTAAAGTTAATCGAGTCTTAATAGATGGAGGTAGTTCTTTAAATATTTTATTTATGAGAGCATTGAAAGAGATGTAGATTCCTAGGTCGAAAGTAAAACTCGTGAAATATGCCTTTCATGGCATAGTTCCTAGTTCTACTGCCAACCCAATAGGACAGCTTTCCCTACCGGTTACGTTTGGAAGGCTTGATAACTTTCGAACAGAAAAGATTCCATTTGATGTGGTGGATTTCAAAACCGTACAATGGGATCCTTGGTTTTCCAACTCTAGCAAAATTCCTGATAGCCACACATTATGGATATCAGAGTTTAAAATGCCAGGACCAAAAGGAGTCATCACGGTTCGAGGTGATCAAAAAATGGCTTACGCATGTGATCGAAAAATCCTTAGAACTGGTCGATGAGCTTTCGACCAGGGAATCTAACCTGCCTACCATGCAGGTCAGGCACTCGAGGCCAAAGATGGCCCCAAAGCCGTTCGACCAGACCAAAGAGGTACCACTCGGCAAAAGCGCTCCTTAGGGAAGCACCAACACACCGTCTGGGTCAAAAAATGCTGACGCATAAGCCCATAAGGTACTGGTCGGGGTAGGACTCGACCCCAAATAGGAAGAGTCACTTGTCTCCTTCCTTCGAGCAAATCAGGACATATTCGCCTGGCAGGCATCCGACATGCCCGGAGTCCCCAGGGAGGTGACCGAGCACAGGCTAGCTCTCCAGTCTGACAAAAAACCGGTCAAGCAGAAGCTAAGGCGTTTCACACCTGATCGGAAGGAAGCAATTCACTAGAAGATTGACAAGCTCCTCAACGCTGGATTCATTCATGAGGTCGACCACCGAGAGTGGCTCGCCAATCCTGTAATGGTTAGAAAAAGCAATGGTAAATGGCCAATGTGTATTAACTTCACATATCTTAATAAAGCTTGTCCGAAGGATGATTTTCCCCTTCCACGCATTGATCAACTTGTAGACTCCACTTCTGGGTGTGAGTTGTTAAGTTTTTTAGATGTGTACTCAGGGTACCACCAGATTAATATAAGTAAGGGCGATAAAGAGAAAACTTCCTTCATCACTCCATACGACACTTACTGTTATGTAAAAATGCCATTTGGACTCAAGAATGCTAGTGCAACTTTTCAAAGGTTGATGCAGAAAACCTTTAATCCACAGATAGGTCAAAATCTAGAAGCCCACATTGATGACTTGGTCGTAAAAAGCATCAACGTATGTGATCACATTCCAGACCTACAAGAGACCTTCAATAACTTAAGAAGGCATAGCTTTAAGTTAAATCCAGAAAAGTGCGTGTTTGGAGTTTCTTCTCGCAAACTTCTTGGATTCCTAGTTTCGACTAGAGATATTGAGGCAAATCCAGCAAAGATATCGGTCATCAACCAGATGCGCCTTCCAACCACAAAGAAGGAAGCCTAGAAACTAACCGGTTGTATGGTAGCGCTAAGTCATTTCATAGCACGGTTAGTTGAAAAATGACTCCCTTTCTTCAAACTTCTTTGGAAACATGGAAGCTTCGAGTGGACTAAAGAGGCAAACAATGCTTTTGAAAAATTTAATAAGTACCTAACAAGTGCTCCGATCTTAGTCTATCCAAGATCGGGAGAAACATTATTGATTTACATAGCTGTAACGCCACAAACAGTTAGCGGTGTACTGGTCGTAGAACGTGACAACATACAACGACCAGTGTATCACGTAAGTGAAGTCTTACATGGACCTAAGGAGAGATACCCATAGGTACAAAAGTTGCTCTATGGTCTTCTTATGGCTTCAAGGAAATTAGGCATTACTTTTAGGCCCACATAGTGGTCGTACCAACTAGATATCCCCTTGGTCAAGTCCTTGGAAATAGAGAATCATCAGGACGAATAGCAAAATGGCAGTCGAGCTTGGGGCATTCGACCTCCATTTCATCTCATGAACAATAATCAAATCTTAAGCAATAGCAGAATTCATTGCCGAATGGACAAACCCTAAACCCACCCAAGGGCCCGAGTATGAACACCACGATGAGTGGGTAATGTACTTTGATGGATCCTTGATGCTCAAAGGCTCGGGGGCTGTAGTCGTCTTGATATCCCCTACTGGCGAACACATCAAGTATGCCATCCAGTTAAATCTTCCTGCTACGAATAATGTGGCATAGTATGAAGGTTTACTAGCAGGACTTCGAGCATGCAAAGTGCTCATGATTCGTAGATTACTAGTGAAAGACGATTATCAACTAGTAGCGAATCAAGTTGGGAAAGAGTATCAATGCTCAAGTACCAAGATGTCATCTTATTTGGTGGAAGTACCAAAACTCAAAAAGCACTTCTTCGATTTTCAGATACGACATATTCCTAGAAAGGAAAACTTTCTGGCAGACCAGCTGACATGGATGGCCTCCACAAGGTCACCTGTCCCGCCTGAAGTTTTTATCGAGCAATTCGATTCACCCTCGGTGGTCGAGCATTCCGAGGACATAGATGTTCACAAGGAGTTCGTGCACCTAATTTTTGCGAACATGGATGCTCCATAGGTCGTACAACACGATCTCGATAGAAATTGGATGACGTCGATCTAAAATTATCTTCAAAATGACCTAATTCCAGAAAATGATATAGAAGCTGATCGTATAGCACGAAAAGGCAAATCATACATTCTAATCGAAAGTACTTTGTATAAACGAGGATCTCAAGGAGTGTTGATGAGATGCATATCTCACCCGGGGGCTTTGAATTCCTTTTCGTCATGATTGACACGTTCACAAAATGGATCAAAGCCAAGCCAGTTGTTAAGACAACAACTGAAGCAGCTAAGAGGTTTCTCACAAAAATATGATCACACGATTTGGTGTACCTGGTCGTATTATTACAGATAACGATACCTAGTTTTCAAGTGGTAATTTCTAGAAATTCTACGACGACTTAGGTATCAAGATACATTTCGCTTCTGTTACTCATCCATAGAACAACAGGGCAGTTGAGCGAGACAATGGTATCATAATACAAGGGATCAAACGACGAGTGTTCGACCAGTTAATAAAACGGTCAGGAGCTTGGGTTCAAGAACTTCCTTCTGTGTTATGGGCCGTTCGAACCACGACTAGTCGTGCAACCGGTAAAACACCATTCTTTTTGGTTTATGAGGCTGAAGTCATGCTTCCTCCAGAACTACAACTTGGTTCTGCTCGAACTAATTGTTTCAATGAAAACGATCAGGCCGAACGATGACTTGAAGACATCAATTTCCTTGTGGAAAGACGAAACCAAGCCTTAATAAGATCAGCAATCTACCAACAAGCCATGCGAAGGTACCACAATCGTAAGGTGCAACCTCGCAGTCTAGCTGTAGGTGATTTGGTTCTCAAAAAAATTCAGAACCAAGCAAATCGCAATAAACTTTCTCCCAAATGGGAAGATCCAAACACTGTGGTCGAAGTCACCCAACAAGGTTCAGTACGCTTAGTAATGTCTGACGAGCAAGTTTTGTCTAATTCTTGGAATATTGACCAATTGCGTAAGTTCTTTGTCTAATTTTTTCCGTATATACATTGTCAATTTTTATTATGATGCATTTCCTTTTTTTCGATGTGTGTTAGTTTATATATTTGTTATCCTTTATTTTGGTCGCATATCATCATGGTTTAAACTGGTCGGAGAAGACACTTATTCTCTCCGACATCCTTATAAAGGATCTCTATTACTCCTTGGCTGACATATTAGTCAACTGCCACGAAGGTCCTAGTCGTGATCATTGCATCAATGATTCCTACGTGCGACCATTCTCTTTTCTTAAAGAAAAATACGAGTAAATGGAGCACAACACAAACAACTTCATATGATTACTTACCTGCTTAAGATTTTGAAGACTAGCTTTCTTCATTTCAACATCCTGTTCTACTCTTGTTTGTCTACTGGCCAGGACACGAAAAACCTCCTAGTCGAAGTCTCTCCTCTCTGCACGTGGTCCTGCCCACTGAAAGGAGCTTCCTAGCGACAGCCCTTTTTCTTATGATCCTCGCTGCCAGTCAGACTTGAGCATGAGAACGTTTTGCAAAGTGTTTTTATGTCTTCCGTACTTAGCAGCCTTTACGACCAGTTTTGGATAATATATAAAAACAAAGCCACTTATCGTTTTTTGCATACATTTTTTTGCATAAATTCTTATAATCAAATCTAGTCTTGTGACATCTTCCGATCATAATTGGTATTTCACAGTGTTTCGATTATGGAAAGGATCTAAGCTAGTTGAAATCATACACTGGTTCTGACCAAAATGATTTTCTAGTATTAACTGGATCATTTTTCAGACATAATCAGTACCTACTTTGTACCATGGTCGTAGCTATTACTCCTTTCCTTGGTCTACTGCTTCCTTAGTAATGTACTTCTACTAATATAAGTAGTCGGGGGCTAGGGAGTATAGGAGTATTTAGCAAAGTCAAGGAGAAAAAACAAGGACTTCATTGATGTTAAAAGGTAAGTTTTATTTACACAGTCTAAATATTACAATCATTTTTACTTATTAGAGCCGCCAAATTGGTTGCTACGTGACGGAGATTCGACTTCCATTTTCTCTACAACTTTATCTCCGAGAGGCCTTACTTCCTCGATGAACTTGGTTGCTTCTTCACCTGAGCAGTCGAAGTCTTCTTCAATGGCTCCAAGGTGAATAGAGGGGTCGGAAGCCATCAATTTTGCTAAAGCAAAACTGACTCCAGTCACAACAGCTTCTTTCATTGTCTGGGCATGGTTCTCTCAAAAAGTCTTCATCACACCCATGAGGTCTTCAATTTGCTGGCCAAGAAAGTTGTTCTTCTTTGCAGGATCTCTTAAAATGGGCAATTGCGTCCTCGACCCCAGGTCGAACAGCATCTTGTTCAGAGCCTTGACCCTTTCTTCAAGACTCCGCTCAAGTTCAGCCCCTTAGCCACGCTCGAACTTGAGAGCTTTTTTTCCTCTTTCTAGTACTTGAGTTTTTTCTGCACAAGAGGACTAAGAGATAAAATATAAATAAATCGGAGATATGGTATACTAGTCAAGTCTACGATCGGTTCCCTTTGATTTTCTTCTCGCAAGAATAAAAAACTCCTTTTTCTTGGTTATCACGTGTTCGATCGACCAGTCTTTGTTCTGACATTCTTCCTGAAGCTTGGCTATTGTTGCTTCCTTAGCCATAACCTTTTCTTTAATTTTCTCCGAATCTATCATATTTAGATAAAAGAGGAAAGTGATTAGATGGAGAAGATTGAGTAATCAGGGAAAGAAAAGTCAAGAGCAAAGTTCTTACTTCCTAGTTCGGAGTTCTTCTGCTCCAGGAGCCTTATCCGTTGGGTCAGCCCTCCGACCACAGCGTAGTTTTTGACCATGTGCTACACAAGTGGTATTCTTCTTTAAGTTTTCTATGAAACTTTGTGGATACTCACCCGAATTGCCAAATCATTGTACTCAGTAAAAATTGTATCAAGACCCGCCTTAGCTTGACGGTCCGATACATTTCCCCAAACATCGTCAAGCTCCTTATCCTCGATGAATCGGGGGTGGAAAGGGAACTTGTTAGGTTGTGAAGAGTTATCAACAAGGGCGCAACCTGTTGAGAATCTTCAGGGATGTTTACCTCCATAGATGGAATTAGAATCACCAACGGATCTTGAGCAGACCCTAAAGCTGGTGCCTGCTCGGGAGCTTCCTCAATCATGTTGTCCTTAGGAATTGTAGCCTGAGGAGTATTCTGGTCGAGAGCTTTGTCTGTTGCTTGATCTTCAGGTATACTCTAGTCAGGGACAGCCGGGACACCAGAAGATCTATATGAAAAGGAGAAAGGAAGTTCAGGACTTCAACATATCAAAGCATTTAAGATATGCACTCGTATGACTATTCCACTTGTACATACCTGGTCGATTTTTTGATCTTGACCTTGTAACGCGTTGTAGAAAAATTCGTACTGCTGGCCTTCCTCTTCTTTTCAACCAATTTCACCGGTTCTGAACCGACAAGGCTGGTTGTACCCCTCACATCCTCCAACATGATGTTGGAGGTGATATTCTCTACCAACTGGTTGGAGACATTGTCCCTGACCATCAGGTCGGAGGGTATGGTTTCATCAACCTCGAACAGTTGTTTCAGTAACAACCATCAGGTCGTGAACGACCACTTTGGGCTTACGACATCCGCAACTTTGTTCTACGGGCCTTCCATCTCTCCCACCTAAACCAAAAATCAAATTTGATTAGGTGACAAAATTCCTTATCTAAAATATATATCTTCTTTTAAAAGCTCTTTTCTCACCTCCAAAGGACCATCATCTTCCATGGCCTCTGGGCAGGAAGCGGTCAGAGCCACTATGGGATTGGGGTCCTCATCGGATCGAATAATCCTCAGTCTGACCGCCTATATGATAGAGCCAAATTATAAATAGACTGGAGGATATATAAAAGATAAAGAAAAAGTAATTATCTACCTTAAGTCTCCTCAGTTGTCGGGACCCAAAATTATGATTCTGGAACCCTCTATGTATAATGCACTAGTCTAGGATCACGCTAGTGCATACAGTGTCAACATAGGTAAATATCGATCCACACAAGCGATTAATAAAGTAAACGATTAGTTTGAATAATAAATAAGGGTTTTAACCTTATGGTCGAGTTTACACTTATTGAGCCACGCAGGGCTAACAGAGAATAAAATAGCAGCGGAACAGAAATAACTTCAGCGTAGATCCCATCAATTCACCACAGACGAACTGGGATCTAGACCTTAACGATCAGCAACCTTCGACGAACTCCTCCTCGAAAGCAGGCGTAGACTCCTCCTCTTCTGTAGGTTTGGGCGCAAGTTTTACAACAAGCGTGAGTACACAACCGTACTCGCAAATCATACCACAGAATGCAATTTATAGATGTAGGCTTGTTCCAAAAGAAAAGGCTTCTGTGGTTCTTTTGCATAAAGGCAATATTTGCAATGGAATACAATAATAGATTGAAATGTAATTCAAAACAAATAGACAATATTAATTTAACATTTGTTTTCACAAAGACACAAAGCTAAACAGATTATTTCACATAGTCACATGAATTAGATCACATAGCTCCCATCCCAAATATTTTATGAAAACTACCCCTCGTGTGAAATCTCTGAGCATGTCCATGACCGCAAACGCGGCTATTCGAATAGATTGATTTAACACTCTACAGAGTTTGTACACTTTACCCACAAGATACAACTAGTGTAGCTAGCATCAATCGTAACAAAACAGTTCAGAAACTTCATCTCAAATATTGACATTCCCAATATGCTTTCCCACCAGACCAGCCTACAAAGAATGCTAGTCCGACACACACCGCTGGATAGGGATGCGGCGAACCGTCCCGCGATGCAACTACCAGGTAGTCACACCTCCACCCTGTCACACAGCCTAACCTATCCACCTGAACATCAATGCCGAGAATCCATAACCTACTATGTTAGGCCCGTCCCATCAGGCATGTGGTCGTAAAGATGAAGCTCAGTTCAATGGCGCACAAAGTTAAGTCCTTAATTGATCAAGGCAAGACTTCCATTTTCTAACTAGGTCACAAAGATTATCATTCCCATTCACACAGTCCACCATATCACATAGTATCCACCACTTGCCTCAGTCCAAATCCTTTACCACCCAGTTGGTTTTAGTGCAACACATGCTATCACGAAGTAATAACACCTAGCACACAGTTTTACACAAAGTTCCATAGTCACTTAGTCAAATTTAATATTTACAACTAAATGAGAATGTGAGACTCGTAGCATGGCTAAGCAATTGTACTCGCATCTAACCAACCCACGTTGGTGCTACAATATTACCAACTAATAAACCAATCTAGGGTGACAAGGGAATATGACATACAAAGCCAAGGTGTGATAACAAATTGGATAATAACTATACCCAAAAGCATTTAAATACATAATTAAAGTAGTATGCACTACTTTGAAACAAAGTAATTTGAAAACTGGGTTCAAGATGATCAAAGGTATGACTTGCCTTGAAAAAAGTCTAGGTACTGGTCTTAATCTTGAGGTGCTCCTTCTTCTCCAAAATTCCCCGATGTATCGACGTCTACTCGCAAACGCAACAAATAAACAAAACAAATAAATAATAGAGGCAAAACAAGCTCCAAAAATTAAATAAAAATCTCAAATAAATAGACCTCGAATTTAGATAAATGTTGGAATTTAAATGGGCTCAATCGGAGTTCGGATGCAAAAGTTATGAGCTCTCGAAGTTTAAATCTAAAAGAAACCCTAATTTTGGATTTTCTAGAATTTCCGAATTATTTCTTAACAAAAAAAACGGATTATTGCGCAAGCATGACGTCAGCACAGGGATTTCGGAAATAAAAGAAATAAAAAGAAATTACCGACATGTGGGACCCACATGTCAGTGAGATGGCTCATGGTAGACTAAGTCTACCAAGCCTCAGGATCTAGAGAACGGTGGACTGCCACGTGGATCTGATCTGGACCAATCCCGGTGCGACACGTCAGCGCGGCTGCTGACCGGGACGCTGACTCGGGCGTACACGAGCAAGCGCGGGGACACCACGCGAGACGACAGGTCGGCGCTGGAACTGAGGTGGCGATCCACGTGGACAGCCACTTCAACTCGACGGTGAAGGGCTCGGGAACCAACGGCAACGGCAGCGATCCACCGACGGTGAGTGGTACCGACGTGTAGCTGAGGTTATTGTGAACCTCTGGGTGCAACTCCAGGTGCTCGGGATGGACGGCGGCGACCGGCAGCGAGAGTTGAGCGGCGGAGAGGTTCAGCTTTTGTCGGACAGAGGCTCCGGTGAAGTTCCAGCGACGGGCAAAGGCTCCGGGAGGTAGCCCGGACGACGACGAACCCGGTGGTGCAGACCACGAGGGCAGCGCGACGTCGACGATGGCGCAAATCGAAGAAATCGACCGGCGGCGAGAAACCCTAGAAGCTCGATTGTGGCGGCGCTAGGGCTCTCGGGGTGCTGTGGCTTAAGGGTTTGGGTTGCGGACGTCAATGCGATCCCGGGGGTGCCTTTTATAGGGGCTGGGAGGGGCTAGGGCGGCGTACGGCGGCAGAACCCTAAAAGAGTCGAGATGGTCTCGCGGAAAAACGGAGATAGAAACGGAATCGGGATATGATTTTGATCCAAAGAGATGCGGGGAGGTTGGGGATAAGATTTGGCACGTTTTCTAGAAGGGTTTAGTTGGGAAAACAGCGTTGTCGTACGGAGCTCGAGCTCCAAACCATGGCGGACGGCGCGGTCGCGTGCGGAGACGAAGCCGAGCGCGAGGAGGACGACGGGGCGTGGGGGCCCACGCGTCAGCGGGCGCAAGCGGACGCGCGCGGGAGCCGGGCCTCACGCGGGGTTTGGGCCGAAAGAAAAGGAAATGGGCCGGGGTTTAGGGAATTCGCCCCGTAGGATTTTCTGAGATTTTAATTAGCTTTTCTATTTTGGAAAATACCATAAATTCAAATAAGTAATAGAAAATAGCAAATGAACTCAGAAAAATTCTAGAAAAATATAGAAAATATATCTGAGCACATATAACCCAAATAAAATAGTTTTGGCTAATGTTCATGTTGGGATTATTCACATTAAATGTTTTTGATTGTAAAGTCCAATATTAAGCTTTTAAATTAAATTCAAATAAATCCAATTGGTGACTTTTCTCCCTACTAACCATTTAAAAGGTTTTTCAAGCTCAGAAAATTGGGATGTTACATTAGTCTCTCTTCTTCAGAGACAATCGCTAAAATTCCAAGGAATGCGGCCTTCTGATTGGGCTCCCCTACGCAAATCATTTTGATCCGCTCTCTGACTTCGTCAGAGGAAAGAACTTCAAAAAGATAAAAAGAGATCTCAAGGTTATAAGATAATCAGTTAAATAGCCTTTATTAGTCAGACCTTTCAAGACTTACCATCTCTTGAGTCCTTGATCACTACATCACGACCAATGTACCAGAGCAGGGAATGGTCTCGGAGCTTCAGGGGACTGATTCGGCGCATGGTGAAATCTCTCACCACGTGCCAAGAAGTCAAACCCTCCCTCCTTAGATCTTGGATGGCCTTCACCCATCTTTCGACCATCTCTATCTACTCCACGGTCTCCCTCCACTTTGGATTCTCGTTCGCCCTCTTACTAACGAAGTAAAGGACATCATTCTTCGTGACCGTCATGTAGAACCAGTTTTTCTTCCATGACGACCATGAAGATTTTGAGTACATTGGGATGTACTCATCGGCTTTCCCATTGTGGAGGCGCAATGAGCACTCCCAGGTCCCGCCATGGATTTCGCCCGACTTCGCCATCCGATAAAAGTACCTGAAGAGCTTTGAATTTGGGCGCACTCCCAAGTACGCCTCGCATAGATAGGCAAAACTACTAATGTTGGCAATAGAGTTTGGGGCTAGGTTCACCAACTCTACCCTATAGCACTCCAAAACTCGGGAGAGGAACTTGTGCTTCCGCAGCCTTAACGCGCACTCGACATAAGCGAGGAAGATATGGATTTCCCCTTCCTCACGGCTCAAAAAGTGTTCTCCGACCGTTGTCCTCCACTTGATTAAACTCTTATCCAGAAGCATCCCAATCTTTTCCAGTGCCTCAAGTTCCTTCTCGCTCAGATCTGAAACCATCCATTTGGCGATTGAATCTGACATACTAAGATCTTTTTTGAGAAGATGAACTGGGGTCGGATCAAGCTTTAGATGACAAAGAAGAAAGGGCCTGAGAGGATTTTCTTTAAAATGGAATATGAAAGATGTTGAAGGAAATCTGGAAGCATAAGAACCCAGGGCTCAGCGCAAAGGGGATTTTATAGCTCTAGATCTTTTAACCGCAATCAAGAGTTACCCAAAAGTTCAACGGACAAAACCTTCTCTCCAACGGATAGAAAAACTCTTTGGTTCCCAAGGCAGTTTTCTCAAGTTTAAAGTGAATACACATCACCTCGTGTGTCACGGCATTAAATGAGCGTTTGCCCGATGACGACTTCATCGGGAAAAAGTGTTCGCACGACACAACTCATTTAAAGTTCGGGGGCTAACTGACGAGGATTAAAATCTCTATATATTATTTTTAATACATAAAAGACCATATGTCTTCATGGTCGTAACCCCTAAGGCTAATTAATGACCCCATGGTCGTAAGGATTCCAGAAGTTACATCATGGGTACCCTGGTCGAAAGAGGTTTCATACCTAGTCCCCGACCAGGGAACTACTTGTAAAAGTAATGAACTGGCATCTGGATCTAACTCCAGGTATATTCTGTATCGTGTGATAAATGGAACACATCTTACATTCTCCATACCATGCGATGTCTCACGATCTTAAGACACTGATAATAACTACCACACGGTTAAGTATCTCACAGATACTCAACCGTGAAACGGTTGATACTTCATCAACCACCACCTCGCTCCGACCAGTCGCGACGCTTTCAATAGGCATCTCTTCTGGAAGTAACTGCCACCGCTTCATCAACTTCTTAAAGAAGGAAGCGGCGGCGGAAGAGAGGAGGAGAAAAGATATACAAGACAAGAGATCAGATCCCTTTCAAGAGATCAAGAGAATCATTTGCATTCCATCAAGATTGGAGCATAGCAGGCATTCTGCTTAGTGTAATTAGGATTAGTCTACTGCCTGGTCGTAAGCACCCCCCTATAATAGCCAGTTCATATCAATAAAGAGCAGTCCCATTCTCTCCCAAGAATTCTTTGCTACCTTCCTTCATTTATTTCGTAAAATCGCTGACTCGATCGTCGACAGGTTCTTTTGCAGAAAGCAGCATTTACGATAAATACAATAAATAGATTGAAGTGCTGAATTGAA
The DNA here is from genome assembly GCA_036346255.1 of Ampelocalamus luodianensis. NCBI lineage: Eukaryota > Viridiplantae > Streptophyta > Magnoliopsida > Poales > Poaceae > Ampelocalamus > Ampelocalamus luodianensis. The sequence continues at coordinate 6,027,608 of CM070628.1, forward strand.
AACAAGAGTAAATACATAAAGTAACCAACTTCTTTGAAACAACCAATGAACTACCCATCCAATTCCCAAGACACACCATCAAGTGAATTATCTATTCACCAAACAAACATTATATTCATCAAGTGAACTTCCCATCCATACTCCGACTCATTTTATAAAGAAACTCTATCTCCTGTGTGAAATCCCCAGGCACGTCCATAACCATGGACACAGCTATTCGAATAGTTTTACACTCTGTAGATGTTGTACGGCTTGACCCACAAGAGATAGATCAACTTATAATATCTGTCTGACACACTTCCATAGGTGTGCGACTAAGTGATCATCACAAAACCTTTCGGAAGTTTTATCTCAATAATTGACACTCCTGTTGTACCTATAGCCACCAAAAACCTCATCGTGGTTGACGTACAACGTTGGACAGGGAAGCGCCGAACCGTCCCGCGATGTGACCTTAGAAAAGGATAACACCTCCACCCACATACTACCTGAGATGTCAAAAGCCGAAACTCCACAACTTACTAAGTTAGACTCGTCCCATACCAGGCATGTGGTTGTACGGTTAAGGCTCAATTCAATGGCGCACAAGATTAAGTCCTTGACCAGTTACACAAGCAAGACTACCACAAACCCATAATGTACTCATCGTACCCTCCATATCCACCATCCACTCACTTGAGCAAAAACCATTTTTTTAACCAAGACTAATGACAAACCCCATCAGGGTACACAAATTTTAACAACAGTGGTGAACCACCACGATTCCATATATCATTAAGTCAAGATTAATCATTATGACACATGTCATGATGAACCCCTCGTAACTAAGCAAGACTAAGCATCAATACTATATGAATATGTCCAACTAAAATTATCCACGCTAGGGTGATAAAGGATTCATGGCATTCAAATAATCAATGGAACCATAACGACAATAGGTAATATCTAAACCCAAAATAATTTGTATAAAGGTAGCATGCAATTGTATGAAACAATATACTTTTGAAATCATAGGTTCAATATGATCAAAAGACCACAACTTTCCTTGGAATAAATCCTAGGATTGATCTTGATCTTGGTACACTCCTCCTTGCTCAAAACTGCCCGAAGTATCGACGTCTACTCGCAAACAAGCAAATAAAACAAATAAATAAATAACAGAGAGAAAACAAACTCCAAAAATTAAATCAAAATCTCAAATAAATAGATCTCAAATTTAGATGAATTTAGAAATTTGAATGGACTCAATCGGAGTTCGGATGCAAAAGATATGGGCTTTGGAAGTTTGAAATCCATGAAATAACCCTAAAAAGGATTTTCTGGAATTTCAGGATTTAATTTTCTACTGTAAAATCAACTTATGATGCCAGCATGATGTAAGCCCTAGAATTTTTGGTCAAAAAGGATTAAAAGAAAAACTGACGTGTGGGCCCTACGTGTCATAGACATGGTGTATGTGGACTGGGTCTACAAGGTTTTTGATTTGGCTCCAGGTGGATTGAGCCACGTAGGCACATATGTGGCGTCAACACGGATGACACGTAGGTGCAAGATCTGACATGGCGGCTGAGATGGACAGACATGTCATCTAATGACATCACACTCCCGACGATCTCTCGGACTCCGACGACAACGCAGCACAGCGAAGTCCCACTGGCGGCGAAGGTGTGCGCTCGATAGCTCTCGCAAATGCGCACCTAAAGATACCTGTTTGGGCATGGAAGGATGTCTGTGGTGGTCGGAATTAACGAAGATGTGGAGTGAAAGGTATGGGTGTTGTTAAGGATGAGCACCAGAGACGCTTCGGGCCAAAGGAGGGGTGCCCGCGGTTGATCTTGTGACGAGAAAGCCGGTGGCGCAGTCCACGGAGGTGGAACACGGACGACGGCGGTGGAATTTGAAGATTTGAGCTGCGGCTCCAAAAACCCTAAACTCATGATTGCGTCGTCTCTAGAGATTTAGGGAATCAATGGAGTGGGGGTTCGGGACGAGGAGGTCCAAGCGATCGCCAGGCGGCTATATATACCGCAAGATCGAGTCCGGATAAGGAAGCCCTAATTTGAGTTGTTTTCAGACTTGATCAAATCCAGAGATTAAAAGGGATTCGAGATATGATTTTAACAGATTTAGATGTGAAAGGACAAGATATTGAGTTTCACACGCAAACCCAAGATCTTTTAGTTGAAAATCCGATTTTGTCAAACGGCACTTCAAGGTGCAACAATGGAGGATGTAGCGAAGCTCGTGCGAGGACGAAGAAGAGGTTGACGACGACGACGTGGCCAAGAAGGTGGGTCCACAGGTCAGCGGGGTCAACTTGGGTGAAAGTGAGTAGCAAAAGGCACCATAGGAACTGATTGGTGGAACCAAGGCGATGCGCGCGGAGAGAGAGAGAGGAAGAGAGACTGACATATGCGGGACCCGCATGTCAGTGGGAGGAGGACGTGCGCGCGAGGTTGGCTGGGCCGCACAGGGGTGGGCCAAGGGATTGGGTTTCGGCCTAAGGACCTTTTCCGAGATTTTAATTAGTTTTCTTTTTAGAAAATAGCAGAAAATACAAATAGAACTTAGAAAATAGCAAATGCACTCAGAAAAATTCAAGAAAATATATCCAAGCACATAGAACCCAAATAAAATAGTTTTGATAATAGTTGATATTGACATTTAATCATATTAAATTATTTTTATTCAGAATATTCATATTAAGCTTTAACTTTAATAGAAAAACTCAAATGGTTATTTTTCAAAAACATACCAAATTTTTGGGATGTTACACGCGTCGACATGTTCATCGAAGTCCTCACTAGGGACAAGCATATTATAGATGATATTGTGTGAGGAGGTAACCATTGACAACGCCTTATGAGGGCGCACGGCTCCGCAGCCTGTATGTCACTTGTTTCCGGAATTGGATCCTCTGCATGACTGCTTGCCACTTCGTAAAAAACTCACTGTGACGGTAAATTCCTCTCGTACGTGTATAATCCATCGAACCAGAAAATAATGTAGGCAGTTAGTCCTAAAAGAAACATAGGCACTCAACACCAAGGTCCACGGAGCGTGTGCGTCTTCTGCCTTCCCCCGGCGCGTGTTAATCTCTGCTCTTTTTTTTTGCGAAACACCCAGTACAACACATAGACGCCCCACACACGCACACCACCACACGCACGCACTCACACACACGACGCCTACGGAATACCGGACGAGCGGAGTTTAAAGAAATGACGAAGTCACCACCGGCGCCTCGCTTGCGACGAGTACGTCGCCTCCCACTGAAAGAAAATCCTCCTAAATGAGACACGTAGGGTCAAACCTAGGGTTTGAACCCTGATGGGCTGGGGGTACAACCACCTCCACTAGCCACCCAAGCAATTCTTAGTTCTCACGTTAATCTCTGCTCTGATGTTGCAAGGAGCCATAGATCAATTAGTTTGGTGGCAAATTTGCAAACATTATTTCCCAGTGGAAGTAGTGTACTCAAAGGGGGCGTCTAGGTGAAAGCAGAGGATTGGAATCAAGTTTAATTTGGAGAACATTTTCTAGCATAAATTGGAACGATAATTTCTCATGCTGTCACCTTCAAGTACAATTATGCACCCATTCTCTTATCACTCCCTCTATTCGAATTATCCTAGAACGTGCACTATCAAATTTTAAAACCTTTGACCACTATGTATACTGTTCGCATTAGTATATTCGTCAGCAAAATTACTTTCATATGATTATTTTTATTAACATATAATTGTAAAAAATAATAGTCAAAAGTAAGCATTCGAAGACCATATCGATATCCAAAAGATATCTGTTGGAAAGCATGGCAGAAGATTGCATGTTCAATACAGTATACAAGGCCAACCAGCGCAAGTTCCGGCACCATGTCTCTCTTCCCTACTCTTCTACGCACACCAGCATCAACCCTAGTAGCCTCCGCCCGATCTCTCCATCCTCCTCCTGCGTCCTCACAGACATTGACAAGCACCTGCAGCGCATGGTCCTCCTCCTGTTGGAATTGGGCCTATATGTGTAAATACTTATTCATTCCTAAAATTCCAAAGCATGCAAAGTCTTAGACCAAGGTGGTCTAAATCATAGACTAGTGGTCTTAGACCAGGGTGGTCTAAGTCTTAAACCAGTGTGGTCGAAGTCTTAGACCAATGTGGTCGAAGTCTTAGACCAGGGATCTTAGACCAGGGTGGTCTAAGTCTTAGACTAAGGTGGTCTAAGTCTTAGACCAGTGTGGCAAAGCCATAGACCAAAGGGGTCGAAGCCTTGAACCAATATGGTCAGATCCAAAGACCAGTGTGGTTGAAATATACTGGTCGAAGCTATAGACCAGTGTATAATCAGGATCTGATAAACACTGCTTAATTACCATTAATTGGTTTTGAATTAGCAGTTACCAGTGGTTTAATATGAGCTTTATTAAGAGTAGTTACTAGAGAGTAATTGACTCGATCTCAAAAAGAGCTGGAGACGTCCAAACCAAAATGAATTGGGAAACACTTCCATTCTTCCATCTTCCTCTCTGTCCTTCTGTGCTGAAGAGTTGTGTTGTCAAATCGAAGAGGTCCCTTCTCCTCGGCGTGCACCGAGAAGGAGGGTGAGCAGATATCTCCGAACTATTGTCGCAGAGTTCACCTGCACGGGTAGCAATAAGGTTTCTAAGCAGCGCATCTGCGTGACCGTTCGCTGCGCTGCATCATATACGACCTGCACTGCTTCGAGACTACTCTGCTTCCTGTTCTTCATCGAACCCAACTATAAGTTGGTCGTACAACCACTCTATTCTGTTATAGTCCTATTTTTGTGTATATTTAGAAGTGCAATTAGTCGTCTGCTATTGATATCACTTTATACATCTCAAGTTATTTGTGATCTTTGCCTTATACTAAAATCTAGAATTAAAATATTGTCCACATTTCCAATAATCCAGAAACCTTATTGTGAACTTTTTTGTGATTCAACAATGGCTGGTGCTTCTGATGCTATGAAACCTGAGAGGTTCTCTGGTCAGAATTTTCGTAGATGGCAGACAAGGGTCAAGTTTTGGCTCATGTCTTTGGGGCTGTGATGGGTGATCCATCCATAGTATCCATATATGATTGAACGGACCATGAAATTCGATATAGATAACAACACAACCCTTGGATGCATACTAACCATACTGGCCGACCAGCTCTATGATGTGTACGTGGACTTCAAGTTCGCCATAGAGTTGTGGGATGCACTAGAGCATAAATATGCAAAACCTGAGGCTAGTTGTTGGCTCTATATGTGCGAGCAATTCTTCGACTATAGCATGGACGATGCGAAGTCGATAGTTGCACATGCTCATGAGCTTTAGCTACTGCTCGGAGACATTGCGCATTTGGGTTGCGTATTGCCTCCTAAGTTTGTGGCTCCAGGCATTGTTGCCGATCTTCCTGCTTCATGGGAGGATCTCGGGAGGAGGGTAAGGGTGTGGGCTCAGGCGCTGAGCACCATGGACCGCGTCTTCCACTGCCGACACCGGGAGGCCTGCAACCTGATCAACGACGCCACAGCCGTGCAGCTGGTGACGCTGGGGGAGGTTGTGGCTGAGACCGCTGGCGTGATGCTTGTTAGTTATTAATTTTGTTTTCGTGACGCTACTGACTAGTAGATCAATACATGAGAACAATCACATGAACACCAAGACAGACAATGAACACAAGTGTATGGAGTCGAACCCCTATATGTTTTATTCATTTGTCCATCATTTGTACATAGGGGGTCCTCATATTTATAGCCCACAGGGGTGGTTTAGTCTTTAGCCCATACAAAGGTTTCGTAACACCTCTCTTAGGCAATAGACAACTATATGCAAATGTTTCATAAAAAAAACTCCTTCCAAAAATCCATTGAAAAAAAGGAATGGAGAAAAGAGTACATTAATTCGTAAGTTACATTACGCTTGTTGCCTCACTAAAAACCTTCATACGAGAAAACTTCAGAAAAACTCACCAAGAAAAATAGTACAATATTTAATCTTCAGGATCCAATCCTCAAGATTTTGGATAAATCCTCAAGATTTGATAAGAGTCATGATATAGGGATTTACTCCCCCTGAACTCTGCAATTCTTTAAATTATCTCATTGCAATGCCATGAATGCATCTTTGGAAACTTGATCCAGGCAGTGAGTTAGTGAATAAATCAACTAGATTTTCACAAGGATTTGTTTATAAGATCTATGCCTCACTATTCTTCTGGATTTCATGACGATAGGAAACATTTAGGAGCAATGTGCTTCGTGATGTTGCTCTTGATATAACCCGTTTGAATTTGTGTAATACAAGCAATATTATCTTCGTAGATAATTTAGAGGGTATTGACGGTATTAATGCCACAATACTTCTAGATGTGGTTAATCACATGTCTGAGCCAAACATATTTAGGTGATGCTTCATATAGTGTTATAATCTGTGAGTGGTTGGTAGAAGTAGTTACCAAGGTCTGCTTAGATGACTGCTAAGAGATGGTTGCACCACCACAAAGTAATATAAATCTATTTTGGGATTTTACACTATAGATATTTGACAGATATCTTCAGGATTTAGTAATGATCATCAGAATCTATGCATGATCTTCATGATCTTTGCATTGTCGACCAACTGGATCTAAATTGTTAAGTGATAAAACCTATAAGGTGAATTTAATCAGTAATCATCATATCAACAGCTTCTAGGCTTGACTAAGATTTCCAAAATCTCAAATATGATAATCAATGTTTGGAATATGCTCCCCCTGAAGACAACTTCCGCTGAAGTCTTGTTGCTCCAATGCCTTTCATACATTTTTTGGAAATGAACATAGGCAAGAATAATGTGATCAAATCTACTGGACTATCACGCTGTGGAGTCTTTCATACAAATATCCTATTACTCATTTAGAGGTTTAGGATCATCGTTGTTCGGGAGTAATATGTTTAACTCTTCAAATGCCACTATTTAATTATGCAACACAAGTAGATTATCCTTGGAGAGGATATGGGGTAATACTAGCTGCAAAGTTGTATGCCTTGAGGATACGATTTATCAAAACCTTTCAGGGTCTTAATATCCTGTAACTATATCTGGGTGGTTAAAGTTACAACGAATAGTCTGTTTTACAGAACTATAAAGTATAGTTGTACCACTCTAGAGTAAAATATAACCAGACTTAATTTTGGCGTTTAGGGGATTAATCGCGAATACTACCAATGTATGATGTACATTCATGGTATTAGAGGAAACCACAATTCCACTAACTTCTGGTGGAAGATGCACTTTATAAGTGCTTGTGTGACACTTTTGGTCTTTAGGTTCTTCATTTTATTCTTTCGGGTCATGATGGGTCTTTGTCCACTTCTAGGGATCCTATATTTATTGGTGTGATTAAGAAATCGACTAGTAAGATAATTTTCCTTCAGAGAGATGTTCTCTCTTCTGGGAGATGCACTCTCTTCTGGGAGATGCTCTTACTACAAGTAAGAGGTTATTGGGTATGAGTTTTATATATATATATATATATATATATATATATATATATATATATATATATATATTACGATTTTGTTTCCTTTCTTACTAAGAATTTTGAGTTCTTTGAGGATCTCAACAAGGATTTTCAAAACCCATTGACTGCATATTTTGTTCATACCATTTGCCAGAATTATTATGCAACAAAACATTATATCATTCATAATAGGAGAGTAATAGTTTCTACGGGGACCTTTGAACCATAACTTTCACTACTTCATTATATTCATAATAACCCATCAAATATGAACTACTTGGTTTCAAGACTTTTATTTAGCAATTATGGTTCAGCCTCATATGATTTCATTACGTGACTCGATATGAACACTTTAGGCGCTCGACCATGGACTTTGGTTCTGGATCCGTGTTCTCATAAAAGAAACTTTAGCAATTGTAGAGGCAAAGTAATTGTCGACAACTTTTCTCCTATATCCTCCAAATTGAGGGTATCTTAGTGTTAACCAGATCTTTGTCATTTCCCAAACAAAAGATTCTTGGTCCTTCTTTATTCATAGCATTGTAATATGTGCACATCGACTTGTTGGGGCTTTCATCTCCATGATGAACCTCTTCATGAGGTATTTCACCTTCAAAGTGAGTTCTCTTCAAAAGAGTTAAAGGAATGATTAATAATTATTTTGACTAGTGTCATTAGATCTTATACCCGCAGGTATCCCCATAGATTATAGATCAATAACCAATAAGTCAATTTCACAGAGGCGGATATACTATCCAACCTGAGGTATCCCACTCTTAGCGGCGTATTTACTACAAGTAAACACTGTGGTAACCCCTCTATAATTGGAAAGTATCTAACAAGCTCCCTGCTTCTGGCGCAAAGGAGTATAAATCGGAGAAGCCACAGATGTGATTACGGGTAAGCTGTTGATTCCACCATCCGTGGATACTGTTCTTTTTACCCTGGAGCAACTCACTTCTTTATATCTCATAAATTCCTAGTAGAGAACAATCCAAAATCTGAACCTTTGGAAAAGTCCCTAGGAGTTAGCACACCTGTAGGAATGTTAGAAGTTACGTCAACAAGAAAAGAACAAGCCGTGATAATTCAAAATACCAAGTACCTAGCCGACCTCGTTATAATCCACTTGAGTAGACTAGGAGTAATTTTGGGTATGGAGTAGTTATTTGCCCACGGGGTAAGTATAGATTTGCGAATCCGCACAAGCCTCCATCAGAAATCCCGACGGGACACGATGGCAATACCTCGAAATTAGAACCTAACAAACACCATCTGACCTTAGTCTGGCCAACCTTCTAGCAGAGGAAGTACAAGACCACTCCTTGGCGTTGACAAGTACAAAAAACGATGAGAAAATACAGCTAATTCGAGAGCATCTCAAGATCGCTCAACATAGGGAAAGGAGCTACACAAACCAACATAGATAAGACTTACAGCTCAAAGTCAGGGATCAGGATTATTTAAAGTATCACCTATGCGCAGGGTGTGTCAATTCGGATCAAAAAGGGAAACTAAGTCCACGGGATGTTGGACCCTATCGGATACTAGAGCGTAAAGGCACCTTAGCATATTGACTGGAATTACCGAACCAATTATCAAGGATTCACGACGTATTCCATGTTTCCCAGCTCAGAAAATGCTTGAGGGAACCCTCACATCATCTAACCAATCTCGATATACCACTGCAAGATGATCTAACTAACGAAGAACACCCAGTGGAGATCGTAGCAACAGAAGACCGTATGTTGAGGAACCGAACGATACGTTCGTGCAAGGTTCAGTGGAAGAAGCACTCTGTCAGCGAAGCCACGTGGGAGAAAGAGGAAGAACTACGCGAAGACTACCCCTACCTTTTCAAGTGAGAGTATGATTTCGGGGATGAAATGTTCCTAGGAGGGAGGATGTGAGAACCTGGAAAATTTCAAACTAATTTAAACAACGATAATAGGTAATTAGCAATAAAATAAAAAAATTCTAAACATAAACAAAACATAAACTCAGTTGATAACAAACACATCACAAAACAATTCAATATAAGATAATATTATTGTTACGAGTTCATCAACAGGATTTACAACATAAAATTATTCAAGCAAAAATAAATCATTTTCATCCAAGCGGTAACAAACAAAAATTTATAAAGCTATTATCAAACGCATCGCCAATCAATTTTATACAAAGTTTATATCTGCGAGAGTTCACCAACATAAATTACCATATGAATTATTACAACAACATTTCAGCATAAATATAAATCAGAATCCAATATAAGAATTAATTACAAGAGGACATACAACACTTCATTATCAATAGTTCACAACAAGAATTCACAAATACAACATCAATTCAATCTCAAAATCAATTACAATAATTCATTGCATCGGATCAACCTACAAGAATTTATTACAAGTCAAAGTAAAATATTGCAACTCAGGATTATTTACTACAAGAATTCGTGCAAGCAAAAATAAAACAATAATACGATCTCTAAATTAATTACAAGAATGCATTGTATCAGATCACAATATAAATTACAATTTTGAGTAAATTACAAAAGAATAAAATAAAACGCTTGCAAGCATACCGCCAAAGCCCTCCCTTCATTTGTCCATGTATCGCCAGCCGTCAACACTTTCCTCAACCCAATCCAAAACCCTACACATATTTCCACCGACCGCCCGCAACTAATAGAACCGCAGCAAAACCAAAGACTATAAAATGAATTTAGAGTAGGGAAGTTGTGCTGTCAGAATAAATGAAGCTAATCGAGGTTCCCAGACTAACCTAGATCAATCGGCACCGTCTCGCTTCAGTGGGTTTCATCACCCAACAGTTTTAGAAATCCGACAACCACTTTTTTCGACTTACCTCAACCGTAGAAAAATCCAACATTGCCTTATGGACCAATGGCCTATTCCTTTTTCGTCGCCCAATACCCACTTTCTATATTACCGACTTACCGTCCGCAGTAGAAAAGCCAAAGAATAGTACAGAGAACTCTCCATAGACCAAAAGGTCCTTACCCAAACATTCCCATGTGAGAGAGCATGCACAGCCCACATGCACCTCCCCCGTAAGCTTCTCCCTCACAAAGCCAACATCTCCTCAACCCAACCCCATTTCATTTCACAGCCACATCCAAACCTCATTTCTTCCTCCCAGCCGTGTGCCTCACAGAGCAAGGCAAGACCAGTGCACCTCGGCCAAACCAAACCAAGCGAGCCAAGCCAAACAAAGCCACAACCCACCAGCACTACCACACCATTGCCATCACCACCAAAAACACCCACAGAGAAGAGGAAAAAGGAGAAGAGGAGCAAAGGAGTTGAGGAAGACGACGGAGCCAGGATGACAACCAAGACCAAGCCAGGCCGACAAGGGACTAGAAGCAACCGGAGGAAAGCAACACTATACTTCGGCCAGCAGCACCAACTCGGCAAAACATCACCATTCCATCCCAAATCGACCAAACCAGCGAGGTAACCCACATCCTTGCCCCCACTTTCATTTTTGGTCCACAAGGAACCACCCCATATGAACCCAACATGTCACAGATAGCACTCACATCAATCATTCCAGCACCAAACCCACCATTTCCCCATTTCTATTTTGCCAAGCTGAACCCACTTTTTTGTTTTGATTTAAGTGATGCTTATCTCCTCCGATTTCAATTAGTGAAACCAGCTACAGTATCATCTACGGTACACCGCTACAACATCATCTACGGTACACCGCTACAACATCATCTACAGTACCATAACTACAGTACATCTACCGTTTCTCGGGTGCTTCCCCAAGTGATCACCCATCCCGTTTTTACTCTCCACCCTTAACCTCCGGTTAGCTGAACCCACCTCGGTAGCCCACATCATTCATCCATTTCCATCACGGAGCAAAAAGGGGGGAAACGAGTAGGGTAGTAGTATCCCTCAGTGCATCGGCAGCAGAACACCACCACTGGCACGAGCCCACCCCATCTCCTCCTTCAGGCATGCATGAACAACAGTGAACCCACCTCCAGTATAATCACCATGCATGAAACAAAAATCAACTAAATCAGACAACAAATCATGCCCACACCAAAGTCCAAAGTGAACAAAAAGGGGGGAGGCCGAGCCGGGCGGCGGCGGCCAAGCACGCGCAGGGGTCGGGCAGCAGCCGCACGGGCCGGGCCTCAGGCGCGGCCGAGCCAGCGGAGGCGCGCGGCGCTGGGCCAAGCGCAGGGCGGCGCACGGCCGAGCCGGGGAGGAGCCGAGGCGCACGGCGGCCATGGCGCGGGTCGAGGCGATGCCGACAGCCGGACGGCGGCGTCAGGCCGGAGGCCGGGCCAAGAGCCGGCGGCCAGGGGAAGTGGGGCCAGAGCAAGTCTCCAGGGAGAAGAGGAAGTAAAGAAAGAGAGAGGAGAGGAAGCGAGGAAGAAGAATGGGAATGAGAAAGAAGAGAAGAGCCAGGGGAAATGTCGGCCGTGAGTAGAAACTAGTAGCCTGCGCGCGCCGCTTGGCGCGCGACGAAAGACAGAGCCAGAGATGGGAGGCGCCAGGAAAGACAGCCAAAATGGGAAAAGCATGATTGCGGAGAATAAGCAAACCAAATGGAGACGGGGGTGTAATTTTTTTTTTATTACAAAGAAGACACATATGCACACATCTCATCACACACAACTCGCGCGTCTCATATCACATGTCTAGAAAGACGGAGGCCGGGAATAAATCCGCAACTTTACAAAATATGTACTGAAAGCGCACTCATATGTACATAAAAGTTGACATAGTAAAGGTTCAAGTTGAACAAATTACATATTTCTAATACAACCGATATCACAAAATATTGTTTGTGTTTGTGGACTGCTGACTATTGATTGCTGAGAATAACACAATGTAATTCATTGTATAGTCTGTATATTATACTAAGTATATATATTGTATAAAAAATTTGCATGCAAAATATTTTGGAGGTGCAACTGCACCCCCATGGTCTCACGTGGCTCCGCCACTGTTGGCTCGGATATGAAAAGACAACTATCATTAGACCGTAGAAGACATTAATAAACTCCATTTTTTGACAGAAAAGACAAACATTTCCCTAACAAGGTAATATAAAGAAGCATTAAGGAACTTATACACAAGAGGGCTATAATATCATCCCAAATTGTCAGTTCGATCACAGAAGAGAGCAAACAGCCAGACAGCGCTAGCAGTACACTGAAGCATTGTATCAACCAGTTAATAGGCAAGGCAAGCAGTTAATCGCAACCAGCGGAACTTGCTCGCTCACCACCTTGTACACCCTCCTGAACGACCCCGCCCCGACTACTTAGTTTGCTGAGAACAACTGTAAGTACTTTGGAAAACACTTATTCAGATATCCCATCAAACTGATAAGTTACATACAAAGAAGTGTCTATTATAAATTATATCAACAGCACAATACAATGATCCCCTCCATACAATGTTGTTATACCTGCAGCTCTCTAGCTTATCCCTGTCACCGCCGGCAGCCCACCGCTCCCGAGTGAGGAGGAGCTTCCGCCAATGGTGACGGGTCCCGAGAGAAGTCGTGGCTCATCATCGCCGACGACCTTGAGGCGACCTATCGCCTCCTCGATCGGCGTCGTGGAGAGGTCCAGCAGACCGGATCGAGTGAGCCATCCGCTTGTACTTCTCGGGACGCGGCGAAAGAGCTTCTCCGCGCTCTCTCGCCGTAGGTGTCATCGCGGCGCACCGCATCTTCCGCAATGCAGTGTTGAGGCGGAGAGCAAAGTCATCGACGTCCTCACCGCTTGAAGGCCGTGTTCTCCCACTCCGTCGCGGTGCTGCGCAGTGTGAACTTGCGGCGCGGCCGCCGCCGCGTCGTGAGGCGGCGATGGCGTCCCAAGCCTCCTTGTCGACCCGCTTGTTGGAGAGCGAAGCGCATCTCGGCGGGGCTGCGGCGATGAGAGCATCCAGCCGCCATCGATCTGGTTGTAGTTGGCGTCGCCGCACTGCATCGCATCCCACATGTGCCGCACTCGAGCTTCACCTTCATCACGCGCCCACTCGACATAGTTGGCCTTGGTGAGGTAGGCCACCCACCGCCGGGCGGCGCCCTCGACAACGACACGGAACCCGTGGTAACCCACGATGCGGTCCGAGAGAGAGCCACGCAGCGCTCGCGGAAGGCCGCGCTCTCTATCGACCGTCTGCCGCCGTTGTCGTGCGCGCCTCTTCAGAGTGCCCGCCGAGCGCGCCTCCTCGAGGCGCCACCGCGCGTGCACGCCTCCTCGGGGCGCCACCGATATGCGCGCCTCCTCGAGCGCCACCGCGCGCACCGCGCTGTTCGATCGCCGCTAAGCTCGTAGCGCGGCGCGGCTGCCCTTCTGCGCCGCCCGCTCGCGCTGGCTCCCTCGCCAGCCGGTCGAGGTCCGCATCGACGCTTATCGCCGCCGAAATGGATTCTGTGACGCCGCGCGAGCCTCGACCTCGTTGTTGCCGCACGCGCATCGACCGCCGCCGCCGCTTCCGCTTCCGCTCGGCTCGCCGCTACCCGCCACGCCACCGACGGCGCGCTTTCCGCACCGCAACGTCTCTGCCGCCCTTCGCGCTGCTTTGCCGCCGGCGAGCTGGCCGTCACGACGCCGCTGCTCGAGGCGGCCGGCCGAGATCGCCTGCGGACATGGCGCTCTTGGGGTGTTGCGTGGAGAGAGGGTTGCTTCGACGCAGCCGCCTGCCGTCTCGGAGAGGAGTGGCGTGGGCCGGGGCCGCTGGCCGCTCTGGGTGAAACCGCTGAGGCGGAGAAGGAGATGAGCGAGGAGATGCTTAGGCTACGGATAGTATAGCTCGATACCACTTGTTACACACTGGACTTGCTCTTGGTGATAGCAAGATCCTTACTCATGGAGAGGATGACACTTGGATTATCTTCCTTCTAGTTTGTTTTAAGGAGAACACCAAATTCAATTACTCCAGCGACCTTTTACAGAAACCGATTCCAGCAAGGAATTATGAAATTAAGCATTGCTTTTACACCAACTACTAAGCACAGTAGTAGTTCGTCTATTTTACAGAAATAACTTCCCTAATTGTTTATCTAGCAAAGCAACAGCCCAGTAACAATCATAAGCACCACCGCAGGCATACTGCTCTAACCTGCTGCCTTTGCTAATGCAGCAGAGCAACTAATGAACTATCCAACAATACAATCCTAAACTTGACCATTCCCAATTGCAATCCACTGCAATTCTGAGAAAGAACGTAAGACACTCTCCTGGCCATTTCATCAAACACCATTAATGCACACAACACCTCTGCACCCTCTCCTAGGCTTGCACCACAGCAACAGCACGTCTAGAAAACGAACAAACCCAAAAGGAATGCCAAACTGTGGCTCACTCATCGTTGCCGGCCATGGCGACGACCGAGAGGCGCGGCCTGCGCGGGCTCGGGCGGAGACCGGCAGCGGGCCTAGCCATCGCGGCGCGCCCCGCGGCTAAGCGGGAGGCTGGCCACGATGGCGCGAGGACAGGGCGGTGGCCGAGGAGGTGGCGGGAGACGGATGCGTAGGAGACCGCCGACCGGCGCGCCGATGCGGTAGCTCGGATGGGTGGCTCGGCTGCCATGGGCGTTAGCGGTGCGGTGCCTCTCTGTGGTTTTCTTGGCTTTTGCCGCGAACTTTCTCCTTGCCTTCCCTGCCTACCGCCTACGCGGCCGAACCACCACACCGAAATTTTCACTTAGTCATGCCCAGGGGTGGCCAAACGGGCCGCCCGCCCGGCATGGCACGGCCCGTTCTGGCACGGCTCATTTCGGCCTGTGTACTATTCGTATCGTGCCGTATCGGCCCACGGGCCGAGGTGGTGGCCAGGCACGGCCCATCGGGCATTCGTGCCGTGCTAGTCCGGTCCGAGCTCGTTTAGCCCGTCGGGCTAGAATGAAAAAAAATCCGAAAAAATTCAGAAAAATATGTACAACTCAAAAGTAGACATGAACATTGAAAAATTAAGACAATCATATTAAAAATGTAATAAAGAGCTTTATTAATGTCCAATTGGCTGCCTCGTTAAAACCTTCGTCAAGTAAAAACTCAAAATGAGAAAACCTTGATAAAGGAAAAAGAGTACAGCCTATAACTCTACAATTGTACATACATGATACATCCTTGTTCTATGTGTCGGTGTCATTGTCTAAGTACAAATTTTCGAACACCTCCGACAACTCTGGATTTTTCACAGAGTGTTGTGTTCGTGAATCGGCTTGTTCCCAGTCCTTCACGGTTAAAAGGATCTCCACCATCTCACTTGTGAGACTTGTTCTTCTCTCCTCCAATATTCTTTCAGCGATCGGAGGAAACCGAGAAACGAAGCAGTTAACACATCACGTGCAAGTATGGATAGCACGGGATATGTTAACTTATGGGATTGCCACCATTGCAAGATGTCGAGCCTTCGAATTGAAATCCACCGATCTGTCGGATAGGTGGATAGTTCTCCACTCCTTGTGGGTCTTGGTCGAGCAAAGCGCTGTGTAGTAGAAGAAGAAGACCTAGACTCGGAGGAAGAGGCACCAAAGATCGCACTCCACATATTTGTCTTCCCACTCGAGGTGGGGCTCTTTGGAGGTCGCTGCGGCGGACTCCCGAACTTATTTTCATACCTTTGATAAACCTCGTATAGCCGAACGAACTTACGTAAAATAGTTAGTATAGTCTAGCCAGAGCATCACTAAGAAGATCAAGTCAGCATCAAATGCACCAATTTTAGCCCTAGGATCTAAAAAGAAAATGCATATAAGTAAACGTGTCTCAATATTTAAGGTATTTAGATTTCATGGCAACAATAGCCTCACGTAAAACTAAGTCATTTTCATGCATTTTCAATTGGGTATTGCAATCCGTAAAATAGTATACCATGATAGGAGATGTTGGAGTGTGGACAAAGCAACAGTTTGCCTCATAAAAAATCTTCTCAAAGAACGAACCAATGTTTGATTAATAGCAAAGTACCATCAATGCTAGGATAGTGCGTTTCAGAAAAAGTGCCCTGTATGGTAAAAGATGCTTAAGTGAGGTAAGTAGAGTTCCACCTTACCTCCATGTCCAAACCGAACTTTCTTGGACGTACACTCATTCTCGAAGTTCTTATATTGTGCTATTCTTACGTTAGAATTATTCAAGAAAGAAATCGCATCATCGCAAAAACTTTAAGATTCAACCTCTTCAAACCACATTTGACTATAAGGTTGATAATATGAAGCGCATCGCTGATGTAGCAACAAGGAATCGCAGGAAGAGAATATTTTATCATGCACCGAGTAAGAATGTCCATAGCCCTAGAGTTTCACGCGGCGTTGTCTAAAGTAATTGCGAATATTTTTCTGTAAGACCAAAATCTTCCACGACCCACTGAGGTGTGCTACATCAATTAATTTCAAACCTATAATCCTTTTCTATTGGAGGTCGCAACTACACTAAGGTAATCCTCCCTAAGCATATGTCCGACTCCCTAACTTATTTTCATACCTTTATTTTATTACGACGCTCATTATAGTATTTCACTAGATCCCTAGTTGTTGTCTGTCTAGAAATGGAAGCAAATCTAGGATTATGCTCGGCCCTAATGTAATTTTGGAAAGAAGCAGACTCGCCAAAGCTTAGCGGTAAATCCTCAGAAGCAATTAAACGACAGAGAAATTGGCGGGCTACCTGAGGATCGTAGTTCCAGCTAGATACTGTACCGTCGGGGTTGTATTGCAGCTACGTCTGCCTCATCGCCAATCCTTGCTTGGTTCGACATCTTGCAGCATGTCTAAGCAAGTGTCCCATTCCACCTGTAGACTTCGCAGACAATTCATGCTAACAAATTTTACAAATAGCATATGGTACCTCATTTCCCGCTGCGTCTTGCTTGGTTGTCCTGTCGAAATTCTCCCACACTCCTGATGTAGACGGCCTCGACCTCTTTGCTCCGCTTGCCGTTGAGCCTGTTGCTGACGTGGAGCCTGATGATGGAACTCCACCATGCTCCTCTGGTGAAACCTCTGGTTCATTTGAGGTAGCCGCAGCCGCCTCTATGGACGCAATTTCCTCCGATGAAAGTCTATACTCACCAAGAGCAAAGTTGTACCAAAAACGAACAATAAAAGCATTACAAAAATAGTATTGTACCTCTTTCGCTCACTTGCGGCCAAAAATTGAAATTTCAAAATTTTGGCACAATTTTTTTGAATTTTGCCAAATTAGCTCAACACGGATTTGAATTTGCACAACACAATTGCAAAGAGAATGGAGAATGAGGGTGTGCTGAATGAGGGGGTATGGTGGCTATTTATTAAAAAAAAAATCGGCATTTTTTGAAATTTTTTTCCAATTTTTTAAGACCCCAGCGGGAAAAAACAGTCAAAAAACGGCTAAAATCTCCCCCAACGGCCAGATTTTTCGGGTCGTGCCGTGCCTAGGCACGGCCCACCAGCCCGCCCACCGCCTCCCGGCCGCCCCGCCCCTTTCTTCCTCCCGGTTCCCCTACCGCCTCGCCAGCGTCGCGCGCGACGAGCCCGCTGAGCGCCTCGCCGAAGTCGCCAGCCGCCGCCACCGCCGCCTCCTTGTCTCCACGTGACCCGCCTCGCCGACCCCGCCCCGCCTCCCGCGACCGCCGCCTCGTTGCCTCTCCTCGCGACCGCCGCTCGTTGACGCCTCGACGCTCCCACCGCCGTCGACCTCACCGCCACGACTCGCCTCATCGACCGCCGGCGGCGCCTCGACGCGCCGCGCTCGCCGACGCCTCCTCTCGGTCCTCGGCGACCGGTCCGCGCAGCGCTCGTGCCCGCGCCGCATGCGCGCCGCCTCCGATCCTCGCAGCCGCACTGCGCCTCTCTGCCACGGGCCGTGCTCGCGCTCGGCACGTCCGCGCGTTGCACGCACGTACCACCGCGCCAAAGTGGCGGCCAGCACGCCGAGGTCTCGTCTTGGCCAGACGACCCATGAACGATGCGGTGGGCGTGCTCGTGTCGGTCCAACGTTGTTGGGCTTGTGTCACCGTTAGGCCCAACCCATTTGGCCCGCACTAGTCATGCCAAACATATCCTACAATATTCGTGCAATTTGCTACAGGTTTACTGCTAGTAAAATAATTTTAAATACATGAAACAAGTGAAAATAGTAAAGATTAATTTTATCTATTCAATAGATAATTTTATACATTTCTTAGAATTTCCTGGTATTTTTGGGATTTTCTGATAATTTTAAAGGTCTAGAAGCAATTTTTCAGATTACTAAACCCGTTAAATAATTTCCCAAACACAGAATACCAGGGAAAAATAAACTAATAAAAATACGATGCTTTGAAGGTGTACTAGGTCTAAGGTTTCACAAATTATGGAAACTTATATACCTTAGAAATTCAGTTTCTAGAATTAATTTAAGGTTATTTCACAAAAAGAATAATATTAAAGCAAATAACCATAAGACATGGTCTAGATTATAAAATAATCATAGAATATACTAATCTGTCGTAAAAATTAGATTCCCTCAGGGGTTATTCTGCAAGAATATATAAAAATCCAAAATTTACTGTAAATTTCCCAAACTGCAGGGTGT
This sequence comes from Ampelocalamus luodianensis, assembly GCA_036346255.1. Taxonomy (NCBI): domain Eukaryota; kingdom Viridiplantae; phylum Streptophyta; class Magnoliopsida; order Poales; family Poaceae; genus Ampelocalamus; species Ampelocalamus luodianensis. The sequence continues at coordinate 6,046,690 of CM070628.1, forward strand.
TTTCTGCAAAATGTCCTTATCCGTGAAAAATACCTCATAATTTTCAGAACTCCAATGGACTATCTGCAAATTTTTAGGATTTTTCTTTTTTCTCCCTTGTTTTTCGATTTTTTTTCCAGAATTCCTTGGGTTAGGCCCACTTGTCTTGGCCCATTGTGGCCCAAAAAGAACCAGCGGCTATACATGGCACTAGGGTTTTCTGTTTCGCCACCGTGGTGGCAACGACACCCGTTATTCGGTGCGAAGGCGCGTGCGGTTGCGGCAGCGGTGAGTGGTGACGAACGCGTGGGCGTGCGGTAGGGGTGTTCGTTTGGTTTTTTAGTTCAGTAAATACGGTATTGTTTGTTTGGTAAATACAATGTTTTTAAAAATACGACTCGGTTTCGGTAAATCCTATTGTTTTTCGGTACAGTATCGGTAAATACTATATTTATCAAAGTTGACGTGAATTGCGAATGACGACGTTGCACGTAGCGGCAGTACTATGCATCACACTATCGCAGCAGGCAGCAGCACAAAGACACACGATCTATTTTCAACACAGGTCCCCTTGGAAAAAATAAGGAGCACTGCAAACATTTTTCCTCAGAGAGAGAGGTAAGAGAGATTGGGAAGAGCCGGAGAGGGCAATGCGGACACGATAGAAAGGCGCCTCCGGCAGAGCTAGGCAAAAAGGGACAGGGTATATCAAGCTTGAGGGCCGAAGACCTCCCAAGGAGCAAGGCGCATCTAAGGAGAGCAAGCTTCAGCCTGGCTTGAAGCTTGAGCAAGGAGCTGAGAACGACACACACACAAGCTCGAAGTTCCAACGGCAGCTAGCTTGGGAACTTTGATTATGTCCCTTGATTATTTGGTGGTAGAGGTACGAGCTCTTTTTTGTTTGTAGGTCATATTATACAGCAATATTTTGTTGTCTCTCGTAAATATATTGAGGATCGTATTATTCACAGGGAAAACGCTACTGGTTGGGAGAAAATTTCTGAGCCTAGCGATAGAACCTGGTTACCGGCGGTTACCAGAATTTTTGGATTTTTTTTCGGCTGAAATTTTTGAATCGAAATTTGAAATTCCAATTTGTGTCGGTCCTAACCAGCCGAAAATTGGCCAAAATTTCAGCGATTTTTCGGCGAAAATTTTAAGAAGGCCTTGGCGGTGTTGTGGAGGTTGCACTTTGAAAGAATTCAGGTTCCAAAAAATCTGAACTTCCAGGTAGCAAAAATCTGAACTTCAGAGAAGACCGAAGGTTCAGAGACTTCAGCAATCCTGTGTTGACAGAATTCAGGCAACCTGAAAAATCAGACCCAGGGGTAAAACGAAATCACTGTGGAAGAACAAAAACGAAATCTCAGGAGACACAGGAGTTTTGGCGCTGCAATTGCTTACAGTCTTTTTGTTCTTTTCGGTCTTTATATAGATAAACAAGAAGACACTGTTTCTGATACGGCAATACTCAGAAACGGATTCAGACTTCAGTGACAGAACCATGTTCAGAGTCGGACTCTGCTTGTCTCTATTTTCCCAAACCGAAAACAAAAAACTGACTCTTCTTTACAGATTCGGAATTGTCTAACAAATTGACAATCCAATTACAATTCTAAAAACAGAAAATGAACACTAATAAGAAAGGCTCTTCTGCGAAGGAACCCCAAAACAAACAAGAAGCAGCAGCAGGCTCGTGCCATTGCCACCCGGTGGAGAACTGGAGACCCTGACCCGGATGACGTCGACGGCGCCGGCCATGTCATCATCCTCCTCCGTTGCCCGCCTCTTCTGCACCAGCATCCCGCCCAGCCGCACCTCCCACTCGATCTTCGCGTGCTCGGCGACCATGGCGTAGATGTCCGCGCCGCCGCCGGTGCTCTTGGAGCAGCTCCTGAAGAGCCTCCTCGGGCTAGGAATCTTCACCATCTCTCCTCCCTGCTCTCAAGCGCCAACAGCCCTGCGCCCCTGCCCAGAAGCAGGCGCCGCCGAAATCGCCGCAACACGAGATGGGTTCGGGGTTAGGGCAGAGCGAGAGAGGGGATAGGATGGAGAAGGCTGTGCCCGGTTGGGCGAGGCCGGGAATTTCAAATCAGGGCGAATTTTTTTGGCCGGCACTGTTTCTTACCGGTTCACTATGGTAAGACCGAAAATCGGCGGCGACCGTCGAAATTTCGCCGAAATCTTTTTCCCTGATTATACAACAATATTTCATCTTGTTTTTTCTCTATTCAACTCACCACATCCACTCGACAATCACAAGATGGCCCTCTTTCCCTGAACAAGGACTGATGGCAAGAAGCTCAGCAATGAACAGAGAAAAGGTATCGGGAGCATGAAAAAAAATCCTATAGGATTTGATCCACAACTCCATCTCAGTAGACCAACTCTACCGCGTGATACAAGTATTTGCCAATCTCAAAGCGCACAACCCCATAATACATCAGCCACTCAAACTGGTCAATGTGCTGCTATGGTTTTGACATGTGTAGTTGCGGATTATGAGGCTATGCGCTTTGAGATTGGCCAATATATGTGTCACGCGGTGGAGTTACTCTACTAAAATAGAGTTGTGGACCAGATCCTATAGGATTTTTTTTCCTCGGGAGCATACCTCAAATGTGAACAAGTTGTGAATAGTAGCATATAGCTTAGGAGGCTAGAGTTCAATCAATCGTTAAGAATTTCCGCCAGACCCATTTAAAGTCCTGGATCCCTAGTAGAGCTAGAGAAATGTGCGGCCCAGATAAGGGGCACCGAGTCCTGATCAAATAATGCCGAAATGCCAGAGCGTGGATGGGCCGAGTGCAAGGGCGAAGGCCCTGTGCCAGAGATTTCGGTTTTTAGCCGATATTTACCGAAAAACTGAAATACCAAAAAAACAAGATTTTTGAATTCCATACCAAATACCAGTCAAACCGAGTTGATCGGTACGGTTTGGTATTTTCAGTACGATTTGTTCGGTTCGGTTCGAAAATAAACAGCCCTAGGCGCATTGGGTGCGTGCGTGCGACCAGTGGCCCACGGCGGGAGTGGCGCATGCGGCCGACGGGGCCGCGGCGGCATCGGTGTGTGGCCGTTGCGGCGGCCTGTGAGACCGGCGGTGAAAACGGCACACGGGGCGGTGAAAACGGCGCACGGTGCAGTGGGCGAGCGACCGGCTGTGTGCAGCGGCGCTACAAGTGGGGCAGTGGCAGGGTGGTGCGGCGGCGGCAAGCCGACGGCGCGAAGCAGCGCGGGCGCATCACGTCGTGTCACAGCGACGCGTGACAAGCAGCCGGCGGCAGCGCTCGGTGCGGCTACGGTGCGAGCGCGACGCAGCGCGGATGGCGCAAGGCCGGCGGTGCACGGCCATCGGGGCCGGCGAGGCTGTGCAGCGGGTTCACACGCGGCGGGCACCAACAGCAGCTCCGGTGGCTCGGGTCAGCGACTGCGCGGCTTCGGGCCGACGATTTTTTTTCTGTTTTCGTGCATGAACGGTACCAGTAACAGATCTAATGCAACCAGACGAATCTACTAACTATAAAGCTAATTAATCACAAGGCTAATTGGCAAATTAACATATCTAAACTAATACATGCAAATTAATCTAGTAGATTAATCATAGCAAAAACAATAAATTGAAAGATGAAATTCCGGCGATATAACGATTTGGATGTGTAAAGCGATTCGTGCTAATAACGTGTTGAGAAATAACGGTTGTCGTCACGTTACTAACTAGCACATCAATTCATAAGAACAATCACATGAACACCAAGAGAGTAACACAATGAACACAAATATATAGAGGAGAATCCGTATCTATTTTATTCATCTGTCCATCATTTGTACATAAGGATCCTCGTATTTATAACCCACAAAGGTGATTTAGTCTTTTACCCGTATAAAGGTTTCGTAACAGTGAGAAGCCGGCATGAGACGTGGACCTGCACACCTGGATGAGTTAGCTGCTGCATGCACGTGTGTTAGTTTGTTACCGAGTTAGTGGCGCAGGAAGAGGTCCAAGTTACTTACTTGGCCGTGTGATTAGAGTTTGCATTATCTCTTGTATTTAAGTAATTGGGCCGCAATGGAATAACAGAACAAAGAAAAGAAAAGCTGCATGCAGTTGTGGAGCACAAAAACTTATCTGTGTTCATCTCAATGCATGTGTTTCAGAGATAAAACAATGTGCGAGTTCTCTCCGGGGGCTAATCCTAACAATGCTGAAGCTGGCCAGCGTCGTGGCCTCGCTGGGAGCTCCCCGTCGAAGCTGCTCGCGGTGCTCGACGTGTACGTGCCGGTCTCGGAGGCGTACCCCGGCCTCGCGAGGATGTTCTCCTGGGGCCCCTCCCACCCCGTCTCGGCCGCATCCGACGCCGCGCTCGCCAGCCTGGTGGACGTGTCCCATCGCTGCGTGCGCGACCTTAGCGCGTTCATACGCTCGCACTACCCGTGGCGGATGCCGCAGGCCGGCGAGGTGCACCCGTGCGTCAGGTTCTCGATGGGCTACTTCCACTGCAAGCTGCGCAACCACGTCTCCCTCTACTTCGTCCTCGCCGGCGAATAAATTGGTGAAGCCGAGGATCGCCCTCGGGTCAGCTGGACTTGCTCTGGCCAGCCAAGGCTCTGATCGCTGCCAAACTTGGTGAGGCGAAGACTTTGTTTTTTTCTTGATTGAGTCTCGCTCTTTTATATATGCTGCTTTTATAGACTTAAGCATGCAAAATTTTTGGAAGTGGAATAAGGAAAGCACTAACCGAATCAAATACAAAACTAACCTATTCTCTAACCCAGTCTCTTAAAGAGAAACTAACTCTATCTCATCTCTTAAGGAGATTAACTCTAACTCAAATCCTTCATACAGAAAGACTCTAATCCTCTGTACCGAAAGCATCCTATGCTACCATATCGGTAGCAGTAACCGATTCGGTTACTGTAGCAGAATCCGACACAGGAATAGTCCCCCGGCCGAAGTTGATGTCGCTGCCATACGTCGACGTCTTTGATACATCGTCCCCACAAAGGTATCCACAACATTACCTCTCTCTCCGCAAAACAACTCGTCCTCAAGCTAGAACAAGGGATAACGTTGTTGAAAAATCATCCAAGCGCACCCAGGTCGTATCGGAGAAGAACACCCCAACCATTGAACGAGTAGTTTCCAAGTACCATAGTTCAGACGAGTTCGGACAATAGATAACAACAAAGGAACCACACGACCATGAACACTATCCGGTAGTCGGCCAAGAACTGGTGGAATCAGCTCGAGATACTTTTTGAGTAAAGTGATATGGAAAATATTATGGATATGAGCTTTGGGAGGGAGCCGAAGACGATAAGCAACTATGTCAATGCGTTCTTCAACCAAGAAGGGACCGTAAAAATGGGGAGCCAATTTAGAACGTTGTTGGTCTGCGATGGAAACTATTTTGCGGTCATGAAGGCGAAGCCAGGCCCATTCACCCACCTCAAAGTTGATCTCACGGTGATGTTTATCATAATGTTGCTTCATATAATCCTGAGCTTGAAGTAGGCGTTCGCATATTTTAGTGAGAAATTCATCACAGTCACGCTGCTGCCGATCAATAGCCGCCACTCATGCTACACCCGGCTGGTACGTTAACAAAGTGGGAGGGTCGCACCCATAAACTACCCAAAAAGGTGTGGTACGCAAGGCGGAATGATAGGAAGTATTGTAGCAAAACTCTACCCAAGGAAGCCATTGCTTAGGACGATCACCAAACAGACATTGTAAGTACATAGCAATTGTGCAGTTGACCATTTCAGACTGACCATCCGATTGTGGGTGAAAAACATAACTCATGTGAAGCTTAGATCCCGCAAGACGAAAAAGTTCTATCCAAAAATTACTGGTGAAAACGGGATCACGATCACTCACGATAGAACAGGGAATACCATGGAGACGAACAATATCATCAAAGAAGGCACAAGCGACAGAGCTTGCTGTGTAGGGACGACCAAGCGGAATAAAATGGTTGTATTTCGAAAAACGATCAACAATCGTTAAGATAATCATTTTGCCACCCACCTTGGGAAAGCCTTCAATAAAGTCCATGAAAATATCCTCCCAAGCTGCTGATGACACATTCAAAGGTTGGATAAGTCCTGCTGGATGTAAATGTTCAGTTTTATTTTGCTGGCAGACCACACAACATTTGATATATTTGTGAACCTTTTTATTAGCACCAGAGTTGAAGAAGGCCGCTCGAAAGCGATGTAAAGTTTTTCTGAATACCTTCATGACCAGTACTATGCGCATCAGCAAGCAATTCAACCCAAATAAGCGATGAATCAACCACAAAAACATGCCCATTGTATAAAAGCAATCTGTCCACGAAGTCCAATCGGAGTCGATTGTACCAACCAATATTTTATCGTGCAATACCATCAGTTCGGGAATAGATGAAACCTCCTGCTAAAGGGCGGTGAAAATGGCGAACTTCGGCCCAGATAATGCCCGAATCGCCATGTCCTCCTCATCGCTCTAAGACAGTGCATATACTGCCACGTTTTGTTGGCCAGGACGAAACTCCACAGAAAAATCATAACCAAAAACTTAGCTCACCCCAGTATGTTTAGGAATAGTCAAGAGCTATTAATTGAGCAAAAACTCCAAGCTATAATGATCTGTCCGAACAAGAAAAACGCATCCCCAAATATATGACCACCAATGTCGTATGACCTTGACCAATCCAATCAATCCACGTTCCTAAGCAGCCAATTTAGCATGGTGAGGAGCTACCGCCCGAATGAAAAAAAAAAAAAAGCAATTAGGCCTCCACCTTGGTGCAATACAGCCCAAACCCTGCACCAGACACATTAGATCCACCGTGAAATGCTTGGTGAAGTTAGGAAGATGGAGGACTGGCGTCGTCACAAGAGTTGTCTTGAAAGCCGCAAAGGCCGAGTCGGCGTCTAATGTCCATGAGAAAGCTCCCTTCTTGAGTAGTTTTGTGAGGGGAGCTTCCACCGAGCCATATTTCTTGATGAACTTTCAGTAATAACCGATGAGGCCGAGGAACCCATGAAGTGCACTGATGGTACATGGTTTCGGCCATGCCTGAACTACATCTATCTTGTCAAAATCCATACCCACACCCTGACCGAAGATGATGTGATCATGATAAGCTACGAACTCGGTGCCAAATAGACACTTGGATTTCTTCAGAAATAGCTCATGATGCTGCATGAGTTGAAGCACGGTGCACACTTCTTAAAGATGTTTAGCCCACAACGAGTTATAGACCAAAATATCATCAAAGAAAACAAGGACAAAAAATGAATAAACAACTTGAGGATGTCATTCATGAGCGCCTGAAATGTCGCCGGAGCATTCGTCAGGCCAAAGGGCATCACCAAGAACTCAAATTGGCCACGATGTGTACGGAATGTTGTCTTCTTGTTATCAGAATAGTGCATCAAAACTTGATGATAGCCACTGCGCAAATAAAGCTTGGTGAAGAAACATGCACCATTGAGTTCATCCAAAAGCTCATCAACGACCAAAATAGGAAACTTGTCCTGGATTGTCTTGTCGTTGAGGACATGGTAATCCACACAAAAATGCCACGATGCATCCTGCTTTTTGACCAATAATACTGGTGATGAAAATGTTGAAGTACTTTTGTGGATAATACCTTGTCCCAACAGTCATCCCATTGCTTCTCAATCTCATTTTTCAATAATTGTGGATAACGGTATGGCCGAATAGCCACTGGAATAGTGCTTGACAGGAGGTGAATGTGGTGATCATGACATTCGGGTGGCGGTAAGCCCTTCATCTCTTCAAAAAGAATAGAGAATTCGTCCAGAATATCCCCTATCAAGTTGTGTCCAGTAATGGCACAAACTTGACCTTAGGTTGAGGCAGCATCCAAACCCGCCCATGTCACCCGATTATCGTCCCACCAGAACGACCTAGTCAACTTCATGAAATCCCATAAAATAGGGCCCAAAGTATGGAGCCATTGTACACCAAGGACCACGTCAAAACCGTCGAGAGGAATTATGTAGCAATCTAAAAAAATCTTCATGATCAATAGCAAATTGCATGTTTGTGCAGACGCCAGAGCTTGTCACACAGTCATCATTCGCCACGGTAACGCCCATGCCTGGCCATGGCCGCGGAGACAGACCCAGTCAATGTGCCACAACTTCGGCTAAGAAAGTGTGGGTGGAGACGGAGTCCACGAGAGTGAGCAGTTCGTGCCCGTTGATTGCCATCTTCAATCACATCGTATAACCTGTGCAAATACCGTTGAGGGCATGGAGAGAAATCTTGACGTGGCCACTATCTTTGGTCGGCTCGTCGTCATCGTTAAGCTCGAGAAGGAAAATTCCCTTCAAAGAACAACGATGGTTCCTAGATAATTTTTTGGGGCAATTGTAGCACAGTCCCTTAGCGCATCGATTATACATCTCCTCCACAGACAGATGTCGAAATCGGGAGGCAGGGTTGGCCGCAGTGTCAGTGGTCGCCGACAGTACGGACGGCGCTGGTGTGGCTGCCGCCGTAAGTGTCGAAGTCGGCATGCTGGTCCTTGTTGCCAAATCCACGGACGTGAAGCGCGGTCCTGCGAGGGTTTTAGTGAAGGCTTCGGATCCCCTGATGTTTCCTCGAGACGTTGCTCGTATGCGCTAGCCGAACTCATGGCCATTTGAAGGTGCGTTGGATGCTGGAGCTCAACATCGGTTTGCAATGGCTTGCCCAAACCGGCGATGAAAATTTGTACTTGCTGTAGTGGTGAGAGTGGTTCGACATATCATAAGAGCACTAAAAACTCATTTTGGTATGTGTCAACCATTGTTGTTCATCGGAGTTGAGCCAATTCACCAAGAGGGTTGTTGCAGATGGGGGTCCAAACCACATGTTGATGAACTCCGAGAAGCGAACCCAAGAAATAATGCATTTATCGTGTTCAAGTTGGTAGTACCACTGTTTGGTAGGATGCCAACCAAACTCACTCTTGATCCATGCATGGTTCGTTGCCTCCGAAAAAATTGCACACATCGCTAAGCCAAGGAAGAGGATCTTCCTCTCCATCATACGTCGGGAAGGAGAGCTTGTGGAAGCGATGAACTGTGCGCTGATCTTCATCGTCGCTAAACCCGGGCTCGGGTGGCTGGCCTCGGCCGTCGAAGCCTCCGTTGCCCCTACTGGATGTCGTGGGCAGTGTTGTCGCGCCACCAGTCTTCCACCCGGCGATCACTTGGTCATGTGCGGCTTGCTGTGCCTTGATGTTGCTGATCTCCGTTATCATGATTGCAAGTTGCTGGAACATGTCATCGAGAGTTTTGTTTTCCATGGTGAAGGATGGTGGTGATGGCTCTGATACCAAATTGATATGGCGTGGGATCGAGGAGGATGAAGATGTGAGGGGGATAAATTGGCGATTGCGAGGATCACTCTCGGGTTGGTTGGACTTGCTCCAGCCGGCCGAGGCTCTGATCGCTGTCGAACTTGGTAAGGCGAAGACTTTGTTTATTTCTTGATTGAGTCTCCCTCTTTTACATATGCTGCTTTTATAATACTACTGCCAATTCTTTAGCTCTTACAAATGTCCTTCATGTGCCTCACATCTCAAAGAATTGTATCTGTGCATAGACTTACTAAAGACAATAACGTCTTTGTTGAATTTCACCCTAATTACTTTGTTGTCAAGGATCGGGCATCATCGAAGAAAAGCCTGCTTCACTGCATATTTGAATATGGCCTCTATCCTATCAAGTCCACTGCCAATAGTTTCTCCAAGAATGCCATGCTCAGTCCGAAGATCAATGGCATGCTCGCCTTGGTCATCCTTCATATCCCAGATAGTTCAGTCCATCTTACACCTTAATATGTTACCTTTTGTTAGTCCTACACATAATTCAGCGTGTAATGCTTGTTAGCAAGCTAAGAGCCATCAGCTCCCCTATTCCTCATCTATTCATGTGTCTAATTCTCCTTTAGAACTTATACTTTCTGATGTCTGGTCCTGCAATCCAGTCTGTAGGAGGATACAAGTATTATGTTAGTTTTATAGATAACTTTAGCAAATTCACATAGATTTATTTACTTCATGCCAAGTCTGATGTTGAGAATGTGTTCTTACAATTCCAAAAACATGTAGAACGAATGAATTCTTGACAAGAAGATCAAGGTGTGCAATCTGATTGGGGGAATATCAAAAATTCAATAAATTGTTTCACGCCATTGGTATAGAACATAGAGTTTTTTTTCCTCACACTCGTCAACAGAATGGATCGACTGAACGAAAACATAAGCATATTATTAGAAACCAGTCTTGCACTCCTTAATCTTTACAAAGAGGGCGTATGATTACTATATGTACGGTCGATGCAGGAGGAAGTGTAGCCTGTAACTTTCCTATGATAAAGTGTTGGGAATCCATGCATACGATAACGCTTTGTTACGCGTGGCAGCATCATAGTCACCTAGTGCAATCGTGAGCTTTGTTGCCCGACACCCGTTGGGTGGGTAGCTTTCAAATGCTACTTTTAAAAAAGAAAAGTCCTATTTCATTAATAAAGAAGGCAGCGAAAACAGCCTAAAATAGATAAATTTAACAAGGCAACTTAATTACACGGTATAGAATGCTCCAAGCATTTGGCCTAGCGAGAATCCAAGCTCTACCTTCTTCCTTTCTCGTTGCGACTAGGTCCACAGATGAGGTTGTCTTGTTATAGAATATTTTGTTGTTACATTCCTTCAATATTTTTCAAGTGATCCACCGTGGCCGTCGTATTTCTTGGGAGACTTCCCATGTATTGATCATTGTCCATCAATCTCCAATATTCTGTACCCAACGAGATGGCATAGGCGTTGCCCATCCCAGTCAAATGGCCATCGAATTTCATTCTCGTCGTGAGGATATGCAAGCGTTAAAAAAAAAGTGCAAGTCATTTTCGGTGCTTCTTTCCCGATGGTATCGATCGCGTTAGCCGCGTCCATGTATATAAGAGATACGTACATATAAAAGCCATGTTTATATGTATAGTAGAGTGTTCCGCAAGATATCATGATCCGATCCTCAATTGTATTGAGTCTTTATCTTTCCTTAATGCATTTCTTCTCTGTATTTCCTTTCACAAATAGTAGCATGCATGCGTGCGTGGGAATTTCCTCCTGTGCTCCGCCTCCGCATCGCCCATAACTGCGCCGCCTCCTCGCTGTTTCTCTCTCTCCTCGAGCCGCATCCCACCTGCCTGCCTCCGCCGCGGCCGCCCGTCCCGCCCCACCTCCCTGGCCGCCTCGTATCCGCGCGCCTCGTCCGATCCCCCCCTGACCCCGTCGGCGTCCCCGGCGCCCGGGGCCGTGGCCTCGCCGATCACCGGCGAGGAGCTCCGCCTGCTCCGGGTGTCTCCGTCTGCCCGGTTTCGCTCGCCGCCGAGTGCGGCCGTGTCCGCGACCTGCGACGGCGGCACGGCGGCGGGAGCTAACCGCGGGAGGAAGCGCTTTGTTGCCGCGCGGACGGGCACAGCTTGAGGTGCGATTGTTGACCGAGCAGCCTGCGTATTGTTGAATCCAGCCTTGTTCTTGATTGTTGCCTGAATACGTTTTTGCTTCTTCGAATTGTTCACTATTGGTTCTTATAATGGGCGACTGGGAAAGATAAAGATTAATCTGTTGGGTGTGCAGCCGGTAGTTAGTGCTGGGCAGATTAACATCGGTGACGACGCAACTGTGCAGATTTGCCATCCTTAATTTCAAGTATAGAAAAGTAGTATTATGTAGAGTAACAATAGTTTTTAATCAAGCATATTTTTGCAGCTCTACAAGATATTTTTCCCTACAACCTGTTAGACATTGTTTAAATTTTGTTTACTGCATAGTAAGAATCAACATTAGCTATCCCCCTTTCTAAGTTATGAATATTTCTGTTCTTGCTGATAATTTTGCATTATCCTCGCTGCTGTACCAAGATGGTAAATCGCTATTAAATTCACCAATCACCCAGAAGCTCATATATATGGACTTAGGACCAACTTGGAATACCAGTTCTTATAGTTCAGCTGCAAGAAGCATGTTCACATAGATATGACACGTGTTAGACCAGATGTAAATTTCTTTGTTTTAATAGCTGTTTGTAATATGTTTTTTTTTTAAAAAAAAAAGCTGTTTGTAATATTAACTGTTTGAATTTTCTAGAGAACTATTGAAAATGAATTGTATGGTTGCAGTAAATACTTAATATGCATCTTTGGAGGCTTCGGGACAGCAAAGTAGTTCAAAGTTCTTTACAAATCGATCTATTTCCACATACAACTATACAAGCAAGTTAGTATCTCTTTTTTATTTGCGTGTTGTTTGCGACGGGTTTTGCTTTTGGTTCTTATTATGTTATATTTTTAAGCATTGAGCTCAAGTTTCATGTTAGTGATATATTTGTGATGTACTTTTATTATAGGGAGTGTCTATACAACATGCGACTGATTTTTTCTTAGAAATCAGTCACTTTTTGAACCATCAGATGAAGATCTAATGCCTCAGATATCACCCCCACCCCTATATCCCTAACCCAATCTCACTTCCCACCCTCTCTCCCTCTCTCTCACCAATCACAGAGTGCTAAAATCGCAAGATGTATAGCAGTTCTCTTTATTATATCGTGGTGTAAGTATAAATTAGTGTTAGACCTACGCTGTCGACAAAATCCTAATTCCGCCACCGTGTGCCTTGATTATGACATGCATGCACGTCCTTCTGCTTTGATCGCTCAGGGATTCCGGCTGGTGCACTCCAACAGTCACGAGGCAGACATGTTCCGGCAGGTGGGCGTCACCTTGATCACCTTCGCATGCTCCCTGGTGGTGGCGGTGCTGGCGATGTGCTTCTTCGTGGCGCGAGCGGTGCGGCGGGCGGCGGTGCGGGAGGCAGTGTTGGACGCTGACCTCGTCAGGCAGAAGGAGGCGCTCCGGCAGGCGGAGCGCAAGAGCATGAACAAGAGCAATGCATTCGCCAGCGCCAGCCACGACATCCGCTCGGCGCTGGTCGCCATCGTCGGCCTCATCGACGTGTCCCGGCCAGAGGCCCAAGCGAACCCCAACATCATGGACAACCTCGACCAGATGGATGTCTGCACCAAGAAGCTCTTCGGTGAGTGGGGAATTTGTTGGAAATGTAGATAATATTTTAATTTTATATTTTATTATGAGGCAAAGATCATACAAAACTAGAGATACGTAAAGCAATACTAACAATAGGCAACTCATTACACTTCTAAACATATACAATAATAGGATTATAGCAGAATAGTTTGGTCGCACAACCAACTTACAGTTGAGCTTGATGAAGAATACTAAGTAGCGCAGACTCGAAGCAGTGCAGAACGTAGATGTAGCAGTAGAAGTGAGCAGTCGCGCAGATGCGCTGCTCAAAAACCTTATTGCCACCCCGTGCAGGTGAAATCTACGACAATGGTTTGGAGATACCCGCTCACCCTCTTTCCCGGTGCACGCCGAGGAGAAGAGACGGCTTGGTTCAACAACACAACCCTCCAGCACAATAGAACAGAGAGAAAAAAAAAGAAAATAGAAGTGAATCAATCAATCTTTCGTTTGAATGTTTCTAGATCTTTTTAAAGTCGAGACAATTACTCTCTAGTAACTGCATAACAAAGCACATATTAAATTACTGGTAGCTGCTAATTCAAAACTAATTAATGGTAATTAAGTAGTGTTTATCAGTTCCTGATTACACACTAGTCTACAGTTTCGACCACTGGTCTACAGTTTCAACCAATGTATTTCAATCATATTATTTCGACCACACTAGTTTATGGATCCAACCACTATTTTACGATCATTGTGTTTCGACAATAGTGTTTCGACCACTTTATTTTGACCACGTTGTTTGACCACACTGATCTATGATTTCGACCATATTATTACGGTCACACTAGTCTATGGTTTCGACCACTATTTTCGACCACAGTTATTTGGAGAGAGAGAAATGCACGATTAGCAAAATAAAGGTGGACTAGGTTCACGATACGTTCACGGTCGCGGTCGCAAGTCACAAGTCACGCAATGCCAAGCGAAAATACACGCGCACGTGCGTACGTGCGTATGTGTGACTTTAGCTATAGTCCTTCCCATATCACCCCATACCATGTGTCACATGTTTCAAGGGATGGCAAAAACTCCACTTTATAAACTGCTCTCCCACCACTTGATTAGGCAGTATAAGACTAAACCATGCATACTTTGGAATTTAAGGAATAAATAGGCCTTTACACTTATGGGCCTAATTTTAACAGAATTTGCATATGCATATCTCTATACATAGGTAGTATACATGCATGTGGTTAAATCTTTTTAAACTTTGACCGCTTATACACAAAAGTATCAAGATTGACCACAACAAATCCATACAAGTAGGTTTATCATCAAAAATATTATAATTTTTTTTGCTGATGTTTGTTATAAAGGTTATTGATAGAATTTCAAGTATGAAGAGTGCAATGTTCACAATAGCATATATCTTTGATCTGATGGAGTGGAACATTACATGTCCTGGTTCCATGTAGTTTTCTTTTCCAGCATAGAAGTACTTTTTAGGAAATTTTAAACCTAGGAAGGTGAAAATATATGTTCATAAATGTGGTGTAACTTTTGCAGATATACTGAACTCGATACTAGACACAAGCAAGGTCGAGTCAGGAAAGATGCAGCTTGAGGAAGTTGAATTCAATATGGCTGATGTCTTGGAAGAATCTGTGGATATGGTCAATGTTGTGGGCATCAACAAAGGAATCGAAGTGGTCTGGGATCCCTGTGATTTCTCTGTCCTGAAATGTGGGAATGTCATAGGGGACAGCAAGAGATTCAAGCAAATCTTGGACAACCTACTTGGCAACGCCTTGAAGTTCACACATGAAGGGCACGTCGTTCTCCGGGCTTGGGCGAACAGGCCGATCACAATGAGCTCCATTAGTGTTCCTTCGAGATTCACTTGTCGAAGGCGCAGCGGCAGTTTCTTCCGATGCTTGTTTGGAGCAAGGAAAGAATGCACCGAGAAGAACTCTTTCAATCCTATGCAAAATGATCCCAACTCGGTTGAGTTTTACTTTGAGGTGGTTGATACTGGCATAGGGATCGCCAAGGAGAAGAGAGAGTCTGTCTTTGAGAACTATGTTCAAGTAAAAGAAGGACATGGGGGCACTGGTTTGGGGCTTGGAATCGTCCAATCTTTTGTGAGTTATATCTTTTTTGTGTTAATACTCGCAAGTCTCAAGTATCTATGATACTTGTTTCTTTTCTCTTTGTAAACTGCTGCTTAATTTTGCTATTATTTGTTGTTCATAGGTTCGCCTGATGGGTGGAGAGATCAATATTGGAGACAAAGAACCAGGAGAAACAGGAACATGCTTCGGGTTCAATGTTTTTCTGAAGATAAGTCAGAGGCAAGAAGTTGCAGATATAGAAGAAGGGACGGTACCAATGAGTGATTCCGAAGTTCGAGCCTCGGTATTCAAAGAAGCCAACTGCTTTAAGGGTGGGCATTGTCTTCTTTTTGTTCATGGTGATGAAACCAGAAGAATCTTGCAAAACTGGATGGAGAACATTGGGATGAAAGTTTGGATGATCCCACAAGTTGAGCTTATTGCTTCTACTCTGGAGAAGGTGCATTCTACTAGTATTTCGCCTTCGAGGACATCGTCACCTGGTGTCGATTGTGACAGCACGGACCGGTGTTTCAGCTCCAAAGAGATGGTTAGCCAAGTTTTGCCAATGGCATTGAGGAACAACAATAGTTTGGGAGGCAACTTTAGATGGCACCATCCATTTGGTCTGCTTGTTATCATTGATGTGTCCAATGGGGCATTAGATGATATTTGCAGAGAGGTGACTAACTTTGTCAGAATCAAGCATCTAGTTCCATGCAAAGTAGTCTGCTTGGCTGATTTGAAGACCTCTTCTGAAGATTTCGGAAAGTTCAGGGAGATGAGCTCTGATCTTGTCCTGCGAAAGCCGATGCACGGGTCTCGGTTATACGCTCTTCTGAAGATCTTGAGGGACCTCCATGTCTCACCTACACAACAATCATCTCAAGTTTGTCCTGACAATGCTGGGACTAGTCAGCAAGATTTGCCAGAGATTGGTATGAAAGATTTGCCAGGGACTGCTGCATCAGCTGAGGTTGCATGTTTGGCTCAGGAACCGAATGTTGAAGATGATAAGCCATTGGCTGGAATGCGTGTCTTGCTGGTTGAAGACACTTTGGTGCTGCAAATTATTCAAAGGAAGATGCTGAACCAACTTGGAGCAACTGTTGAAGTAGCAGTGGATGGATATAAGGCTGTTGAGATGTTCAAAGATGCTCTTGAGCAAGCAAGTGTTTCAGAAGAGCATACAACAGTGCCCTTGCCCTATGATGTTATCTTCATGGATTGCCAGGTTTGTTTCAACCAGGACTTCTACTACCAATACAATCCTAAACTAGTTATCATTTCTATTTGTGCTATGTTGTTCTTTCTGCTTATAATGTCACCAATAAAATCTTTCATTGTTCAGTTCACTGGAGCAACTAATCTTTATACGACAACTTTTTTTCCTTTACACAAGGCTTGGTATGAAGATGGTTAATTTGACATTACTAGTATTTATTCTTTGTTTTAGATGCCCTTGATGGATGGCTATGAAGCAACGAAGCGCATTCGTGACGAAGAAAGCCGCCGCAGAATTCACACTCCAATTGTCGCATTGACTGCTCATGCATTGGAGGAGGATCTGCAGGAGGCTATTCAAGCCGGGATGGATCTCCACCTGACAAAGCCAATAGAAAGGAAAAGAATAGTAGAAGCAGTTCACCATGTTCGCAAAGATGAGAATTGATGCTATACATTTCCCCATCGCATGAAGAAGTGAAGAATTAGGTGTTTTCAGTGAGTAGGATGATGGTAATAACATATATCTGGTCATTATCTGCTGTTAGTAATTTTTCAGTATCTAGAATCCAACTAGAGCGTTAACTTTAGCAGCTGCTGAACTTTGGTGTGGTAGCAAACTCGGATGTGTCCGGATTTAACTTTTGACTTATTTATGTCATGTCGAATTTCCAAAAATATTTATGTCATGCTGAGTTTTCAGAATTTCAGTTTTGAGACATTTGTGAGTGCAACGAACAATAGAGGTTTATCATGTCACAACAATGCTTGCTTAGAGCTCCAACGTCTTTGCAAACATGCCACCGGGAAAACAAAATTTGGCACAAGTTTGATCAGATGAGGAGCTGAGATTGCAGCATTATATCTGCTTCTTGTTTTGCTCTAATCATGATCACTTCCATACCCACTCTATAGGAAAAAGAAAGTACAGATTACAAGCCATTATCCCTAGCTAGCAAGTTGGTGTGCCAAATATCTAGTGTACACAACACTAGATACAGTAACACATATCAGGCAGCACACAATGCCCAAACGAAAAGAGGATTTGGGAGGCACAAACGGAAAATAAGTGCAAGTTTTTCGCATGGATCTTAAGCCAAGATAAGATCCTCACGGCTGACAATCTATGAAAAAGAGGCTGGTCGCACCAACCCCTGTGTAGTCTATGCAAGCAAGTCCCGGAAACGGCATCACATCTTTGTCTATTGTGCCCTTTTGCGAGTGAAACTTGGTCCACAGTGCTCAATTGAACAAACTGCATTATCATGGCCTGGGTACCCCCACAAAACTTCAGGAATCTCTGGGAATGGTAGCAACGAGCAAGCGAACAAAGGCCAAAACAAGACAAGAAAATTCAATAGCCTAGTCATCTATATATTTTGGAACATTTGGAACGAAAGAAATAGGAGAATTTTCCAAAACAATTCTCTGAGCCCTCGGCAACTCACCTTTCAAATAAAAGAGGACACCCGTCTCCGAGAAAAAGCATTTCATACTTAGCTTCTTTGCCGGCTAAAGCCCTGCTTGTCCCTAGCCCAGTTGTTTTGGTGAAATTCAATGGCTTTGGTGGCATGTACTTAAATCATTTACTGACTTTTAACCCCATCTTTAATTGAAATGGCAGAACTCCTGCCTTCCCGTTAAAAAAAATACATATCAGGCAGCATAACTGACGATTACCCCTAAACAATGTACTGTACAACCTCCTCTCGTCTGTAGAGGACTAATCTATAAATAATAGCTCTCATATGCAGGCACCAAGTGGAAAAAAGTCACACCACAGGTCGTTATCCATGAACGACACATCATCCTTCTCCTGCATTGGAATTAGAATAAGGCTTCAGTAAATCACCATGCACTGTAATTCTAGGAAAATATAGGTTTACCGAGCTTGGCTGTGTTCAACGATGTTTAAGGCTTGTAAACGCTTTGAAGGCTTGCAAGCTAAATTTGATGATTGACAGGCTCGATGAACTCAATCTCTTGAGGAAATATCAAAAAGTATATATTTATTCTAAAATTCAACCTGTTAGTGTAATTGACTTACTTGTCTACATTTTGAGAGTGAGTTGTGCCATAGGCTCCACAGCATGGTAGTCAAATATTCAAGGCATATGGTTTCATAAAAAAATTTGGTGTGCGTTAGTACTTAGTACTAAGTGATTTAGCACTACAAATGTCTGAAGTTAGATATATTCTACAAAGATGAAGTTAGGGAACCAATTTGAAATTTGCTAGATTAAGTGATAAGACTACAGAATAAATGTTAAGTATACCTGTCCTATTATTCATACAGAACCGACACACCAAGAATGGGTTAGATATTCATGTAGAGAAGTCGTGGATTTTTTTTTTTAAAGGAAATAAAATTTTAGCACGGTTGAGGTTCTTACCACTTTATGGAATTGAGAAGGCCATCAAAATCGCAGCTACTAGAATTAAACCCACCCTGCAGCTTTGAAATACCCAAATCGTACATATTGTTCTGCTTCTGCTTATCTTCTTATGTTAATGTGTCAATCTTCATTTGTGGAACAAGTGATGGCACGATTGTATCCGTCTGTTCAGTCACACCGGCACCAACATTATAGTTAAAACTTCAATTGTTCAATCTTTGGTTATGTATATGGTCTTGTTTCATTACATCCATTTTATGTCTAGAATTACTAGCAACTCCAAACTGCAAGTATTTTGAACATCTCTCAGTATCAGCAGGAAGCAGAATCGTACTGCCAGAAGAACTAGCTCCACCCTTGGTATTGTTGGCTGCTGTAAGGCTGTCGATGCTCACTGAAAAATTTTCTTACCAAAGTTACACTGCTCGAGGGGTAGAAACTTTCTGGATTATTTCTTTTAGCACTTGATCAGTGGTATTGACAAACTCCTATTGAATTAATGCATCTTTAGCTAGATCTCAATTCTCAAATGAAGAGTCAGATAGAAGTTCTATGTGATTTGTGGAGGTGAGGAATCTAATTGTCCATGATGCTGTCAGTTGGCAATTGCTTGTCTTGAAAAAAAATGAAAAACAGAAGAATTTCCTATTGTAACAATCTATTCTATACTTGCTGTTTTTAACTAAACTATATTCTATGAAGATGGAGAGCATAGCAAAGGTTTATGAAGTCAAGTTTGTGTTGGATGTTGCTCAGTTTGGAGAGGAGAACACACTTTGGCAAAATGTAAGTAACTAATGTGTACTAATAATACTGCAGTGATGTGTAATACTTTAGCGATGCAATATGTACAAAGGAATTTCCAGCTGGTCCAAGTAATCGAACAAAATGCTAAGTTATCATAGTTTTTTTCTCGTTCAGGGTTCCCTGTACTTCTAAGCGATGCAATATGGTATGCTGATTGTCCCTGCCTGTACACCTTTTATTTTATGAATGTAGCTCCATAGTGTAATGTAACGCCTCAAGTTTGCTTTCTTCTCTGTACAGTATACAACATGTAGAACTGCTTCTACTTCAGGTATTCCACTACATCATCACATGGCCAGATAGTTAGTAATTTTTTGAAGAAAGTGAAGATGCCATATGATCAAGTTCTAGAAATTGTCGGTGTGGACACAGGGCCTCTGCAGGTATTACATTTTTATGTAAACAATTTCAAATTTCTTCTGGCAGGTAGCCTATCTGACAAACGGCACATGATCTATGCACTGGTAGTGATTAACTGGTTATTCTATCATCACTTTCTGGCCTGTAAATTTAATTAGCTAAATTTAGCCTCCCACCCCCGCGTGCTCTCCCAACGAACTCATTTTTTTTGCTGGACTTTTAATTCCCTCGTCTTTATTCAGGTTTGAAACATCGCAAATATAAAATATTTGGGCACAATATGACCGTATTTTTAAAGTTGACGATTCATATGATTGTTTTGTCATGGAAAGTTTGTTGTCTATTGGAGAATATATATGCTGACTTTTCTGGATTCTTATATATTGATTTATCATTCTGTTAAAAGGAACCTTTACATGATGGCAAAATCAGCACTTCTTACAGGGAACAAATTGAATGTTTGAAGCGGTCAGTAATGCTAACAACTGGTAACTGGTAAATGTTTACTACTGATTAGTATGCCTGTTTATTATGCAGTTTCGTGTGTATTATCATTGAAGAAGCAAATAATGCAGTCTATAGACTAGTGCCTGCCTTCAGTGTAGCTACTTTTGCCTTCATGTTCTGGAAAGGTACATACTCCCAACATGCATATATGTTCATCAGTCATCAATGGATTGTGCAATAGCATATATACAAAATAGCATTGTACTATTCAAGGTGTCTTGACAGATTTGGAATCTCGGTTTGAACATATTAATCAAAATTCTAATTTCTAAAATTTGTCCTTTCAGATCAATTAAGCTCCATGATTATTACCTCTTATGCAGATATGCTGTTATGTATCAGTTGTATGTTCTTGACGCCTTTGTGGGAAGATGTATCAAAGACGGCGATGTATGGTAGCGACATCAACTTCGGCCAGGGGGACTGTTCCCGTGTCGAATTCTGCTACAGTAACCAAATCAGTACTGCTACCGATATGGCAGCAGAGGTTGCTTTCGGTATGGAGGATTAGAGTTTGAGTTAATCTCCTTAAGAGATAGGATAGAATTAGTTTCTCTTTAAGAGATTTAGTTAGAGGATAGTTTAGTTTCGTATTCGATTCGGTTAGTGCTTTCCTTATGCCACTTTTGAAAATTCTGCATGCTTAAGTCTAATAGAGCAATGACCAATATGAGAGAGATTCAAACCTGCTCCATTGCCGAGCTGAACCTGATCTCCACCATGATACTTTTCTCGTACTGTGAGTCGATCAAGATCACTCGTAATATGATCTATCGCGCTAGTGTCGGTATACCAGTTGGGATTGTTGGGGCTAAACATTGCAATTAACAAAAATTCAGCACCTCTACTTATAGTTAACCAATGAGGATAGCTTCAACCAACAAATAAGTAGCGGAATTAACAATAAGAACATGCACAAAGTGACATAGCGATTTACGTGGAAAACCTCCTCAATGTGAGGAGTAAAAACCACGGGGCTTGCACAGCCCACTCCCAAATCTTCCACTATAATCAACAATGGGTACAAGGAGTCTTCTCTAGAGCATCTAGAGGTACATCACAGAAGCAACAATATCATCAAGATATAATCTTGGTATCATCATCAACAACCATACATAACTAACAAGAGGTACACTAACAGCTAAGCAGAGAAAACACAGTTTCTGTCCCCTTCGGTTATCAGCTCATATCTCACTAACCACAGATCCAAACTGCATAAAACTTGGCAGGAATGTAGATCCACGAGTCCCTAACACACTGTCCAAATTTCAGTCAAGTCAGACAAGGTTTCACCACTCAAACAGAACTTCTACCAAATCTGCTCAGTGCTGAATCTGCTGCTACCCGAACTGACAAAACCCCTCTCAAATCAGGTGCTCCTCTCGACCAATCAGCAATCCAACCGTACAAAGCGAAGATCATCAAGTCAAAACATACTGACCAAGTTTGAGCCAGATCGGATGACGTTTGATGCTCCGATCGATGTCTTGATGAAGACTGCACAGGATCACCCGAGATGGAACATAGCTTCTCTTCTTCTTTTCCCTCTTGTCTCTTGTTTGTTGTATGCATATGCTTCTCACTATCTCATCTCTTCTTCCAGCAGCAACTCAAGGAAATAGCTAGGGTTTTTTCTTCCCCTCACCAAGGAGGAGGCATCTCAACCGTTGATCAATAGAGCAATCAATGGTTCACAAAGCTTTCAAGCTTATGGGCTGATTTTGGGCTTCTTCTCCATGTGGAGGGACTCCAGTCCAACAAACTCCTCCTCCCGACATCATGGAGGGTCTAACCACCTTGCTTCAACCATGCCAGCAAACTGATGGCATGCCTTGAGCTTCTCCCTCGTCACTACCTTGGTCAACATATCAGCACCATTGTCGTCAGTGTGGACTTTCTCAAGCTGCATTTGCTTAGAATTCAACACATCTCGAATCCAATGGTAACGAACATCAATATGCTTTGACCTTGAGTGGAAACTTGAATTCTTACTCAAGTGGATGGCACTTTGGTTATCACAAAACAACACATACTTATCTTGATCAAAACCAAGCTCACTAACAAACCTTTTCAGCCATAATAGCTCCTTTCTCGCCTCTCACGTTGCAATGAATTCAGCTTGATTGTAGACAATGCCACACATTTCTGCAACTTACTTTTCCATGACACAGCTCCCCCTGAATATGTAATCAGGTACCCTGAAGTAGATTTTCTGCTATCAACATCTTCAGTCATATCTGCATCTGTGTATGCAACTAACACGAGCTCTCTTTTTCCAAAGCAAAGCTTCAACTTTGTGCTGCCCCGGAGATATCTCATGATCCATTTCACGACTTCCCAATGCGGCTTTCCAGGATTTGATATAAATCTGCTCACTGTACTAACTGCATGAGCAATGTCCGGCCTTGTACACACCATAGCATACATCAAGCTTCCAACTGCCGAGGCATATGGAACATTCTGCATTTCCTTCTTCATCTCATCAGTAGAAGGACATTGCTTGGTGCTCAACTTGAAATGAGCTGCAAGTGGACAACTCACGGCTTTTGCATTGTCCAACCGAAACTTCTTAAGTACCTTCTCAATGTACTTCTCTTGTGACAGGTACAACTTGTTGGAATTTCTATCCCTTTCAATTCTCATACCAAGAATTTGCTTTGCTGGCCCCAAGTCCTTCATAGCAAAGAACTTGCTCAACTCTTTCTTCAGCTTTGCAATTCTAGAGACATTCTTGCCAACAATCAAGATATCATCAACATAGAGCAACAAAACGATAAAATCATCACCTGAGAATCTCTGAAAGAACACACAATGGTCTGTGCTACACCTATTGTAGCCTTGCTCCCCCATAACAGATTCAAACTTCATGTACCATTGTCTTGGTGCTTGTTTCAGGCCATAAAGACTTTTCTTTAGCTTGGACACATAGTCTTCTTTGCCCTTCTTAACAAACCCTTCAGGCTGCTCCATGTATATCTCTTCCTCTAAGTCTCCATGAAGAAAGTTTGTCTTCACATCCATTTGCTCAACCTCCAAGTTGTGACTAGCTGCAATGCCAAGAACCACCTGAATGGATGTCATCTTCACCACTGGAGAGAAGATCTCATCAAAGTCAATTCCTTTCCTTTGGCCAAATCCTTTCACAACTAGCCTCGCCTTGTATCTTGGATGTAACGTGTGCTCTTCTTGCTTGATTCTGTAGACCCACTTGTTCTTCAATGCCTTCTTGCCCTTTGGCAACTTCACCAGCTCATATGTATTATTCTTATGCAAGGAATCCATCTCCTCTTGCATAGCTTTCATCCACTCCTTGTGCTCATCTTCAATTGCTTCTACAAAGCACTCAGGTTCTAAATCATCAGACAATAATACCACATAATCATCCGAGGAATACCTACTAGAAGGTCTGCAAGCTCTGGTGGATCATCTAAGTGGAACTTCTGGTATTGGTGGTTGTTGATCATGATCATCAAAATCAGCATCAAACTCGTGCTGCTGGGGAGCATTCTCACCACCTGTACCATGCAGATCATCTTGTGCATCATCTGCAACATCGCCTTCAGCTTGTTGTGGAGCTGGAGCTGCAGGTACTGGGTCTAAATCAACCATGTCTTGTTGTTAAGGAACTTGCACCTTTGCCTTCACAATATCCTCAACCGTCTGATCTTCAACAAACACAACATCACGACTTCTAACAACTTTCTTTGCTATAGGATCAAACAGCTTGTAGCCGAACTCATCCAAACCATAGCCAAGGAGTATGCACTGTCGTGTCTTTGCATCAAGTTTAGACCTTTCATCTTGAGGAATATGAACAAAGGCCTTGCATCCAAACACTTTCAGATGATTATAGGAGACATCCTTGTTGTACCAAACCCTGTTAGGAACATCTCCCTGCAAAGGATAACATGGTGAGAGATTAACAAGATAAACTGCAGGGTGTCCGGGAGATTCTTCATCTGTCTGAAATAATCAGAGGCTGAAAGATCTCTCTTCTTCAGGTTGGTAAGCTGCATACGGATCCGTACCATACGCGCTCGTGATTTGGATGCAAAAATTCACACCAATGCAAGCCATGCCTCACATGCAGTGGTCATGGTCATGACGTGCGCCAAGTGTTCTTCTGAGAGAGACGAGAAGATGGCGCTGAGGACCAACTGATCCTGGTGAAACCCTAGGTAAGCTG
This sequence comes from Ampelocalamus luodianensis, assembly GCA_036346255.1. NCBI lineage: Eukaryota > Viridiplantae > Streptophyta > Magnoliopsida > Poales > Poaceae > Ampelocalamus > Ampelocalamus luodianensis. The sequence goes on from CM070628.1 coordinate 6,071,319, forward strand.
GATTAGAGACTTGAGTCGCTCCTGAGTCCTAACTCAGTCATCGTCGAAAATCATCCTTGTAAGACACTCTGTGGTGCCATCAATGTACCCAAGCAGATGATAACTTCTCAAGTATGGAAGGAATTGTGCCCTCCATAGCAGGTAGTTGTCTCGACCTAGCTTGATATTGATCGGATGTGCCATCGGCATGGAAAGCGGAAGAGTTCCAGACGAGGTTGAGGTGTTGGTAGAGAAGGTAGCGGAAGACAGAGATGGCGAAGACGACATTGCGTCTTTACTTGCTCTGATACCATGTAAAGACTATTGACCACACTAAACCTGATCGGTTCTCTATGCATTTATAGCAACAATGCTTACATATTACAGATTTAAGTTACAATTCTCAACCGAGTCCATCTCTTATTGAACCAGGAAAATAACCAACCGAGCCTATCTCATATTGGATTCTGAGAACAAAGCTCCTGATGTTGTCTATACAATCCGACAATGGATAGACAAAATATATGCTACAGGACTCTATCTCAGTCGAGTTCTATCTTCAGTCGATTGATGAGATGAAATAGAATTATATCTTTAACACTCTTTTCCCTGGCCCCACACTAAAGACCCAACGCGTCGTGTACAGCTCCACTTTCTCTTCTCCGATCGCGCTCCCGTCCCTGAATGATACAACGGGGCTGTTTTGTTCGTGGCCCCAATGAACAAAGCGAAAATTAAAAAGAACGTTGTTTAGATTGCGGCCAAGTCAAATTTTGGCGTTAACAAAATTTTAACGAGTCATTTTCTCGCCATCGGGTTGTCCGCGCGTGACATTGGATTTCGTTAGCATTACCAAATTTTTATTGTCATTACCAAATATTGGTAACAAACTAAACGATAGCTAATTTTCATTGGCGTTACCAAACTTTGGTTTGGTTCATATCGGTAACAAACCAAACAGGCTCGACATCCTGCTCCATTGTTGCCGTTGTTTGGATGGAGTTTGGTGGACTCATGTGCGCTCAGCATTCCATGTCACGAAGAAAATCGTTTGCAAGTAAATCTACTAAATCGGTGCGGTGCCTTCTAGATTATGGCAAAATGGTTAATGCCATTTGTTAAAAAGATCTCCCAGATACTTGCCACCGTAATACACTGGTGTGGCGTCATTACTTGGCTTAATTTGGTGGAAGATTTGTATTTGTAAATAAAGAAAGAAATGTCGGGATTCTTAACAAAAAGTCAGTAATTAATTCAACGGATTTCCTAATTTTCAGTTGCCTGAAATTTTGTTATCTATCAGTCACCTACAGTTGCACAATACTAAGCCTAAAATTACAGTACCAAGTGATGTGCAATTTTAGTTTAGCTCTATTTATTTTTATATTTGTATGGTTCACCTAGAATTACTTTTATATAGTTTAGATTTTTTTTGTTTTTTTTTGGATTTGCTAATTTTTAGTTGTCTGAAATTTTCTTATCTATCAGTCACCTAAAGTTGCACAATACTAAACCTAAAATTGCAACAAACAATTATTCATATTGCTATGTGTGTCTTGTTACCGTAAAATGTGTCGGGCCCACCATACAGAATTACTAAGTAACAAGCAAACACGTGTTTATAGTCTCGTACTGATACTTCCTCCAAAAAAAAAAATCATTGTATTGTTGTTTCATACTGCTATGTGTGTCAGGAAACACCTATATATAATTATGTCAAAAAAATTATTCATATATGTGCGTAGCAATGCTCAAGTTTTAGTACTGCGCGCAAATAGAAATCAAAGATTGTTTAGAATGAAATTTCAAAGTATCTGTTTAGCTAGATGTTGCGACCGATTTTCTAATAATCATTGTGATAGTATGCTATTCTCTGGATCAGTAGATAGCACTCACAGATATATTGCTGAATTATTTCATACATGGCGTAGAACCATACTATTCATTAATTTAGCACATCAGAGTTTACATAGACCACGTCGGATCAGGTTTTACAATAAGAGCCGAACAGGCCAAGACTGATTACATTTACAAAAAGCGAAAGCGACAACGGAAGCAAAGGGGTGAGAGCACATCTCTCCACAGGCAAGCGACTGGGTAAAACCCGTGTGCATCCGATATTACCCGAAAACTCAGATAATATAGGGTGCACGCAAGCACCAACAGAGTCAACTAGACTGAGGCGAAACTAGAACAACTAAAGACTAAACTATGCTTCATTCATCTCCGAGGCCTCCAACTTCGGATCCTTGTAGTAGTCGTAATCCTCTGGATTTCCTGTTTCTGAGGATTTTGGAGGAAAGAGCGAGAATGAGCACAACTTCCATGCTCGCGAGTCAACACACAATGCAATAATATACATGCAAGGCTTAACAAGGATGGCTTGGTTCTTTTATTTGCAAAAGCAACGTTTTTAATTATTATAACTACAAATTCCTATCACTTAGCATTTTGACCAAATCGTATTCTATTTATAGAGAGTAATTGTGCAATATTTGTATCAGCAGAGATTCCCTCCATCGGAAACTCTACCTGATGCTTATTTTGATTGGGGCTAACCCCATTACCACCCGTACTGAGTATGAAAACTCAGGGGGGGAATCAAATCTCAGGGCTAGGAGAGCCCACCACATTTTCATACTACCCACAAAGGTTTTTGAAATAGATCTAACTCAAGTTAAGTTCCCATATCCGCCTTTGACCGTAGGCGCGGCTATTTAAACAGTTTATTACACTCTACAGAGGTTGTACACTTTACCCATAAGAGATAATCGTCTTGATATGTACACATATTTCCGTAGACATGTGAATCAAGAGGAGATCATCACAAAGCCTTTACAATGCATCCCTCAGTATTAGTTACACTTCGCTAAGGTTTCGTCTACGAAGGGTTACGCTCTTTTAGATCTGTTAACCCTTACTCAGACCCCCTCTTGCGCCATCCAACGACTTACGTCGCGCACCCCGACTCCTTCACCGCGAAGGCTTACAGCATCGCAGGTCATCTATCTGATGCAACTTGTACTAATGGATACAAATTATTTAGCCAGGTTGTAATTTACAGACTTGTGGTTGTACTTGTTTTACGCGGGAGGTCATGACAAGATTAAGTCCTTAGGATTATCTAGGCGGTTCATTCCACATACCATCCACAACACAACCGTCCTTGGGCTACATTAGCACCCATCGTTGTCATCCATCATACCAGCCGCTCAAATGGTAATAGCAGGTTATTAGGGTTTTGAGGAGGAAAACCAAATTACCACAACTATTTCAGTCATTTGCCCACAATGACTACCCAAGTCCATTTTCATGATTGAAAGATGATGTTTGGGACATTTTAATGTCCCGGTACTTAAGCAGGACTAGCATTTCGCTTAAGTACAACCTATGGCTAATATTTACCATATAATTACTAAGGTGACAAGGATTAATGGATTCAATTATCAATGGATGGCATAATAGTTAATTAATCAACAGATGGGTATTTAACTACCTTAAGCTTTAACATACATTTGATTAAAGAATTAAAGCATGCAATTTGCTATTTTAAAAGAATATAATTTGCATAAAATATAGGCTCAATATGATCAAAGTATTGACTCGCATGAGATATAGGTAAGAGGATCTTGATAATCTTGGGCTTGATCAACTTGGAGATCTCCGGTGTCTTCGAATCCTATTCGGACGAACGTACCAGAAAATGAACAACAAGCAAACAAGAGCAAATAAATACAAATGAACTTCAAATAAAACAAGACCTATGCCATTAGCAAGATCTTGAATTAACAAAATTTTAGAAATTTAATTCACAATTTTTAGAACTAGAATGGAGAAGATATAAATTTTTGAAAGTTCTCTTTTGAATTAAAATTCAAAAGAAAACCAGAAAAAGGGGGAGAGAGAAAGGCTAGCAGTGGGGCCCACTGCTCGGTCACACAGGCGCATGGGGGAACCATGTGGACCAGGTCCACGCGCGTGGGTGCTCGGGTGCGCGTGAGCCAGGCTGATGAGGACATCCTTGGCTCACCTCATTCATCATCTGCCCACAAGATTCTACACAGCTGCAAGTTGAAGCTTCTACAAAAGAGGCTTATTTGGGTCCCATGACTAGGAACCATGCTAAGCAAATACAACAAGAGGTGAATGCACTCCTAGCTGAATCTAATATTGTTGTGGGTAAGAATTATATACTGCCTAAGTCTCGTATGCTTATTTTACTCAGGTTTGCACCTACAGAGATAATTCAAGCAGAAGGAGCACATTACAAGGATCAAGACGTAGCTATCGGAGTACATTGCTTGAGAACATCCACCTATGACCAGTTGGACATGAAGAAGGCTGAGCTAGACATCAAGAACACTAGCAAGCTGTTTGGGCCATCAAACGTTGCATGCGCACCTCGAATTTGTCTACCAACTTCCCACCTAAAACCACATAAATATGGGCGTGTCCAGCATGCATGGGGAGCAGGAATGGATAGAAAATTAAGTCCTTTTTCCAGCACAACAAACGGTGCATCATTTGGAGGCTTGAGTCAAAAGATATGCAAGTTTCAAGACTAGCTGTCCATGGCAATAACTCCTGCGCGAGGCCACACGAAATTACTCCCTCTCCTTCACACCTAGCTAGGAGGGTTGTTCCTAGTATAAATACCCCTTCACCCTTTCTCCAAAGAACAACTTTTGGCAATATGATTTCAGAATAGGCTAGCCAAGTGCTACCAAAACTTGAGAATTCTCTCTTCCTTTGCTCTTGTAATTTTCCTAGTGAGATTGCAAAAGCGGTCGCTCGACAGCAACCTTTCGTGCTTCTAACCGTGCGTGGTTGTGTGGATTGGGAACTTAGAGTGTGGTTAGGCGAATACTTGTTGCAGTCATTGCATAGGCAGTGGTTGGCCTCAAGAATCGTCGGGTTGCATTGTTATCTTATCGCCGCAGACTAGTTACCAAATAGTGATGTTGGTTGGAGTCGGTGGTCTACATCATCTCCCTCAGGTGGCGTTAGTTATCATTACCTCGCATTTTCTCCTCCGTGAAGATCGGGCATCCCCCGTATCATCTTGGTATCAGAGCAATGGTTGACACAGTAGGATCTATTTACCCCTAGAATAGTTCATATTGTTCTTATTCCTATAGTCCAGAAAATTGCCCCATAAAAATATTTATCTTTACCTAGCTATTTGCAGTTTCTAATATGACATTTGGTGAGTTTTATCAAGTTTTAATCCCTTGGATCGATTGTCTTAGGTTGCTGAATGATTTCTGACCTTTGTGTTTCCTTTCTATCCATTTTCACCCACAAATTTCAGATTTGCACACCCTATACAAAATCGTGCATATCTTTCACATCTGGAGTTTGTTTTTGATGTTCTTATGCTTGTTGGAAAAGTCGTTTTGAGGCCTATCCATATATCCTTACTAGACCAAAGTGTGATTTCGGATCTTGGTCCCTTGTTCAAAAAAAAAAAAAGAAAAAGAAAGAAAGAGTGAAAAAAAATCTGATCGTTATTCACTTATATCTTAAAGAAGTCCTCTATTGGTATGTTCGAGATGAAACATTCCTCAAAGTTGTGCAACTTCAAAATCTTTGCTTGCAAAGAAATCTGATTCCTTTGTGTGAGTTTTTACTTGTTCTTCGCTTATATCCAATTCAAGAACTAAGGCATTTGAATCTTGTGTGGATGATTACTTGATTTAACAATAACCGAATTGCACTTAGTTATTCCCTTGCTACAAATATATTCGACTAAGCTCCACAAAATAGCCACTGGTTGTGCAATTCTCGACTTGTATTCGCCTGATTATCACCCTTTTGTAAACCAACCACCGACACCACAGTGGAGCACCATTTTGCAATGCACTCACTTGGAAATTACATGAGCTTCGGTTGGTAAGAGAAGGTGAAATTGAGTCGTCCACATACATATATCTATAATATAGAGATTTGTACAACTAATCATGGCAGGTGACGGAGATGACTACGATGTTGAGGGTGTTGGGCAACCAAATCAACCCATCACAAGGTTCCACCTCAACGACTTGCGTGATCATCTTCGCGAGAATTCGAGAGAAAGTCTTGAACCGATTGAAGAAAAGCAAGACAAGCTGTCCAAGACCTCCAAAGAACTTATGGGCAATGTCAATCAAGAATGACCCAAAACCTCACGGTAATGCGAACTGATCTTGTAGCTGAAATTGTCCGAGAGTTACGTCAAGCCTCTGGAGATGCAAGTGTACAAGATGAAGAGTTCGATGAACGGATGAGGAAGTTGTCGCTCGTATTTCTCAAGAACGAAGAAACCGAAGCTGCCGCCTATGCCGCCGACCTCCCGCTCCCGGTCGTGGGAATGGAGGTGATGCTGTTGGTCGTCGAATGATGATGGCACCACCGCTAGTCGTGGTCACGTAAGAGGCCGTGGAAGAGAAAATATCAACCATGCCGATATTAATGAAGGATATGATGAAGAAGAACATGGGCCGCATGAAATGATGGGTTTCATCGACGAGAAAACTATGGTCGTGAGCGGCACGAGGAGGAGAGGTTTGGTAGGTTAAAATTTACTATGCCAAAGTTTGATGGTGGATCTGATCCAGAAGCTTATCTCATGTGGGAGTTAAAGGTTGACAAGATATTTCGCATACACAACTACTCAAGAAAAGAAGTTAGCAATGACATCTCTTGAGTTTGAAGATTATGCTCTAATCTGGTGGGAACAAGTTCGAATCGCGAGAAGAAGAAGGAGAACCTATTATTGCTACTTGGGCTGAAATGAAAAGAGAAATGAGAGCAAGATTCATCCCAAAGCATTATAAAAGAGATCTCTTTGATAAGCTCCGAATTTGAGGCAAGGTAAACAATCAGTTGAGGAGTATCACAAGGAGATGGAGAAGGCAATGATCGAGCCAACATACATGAAGATGAGGAGCAATCCATGGCACGGTTTTGTATGGATTAAATCCTAATGTAAAGCGAATTGTTGATTTGCAACCTACCGTAATGTTGTAGAGTTGGTGCATTTATCTTCCAAGGTCAACGCCAAGTGCAAGAAGACTCAAGCAAAACAGGTCTACCACTTTCGCAGACTCGAGCTACGACAAGTGGAGGCAAGTTTGTCCCCAATTCAATGTTGGCCGAGGCATCACAACCAATTCTAGTGGTGGCAGCCGTTCCAATGCTCGTGCAGCCACAAGTGGAAATGAGTTTTCAACTTCTAGAGAGAAGAGTAAACCTGCAGCATCTGCTACTTCTTCCATCGGATCTACAGGCAAGAGTAGTGATATTGTGTGCTTTAAGTGTAAGGGACGTGGTCACATGATGAAGGAGTGCCCCAACAACCGTACCATGCTAGTCACGGAAGAAGGAGAGTACGAATCAGCTAGTGATCTAGAAGAAAATGCAGATGATAATGCTTCAGAACGAGAAGAGCAAACATATTGTGACTTTGAACAAGGTGCTTCACTTGTTGTCACCAAGGTACTAAGCGTGCAGATCAAGGAAGCTGAGAACAGTCAGCGACACAATCTTTTCCAAATAAGAGCTAGAGTCCAAGAAAAGGTATGCAAAGTCATAGTTGATGGAGGAAGCTGCCATAATCTTGCAAGTAGAGAGATGTGTGAAAAACTTGGGCTCAAGCTGCTGCAACATCCCCACCCATATCACGTACAATGGTTGAGTGATTGTGGTGAAATGAAAATTACACACATGGTGAAGGTTCAGTTCAAGATTGGTGATGACACCGACACAGTTGAGTGTGATGTTGTGCCCATGAAGGTGTGTCACTTGTTGTTGGGAAGACCATGGCAATATGATCTTTCACCAACATTGTGGCGTAACCAACCAATACACCATCAAGTGGAAAGGGAAGGATTTGGTGCTTAGACCCATGACACGCAACAAAACATGGTGAGCACATGCAAAAAGGTTAGGAAGTAAAAGATAGGAAAAGTGAGTGACATCCAGAAAGAGAGAGAAAAGAATTTGAGTGACATCCACAAATCGGTGAATGAGCGCCACAAGCCAAACATGCGAGATAAAAATAAAAGAGAAGGAGAGAATTTAGTCATGTTAGCCACAAAATCAGAATTGAGAGATGTGAGGCGAAACCCAGATCAAGTGATTTTTGTGCTCATGTATAAGGATGATATGGTTTTAACTAACGACTTAACTTGTCTTCCTATTGCTATTTCTCATGTCTTGCAGGAATACAAGGATGTCTTTCTGGAGGAGGTTCCAGCTGGTCTACCTCTATTGCGTGGCATTGAACATCAAATTGACCTCATTCTAGGAGCTTCACTTCCAAATCGGCCACCCTACCGCACCAACCCTGAAGAAACAAAGGAGATACAAAGGCAGGTACAAGAGCTTTTAGATAAAGGTTATGTTCGTGAAAGCTTAAGTCCTTGTGCAGTACCCGTGATTTTAGTACCTAAGAAAGATGGAACTTGGCGAATGTGTGTTGATTGTAGAGCCATTAATAATATAACTATTAGATATCGTCATCCTATTACTAGGTTAGATGATATGCTAGATGAACTGAGTGGCTCTGTTGTTTTCTCTAAAATTGATTTAAAAAGTGGATATCATCAGATTAGAATGAAAGAAGGTGATGAATGGAAAACTGCTTTCAAAACAAAATTTGGGTTGTATGAATGGTTAGTCATGCCTTTTGGGTTAACTAATGCACCTAGTACTTTCATGAGATTAATGAACCATGTTTTGAGAGCATACATCGGCAAATTCGTTGTTGTGTATTTTGATGGCATCCTAATCTATAGCAGATCCATAGCGAAGCATATTGATCATATCAAACAAGTGTTGAATGTTCTTAGGAAGGAAAAACTATATGCTAACATTGAAAAGTGCTCATTCTGCACAAACAAGGTTGTTTTTCTTGGTTATGTTGTTTCAGGGCAAAGCATTGAAGTTGATGAATCAAAGGTGGAAGCTATCAAGAAATGGTCCACTCCTATCAATGTAAGTCAGGTGAGAAGCTTTCATGGTCTTGCTGGTTTCTATAGAAGATTTGTAAAGGATTTCAGTACCATTGCTGCCCCATTAAATGAATTGACAAAGAAAGGAGTTGTTTTTAAATGGGATTTGCCACAAGAAAAAGCTTTCCTTGAACTCAAGAAATGATTAACTGAAGCCCCTTTGTTGGTCTTACCTGATTTCACTAAAACTTTTGAGATAGAATGTGATGCTAGTGGAATAGGCATTGGTGGTGTCTTAATGCAAGAATCTAAACCAGTAGCATATTTCAGTGAAAAATTGAGTGGTGCACAATTGAATTATTCTGTTTATGATAAAGAATTTTATGCTTTAGTTCGAGTGCTTCAAACATGGCAACATTACTTATGGCCTAAAGAATTTGTTTATGCGTTCGATCATGAAGCTTTGAAACATCCGAAAGGCCAAGCTAAACTGAATAGAAGGCATGCTAAATGGGTAGAATTCATTAAAACTTTTCCATATGTTGTGAAATATAAGAAAGGAAAAGAAAATATGGTTGCTGATGCTTTGTCCCGTAGACATGCTTTATTGAATCAATTAGAAGTAAAAGTGTCAGGACTTGAGAGTTTAAAAGATTTGTATGGTGCTGATCATAACTTTTCAGAACCATATGAGAAATGCCACGATGGGAAAGGATGGGAGAAGTATCATGTGCATGATGGTTTTCTTTTTAGGGCTAACAAACTGTGTGTTCCAGATTCTTCGGTTAGGCCCTTGTTATTGCAGGAATCACATGCAGGAGGCTTGATGGGCCACTTTGGCCGTGAGAACACTTTTGAGATGTTGGCCGACCATTTCTATTGGCCAAAGATGAGGAAGGACGTTGAGAGATTTGTGCAGCGATGCGTCACATGTCACAAAACTAAGTCAAAACTGAACCCTCATGGTTTATATACTCCCCTACCTATTCCAAATGCTCCTTGGGAAGACATTAGCATGGATTTTGTTTTAGGGCTACCTAGGACAAAAAGGGGAAGGGATTCAGTGTTTGTAGTTGTTGATAGGTTCTCAAAAATGGCACATTTCATTCCATGCCATAAGAATGATGATGCTTCACACGTTGCTGGTTTGTTTTTCAGGGAGATTGTGCGTCTGCATGGAATGCCAAGGACAATAGTATCAGATCGTGATGTGAAATTCATGAGCTATTTTTGGAAGACGTTGTGGGCAAAGCTAGGAACCAAGTTATTGTTTTCAACAACATGTTACCCACAAACTGATGGCCAGACGGAGGTAGTAAACCGCACACTTTCATCGTTGCTGCGAACAATGATCAAGAAGAATTTGAAGGAATGGAAGAGTGTTTACCGCACGTTGAGTTTGCTTACAATAGGGCGGTTCACTCTACTACCAGCATGTGTCCATTTGAGGTGGTCTATGGATTCAAACCAATTACACCAATCGACATGCTGCCACTTCCAATGCAAGAAAGAAGTAATATGAAGGCTTCCGAACGTGCTGCATATGTGAAGAAAATTCATGAGAAGACAAGAAAAGAAATTGAAAAGAAGGGCAAGTCCTATGCAGCGAAAGCCAACAAGAATCGTAAGAAAGTGACTCTTGAACCAGGTGATCTAGTTTGGGTACATCTGCGCAAAGATCGCTTTCCGGACAAGCGCAAATCCAAGCTAATGCCTCGAGGAGATGGACCATTCAAAGTATTGGCCAAGATAAATGACAATGCTTACAAGATCGAGCTTCCAAAAGATTATGCTGTGAGTCCAACGTTCAATGTAGCTGATCTTTCACCATGTTTTGGTGAAGAAGAGTCAGAGTCGAGGACGACTCCTTTTGAAGAGGGGGAGGCTGATGAGGACATCCTTGGCTCACCTCATTCATCATCTGCTCCACAAGATTCTACACAGCTGCAAGTTGAAGCTTCTACAAAAGAGGTTTATTTGGGTCCCATGACTAGGAACCATGCTAAGCAAATACAACAAGAGGTGAATGCACTCCTAGCTGAATCTAATATTGTTGTGGATAAGAATTATATACTGCCTAAGTCTCGTATGCTTATTTTACTCAGGTTTGCACCTATGGAGATAATTCAAGCAGAAGGAGCACATTACAAGGATCAAGACGTAGCTATCGGAGTACATTGCTTGAGAACATCCACCTATGACCAGTTGGACATGAAGAAGGCTGAGCTGGACATCAAGAACACTAGCAAGCTGTTTGGGCCATCAAACGTTGCATGCGCAGCCTCAGAATTTGTCTACCAACTTCCCACCTAAAACCACATAAATATGGGCATGTCCAGCATGCATGGGGAGCAGGAATGGATAGGAAATTAAGTCCTTTTTCCAGCACAACAAACGGTGCATCATTTGGAGGCTTGAGTCAAAAGATATGCAAGTTTCAAAACTAGCTGTCCATGGCAATAACTCCTGCGCGAGGCCACACGAAATTACTCCCTCTCCTAGCATAGGGAACCCATAAGTCACACGAAAATGGATCCCATTTTGGAGTGTGTTCACACCTAGCTTGGAGGGTTGTTCCTAGTATAAATACCCATTCACCCTTTCTCCAAAGAACAACTTTTGGCAATATGATTTCAGAATAGGCTAGCCAAGTGCTACCAAAACTTGAGAATTCTCTCTTCCTTTGCTCTTGTAATTTTCCTAGTGAGATTGCAAAAGCGGTCGTTCGACGGTAACCTTTCTGTGCTTCCAACTTCGTGCGTGGTTGTGTGGATTGGGAACTTAGAGTGTGGTTAGGCGAATACTTGTTGCAGGTCATTGCATAGGCAGTGGTTGGCCTCAAGAATCGTCGGGTTGCATTGTTATCTTGGCTGCTCGCACATAGTTACCGAAGAGTGTTGTTGGTTGGAGTCGGTGGTCTACATCATCTCCCTCAAGTGGCGCTAGTTATCATTACCTCGCATTTTCTCCTCCGTGAAGATCGGGCATCCCCCGTATCAGCGGTGGCCGGGCCCGCTTGGCAGGGACTCAAAAGGAGGGGGTGGTAAAAGGGGCTGGGCCGTTTTCACTCGCGCCGACCAGGGGAGGTGAGGGGCGGCGTTTCGGGCGACCGGGAGCAGAAGTGGCGTCGGCGGGTGGCAGCGGCAAGGTGACCAATGGGTGGGTGGAACGGAGGCGCCGGAGGGCGGCGGTCCCACTAGAGGTGGCGGTCACTCCAGAGAGGAGTGGGAGCGGTGGCAAGGAGGCGATGGCATTTCCACAAGCTTGTGCGACGTCGGCGAAGTGGCGACGCAGGAAGGAGGGCAATGCGCGCACCGGCTGCGCGGCGCAGGGGAGGCCGGTGGGATGACCGGGTGGCCTGGGAGTGGCCGAGCTGGTCTGGCGGCGGCGGCCATGGACGGAGGAGGAAGGGCCACGTTGGCGACGCGTCTCGGCTATGGGGAAGAAGGGAGAAGGTGGGAGATGGCGTGAAGGCCACCGAAGGTGGCGGCGGCGCGTCTTCGCGGAGGTGAGTTGTTCTCCTTCTTCTTCTCTCTTTTGCTTCTTCTTCCTCGGTCCTCTTCTTGCTTGGGGAAAGAAGGGAGGTGGGGCAAGAGGGGAGTGAAGGGGGAGAGTAATGGGGGCACCAGGGGCTCTTTATGGGCAGCCAAGGGGTTGGAGCCGTTGGGGGCTCAGACGGCCAGCAGAGCTGGCGCGGCAGGAGCAGGCACGCGCGTGCGCGAGGTCCCGAGGCGGCGCGGTGCTTTCTGCGCACAGAGGGGACAAGTCGGGGGAGGAAGGAGCCGTTGAAGGGGCTGCAGCGGGCGCAGGCACAGGTGGAGCAGGGGAGAGGACAGAGCGACGGCAGGAGCGGCAGGCGCGTGGGATGGGCGCATGCGCGTGCGCACGTCGCATGGTCGGGGCGAGTGAGAGCAAGTGGCGGGGGGGCAGCGACGGGACAAGGTGAAGCCAGAGGAGCAGCGCCAGGGAGCTCGAGGCGACAGCAAAGCGTGGTGACGGATCAAGGAGGAGGTCCATAGGCGCGGCGCCGCCACGGAGGAGGGAGGAGCGCAGGTCACTGGCCGATGTAATGCCTAACTTAGGGTTTGTATTTCAAATGTAAAATTTTGAGGAGAAATAAAAGTCTCTTCAAAATTTGAAAGGCCGATGGGCGGTCCAAGAAAAGAATGGTCTGAGCCCAAACAAGGGGAGGGCACAATTTGAGAAAGGCTCAGATTTGAAAAGGAGAAATTCAAACTCTAGTTTGAATTCGAGAATCGGCGAAATGGTTTGAAACACATACCCGAGCTTAGCTAAAGCTTAGAAGTTTTGAAAATAATTGCTAATTTGAAATAGGGTTTTGAAATCAAGAACCAAATGGCAATTACTATTTATTTTTCTAGAACAATGCGGATGTTAAAGATGTGAGGTTAATTCCTTATGAAATTCATATGAAAATCTTATTTTTGAGCAAAAGGGGCATTGAAATAACCCCAAAAATTCAGGATTTAAAATTTTTTGAAGCTTTTGTTTGAATTCAAAACTTGCCCAATTCGCAAGTTTCTTCCCTTTCCGCTTTCCAATTTCGGCAATCACTTGACTCGGCTCGCACGATCTCGACCGCGCTATCACGGCCGATACATATGGGTCCCACCGGTCGCCGTTCTTCCTCGCCGACTTCGCGCTATCACCGGAGCACTGCCGTTCGGCGATCGCCAACGGAGCTGCCGGGCGATCGCGCACGCGCGTGCCACGCACTTCGCCGCCACGCACGCCGGACGCGTGTCCGCCTCCGCAGGATCGCTCAAGTCCATCTACCTCATAGGGTCGTCCATTCCTTCTCGCAGCCATTCTTGCGCCTCTCCGCCCATTTCTTAGCTTCGTACGAGAAAACTCGAGCGTAGCGCCGCGTATTAGCGCCGCCTCTGATTCCGCAACCACGCCATCGTGATCTACTCTCTTCGCCGCTTCCATTTTGCCCATCCAGACCCTCGGCCCAAGATATCGCCAGGGCACCTTCGTCGCCTCCGCCTCCGGTTGCGGCGGCCCCGCGAGCTTGCTAGTGCTCGTGAGTTTCTAGCTTCGACACTTAGTCCCTTAGGATCGCATTGATGCACCGAGTCTAACGGTGGGCTTGAGCCGCCTTTGTGCATCGTTGCGGGCGTGCGACCAATTCTTCTCAAGCTCGGTTTCGCGCCGTGGAAATTCCGGTCACCTCGAGCTTTCTTCGTCGGCGTTATCGTGTGCTTCTTGCTCACGGTGTTGAGGCGGCTTAAGCACACCTTCCGAGTCTTCTAGAAGCCCGTGACGCCTTCTCCGCGTGGACCGTGCTTTCTTCTCCGCCTCCGGCCGTCGTGAGCTCATCTCCGTCGACCATCGGGCCGCGCCACCGTCATCGAAGTTCGCTAGGTCCTGCGAACCCGAAGGTACCACTCTTTCGCCGTAAACCTCCTGGTTTGCTAGTTCGGTTGCGCGCCGCGCCGCGCGTGCCGTCTTCGCCGGTGAACCGCCGTGATGATTTGTTTGACTCTAATCATGTCTACCTTGAGTCTCTGTCTTGTGGGCCTGTTGGCTAATCCCGTTTAGAGAACCTTTAATCCGCCCGTTATATTTCCTCCGAGTTTGTCATGTGGGTCCATGTTGTCGCTAGGTTTGTGTAGTTACGTTATGCGTGTTCTCTGTTGGGAAGCGATTCTGTGAGAGTGTTTTAGGTTTGCACCTTAGTAAGCCAAAGACGTATTCTTTGAATACGCCGACGTCACTTTAGGCGGGTGCGTTGTCCCTGTCGGGCGTTCGCATGGCCCATTGTCGATGGTCGGGGCTTCTTGATCGCGGTAGAAAAGTATTCATTGCTTTAGTATTTTCGTTTATGTTTTCGTTGAGTGTTAATTCAATCAAACTTGTAAAATGTATAACTAATTCAATTTTTGTCCAAATTGCATGAAACCAGTCTTTGTTAATTTTCATTTCAAATGTATTATTTACTAAAATTAGTTTCATCCATGTCTCAGAGCAAAAATCTGTTAATTAATAAAATGATGTCTTATGTATCTTCTAGATTAGAAAATGCATATCTCTTTCAATATTTGTCCAAATCCAGTGAAACCAATTTTGTAATTTGCCATTTTCAAGATACTAACTATTAGGATAGGTTTTACACACTGCTTCGTTCATGAAAATTTGTTAAGTAATTAACTAGTGACTTGTTGTGTTTTTAGCTTAGAAAATTCATAGAAAATTGCTAATAACTTAAAATGATTTGTTCTCTGTTTCTAAAATTTTGTTATATCTTGCTTAGGTTGTTGTGTGAGTTTTAGCTTATTTTGGTGTTGTTGTATGTTTGAGTTTTGTCGGTGTTATTCGTTCTTATTTGTCGTTATGTTCGATCGTTAGGCTTCGATATTTGCGGCAACCACGAGGACGATCCTCCGCACCATATTGAGCAATGCAATGTGCAAAGCGATTTGATCATGTTTATCCCAGTATTTTAAAATCTAATATTTTGTTTCAATTTGTATGTATGCATTGCTTAATTTGTGTTAAATTGGTTAGTTAAATCAGTAGTCGCATATCCTGTGGACAAAATATTGATCTCTACTACCGAGCCTAGGTTATTTGTTGTGATTAAAGGTCATTGGATGATCTCTTGTCACTTAGTAGATCCGGTCAACTTGCTTAGACATGCTTAGCTATCAGAGAGAAGGCGGTTATCGACTTTAGTCGGTAACCTTGATCACACAAAATTTACTATAGCTTTATGTTTTAGCATTTTCGCTATGTTTAATTGCAAAACTAAAAATGAAAACAAAATAATTTAGACTTGGGCACAATGGTATCTTTGGTGTGATCTGTTGGGTGTGACCGAAAGGTGCCCGAGTCGATTAAGGACCGAGTTACTTGCGCCACCGCATCGAGCATTTTGCGTGCTAACCACACTAGAGTATATGGACCTCTCTTGACCTAGTACTTTGGCGTGTATTGGCTCCGGTCGCAGGAGGTCGCAGGAGGACGGAGGTGGGAGCATGGTAGTTGTCCAAAAGCTTTATCCTGAGTGGGTAGTTGTCTTTTCGGCTTTACCATGTAAGCGTATGGGTTTCTATCCATACGAGCGGCTCGTAGTTAATACACAATATTGGAAAAAGTCTCGTAGGACTTAGCGGGTGCAAAGATACCTTCTAAGTGTGTTTTGGCTTAAAGGCGGCCAAGTGTGGTACATTGGTACACCCCGCGGGGTTAAAACTATTCGAATAGCCTCGCCCTAGGTTATGGACACGCCGGATACGCCCCAAGAACTAGACTACAACATTTAAATTAAAACTTGATGGGTGGTACGAATGGGATTCGTGCTATTGTTGTGGTGACTATTGGGATAGTCACTTCTAGGTTGTTTATCTTTCGCTTTTGTTATTATTATCCTTCTTGTTATTTCAATCTTAAAATGAATTGCAAACTTGCCTTTAAAATCAGATACCTTATTGCAAATGAAAATTGGCTTTATGCAAATGAAACATATGGCCTCCAGCACGGACAAGCCCGCATGTAGCATATGAGCAGTCCGCTAGTTCACACGTCGGTCTTGCGGGTACAAAGACAATCTTTGTACTCGGGTGCTTTGCTTAATGTTTTTGTTGCGAGAGGAAGAAGGTGAGCCTCGGGGTCCTCACTACGTGAGTCATGCTTTGCCGCCGTGGGTGACGACTAGGCTTGGCGGTCGGTCGGATGCCTTGTGGGTTGAAGGCACACCGATTGGCTTTGTTTATAGCCATCTTATGGCACTTTTGCTTCGCCGCTCGCTCGGTTATTTGTGTATCTTTGGCTGCCGGCCTATGTCCGTAATTGTTACTATTTGTTTATCTTCCGTTTGTAGTGTAATGTTTGGACTCTATGTTTTGAATGGAGTTGATGTCTAATTTTGTAACGAGGTGCGTATATCGCTTCGGGAAGTATACATATCTCGAGGATCGATTTATTTGATTTGTGATGCTAGGACCGGTGGTTGGTTAAGCATTACAAGCCAAATAAACTGGGGTCCTCACAGCTGAGGAAAGAAGAAGGCCAGATGGGCCGGTCCAAGAAAAGAATGGGCTGAGCCCAAACAAGGGGAGGGCACAATTTGAGAAAGGCTCAGATTTGAAAAGGATAAATTCAAACTCTAGTTTGAATTCGAGAATCGGCGAAATGGTTTGAAACACATACCCGAGCTTAGCTAAAGCTTAGAAGTTTTGAAAATAATTGCTAATTTGAAATAGGGTTTTGAAATCAAGAACCAAATGGCAATTACTATTTGCCACCGAAAACGGGATGTTACAGATGTGAGGTTGATTCCTTATGAAATTCATATGAAAATCTTAGCGTTCCAAAAGGGGCATTGAAATAACCCCAAAAATTCAGGATTTAAAATTTTTTTGAAGCTTTTGTTTGAATTCAAAAACTTTCCCAATTCGGCAAGTTTCTTCCCCTTTCCGCTTTCCAATTTCGGCAATCCCGTTTTCCTCAGCCGAAGACGCCTTCTCTCCTGGCGCCTTCTCCCTTTCTTCCCCTTGACTCGGCTCGCCGCTGAGTCGCCTCGCGCCGCACTTGTTGACCGACGCGCCTCCTCACCATCTCCAGCGCCTTCTACTGCCCTCGCCGCCTCCACCTCACCCTGCCATCTTCTCTCTCCCGGCGCCATTCTTCTTCTCCCCGCCAACCACGTCGCCGCCGCCCATGCTGCTGCCGCCAGCATTTCCTGGTCCCACCGCCTCAACCTCGCCCTATAAGAGGTCCCCGAGAGCACCCTTCATCACCTATCCCCCTCCGCACCTCCCCTTTACCCCCTCCCCCTCCAAAGCCGGCGCAATTTCGAGAAACACCGCCGCCACTGTTCTTCTTCCCCGACGAACCCGTCGCCAAATTCGCCGCCTCCGTCCACCCAAGATCCGAATCGAGCCCACGGTAAGCTCCACCTCACCGTCGCCTATCTTTTCCCCACCTTCCCTACCTCCCAAACCCGCGAAACCCCGTCGGCACCGTCTTTCCCCGCCGTCTTCCTCACGGCCACCGTCGCCAAGCCACCTCGGACCTCCCAAGCACCCACTCCACCACCCCCGAACTCCCCTTGACTCACTGATGCTCACGCGCCTCTTCCCTTGGCCGGAGAGTCGCCGGAGCGCCACCGGCCTCATCCTCTGCCCCGGCCGTGCGCCACCTCCGCCGCCATCCCATTTTCGTACCCCACCGCCCGTTCGAAGCTCAAAAACGGAACCCCCTCACCTCCATGATACTCCCCGCATCACCCACTCCTGCCTCCGACCACCGCCGCCGCCACAGAAGCCGTCGCCGCCGCCGGAAGCAGAAGCGCTCGGCCTTCGGCAAGCGCGACTCAAGGCCGCCCGAGCTGGGCCTTTGAGGCCTGGCCAAGTGGGCCATGGGCGCATGCGAATGGGTAAACCCCACATCGTTCCATCAAAGCCGCCTGCATCGTTTCATCGCACTCATTTTTTTGCTCACCGAAAAACAAAACACTGTTCCAAAATCCGAAAAATGTACAGTAAACCCTAGTTACTGTTCATTATCTGAAAAATAGTCCGATTCTATTCTTTCCAGGTAAAGGCAGTAATTTCAAATTACTGATCACCTCCAGTTTTCATTAATGAATAGTAAAATGGTACTATTCATCGTCCGACACCATTTTCGCCCAAAATCCAAATTTGACATTATATGTCAAATTTGATCGCCTTGAACCCAGAAAACCCATTTCACTGTCTATTCCTTTGAATCGGCCCTTTTATTGTTTATCGACACAGTGAATCCGATACTGTTCATTGCATAGTGACATAACACTGTTCATAACCTGAAAATAGGCGATTTCTGTTCATATTCGTCCGAAAACAGTGAACCCTAGCTACTATTCACTTCAAATCCAAAACAGTGAACTCTATTATTGTCCACTGACTCATTTTTTAGGCATGAATAGTAAAATAGCACTATTCATCGCCCGACCCTTTTTCCGCCCAAAAACCCTAATTCAACATATTATACTCTTTTCGACCGTCTCGAGCCCGAAAGCCCAATCTTAACTCCGTTCAGTCCAAACAAGTGCCCGATAAATCTCCAGCATCCCACACACCACCTTCCTTTATGACTATTTATCCATTTACAATATTTTTGTTTTACTTGGATCCAAATCTCAACTCCATTTAATCCAATTAAACACCAAATAATCTCCACTACACCACCTACCTTTCTTTGTGTTTCTTTTCTGGTTTTATTTACTTGCATGTTGTTCCCAGCTCATTCCTTGTCGAGCTGGATTTTATTTGAATTGTTTTATTGTACTGTTTCGCGCTAGGTCACGACTTTGACGACCAGACTCCGGAAGACGCCGGACAAGATCAAAATCAAGACGACTTTGTGCAAGAAGGCAAGTCGCATTCTTTGATCATTTTGAACCTACATTTCATCTATGTATTATTACTTTCATTACTGTATTTGTGCCAATTACTTTAAATATTAAAATAATACTTTTGAATGCCATGACAATTAGTTAAATCCTAAATACCCCACAAACAAACCCACCCAACTTTTGTATGCCATATTCACCTTGACAAGGTTAGTCCACATAAAATATTATCTATACAAGGTAGCTTTGTCACCAAAACTGTGTTCATCAATCAAAAGCAAGTATTGGCTATAGGCCAATAGGTTTTGGTAGAGAGTTGAGGATTGTCCAGGAAGTTGGACAACCCAATAGACTCGGGTTAAAAGTGAGTCATCAGTGAGATCTGGAGGTGGACAACCACGAGTTGGTGTTGGGTCATCGCCTCACTGGATGACAAGTAAGGACAAGAACCTTGTGCCAAAGTAACAGACATAGAATCCGCTCAACCACAAGCGTGGTCATTACTCCCTAGCTTAGTACACTGCTCTTCCGATTGAATATCTACAAGTATCATCTGTTGCTTGTATGATAGGACAGAGGAACTTGGTGTGGGACGGGAGTGGCCGGAAGTGGACACTCTGGTTTCCGGCTCGGTATGGGCCCATCAGCGTCGGAGTACGAATTCCACTTTTGGCCAGTGGTCTCCTGAGCTGTATGAATTAAGACCTACCGTGTAGGGACTAGAAAGGTTGAGCAGTGAAAAGGCTTTGTTATCTCAGCTCAGTCGCACGCTAACGTGTTGTGTGGGTATGTACTGATAGTATGAGTATGAGATATCTTGTGGGTAAAGTTGGGCAACTCTGCAGAGTGAATAATTAAAGGTATTCGAATACGCCGTGCTTCCGGTTAATGAAGCTGTGTTAATGGGTGATTCCAATACAATGGCATAAGTAGAGTTTTTGAGATATTAAGTTGGTAATTGAGTTTGTTAAGAAACCCCGATGCTATTACTTATTATTGTTTTATTGTTTTATAAATTGCTTTAAATGCAAAATGCATCCACATATGTCAGGTATGGTAAACCCTAACCATCCATTGAACTCCTTGCATGTAATTATTTAGCATTTCCATGCGGCTTGTTGAGTACGGTGGTAGTACTCATTCTTGCAATTTGCAAAACATCTACAGAAGAGGATCCTTATGAGCAAGATTTTGGTGGACCCCCAGAAGGCAACGACTGTTGTTATTAGGTCTCGACTACGCTCAAGCGTACCTGTGGTTTGAAGTTCTTTTGTCCTGTATTATATTTAACTTTGGGCTTGGATACCCGTGTCAGGTCAAAACAGGTTGTTAAACCTTAACTTTGTTTAATAAAAGTCTGGTTTTTGTTGCAATCGGAAGCTTGCTTGAGATACTATTGGCTTCGTAACTGTACATCCTGGGCGGTTGCGAAGAGTTTAGCAGTCCCGAAAATCGGAGCACAGGCATAAAAGAAGGGACGTAATTGGTTTACGTAAGGGAAAGATATGTAGATTGTGAGCCGCGGGGCGTCGGTGACGGCGGAACGGTTGGCTTCCAGGAGAGGTTGCAGCATGTTGCCAGCGACGTGCGTCAACGCCATGTCCATGGTGCTTGTGGTCTTGTCACTCATGGCTTCTCTCATGTGCCGTGAGTAGAAAGAATATGAGACAAGCATCACTACCGGTGATATTTAAAGTATCTCCTTCGTTTTAAATGTCTAGAAACAACTGGTGATATTTAAAGTATCTCCTTCGTTTTAAATGTCTAGAAAATCCTATAATAATTTATCTTATATCAGAAAAAACAAAATTTCTAGAAATTCTCTCATTAATTGAGAGAAAGAGAAGATCTACACCACTCCTACTTCAAAGTGTGATCCTATCCGTCTACTGTTTTTAAAATTTTTAATTAAAATGCTACAAGGTACCGTGGGAATGCATATAGTGCATTTAGTGACAAAAAAAAACTCGTCTAGGGTGGACGAGTGCAAGGAACCACCGTGGATTTTGATATGAAATTGTTACACCCAGAAGCAAAATAAATTTCTATTTTCCCTACTTTTACCCTTAGTCTTGCAGCTGCAAACTATTCCAATATACTCATATATCATGTCCCACCATTTGCAATTCAAAATTCCAGAGCCCAAATAAATATACGTCTAAATATAAGTTATAACACGGTTAATTCTGGAGCCTAAAGTTGGATATAGATAGCTGAAATCTATGGCACCATTCCCTTCGGGAAAAAAAAAAAAAGCAATGGCACGAAGCTAGTCCTCACGTTTATAGAGTAAGCCAGGACAACGTTCATTTTCCGTAGGAAACCCCCGGAGCACCGGATTTGGGAGAAATTTTTTTATTATTTAATCTTTTTTAATTTAATTTTAAAGTTAACCCTTCGCAAACTTTATTTTCAATTCTGACTCTTTTGGTCACGCCACCACCCGTGGCGTGACCAAACAACACTGTCACACCAGCCCATTTTTGGTCAAAGTCTTGTCACGCCACTGGTGGTGGCGTGATAGTATTGTTTGGTCACGCCACCACCAGTGGCGTGACAAAAAGTGCGATTTTGGGGACTTATCCTGTGGCGTGACAGTGTTGTTTGGTGGTGGCGTGACCAAAGGGGTCAGAATTGGAAATAAAGTTTGCGAGGGGTTAACTTTAAAATTAATTTAAAAAAAGGATTAAATAATAAAAAAGTTCGATTTGGAACGTTTCACAGAAACCCCGCAGTGCGCAAGGTCGCGCGTTCCCGCCGCGAGTGCGCGGAAGAACGGCCGCCGGCCGCGCGGGCTGAGATGGGACGCTGTTTGGCACGTGAGATAGGCTCGCAGAGGCGGCTTTTTGCCGTGCGCATGAGGTCTCGGCCTAGTTTGTTTAGGCAGAGCGAACGAGGCCGCCGCCGCGCACTGCGGCACGAGGCGGCCGGCGGCGCAACGCGCTCGTGTTAACGCGCCCGGGGCGCAGCACGGCGCGCACGCAAATCAAACCAAAGCATTGAGCGTCACAAGGCCGGCCCGGATAGCTGGGTGACTCGTGGCGGTGCACGAGATGGCGGAAGCGAGAGCCGAGAGGGGAGGAATGGTGCGAAGAATTTTTTATTATTTAATTTTTTTAAAAAATTTAATTTTAAAGTTAACCCCTCGCAAACTTTATTTCTAATTCTGACCCCTTTGGTCACGCCACCACCCATGGCGTGACCAAACAACACTGTCACGTCAGCCCATTTCTGGTCAAAGTCTTGTCACGCCACCACCAGTGGCGTGACAAAAAGTGCGATTTTGGAGACTTATCCTGTGGCGTGACAGTGTTGTTTGGCCACGTCACGGGTAGTGGCGTGACCAAAGGAGTCAGAATTGGAAATAAAGTTTGCGAAAGGTTAACTTTAAAATTAAATTAAAAAAATTAAATAATAAAAAAAAGTTCTGGTGCGAAAGACTCGCAGTCGACATGCCCGTCGAAGTCCGAGCAGGGCACAAGCAGATTACAGATCATATTGTGTGAGGTGACCATTGACAACACCTCGTGAGGACGCACGGCTCCGCAGCTTGTAAGTCACTTATTTCTGGAACTGGATCCTCTGCATGCGGCATGCCACTACTTCGTAAAAAGCTCACCGTGACTGTAAATTCCTATCGTACGTGTATGATCCATCAAACCAGAAAATAATGTAGGCACTCAGTCCTAAAAAAAAGTAGGCACTCAACACCACGGTCCACGGATGTTGCAAGGAGCCAGGGATCGATTGGTTTGGTGGCAAATTTGCAAATATTATTTCCCAGTGGAATTAGTGTACTCAGAGGACCGGGCGTAGCTCAGGTGACTCGCTCTGCCGTTGAGCAGGCAGTCCGTCCGGGTTCGATCCCGGGATCGAACTCACGCGTCTTATTTCCGGGTGGCTTTAGGTTTAGTGCACGCATACGTGAGTGCGTTCGGTGGTCAAACTTCGTGCCCGCGCTCCGTGAGATCTCAGCATCCACTCTAGATTAAGCGTGTGTTAAGTACGCACCTAGGGGGTGTGTGTGTGTGTGGGCGGGTGTGTGGGGGGGGTGTGATATGTGTGCGTGAGTGTGTATGTCGTGTACTCTAAAAAAAGAGGGTCGTCTAGATGAAAGCAGAGGATTGGAATAGAGTTGAAGGGTGGGGTCTGCTGTAAGTGAGAGAAAGGAAATAGAGGATTGGCCAGCGGCTCGGGACGGCGACGGCGCAGGAGGCTAGGTGAGGGAGGAAATGGAACGGCGGGTGGAGGGGCACGGCGGCAACGCTGGCGACGGCTGCGATGGCTCGGGTGGCATAGACGACGGCGGCGACGGAGCTCCAACGATGTTATTCAGGAGGCGGCGCGCACATGAGCATGGCAACGGCGAGGGGATCACTTCGGGTCATACGGGAGAGCCGGAGGGGGTCCAAGGCTGCGGGGCAACACGATCGGTGTCGGGGAAGATGGTGGCAACTGTGGGGATGCCCATGGTGGCGCAACAGACAAATTGATGCGCTTATAAGGTAAAGGAGATGAAGTCGATGCTATGTGTGCAAGGATTAGGAAAGGGGCTCACTGGAGAAGACGAACTCAACGACGGCGGTGATTCGGTCGGTGACGGAGAAGACGAACAAATACGCCGACGAGATGCGATGAAACGTAAGTGGAATGAGGGTAAGGATTCATGTGGCTCGGGAACACCTGATGACGTGCAAGGAATAGCAAAACGTTCACCGGAACGGCGGGACAACAAGATGGTGGTGTAACGTTCCAAGTAAGGGTTCGTGTTTCAAATGTATAAAAACATGAACTTCTAAAATCTTTTGATGCATTTTGATGTCATTTGAATTTTATAGATTTTCATTCAAAGGTTTTGTGCATTTTGAAAATCTAAAGCATTAATTCCTAAAAAAATATAACCCTAAAAGAGATACAAAACCAATCTTGTAAACAGTTCTTGAAAATATTTTTATTAGGTTCTAGAGAAACTTAAAAACTCACCTGAAAATTTTCATATTTTTCAGATTTTATTTGCTATTTTTTATCAACCAGTCAAAGTAGTAAATCAAAAGTCAAACAACAAAAACAAGAACTTCATATAATTATAGAGAAAAATGCAGTGTATGAAAAACTCTAGAAAAATTATATAAAGATGTATATAGTGTCAGGAACCTTCCCAAAAAAAAACTGTAATTTTTGGAGCTAGATAGCTATGCTTACAAATTCACTAACCCTCTCAGCCTATTTGAAAAATCAGAAAACATAACTCTCATCTCACCCTCTCACTTACCTGTGGGGCCCGCTGGCAGGGCTTCGTCTCCAGGCGGCCAGCGCACGACTCGCCCTCGCCCGCGCAGCGCCATGGCGCTCTCCGCCGCGCCAGCGCGCACGCCATCTGAGCTGCCCCCGGTCTTCGACCTTGCGCCCACCGTTTGTCGCCTCGCTCCACATCGGCCGGCTCGCCCAAGCCCCGGTCACCTCCTTCACCTGCTCTATCACTCGAGCCTCCGTCAGCAACACCAAGCGCGTCAACGTCCATTCCCGCGCTCCTCTTCCTCGCGTAGCTCCGCCCTCGCCTATAAAAGCTCCCCAGTAGCTTCCCCTTCTCTCTTTCTCCACCCCAAACCATTCTCCACCCTCCCTACCTTTCCTTCGTCTTCCTCCGAGCCGAACGCCACTAGAGCTCCCTCCCTACCTTTCATTCTCGGCCGAGCGCCGCCGCAGCAGTCCGGCCGCCCCGGAGGGTTTTTATCCACTCTATCCGCGTCACAATACGTTCCTGAGCATAAGGATTCTCCCCCCATGCTAATTTCAGCAAGATTTTTACCTAATAAAATTAAAACAGGTGAAATGATCAAGGTACTGCTCTATATTCTGATGGTGTGGGGTGATACACGTTCCAGCACAACGCCCCATGGGCCATGGCTGTGTATGTCATAACTCATATGAGGCTGGCAAGTCATCGCAATGCTTAGCATACAGCTCGAGCTGGTGTGTGATAAGATGCTGGTCAAGTAATAGCTGCGCAATGATGTTCGAATCCAGATGCGCCGTTGTGCTCCAAAGCCACATCGAGCCTGACTGCCAACTAAGTGCACTATCAAGAACCAACTGCTGATTTCAAAGAACCGGTGAGGGTTTTTCGTCTGTGCTGGTTTGGCATCCTCATAAGGAGCTGCTAATGTATGATGCTGAAGCCTGATTCTCCCATAGGAATGGGTACATAGTGTTAAGGGTACATAGGGGGATAAATCCTGAAATCCATCTATTTACTGTATCAAATTCCGAATTCCTAGTATAATAGTCATGTTAAGAATAGTAGTCTAATAGTCATGTAAGAGTTAAAGGTAGTTATGTAATTTTAGCATAGTCTAGAGTTTCTCTTGTATTCTACCAACACAATGTAATCAACTTGATTCGTTAGAACAGCTTCCGTTAAGTCTCTGCACCTATCATTTTACCTTGGATTCTAGTTTGAGAACCACTTGTTTTCTCAAAAACATGGATTTAGCTCAGTATTGCCTTTTTTTAATTTCAGGGTCTCTTAATTTAGAAGTTACCACTTAACAGGTTTTCATACCAAGACTCAATACAATCAAGTCCATACCAAGGCCTAATATAATCAAGCCTGTAGCGCCTACGGATTTCGCCATATCCCCAAACATAACGGATGTGGACGAAGGCCATACCAATGATGATTCATTGAAAACAAATCTCTGTTGGAGTGGGCCCTCCGGTCCAGATGTCAGAAGGGTACCAAGGAACCTACCATTTTTCCTGATTAGTCGATGTTGATTGCCTCCCTCAATTCTCCTCTCTTTTTTTTAGTATTGTCATCTCAATTCTCAACAGGTAACATTAGCACATCACCTGCTCTTCACTGAAGAGACATTAGTACATTAATCATTCACCACTGAACTGGTGTAATTCAACACCAGATGAAGGTGTACACCCTGATCCCCGATCGGGACATAACCTGGCGAGCACCATGACACCACAAAATAACAGCGGTAACTTTTCCAAAAATGACGTGAGCCGGGGCAGGGGCAAGTAAACTTCATCTAAAAAAACACTTGATAAACGGTTTGACGGTAACCATTAGGGGAGTAACAGCCGAGGTATGCGGATGCCTGGGGTGCCTAGCTTAGAGTCACATATTACAACACGGTAAATTAGAACCTGTTTAGCAACTAAATTAAAGGGGGGTTCCATAGCGTTTTGATTCATTCCTTCCTACACATCAATCATCTACTTCCATTTTGTCCTCCGACTTGACAGTGGAAGGTCCCTCGTTCGCTGCCTCCGTTCCTGAATCTTGTGGAGGCGTAGCTTCCTTGGTGCTTGCATCTACCGCTTCCTTGGTGCTTGCATCTACCGCTTCCTTGCTAGTAGTACCGTTTTCTTGGGCTCTCAAGATCCGATCAACGTCCTCGCACACAGTTTCGAACTGATGGAGGCTACTGGCTAAACTAGAAGAAGCTGCCTTGTCACCGAAGAACGAATTGAGTGCAGCAACACCGCTGTCTTCAAGCACACTGCACATCTGCAGGCATACATAGACAGTGGTCAGGTCAAGGAAAATAAACAAAACAACACGTTAGCTCATAAAAACTTGGTTCATTAGGTACCTTGTTGTAAAGATGGGGAACTTGTGACTGATCAGTTATGCCATCAGAAGCCACTTCTTTGGCAGCTGGAAAGAGGGCCCCAGTTATCAAAATAAGCAATGAGCATAACTAACGGAATATATGATACAGAAAAAAAGTTAGATTCGCAAAGATAAACCTTTATATTTGATCTATCATGATAAAAGGTGCCTTATTATAAAGCCTCTATTTTTGTATTACCACTATAGCTGCAAGCTATCGTCTTGAGTTCCACTTCCACATAACCAACTATCACAATAACTTGTTTTGGGGTTCACTCATCAAGTGTACATCATGTGCGCAAGTTTAGTTCAGTTGCAGTAACTTGCATGCACATTACTTAAAGCTTATTATATATGCAACTCTGAAACATGCTTCACCGCTCAATGGAAACAGCATGATGCACATGACCTATTGATCGACATGCTATACCATGCTATACTAGGCTGCTAGTTTTCCTATGAATATGGTTTTATGACTTCTATTAAATGTGCATGAAGACAACAGCTGAAATGGGAACACCCACACCCTGAAGTGGGTACCTACGAGTTGCCACAAATTCAGGGAGGGCGCTAGCAAAAGAACTGAATAGTCAAAAATACTAATTGAACAAACCCATGGGTACTCTATGCAAGCATAATTCAACAAGATTGATGTCAGAATTATAAAAAGAAGGTTGCTCAGCATAATTAAACAAGATTTGCACTCACAAAAATGTGTCGTTTCAAGACATTGACACGGTCTCTAAAACGCAACTTTTATCACTAATTTCTACTGTAATTCATTTATAAAACCTAGTAAAATTATAATACATGAAGGTACTTCTCAAGACAAATATACACATCGTTTTCATATGCTCAATCTCAATATTCACGGCGATATCGATAGCCAAAGTTTAAAAATTTTACTGCATGCGTTCCATTCTAGAACGACACTCTTTTGTGACTAGATGAAGTATCGCTTTAGCATGCTCAAACATACTATTGAGCAGGGTTTTCAAAACTGGACCCACCCCTAAAACCGCAACCAACGCGGTTCCAGATTTCTATGCAGTCTCTGGGAAGAAACAGGGCAGTTCTTTTTTCTTTTTTTGCTAAATTTTAAATTTGGTTTTTTTTCAAGATTTGATGTTTGGGGCATATCTAATAAGCAATAATATACATATCCAGTTTTCCAAACACTGCTTTCAAGCACTTCATTTGTTTAAAAGACTGGCAAATATGCTCTCCGTCTTGTATATTTTTAGACTACTATATCTGTACCAGCAGATTACCTATACCAGTAAGATCCCAAACTAGTCCAAGAATAAAACCTTATGATTCTAGTCATTCTGTCACGTTGCAGCTGCTGCCAGACAGGTAGTCAGCCAGTGCCCAAAGGCCCAAAACGGCAATGGAGCCTCGTGCCCCAGCTATAATACTAGTAATGGAAACCCTTCACTGTGGAACATTTTTCACAAGCTAAATATACTGGCTTGCATCACATAACTGAAATATGAGAAATATTCTTTCGAAATTGTGCTGTTGCCCCTCCAGTGATCAAATTAATTTGAAATGTCAACAATGTCATATTTGTAGAGACAACACAGTACATAAAAACCTTAGAATACACATGATTAAAAAAAGGCACACCCGACACACAAAGCATGTCTGCGCGTCTCTGTGCATAGACAAAAATATTGGAAAATATAGAGAGAAGAGATCACTTACGGATAGGTTCAAGCACGGGCAATTCTATCAACAATTCACTGATATCTGGAACAACTGCACTATGTCCCCCAGGAACTTCTTGTTCGGTAAGATCATCAGGAACAGGGGTTTTTGTTTTTATCTGCAAAATACCAAAACATATGCCTTTAAAAATGTTGCACAATAAGGATACTACATAATACTCATAGTGTATGCACTCATGCGAGAATACTCAAAGTGTATGCACTCATGCGAGCTTGGGTGCATGTCTGTTTAGGGAAGAGGCCACATTTCATACCACAGCATATTCCAGATTCAAGCATCTCTCCAGAAGATGGTATCTCTTTCTTATAAACTCAACAGTCCTCCTCTGGATCTCCCTGTAATGGGACAAGCTATTTGGGTTCACCTGGCCTTCCTGTGTGCTTTCAAGATTTCCCTAGAAAAAGCATAGAAAGAAAACAATGTAATGGCTCATAACCTTTAGAATTTTAGCAGGAAAAAAATAGTGTGCACTGCACACACTAACATTTGCCTCATTATTTGACTGAGCACCAATCAATTCATTAGCAGCAGGAAGACGCAGCTCTTGTCGTGCAGCCTCAAAAAGCCCGTTATCTCTGTCATCTGATATATATTGCCACCTTGCATACCCATGTCTAATGAAGAGAAAACACATGTCAATACCTTAGATGGTAACTTTGAGCACTAACTATGTTACAACGTAAAATAGAAACAAAAAATCAGGTAAAGAATGCATTTGTCGTGAGGAAAACAGACATAAAGCAGTATTCATATATATATATATATATATATATATATATATATATATATATATATATATATATATATATATATATATATATATATATATATATATATATATATATATATATATATATATATAAGCAATTGGTGAGATTAAAGGCGCACTTTGAGGGTCATAAATTCCTACTTTAATCTTTAAACAGAAAAAAAAAGATAAATTTTTACAAGATTTCTAATTAATTGAGAGAATAGGAGGATTGATGAAACTTGGATTCATGCCCAAAAGAGGATGCTTTATCTGCACTCAAAATCTTCGGCATTCATTGAATGCCCACAAATAATTATAATGGTGAGGGGATTTCTCCCCAAATGGAGTCAAAATAGAACAAATAATGCTAGCGCACAATTGTTAAGCTCATCTGGTTTCCCTCCAATACGTGTGTTCACTTCAATCCGAATAGAACAAGTTCCACTGGTCTTTCCTCTTTCCATTGATACGTTTGTGCGATCCAAAGCCCTACTACTCCTAGAATTTACAGTGACAGGAGCTAAAAAATTAAAAGGGCGCTTATTATTTATTCATTCAAATTTAAGCTACCATATCCTAATTGGTTTGGTTAAACATAGTGTTCCTCACGATGTAACAAAACGAGCAGGCGGAAGGAAAAACAACCAAAAATGAAAGGGAAAAAACATAGAGGCACCATGTTCCTCAGCATGGTACTAGAGAGAGTTGTGGGTTTGTGCATTTACTCCCACACACTTAAATTTCTTAGCCATCGCCCACCGATATGGTTTAAGGTTCTTAAGCTTAATTATAGTTCTTCTAATGAGGCTTCAAGATACTTTAAGCATCCAAGAGAAGAAATTAAGAACCGATAAATGAATTAAAAAAATAGTATATAAGAGAGGTGCTTCTTCAATATGGCAGCAAAAAAGAATCACATGCATTGGCGATCGTGTGAGCACCCAGCTCTCATTAATTATGAAGAGAAAAAAATTCATTAAATTTAAAGAAAAAAGGACTGCAAATCCCATTAAGTAGCACGATTCATAATAGCCGTTTGATCAATACAGGCAGTGATGCCCATCAGCCCATTAGTTTATTGTAAGCTGGGAAATAAATTGTGTAGAAGTAAAATGTAACCATCTTTTACAGAAATATTTAAGTAACCATTAATGGGTATGAAAATAGAAATTACGTACTCCCTCTGTTGCCAAATAAATGTCATTTTAGACATGGACAAGATCTCCAACATGAATCTTTGACTATTAATTTTTTAGTAATATATTAGTAAAAGATATTAAAAAATGTATTGTTATGGAAGTACTTTTGAGACAAATCTACAAATGTTATTTTTAGATGGTCAGTCTCAGCACTGTATGTTATCAGTCAAACTTTGAAAACTTTAACTACTCGCATTCTAAAACGAGTCTATTTGGTAAGAGGGAGTACAAAGTAAAGCATAGTTGTCACACACATACCGGACTAGTGATCCAACCGGAAAAAAGGGACCAAAGCCTTGTCCGGTCCGGTAAATGCTATTGAATCGTTTATGTAATCAGCCCGTATTGAACCAGTTAAAACCACGTTGGATTGGCAGGTTTCAATGTGAACCAGCTCTCAGGGTTGCGCACCAATCTCTCAAAGAGCTAGATTGTCCCTATCAGATGCACTGATCAACATCTTCAACTCCTAGCGTCGATTCTACCCTGCAAGGTTGTAACTTTCCCATGCAAATATCTAGGAATCCCCCTCTCGGTTAGGAAGCCGACAAAATTGGACTTCCAACCCCTTATTGATAAGGTCGCTAACCACCTTGCCTCTTGGCAAACTGGCATGCTATCTCAAGGAGGACGGTTGGTTCTGGTCAAATCAGTACTGGCAGAAATCAAATACCTTCATGGCATTGCAAACCCCTGCTTGGGTAATCAAAGCAATAGATAAACGTAGGGGGGCTTTTCTTTGGAAAGGGTCGGAAGCGGTCGCGATCGCGGGTGGTCATTGCCTAGTTGCCTGGCACACGGTTTGTCAGCCACAAAGGTATGGGGCCTTGAACTTCATAATCTTCATCTCCTAGGACATGCTCTCTGTATTCGATGGCTGTGGTCCCAACGGACATGCCTTACCAGTCCTTGGCATGGCCTGCCCATCCCTGCTAGTAACATGGAATTTGCTGTGTTCCAAGCTTCTTTCAAGGTCAGTCTTGGCAACGGCCTTCGAGCATTGTTCTGGACAGATTCATGGTTTAATGGTTCCAACCAGGGATCAAAATCCCGGCCGGTAACCGCCGGTTACCGGCGGAAACCGGATTTACCGGTGGGTACTGGGATCCAAAATCTCGGCCAGAAACTTCCAAATTCAAATTCAAAATCAAAATCTCAGCGGTTAGATCCCAAATTCAAATTTATTCAGACGAATTTCGACTGAGTTTTTCCCAGGATTTCCGGTTATCGGCTGGTAACCGGCCGGTAACAGGATGATGGCCTCCCAGCGGGATTTTGTCCGGTACCGGTTTTTTATCCTTGGTTCCAACATCGCCTCAATTGCGCCATCTCTCCTCGGGTTGGTTCCAACGATGGTGAGGCACACGCGTACGGTGGCACAAGCATTGCATAACCACTCCTAGATCCAAGACTTCAGGCCACCATCCATCCCCAGATCCTTTGAGATTTCCTAACTCTATGGGACATGACATTGGAAATTGCACTACTACTGGGGCAAGATGATTCTTTCCAGTGGGCTTGGGAGGCCTCCGGCCTTTACTCCGCCTAATCGACTTACAATGCTCCGTTTCTAGGAATGGTCTCTTTTGCCACAGCAGAAGCAATATGGAGCTCTTATGCGCCCCTAAAATGTCAGTGCTTCATGTGGTTAGCAGTGCAACCGGGGATCAAAATCCCGGCCGGTAACACCGGCGGTAACTGAATTTACCGGTGGGTACCAGGATCCAAAATCCCGGCCGGAAACTTCCAAATTCAAATTCAAAATCACTGCGGTTAGATCCCAAATTCAAATTTATTCAGACGAATTTCGACCGAGTTTTTCCAGATTTCCGGTTACCGGCCGGTAACAGGATGATGGCCTCCGAGCGGAATTTTGTCCGGTACCGATTTCTTGATCCTTGAGTGCGAAGACATTGTTGGACAGCATATTGTCTACAACGACGAGGTCTTCAAAATCAAAGGCACTGTGTTTTCTGCCTTGCTGCGTAGGAAACTATCGATCACATCGTCGTTGGCTGTGCAGTAACCTCGCAGCTCTGGTTGCATTTTCTTCGGGGCCTAAACCTTCAGTGCTACCTTCCGGTGGGGCACTCCTCCATTGAAGA
Source organism: Ampelocalamus luodianensis (assembly GCA_036346255.1). NCBI lineage: Eukaryota > Viridiplantae > Streptophyta > Magnoliopsida > Poales > Poaceae > Ampelocalamus > Ampelocalamus luodianensis. The sequence goes on from CM070628.1 coordinate 6,104,007, forward strand.
CTATTGGCTGACTGTTCGGGGAGAAGTCCCTAAAAGCAATCGGCGGGCACTAGACACCTACATCATCCTGGTGTCCTGGATGTTATGGATAGAGGAACCATAGGGTCTTTAACCAAGAGATAGCATCTTCAGAGCAGCTGCTTCAAAAGATGTGAGACGAGCTCAGTCAATGGCGATTGGCGAGAGCGGCCGGATGGGAGACGTCGTTGTAATCGCTGTAGTCTGTACTAAGGTCCTCTCCTAGTTCGCGGTCAAGGGCGGGTTTGGTTGCCTCTAGTGGTCCTGTAATGGTTCTGCTCAAACCCCCCTAACCCCTATTGTATTCAACTATTCAAGCAACTCGGTTTCTTCCTCCTTTAATAGAATGGCATGCAATCCTTTTGCGCGTTCTCGAAAAAAATGTGAACCAGCTAGGCAGCCTAGTTTGACCCAAATCCTGTCTCTGTGTCGCAGCAGAAGTTACACAAAAAACACCCCCACAGAGCTTTGAACTTGGAAACTGTAAGGTTGAAGCGTGAAGCTAGGGGCGCTAACCAACTGCACTCACGACAGATTATGTTCTTGAGTGAAAGAAATTTATATACGGGAAATAAGTCAAATAACCAATTAATACCAAAATATACTGATAGAATTAGTTTTTTATGGTGTTTGTCTTCTGCTATCTTACATAGAGAATTAAAATGGTATTTGTCTTCTGCTATCTTACATAGAGACTTAAGTCAAATCCATATCTGCATTTTTTTTACTTGTCACATATACTAAAAATATTTAAATAAAACATGGAGTCCAACGTGTTGTGGTAACTGTTGGGGTACGGGTCCGAGGATCGAAGGTAGGCGGCTCGCCCTCATCTACCCGCCAACAGGGCTCTTCCCTGTCGAGATAGCGAGGCTCTGAGGCCTGATTAGCCATGGAGGTAAGGAATCGCCCTCCAAGCTCGGCCGGGACTCTTCCCGACGAACAAGGAGGCTCTGATCTTTAGCCAACCGGTTAGAGACTAACTTTGTTTATTTCTTTGCTTGATTGATAATGAATACATGCTATTCCTTTTATAGGGATGGGAACATCCCGACTTGACCTCTAAGAAATAATGTATAAAGAAACTTATCTCTAACAATTCAATCTAATAATAACTTGCCTAACTAATAGATAATACCAAACACCTAATAAATAGATTCCTAAATAACAAAGCTTCCTAATATCCCCAACACAGTACAGCGCTACAGTCACAAGGACTGCTACAGTACCACATATTGCTACGGTGCTACCGCATGGATATTTGCCCGCAGCAAACGGGTGGCCTGAGACCTCAGCTAGGTCACTGGCCGGGCCGGATCTCATAACACTGAGGCAAAGTCTAACCATCAATTGTTAAAGAATTAGTCTAGACGCAAAACTTGTTCTGGCCACCTGGCTATTACATGAAATAAATGGATAATTTAACAATGGTTATTGTAGCAAACAGCAAACTGAACATATCAAATATTGCATACTTTATTAATGCTTTCAGTAACAGTAGATCATGTTCCCCTTTCCAGATTTTTCCACCAGATAAGCTGGGAAATTCATATAGCAAGTAGTTGGGAAAGAGTTTTGTAATTTTCCCTTGTTCCATGGCAGCCACCTGGAACCACAAAAAACAGGACAATGTTAAACAATAGGAAGTTTATCTTATTGATAATAAAATCATATTGCAGTAATATTATCGTATAAAATTCTATAAGGACTAGGGATCAATGAAATCATACAACTAATTGGCTTCCAAATTTAATTAAGAACAGTCCCACTTCAAAAATACATCATTGTTATTATTAAGTCGTCGACTAATCGTAGATTAGTCGTCCGATCGGTGCACGGTTGCCGTCTAGAGCCCTCGACTCGACTTGCAGGCCTAGTCGAGCGACTTGGATTTCAAGTCGAGGTCTAGCCTCGACACAACATAGATTGCAGCATTCAAGGTTATTAAGTCGGTAAGTCGACACTACTCTCCTAGCGGCCGACTAGTCGATATGTACTATTCACACAGCACACACACAGCCACACACAATCACCCACACACAATCACCCACACAACACCACAAAGCCACACCACACAACACCACACACACATCACACCACACCCACCCACCCACCCACCCACACACACACACACACACCACGCAGCAAGGCAACAGAGGAGGGCGACGGGGAGAGCAAGCAGAGGGCGACGGCTACGGGGAGAGGGAGCAGAAGAGGGCGACGGCTACGGCGACGTCAACGGCGACAGGGAGAGGGAGCCGCCGGCCACATCGAGCTCGCCTCCACCTCCCCGACGCCAAATCCACAACGCCTCCACCTCCGCTGCTAGCGACCTGGGAGCTTCAGCTCCCGCCGAGGGAGATGAAGGGCAGCGCCGGCTGGGAGCTGCGCCAAGGGCGACGATCTCCGGCCACATCGAGCTCGCCTCCACCTCCCCGACCGGATCCACGTCGCCTCCAACTCCGACGTCGGCTAGCTAGGAGCTTCAGCTCCCGCCAAGGGAGTGGAAGGGTGGTGTCGGCTGTGAGCTGCGGCCGAGGGCGACGATGGGCGACGGCGGCGAGATGGGAACCTGGCAAGTCGAGTCGCTGGATCCAGTCGAACATGCTCCACCGACTTGTCGACTAGTCGACGACTTAATAACCATGGCAGCATTACACTATACCTAAGAACAGGTTTTGGAAAGCAAAACCGGACCCAAACCAGAGGGGGCCGGTTCCGGTTTCTCAGCGTAAATCGGAGAAAACTGGTTTGTTTTTCTTTTCTTTTCTTTTAATTTTTCGAAATTTCAATTTTGCATATTTGAAGTTTGAGACATAAACTAGATGACAAGCCTTTTGGTGGAAGATGAATTTAAAAGAGGGGTTCAAGGGGATGAATTGGATGAACCGAAACAAGGGTACCAAAAACCAGACCTGGCCGGTTTCACAGGCTTATGGTGAAAACCAGCCGATTTACAGGGGTTTTTGCGACCCTGCACATAGGCCTGGTAATGGGCCAAGGCCCGATCCTAACTCCACACTAGCCCATGATTTGTAACAGACAGCCCAACCCCAGTCCGGCCCGATTAAATTTATTTCAAATCCTGCCCAGCCCAGTCCGACAAGAAAATAGGCCCCAACTCTGGCCTAGCCCATTCAAATTCTTAGGGTTGGCCCATAATATAGTAGTGCAATGAGGCTCGTGGGGCATTTTAATCTACTGCTTTATTGCCGTTGCTGTTACCATTGCTAGAAGAATGGAGAAGACAATATACATCGGCCCATTCCAATTGAGTTTATCCAGTGCCAATTGTCGTTGCTAGAAGAACAAATAGTTGGCAAATCAAAGAGACCATGCTCTGCCTCCACTTGATGCCCAAGCTCATCCAATTTGTCGTACTCCTCGTGGCATCCGAATCGAGGAAGCAATTGGGAGGAGCTCACGCATGGATCACAACTTGAATCGATGAGGGATTCATCTAGGTGAATTCAACGCTCCACTTCAGCGAATTTAGTGCTTCGTACCCACAAATTTGGTCCAAATCGACACCGCTATGATGGATATTGCTTCGATCCGGCTGTTCCTCCCCGGTTGCAGCGACATCCTTCGTCGATTTGCTGCAACTGCCTTGCACTTTCACTTCTCTTGCAGCGCACAGGCAAAGAAAGATCTCACTGACCATATCGATGCGCATCGCCGTCGATCGTCGGTTGCAGCGTCGAGCACATGGACGTTCGACATGGGCTATATTGCTGGCCCAGGCACCTAGCGAGAACTCACGCATGGCTTCTTGGAACACACGCACAGCAAGAAGATGAACAAGAAACACAGAGAACACATTGGAAACTTGGTGGAACGTAGGGACTGCTTTGCGATCCTGATTTTCTCTCTATTATTCTGCTCTCTCAACTGACTCTGTTTACATGTATATACAAAAGACACTGGTGGTTAGCAACAACTTGATCCACATTCTACACCATGCACCCTAAACTCACGCCACGCCTTCTACTCATGCGAGTTGTGTAACTACGTCCATGCAAATACATGCAGCTCATGCACTCACACATGACACGACTACAATGTTGCACACGTTCTAGTGCTGCCATGCACTAATCCACTAATTAACAATGTTCCTAATTAACTTGCTAAAGCAAAGCTATCGTGCAAACTAACACACTTGCAGAGTGAACCATCTAAACGTGCACTATCTCACAGCCGAACTAACTCATGCATGCAAACAACTAAACATACTTAGCATGACAAGATTAATTCCAACATATATTACTTCTACAGGCCCCATTCTGTCCATGGGTTGTAGTTGCGGGTTGGGCCCTTACATAGCCCTAAATAATCAGCCATCCGAATCCTGGCCCAACCCTAGCCTTACCCATTTTTGTTTGAACCCATTTGGTACGACCCGAAGTCAACCCATTTTAAAGCCTAACCCTCTCGGCCCTACAATCCTTGGCCCATTAACAGGGCTACCCGCACAAGAACCTTACTCAAACCATAGAAGAACCACATTTGTACTCCAACCAATCATAATTCACAACTAATGAGCTTGGGCAGCGGGCAGTCATCAATTTCTTATTTTTTGAATGGTTAGATGCCAATACCAACTGTCAGATTAAAAATATATAATATAGCTGATGGTTATAACTTAATAACTAATATTAAGACTTAAGTCTAATACAACCTAAACAACATGGTGTCAACATATAAGGATGCAGTACTATATTTGACATTGCCAATGAGTATGTTAGAAAAATGGGAGAGAGTGATTTTGTTATTCACAGCTATGCATCTTATTCATTAATGGGAGAGTATATATAGAAGAGTACATGAGCCTCATGGGCTACATAAGTCACATGGGCTTAGAGAGAGAGAAAATATACAACACTCTTAACACCCCATTCAAACTTAAGGTGGATCAGGAGGATCTGATGCACTGAGTTTGAGTAGATGAAGCCGGTGATGTTCTCGAGTCTGAGCTTTAGTGAAGAAATCTGCAACTTGAAGCTCCGATGGAACATACTTGAGGGCAATGGTCGACTGCTGACAATGAGATCGTGTGAAGGATGCATCAACATCAATGTGCTTTGTCAGCTCATGCTTGACTGGATCACTAGCAATTTGAATGGCACGTGTATTGTCACAAAAGAGAGGTGTTGGATTGTCAGTTGTCACAATGGACACCTAGATCAATCAAGAGCCATCGAAGCCAAATGATTTATGAGGTGGTAGCGGCAAGAGCTCGAAGCTCAGCCTCTGCACTAGAATGTGACACTGTAGTTTGCTTCTGGGACTTTCAGGTAATGAGCGAAGTACCAAGAGAGATACAGTAACCAGTGATAGATCGGCAATCAGCAGGATCACTCGCCTAAGTGGAGTCAGAGTAAGCGTGCAGCTGGAGCTAACTCGAACTGGCATAGAACAGACATCTAGACTCAATCCCCCTCAAGTATCTCAGCACACGAAGAACATGATCATAGTGGACTGATGTGGGAGCATTGACAAACTGGCTGAGCACATGAACAGCATGAGCAATGTTTGGCCTGGTGACAATGAGATAGACAAGGCTCCCAACGAGCTGACGATAGCAGGAAGGATCTGTCAGGAGTACACCGTCTGTAAGTCTAAGCTGCAAGTGAAGCTCCATGAGTGTGGTAGCACTACAAGTATCAGTCATCCTAGAGCGAGCAAGCAGATCCTGAACGTAACGATGCTGAGAGAGGTAATAGCCATCACCATCAGAATGAACCTCAATCCTAGAAAATAGCTCAATGGTCCCAAATCGGACATCATAAATTGTTCACTCAATTTCTTCTTGACAAAAGCCACGTAGTCCATGTCATCTCCTGTTATCAGCATATCATCTACATACAACAGAAGCAAAGTACGACCCTGCTAAGAAGTGTGAATAAACAAGGCAGGGTCATGCTCACTCGGAGTGAAACCAGCAGCTCGAATCACAAAACTGAAATGCTCAAACCAAACACGAGGAGCCTGCTTGAGACCATATAGAGCACACCTAAGACGACAAACATAGCCTGTAGGAGCCTCAACACCGGGTGGTGGCTGCATATAGACCTCCTCATGTAGATCACCATGAAGAAAAGCATTCCTAACATCCATCTGAGATATAGTCCATGTGTGTACCGCTGCAACAGCAATAAGAGTACGAACTGTGGTCATATGAGCAACTGGAGCAAAAGTCTCACCATAATCTCGACCATAAGCCTGCTGAAAAGCTCTTGAAACAAGACAAGCCTTGTATCGCTCTACTGACCCATCTGACTTATTCTTTACTTTGTACACCCACTTGCAAGTGATAGGAACAGCTCCAGATGGTAGCGGAACAAGATCACAAGTGCTTGTACACTAATGCTGTGAGCTCCTCTGTCATAGCCAACTGCCACTCAAGTGCACTGGCAGCCTCCTGATAGGTACTCGGCTCAGCTATTGCACCTGCATGAGAAAAACCCCATCTCTCTAGTACCTGAATAGAAGAACGATCATGTAGGGCATACCATGATATAGTAGAACGATCATCAGAGTCGGTAGTACTGGCCGGAAGGTCAAGTAGAGAGAGGAGGACTGAGGATCAAAACGAACTCTCTGTCGGCGACTATAGTAAAAGGGAAAAGTGGAAGTATCAAAAACTGGTGCAGCTGGTGGAGACACACTAGAAGGTGAAATTGGTGGTGAAGGTATATCTGAAGAAGACAAGTTTGGTGAAAGAATAGGGGGTAGACACAAAAAAGAGGTGAATTATGTGGAAGAAGTGTGATGTGTAGAAGGATGATAAAAGAAAGGTCGACCCTCATCAAAGGTCACATCACAAGAGATGCGAATGCGACGTGCTGAGGGATCATAGCAACGATAGCCATTATGCTCAGGACTATAACCCAGGAAGACACACTCAACCGACTGAGCAGTCAGTTTTGTGCGCTCACGAGGTGCTAGACGGACATAGCAGACACAACCGAAGACACGAAGATGAGCATAGCGAGAAGGTGCTCTAAACAGGACCTCACCAGGACACTTGCCCTGAAGCTTAAGAAGAGGGCTGACGGTTGATGAGATAGACTGCCGTAGAGACTGCTTCCCCCAGAAGTGAGAGGAAACAAAGGAGGAGATGAGAAGAGTATGAGCATTCTCAGTGATGTGACGGTGCTTACGCTCAGCAACACCATTCTGAGCATGAGCATCAAGACACGAGAGTTGAGGAAGAGTACCCTCAGACGAAAGGAACTGACGAAAGGCTGATGAAAGATACTCTCCCCCAGAGTCAGAACGAAAAACACGAATAGAAGAAGAAAACTATGTATGAACCATCTTAGCAAAAGACTGATAAATGGAAATCAACTGAGAGCGATGTTTCATAAAATAGATCAAAGTATATCAAGTGATCGACAAATATGACATAATAACTATGACCACCCTTCAAAGCAAAAGGAGATGGACCCCATAGATCTAAATGCACCAAATCAAAAGGACCAGAAGACTGAGAGGTACTACTGGAATATGGAGGTTGTAGCTGTTTCCCCAGCTTACAACCAGTACAATGAGAACTAGACTCAACAATGACATGACCTAAGGAACCCTCATGAATTAGATGTTGGAGATATGCCCTAGAGGTAATCATATTGATGATGATATTTCGTTGTATCCATGATTTAATAAATGTTCCTTGAATATTGACTTTGTGTTGATTAACAAGTATGTGACTTGTTTGTGAAACTTTTACTTGTATGGTTATTCTAAAGTTGTCCCTAGTCGGAGTTCATGTGAGGACACACGTGAATGATGGATTAGCACATGTATCGGTTGATGACCATGTTTCACGTGTCATAGACATGGAGATGTCAAACCAATAATGTGGACACATGTTTAGAACATGGGGTTGAACCGACCCAACATGAGACATAGCTTTATACTTATGGTTCTCTCTACACAATGTGTACGCCTTGTCCTTAGACTCGAGATTGTCGCATGTACTTGAGATGTGAATCGACCTACTTAGGGGCTATCAAACGCTACTCAGAATCGGGTAGTTATAAAGGTAGCTTTCGGGTTTGTCATGAAGCATGTCGCGAGGCATGATCGGTCGAGATGGGATTTGCCCTCTCACCGAGAGATATCTCTGGGCCCTCGAGTGATCGGATCCGTAAATGCATGGTCATGCTACTTAAGGTTAAGAGTTAACCTAGTAAGGGATTAGGATCACGTGATCGAGAAAGAGTGGTCGACTTGGAGCTCGACCAATATCGTGAGGCAAAGGGATTGGCATGTACATAACGTTGTGATGGTTCGTCCGATATGATCTTTACGTGCGTTTAGGAGTTGGCACGCCTTGCCAGAGGTCGCTACCAACTATTGACCAAGTATGTGTACTTGCGTCATGTCTAAACATACGTGAACCTATAGGTCACACACTTAAGGGTTGAAGCCTAATTCGATTGGATCTAAATTAGATCGGGCATTGAGTCCTAATGGGCCTTTATTCGTAGAAGCTCATTATAAGGACGTCTATAAAAGGAGGCGAGGGCGCATGGTTGAAGGATGAGTTTTTCGTGACATCCTCAAACCCTAGCCGCCACCCTCCCACGCCTCGTCGCCGCGCGATCTAGTAGTCCGGCGCGGCGCCGCTTCCTCCCGCACGTGTGGATACCTTTGAAGGCGCCAGACCGTAGCGTTGGGACTAACCGCAGAGAGAGGACGCACGGCGACGGGAGGAAGTAGTACGACTACTCGCCCTGACGTGTTGCATCAACTTAGTACGACTACACCGCCCGACGCGTCTTGCATCAACTTCCGCACCTGCGCGTCTAGTGGTAAGACCGTGATCTATAACTGCAGTGATCTTGGTTTACGGGTAGAATTTTTTTTTAAATTTGCGCTAGTGTAGCCTACCCGTTGCCCTTCATTAGAATGGTGAGGCGAGTTCCACAAAGATGACCAAGTCTATGATGCCACTTGTTGAAGAAGAACCAACAGGAGACTGAGATGATGACATAGCAGAAGACACTAAGGCCTTCAACGTACTGGTGGAAGGAAGATGAAAGGTGTCCAAGACATAGAGACTAGGAGTCTCTACGGCAATGGCCAAAACCAATCACTCTTCTGCTCTGACAATCCTGAATGAAACAAGAAGAATCAAATCCAATGAAACAATTCATATCAGTGAGTTGACCAACAGAAAGAAGGCTCATAGATAGCTGAGGAACAAAAGACACATCAGGAACAGAGAAGCGAGATGCAGAGAGAATGCCCTGATGGGTATAGAACAAGGTGTACCATCAACAGTGTGAACATATGTAGCATCAGTCACGGCCCTGCGAGCAACAAACTGAGAGTTGTCAGATGTGACATGAAAAGAGACACCCGAGTCCAGAACCCAAGGATGAGCAGCGCTAGGAGCAGAAGGTGCAACTGAGGTCATAGCAGACACTGATCCAGAAGTCACAGTACATGTGGGTGTGGCAGCAGTGACTGCTCCAGTAAGTGCTCTCGGAGGCCCAGTAGGTGCTCCACGACGACGATCAGATGGATGTCTGGCATGATAATCAACAAGGTGATCTGGATGTAATTTGAAGCACTTGTCAACAAGATAACCAGTCCTCTTGCAATGAGAATATACCAGCACTCCTGTGGGTGTCGCTCAGATAGATCTAGTCCGTTGTGAGAGACCCAAGACAGCATGTGGTGAGGATCCTGAGGTAGGCATAAACGAATGAAGACGAGTCTCCTCTGCAATCAAACTAGAGAACACCTCAGTCAAAGTCGGTGGAGTGTAGTAGTTGAGTAACTGAGTACGAACAGGCTCAAACTTTAATCGAAGCCCCATCACAAACTAATACATGAGCGTCTGCTGAGCATACTCATCTTTGGCAACACAAGACTGGCAAGGAACAGCAGCCTTCGGTGTCATAGACTCTAGAGGATCAGTGATATGATTGAAAGCACTTTAATACTCCATTGTCTGATCCTGCTGCTGCTGAATACTATAAAGGTTCTTGAGCAATGTGAAGCGAAGAGCACCACTGGACTGGACATATCTCTTCTCAAAGTATACCCACATCTGCTTGGCTGAAGTATGATACTCAAGACTCATCCTCAGAGAAACATCAACACTCAAAACAAGGTGAGTCATGATACGATCATCCTCTTTCTGTCAAGCCTTTACTGCCTAAACATCAACTTTCTTCGGATCAGGAGGATCATCAGTCAAATGAGAGACCAAACCATAACCCCTAAAAGTAGTCTTGACTGAGAAAGCTCGATAGTTTAACCCATCGAGCTTGATGTCCGTGAACACGAGTGATGAACTGCCCCCAAACATTGCGTCAGATTTTGCCATCTTGATGGACCACAACCACACGGCAGCAAGCAATCAACAGTACCAACCACATCGCAGATCAAGAGACAAGCAAAGATACCAATCACAGGAGGCAGTAGCAATCATAGGAGGCAGTAGCAATACCAATCACAGGAGCAATACCATCAAGCAAAGGAGCGGTACCAGGACGTCACGGACCAGGCCCGGATTCGTGTGCTCAAGAGCTTCAGGCAGAGGAGGTCGTCTCTAGAGTAGCTTCAGGTGGGGGAGGTCAAGTAGGGGAGATCCGGCGGTGGCGGCCTCCAGGAGGTCAGAGCAAGGCTCCAGCGGCGGCGGCCTCCAGGATCTCTGGATCTACGATGTCGCGCGAAGACGAGGCTTCGGACCCAGATCCAGACCGAGGTTGCGTGAAGACGAGGCAGCGAGGCGTCACTGGAGCAGATGAAGATGAGGCAGTGAGGCGTCGCTTCGCGTGTGGTGGTCGCGTGAAGACGAAGACGAGGCGGCAAGGCGTCGCTAGATCCAGATCCAGGACCAAGGTCGCGTGAAGACAAAGACGAGGAGCGATGGAGTGATCCCGTGTGAAGACGACCACGAGGCGGCCAGGTGTCTCCAGAGCAAAATAGAGATGGGATCGAGGTGGTATCGGTGAAGCGATGTTCCAGGTGGGGAGGTCGAAGTAGGGGAGCAATCCCGCCGGCTCAGGTGAGCAGCTGCTCAGGGCCAGCCGGCCCGAGTAGAGAAGAGACTGGAGTCCAACGGCAGCGGTGGTAGTTTGAGGAAAATATGGTTAGGGTTTGGGTGAACCATACTCTGATACCATGTTAGAAAAATGGGAGAGAGTGATTTTGCTATTCACAACTACACATCTTATTCATTAATAGGAGAGTATATATAGAGAAGAGTACATAGGCCTCATGGGCTACATAAGTCACATGGGCTAAGAGAGGGAGTGAATATACAACTCTTAACAGAGTAGAGGGCATAAATATTTTTAACTCAACAGTTCCTATTATATTTACATTGATGCAATACCTAAAATTATGCTATGTCCTGCTGTTTCAAAGCATATGTGCATGAGATAACTGTTGACAATGAGACTTCTTAAACACGAAAACATACTCATGTTTCAGTTACCATATTTTTGCAGGTTATTTTTTTTCCCGTGACCTCTTCAGTAATGTAAAACTCCACATACTCTCAAAATAGTCAATTTTGGAAGTTAAAATGGAACAATAGAACGTGTGTCATCAAGTAGAGCTGAGCACATGGTGGACATCGGACAATATAGTAAACATGTACCTTCTCCTCAACCAGTGATATGTTGGCTAGCCTAACCAATGTGTCATCCGTACGCATTTCCTTTGGCACACCATCTACATTCATGCATATGGGGATTAAAAAGGTAGAAGAATAAAAAGAAATGAGAATAAATAAAAATTGCAGTAAGCTGCATTTACCTGCAAATACTTTTGAGTCATTCATGTCCTCAACAAGATGGGCCATGACTAGTTCAGCATATCTGCAAGAACCACAATGAATAGGCACGTATTCTAGAAATAATTAAATGTAAAGAGAGAAAAGAAGAGGGAGGAAAAACTGGGGCTAGCAAACTACCATCCAGCTTATAGTTTTTTAAAATGGTATGGTAAAACTCAGGATTCCCAGTGCTATTGTGTTCATTTTGTGCCATGGTGTACTAGGTGCCTGTGCCTACAATAAATCTATGTTTATCCGGTTTTTGTAACAGAGCTTGCGAGGGCGGAACATGAAATTCGGACTCCAAGCATAGAAAAGTAACCATTGATTGCACTGTTGGAGGTCCATTCCATAGAAACATTAGACCAAACAATCATTAGATAATTCCCTTGTTTTGATATGCTCAAATGCACAAAAAAATGTTAAATATTTTTATATTTTCTAGTACCAACATTATTACAAACAGAACCAACACAGCTTTACGCAATGCTCCTGAATCCCAACACTAAATGTAAGTAGAATAAGTCCATAACATGCACAATGGCCTCGGAGTGAATAGCACATAATCACATATACTTGAGCTTCAGCCAGTCATAGAAATTAATGTTTCAAGGCTTCAGTTGGTATATCCAATGATTTTGTAAAATCATGCAGACAGCCAAACAGAAATCCAGAAACCGTAAGTCAATATACCAAATGGCAGGACACTTTTTACAGTGTTCATAATAGCTTAATTTATCTGACTGAATCCTAATTAAGAGCTAGAAAAGGGCATTTATATAACAGAAATTTATTCTGACTAATGTCAATGAGAGTCCTCGTTATATTTTGGCACCTGAACCAATATATCTAGGATTAAATAATATGAAGAGAACGTTAGGCATACCTCTGAATTTCCTCAACACTTTTCCCCTTCAGTCGAGGAAGATACTCTTTCCAATCATAGTTCTGAAAACCATACCTACAAAGTTGAGTGGAGGAATTACTGACCATAAAAGACAACATGCCACGCATTCATGTTCTTCTAATAGTATTACTGCAGAGAATGGGACATATAGCAATGCTCTCAGGGCACAAATAAGGATGTTCAATCTGGACCAAAAATACTTATTTGGGGACAGGAACAGAGCTTTATTGGGGCCAAGGTGGGCCTTGGCCCCCACAACAATTGTGTAGTTCTATAGAAAAAGCAGTAGTATTTTGGGTAATTTAGTGATTAGTCTTGGACATGACCACATCTAGATTGCATAATTCACATATCATCTAGTGTTAGCCCCCTCTGATTTTGAGCTCAAGCTCCGTCACTGTTTGGGGAACAAAGATAACTGATAGAGAACACAAGCAAATAATAAGAGAAAAGCATGTCAATGCCAAATAAAAGAAGACTTTCCAATGCCATTGTCAAAATAAGAATACTATAAATGAAAAGATGTACACAAGAGATACGACAAAATCAGAAAATTACTACGTGTGCTCTGCTCTATCAGTCTATCTAAACAAAATCCTCAAATAAATTATAGTTCTCGCCTTCTCGGTTCTCTCGCCAACAAGGCAGGTTTTGAGTGAAATCAGTAGATTTAGTTTAGCTGCCCAAAGTATGCCCACTGAGCAATAAAAGAGGGATTCGGGACTATCCAAGTTTGACGAGCATGTTACCTCAAGCAATGAAATGCTTACATTTACGCGTGATATGAGGTAAATCGGCAAGTTCTCTTTAAATTAAAGGACAGTAAAATTTTAAGTAGATATTTCTTCCAACTAACCTCATGAGTGTTTGTAGGAATTGTGTTCGTTGAACTTGGTTGAATCCATAAACTCTTAAAGCACGTCCTTCACCCTCCATCAAAGGAAGTGAGTCAACATTACCTAGTGAAGATGTATGGCAAGGTAAATAAAAAGCATAATATTCATCATGTAGCAAGAATACATGATAACACAGAATGTACTCTATATAAATTTATTACGTGATTTTTTCTTAGAATATTGGCCCCTCCTCCCTGAAATATTTCCTTGTAAAGTTGTGTCATTATCCGACACATCATCATCATAGGGGTAATCCTCGTCTTCAGAACTTAACTCATGCAGGCCAGTAATGTCATCCTCATCAGCAGCAGCCATCTACACATGATGCAGGAACAGGAACAAGGCTCATTAGTCTTTTTGATTACTTGAAAATGCATATGCTCACTCTAAAGTTTAAACTGATCTAAACAAGAAGCATTACCTTGGTAAACAAACAGTACCAGTACATTCAGCTATAGATATCTTGACTAGTTTGGATGTACAGACTGAGAAACTGCGCGATTACACAAGAAAGATCTAATATAGAACACGCTGACCCCTCTTTTCATAAAACACTAATACCGTTTCATTACAAACAACATCTAACACAATTCACACATTTCTCAAAATGAATGCATGATAACATAAAGAAAATCAGAAGGAAATTAGGATATTAGGAGGGGAAATAGGTTTGTTCTATTCCACCATCACAGTAAACAGGCAGGCGGAGAGATTAATACAGAAAAGTTGTGTCGTGGCAAAAAAGACCAGACAATAGAAGAGGGGGACCCCCGGTGTTTGAACGAGGGACCGAGGGATCCCTAAGGGGAGTCGGTTGTCAGGAGTATAAAAAGGCCCTACGCTTGTTAGGGTTGTAGGGGCTTTTCCTACCCCTACGCGTAGCCTTCGGCTCACCGTGAACCTTCCCGGCGGTGGTCCACCTGGTTGGTGTGCCCGGTCCACAGGGGCTCATCCGCCCCTCGCTGCATGCAAGGTGCCTCCAATCCGAGGGGCCCCCGAACACCCTTTGGCACCCCCGAAGTGGCCCTAGGGGCCCCTGACTCCTGTGCTTGTGGTGCCTTGGCGCCCCTTCGGTAGCCTCCGCACGCCCTTCGGAGCCTCCCCGAGGGTATGCTTGCTACCTTCGGGGGAGCGGGGGCCCTCCGCATTTCTGGCTGCAGGGTCCCTATGTGGGGCTCCATGGTCTTTGCCGGGTCGCTGGGGCCGGTGGGGCCACCCCTATGACAAGTTGAAACTTGTGCATGTGTCTTGCGTCAATGTATATTCCCTTATCCATTTCTTCAGAATGGACCAGTGATATCCCAACAAAATTATAATGGATGGGTTGCTATTTGCTAATATGTGGCCCGTTCTTAGAACATTTGCTGACCCATTAAATTATCTCGAAACATGAACTTTATTACTGTTTCTGGTGATTGATGCTCCATGGTTTAAGATTTAGGTCCCTATGAGAAATTAGTAGTTTGTGAGGATCAACAAATTGAAAAAATCCTCAGTGGTTCCAGGTCTGAGAAGCAAAACACCACCTATCATGCTATGGTATCAATAGGTTGGACAGTACCACCACCTATTATTCAACAATTCTTTTCTGAAATTGATGTGAGTTTTCAATAAGTTGAATTTTCCATTAATAAAATTACAGCTGTTGTTGATTCTCGAAATCAAGAATGCAAATCAAAAGAGAATGAAAAGGGAAAAGTTAATGAGGATAACATATAGAAATGATTACCTGTTTGCGGCTTCTTTTTCCTTTTCCCATAGTAGTATGTTCTTCAATTTTTTGCACATCATGTCTGTCCTTCAATAATTCATCCCAATAGTTTGCTCTGTCAGAGTTTGCGGCTTCAGCTGCAGCCTTTCTGCGTGCCTCCTCTTTTGCTGCTAAAGCCTTTGCCTCATCTATGTACTCAAAGTTTGCAAACTGGCACAGAGTAACACAAGAAATGAAAACTAAGTGTTGCTTAGTAGAATATGCCCAAAAAAAAACACAGGTGAAAAATGCGATGCAATATACAGTTGTATTATGCACTTTAACAATAAATGAATAAAAAAATGTATTAACCTACAAGTGGCATACCATGTTTGGCATGGAAGAATGAACACAGCAAATAAAGTAGTGGGAAGAGATGACAGAAACAGTGTGCACATTATTTGCAGAATGCTTTTGCCAGCACTACCCCAATGTATATCTTACATGCAATAGTAAAAATAAGTAACTAACAAGCTGATATAACCTCGTATAGTATATGCATGCCCACTTTATTTCATAATGCTGTGATAACCACCAAATTTATTGACCATAAACACAAGAGGTTAATCCAATTTATATGAGAACATTTTCGAGACTATTTCACCTTATTTGGTGAGAAGGTTTTCAATTCATATGTGAATACATGCAATGCATACGTACTGCGCAGGCAGTCTCTTATCTTATTTACCAACAAACTCACACCACATAGGTGAAGCTACGATATTATGAACAAGAATCAACTTAGCCATGCAATTCTGCAACTTGGTTAGGTGAATAAAAATACAGTATGATAGAATTTATGACATGGACACACGGTAGTCAGACTCAGATCTCATTAGCTCAGGAAAAAAATGGTGCAAAATAGATGTGATGCACCCTTATCCAATAACGCTTGCACATAAGCAGGTAGCAAATAAAGAACAGTTGGTAGAGATCACAGCAAACAATTTCAAGAGGATAATTAATATTAAGAAGCTCCTCATGCATTATACTTATAATGAATTAAGACCACAGTACCTTAAATCCTTTTAGAAATTCATCCTCTTCTTCATCTTCCAAAGATTCTTCCCCGTCAACTTGGTCACGATCCAATAACCTGTGAAGGCCAGTGCACAAAATGAAACAAAATTGTGTCATCCAACGCAAAGCACTCTTTACTGCATAAAGTTGTGCAAAGTACCGCTAAAAATTGAAGAAGAAAAAAAGGCAAGAGACATACAGACAGTGTAATTTATTCTACAACATAGGAAAAACTCGTACTCTTGATTATTCTAGGGAGGAGAGAACATGGAAATTCAGAAGAAAATGAGATTAAATAAGTGATTGTTTTGCTGAATTTCTACTTGTGTATTGGATGATTTAGAGTATGAACTATGGCCGTTTACTACAATGATTACGAATTTTGTCCAGATTTGCAAACATATTGGACAATATCCCCAGTATAACTTTTTCCAAAATTTTTGGAATACTTCAAAAAAAAAACTTCACAGCATAAAGGCACTTTTGCACTAAATATTCTCCCAAGGTGAAATAAAGAAAGTGTGTACCTGTCAATTGCAGCATCGTCATAATGGATTTGGCGAGATTTTCCAGCTTCATCATTTTCATCATCAAAAAGTTCCTTCGACCCATACCGTATAATATCATCTAACTCCTCCTAAAAAAGGACACAGGTTTATGCTTCTTACTTACCATTCAAAATTAGCTATAACAAGGATTCACAAGCGGAGCAAAATAACGAATTTTGTAACTACTAGACTAGGATCCATCAATTAACACTGCAGAAAGAAACTAGGGGTCCACCATGATCACCCACCCCAGATAGCGTATCATTTGAGCTAGACGCATCCGCAGACCGCAGGGGTTTTGAAACAAAAAACAATTGGAAATTCTACAGCTTAAAACCAGATTTCTTTACTCCTTTAAAAAACTCTAGTGGTGGTGAGTGATGCGTTCTCCACTTCCCTCCCCTCACCAATATTTTGGGACCGCCACCTGGGCCCAACCAGGGATCAAAATCCCAGCCGGTTACCGGTGGTAACCGTCTGTAACCGGCCGAAAAATTTTAAATTTGATTTTGATTTTTTGACTGTATAATGCCCTTCCTAGGTTGGTTTAGGTCTTTTTTATGCTAGATTTACGTATTGTATGAGTTAAATATGCTTGAATTATTGTATTAGCAAGTCCCAGGTGGTTTTTTGGACTTGGAAAGCATGTTGAATTATAGTATTGTATGAGCTAAATATGCTTGAATTATTGTATTAGCAAGTCCCAAGCGGTTTTTTGGACTAGGAAAGCATGTTGAATTATAGTATTCTCACATGAAGGATATCTATTGTGTCAATTGTTGATGTATAAGCAATTAGCACTTGGCAGGATTCATTTTAATGATTGTTTGATCAAGAGTTTGTTGGTTCAACAAAAAAAATCATGTACCAACACTGATCCGAGGGCATACTAAATGGTGTTTGATAGCCTATTGATCTCCGGTTTTTTTACCAGTTTTTCCGGTTACCGGTTTTCAAATTTTAAATTCAAATTTTGGTTTGTGAACTTCATCCGGTATTTCCCCGGGTTTTCCGGTAACCGGCCGGTTACCGTTATCGGCCGCCAACTAGGATTTATGCCGGTACCGGGATTTTGATCCTTGGACCGAACAAACACGCCCTTCCTATTCTCTTTGTAGCGCAGCACCTTCCCCAGTGTCACCCGCCTCCCTCGAATCGCGCGCCCTCTACTCCCAAACGTCGACACTCCCCTCACCATGCACCTCCACAACTCCCTAAGGCCTTCTCTCCGACTTGCACTGCCACGCTTACCCTCCCGTGACCTCACATCCCCAGCCGCTTTCGCACCCATCTTCTACACGTGCTGCTGTGCTCGCCATTGACGCCACCCACCGCGCTTGTCGTGGCCCGAGTCCCAGCCCTGCCGCCGCCAATAGGCATGGCGTCGTCGTCGACGACGGTATGGTGGCTGTCAGACAAGTACGCCGAACTAGATGCCACCCACCGGTGCATTGTCCATCTGGATGAGCGCCTCCGGCAGGCGGCTGCTGAGATCCAAGCATAACGTGGCCTCGCATGCAGCGATGAGGATATTGCTGCTGGTTCCCTTCTACCCTCGACCATCTCGTGGTTTTTTTTGTTGTCTAAATATGAATCCTTATGTTCTCCAAACTGGTGTTTTGGTAGATGGAATAAATATATTTGTAATTGGGGATTTTTTTCTCCTTTGTTCTTTTGTGCTTTGCGATTTTTTATCTCCGATCTGGTCACCGATGTGCACTATTGTTCTTCATGTTTGGCAGCTCCGGCATGGGAAGTATCACAGTCATGCTATGCCCCTGGCCCTGCTATACCGGCAGCAAGAATGTCTTTTTCTATGGTATATGTCAAGGCGTATTGTGCGGACCTCACACACAATTTTCTCTTCTATTTATTAGCTTCCCTAACAAATTTGTAACTACAATCTTATCCGAACAAACAACAATCTTATCCCAACAATTTTCTTCTCTTTATAAGCTCTCCTAACAATTCCGCAACAAATTACGATTTTAATTCGTCGAGCGAAGCTACGTATTCCAGTCTCGGCAAAGCTGACGTGATGACAGCGTTGCGGAGCAGATCGAGCATGGGGCGGAGGCAGGACGTGTGGTGCCGCAGCGGTGGATGGTGCGGAGCAGATCGAGCATGGGGCGGAGGCAGGACGTGTGGTGCCGCAGCGGTGGAGCCGAGGGTGTCCAAGAAGATCGGGCATGGGGTAGAGGCGAGACCAAGGAAAAATCCCGCCGATAATCGGGTTCTGCACTGGGTCCGAGTGAACAATAACCGGTAGAAATTTCTAATTTGATTTTGGATTTTTGATTGCATAATACACCTCCTAGGTTGGTTTAGGCATTTTTTGTGCTAGATTACGTATTGTATGAGCTAAGTATGCTTGAAGAGCTAACATTTTAGGCCATAGTAAAATCGGAGAGTTAACATTTCAGGCCATAGTAAAATCGAAGAGTTAACATTTGAAGCCATAGTAAAATTGAAGAGCTAACATTTGAAGCCATAGTAAAAGCTAACATTTCAAGCCATAGTAAAATCGAAGAGCTAACATTTCAAGTCATGGTAAAATCGAAGAGCTAACATTTCAAGTCATGGTAAAATCGAAGAGTTAGGTATTTCAAGCCATGGTAAATCTACAATTGCTAATTACCAATTTTCCTTTATTTTCCGGTTTTACCGGTTTTCCAATCGGTTTTTCCAGGTTCGCAGAATCGGAAGAATGGCGGGAGAAATTTGAATTCAAATTTCATCTTCAATTCGGCGATTTTTAGGTTCTGGCGAAACCGTTATCGGGCCCCGAACGGGATTTTGCCCGGTAACGGTTCTTTGATCCTTGGGCGAGACGTGGGGTGCCGCAGCGGCAGAGCCGACGGCGTCGAATATGGCAGCGTGGGAGTGAACATGTGCCAAGGCGGAGCTCGGCCAAGTGCCATGGCAGAACCGAGGGCTTACACAAAGTAAAATGACACTCGACGTGCTGAGTTAAATATGATTTTTTATTTGTCCGTAGCAAAGCACGGACATTGAACTAGTTAAATGACTTAAATCAAAAAAGTATACACCATAGCATGGCCAAATAAACTTTACTGCCGTACTCATGCTAAAGGACCAACATAAGCTAATTGTTAGCATAAAATGCTATCGATAAAGAGAAACTATATCTTTAGATCATTCATAAATGGCAATCCCCACCATTACCTGATTGACATTATTAGCCTTTGTGAGTCGACCAACAATTAAGTGCTCCAATATCATCTTTTTCTTAGTAAGCTGCATCATTCGCTCCTCAATTGTACCTCGACTAACAAGCCTATATATCATAACCTGCAGAGGAAAACATAGATAATAGTTAAGAACCGGCACAAAAGTTATTAAAAGATCAACATTTCAATATAACATAACAGGTTAAGGTAAAATACCTTGCTAGTTTGTCCTAAGCGATGAGCTCTTGCCATAGCTTGTAAATCCGCATGTGGGTTCCAATCACTGCATGTAAATGGAAATAGGTTAAAGAAAATTCAAAATATTGACTTTGTTTTGTCTAAACACAGAGGTTGTTTCACCTGTCATAGATAATAACAGTATCAGCGGTTGCCAAATTTATACCCAGACCACCAGCTCGGGTGGAAAGAAGAAAGCAAAACCTAGCAGAATTCTTAGCATTGAAGCGATCTATTCGTATCTGCCTTTCAGCGCCACCTATCTTGCCATCAATACGCTCATAGCTCCATTTCTAAAACATATGACATTCAAAATATAGTGCATGAGATATATTTGCCCGCATAATTAACAAAAGTTCCCATGGGAAGATAGTTTAATACCCGGTAACTTAAATAATCCTCCAGTAAGTCCAACATATGCTGGAATTGTGAATAAATAAGAACTCTATGACCCTGCTCTTTCAGTTTCACCATCATCTTGTCCAGCAGCTGCATCTTTCCAGAAGAATCTAAAAGCCTCCTAAAAGAAGAAGAAAAGCAAAGCATGGTAATGCTAAATGAAAGAAATATAGAATGCAAAATTCTAATTAGTAGATTTAGTCAGCCATGGAAGATGACTAAACTCGATCAGTTAATCTAGTAGGAATAATTTAAAAGGAATCTTAGGAAATAAACAGCATCGTATAAGCATTCTAGCAGATGGATTCAGAGGTTTTACTCTTGACTAAAAAATAAGATGTTTATTGCGGCCAAACCAGAACATACAATTGGCGACAGAGTTGCCTACTTTTTTTCACTGGCATATTTTTTTACGGTGTGCAATGAAAAGATAATAGTACGATATATTGGAAAACTCTGATATAACATGTTCTTTTTAAGGCGTGCAATGAAAAGACAAGGGTAAGAGATATTGGAAAACTCCAATATCTCTCTATCTGTATATATTTGTAAGTACAAAAAACTGCATCAAAAGGTCATAGTGAGCTTAGAATGTTAGTGACACCAAGTAGTATGCAGACACTGGCAGTTTCCAGTTACACACCAGCAAGCGCATTTTGTAAAAGATCAACAGCACAGCCCAAGAAGGCAAGAAGTGAACCCAGAAGAGGTGCAAAAGTAATGGAAAGTTCGAAACTAGTATCAAACTACTAAGGCCAAACAGCAAAGAGAAATTAAGGAAACATAAACAAAAAAAAAATAGCAGCCTTCCAACAAACAAACAAATGGAGCACCTTAAACCTTCGTCTGGGTTGGCAGGTTCACTATCAGGTTCATCCGTCATGAATCCATGGCAACAAAGTTTGCGCAGCTCCATTACAACATTTATAAGGGAAACCTGGAATCAGACAATAAAGAATTGACAATCCAGAACAGGCCGACACAGACCACAGCATGAAAATTAAAACAAAACTATTACTTGTCCACCACTACGACGAGATAACACTTCGTAATTCTTGGTGAGAATTGCCTTGTAGTACTCTTTCTGTTTGCTCGTCAGCTCAACTCGTAAAATCAACTCCTTTTTTGGAGGAAGTTCTTTCATAACATCTTTCTTGAATCCTATTTGTACCAGATAGGTAACAAGGTTGAAATTATGTCAGATAAAATAACTCAAATCTATATCTTCAATAGATAACAGCATTTCTCGGCAGCTTTACTTTTGAGTTTAGCACCAATCCTACTCAGAATATACTGCACCACAACTTACATTTGTAAAAGCATATATGATCATATGCTCCACAGTAACAGGAAGGGAGCAGAAGAACAGCCACGGTGCATCGATATGCATTTTAATATTTTATACACCAATAGATGTAAATATGTAATTAACCAAAACTTTATGATGATCTACCTACTTCTATAGCTCTTTTATTTGTCATTAATAATGACTCATTGTTATCATTTTTGTAAGATCATCGTGCATATAATATGAATACGCAAATAACATTATGTAATTACGTAATATCAGTGTTCTAAAAGGCGGCCGCCTAGCCGATTTATCCCACCTAGGCGGCCATCTAGCCCTGCCTAGGCCCACCTAATCAGCGATTTGGCGCTAGGCGCTGGTCTGCCGCTTGACTAGCGCCTAGCACCTTCGTGAACATTGCGTAATGTGCATATTACATCTGGATATGTGCAAAGCTTATCTGAAATTTAGATAGCATTATTCAGAACCTTCTATGCCAAAGCAAACCAACATTGTGACTCCAGACATCAATGGCAGTTCAGCTATGTTGATCATGAACCACCAAAAAGGCTCAATCGAGGTTACTAATGATAAGTCCAAGATCCTTTACAAATCATTTAATTGATACAAGCAGAACTATGCGCCTGGCAGAAAGAAAAGGTTAAGTAGATTCATACTCCGAAGAAGGTGTGGCTTCAGCATTCCATGGAGCTTCTCAACTTGCTTGTCTTGGTTTATATCCTTAAACTCCTCTTGGAGATCAGCTATACTCCCAAACTACAAACACAAGTGTCGTAACATTAGGCAAAAGAAGTATAGAACAAAGCATTTAATGTGACGGAAGATTGAAAGATTGGTCTATCAGCGTATGCTAAAAGCCAGGAAATTGTCTATCAAGGACCACAGTACAATCAAAACCCTGTAAAATAGGCCACAGAAGGAAGGCCAAATGATCTACACAGTGTCATGAACTAAATAAAATACAATGTTAGCATGCGAGAAGCAGGAAACCTTACACTTTCACCCTCAAGGAAATGCATAAGCATGAAAAGCTCGTCCAGGTTATTCTGGAAAAGAGAAAAATGACAGGAAATCAACTTTAATCGCATAGGACAAACTGACCAAAATCAACGAAAACAGTATAACATAAGGAACAGCATATATCAAAAAAACTCAAGTGGAAACAAATGGCATGAGCAAATAAATTGAATGACTAACGAATGGAAGTTGATGTGTTATTAATATTTGGAATGAATGATACCATAATATTATGTGTGTATGCAAGTTAAGGTGTTCATTATATTTGAAATGAATGATACCATAATATTATGTGCATATGCCAGCATAAGGTCAAGGCTCCTATATTTCTTTTCAACATGCAAAGTTTCGGTGCTTAATTCTTATATTTGCATATATGTGTGATGCATGCAGGTATAGCATCACAAATTGGATATCTTCGGAAAAGTACATTTTTCTTGCTCGCATAAGCATGTAGTTGTTTATCCAATAAATATCCTATTAGGCTACTAAGCTCCTTAGATATCCTATTACCGAAGATACAATTATAAACACTCCTGAAAGTATCCGTACTCTGGAATAAGCAAGTAAAAATTACTGACTACAGATATTTAACAATTAGAGCCTAAAGGTCCAAAACACTGCTGAAACAGTGAAACTACCAAAAAAAAAGTAAGGATACTTCAAACAGAAATTACTACTAACCATAAGCAACTTTAACAAGAAACATTTTTCCATATAGCTGAGGAAATATAATAATAACGATGGTTTTAGCCGATAAATATAGAGAAGTAACCTGAACTGGGGTCCCCGTTAAGAGAACACGATGTTTAGTACGATAATCTTTAAGTTGACCGAACAACTTAGAATCTTTATTCTTCAACCGATGCCCCTCATCCACAATCTGTAATGCAACATTAACAATTGGGGACAAGTTGATGAAAACTTAAGAGCAAAACAAATATCCTCCAGAAAATGAAGAGGAAAAGGGAGGTGCCAATATAGAAGTACCATGCATTCCCATTCTATATTTTTTAGAACAGCAGAGTCCATGTTAATCATCTCGTAAGATGTCAAAAGGACATCAAATTTTATTCTTGATTGCTTCTTTTCTTCATTAGATGGAGATGATTTCTTTTTCTTAAGCTTCTTAGCTTTCTCTTTGGGGTAGTAAAATTCATACTTCCTACTAATTTCGCGAGAAGCTGCAGATCCAAAATACATTACCTGAAAACCATAAGGAAAAAAGTAAGTAGTAAAGACTAAGCTCTCTCTGGAATTATATACATAACGGATTTCAAATTAGTTCGATCCACATACAACATTCATTTGAGGTGCCCAAGTTGCAAATTCACGCTCCCAATTTCGCAAGGTTGATAGGGGTGCAACAACCAGATGAGGACCAAGCTTGTTTTTAAACAGAGAGGCCAAAAAGGCAATACTCTGTATCGTTTTGCCTGCATTTTTTTTTCATCATTTGTTCAGGATCCCAATAAAACATGTGATCCAAAATTCTCAATCTTATAATAAAAAAAATCCCTTACCAAGACCCATCTCGTCAGCAAGGATGACACGTTTATTATTAAACCATGAATAACGTAAGAAGTTTAACCCTTCAAGCTGATACGGATGTAGTGTGCCTTCAATAACCAGAAAAAACATTCAAAGAAAGAACATTGAGCCATATCCCATGAGATCTACAGTCAACTAAAACTAACATATTAATATCCAGGAATAATTCATGTCAGCATACCACCAGAAAGAAACTTGGGGCTTTCCTCGAATGGATGAATCTCACGATTGACACTCTTGCTCTTGTCAGCAGACTTCTTACGCCTGGCCTGAATATCATTGAAGCGTTCAATCTGAGGTTGGAACACTGAGATGTCAGACTCATCTTCCCAAGTACATTCATCGTATGAAAGTTCCTTCCATTTCACATAGTACTCGCGTTCACCAGTAGAGCTTTTCCTGTTAAAAATATGAAAATAATGTCAGAAAATATCAAGATATCAGTCAACCTTTGCTAAATGGAAAGTAATGGATATATGTGAGGAAGATAATAAGTAGACATTTAGATGATGAGACCACCCTGAAGTAGCACTATGAAAGTAAAGCTGAAGGATGCTATTATTTTCCATATGAGTACCGTCATTTAATTGTGGACAATAACATGATAGATTATGGAATAAATTTCATAGCATCTAATAACAACTTCATAACTGAGTAACTAGCTGACTCTCAGGATAAAAACTATAAATGGAGTATGCATTCGCAGTAGCAGCATGAATAACTAGTTACCTTACAGAAAGTTGCATGCATATGCTAATTCACCAAAGAAAGGCTGGTGCACCAGGTTATAAAATCACAATAACATCAAGGATAACTAGATATCAGACAGAAAATCACATCCCTATTGTTATCACCACCATACAAGGTAAAACTGATTAAGCTCATTTATGTAGTTTTGTTCATAATCAAATTAACCTCCATACCTGCTAGCAAGGATCCTGTCAACAGTTGTCCATTCAGGTCTTATTGCAGCACAGTCGTCATCAGACTTATCCATCACATCCAATTGCCTATGGAAGTTATTCAATCTAGTTTTCAACCGAGGGTGTATCTTCGCAGCTTCTAAATATTCATTTTCTGAAACCCTGGTATCAACGAGAGTCAATAGTTAATAGAGGAAAAGCAGTAAGCAGAACGATTTTGCATTGAGCAGGTGACTACCAAGAGCAGTGAATGTATGACAATCCTTTCCACTTTATAAGATATCGCTTGGCAGATTTCTTCTTTGATCCAGCCTCCAAAGAAGTAGTCTCTTCAGAAGCAGCATTTTGAGTTTCGCAATCTAATATCTTCTCCATCTCTGTCAGCGGGCTTACCTGGCAATAGCAAACAAGGTGCTTTAGTATACCAACAGTGTCAATCATAAGGTGAAAGAAAGGTGCTTCAAGAGAACAAAGACATACACATTCAGGGCAGCTCCATTTATCAGATGTAATATTTAGGCAAGGAACCAAACATTTCCGGTGAAATACGTATGTACATGTTGAACAAGATACTAGATTGTCATTTTTCCCGCATTTCTGGCAAGCATCTTCTTTCTGCACACACAAATGAGCAAGGGCAGGATTACAAATAAATACAGGACCCCATAAACTGAAAAGAGAGATATTAACAAACACAGAATCACATGAACTACAGGAAGCAGGAATTCAGGAAGCTGCACCACACACAATTGAAACTCCACTACATAGACAAGAAATAGAATGCAATTCCAAGTACAGATCAGCAAATGAGGACAAACTAAAAATGAAAATGCCTGATGCTCTCTCTTTTGTTTTCAAGTTTCAACACAAGGCAGATTGATTCAGTTCATGAATTTTCTTACAAGTCAAGCAAATACCTACCTCTACAGATTATGATAAAAAATTTGAACCAATAAAACTTTATATTGAACAATCTTTAAAAAGAGCTATCTTGGTCTTCTAAAACAGATCCAACCATGATAGTAACACAATGCGATCGTCCAGGAGAGTAATTTTGCTCAAATTTCAAATCCCAGACTGGGTGGTAAAAAGGCAACCCAATCTCAAGCTAAACTTGATGCAGCAAGCCCAGATATGGCATATCCCAAAAAAACAGAATAAGGTAATTTGTGCCATTCCACTCGATTGGCATCACAATTCTACTATTTCAAATAGATTGCCAATGAAAGTTAAGCAAAATATCTAGGTTTGGAAAGGTTCTGCAACAGACAAGTATTATTAGTTCGGTTTCAATTCACGTTCATCAGTTTATAACCGAGCCCTACACATCCACAAGTCCTACACATCCAAGAGTCCTATTCTTTATTTTTCTTTCCGCCATTCTCTTTCATATGCCTGTTGGGTCGAGAAAGTAGACACATCCTAGTTGGGCAACTTCTCACACTGTACCAGTTCTTTTTTGCAGTTGAATCTTCCCGTTCTTGCTTATTGAGTGTATAGATTCTTTTTGAAATGCAATACAATGTACAAGCCAGCTGATGTTTGGTAATTGTATCTTCCTAAAAGGATTCAAGCTTCCTACTCTAACTATGTAATGAGGCCTATAAATACGTGGGCATGGTTTGGTTGTTGGACAAGCTATTTGAAAATTCAAATTTCCCAGTTAATTATCATTCTGGACCTAAGGGAAGTCAGCAATAAGACGGTAACAAATAAAATTTTAATCTACGCAACTGATCCCACAACAACTTTCTTCTGATTAGCTCACGAACAACCTTTACTGAAGCTTGAATTTACACTTGTGGGACACCAAACCCACCTACTCTATACCAAAAATATCAAGCTATTAACTCATTTCCACGTTATGGAAGAACGTAGTACTTACACCATGACAGTTAAGGAACACTGGTGTCACCTCTTAACTTCCAAAAGTTCGAACTCAGATAGCACCGTGGCAACCAAAAGCACCAAACTTAAACTACAGATCCATGCTAAGGTAATCATGCCCTCTTCAGGATGCACAGATTGAAAATATTGAGCTTCTGGCGATCAAACTTCTTCGTACAAAATCCCCAAACTAGTAATAGTATCTAGCTGATTAACACAGCAAATAAACCAAGCCTAAATTCACAATTCAGTGTCCAAACGGTATCAATCAACGAAGTCATCTAACCGAATCACCCCTTAACTTTCTGTGGCACCAGCCAGTCGGCTACCTCAATACCCCTATCCCACACCAAATCCCCAAAGCAATTCCTCCCACTCTGCAATAGATGAGCCATTTCACAACCTAACCCCCCCCCCCCCTCTCCAACCACTAGTCCTACCATAATAGCATCGATTCCCCGAAAACCACTAACTGGCAGCTTCAGAAATCAGAACAATTCGCAGCAAACAGAACAGAGAAGCAGGCCCTGATCAGCCATACCGCGTCCTCGCGCTCGAACCGCTCGACGGGTGCGTCGCTGTGCCGATCCCTCCCCTTCCCGCTTCCGCCGCGTGGCGGGAGGTCGTCGTCGGACTCATCGAGCGTGTACAGCGGCCGCTTCTCCGACCGCACGCGCAGCCGCTCGACGAGGCTGCTCATCGCGCCGCCACGACCCTACGCGGCTGGGATCAGAAACCCTGGGAAGCAGGCAGCGCACTCCCTCACTGCCTCCGCCCAAGCTCCCCTCCGCACGGCTCCACCTCTCACTCCGCCGCCTCCGAGTGGGCTAGGGTTTGGTTGTTTTGGGAGGGGTGAGGAGGAATTGGGGGGTACTTATGCCGCCGCGGGGGGTGAGGTGGCGTGCGGGGGGAAGGTGGCAAAAATGGAAGGTAAGGTGGCAGCGAGGAGGCGCTTGGTGTGTACGCTGTAGCTGTGGGCGGAGAGAGGAGGCGCGAGGGCGGCGAAGAGAGGGGAAGGGGAGGGGGAGGGGGGCAGTAGTAACTGCCACTGCCCAGGAAGTCCAGACTCCAGAGGCATTTATGAAGGTTTTGTGATCTGGCCCCTCTGCTATGCCCAAATTGCCTCAACCGTCTTGTGAGAGTGGAAATGTGGAATCCACTATCCAGGCTCATTTACACTGGAATTGGTGAATTGTGGACTTGTTTGAAAATCAAGATCCTTCAACAACAAAGCCTTTAGTTCCAAATAAGTTAGAGTAGACTAGGAATAAAATCTCCTCAAAGTCAAAGAGACAAGAGCCTTACAAATAAAATAAAATAAAATAATAATGAACAAACCTACAAGACTAAAACTCTAAGCCGTATATCCTGTCATCTGAGCCGAGAGCCTAAAATACAGCCCCTAAATCAAGATCCTTGTTGTAAAAAAAATATTTTTCATGGTGTTAATTTGATTAAGAAATTGGGAGTCTTGCGCTTGATGTGGAGATATCAAAATCTATTGTCCTTTCAAAAGGATGCATTTATCTGTTGCCAAGATTTGGTTGAGTGAGCATATCTTGAAGCAATTAAATTTAATGCCAGGCATAGATGGAAGAACTATCAGATGTGGTTCTCACATTATGGGGGGGTGAAAGGCACACATCGAGTGGCAGCAAACTAGTTGATGTGATTGCAAATTACTGTAACTTATTGTTCAATCAAACCAGAGATAAGTAAATTCACCGACATATCAAATGCAGTTTCAACACAAAATCAAACATGACAAATTGCAAAACATCTTCTTCCAAGAATCATATACCCTTGGGATTTGTTGGGAATTTGGGTGATAGGATTAGTATCTGGACAACATATTTGGATGCTTGAGGATTGATATCAAATGCAGTTTCAACACAAAATCAAACATGACAAATTGCAAAACATCTTCCTCCAAGAATCATATACCCTTGGGATTTGTTGGGAATTTGGGTGATAAGATTAGTATCTGGACAACATATTTGGATGCTTGAGGATTGATATCAAATGTTTCAACACAAAATCAAACATGAAAAATTGCAAAACATCTTCCTCCAAGAATCATATACCCTTGGGATTTGTTGGGAATTTGGGTGATAAGATTAGTATCTGGACAACATATTTGGATGCTTGAGGATTGAATCCCAAATAAGAAAAGAATAACTAATATTTAACAAAAGTGGGAGCGACAAGTGCGCACTTTGAGGAGGAACCTCTGGTTGCGATGCAGAAGAAGGATGTGGTTGTGGCAATGTGGCCGACAAATAGATGATGGTAAAAGGAGCCTTGTCGATGTGGTCTAAAGGAGGAGTTGTGGTCACATTGGCAAAAGGAGCAAAGCGGCACACATGAATTATGAGGAATAGGGTAGCAGCTTCGACCGATTCCCTTGGAAATACAAGAAAGTTTCCCTGATAAATCCATCTATTGGACTATTTGGACCAAAATAAGATGTTCAAAATTGATGGGCCAAAAAAGTACCCTAAACCTAGCTCATTGAGCGTGTAGAAGGGACGCTTCTCCAAGCGTATACTCAACAACTCCATGATATTGCTTATCTTGATGCCACAACTGTATGCTAGGATCAACCCCTAGGAAGCAAGTAGCACACTCCACACCTACCCATGTTAATGTCCCTTTCCATGTTAATGTCCCTTTCCATGTGAATTTCTTTCTTTGCATGAGAGAGAGAGAGGAGGGAGGGAGGCAATAGTAATGTCCGCTACGCAAAAGTACAAGGTTTATGCAAATTTTGCAACTTGGCCCATCTGTTATGCCCAAATTGCATCAACTTTGATGCATGAATTAAAATATAGCTTTAGCTATGTAGGAATTGATGAAGTGTGGGCTTGGTTGAAAATCAAGGTCTTTGTTGTAAAAATAGATTCACATGGTATTAATTTAATTACAAAGATTTACCAAATAGAGATGAATATTATATGATAGCAGTAGGAAATTCTTTGTCCTTGAATCAGGGTATTCAGGAAGAACAGGTTGTTCCAGCTAGATACCGTCAAGAATTCCTGACTATTGCATGGGAACAGATTCATGTTAAAAGTATTTTTCATTTCCAATATTTTTCTATTGGAGGTTCTCTCATTCCTTTTATTGAGCATAATGATGCGAATCGGGCTTTAATGAGTTCTAATATGCAGCGCCAAGCAGTTTCGCTTTCTCGGTCCGAGAAGTGCATTGTTGGAATTGGATTGGAACGCCAAACAGCTCTAGATTCGAGGGTTTCCGTTATAGCCGAACGCGAGGGAAAGATCATTTCTATTGATAGTCACAAGATCCTTTTATCAAAATTAGTTTTTGGGTACAAATCGCGAGAATGTATATTCTTCCTCAATATGCTATTGAGAGGAAAAGGATTAAATCATTTATAAGAACTAAAGTTTTCATCGGAATATAAAAAACTTAAGGATGCCTTAAGTATATCATTTCAAATTCAGTTATTAATAGAACGAATCACACTTTTACCACTAAACTATACCCGCTACATGTAGATTATGATACCAACGCTACCCTTTGTCAAGGGTAGCCATTCGAGAAGGAGGCTAATTCCCCCTTATTGAATCAAATGGAGAAGGTTCATGATAGTGAGTGTTGGTATTTCGATCGCGGGCCTTTACTTTAGCTTTAGGGTTTAGATAGCCCTCCGGGATGTAAAATATATCTCTTCTCACCATTCCCATAGTGTATGAGACAAATGTATGCATTTCGATTAGGGTCGTATTCTACTGATTTGACTACAATGATCATTATTTGTTTTGCGAGGGCGTAAGTGTGCGATCGCTCTAAGGAATAGTTTGATTATTCCTACAATATACACTAGGAGATATAGGGAGCAAGACTTGCCCCATAAATCCCTTTCTTCTTTTTCTTTTTGTTCAATTCGAACAAAGAAATTGGGAAGATGTTTTCTTTCTTCTTCCACTTATCATGAAGTCCGAGAGTAGAGAAAGAGTGAGATGCATTTTAAAAATTCATCATAGACTTTCCTATGGCTTGAGAGAAGCAAGAAACAAAGAGTCGTAACTTAAACGGAGAAGCGGACGGGACCGACGGATTTACGATGTAAAGAAGATCCTAAATGTCTCGGTTAGTCGATCCTCTCCATTTACCAATTTCTTCTCCTCTTTTCCACTCAATTCTAGTTTATTAGATTCTTGTTTCAAAGAATCAAAGAAGATGAATAGAACCAAGAACACATAAAAAAGAGCATAGAGGACCAAGACCATTACCAAATGTTCCTCCCAAGAATCATATTGGGTATCTGTTCCCTTCCTTTTCCCGCTAGGATTGGGAATCTTATATTTTCCATATCCATATACCATCGAACCTTTAGGGTTCCAGAATCCTCCTTTTTTCCTAATCTTCAAAAACAGAAAACCCATAGCCAGGAGGAGTTAGGTATGTAGGGTATGGTTTATTATTTTTTGTTGGTGTGACTAGTGTGAATATATCAAAATATATTGCCCTTTCTCTGAAAGATTTATATGTTGCTAAGGTTTGCTCAATGAGCATACTTGAAGAAATAAAATTAATGCAAAGCATATATGAAAGCCTATCTTGCAAGATGTGGTTCTCACATTATGGGGGGTAAAGGAAAGACAAACATACACGTTAAGGTTTGAATCATTCACGACAAAATTGTATGAGAGCAAACTGGTTGATGTGATAGTGAATTGGTAGTAATCCAACTTTTAATAAAATCAGGGATAAGTAAATGAACCAGCGACATCAAACACAACTTTAACATGATACTAAACACGACAAGTTTTAATGCTTGAGAATTTAATCCTAAATGAGAAGAGGATAGCTTACTTTTAACGAGAGGGGGAGGGAGAAGTGCTCTTCTTTATGAGGAATTGTGTAGTGTCACGAAGAGTATGAAGGCTTGGCAATGACAACATGAGCCTTCAACTACGACGCTAAGAGAAAGAGAGGTTGTTGTGGTATCGTCAATCTTGATAAGAAGATGATGCTATTTGACGTGGGAAAAGGAGAACTTGTCAACATTGATTGTTGGAGGAAGGCAAAGATCACATCGGAGAAAAAAGGAAGTTGGCACTCGTAAGTTAGAAGAAATGGAGTAACAATTTTAAATGACTCCCCCAACAAATAAATAAAACCCCAACAAATAAATAAAGCCCCCTTACAAATTTTGTCCCTTGCGCTATTTGGGCCAAAATGGCTGTAACAGCCCTAACTTAGGGTTTGTATTTCAAATGTAAAATTTTGAGGAGAAATAAAAACTTTTGTTGTATCTTCAAATCATTTGAAAGTTTCTACAATTTTCCCTAGCAATTTCCAATTTGTAGAATTTAATTCTTGTGATTGGAAATTATTGTTTTCAGATTCTTAGCCTTCAAACTTGTGATCATCCTCTGAAACTATTTTTCCTAGCATCTTGATCATCCTGTCTACCTCCCTAAATTATTTCACAATTTTTAGATTTTGTTTGCTATTTCAAATGGCCAAGTCAACTCTGTTTGAAATCTGGTCAAACTCCCTGTACAGCAGCTTGTGAATTTTCTCTAGAACAATGCAGTGCATAAAAAGTTCTGGAAAAATTATACAAGGTTGTCCTCTGTCCCTAGTAGCTACCATAAAAATTTCGAAATTTTTGGAGCTCAGGAGCTACCTCTAAAAATTCCCCAAACCTTCTCTGTCTTTTTAATCAAATTCTAAAAATCGCTCCTCGGGCCCGAACCCAACTCAGGCTCGAGTCCGACTCGCACACTTGGTTCGGTCGCGTCAACTAATCGCACCGCGCGCGAGTCCAATTGATCGCGACCGTCCGATGCAAATCGAACGATCCACGTCGCGTGCGCAACCGACCTGTCCGAATGCATACACCAATCCCGGTAGTCCATTTCGGATCCAACGGTCGGTGTGTTGCTTGATCAAATCAAACCACCGGTTCGCACCGCCAATGTCGTCGCCGACATGTGGGTCCCACCTGTCAACATCAACCTCGTCTTCTCCGCACCTCACCGGAGCTCGCGGCGTGCGTGCATGTTTGCCACGTGCCTCGTCGCCGCCACCTTTATGCCCTCGTGTCGGTGGGAGGCATCGCGGTGACTTCATAAAAGCCCGAGCTCATCCACTTCTTCTCCTTTGCGTTCTCGTGCTATCTCCGCCCGATTTCTTGTTTCGTAGGAAGGGGACGAAGGTAGCACCGCCGCGTTGGAGAAGCCCTTGAGCCCGCAACCTCACCATCGTGAACCACACTCGGTGCCGCATCCATTTTCCCATCCCGAGCTCGTGGCATCCGGTGAATCGTCCGAGCCACTTCTTCGTCCCCAACTCCGTTGGTCTCGGCTCTGCAAGCTTGCTAGTGCTCGTGAGTTTCGGCCGACACTTGGTCCGCCGGATCGCATTGATGCAAGTTAATGATGGCTTCATTTTTGTCTTTGGTGCATCGTTGAGGCTGCGCGACCCTTTCTTCTCCAATCACGGTGTTCCGCCGTGGCAATTCCCGCGCCTCGGACCTTCTTCTTCGACGTTATCTTGTGCTTATTGCTCCCGGAGTCGAGGCGATTCCGTGGCGCACCTTCCGGCTTCTCGAAGTTCAGAGCATCTCTCTGCGAGAGCCGTAGCTTCTTCTCCGCCTCCGGCCGTCGTGAGCCCATCTCCGGCGACCATTGGGCTCCGCGTCACCGTCACCGGGTTCGTGAGGTCTTTGCGAACCTTAAGGTACCACTCACTCGTCTTGAAACTCACTGGTTTGCCAGATCACCTGCGCGGCCGCGCCACCGTCCCCGTGCGTGCCGACGAGCGTGAGCTTAGTTATCGCTAAACCTGGTTCTGTTAGGTCACTGACTTGTGGGCCCTCTCTGTGTTAAGTCTGTTTTAGGATTCAAATCTAATCGTTTTAATTCTCTGAGTCTCTGTTATGTGGGCCCGGAATGTCAGTTAGGGATTGTGTAGTTTTGTTAATGCGTTTTCTCTTTCATGAAGCGTATTTTTCTTTGGGCATATGTGTTAGGATTACGTTTGTTAAGTAGAAGCGTATTCTTTGAATACGCCGACGTCACCTTATGCGCGATCCGCTCGTCAAGACATTTTCGCCGCCCATTGTCGATGGTGGGGCTAGCCGTGCGTCGGTAGAAGAAGTATTAAGTGCTTTAGTATTTCTGAAATGCGTTTCTGTTGCACTGTTAAATCAATTAAACTTAGAAAATGCATAACTAATTCAATTTTTATCCAAATTGCATGAAACCAGTGCTGTTAATTTTCATTTTAAGTGTGCTACTTGATAAAATTAACTTCACCCATGTCTCTGAAGCAAAAATTTGTTAGTTAATAAAATGATGTCTTATGTATCTTCTAAATTAGAAAATGCATATCTCTTCCAATAATTGTCCAAATTAAATGAACCCAATTCTGTAAAATTTCATTTTCAGTATACTAACTATTAGGATAGGTTTTACACACTGTTTCTGTTCATGAAAATTTGTTAAGTAATTAACTAGTGTTTTAATGTGTTTTTAGCTTAGAAAATTCATAGAAAATTCTTAATAACTTAAAATGGTTTGTTCTCTATTTCTAAAATTTTGTTATATCTTGCTTAGGTTGCTGTATGAGTTTTGGCTTGTTTTGGTGATTGTTGTATGTTTGAGTTTTGTCGGTGTTATTCGTTCTTATTTGCTGTTATGTTCGATCGTTAGGCTTCGATATTTGCGGCAACCCCGAGGACGATCCTCCGCAAAGATATTGAGCAACAAACAACGTGCAAGCGGTTTGATCATGTTTAATCGGTATTTTACAGATTAATATTTTGTTTCAATTTGTATGTATGCATTGCTTAATTTGTGTTAAATTGATTAGTTAAATCCGTAGTTGCATATCCTGTAGACAAAATATTGATCTCTACTACCGAGCCTAGGTTATTTCTTGTGATTAGAGATCATTGGATGATCTCTTGTCACTTAGTAGATCCGGTCAACTTGCTTAGACATGCTTAGCTATCGGTAGAATCGGGCGGTTATCGACTTTAGTCGGTAACCTTGATCACACAAAATTTACTACAACTTTATGTTTGAGATTTTGCTATGCTTACTTGCAAAACTAAAACCAAAAACAAAAATGATTTGGACGCGGCACAATGGTAAGAATGGTGTGATCTTTTGGGTGTGATCGGAAAGGTGCCGGGTCAATTAAGGACCGAACATCTTGTGAGTTTTTGTTATCCAGCATTTCGCGTGCTAACCACACTAGAGGGTATGGGACCTCTCTTGACCTAGTACTTTGGCGTGTATTGGTCCCGGTCGCAGGAGGTCGCAGGAGGGACGGAGGTGGGAGCATGGTAGTTGTCCGAAAAGCTTTATCTGAGTGGGTAGTTGTCTTTTCGGCTTTACCATGTAAGCGTATGGTGTTTCTACCCATACTGAGCGGCTCGGGTTGATACACAATATTGGAAACATCTCGTAGGACTTAGTAGTGTAGGCATACCTTCGGAAGTGTGCTTTGGCTTAAAGCGATGCGAGGTGTGGGTGCAGTGGTACACCCTCGCAGGTTAAAAACTATTCGAATAGCCTCGTCTAGGTGATGGACACGCTTGGGTAAGCTTATCGAGAGTTAGACTACAACATTTAAATTAAAACTTGATGGGTGGTGCGAATGGGATTCGTGCTATTGTTGTGGTGACTATTGGGATAGTCACTTCTAGGTTGTTTATCTTTCGCTTTTGTTATTATTATCCTTATGTTATTTCAATCTTTAAAATGAATTGCAAACTTGCCTTTAAAATCAGTATACCTTATTGCAAATGAAAGTTGGCTTTATGCAAATGAAACATATGGCCTCCACTAAACAAGCCCGCATGTAGCATATGAGCAGTCCGCTAGTTCACACGTCAGTCTTGCGGGTACAAAGACAATCTTTGTACTCGGTGCTTTGCTTAATGTTTTGTTGCAGAGGAAGAAGGTGAGCCTCGGGGCCTCACTTCGTGAGAGTCAGGCTGTCGCCGTGGGTGACGACTAGGCTTGGCGGTCGGTCGGATGCCTTGTGGGTTGAAGGCACACCGATTGGCTTTGTTTATAGCCATCTTATGGCACTTTTGCTTCCGCTGTCGTTCTTGTTATTTGTGTATCTTTTGGGCCGGTCGGCCTGTGTCTGTAATAACCTCTTCTATTTGTTTATCTTCTGTTTGGAAGTGTGGTGTTTGGACTCTATGTGTGGAATGGAGTTGATGTCTAATTTTGTACCGGGTGTGTATCTTGCTTCAGGAAGTATACATATCTCGAGGATCAGTTTATTTGATTTGTGATGCTAGGACCAGGTGGTTGGTTAAGCATTACAAACCAAATAAACTGGGGTCCTCACAATGGCCAGGGATTAGGCAAATGACTTGTGGGATCAAAAGTATAAAAGTATGAACCATTAAAATCCCTATAGAATGGCTAAATCCGCTATCTAAATAAGTCATTAATGAATAAGGTTAACAAACAAAATCATGAAAGACCTATTCAACTAAAACAAACCAAGGTTTTGAAACTTCTCGAACTATAAACCACATATATTAAGTAAAAGAAAATAAGACTAACGAGTCAAGTCCTAGACAATGGACACAAAGGATGCCACAGATGCTCGGGAGTTAGGCAAACAAGAAAGAATAATATGCATCACTAAGCGTATGTAGGCTGCAAGGCAATAGGAGTCAAGCAAGGGGAAACTAATGGTGCTAGGGGAGGGGAGGGTAAGGTAGTGAGCACAAGAGGAGAGACACTTGAAGGCGTGATTGTGTGAAATATGTACTCCACACAAGAGTGGGCACATGTGTTTGGTTTGGCTTGCTTGGCATTTGCTTTTAGGCCACACAAGTATTGTTTTGGTTGGGTTGTTGCTTAGGGATCGCAAATATGGGTTGCTAGGTTGTTGACATGATGCTTCCTTGATATGTTATTGAGACGAGCCCTGCCAAAACTTTTCGAGTCCAAATTATTTATGTACAACAAATGAATCCTCTGTAAAAGTATTGAAGCATTTTCATGGGAAAAAGAAAATGTTATATCCACTCTGTGCAACATAAAGAGATAAATACTAAGTGCAAATTACACATCTTAAGGGAATGTGGCAGCGACATGTGAAACTTGTTACCACATGCCAACCAATTTATATCAGTGTCGATTTGTGTTTAGCACAAGAGAAATTACATGGAAAAGAAAAATGATACATCTGTTGGGATGAAATTTAAGTGCAAAGCCCACATCTCATGACACGTGGCATGTGCAACATAAATAATAAAGATACACCTATCATGACACATGGCATGTGCAATATAAATAATAAAGATACACCTCTCGTGACACGTGGCATGTGCAACATAAATAATAAAGATATAAATACTAATGCTGCTCC
Source organism: Ampelocalamus luodianensis (assembly GCA_036346255.1). NCBI lineage: Eukaryota > Viridiplantae > Streptophyta > Magnoliopsida > Poales > Poaceae > Ampelocalamus > Ampelocalamus luodianensis. The sequence goes on from CM070628.1 coordinate 6,141,846, forward strand.
TAGTGCTCCACCCTGATTAGTATCTTAAGCCTGTCATGTAGGTAAAATGATGATGTGATATCATAGTTAATGAAGAGAGAGGGTACTCCAGTATCTAATCTGGTTACTGGTTCGGTCTCAAAATCCAACGCAAAAAATTTATTGTGATCGATCCCGTGCAGTACCAACAAACATGTATTGCGTTTAGTACATGCCACAAATAGGCCACAATGCTCAAATACTAGTAAAGATCATGCATGTAATTAAATGAAACAGCCTAAGATACTACACCATAAGAAACCATGTATTAAAAAATAGTATCATAACACTTCTAATGTACTAATAAACTGCACTAAGACACTGTCTATTAGGAGCAGCCTAAGTGCAACTTCCACATCCTAGGGAATGCGGCAACGATATATGTACAACTCATTACCTGATGACAAGTGTTGGACACGTTGAGAACCAATTTTCTATTAATGTCCGATTTGCACTAAGCACAAGAGAGATAACATGGAAACGAAATGTTACATCTACTCTCTACATCACAATGAGATGAACATTTAGTGCAAAGCCCACGTCTCACATAACACGAGGCAACTGGCGTGCATTGGACACCATACAACCACGTGGAATGTAGCATAACTAGTCTTTCATCGCCAATGAACATATAGAACATAAGCAGCTTAGTACAAGGCATATCTACAGATTGCTGAACCATGAGCCATCGTACACAGTTGATACAATGAAGAAGCAATAGGACCAAGCACAGCATGCGTCTAAAACCACAAGGCATAAATTTATCCCAAACAAAAATAGCATGCAAGCTAAAGAAAATATTCTCCGTCTAGGAATGAGCTCTAATCTTCATTTTTTCTTATGCGAACTACACAATATGTCTAGGCCATTTCTTGTCCGAAAGAGCCAATAATCAACACACACAGTAATCCCAAAAAAATCAAAACAGTAATATAATCAGCTCACTACTCGCAACCAAGGGTAGCTTTTATCGAATAAATTAACCATTCCCTAGAATCTAATATATCCTAAGAAAATATCCGCGGTTCCACTTCAAAATAGGAGCATAACACCCACCAAATGTGCATGCTCCCTCGTATGGATAAAGGCACATGCATATAGAGGATACATGTTATGCCTGAAACAGTTTTTCATGGATACAACCAACACAGATTCAAGCTGACAGATAGATAACAAGAAACCCACAAAGATACAAACTGAGATCTGCAATTAACAAGCCTGCATATTCAGCACATCCACTACACAATCCTATGCATTACAACACATATTATAGCCCTGAAGGCAAAAAAATTATAATGTGCCTAACAGCCTAAGGAAATTAAAGCAAAGAGAAAAGAAATGAACCTTCATCATTTCCAAGGTTAACTGACAGCAGATGGTATACAAAAGAAGCAATGAAGCATTGTATTGCAATCCTTATTTCAAAACCACCACTTATTGTTTTTACTGCTCACTGGCTTGTAAGGTTGCATGGATTTCATACTTTCTGGACGACACATAAGCATCAAAACAAGCACAGTGTGAAGATCACATAGAGACTGTTTGAAAAACAAGCACCATGAAGATTAGAAAAAACTTTAATTTATTTTGGGAGCCCCTTATAGCTGTGCATATAAATAACAACTTTATCCTAACAAGCTGCTACATAAGATTTCGGAGCCAATAATACTTGCTAATTGTTTCAACTATTACATATTTCACACATCATTCAAAAGAATCTGTTGCTCCTCTGAGTGAAGATACAAAGCTCCACATCAGCAATCAAGCATAAACAACAACACCAACTAAAATAACAACCCCCAAAACTTGTCGGCGAGCCAGCATAAAGCAAATCAGTACAAGAGGTTCACCTCCATGCCATTTCCATTTCTCCTAGCATGACATCAATTCAGTTCCTTCCCAGCGGAAGTGACCGGCATGAGTACGTCTCCTTGAAATCCGACTTCTTTGATGACGTGAAAATCGAAGCGTACACTTCCTTGTTCGCATACGCTGGTGCATGGTCTGCTGCCTTGAAGCGCTTCGCTGGGGCAGCCTCCCCCTTCTTCCCATTCTCCAACTTCTCAACCCCAACCGCTGCGGCAGCAACATGCTTATTCCCACTCAGCCCATTCCCCACCTTCTTCTCCTTCACCTTTCCCCTCTCCTCCTCCATTCTCCGCCTCAACACCGCCACCTCCTCCTCAGTCCCGTTGATCGGCATCTTGTCCGCCTCGTCGAACTCCTTATGGCAGACCATACATGAGGACGTCTTCACCTCCTTGAGCGCCTTCACGCTGAGTACGTGGCCACAACCCCGGAGCGCGAGGAACTGGTATTTCCCGTTGAATTCGAACCCGGTGACAGGGCACTGGAACCGGACCTCCTCGCCGGCAGCGTCCGCGCCAGGCTTGGGGTGCAGGTGGATGGGGATCATATCTTTAAGGCCGCGGATGTGCGAGAACGCCTTGGGCAGGCGCTTGTGGAGGAGCGCCTCGACGAGGGCCTCCTTGTTGAAGAGGTTCCCCAGGCGGTCGGCGACGGCGGGGGCGGCGAGGGGCTCCCCGGACAGCGCGCAGCAGGTGAAGCGGGACAGGCGGGCTTCGTTGGGGTCGGCCTTGTCGGGCTTCTTGGCGAGGTACATGGAGAGGTAGCAGTCTCGGGACTCGGCGCCGGTGGCCCCGCCATCGCCGCCCCCGCCGCGGAGCGCGCGGAGGCGGAGCTGGAGGGAGGCGGACGGCGGGAGGGAGGCGATGGGGGAGGAGGGCAGGAGCGGTCGGCCGTCGGAGGTGAGGTAGAAGGACGAGGAGGGGAGGGGGAGCGAGCTGAGGAGGTGGGAGACGGGGAGGTGGGACGGGACGGTGAGGTACCGCGGTGGGAGGGCGAGGTCGTCGAGGCGTAGGAGGACGGACCTGGTGGCGGTGGGTGGAGCGGAGCCAGCCATGGCGGGCAGCTAGGGTTAGGGTTTCAACGCTGGTGGGATTCGGAAGCAGGGGAGGAGGGGAGACCAGAAGAGAGCTCACGATGGTTCGGTGCGGTTTGACGCGGATACATGAGAGGCTCTGAGCCGGCGGTGTGCGAGGCGGGGCGGAGTGCGCTGGGCCTGGGCTGGTTGGCCGGGTCGGGACCGGGAAAAAAGGCGCTTTTGTCGTGTCCGGCCTTGGGAAATCATAGTTTTTTACGGGCCGCGTTGGGTTAGGATTCGGCTTAGGATATAGAGACCGCGGAATCCGCCGCTCGCGCTCTCCGCTCTCCGCTTCTGAGAAGAATTGGGCCGTTTCCTTGCGAAACCGGTGGGTTCTGAGGCTTTCCGGCGGCCTGGTTTGGTTTGACGCCGCGGTTCAGGTCAGAACTCAGATGCAATCGGGCAACGACAGGCCGAGGCAATCCTGGCGGATTTGTGCTGGCTCGGAGCAGCTCCCGCTATTCATAGAACATGCTGCTGCTGTTGCTGCTTGCTTGGTATCTGAGTATGGAACGTGCAAAAGTGGCAGATCATGAGCAACGTGCAGGTGGAGATGGATCTTATCAAGTTTCTGCAGCCTTGTTCTCGTCTGAGCATTCTGTACCTGCGCTGATCACTATACCCGTGCAAGTACAACAAAAACAGCAGCGCAGCAGTAGCTCGCATCACAAAATTTTCAGCATGTATGCACTTGCTATTTCCGGTGGTCCTAGCAGATTCCTTCTCTCTCTCTCTCTCTCTCTCAACGCCCTTGCCTGTTCACCAGAGCTGGCATCTCTGAAGTCTGAACGTCTTTAAAGGCATAAACTAAGAGATGCAGCTCATTCGCTTCACAAACGTGGGTGCACCTCACGCCCGAATCCTTGGCTCTGTTCGTCGTATCGAGTAAACATGCCCTTATTCTGCTGCATTTGTTTACCTGAGCCAGCCAGCCCATCGTAAGGACGTGCAACCTTAGTAGCCTGCACATCCTGCCTTCCACCCATAATTTTCGTTGCAAGTAGCAACCAGCAGCATCGAAATCATCGATGCTGCATCACAACAGGAAGGATCACAATTCACATACCATAATATCTTCAGTATTGCATAGTGTGTAACGTAGTATACCAGCCGAGTGGCTGTGCGTTGTAATGGATCTCAAATATATATATATATATATTCTAAACTTAAAAACCAATATGCATAAGGTAATTATTCTTACATCTAAAAGTTGCATACATCATCCACATCTGATAAAAAAGCCACAAAGTGTCTTATCATAAACCAAATGTGTGCATGAGATCTAATTATCCACAGAAGATTCTTATAGTAACATATGCATGTATACATATATCTATCTATAAAAGATCACAACAACCCAAGAGGTGTGGAGGTAGATGTTAGACTCACCACCATCATCAAATCCCTTTTTTCTTTTACTAGTCGAGTGAACGGATTTCAAATAAAAACATAATATAAGTTATAAACTTAGAAAACCAATATACATGAGATAATTATCCCTACAAATAAAAGATTTCTACATAATTTGCATCCAATTAACAAGTCACGTAGAATCTTATCACAATCCACAAAAACAAATAATTTAATTATCCACAGAAGATCCTTCAAGTATTTTATACATGTGTGTATATATTTATCTACAAAAGATCCCACCAACTCAAGAGAGGTAGATGACAAACTCACCAACACTACTAAGTCTTTCTTTTTATAATAGTAAAGATATATTTATAATAGTAAAGATAACTCCTATATGATAGAACTTTAGCCGAAAATGCAATACTACATTTGCTTGTGGCTACCCTCACTATCTCACCCGTTCATCATCGTGGCTCCAAGATTTGTGCGGCTTGGGAGAGAGAGGAGAGGAGAGGAGAGGAGAGGAGAGGAGAGAGAGCGAGCCGGTGAGGAGGAGACTGGCGTGGAAGGGAAGGAAGCTGTGTTGAGGACGACAACGCTGGCGGCTCGGGGCGTTCCTGGCTTGTGGCGAAGAGGAGGCGGGGGGCGGCGCGGACTCACGGAGGAGCTGAGGGGGCGCACGAATCTCAAGGAACGTTCAACGATGCAGAAGTGCTTGTAGCTACAAATACTTGCAGAAAAACTGCACTCCACTCCGGTTGCTCTTTTCGTGCGCGATATTGTGTTAGTCTCGTCCAAATATAAAAGGGTGCAAGAAACCGCTCGTTTGTACTTTGTGAGAAGGAGAGGGGAAATGAAGATCAAATAAGCGCAATTAATGGAAGAGCATAATAAACATATTTTCTTTGTAACAAATGATAAGATGAAAACGGAAGAGCAGTATACAACGATGCATGGCAAGTTTTGCTCCTAGAATAGAGTAGTACACCCTTCTTTGATACACTCGTCGGTCAACTTCATTGCTTCCCGCCGGCGCCACCATCCTTGACGGACCGGGAATCGTCGCCGCCGGCAGCACCGTTCGCCACCGCTGGCGACGTCGGTACCGTGCCGTCATGGAGCTGTCCTCCGGCGTGGTGGACGGCTGGCCGGGAGAGGAGCGACACCGACGAGGTGGCCGAGGAGATGGCGGACGCGAGGGAGATGGGCATGAGGCAGAGGCCCTTCCCCTGCAGGTACTGCATGGCGGTGCCCATGTCCTCCTCCATCATCTTCGCCACTTGCTGCTCCGTCACCCGCAGGCCGCCGCCGGCGCTATCGCTGCTGCCGCTGCCGCTGCCGCCGCCGTTGCCATTCCCGCTGCCCTTGGCGGCCGTGGCATTCCCGCCGCTGTTGTTGCTCTTCCCGTTGCTATTGCCCTGCATGCATGTTGATGCATTTCAGAATTGAGACTACAAGTAACTGATTACTGGTCGTCATTCCATTCAACTCCTATATTCTTGCTGAATCATTTGGCCTGGTGGTGGTGACTATTGATTACCTCTGAGGACATGCTCCCGACCAGAGGAGCCATGCCCGCTGCTCCGCCCAGCCGGCTCATGCTGAGAACCTGCAATGCTCAAGAGGTCAGCACTGCCTGCAGCCGGCTACGGATCTTAACTATCTATCAGCAACATTCAGTTCACACGCTCTGTTCGGAAATAGTGTCACCTTGACTTGCAGCTGCAGAAACTTCAAGTAGTCGATGATCTCGTCCAGCATCGACGCCTTGTCCGTCTGCAGAAAAGAATGCCACGTAGAAATTTTCAGCGACAAACCACACGTTTACTGCGTTTACAGTGAGAGTTACCGAGTAAGAGCGCGCAAGGAACAGATTGATCTGGTAAGAGATACTAGCTCATGACCACCATGCCCAGCACACACACGGTATTGGTCAGCTCTGATGATACTTGGGAAAACTATGAAGAACTCAGCAAAACAAGGCATCGAATGCGCCCATGTTTTCACTTACTACGCTCCACATTTATCAGACAAGCCATCTGAATCCTTCAGTTCAAACTCGAAACAAGAGGGGGAAAAATCCTTTCAGAATTCAGATAGTGTTGCCTCTTCATCTGAATTCTGTCATTCTGATCAGGACGTGCAAACAGTTAATCCCCACACTACATCTAGCCGCAACACAGCAACTGGGGACTCGACACGTGTGGCATCGCTTCCCCTGTACTCCTAACGCCAAATCACCACCGCCATGAGCTAGATAGGAGCAATGCCTCACCTACCGGCGTGTCCTTTTCTGAAATACTATGAATTCCACTACTACCAGTACCAGCACTAGCTTCCGGTCACATAAACAGGCAAGCATCTCGTTGCATGCGTCAGGAAAGATTCCAAGCTACTCTTTTTTACTCAGAGACAGAGAGCGAAATGAAATGAAATGAAAGAACACAAAGCTAGCGTTAAAGCAGCGCCGACGCGTGGAACGGGAGAGGAGAGGGAGTTGTCGATACTACTGACCTTGTTGGCGTTCGGGACCAGCTCCTGCAGCGATTTCATCCGCTCCGCTATCCTCTCCCTCCGAAGCTGAGAGTGACACATGCAAACATACACAGGAAAGTTCAGAAAAAGCTGCGGAAGTTTGCAGAACCATGGAGCAGTGCAGACGGGGCTTGTCATTTTCGACAGATAATGCTACGATGATTCATGGACACCGACTGATTGGCGTGATTTATAGGTCAAAATTAACGACGCACTGAAAATGTGGAAATACAGAGGATGCAGTGGTTGAAGCTCTGCCTTTTTTTTTGTGTTGTTGTTGTGGACAAACACGGTAGAATTTTAAAATTCGGGTTTTGCTAGTTTTAAGTTGCCTGAAATTTTCTTAAGTTTAAGTCAAACATTGGATTTGTGTAGAGATTGGTATGTCATATGATTGGATATTGATCCAATGGATGTCATATGATTGGATATTGATCAATGGAAGTGGAAAATTTGGCAATTTATGAATAGACTGTCCCTTAAAATTCAGGGAAGGGGAAGGTGGTGAGTGGGGAGTGGCATACACGTTCGGCAATGCTGTGGGGGTCAGTGGCCTGCCCTCTCCTCGCCCTCACCCGCTGCTGCCGCGGCGGGGCCGAAGCGCCGCCGCCGCCACCCGAGGAGGCTGGTGCCGTGCCTCTGCTAGCCACCGGCGCTCCGAAGCTCTGACCCGACATTGATCCTCCCTGCAAAGGGCAAAAAAAGACTCTTTTCGGTCAGTTTTTACACTGAACTACTCCATTAGCCATTTCTTGCTCGACACACGATGACACGACACGATCTTTTTAGCCGTGTGGATCCAGCAGAATTAAGAAACGTTAATCAAGCCCTCGATCGTATAAGTATGCGTAATGCATTAGTAGTACAAAACACACACACGCATTCAGAGAGAAAACAAAAAAAGAAAGGTCCTTGGACTGTGGTGAGCTTACCTGCACAAACGGCGGCTGCACGGCGGCCGGGGCATGCACCCCAAATCCGTTGAACAGCGCGTGATCACCTCCCTACAGGCGCACAAACCCGAATCCATTTCAACAAAAGGCTAAAAACAATCAACAAAAGACACGAGTAAGCGAAGGAAACAAATGAGAGCTTCCAAAACGAGGAGTTGTACGGTGGCATTGGGCGACTTGAAGCCGCCCTCCATCTCCTCCCGCGCCGGCGCCGAGGTCCGGTCCGCGAGCAGCAGCGCCGGCGAGAACGCCCCGCCCCGGTTCTCCTCGCCGCCAGGAGCGGCGAGGCCCTGCCGGTGCAGGTCGCTGAGCTGCAGCATGACCGGCTTATCCGCGTCGCCGCCGCCGATCTGGTGCTGCCGGAGGCGGGACGGGAGCAGCGCCGACTCGTCGAAGGCGGCGGGGTCCTCGGCGCCCACCGCGAGCTCCCAGGGCGACTTGCCGGCGGCGCCCAGGTCGGCCCACGCGGAGGGCAACGTGGAGAGCATCTGGTCGAAGAAGTCGTCCTGGGGCCCGCCTCCGCCGCTGCCGCCGCCGGCCATTTCGCGGCTGCTCGGCTGCATGGAATTCACCGTGAAGTTGCTCGCTGCTCGGCTCGGTAGGGGTAGGGGTAGCTGCTAGCTAGGTAAGTAGGGGCGGTGAGCCGGTGAGTAAAGGCGTTTGAGAAGGCCCACTCAGGTGAGAGTAGGGAGGGAGGAGAGGAACTTGCAGCGTGCGCGGTTTTATAATCGCGTTTTACGTGCCAATTTTTTAAGATGTTAAACTCAGTTCGTGCAACTCTTTGGCGTTTTATACATTGATGATCTTCTGTCTTGTTTCTTAGGTTTTGTTTGAACATTGCAAATACAACTAGTATAAACGAGATACTTAATTATACAATTTTGCTAGTTGCAAGTTGTCTAGTGATTTTTTAACTCGGTCTTGAAGTCGATTTTCCCGCCTTTTTATTAGCTTTGATACGTGTTTCTTGTCTGTTTTTCATTTTGTTTTTTTACAGTAAATTGCGCATTACACATTGACATGAGTTGCACAAAGCACCATATGTAGCCAATCTTTCACATAACACTATGTCAGATGTAATCTTGTGTCACTTCGATTTACATTTGATCTTTGTGCCTTTTCCCCCTTTCTTCTCTACCAGATTATCTCTATGCTCAGCAGCCACGGTGAAACAAAAATAATTGAGGCTTCTTGCTGTTTGACCTCTTCAGTTCAGGATGCAGTTTCTGCCGCACTGCACCGCACACGTGCGACGGCATATGTACCATATACCAAGAGGGCAGGTTGTCGGAATCTTATATTTCTAGTTATACGATCTTATATTTCTACGACTCAGATTAACTGAATCGATTCGATTATATGATAGATTTTTAATTTGGTATAATCTTAATATTATTATGATAACAAAAAAATTTGTAGGATCATGATCAAAATTTTCATATGATCTTACTTGATTCTAGTGATTTATTATAAATAATTATTTGTATATGTCTCTTTCATTGTAATTTTTTACTAATTATTTCTTCATGTCCATTATAATATGCATAAATAACAAATGATCTTTCCTTCACATTATATTTTGGTAAACAAAAGTTCTAAAAATATAATTTTAAGGTGAAATTTTAAAATGTTTTTTTTAGAATTAGATAGAATCTCACATTCTACATCTATACTACGATTCACAATTCAACTGGAGAACATTTGATTCGATTCAAGATCGCGATTCTAACAACCTTGCCAAAAGGGTAATAAGCTTTAACTCTCACACGTGCTCAACTCCGTGCACGCGTGTAGAGTGGGGCTGGACGAGGCGAGTCAAATGGCGAGATGCATGCATTCGATCAGCATCCAACGACGGATAAGTGCGATTAGCCCAGGAGTGAGCGCAAAAGATTCAGAGACCGGATTAAAACGGAGTAAGGAAAAAAAATGCCAAGGAGTGAACAGTGAGCCATAGAATCAAAACCGTGCATCAACTAGAGGATTATTCATTATTCTCACACCCCCACTACGAGTCATGTCTCGTTGTTCCTCCAACTAAAATAACAGCACAAGTGCGGCTCCAATCCAAGGTTCCATCTTCTTAACAAAGTGATATCATTATTTATTAGCTGCAGCTTACTGGTAATAAAGATTAAAGAGGATCCTATGCCTTTGCTAAGCAAAATACTCTCTAGATTCTTCGATAAAGTAAGGAAGGCCCGGCTGCTTGAGAAGACCCTGCAACTTGTAGAAAGTGAAGAGATAAAGCACCGGTTTAGTACTGGCTTTTTGATCTATCAGCTTTTACAAATCAAAGGGTACTTCCTTGTGAGTTTTTGCCTTATTTAGCTTCTTTTTGAAATAGAATAGCAAATCTAGTCCTCCCACAAACGAAATAGCAAAAATAACACTACAATACGCATCATTCAGTCGCAGTATCTTTTTCTGTTACAGCGCATGGAGACGCGGCAGGTGGCCACTGCCGTGGCGTTTTCGCAGCCAAAGACTCCTTTGTTGTTTGTACACCTGTGGGCATGTACAGTGGTATAGACAGTGGTTGTCTGTAATACCTTCCATGTCATCTATAGACAAAACTAAACATAACCTATACAATGAGTTGTCTCTAAGTTGTCTATATATGTCCTCCATAAAATGAGGTCATAAAACTTGTGGGTCACAGACAGCATAGATACAACAGTAAAACAGTCGTCTATAAGGGTCTTATAGACTGTCTGTTGCATGCCAGGCAGCTTCATTCTCTCTCTTGTTCTCTCTCATCCACATCACTAAAAAACTTACATGGCAAAAATAATAAACTGCTGATGTCACCCCACTGTACATGCCCAAACGAAGGCTACTCGTCGACATATTACTACCACTGTTATTCGACGTGTCATCGTAAATTACCACGGATGTATCAGTTGATAACCCCTAGCATAGTAACCGTTAGTCGCCCGATCAATGTGAGGAGATGTTACCATTGATTCGATGCTAATACAGCATAGACTTCCCCGGAGAAACTATCGGCAATATCTGGGTAGCGCGGAGTAAAAGTACTAATCCAAGGATGGCATGATGGAGAGTGGATTGACCGGTCGCAATAAACTACTGGTATTAGCGTGTCGATTGGCGAATGGCGAGGATCAGCTGATGGGTGACGCGACTAAAAAAACGACGGGGCTAAGGAGAGTGCACGGCGAGTGGCGGTGGCGCGAAGCATTAATTGCGATGCGACACATTCTTCTTGTAGAGCCGAAGATCCAACATCCAAGGGAAAGGACGATGAGTAGTGGCAGTGTTAGGTCAAGTCCTGCATTAACAGCGCTAATCGAATCTGCTTGTAACATTAATGGCCCCTGGATTAGTTTAAGCTGGACCTTCTGCATCTAGAGTTCCAAGCATTAAGGTTTAGCATAGCAGTGTTAGCCATCCAACCAAACATTTCTACCGGTTAAAACTCACATTTATACACTTTCGTCTTATTTCCGATTTTGGCCGCCGTGATCACGGCGCGAGGTACCGCCACGCAGCATGACTCACGCAGCGCCACGGTGGCAGTGCGGTACCTCGGCGCCATGAGTCTAGCTTCGGCGCCGTGAGTCCGGGAAATAAGGCGGCAGGTATAAATGTGAGTTTAACTAAAAATTAAATTGGACATTCTAGTCGGATCGGACGGAGGACCACTGTGCAAATAATGAAATGCATGAACAATGTTTCACGAGGAGTGAACAGTTCCTCATGTACTGTACAAAATGGCGTAGCAACATCGTGAAGGGTACCACAGCGATTTTACCTTAACAAAAACATTGTAGATATTGATCTCGATCTTTGTTTTATGATCGGACGGTAAAGATCGTTCCTTATGCTTATGCACTGTAGCATCTCTGCGTTGAGAGCCCCACTACTTTCTAGTCCTGTAAGGCTAGAACTCCAACTCCACGCGAGCCTTGGAGGTGAAATAGAAATCACACGGATTTTGTACGAATGCACGGTGTAAATGGTTCAATTCCGGCAAAAAAAATCTAGAGAAATTAGTACTACGTCCCAAACGGGGTATTATCCCTTATGCCACGTCAAACCTTACGTAGCTCAGCCTAACTAAATGGCTAGTTGATTGAAAACATGTCAGCAAAGCTGGCAAGTGTTGTTCTGTCGTCCAGTCTCTTTTGGACGGGCCAAGTTCTATCCATGGACATCCATATCTTTGTGAGTGCGGCTTACAGGGAGCTGATGCAAAGGCTAAACTTTGGCTTTGTTTGAGAAAAGTTGAAGCAGTGTATCAACAGAAACAAAAGATTAGATATTCTAGAGAGCAAAGCAGCACTTTGGGGGAAAGAAAGTTCCACAAAAAAAAACAAGAAGAGAGGAGACCAGAGCACTTTCTAAAAGGTTCAGGAACGACGACTAGACTCGGAGTTTACAGAGACTTGTATATCAGTAACTTTTCTGTGAGAAAAAGAAAACCCAAATTTCTCTCCTGCTTTTTCGTAAAAGAGTATCCAAATTTGAATGCAAATCTCTAGAAGACTGTATATAAACCACGGAGGGATCCAAATATTGACTACAAAGAGAAATATTTTGGAGTGCCTGAATGCTTTCCAAATGAAAAAAATATCATACTTTCCTTGTGTTGCTATTTGTCAGAAAGATTTAATAATAAGCAAGAAGATAGAAAATTAGCAATTCAGCAGATAAATGAAAGAAATGGCAATTATTAACATTTTAAGGGCCTAAGACGGAATTTTATATGTCTTTTTAGGTATGCAAATTCGAGCGTATATGTCTCCAACATGTTATCCCTATTGCCATCTGTAGACAGCATAGACAAACCACATTATAGATGATGTAGCACCACTTGATTGTTTTTCCATATTATTTTGCCTTTATGAATCAACACATTTTCTGCTGACTAGATGGTAAGGGAAGACATGGTTTCTGCCGACTAGTTGATATACACAAACGCAGCATTCTCATAATTTATCAGCACAAAACAGAATCAGAGATACATTAATCACCAATCTTGATTCGATATTTCAATCACAATATGCCACTATACCATTAGACACAGATTCAATTAGTTCTTACCAGTGCAGTACTAATAATGCCAAACAAAATGACTACTCCGGATGCAGTTCTATTCTGATATTTTCAGTTTGCTTGCCTAGTGAAGCTCTGAAGTCTAAAGTTTTAAGCATAAATGAATCATACTGCTAGCATACACAGTGAAACCAGAAATACAGAGACAAGGTTGTGTCAATTCACATTGGAAAATGGAGTTTGCTTTTGTCAGGACTCAGGAAGTCAAAAGATAGTCTGAAACAACAGATGTAAGATTATTTCTGAGATACAGCTTAAGCAGCAGAAGGGAAGCAAGAATGGGTAGAAATCTTCACAGCTACGAAGCTAGCAATCTCTGTAATGGCGAAACATGTTTTACCAAATCAAAGTGCACTGCACATCATTTACCCATCTCCCAGATAATGCCACTATCCTCTGCATGCAGCAATTAACAAGAGTAAGAAGATGTGCAAAGTACACAAGCAATGAAGCAAAATGTGCTGTATTCTTTCCATAGTACCATCCAACATCTTAAGTTTCCAGACACAGTAGTACTGTAAAAAGAATAAAGTGAGTGGTACCTCCTTCCATGAAATGCAGGAGTATACCTTTGATCTTTTTGTTTATCCAAACCTCAAGGAGCATCCCTGCACCAACCCCAGCAGCACACAAAGCACCATAGATTGCCAATGCAGAAGGCAAAGATCGTCGAGGTAGAAAATAACAGTCAGGGACTTGTCTGATTTTCTTTGGGAAACGCTTCTTAACGAGCAGTTGACTAGATCAGTAGTCACTGCACCGCCCACTGTCTTCCAGTCCACATTCTTCAACATATCTTTCGAATCTTCACTACCCATCCTGAAACTGCCTATGCATAAATGTTAATCAGAATTGAGCTCCATACATCACCTGAAAGATAGCCAGCAAAATAACACATATAGTTCAACTACCATGCTGTAACACTTGGAACTAGGAAGCCAAAGACCAGAACGCAAACTCCAGTGTCCCGGTAACAGATGTTAACAAGGCTAACTAACAAAAGTACAGCAGCAAATCAGAGTTGGAAAATTTTCAGTTTATCACTGGTCACTGGACCTTCCACTACAACCAAATTATCACAGAAAAACTAAAAAATGAATTAGCATAACCTTTAGATGGTTGGAAAAAAAAAGTGAATTGGTATTATCTACAGAAGCAAAAAGAATGCGGGTGGCAAGAACTCCAAGCCACATTATTTGCGATCAATTTAGGCTGAAAATTTCCCATTTCCACTCACATATGGGTCCGCACTGTTTTTGTGTCAGTTGGTTTATGTCCGACAACCCATTGCTATGCTTTGCAGGCTGATGCAAATAATAATTACCTAAACAGCTACTTCCTCGAACTTTCAAGAAAACGCGACGAAGTATAGCTGTATGTGAGTATATCCACATCACAAACATCAAAGATATAGCCAGTGACGCATCCAGAATTTCCAGCATGGGTATTCGAAGTTACCAAAAAAAAAAGTTCAATGTAAAACATGAAGATCCACAATAGCAAAATTAAGTTATAAATTGTTCGTACTCTTCTCCATGTTAACTCTTCTTCATCTTTCCGAGCTCTAACTATCGAGTTGCATGCACCAATCAGTTCACCCAAAAACTTAAACTGATGAGGAAAAACGAACAATTTACTTATACTTCAACATTCCCCTCACGTGTTCCTCCTCACGTGTAGGTTCTCTCAAGCCTAAGACGTGAAATAGAAGTGGATTGCAATTATTATTTTTAATTACACCAATCGGGTCTTGAACTCAAGATCTCTGGGTTCTGATACTATATTGAGTTGACCAGTTCACCCAAAAGCTCATGCACCAACCAATTCATCCAAAAGCTTAAACTGATGAGAAAAAACGGATAATTTACTTATACTTCAACACTAACATCTACTACATTACACAAAAATACAAGATTGCTGATTTGGGGATTCAAAATAACATAAACAAAAATCCAAGAATCACCGATGCCAGTTTGCTGACTTGTTGGCGCTCCTTCCCCCGCTCCCTGGCCGCCGCCGCGTGCTGCGTGCAGCCGCTGCCCGCTACCTCCCTCGCGTCCTCGCCCCGGCCCGCCCCGCCGCCGCTTGCCTTATTGTTTGGCTTGCGACTGCATTGGCCCTTGAGCAGAGACCGATAGATCAAATAGAGCCTGAGAGGCCTAGGGTAGCAGCCTTGCAGGGTTGGAATGGACAAATTGGCCAGTTTTGAGGGGCGCTAGGTGGGCTAGAAATTGTTGGGCTGGTGGGCTGAGAGAGTGAGATGGGGTTGTTGATTGGGCTACCAAAACTACTAAGGTTATCAAGCATTTGGCCTAATTATCAATATACAATGACCTAATTATCAATATACAGGTATAATACACCTAATATATACTGGTTTTTTCTTTAAAAAATTTGGCTGTTCAACTAAACAGTGAACACCTATGAATAGGGCTGGCTATCGAACTTTATTTGAAACTGACATAATTTGACTTTAAATCATTTTATTTATTGTTTACCCCCTCTCAACCCAAACTAAGGTGGTTTTGTTTGACGTGGCTCAATCCAAAACGGTTTGACTGATGTGGATGTCACACTTCCTTCTTTCTTTTCCTTCCTCACACCGCCGCCTCTCTCCTTTGTCTGCTGCCTGCACGCGTTGTCCTGTCGCTACGGCAGTCGCTCGAAGCTGTAGCTTCCATCTCCGCCTTCTGCTTGAGTGGCACTGCTATACACACAAAGAGCCTAGGGCAACACTTGCACGAAGACCACATGGTTCCTTCCGTCCCATTGTTTACTGCTCCTAAGGTCCCTCTTCTCTCTCTCCCTCTCTTGTCGGAGACAAGATCGGCAAACGAAGGAAGAGGGCGACCGTGGAGGTGGTAGAGGGCGGTGGCATGCTCTCCTAGTAATGACTTTCTCACCTTGTAAGTTCACCGGAAAGCCGACGGCGTCGAGCCACTCTGCCGCCCAGTTCTCTGCTCCCAATGATCCGTCGCCTCCGTCATCTCCTCCCCGAGACAACCACGTCACGTGGTGCACCTTGTCGCACTGGAGCTAACCCCCACCACATTCGATCTCCCCATCCACTGTGGACCACCACTATTGAGCACTACCGAGCTGCTATGGCCATCGCCGTCGGAAGCTCTCTCGGCGGCGACCTGTTTCTCTCGACCACCAAAATGGAATCTCCATGCTCCGAAGCATGCGATGTGTGCATTAAGTTTGCTTCCAATGCGCTGGAGCCTTGCCCATTTTCTTTGGGCCGTTCTAGCCGCACGGAGGAGCAACATGACTTTGGGAACAGGAAAGTGGTGGGAGGGAGTCCCCCAAATCCTGGTGGTGGAGGTGGCACGGCTCGCGGTGCAGCTCCCAGCTGGACGCGGCGTGCGACCAAGGGAGGCGGAGGAGGCTCACTGCCAGTGCTCGGGAGGAGGAGTAAGAAGGTGCTCGGGGAGGAAGAAGAAAATAAATGAGAAAGGAGAAGGAAAAGAAAGAGGAGAAGAGGGGAGAGGAGTGGTTATGTGCGGGGAGGGGTATGATGTGGGGAGTCCGGAGGAGGCGGGGGCTGCGGGTAGGAGGCATAGGTGGGGAGGGTGGGAGGAGGGGGAGAGAGAGAAGAGAGAGGAAAAAGATAAGGATGAGGAAGGAGGTGATTTGACTGATGAGGTGGAAAAATACGATGACGTGTGCTAATGTAGATGCCACATCAGCAAAATCAGAGTGGTTTTGGTCTCAAGGGGTAAAGTGAAGAGTTTTGAGAGTTAGAGGTTGGCGTGTGTCCAATTTTATAATTCAAGGTTGATTTTTAGACTTTTCTAATAGTTTAGGATTGTAAAATGGACATTTTTCCAATAGAATTGATGAAAGTGCAAGCAGAGGCGGTGAGGATGCATATGTAGCGTACTCTTCTAGAACCTCGATGCAGCGACTTCACATATGGGAGGGACCTCTATGGTGGTGGCATGTTCATCTATGGACCCAAGGAGTTGGGGAGCGGGAGGAGGATTGAGGGGTTGATCGAGGCATGAGGATTTGGGGTACAACACTAGTGCAAAGAGGATGGGTGCCCGGTGTAGAGAGGAGTTTGCCTGGCCAGTGAGGCGAAGCAAGAGAGGGAGGCCCTGTGGTCGTTAGCCTTGGTGTTTTAGACCCTCATTTCTGTTAGGACCTCCTTGTTCGTGGTCAAGAGTGGTAGTCCTTTTTGCAAAGACCACCCTCAGGGTCCTTTTTGCAAAGATCACCTCTTGTGGCCACGACCTCCCTACTCGCAGCCCTGAGGGCAGTGAGTCCCGAGTAGAACGTATCTGAGCTTTTGAGTTGGCTCTTTTTGTTGGTTTGGGTGTTCCGATCTCTCCCCTTAGCTCTCTCTTTTCTAATCTTTGAGGTCCTGGCAGATGGTGAAAACTCGTGGCAGTAGCAGCACCAGTGGTCTGGGCAGAGCTAGTGGGAGTGACCCAGAGGCTCTAGTTCCACAACCACCTCTACCTTCGACTGAAGGTCCAGATTGGAATCAGATGATGGTGAACCAAGCTCAGCTGATCAACTTGTTAGCTCAGTCCATCAACAACACTCAAAATCTCTAAGCAGTCGCAGCAGCTCAACCACCTATTTTTGTTCCACCTCCCCCAAGGGCTAATATTGCTGAATTTATGAGGATGAGACCTCCCACTTTCTCCAGTAGTGCTGAGCCATTGGAAGCTGATGATTGACTCAGGACAGTGGGTAGGAAACTGGACATGATCTAGTGTTCTGACTATGAGAGGGTGCTCTTTACCTCTCACCAGCTTAATGGACCAGCCTCTGAGTGGTGGGACAACTTCACGTAGTCCCACACTGATGCTCAGACCATCACTTGGGAAGAGTTTGCGCAAGCCTTCCGCCGTGTCCACTTCCCCCGGGCATGATGACTTTGAAGAAAAAGGAATTCCGTGCTTTGCGCCAAGGCAACCGTTTAGTCAATGATTACCTGCACAAGTTCAATCAGCTCGCCAGATATGCACCTAGAGATGTGGCTACAGACGAGTCCAAGCAAGAGCGCTTCTTGGAAGGGCTCAATGATGATCTAGCTGTTCAGCTTATTGCCCAGGATTACCCAGATTTTCAGCAGCTTGTAAGCAAGGCAATTCGCCAGGAGGGCAAGCATATTGAGATAGAGAATCGCAAGGAAAGGAAGGCAGCTCAGCAGTTCAATCCAGGAGGTTCTTCGAGGCCCAGGACCTCCCAATTTCAGCAAGGGAGACCTGCGACCTCCTCCCCCTCTAGACCTCTTGTACCAACCAGACGTCCTGGTACCTCCAGCCCTCAGATGACCTCTTCAGGAGGTCATTTCCAGAAGAAGCCGTCAGTGACCTCCGCAGCTGGGGTCACGTGTTTTTATTGCAATGAAGTTGGGCATTATACCAATAGATGCCCAAAGAAGCTTCAAGCCACAACCTCAGCTCCAGCCCGAGCTGGTCAAGGACCTCCAGCCTCTGGCAACAATGCTAATGTGAAGCCCTCGGTCCAATATATAGAGGGATGTGTGAATCACGTCACAGCTGAAGAGGCTCAAACCGCATCGGACGTGGTCCTTGGTATGTTTCTTGTCAATTCCGTACCAGCAGCAGTTCTTTTTTATTCCAGAGCTTCTCATTCGTTTGTTTCGACTAAATTTGTGGGTAAAAATGGGTTATCTATATATCCCTTAGTAAATCCTATGCTGATCCACTCCCCAGGCTCAGAAATGAGGACTAGCTCCTTATGCCCAAACCTTACTTTGGAGATCTTAGGAGTACCCTTCTCTGCAGACCTAATAGTCTTGCACTCCCAAGGGCTAGATGTGATTCTTGGAATGGACTGGTTAGCAAAGAACCAAGGTCAGATAGACTGTGCCAAGAAGTCTATTGTGCTCACCAATGAGCAAGGGATTCAAGTTGAGTACAACCCCGAGACCTCTTTTAGAGGAGTTCCTAGCCTGGTCTGTTTGAGGGAATTGAAGCTAGAGGACCTCCCTATGGTTAGTGAGTATCCAGATGTGTTTTCAGATGAGTTACCTGGAATGCCTCCGGACAGAGACCTAAAGTTTGTCATCAACCTAGTTCCAGGGACAACACCAATCTCCAAGAGACCTTACAGATTGCATGTCAATGGTCTTGTCGTGCTAAAGCAACAAATTGAAGAAATGCAAAGTGAAGGTTTTGTCCGGCCTAGCTCTTTATCTTGGGGAGCTCCAGTGATCTTTGTGGCAAAGAAAGATGGCACTCAGTGCATGTGTGTGGATTACAGAGCACTTAATGATGTCAAAATTAAGAATAAGTATCCTTTGCTCGGGATCGATGATTTGTTTGACCAGCTAAAGGGAGTCGTAGTGTTATCTAAGATTGACTTAAGATCAAGCTATCACCAGTTGAAGATCCGACAAGAAGACATCCCAAAGATAGCTTTCTCAACTCGTTATGAACTTTATGAGTTCACTGTCATGTCCTTTGGGTTAACCAATACTCCTGCTTACTTTATGAACTTGATGAATAAAGTGTTCATGGAGTACTTGTATAAGTTTGTCATTGTCTTAATTGATGACATCCTAGTGTACTATAAGAATAAAGCAGAGCATGAAGAGCACTTTCGATTGGTCCTAGATAATCTCAGAGATCACCAACTTTATACTAAATTCAATAAGTGTGACTTTTGGATGAAAGATGTCACCTTTTTGGGACATGTTATGTCAGCAGCAGGTATAGCTGTCAACCCTAGCAAAGTTCAAGATGTGCTAAATTGGAAGTCACCCAAATTAGTGCCTCAGGTCAGAAGTTTTCTTGGCATGGCAGGGTATTACCGTAGATTTATTGAAGGCTTTTCAAAATTAGCAAGAGCTCTCACTCAGTTGCTCAAGAAGGAAAGCAAGTATGTTTGGACACCAGCTTGTGAGCAAAGTTTTCAAGAGCTGAAAAAGTGTTTGACCTCTGCCCCAGTGCTTCTTCTGCCAGATATCAGAAAGGATTTTGAGGTCTTTTGTGATGCATCTCGATAGGGCCTTGGTTGTGTGTTGATGCAAGAAGGAAGGGTGGTAGCTTATGCTTCCCGACAACTAAAGCCTCATGAAGCCAACTATCCCACTCATGATTTGGAATTGGCTGCCGTAGTGTATGCCTTGAAAATTTGGCGCCATTACCTCATCGATAATCGCTACGAGGTCTTTACAGACCACAAAAGCTTGAAGTATATCTTCACTCAGTCCGACCTCAATTTTAGGCAGAGAAGATGGTTGGAGCTCATAAAGGACTATGACTTTGGCATCCACTACCACCCAGGCAAGGCAAATATAGTAACTGATGCACTAAGCCGAAAGAACTATTGCAGCACTTTGTTAGTCCAGGAGAGCCAGCCCAAGTTGTATGAGGAGTTGAGACGACTAAATTTGAAAATTGTCAATAAAGGTTGTGTGCATGCTTTGGAAGTTGAGCCCACTGTCCAGAAACATATCTGAGAGAACCAAGCCGAAGCTGAAGACCTCCAAGAGATCAAAGAAAACTTGAAGAAAGGAAAGACTCCTGGTTTTTCAGAAGATGAACATGGAGTTCTTTGGTTCGGCAACCGCATTTGTGTGTCGGACCGTCCAGAACTCAAGCAGCTCATTCTTATGGAAGCTCGTGAATCTCCTTATTCCATCCGTCCAGGGAGTACCAAGATGTACCAAGATCTCAAAGAGAAGTATTGGTGGGCCAACATGAAGACAAAAATAGCTGAGTTTGTAGCATATTGTGATGTATGCTAAAGGGTCAAGGCTGAGCATCAAAGACCAGCAGGTCTGTTGCAGCCCCTACCCATTCCTGAGTGGAAGTGGGAGCAACTAGGCATAGATTTCATCACTGGTTTGTCTAGGACCCAATCAGGTCATGACTCCATTTGGGTGGTGATCGATCGTTTGACCAAGTAGCATACTTTATCCCTATCAAGGCCACTTACCAAAGTAATAAGTTGGCAGAACTGTACTTAGCCCAAATTGTTTGTCTGCATGGGGTGCCCAAAAGCATAGTGTCCGATAGGGTTCTCAATTCACCTTCAGATTTTGAGAAAGTCTACATGAAGCCTTGGGAACAAGACACAATTTCAGCATAGCTTATCATCCTCAAACAGATGGATAGACAGAGCGTGTGAATCAAGTCCTTGAAGACATGCTCCGAGCGTATGCTTTGGACTATGGAAAGAGTTGGGATAAGAACATCCCCTATACTGAGTTCTCCTATAACAATAGCTACCAAGCCAATTTAAAGATGTCTCCATTTGAAGCCTTGTATAGAAGACAGTGTCGAACTCCTCTCCTTTGGGATCAAGTCGGTGGTCGTCAGTTCTTTGAGCCCGAGTTGATCCAGGAAGCTAAGAGAAAAGTGAAGCTCATAAGAGAACGTTTAAAAGTGGCTCAGTCCCGACAAAAGAGCTATGCTGACAACCAAAGAAAAGAGTTGTCATTTGAAGTGAGGGATTATGTGTACCTCAGGGTAACTCCACTCAGAGGAGTAAAAAAGATTCCAGACCAAGGGAAAGCTTGCACCAAGATTTGTCGGACCGTTCAAGGTGTTGGAAAGAAAAGGTGAAGTTGCTTATCAGCTGGAACTGCCAGCAACCTTATCTGCGGTACATGATGTCTTCCATGTATCACAGCTAAAGAAGTGTCTTCGGGTTCCAGATGAGCAGACCTCCTTAGAGAGTGTTGATCTTCAGGAAGACCTCACCTATGTGGAGCAGCCAATTAAGATTTTGGATGTCGCAGAGCGTGTCACCCGAAGCAAAGTCATCCGATCCTGCAAGGTGAAGTGGAGCCATCACTCTGAAGATGAAGCCACTTGAGAGCGTGAAGAAGCCCTCAAGGCTGAGTATCCTCACCTCTTTGCTAACCAACTCTGTATCTCGGGGATGAGCTTCCCTTAAGGGGGATAGGTTTGTAACACCCTGGTTTTTGGAGCTTTTTGAAAATTTCAAAATAAAATGAACCATTTGGTTTTATCGAAGTCTAAAAGCTTAATTTGAGATTTTGTAATTGTTTCCCAATTCATTAACTCGAACTTCAACTAAATTCCCTGTTGGTTTGTCAAGTTTGTTGGAGTGATGGAGCTCTGGTGTTCTCTCTCCTTCTGTGTTTGTTTTGTTTTCCCTTCAGCTAACCCTCCTCTGTGGTCCAAACCTCCTCAGGTCTAGACCTCCTCTGTGTTTTTTTCTTTGGTTTAGACCTCCTTTGTGTTTGGATATCTTCCTTGTCCAGACCTCCCCTTGGTTCTGACCTCCCTTTCGAGTCATAACCACCATCGAACTGTTCTAAGCTCGAGTTTATGTTTCAAACCTCCTTTGATCTCTTTGGGACCGTTGAGACCTCCTTTGATCTCGTCTTGACCATCAGGACCTTCTTTGGTTCCATCCTAACTGTTAAGACCTCATTGGATCTCTTTCCTTGGATCTTCTCTGTTAGATCCTTTTCCCTTTGAATCTCACCTGTTAAAACTCCTTTGTGTTTGGACCTCCCTTAAGTCTAGATCCTGTGTGCGCTTCCCCTCTTGAGGACCGTTAGATCTTGTTTGGATAGCCCGATTGTGAGGAGGCGTTCGGATGGTTCGAACGTTCCCTTGCATTGTGGTGCGTTCGATTGAGTTTGGGCGACCTGATGTAACTGAGTGTTCACGCGGTCCGAGCGTTCCTATCTCCTTGGGCCACCCGATCAAAATCGAGCGGCTCTGCTTCGCCGCGCCTTTTCCTTTGTCCTTTGGATTTCCTCCTCCTCGTAACCTGTGGTCTTTTTGTAAAAACCACCCTCTTTGGTCAAGACCACCCTTTGTGGTCACGACCTTAGGTATTTTTGCAAAAACCACCCTTTTTGGTCAAGATCACCCTTTGTGGTCACGACCTCTGGTCTTTTTGCAAAGACCACCCTTTGTGGTCACAACCTCTGGTCTTTTTTGCAAAGACCACTTCCTTTGGTCACGATCACCCTTTGTGCTCACGACCTCTGGTCTTTTTTGCAAAGACCATCTCCTTTAGTCACGACCACCATTTGTGGTCACGACCTCTGATCTTTTTACAAAGACCACCCTTGCGGTCTTTTTGCAAAGACCACCCTGGTGGGAGAGGACCTTCTTTGCCTTCTGCGGGACCTCCTCAGGACCTCCTCCTTAAAACCTCCTCCCGCATGACCTCCTCCTGTGACCACCTCTTGGTTGGACCTCTCTGGTGGTTACAACCATTTCCCGTTGACTTTGACCAACCTTTTTGTTTGAGTCAGCCCTGTCCACTTTATCCTTTCTGCACGTTAGCCGCAGAAGTCTGTGAGCATTAAATGCTGCTGCGGCACATTAAATGCTGTCACATCTATTGTACCCATCTCTCCCTCTTGTTCCCTCCTTTACCTGCTCCCATCCCCTCCTTCACTCACCCTTGAGCACGTGTGCCCTTAAAAATCCCAGCAGCTCTGGCTTTATAAGCTTGGATAGCTCTCTATCTTCACCTTCTTCCTCATTTCAGCCCTTTCTCGCCCTCTCTCTTACCAGCTCTCTGGACCTCCTCAAAACCTTCGAAGTTCTTCTGTTGGTTCTAGTTGGTGTTTTCATTGGAGTTCTTTTGGTCTTTGCTTAAGCTTTGTTTTGAGTTAGTTTTGTTCTCTTGTGTAGATTGCGACAACACCAAGTAGCTCGAGTTCTTTGAGGAGGAAGACGCCCAAGCTTTCAAGCAAGACAAGTCATACCCTTGATCATGTTGACACCCAGTATTTCAACTTATGTATTTCCCGTTTCAAGCTAAGTACTGCATGCATATTTTACTTAGTATTTCAATAACAGTCTTTAAATTCATAGTTAGACCTGAATCCTTCATATGGCCAATGTTGACATTACAACTGAACTTGTTGTCGCCATAGTAAAAACCTGGTTAGTACAATAGTATGACCAAGATCTTTTGAAAAGAAATGCTTAGCCACGCTTAGGCCGAAATCTTGATTTGGGAAGTTTTACTGCCAAAGACCAGTTTTATCTCAAATGTTTTAACCGTGGCATTGGGTTGTCATGGAAACTTGTTATTGTTTTCAAAGGCAAAATAAATGGAAAAAGGATTTGGACTTGGGCGTAATGGTTGTCTGGCGGGTGCATGTTTATGCACGGGCTCAACTTGGTAACTTGAGACCCAGGGTTGACGTTGTCGCCCAAGTCAGTTAAGGACCGACCTTCAAGCGTTCCTTTGTTATGCCCCATCGTGCAACCACAAATCTTGTATGGGCGGGATCTGGCTGAATAATTTACAATGTCTCACCATGGTTGTTCCATTTGGATGTGTGGGTGGTCCTTCATGACCTACTTCTTTACATTCTCACATGACGCAAGAGAGGGCCTGAACCCTGTGGGCGGTTAGCCTAATGAGGGTGAAACCTTAGCGAGGGGGGACTGTGATGAGAAGGAGCATTGTAAAGGCCTTGTGATAACATTTTAGTTGCACACATTCGGAAGTGTGTAAGCGGACAGTATAATTTGATTAACTCTTGTGGGTAAAGTTGTACACCTTTACAGAGCGTAAATCTATTCGAATAGCCGTGTCCACGGTCATGAACATGCTAGCAAAGCCACTCAAAGTTAGACTTTGGTTTTGTGTTTTCAAATACCTTTGTTAACTGGTTTTGGATCTCTATCCAATGGGTTTTGGGCGGGGAGCCCTAGCGGTTTGCTTGGTGATAGGAGGTTATCCTTCACCCTTTTTATCTTGTTATCAATCAATCAAAATTGTGTTAGAAAATAAATTTTATGTATGGTTTTAAACTGCTTCAGAACTTAATATTGGTACTTTGAAAGGAACTTGGCTTTATGCAAATCAACCATATCAACTCTCCCTTGTGATATCCTTGTATGCATGTCATTCTGTTATTTGACGGGTGTGACTTGCCAGCACGGTTGTTGTGCTCACTCTTACTTGAAGTAATCTTTTGAGCAGGTGAAGAGATCTATGCTGAGGACCTAGATGTCCTGGACGACTAGGCTACGCCCTTTAGTCGATTATCTATGGTGTATCAGGTGGACTTGTCCTTTTGTCTCCACTGTGTAAAGTTACTTTTGCTGGCTTGTAAGCCAACCTTGTAATCAACTCTTTTGTTGTTAATAAAATTTTGTGTTGATGCATGTTATCACTTGTGTTACTGTGTAAGCTAGTCATTGATCCTTGGGACTAGTTCAGATCACAGGAGATTTAGGGCTTTTCCAAGTCCCACAACTTCCTCGGGCTGGGTCTCTCGACCTCCCTCAAGTTTGGTCATGGTATTTGGGGAGGTCCTGGGTCTCAAGACCTCCTCGGGTCAGGTCTCCAGATCTCCTGGTGGTCCTACCGGACCTCCGGGGTGGTCCTGAAGGTCCTCTCGAGCGATCCTGCTGGACCTCCTGGAAGGTCCTGGTGGACTTTTCGGGAGTTCTTAGAGGACCTCTCGGGTGACCCCTGGTCAGGTCATTACACTCACCGATAGCAGGGGCGGAGCTGTTACAGTTTACGAGGTTAGTAGTATTCGGCCCAGACCAATATATAGCTGAATATTTAGTGTAGTATACGAGTACTAGTAGGGTGTTTGTGTATTGCAACAGAGTTTTAAAAGAGGGTGAGATATACTTGCAGACAGGATCGTCCGTACCAGGGGCAGGACTACGCCGATTTGTCTGCTACGATGCAACAATCATGTATGTCTATGTTGTTTGCACGTATAACGTACTATTTCAGCATTTCCTTCTTGTTTACGTGGATAACATGTTGATTTCCCGAATGAGTTTGCTGCTGCATGGGAACCTAGTGTAGATGAGCTTCGGATATATATACTACAAAATCTGAATTTTGATAGTTATTGGGTGCAACATACCTTTTTTGTAATACTTGTATTAATTCAAATATTGGAATCCTCACGTTGTGCATCCTGAGCTCTCCAGTTTTTTTAACTAGTAATATACTTCTTTTATGAACACAGTACTCTTTCTCAGAGCATGTACACTCCTTTTCGGGATATACTCCTTCACCTAGTCTCTTATTTCAGTATATACTCTTGACAATGTTCATAATTTTTATATACTTCTTTATTTAGTCTCCATACTCCTGATCTTTTTGTGAGGGTACCTTTTCTTTTCGATATACTTCTTTATTTAGTCTCATATTTCAATATATACTTCTTTTTACTATATACTACATTGCAGCTGAACTTAGTATTATGCTGCTACTTCTGAGAAGCATATACTACTTCCAATAATGAACTTGCGAACGCTGGCGATTACGTTCATACCTTTGTCCATGTGATTCTTAATAGTATGTATGATTACCATTTACCAGTTCAAAATTTGAATGTTCAAACAACATGCACAATGCAACAAAGCATGCATCGTTCGCTTGTTTTTAGAGATCAGCTCTACATGCAGGTGTAAAATGATTTAATTAAAACCATGGTTCAAGGTAGTATTAACACCACTAACGGATGTATCCATTAAGGAAGTCCCCACTTAGTTGGTACATATCTCAAAGTTGATCAAAGTTATGTAGGTATGGGTCGAATCTCAAAGTTGATCAAAGAAGTCCCCACTTAGTTGGTACATATCTCAAAGTTGATCAAAGTTATGTAGGTATGGGTCGAATCTCAAAGTTGATCAAAGTCAACCACCTCGCCTGCACCATTAAGCCGTCGCGCACCGGTAGCAAAGTGCTCGGCTGGGCCCTTTGCTCTCGCGCATATATGGATGTAACAAAGGGATGGCTTATAAAGTTATTTGCGGTGTTCAACACCCGATAACGCCCTCGCCAACACCTGCGCTTGTGGCAGTGAGACATGCCCGCTCACACAACGCCACCTTGCCCCGTGCAGCACCGATCCCGCCCTGCTGTCCACCTCGCCGCCACGACCACCCCAGCTCGGGCACCAGCGCTACTACCTCCACGGGCTATAAAAGTCTCCACCCACAGCCCATCTCCACCATCAACCTCAACACAACCCCACCATCACTCCCATTCATCCCTAGCCTGCTCCCACGCGACGATAATGGCGAGCGCGCGTCGTGGGAAGAAGAAGAGGTGGGGAGAATAAAGGAAGACGACGATGCGGTGGCGTCCGATTTTGATCGAACGGTGGAAATAGAACCACCTCCAATCGTCGCGCTCCTTTTTCTTCTCGGTGAGCTTATCTGATGTTACACCGCTCCCTTTTTCTTCTCCGGTGAGCCCAATCCTGATCCGCCACCACCCTTGTGCCCTTAGCCCCTAAACCTCCTCATGACCTTCGCCTCGATCTCCCATAGCTAACGCCCACCACTACTCACCTAATCCCCTCTGCCAGTTCGTCGACACCAAGCTCCACCACTGTGGTTCCCACGGTCACCGTCGCCAAACTGTAATAGGCCTTCCCCGACACCACTGACGCTACCCTCCCCCTCCACCCACTAATGCTTAAGTCCCGGCCAATTTGGCTAGAGCATCGCCGAAGTGCCGCCGCCAACCTCCTCTGCCACGACCATGCACCACCACTGCCGTCAACCCATCTCCAAGCCACCTCCGCCCGTGCAAAGCCCAAAAATGGGTTGCGCGAGTTGTGGACAAGCTTGTTGCACCTACTGGCGTCGCTTCCCATCATCGGAGTCACCATGATCCTCGCCATCGCCGTCGCCGTCGCCCTTGGCACGGGTCCGCGGGAGCGCGCTCCCGACTTCTGGGCCACGTGGCTCAAGCTGCTCCAAGCTGGGCCAACGGTCTGGCCTAGTTGGCTTCCCAGCCCAGCTGGTTAGTTGGGACGAATCCAGTACTGATAAGTACGGTGCGGCTCAACATTGTTCAAAGCCCACCCAAAAAGTACAACAATGTTTAGCCCATTAGCCCATAGTCCAAACCCATTACTATTCACACACCCGACACGATATAAATAGTGCAAACCTGATAGTATTCACCAAACACATTACTATTCAATCCAAACCCATTAGTCAATAGCGCCAAACCCGTTATTGTTCATCTAGACCCATTTACACACACACACACACAAACATCCATTTCGAACGTTTCGAACCCGTGAAACCCATTTTCAACTGTGTTTGACCTAATTAAGCACCTAATAAATCCGAATCACCCAAACCACCTTTTTTCATTCTTTTTGAATTTTTTTCTTCTTGCCCCTTGTTGAGCCTGGATGATTTATTTTCTCTTTTGTGTTAGGCTCTGACTTTGAAGATCAACCTCCGAAAGATGTCGATCAAGACGCAAGAGAAGCAGAACCCATTGAGGACTTTGAACAAGTAGGCAAGTTGCATTCTTTGATCATTTTGAGCATACATTTCAATTATTAATTTCATTATTGTATTATGTTAATTACTTCGTTATTGAAATATTATTTTTGAATGTCGTGATTGTTAGATAGATCCTACCACCCCCCCCACACACACACTGTTTATTTGTAGGCTATATTTATCTTGACAAGTTTAAGGAATATAAAATATTAATACATATTTGGCATTGTCACAAAATGTTTCCACAAATACTAATAAAGAAGATTGGTTGTTTGCCAATAGATTTTGGTGGAGAGTTGATGGTTGAGACAAGGAGGATGAATAACCCAATAAACTTGATAAAAGTGAGTCAAAAGTGAGACCAAGAAGGTAGATAGCCACGAGCTGGTTGATAGACCATCTCCTCACTAGAGATAGGTAAGGACTAGAATCTTGTGCCAAATAGCAAACACAGAACTTGCTCAACCACAGGTTTGGTATATCCAATATGGCTTAGTATACTGCTGACGAGGATTTAATAATCATCATTTTGCTATTTATCTGTAATTAGTATTATGGGTAAATATAACATCACACGGCTATTAAGCATACCCCTTATAGTTGTAAGGGAGAAGCCAATCAAGTGGTCGTAAGTTCTTCTACGACCACCCCTATAGTCGTAAGTATTTCTACGATTACCATGTAATCGTAAGTTCTCCTACGATTACCTCTGGCCGTAAGTTCTTCTACGGCTACCCCCTAGCCGTAAGTTCTTCTACGCCCAGCTCTGTCACGACTTCTTCACAGTTAACTGGGTCCACTCGTCTGTAGGCCAATTAATTAGGAGATCTGAGCATTCAATATACGCACTTATTCTCTGGAATAACTGCAGATAACACACTATTATCTCTGATTGATAACCGTCAGACAACGTGGGAGGTTACTACTCCGGTGATTACTACCATTATTACAGAATAATGGGGTGCCTCCTCACCTGGAACGACTACCTTTCCACGTACTATAAAAAGACTTCTTTTAGAGAGAAATGGGGAGAGGATTTTGGAGAGGCAATCAGTAGTACTATAACCGCAAGTCTTTCCACTGATTGTAACCAGGATACCCAATACAATACACACAGGAGTAGGGTTGTTATTCTCTCTAGAGAATGCCTGAACCTGTATAAAATCCCCGTGTCTTTTCTGTCTGCGTGATCAATTGTGGAGACCCCCTGAATCAAATAATCTTTACGTAAGATCGGTTCTAAAACACCGACAACTGCTCTTCCAATTGAATATCTATAGGATTTCACCTGCTCTTGTTGTATAGAGCAGCCGCAGATTGGGGGTGAGACAGGAGTGAGCCAGTTAGGTCACTCGCTGATCTACACAACAGTAAGATCAGTCAACATCGGACCGGGCACTCCACCATTAGTCGGTGGTTTCCCGATGGCTGTATTGACCAAGAACCTACCGGATAGAGACTAGAAAGGTTGAGCAGCGAAAATATTTTGTTATCTCAACTCAGTTGCACGCTATCGTGTTGCGTGTATATAGCTTGACATTATGAGTTTGAGGTATCTTATGGATAAAGTTAGGCAACTTTACAGAGTGTTATTAATGATATTCGGATACATCGTGCTTCCGGTTAATGAAGATGCGTTCATGGGTGATTCCAATAAATGAGGCATAAGTAGAGATTTAAGTAGTTAAATAAATTCCCACGCAATTTGCTGAGTACTGTTGTGCTCGTACTTGCTGAAAATCAACTGAAGAACTTTGGAAAGATATCGATGATCATTGTGAGCAAGAGGAACCACTGGATGGTGATGATTACTGGTGTTAGATCTCAATCGCGCTCAAACGTGTATGTGGTTTGGAATTACTTTTGTCTTGTAATATATTAACTTTGGGCTTGGATACTCGTGCCTTTGTCAAAACTGACTGTTAAGCCTTAACCTTCTGTTATAAAAGTTTGGCTCTTATTGTGTATTTGTAAACTTGCTTGTGATGTTATTTCTTGCTTCGTAACTACACGTCCCGGCGGTTATAAAGAGTTTGATAGTCTCGGAAATAGGGTTGTCACAGTTTGTGCACTGTGTTTGGGGACTGTCCTGGATTTTGAGTTTTGACAGTACAATGTAAGAGCTGTTTTCGAACCAAATATAAAAAGACATCCAAATTAACGCCTCTGCACAAGTGTTCGTGCAGTGCACTGTGGAGTACTACCGTTTTTTGATCTCTGGGCAGGATTTGCTCATAAAATTTGCCTCTTTCCGCACGCGCTCTGCCACTGCTACTGCACTCAGAGCTGCGCTTCCTTCTATTCGATTCTACCTCGCGTAACTACTGCACTGCAGTTGTCTGTTTTTAACAGCGCCACTTTGCCCTTTTGCTGCCCATTTTAATGCCTCAGCACTACTGCACTGTAGGAGACTGTCTGCTGCCGCTCTGCAAAACTGCAGTCTCCAAGTAAATTCGGTCAGAATCAGACCGTTGCTGCTTGAGATAATGCTCCCTGCAGGTCCCCATTTCTTCCCTCGCTGAATTTGGAACGAAACAATATTAAGGGCAAGTCCATGCTAAAATCATCTCGAGTTTATCTATTTTTTGGGTAGTTTTTTAAAGTCTCTTATCCAACCACTGACAGCACAAGATCAACGGGATTTGATCCCACGACTTTTTGAAGTCCAAGCCTTAGGATGATTGCACTAACCAACTATTCACTTCTCTTATAAATAAATAAAGAGCGAAAAGCTTCGTAAAAAGGTATTTAGAACCCAAGAATTCCATTAGGATTTTCACATGGCCTTTAAAAAATACTATAAATATGTTAGAATTCCTATATTCCAAATAAGTCTAACAAATACTCAATCCATCATGCCCAAGTTTCAAAATAACCACAAGTTCCATGCAAAGTCCCACCAACGTTCTTTTTAACCAAGAACATGAGTTCTATCATTCATTTCAAAATTCCGACCATTCCATTGGGATCGCTCGTGAATTTGGGCTTCCCAAACACGGCCTAAAAGTACTAACAAAAACACCAACACAACACCAGACTCAGAGGAGGAGACCCCAACACTGGGTAAGGACTCGCAAACCTGGAACTCCTCCTACACAGGCATAATCGAACCTTAAACGGTCCATTACGAGCAGCAACATGGCAAGCAACTGAACAACATAGCAAGCACACAACAACCACACAGGCCTCGCACTTGGATTTCTGAAGAAAAAAATTCTGAATGCAGCAAACCGAAACATTACACACAGGATCACCCCGTAGTGCTGCCCTCTGCGACATGCGTGCACCGAAACTTCCGGCCTCTGAACGCGTGCGTGCACGGTCGAGCACGACAGGACGCTGCAAGCGTTCAGAGCCGCGTGTAGCGCCGAGAGTTACACCACCTCACCCGCGTAGCGTGACGAGACGACCCACCCACCCGACCTCGCGTGCAAGGACGCACTGACTCCTGCAGGCTGCGGCGAACTAACTACCGGCACGCGCGAGCTGACGCGCCATAACTAGCGAGCGAGCGAGCTGCTATGCGCGCGTACGTACGTGGCATGCATGGCGCGCATGGATAGATGCTCTATGTGACTCTTATCATCTGAGCCGGCGTGACTCGTCCCGGCGGTGGGAGACGAGCTTGGCGGCGTCGCGCCACCACGCGACCTCGCGCTCCTTCTCGTGGAGCCGCCGCTGCGCGTTGTCCAGCGCGGACTCCAGCTCCACGATGCGCTTCTGCTGCCGCTTCTGCAGCAGCTCGTGCAGCCGCCGCTCCACCGCCCGAGCCGACACGCCGCCGTGCGGGGGGCTCTTCTCCACGTCGTACCCTTGCTCCTCCTCCTCCTGCTCCTCGTCGTCGTCGTCGTCAACCTCCTCATCTTCGGCATTGCCTTCTGCCACGTCGTCGTCGTCCTTGACGCCGTCGCCGTCGTCGACGCAGCTCCTCGACGGGCTGTCGGGGACGTTGCTCTTCGTCTTAACCTGCAGCAACGGCAACTGGCGAGAATACGTATATCATCAGCATGTGCACATGCATAGCGCGCGTTTTTCAAGGTGCACGTGTTCGTGGAGTACGTACTACTCTCAATAGCAATGCCCATTGTGATATGTACCTCGAGTCCTTGCATAGGTGTGATCCGTTTCTCGCCATGCGCGGCGCATTGCAAGCGGTTCAGCTCGACCTGGAGCTCCGCCTCCATCTGGTCCATCACGACGACGGTGCGGCTGGGAAGCGGGTTGTCTCGCACGGCGCAGTCCGCCGTACGGGAGCAGTTGGACAGCGCGTCCTCGGCGGCCGGGCAGGCGATGGGGTCCTTGATCACTGTGGTGGTGGTGCTGCCGTTGGATTCTTGGGAGCTGGAGGAAGCAGAGCCCTTCTCCTTCCTCTGGATCGTGTCTTTCCTGTTCTCCGACACGAGGGCCTCCATCTGCGCGCGCAGCTCCACCATCTTGTTCAGCTCCACCGCGCTCTTGGAGAGGAGCAGCACCAGGCTCGCCCCCAGGCCAAGGGTCATGGACATGAACTCCTCCTCAGGCTTCTTCTTCCCTGCAGAATTCATCCATAATCCTATCAACATTGACAATTTAACACCCCGAATTAAATCT
The DNA here is from genome assembly GCA_036346255.1 of Ampelocalamus luodianensis. Classification (NCBI taxonomy): domain Eukaryota; kingdom Viridiplantae; phylum Streptophyta; class Magnoliopsida; order Poales; family Poaceae; genus Ampelocalamus; species Ampelocalamus luodianensis. The sequence continues at coordinate 6,174,542 of CM070628.1, forward strand.
CCTCTTAGTTTGGTAAATTTTGCTCTGAATTATATTATCTGTGATTGCATTAATTGCACCTCAACAGCTCGTACCTAGAGAGCTCCGCGGCGTCTCGACGGGCAGCTCCGGCGCCCTCTCCACGAGCTTCACCCTTGGGGTGGCGGCCGCTTGCTCGGCGCCGTCCTTCCTCTCCTCCTTCCCGCCGCTGGAGCTGTACCGCCTCGGCAGCCGCACCCGGCACCCGAACCCTCCGTTGCCGCCGTCCCCGCGCTGCAGGATGCGCGACAGCAGCGACCGCGGCGACTGGCAATCGGCCACGCCAGGGCCGCTCGCGGTCCTCGCCAGGAGCGCCCTGATGGAGGCCGGCGAGGATGAGATCGCTGCGAGGCGCGGCGGTGGAGGCAGAGGTAGCGCCTCCGCCCCCGCTCCACCTTTCACTGAACTCTCCATTGCCGCGCAGCGCGTACGTGTGCGAGGAAGAAACAGAGGAATTCAAATTCTTGGATGCCTCGGGCTCCGGCGACGACGCTCGCGCGTATTTATAGGGGAAGACTATCCTTACGCGCGGCAAGTTTAAATCCTACTCCACCCCTTCAAAAAAAAACCCGATTAAATGCTGTTTTTAATTAACACGATAATTTTGGAAGCTTGTGGCATTGAGCCATTGAGTGCGCGTGTGTGAGTGCAACGAGCTGACGAGCAAAATGGTAATGGTCCCGGGTAATTGAAGGATCAGAAAGAAATTAACTGCGCGGGCGAGCAACCCATGTTGATTCTGCAGGGGAGAAGCTGGTACTAGTGACTGTACTGGGCACTGTGCAGCTTCCATTTTTACCTTTTGTTTTTGAATAGGGACTGTGAATTCTGCTTCTTACTGACCGCCGTGCGTCGCTGCCGGCCGAGCAGAGCAGGCCGTGGCAGCTGCCGCGCTCAGCCGCCACTGCACTGCATGCCCAGGGAATTTCACCTGAGAGCCAGGCCTTGCGAGTGTGGTGCATGGCAGTGCTTCTGTGCTTCTTCTTCCTCTTGTTGGAAAAGAAAAACTGCAGTTATGTAGTAGGATATACAATCGAGCGTGGAAAAAAACAGTTTTACTATTTTTAAGTCGTTTGGAATTTTTTTAAGTTTAAATTACTTGTTGTAACCATTAAATTTGTGTAGAGATTGATGTGTCATATGATTAGATATTTGATCTATAGACAAAAAGATTACTTATGTTTAAAAAAATTAACCACCTTATGAATAGACAGTACCGGAAAAAAAAAGTGGTGCCTATATCTTTTCTATCTGACCCTATCACATGCGTTGATTTTTTTTTTTATCGGGCAACTCGACGAGACTAGTAGTTTATGCTTTGCTGCGTGCATTGGATGGGCGGCGGTAAAGGTGAGTGTACGGATCCCTTTGAAGTTTCAAAATAAGTCTTCTAAACCCGCAGGCTCGAAAGTTTTCGAACACAAGCAACTGCAAAATCTTCCGCTGCTCGTCGCGGTAATTTGCTGTCAGATTAGGAGACAATCAGACACGTACCAAGCATGTGCCATCGCGAAAGGTTCTTATTAGTACTAACACCCGCGAGTAATTACCTTGTGAAATTCAAACAGAATCCGTCGAGGAATTAAATGGAAGCCATGAACGGTAGAGTAGTACTGTAGTAGTAGAGTAGAAGGGAGGCGTTTGACTGTTCGGTTCAAATTCTCCCGTAAAGCTGGACCAGTTCCTCCTAGCTTTCAGCCGGAAGCAACGCCATATCGATCAACTGGTTGTATACGAACAACCGGACGGTTAAGTACTTGCACCCTTTGTAGCTACGGTACTGGTTACCGAAACACAGGCCCAAGCAGCAGCAGCAGCAGCAGCAGTCCAGTACATTTACTCCGTAGGATTAAACAAATTAGGATTAAACAAATGCGGTCTTGCTGATCAATGGTAGTAGCAATTACTACTATTAATTCTTCGTGGAAAACGCGCTCTCCCACGCCCTCTAGGTCGCCCGCAAATCGGCCGCCGCCTGATCGCGCGAAGCTCAGCTCGCGTCCGCCCGATCTAAGCCGGTGCGCTTGGGGAACGATCGTCGCTTGTGCGTGCGCGCGTCCAGTGGGCCCCGTGGCCTCGCGGACCTATCCGTGCCGCTCCAGACCCCGCGCCAGAGCTTCTAGTAAAACTTAGGGCGTGTTTGGCATGGCTCTGCTCCACAGCAGAGCAGCTCCACTCCAAAACTCGGGAAGCGATCCCCGGAACTCAAAGCGTTTTTTCTATAACCGATGGCAAGGTGGGTAATTACCTTGAAACTCCGTGTCTAGATTCATTTCGAGATTCTGGAGTGGGAAAAGAGGTGCTCCACCAAAATGAACTAGAGCTCTACCAACTCCACGAAGAGCAGCTGCTCCATCAATTTATGGAGTTTTGGTGTTTGGCTGGTTTTGGCCAACTCCCCCTAGAGTTTTGGAGTGGAGTCATGCCAAACACGCCCTTAATTGTCCATGCTTGCATCTGCAAAACATAATTTCCCAAGAACGTTCCCCTAATGGGCAGAGATTAGAGCTCTTTTACGGTACACTCAATTTAATACGGATCGTTCATTCTCTTTGATCCAACGGTCCAGATTAGTTAAGATTTAGTGATGCTACACATAGTAGAATCTCGATGGAGTATAATTGTACTGCTAATGTGGAGATCACATGCCACAAGGGTAATATTTTCAACCCTAGTTGGAAAAATCCATAATACCCTCATGGAAAATTATAAATGCAAAGAAAAATATATTATGTCCTTAACAAATCAATGGTCAGATTTGATTTATACTACCGCTATATACTACTAGTAGAATGTACCGGAAAATTTCTCGAGATTACGAATAATCTTGGAAACCGTTCCAACCCACCCAAAAAGGGTAATTTTTGAAAAACTACATATTTATTGTTTACATGTTTAAGAAGCAACGCAACAATTTAACATTACTATATATCTAAGGGGCAAATGTTTCACAAAACTACAAGTTTTGAGATTTTCATCATATGCTACTAGAGGTGGCCAAATGGGCAGCCAAGCCCGGCACGGTACGACCCGTTTGGTCCTTTACTTAGACGGATCGTGTCGTGCCGCCCCATAGGCTGAGGCACTGACCCAAGCACAGCACAGCCGGGCCAACCCAGGCACGGTTAGCTGTCGGGCCGATGTCAACCCATTTAGCCTATTTGGCATGAAAATTCTATTAAAATGTAAAAAAAATCATATGAATATATATATATATATATATAATACAAATATATTTATATATACTTATAAAATGAACTATATAAAATTCAAAAACTAAAAAAAAATATATAAAAAATGAACGACCTAATGGGTTGGGTCGTGCCTAGGCCGTGTTGTGTCAGGCCCGGTACTATTCGTGATGGGCCGGCTCGCTGGGCCAAGGTATCAACCCAAGCACGACACAGGTTGTCGGGCTAGGCCAGCACAACCCGTTTAGATGGTGAGTCGTGGCGTGCTTCGAGCCAAGCCGACTAGCATGACCTATTTGTCTGTTGGTGATATGCCCTAGAAGTAATCATGGAGATGATTATATCACGTCTATGTTTATAAGTCATTGAATAAATGTTATTATGTTCCTTGAATGAATCATTAGTTCTAAAGATCAACAAGTATGTGACTTTTTGGTGAAACTCTTCGACTTATATGATGTCGTTCTAAAAGTATCCCTGGTCGAATATCGCTGATCGGAACACCAGTGACCCTACGACCAGCACATGTATTGATTGATGATCATGTTTCACAGGTCATGGATATAGGAATATCGAATCAATAATGTGAACACATGTTAGAGAACATGGGGTTGGATTGACCCACCTTGAGACACTATTGAGATTGTTATGATTCTATGTGTCATTAGTTGGTCTCAAGCAAAGGTGATGTATAATCCTTAGACCTGAGATCAGTATGGTTCCCTACATGTGTAATAGCACTCTTAGGGGTTGCCAAACGCTACTCGTAACTGGGTAGTTATAAAGATATCTTTCGGGTATGCTATGAAACATGTGAAGGGATGTGACTGGTCGGATATGAGATTTGCCCCTCCTAACATAACGGGAGAGATGTCTCTGGGCCCCTCGAAGTGGTCGGATAAAAGAAAGTGCATGGCCATGCCACTAGTGGTCGAAGTGTTCGACCACGTAAGGTTATTCGACAACTCGATCGAGAAAGTATTGAACAGTCCATGAATGACATGTTATCTCACCTGGAGTTCAAACCAGATATCGTGAGGCAAAGGGAGAATACTAGAGTAGGTCACTTAGTTCGATCAGGTCCAGACAAGTCGTATGGTGATACGAGTAAGTCGTAGACTGGTCGAACGAAATCACAGAGTGGTCGAAACCTGGTCGTAAGAAGTTACGAACTGGTCGTGACCGAATGTGAACTGGTTGTATAGAGATAGGACCTGGTCGTAAGTGATGAGGACCTAGTCGTAGATCATATTGCATTAAGGTTCGTCCGATATAATTTGTGTGTATTCGGGAATTGTTATGTCCTGCTAGGTACCGCTACGACTCGTGGTCGGAAAGGGTTTCCGAGTCACAACCGATTACACATAAACCTAACGGGTCACACACTTAATGGGTTGGAACAAACCAGTACGAATACGATTCGTCAAATGTGTTCGGATAGGATCCGAAACGGGGCACTATATAAGGAGTTGCTTGAGGCTATTGTTGGGTGACAGACGTGAAGAGACACGTGAGTTGTTTCCACCGAAACCCTAGCTGCCATCTTCTTGAGAGAGTCTTCCCGTGCGACTTGGTGCTAGCACATCGGCGTACGGTTGTTCCTTCTCTGGACGTATGGATACCGTAGAGGCGCTACTGCGGTTGCTGTTGCGCTGAGGACAATCCGCGATCTTCACAAGGAACTGCAGAGATTGCTGGAGGAGACGATCGACTACGAGGACGTTGGACGATCATCTACGACCACTACATCGGCGCGTTCTTCGTCGGACTAGGCTGCTCCGACTCTACTTCCGCTGCACTGCGCGTCTGGTGGTAATGATCTGTGATCATCTAACTTGCTTGGCATCCTGGTTTACGTGGTAGAAAATTTTGTATTGTTACTAGCGTAGCCTACCCGTATCCCAACATTGTCCACCTCTATATGCTACAATTCTAGACACCTGGATCCATGCGTTGGCATCATAAAGTAGCTTTGCACATCCATTTCATTTCCAAGTCTCGCATTTCACTGCTAGGTGGGCCCTGCCATTATGTGACCATAGCATATGATGGATATCTCAAAACCTATAATTTTGTGAAATGTTTGTTCCTTAAATATGTAACTTTGTAAAATTATTGCTTAAACCTGTAGTTTTGACAATAAATATGTACTTTTTGAAAATTTACTAAAAAAAGATTGGCAATTGTGTTTTGCATTAATCCCACTGATTTTACACGACATAGAGAGAGGAACACAAATGGGACACATTAAATCAAGTATGTGAATGCCAACCGTAGCAAAGTCTAGCGATGTGCCACCTTGTTTTTCTGGCTGATGACCAGAGTTCAACTCCCACCAACCGCTGGTTGAGCTGTGTGGATTTCTACTTTAATTGCTAGATATTTGTACCTGTGACCTGCGGGTTGTATGCTTTAAGATGACTGCACTAGCTAATTGTTCTCCGTCTTCTCGAGGAAAAAATCAAGTATGTGGATTGTGTGTTATTGCCTTTGGTATATATATGTTGTGCAAACCAAGATCCCTGTACAATCATGCAAACCGCTTTCGCTTTAGCGCCACGTCAATAAAAAAAAAGTTCTAAGAAACTGTGAATGTAGTTCTTCATCTAGCATATCTCTATCTATAATTCCAAGTTTAATTTAAATTCAATTCTGTGTAGGGAGGAAAAAGAGAGAAAGAAATCCAAACAAACCAAATTTAAATGGTGATGTGATATTCCATAGACTATCTCCTCAAATTGTTAATCTTTCCTCTTTTTTTTTTTACATTGATTCAGTGCTCAAACCAAACTGATTTACACGATTGGATTGCACTAGATTTGTCTACGCTAAATCCATTGTCAGAAGTAGCATGGGTACCAAGAGTAACGGTAGAATTTCAGTCATTTACATCGGTTCGTTTACAAGCGTATACTGCCCCCCTAGCTAGCAAGCAGCAGCAAGCCATTCATGCCTAGTGAACAGTACTGGGTGCCGGGTACCAAGTACCAATTAACGAGGCTTAATTAATCTCGCCACGTAACTTCCATCCGTAGCACGCTTCCACCGTTCAAATTTCCAATTCACATGTACTCACCATCGATTGGTCGCTCGCACACAATTCTTGGCTGCATCTCAAGCCAAAATTCACACGACACAGTAACACATGGCCGGCTTCTTCACCGTCTTAGTAATCTGGAGTAAATTTCCCTGGACTCTACCCAAACTCGTATCGCGTGCATGCGCCCTCCTCATCAAGAACTCGAAAATGCGAGGATGACGGAGCTTTGCTTGATTGGCTTGCTTCGCCAGGCGTGCAAGCAGTCCGTTTGGGCTCGATCCCAGGGCGCCTCACCAAACTATTTCGGTGGTTTAGGTTTAGTATACGTACACGTAGGTGCGTTCAGTGGTCAAAAGCGTGTATCCGCACTCTGTGAGGTCCAGACATCCGACATCCGCTCTAGATTAATAAGTGTTTTATGAACACACCCACGTGTGTGTGGTGTGTGTGTGTCCGGCGTGTATTTAAAAAAACTCGAAAATGCTTTGAGCCCCCACGAGCTTTATTCAATTCGCAATCATATGGATATACCGTTTCATGAGCAGCGCAGCACCTCGCCATGATCACGCCCATCAATGTGCGTGGCTCGTGAAGATCGAGTTTCAGACGCGGCATATCTCAAGACGCATGGCAAGTGTGAATTTGTACGACTGGTAGCAGCAGCAGCAGCAGCAGCGAGTAGACAAGATGCAATTCCAAAGGATTTTGGGGGCAGGGGGAGGGGAGCAGAGCACGGCCGCGGCCGCGCCCGCGCCCGCGCCCGCGCGCGGCGAGAGGGAGAGATGGCGCGCGCGCCCGGCCGTCGTCATAGGGAACGCGTGACTGCGCGAGACATTTACTCGTGCACGGGACGAGACGCTTTAATACGGCCGGGATACTACTACACTACACTACACATACTAGCGCGTACACGTATGTACGGCTGGTGTGTAATGCTAGTGCCTCGGTGTATCCGCCTGAATGTATTGCTGTCTCGAGCAATAAATCTGGTTCGAGATTTGAAGTTGAATCTATTAGTATCTCTAGTCTTCCAATTATTGGGCTAGGTTTATCTGGGATTGAAATTGACTTGACTGATGTGGGACGTAGTGGTAGTAGTAACAGCGACTGGGTGGCAGGATTCAAATGAGCATGGCATGGCGAGGACTGTAGGAGCACGTACGTATATTTTGTGAGGTCAACTTAGGAGCTAGCGTAGCATAAATCAATACGGAGCACGTACGTATATTCCCATCCATCGCGTTATTCTCATCCAGCCACACGGCCACACATGTGCCTTCCTCCTTCTATCCTGCTATTCCAATCCCACCCAGACCTCGCTATTCCTCTGTCCGCCTTCCTCCTTCCATCGCCACCGCCGCCTCTGCCACCACCTTCCTCTTTCCGCCGCCTCCTCCTCCTCACCCACCTCCTCCGTCACCGCCGCCACTGCCTCCGCCTTAGTGTTCGTGGGGACGACGGGGAGGATACGGTATGGGAATGTCGCGACGAAGTCGGCCATAGTGGAGGCAGGCCCATACCAACTGGCATGGGGTTGGGGCCACGGGAGAGGATCTCGCTGATGTGGCGATAATTCTCCTTCCTAGCGCCGGCGAGGTTCCATGCGGGTGAGGGCATGTTGGCGTAGTCAGCAATGGCGAAGCTGCATAGGAAGAAAGGTGGTGGACGGGTGCGCGTGGGGAGATGACCGAGGAGCGGCATGGGACGGAGGATGGCAAGCTTGATGTCGCCGTTGCGGAAGCTAGCCTCACTAAAGACCCGGCTAACCACGAGGTCATCGAGGATGGCCAACAGGAGCTATGGGAGCTCCACCTTGACCACGGCAGGGGTTATGGCGGCGTCGACAGTCGTGACGACGGAGGGCAAGAGGCACTGCCTCATGGGCTCGCGGCGGGCACCAACGTCGGCATCGCGGCCACGAGTAGTTGGGATTGGGATTTGAGGCGGAGGGAGTTGGTTGTGACTAGTACTGACAACTCGGTTCACGAGTCGCCACGAGCTAGCTTTCAAGCCAGGCCAAGATAGGTTTCTAGCTCGTTTCCAAAACGAGCCGATCTGAGCCGTGGTTAAGACCAAGTTTGGGCAAGCTTGGCTCGAGCCGGCTCGTCTCGACTCTTTTTCAGTCCTACAGGGGGCGATCCCTCTGCGGAGAACGGGGGTAGGGTTATCTTTCCCTGTGGGACCGTGGGGACTCGGCGATACTTAAAAATATATTAGTTTGTATATAAATTATAGTGTTTTAATATGGAAGATGCATATTTTATTTTATATTTAGAATAAAAATTGAATATATACATTTTGAACCTGTATTTTAAAAATAATATACATAAATACTTATAAATTAATAAATAAAGCCACATTTTTTATTTTAAAAATCTATCTAACCTATTTTTATCCCTTGCGGGAGCGGGACGGGGGCATCCACCTAGAGAGGCCTAGCGGGGCTCGTGGCGGGGGTGTCCCATGTCCCCGCGCCCCCATTGCCACCCATAGACACGCCAATGATGAGTAATGCCGCTAGAGAGATTGAGCTGTGGGGAATCTTTAATGCAGGAGATCCATGCTCCATTTGGTGCCGAGTGGTAGTATAGTGTTTGAATGGGAGATATTTAATGGTTGGGGTTTGGAAATGTGTTGAATTTTCAGCAACTTGGTTTTAATCTATTTCTTTTAGAACCATAGGGAGATCCCTGGTTCTATTTTTTTCATTGCAAAATGAAACCATATGTTTTCACCCTTATGGTTTGTTTGGGAAGCTCATTCCTAACGGGATCCCAGTCTAATCCAAGAGAAAATGTGGCCCGTGAAAGATTTCTTTCCCTTATCTCAGGTGGACGTTTGGATCAGACGGCGGAGGGGAAAATCCCGCCCGAACGTGGCCCAATCCCCGGGGCAAAAAAATACATCTCTTGTCGCCCGTTGTGGATCTGAGCCAGTTGCTTGTTGTGGATCTAAGCCAGTTGGACGTCATGACCGAGCACCACCTGGTTGTTGGCTGTCGACACCCATGCGACTTTCTTCTTTTATTTTTCTCTCTGATTTCCCACTGATTTTTTTTTCGATGAATGGAGAGGGATTTTTTTTTCAACCACCCCAAATGGTCACAGGTTATTTCCATGGGGATTCCATGTGGCCAACAAAATCCCGTGTGGATTTCCCCTCCCAGGGAATATTTCCCTTGTTACCAAACAAGGCCTTACGAAGGTGGGGGTTGAGTGGAAGACTTCGCGTTCCTGCACAGCCCCTCTCCACCACCCAGAACACAACCAGTGGTTTTAAATTGAACTTCTGTTAGGAAGAATTGGATACTTTTCTTTTTAAAAAAATCGCTAGGGAAATATATAACAACATTTGATGTTACAATCTTTTTTTCAAGAAATATGTAACAACATTTGATCAAGTACTCTGTAGTTTTTCTTGTCCATTTGGAACGCAACTTCACCAGATTTTCCTAGGAAACAGAGCTATTCCTCCGAAATTCACAGGAAACATGGCCATATGTCCAATTTCAACCAAACAGGCGGGTTAGCAGTTTTTGGAGCTGTTTGGTTTGGTGACAAATTTGCCACACCAAATTGGCTACCAATGTTTTGGTCAAGGATTGGTAAAAAAACGAACTGGGTGACAAAAGAAGAGAATCTTGTCAAAGTTCGGTAGCAAACCAAATGCTTGCAAATTTGATCAACGCTACTAAAATTTAGTAAGACAAGCATCGGCAAGAATTGGCGGCAAAACAAACAGCCGCCTTTTCTTCTCCGTTTCTGGTTCAAAATCCTCATAGAGAACATGTTGCATGTGCCACGTTGGCTTAACATCACTACGAAGGCGCCAGATGAGATCACGCATTGACACGCTCCAACTCAGCTCTGAAGGATTCCACTTTTCTGGGACCAAAGGAAGGAGTTAGTGTTAGTAATAGTATCACTATCCGTTGCTGCAATTACTGCGCGGTGGACGCGTCGCTTCTCAAGACAGACTCCAGATTTGCAAAACTGACTTGTACGCCCTAACCATTAAGTAGCAGCCAGCCAGGAGCCAGCCTCTTGGCCCAGCCAAATCAACGGTAAATATGATCACTACATTGCAGCACTACCGAGCTTTTCTGTAGCATCAGTAAATTACAATGTTGCAGCACAGAGATTACATGCTACTACAGTTTACAGGAGTAATTCTACCAGACCAGCATCCCTCGTATTATTCATCATTGCATTATTCGAGAAACAAGAATGAAAATGTTGCCACAAATGACAACATGCTCCAACTTCATTGCAATACAAAGAATCCGTTACAGTTGAATACAGGTCCTGATGTTTGTCCACACTGTCAAACAACATGGTGAAAAAGAACGAATGATTTCTGCAAAAATGGGTGATACAACAACATTTTGTGCACTCTTGGGGTGTCATATCCTCAACTCATCTAATGACCTAATCTGGTAGGCTTATCCCAAGATCTGGCTTGGTGGGCTTGTTGTTTCATCCTTCGCTGTGATATGAAGTTCGCTTCCTCCTGGAAGGGGTTGGGTCCACTATAGTCTTCCTTTGATTTTCTGACCTTCTTTGTCCTTCCACAGTCATACTCCTCATCCCTGGAAACAGATGCCGAATGAATAGTGAGCTGAGTTTTGTTTTTGTTTCCTTCAAAGGATGGTTTAATCTTAATTTCTTAAATCCACTAAAAACTCCAAAAAATTGTGAAACATTCACAGAATAATATTGGGATATATTATGGAGGAACAATATTGGGATATATTATGGAGGAATTGCAAAATAACTCACCATTCATCTAAGACATATCCAATGCTCTTGCTCTCTGAATTTTTTGATCCTCTAGTCTCAGTATTTGGCACACCATCATCATCCCAGCGTGGAACTGAAGTGCAAAAAAGTAACATATTGCAGATTTAAATTTCATACCAAAACAGGGTATTTTTAGCAAATAAGTGTGCATCTGCAAAGAGAGGTGCTAACCAGTAACTTCTGCCAAGTCCCTTGTAAGAATACCGACATGTTGGGAAACTACCAACTTTGCATCTGCGCTGTTTCTTGAATGTGTCTGATTAGCAGAAGAGCTTGGATCCAACTTTGGAAGCTCGGCACTAGCAAAGGTTGCACTCTTCTTGTTTCTGTTATCCAAGTTATGGTCACCAGCACTCGATCGAACAACCTGCTGCCTATTTTTGAATGCTCGTGTATCATTTTCAGAAATTGTACTAGCATAGGCACGTTTCTGCCCACAGGGTGTGCATTCTACATTTTCAAACGGCAGAGATGATGATGTTGATGTCTGCTGCTCATTGGTGTTGTCACCTGAACAATCAATACTTGCCATGTCCTTACAAACCACGGACTGTCTTTTAGTTCCCTTGTGTTTCCTTTTCTTTTGCAGCTTTAGTGAACCCAGTAGTAGTTGTCTGGGCCCAAGCCACAAGTTCACTACTGGATATCTCACAAGTTTCTTTGACTTCAAAACCACCCTTTTAGCTATACTGCCATTGCATGAACCGGCTACAACCACCTTCATGGAAACTTCAGAGCAGATCTCTTTTCCAAAGTCGACTTGTTCAAGTTCTGGTACTACGTTGTTCTGCATAAAGGTGCATGCAAAAGCTATTATACAGATCAACTCACATAGTCACATTTAGCAAAATGATGGAAGCTTATGGTTTAGTTTATGCGCAAAGGAGCAGCTAATCACGAGTCTACAGGGTTATATGGGGTAATGACCACACTTTCCTGACAAGGGGACAGAAAAGGGAGGTGGTAGGCCGGTCGCATACCTTGTTCATAGGAAGTTGCTTCACTGTTTTGTCATCTTGCTTGAGAGATTCTATCAAGTCCTTCATTTTCTCAGTGGAAGTTGGACCTCCACTGCTAGGCATGATGCCATTTGACACAATAGCATCCTATCATGTTGCATGAGATAAATAAGTAATGAAGTACTTGAAATGGACTAAAAAGATGAAAAAAAACAGCAGTGACCATCACAGGGATACCTTAGTTGGGAAAGCTTGTGCAGTAACCCCTGTGTTCGTGTTATTTACATTGGAAGTTGTCCTGGAAAGTATAGTTATTTGAGATTGAGAAGTTTGTTTATCTGCCTCAGACAGTCTAGCAGGACTGCTGACCACAGGTGAGGCAACAGAAGTATTGTTTCCCAACTTGGTGAATGCACCATCAACCTTCGGTTCCTGCAATGACATCTCAGCCATTGTCTCATAACCGCTCGCGTTGATAAGAGATGCAGGTTGACCTGATGAAGATGTCTCTTTGTGACTACCCGAAGCAATTTGCTTTGATTTAGTTGACAAGGAAGCAGCATCATTTCGAGATGCAAGAGCTTTCTGTGCGGAAGACAGGCCACTGTTTTGGGAAGCGGCAGCTTCAGTTTTGCCATAATTCTTTGAACAAGGATCTGCTGTAGTCTTGCTGATAATGCCAGAGTGGCCATTGCATATGCTCTGCAACTTCTTATCTATGAAAGGAGATGAGGGACCATTCAATTTTGCTTCTATTACACCACTTTGGATTACACCATTCAGACATGAAATCTTTTGAGGGATCATTTTCTTTCCTGGCACATTAGCAGTGCCATTGTCTTTGCAGACCACTGTGCTCCCAACTCTGTCACATACATAAAATAACATATAGGCTTTCTGTTTCAATACATCTGCTTCGCGAACTTGGCGTACCTGAAGTTGATGGCCATAGGAATCAGTATGACAAAAATGAAAGGCTGCCAAAAAAACAAAGGGGCATAAAGTAGAATCAATCATGCAAATTAACTCAGTACAAGCCTACAAGGTAAGGTTCAATTTTGTTTCCTTTCCAGCAATGAACAGAGCACAATCCATACTTCTTGTATTCCTAGTCTAGCTAACGGATTCTTCCCAAACAAAATGAGCCTAATGTAGTAACTTATAACCACATATTCAGCATATACTTATACAGGATAGTACATCACAACTTAGGACAAGAGTCACAGGGATTGCGGGTCGATGCCGTGTTCCACATACCGGATTCATCGATCCGGGTACGATTTGTGGGACATGGTACACCATTCCTATGTAATTTAGAAGGAAATGTGGCGTTCCTTGACCCGGTCGACCCACGTTCGTGGTGACTATGGGAAGACTAGCTTTTAGGCAACACATTCTAGAAACCAGTATGACTTAACTGGGCTCACGGGCATGCAAACCTGAGAAAATACATCAACACAACATGCTGTTAACAGATTGTGACCAGTAAACCCTCAATGTTGTAAACAGAAATTTTGATGATTCCATGACATTATGAAAATGTAAAGTTGTGTATGTATCGTGTGATACAAGGCAACTACGTTTTTGAAAAGAACAAGATAAATTCTTGGCAAAGACCTTCTGAAAGTTGATGGAGCTGCAGGACTTAAACATGAAGAAGTTTCTTGAAAAGGAAAACAAATAGTTTGACAAGTATTATTTTCATGGATGGTACACGAGCCTGCCAGCTAAGTTAGAAATATAAAATAAAAAAGAATTAGTAAAGCTTCAAGGAAAGACCAATGTCATACTAGACCTGGTTATCATCAAGATTGTGCCACATCCCACTGGAAGTCCGAACAAAGCAATAATAATGACCAGATTGAGTGTTCCAACCAGCATGAACCAAAACACCATAAAGGCTGTATTTACAATCAGTGCCCTACACAGATAACCATAACAAATGAGAATGCTAAAGATAAGTTGATTGAAAAAAAAAAGTTAGAACTTTCAGAACTAATTACTCACTTTAGAATCACTAAAAAATGGTTTCAAGTCTAGAACCGGTTGAAAATCCACTTTTTTGTCAATCTTTTCACGGGGGTTGAAAGGGCTAAAGCGCTTAAGATGAATTGTCAAAACATTTGGAGCCTTATCAATTGTAAACTTTTTTTTTGCTACAACTTTTTGCCTGCAGCGCTCGCACTGATACTGCTTTTCACCCCCATCTAGTAGCTCTTCCTCGGTGAAATTTTGAAGTGCTCTCACCAATGTTGTGGCCTTGGCAATATCAAGACTGAGATCCAAGAAAGGATCAAATTTGTTGGAACAATGTGAGCACCGTGTGCATTTCACCTGGAGCATACATATGTAGCAAAGCAGTGATGACAACAGAAATGGGGTTTCCTAAGAAATTTCTAGTCCCAGTGCAACTGAACAATGCATACAGTGTACCTGACTTCTTAGGCGGCCACCAAATATTCTGTGAACTAAGCTCTTCTCATAAGCACTTGGAGACTCACTTGGTACTCCAGAAGGTAAACAGCATTTATGCATGGACTCGAGCAAGTTAACCATTAACTCATGTGCATCTTCCTGCCTTGAATTGCGGAAACTTCGAGAAATGCCTATTGGCAGTCAAAGATTCACATTCTGATGACTGGATAAAATAGCTGGGAGAATTTCCGAAAGTTAAAACAAGAGGTACTCAATTAAGCTAGAGCACATGAAAGGATACAGCGCAAGTTCTTGACAAATTGTGATGGTGTCACTATTTTTCCCGTTGACTGTAGAGCAGTCTTAACATGGTTCTGAAGAGCACATAGTGCACAAAATCCAGCAGTGCGACCTTAAAATGAGGGGAAAAAGGAATTAGCAACAGCTACAAGAGAAATGCCTTGCAGGAGGGGAAATAACAGTTGATCTATGCTTAATTACGCGATGGACCACACAAACATATGTTTAGTTCTTCTCAAACAGGTTATGTAATACAAATAATGTGTGGTTAGGGTGTGAAATTCAATGTTAGTCAATACAGAAAAATACAACAAAGGTCCAATGGCCCGATGGTAGGGGTTTAGTTGATTTACAAATCAGTAAATGTTGTGCTGCTAGTGGAATTCTATTATGTCGAAACAGCCGGTTGAAAGTTGCAACAGCACTTACATGAAGACTTGTGCCTCCCGCTCTGCAAATATGCTGCAAACGGCTCTGTGTACGTCAAGCATTGCAGAACCGAGTTGAGGTAGCAAGTGTTCCCAAGATTTTGCAGACCAGCACCCTGCAAGGCACCAAGGAATTCCAATTTAAGAATCCGAAAGGAAATCACCAACTGAACACGAAATCATTGCCCACCACACTAAAACCTCACGAAATGCCAATATCTGTCACGGTCGGGAAATCACAATAACGTGAAGCGAATACCAGTACATTGTTTAATAACTACGAGACCAAAATCGCAGCCACTTGATATTACAAACCCCAAAACTAACAGCTCTAGTGGCAGAACACCAGGCATTGCAGCTCTACCGCTCAAAACCCCATCAAAATCACAGCTTTAAGACCCCCCCCCCCTCCCCCCAATTGCAACTTTGCGTACTCACAATTCTCCCGAGGTAGATCCTGGCCACACTGAGCTCCGGATCCAACCCACCTGCCTCCCTCTTCTGCGGCGTCGTCGCCTCACCCTCGCTCCTCGCCGCCGCCGCCCCATCCGCGGCATCCGGGTTCAGGGTTTCCATCCGAAACCCGCCTCCCCCAACCGCCACCGTCGCATGCGGCCTCCTGGCGGGGTGGAACTCTATCCTCCTGTGCAGCACCCCCTCCGGCCCCGCCGCCGTGGACACCTCCGCCATACCAACTAGGGTTTCGCGCCGGCGCGGCAGACAGGCAGACAAACAGGGCCTCGAGATCGGGAAGCGAGGTATCGATCGATACTTCTCTGAATTTTGGGGGATTTTCTTCGGATTAAAACTCGCGGCTTCGATCGACAGGGAGGAGGTACCTGGTGCGGCGCTCTGTTTTTTTTTTCTTTTTTGTTCGGCCGCCGTTCGTACCGCGGGGGCGGAAGAAGGGGGAGGCGGAGGTGGGAGACGGTCAGACGGAGCTATAAACCCTATAGCCCTAGCTATTGGATGGCTGGGATTGGAGGGAACGGTGCGACGGGGTGATCTGGGACGGTTGGATTGTGGAGCACGTGTTTGTTGCTTTGGTGGCTCTGAGCGACTGGGCGGTGGGGCCTGGGAAGAACACGCAGTTGCTGCGAAGCGCCGAGTCGTTGGATTTTCTTCAGTCAACCCTATGGCCTACGAGTCGTTGTACTTCCATCGGTTTTGCTGAAAAAAATTCATATATAACTAGCTGGAAGTCTGTGCGTTATTACGGATTAACAAAAGAATTATATTATATGTTTATGAAAACTATTTACTTGATTGAATTGAAACAAGTAGAGATAACTATGTCATTCGAATTGCTGCAAAAAAGAAATGTAATTTGAATTCAGACTTTTTTTGGTAGTTCAATGTCTTACAAAATTCTAAAATAATAAACAAGTACAAATATTTTTGGCTAAATCTATTCGCATAATCTAATTGTTGCAAGTTACTGTATAAAACAATTCCGCCGAAACATAAAAAATAACAACCATGCTATAATACCAATAATCATGTAAATTGAACAACTATGGAAGTTGTAAAGCAAAATATAAAGTTTTTTCTCCACCTCAAGAACCCATTGCCCACAACACCATCCAAACGATGGATTGGTATCCTCTATCATTGGCAATGGTAGAGGAGCGCATTGACGTGACATTCGATAAATTTGAGCTGTTGGATTTAGAAAGAACAGTTTAGATCAACTGCTACAGTAATATTACAGTATTCACGAATGGCGCTGATGCTGCAGTACAGAGCGGTATCTCATCCTCTCGTTTTCGCTCCGACGACTGCTACGCAATGTTATGGTACTATAGCACCATGACATTGCTACAACATTATGTTGGAGGATATATTTCCCAAACAACACATGTACAAGTATCAGGTAACTTAAGATGATTGAGCACTCGCAAGTCTCGCAGTTGTCCCCTCCGAAGGAACAAATGGTTGTATGATGTACTATTGTACTTGCTATTGGTTTTGCATCCTTGCATTTTCGGATGAAATTTAGCAGCCAGCGACTTCTAGAAACGATGGAGCGGTACATCAATCCATTGACTTCTACTTCCTTCAAGCCGGCATGCATCATGCACACCAAGGGATGCTCGGATAGTTGAAGGTAAACATCAATGACAGCTTGAGTGCAGTCATGGCGTCGTGGCGGGCCAACCCAGATGATGGATGCACGCTTACCACCAGATATAGAAGGATGTACATAAACCAAGTATGAATAGTATAAAGCAATCGTTAACTGACCTGCAAAACGGAGAAGTATATCAAATTTATATCTAGCATAATATCAGAGAACTTTGGTCGATATACAGAGATTCAAAGGTATCAGATATGGCATTTAGGGAATGAGTTCGAACAACTGAAGGTCAGCCCTTCCTCCTCCTCCTCGATATCCTAGCCGTCACCAAACAAGCCCCCCTCTCCTCCTCCCTTCCTCCTCGCCGCCACCGTTGGTGGCCACCGCCGCCAGTGCGCGCGGGCTTCTTCTCGCATGGTGCTCGACCGCATCGTCCGACGCCCGACGTCTGTTCTCCAATTTTCAACGGTGTGGACTTTCATCGGGTTGATCTGGGCTTCATCTTCGGCATGGCGAGGACCCTTCTGGGCTTCTTTCAGCGTGTCGATGGCATGACAAAGGAGGTGGGAGGCAAATCCGCATTTGCGCGTTTGGTAGAGATCGCGATGGCTCTGACGGTGGAGACGGTTGTTAATCGGTCGACGCGTGGCGTGGGTGGACGCCGCCTTCCGTGTTGGCGTTCGCGTTGGGGATGTGGTGACGCCGCCTTGGCGATCGGTCTTCATTAGTTGGATCTAGCGACAAGGTCGTACTGTGGCGTGGTCTTGGAGCACTGGTACCTTTGATCCGGGGTGAAAACTCTTGATCTGGCCTTCGCTGGTTGGATCCGGCAACAACGTCGACTTGAGTAGCTGAGCTCCGGAGTGAAAACTCCTGATCTGACATTCGCTGGTTGGATCCGACGACGACAACGTGAGTTGTATCCTTTCTTGGAGGTGTTACGAAGACTGACTCATCATCACATCTTTGCTGCGCAGATACTGTCCGCGTGTGGACGATCTCTTGGTTGGTCCCGGAGGTGGGGTTAGGTGGTTTTTTTATGCTAGCATTTGCATGACAATTTGTTTGTCATTATTGGCTTTTGGCCATTTTTTTATTTTAAGCTTTTAGCTGATGGTGGTGTAATGGTTGTACATCTCTAGTTGGTGCAGAGGCCGAAAGTTGTACTTCTATTATCTAAAAAACAGATATGGCATTCAATCAGATTATAATCCCAACAAGTACAATTTTTAAAATAATCATTTTTTATTTCAAAATACCGTAATATACCTTCTTTTTATTTTACACAAATAATCATCTGTCACTCCACCCTTCGACGACTTGGATATAATCGCTCAACTGATCCAAGTCGCCCAATGTTGGCTCGACACGCGGAGTAGTCGTCGGTGGTTGAGCGACTTACATCATTCGCCCAATGGTTAAGTGACTATTGTGCATGTCGCTCAACCGCTAGGCGATTTGAACTAATTACATTATTATTTTATTAATCTGATGGAAAGAATTGTGGAGGAATAAATGGAATTTTTTTTGTAGGAAATACATTTAGCAAATCGTGTTTGTAAGTTGTTATTTTTTTTGGAAGTAAAAATGTGGTGACAAGGTTGGTTGGTCCATTTGTGATTTTCGTAGATTCTCAAGGGTACAAAATATGTTAGACTAGCAATAATATTTTGTGATCATCATATATTGTTGTAGTGTGGTAAATTTTTGAAGAATTTTGTGAGGGCGATTGAGGTAGCAATGATTTGTAAGTAGGAAGGTAAATGATATTGTGATGTGTTAGGGAATTCATACATAGTGGAGAACTTTGGATAAATGGCGCGACGATAACAACACGGCAGTTGATCCAACAAGGGGGTTACATGGCACGAGGTCAATAGACCTTGTATTATGAGGATAAGCTTATTATCTCTTGTCATATCTTGTGTAAGCTTATTTGAGCTGTGGATGTCTTGTGTGATCTTAATTGCTATCAGACTAGTTGGATATGTGAATGCTAATGTTATGAATTATGTTTATTATCCCTGTCTGAGTTATGTTATTGATTGAATCTCTATTAATGTTGCATGATTATTCATATCTTAAATGCACATGTTTAAGGGGTTTTTTTTATCTCTTTGGTTCTTGTTTGCAAAAAGGAAAAATATTTTTTTGATCTAAATAAAATGACTTCCCTTGCCAAGCTCTTTGTCATGCAAAATCTTTAATTTGGCTTAAGGTTGTTTTGAGTTTTTTGTGATTAATGCCAAAAGGGGGAGAATGTTGGATCAATATCTTTCTACATTTGGTTAACATCAAATATTATGCATGTCTCATTCAATAGCTTAAATACTCAATATATGTTGATAATATCCAAATGTTGCTATTGATAAAGGATTTACCATCAATTACCAAAAATGGGGAGATTGAAGAATCTAGACCTGCCATTATGTGTTAATGGAGTTTTGGTTATTAATGACAAATCATTTGTGAGACTAACACTCTTATTGATATACCTATTGTTTAGTCTCAGCTTGGATCAAAAGGTGAAAATCAAATGAGGTATGAATTCCAAATGACAAATCTATTTATGAGACTAACACTTCTATCGTTATACAAATTGTTTAGTCTCAGCTTGGAGATAAAAAGAGAAAATCCGAACAGGTATGTTCATATTGATAAATCTATTTGAGAGACTAACTTTTCTATATTGCTATATCTCATGTTTAGTCTCAGTTGGATTTAGAGATCAAAGAGGTATGCATTCGACATCATTTTATTATATCTTGTTGTATTTTTCGGATCCAAAACATAGGTTGAACTTCACCAAAAGGTTAACTTGAATATGTGTATATGTCTTTATTACACATTCGTGTATGCACACATTTAGGGGGAGTTCACTCTATATTTTATGGTTTCATTAGTATTGATCCATATTCCCTTTTCACATATATTTGGGATCCTTACTTTGAAACATATCCTTGAATATATTTAACTTGTGTAGTTAATATTTTCATATGAGTATAAGTGAGTATATGTAACTTGTGTAATTCATATATACTCACATCCTTGAATATATACAACTTGTGTAGTTTGTATATATTCATATGAGCATACGAGGCTTGCGTAGTTCATATATGGTCATATATCTGTTGAGTATATATAACTTATGTAGTTTATATATACTCATACCAATTACATTCAATTATCTGTAATTGTGTTGATTGTCATCAATTACCTAAGAGGGAAAGATTGTGGTATCTTATCCCACCATTATGAGTTAATGGTATGTTGTGGTAATTAATGACAATCATCTTGTAGAACTAACATTTTTCATGAGTTGGATGAATAGGTTATGTTCTAGATGGTTGAAGACTTTGGATGACATCATAAGTTGATTGTCATCAAGTCAAGATTCTTGAAGAAGAAGAAATCATCATGTGCTGATGATATCAAGAGAAGAATATTATCATGTGTTGATGATATTGAAGTAAAGAGCTTGGAGTAAAGGAATCGTTGGGCGTACTGCGAGGTGGGTGGTGTGTGTAAGGTCTGGTTAACTAATTTGCAAAGTTTCACTATTAGTTGTGCTATGTTGATGTGTGGGTGTCGTGAAGACTTATTTTTAATACCCAAATAGCGCAAGAGGGAGCATCCGTTTGACATGAAACCTTACGGCAGCGAAACCTTAACGAGCATAACTACTATGGGATAGCGCATTGTAAAGGCCTTATGATAATCACTTAGTTGCACACCTTTGGAAGTGTATCAGACGAACATTAAAAGTTAATTATCTCTTGTGGGTAAAGTTGTACAACCTCTGCAGAGTGTCAAACTATTCGAATAGCTGTGTCCATAGTCATAGACATGCTGAGCAAAGCTTTTCGCAGATTAGACTATGGTTTTATTTTAAAAATGTTTTGACAAAAATGATTTCATGGGTGTTTATTACATGTGAGAAATTTGGGCAGAAAGCGTGGTGTAAAGGGTTTAGTCCTTTACCATTTGTGTATGAATGTTTATCCTACACTCAAGAATTGATGATTGAAAATAAAATTTAATTTTAGATATAGTATAACTGCTTTTGAATTTAGTATTGTATTTAAAATGTCAAATATTGCTTTTGCGTAAATAACCATATAAGCCTTCCTTTGATATATCTATGTATGCATTAACTCTGTTATGGGTGTAACTTATGGAGTATATTTTTGTGCTCACCCTTGCTTAATAAAATGTTGTTCAGAGGAGTAGAACTTCGCTATTGGTGTAGATCTCGATGACTAGGCCGCTTCCCCCAGTCGATTGCCTGTGGTAGATTAGCTGGCCTCTACTACTTTTCTTCATCTTCCGTTGTATTCTTTATTGTAGGCTCGTAAGTCTTTTTTGTAATAAACTTTGATATTTATTAATAAAGTTATGTGATTTATGGATGTTACCATATTTGTTTGCTTTGTGAAGTAGCTACTAATCATGGGACTAGTTCAGAATACACAGAGGATTTGAGGGTGTGACTCTCGGGTCTGACAGAAGAAAACCTTGACGAAGAATTTTGCTCGATGAGCGCCAACCTTGCCAGGGCAGTCTTCTACTACGCACTTCACTACGTTATATCCTGGGTTAGACATGTGCACCCGCTACACACGGCTAATGGACAAGACATATCGTGCTATAGCTTACTACACGACCACCTTGCTAGGGAAGTGTTGCCCAACTAAGAGGGTGTCAGCATCAAACCCCCGCTAGGACCCTTCTTCTTGTCGAGTATGGCGATCACTGCTTGTGATAGGGTGGAAATGGTCGAGCCAAGGCGGCTCGAGCGACTCATTTGAGCGATCGACTCGGCTCAGCTCGTTTTGAGCACGAGCCAAGAGGGCGGCTCGGCTCGGCTCGGAGAAAGGCTTGAGCTGGCTTGGGCTGGCTCACGAGCCAAGAAACCGATAGGCAGAAACACATTACAGATTGACTGCACTGCATCAGTTCATCCACCCTCCAGCATATCCAAAACGCATTACAAAATTTTCTATCATCCACACCAGCACTAAGAAATAGGTAAAAATTCTTCAAGAACAATAGTTACAAGACCATTGCATCATTTCATCCAAAACAAGCACATCCTAAGTTCTAACAAATGAAATAGCAAGAACAGCAGGCTCGGCGACCGCCTCCAGCCCTCCACCCTCCGCAACTGCCTCTCCAAGTTGGGGTCGACCACTGCCAAGGTCGCCGCCATCGCAAGCAGGGAGCGTTTTCGAGAGCAGAGGCGCGCCACCGGGAGCTAGGGTCACCGCCGTCGCTGAGGAGCGTCGGTGAAGCTCCTACCAGATCCAGTGGAGGGAAGAAGCTCCTGCCGATGAAGCCTGTCGTGACATGGTTTCCACCGGATCCAAGGGTGGAGGGTCGGATCCAGTGGGCGCTTGGGCGGTGAGGAACGGGCGGTGGCGGCGGCGGTGGGGGAACGGGAGGGCGGGCTATGGGGAAGGGGCGACGGTGGGGGAACTGGTGGCTAGTGGCGTCGGTGGGGGATGCGGCATGGTGGAACTTGGAAGGGGCGGCGGATGGAGGAGAGGACTGGGCGGTGGACTCTAGAGAGAAAGGGGATCGCGATCGGGGGAGGATGGGGAATCGGGGATTTGGATTTTGGGG
The DNA here is from genome assembly GCA_036346255.1 of Ampelocalamus luodianensis. Taxonomy (NCBI): domain Eukaryota; kingdom Viridiplantae; phylum Streptophyta; class Magnoliopsida; order Poales; family Poaceae; genus Ampelocalamus; species Ampelocalamus luodianensis. Next base: position 6,197,391 of record CM070628.1, read on the forward strand.
ATTGAGTGTATAGGGTTAGGGACTAAGGTAGCGATGTGGAGCGTGGTGTAGGGAATCAATGCTGGCCTGGCCGACTGGGCCTTCGTGGGCCAAGCCAAATGAGGCTTGCGAGCCGCTCGCAAGCCAGCTCAGACTCGGCTCGTTTTCTTTGCGAGCTAGATAGAGGGCTCGGCTCGGCTCGAAAATTCACAAGCTCGAGCAGGCTCGCGAGCCTCGAGCTATTTTTCTAGCCCTACACCGCGATATCATGAAGTCTGGATGCAACGTACGGCACCTTCGAAGACACAATTCCGCTGGTAGGACCCCTGGGGTGCGTCCTCCTCACTACCATCCGAGACTGGGTCGGTGTCCTCGTCGGACTCTAACCCGAAATTAATTTATGAAATGTAAATTATGACTAATTAATTAATTAATACTTCATGCCCACTAATTACTTACACTCTAATGAACCGCACGAAATTTATTTACGAAATATAAATTACGACTAATTAATTAATACTTCATGCCCACTAACTAATTACGACTAATTAACAATGAGTATTTAAGTACATCTACTTACTTACCACTAATTTAATTACCACTTACAAACTACGGGTCAATTACCATTAGCTAACTACGACTAAAATAATTACAACTCAAGCACACGAAGAAATTTTAACTTGCCTTGATGTCGATCTCACGGTACTTATACAGTCTTAACGACGGCTCCAAGCACTAATTACTTCCCAGCGTATTTCGGACAAAGTATTAGTGACGAGCGCGAGAACGAGAATGAATCGCGGAATAAGAGCGAGAGCGAGCGTGGCACCGGTTTTTATAGGCGCGCGAAGGCGTTTCGCGCAAACGGGGGCAGCGTGACCATGGTGCATGCGGGCGGAGGCAGCGACGTGATGGATGGGACGGGGAAGGGTGGTGATACGGGGTCGCCCGATCTTCTCGACGTAGGATCAAGATACTCACGTGTAGCCTCTCGAATCGTAGTGATCCTCCGTTGCCAATGCAAGAACGAACACTCTTTAATTCGCAAGAACACACGCGCCAGACTTCATACCACCAAGCGAAGCCCTATCGCGCTCCCAATTCCCAACGGAAAGGTTGAACGATCTTGATTTAGACGAACTCTCAATTTTCCCTCATGATGTATTCAACCACCATGGAAGAACTCTCAAACAAAACAATCTATTTCTTCAAAATATCTGGTCTCCCTCCTGTCTGTACATGAGCTAGCTATTTTAAACCGACAAGGCAATTGCTAGCCACGGATTAACAGGTCCGGACAAGGAAAGAGTGTTGGCCAATTGATAGCACCGAATATGTTCCCAATTAAATATTACTAAAAATAAACATGCCTAATGTGTTTGGTTGCTTCATCTTGAAGTCCCGTATGTGAATACATGTGGCCACCTCCAAGCTTTCACGTGTGCATGGTTCGGCTTGAAGTCACGTACGTGTACGTGTTGGCCATCTCCATTGGAACATGAGGCTTGATTATTCCCTTTTTGGCAAAACCGAACGCATGCAATAGATGTCCGGATGTCCGGTTGACGACTTGACGCGTAGACTTGGGCAGCACCGAGTCCGTCTCCCGCCTTCTAGTACTCGTGCTGGAATCGTCAGTAAGGACTGTGGCGCCGACTCCTGTATCACCTGCGACAACTCTTCTTCTTCGTCCTCAATCCTGAGAACAAGTAAAGTGCAAGCGTTAGGTAGTATATTATTCTCATCAATAGAAGGCAAGGCATTAAGGAATAAATTCACCTGTTGATTCATTAGTTTAGCTCTTGCTCTAGTCATTGGACCTTTTGGTGCTTCATGAACATCCTCATGCACACTTGGAGTGAAAGATGTAGTAGTAGTAAGGATGCCCTCATCAGGTGGGAGGGATGCTTTCAGCGCCGAAAGGCCTAGGGGGCACGGACCGGCCGCGACACACCCGGAAATGCGGCCACATGGGCGAATGAGCGGCGTCCGGGCCACCGTCCAACGGGGAAGATGGAGTCCGGGTCACCGAGCCACGGACATGGGGGAGGCACCACGTGGATGCCACGCCTCATCCGAGCCCGCGAGCCACGGGCGGCGCTTATGCGGGCCGCGGGTGCCACCGGCGGCGGGCGTGGAGCAACGTGGCGCATTGAGCTCTATCCAGGCCACCCAGCAGCGGTAGAGATTGCCTCCGCGGGACAAGGGCACGGATGTGGACACATGTCCACACCCGACATGTCCGTTGTTCCAAATTTGGCAATACGTCCCAAACGGCTCCGTTCTTGCTAATAAGGTGCTCAATAGTGCCAAATAGGCTAAAATCTCTCTAATTCGCTACCACATTGTGTGTTCCGTCGTCAGAGCCCTGGGCAAGATCTGTGGACACAGTACCTGTTTACTGCTTGGTAGTAAGAAGAATCTAAACTTAACATCATAAGAAAACAAAGACCAATCTCACGAAATAAGAGTCGGACAAAACTGAAAGACAAATATATACAATTTCAATGCATTGCATCTCTTCCTACGACAGCGCAACAACTAATGGAAGTAGTGCAAAATGGCCGATGTAGTCACAGCTCCCAATCGGCGACCGTCGTTGAAGGATATTGCAACTCATGCTCCCAATTGGCCGCCACCGCGGGATGATAGCCACTGCTACCGCCAACGCCAATGACGATGCACAGTCATTGTGCTGCCGATCGATCGGCGGCGGTGGCCGCCATCAAAGGTAGTTGCCACTCGAACTGGTTGCCGTGTGTGATAGGAGTTTTGGATCAATGTTGATTGATTTAATTGGAGGCCGCGGGGGTTTAGGGTTTGCTTTTGGAGAGGGGAGCGGGGTTAGGGTTTTTGGGGTGGCGGTCATGATGGTGGAGATGCGGAGGCAGCGAGAGGGACGACAGTGACATAACTAGATGAGAGAGGGCGAGAGAGATTGAGGGAGGTGGGGGACTGATTGGAGGACGTTATGTTGAGAATAAGAGCATTTTTCGAATTACTTTAATCCAGAAATATAGTAGATAAAACATGATGAATATTCTAGCCACTTTCATAAAGCAAGTAAGCAAGAACACTATATACATACTAATATCCAGTCAAACAGAAACTAGCATATCTATCACAGTGTTCAAGGTAACAACTAGTAATATTACTAACCAAGAAGTACATATGAAATAGACATACCCGGATCCAGTGGAAGGAGCAGCAGAGTGGAAGAAGCGGCGGTGAGTCTTTGTGAGATCGTCGTTTGTCATGGCGTAGTGGTAAGTAGTCGTGCAAATGGGCGCCGCGGTAGTAGTCGTGCGGTTGTAGGCGTAGCAGAGTCGAATGGAGAGGAAGCGTGAGCGATCGCGCGACGCTCCCCAAAACCTTATTCGCCCTTGCTCGTGCAAGCCTTCAAGGACGAGGGTTCCGAGGCTCGCTCTCCCGGCATGCGATCAGACACGCGCCTTGCCGGGATGGAGATCGCCGAGACGAACAAAGAAGCGTGGTGTCTTTCGTGGAGAGAATTGGAGAACATGACTCTGTTCGGATAATGACTATATATAACAACGGACCGAAACACCACCATCACTCACTAGTAACGGCAGCATTCATCGCCTAGTCAAGAGGCCGAAGCGGTCACCATTATCACTAGTAACGGAATTCTTCGCCTAGTCAAGAGGCGTAAACGGTCGCCATTACTCACTAGTAACAAAGAACTGCTATCGCCGTACCATTATTTGAATCGCAATCGTTCTTTTAATTTGCAAAAATGAAGAGACCGAAAGCGATGCCAATTATTGCCGCCGTTTATTGCGAGTCGGTGCGTTCGATTTTGAATAGATAAAGAAAAGCGCGCGCGCACCGACACGCTGTGTGCGCGGCGCTGCGCACACGCACACGCACACGCACACGCACACGCACGCACCGCACCGCACCGCACCGCATCAAGCTCGGCTCGGCTCGGCACGGCTCATGAGGCGAGGCGGCGAAGAGCAAGCGTGTATTGGCTCTCTCAATTCCACAAGAGGACTCCCGTTCCACCTTATAAATTGGTGTAACTCCCTTTAACTCTCCATATGGGACTAAAAGGTTTAGCACATGCACATGGGCCTTTGGGATTTTTCAGATTTAATTAGAATTAAAGTTTTGGGCCTAGCCCATATTAAATCCAACAATCCCCACCGGATCCCAAGGGCACATGTCAAATTCCTTGATCCACAAGATTGTTTTAATATATCGGTGTTTGATGGAGACCGGTTAAGGTTGAACATCCATCTAGAATGTGGCTACACTTATCCACAACCGCACAATGGACTAAGCCTTGAATTGGCAGTTTTGTGTGAATAAGTTTCACTTAAGTCCTTAACTGATACTAGGCTGCCAGGCATCCCCGCGGGTTGGAGCATATAAGTCATACTCTTGGCCTATTCATGAGCTTCCTAGAGATTACCCTATCTCATAGGCTGTGACTAGCGATCGGGCTCATATAGGTGTGTTCTTTCAAGACTCGCTCAGAGGGCAAACATCTTTGCTTAAATAAGCCACAGAACACATTAAGATAAAATCAACCTACCATACTGATTTAGGAGAGAATTGCATCTCCAATGGAGTGGGTCTATAAAGGTACTCTCCTCCCGCTAACCAAAAGCTTGTTTCGCTAATCCTACTTCACGGGATCTCCGATCATATAGGATGGGTTACCACTATGGTATAACTCACGTGGGTCTCAAACCCATCTCCCTTGATGCATTGTCTATCACATTCCGTGATAAACCCTTTGTGAAAGGATCTGGCAGATTCTTAGTGTTTGGATATAATCCAAAGCTATTACTCGAGTTTCTCATTTTCCGATGACTTGGTCTTCTCTTCACATGTCTTGATGATTTCATATTATCCTTAGAACTGTTCACCTTGAGCGATCACGAACGATTGTCACGATTCATCGAATAGCGATGCACGGTTTATCAACCACCGGCGAGTCCATCAGAGCTCACGAAGCCATTCGGCTTCAACAAATGGCGTGATCTAATGCCGTGAGTTCTCGCTTCCATTGTTGACCTCGTTAAGATGGTCCGCTTGCAAGACTTCCATGAAACAGCGCCACCTCCAAGTGTGAAGACATATCCACTTGTGGCCTTAATCTCATCAAAGATCGATATCCGGTTTGAATCACTATAACCCTCTAGTACCCTAGGTACCCAGTATAGTGAATGCCATAACTCATATTACCCTTTAGATAGCGCATTACCCTCTCAAGAGCATGCCAATGATCATCTCCTGATTAGAAACAAACCGGCTTAGTTTGCTCACAAAGAACGAGATGTCGCCCGGTACCGCGTAGCTAAATACATAAGTGAACCAATTATATGAGAATATCTCAATTGGTCTCTGGCTATTCTCCGATTCTTCCTAAGCAACACGCTAGGATCATAAGGTGTTGGAGAAGGTTTGCAGTCGCTATAACCAAAACGACTTAGAACCTTTTCCACATAATGAGATTGCAACAATGTAATCCCACCATCATCACCTCTCAACAGCTTGATGTTCAAGATAACATCAGCTACTCCCGGATCTTTCATCTCAAAAGTGCGAGACAAGAAATCCTTGACCTCCTTAATCACATTAAGGTTGGTCCCAAAGATCGATATGTCATCAACATACGGACATAGAATGACTCCTCGCCCCACCATGGCGAGCATACACACATCATCGACTTCATTTACAATAAAGCTGCGGATGTTAAGGTTCTGTCGAATTTTTCATGCCACCGCTTAGGTGCTTGTTTAAGACCATACAAAGATTTCAACAACTTGCACACCTTTCCTTCTTGACCATTTACTACAAATCCATCCGTTGTTCCATGTAAATTTCTCGTCCAACTCTCCATTTAGAAAAGCCGTCTTAACATCCATCCGATGAATGAGAAGACCGTGTGAGGCGACCAGAGATAGTAGTACTCGAATAGTGGTCAATCTAGCCACAGTGAATAAGTATCAAAGAAATCTTCGCCTTCCTTTAGGTATAACCCTTGGCCACAAGCCGTGCCTTATACTTCTCGATAGTACCATCGTGCCTAAGCTTCTTTTGAACACCCACTTACATCCTACAAGGTTTACAACCATAAGGACGCTCAGTGATCTCCCAAGTTCCATTAGAGATAATGGAATCCATTTCACTCTGATCGCTTCCTTCCAAAGATTCGCATCCGGAGAAGCATATGCTTTAAATGGTACTTGGAGTATCATCCACAAGGTACACAATGAAATCGAACCAAAAGACTTTGCAGTCCTTTGTCTTTTACTCTTCCTCGAGTTTCATTGTCTTCCTCCTCGGGAATTTGATCGGGTTTGCTCAAAATATTCCATTGGAATGGCGAGTTCAGGAGTTGTATCGGGCTCTCGACTGATAAACTAGGCATATCTTTCATCGGAAAAATATCCTCAAAGAAAGTAGCATCTCTGGACTCCATAATTGTACCGACATGCACGTCAGTACTCCATTTCACCACTAAAAATCTATATCCAACGCTATGATGAGCATAGCCTAAAAAGACGCAATCCACGGTTTTTGGTCCAAGCTTACGCTTTTTGAAATTGGCACGTTGACTTTCGCCAAACAACCCCAAGTGCGCAAGTATGAAAGTGATAGTCTTTTCTTCTCCCATTGTTCAAATGGAGTTATCTCTTTATTCTTTGTGGGAACCCTATTTAGGACATGACATGAAGTCAATATAGCCTCCCCACCATGCCTTGGAAAGACCCGATGTGTCTAGCATGGCGTTAACCAAATCGTTAGAGTACGGTTCTTTCTTTGGCAATCCCATTTGACTGGGTGAATAGGGAGGCGTCCTCTCATGGATTATACCATGTTCCTCAGAATAAATTGAACTCATTAGAAAGTAGTACTCGCCACGATCGGACCTAACCCTTTGATTTTCTTTTCAAGTTGGTTCTCGACACGCCTTATAGATTTTAAAGTAGTGAAAAGCTTCATCTTTAGTTTTTAAAAGATACACATAGCGTAACCTAGTGGAATCATCAATCAAAGTCATGAAATATCTCTTACCACCTTTTGTCAACACACCATTCATCTCACACGATCTGAATGTATGAGTTCTAATGGTGCCAAGTTTCTTATCTCCGCGCCTTGTGAGGCTTACGAGGTCGCTTTGATTGCACACAAACTTGACATTTAGAACCTTTGGCAAGGGTGAATTTGGGATTAACTCTAAAGCGGCTAACCGTCATGCAACAAAATTTATGTGACAAAGTCGTGAATGCCAAATAGTAGTCTCATTACCACTGAAAATATGATTCACAACATTATTACACAAATCGAAAGAGATAGGCGGAACAAGCCTCCGCACACATAGCCTTTACCAACAAATTGTCCACATTTGGACATTACAAATTTATTGGACTCAAATACCGCCTAAAGCCATCTCTACAGAAGAGATCCGCTCACGAGATTCTTATTGATGGATGGCACATGATGCACGTTCTTCGATTGCACAATCTTTCAGTAAACTTGGATCGACCGTGCCAACACCATGAACATGGCATGTGACCCGTTCCCATTAGAACGGTGAATCCCGAGTGACTGGTAAGAAGAAAACAATGAAATATCGGCACACACATGTATATTAGCACAGTAAATGTCCATCCACCAATCGGTAGATTGACATACGGAAAAAACGAAGAGGTAAATTACCATACCCAAGTTCCGCCTCGAAGAGTACCAACAACAACATTGGCAGACTTGGAATTCTGCCCTTGCTGATTCTTCACACCCTTGCGTTGACTGCAATCCTTGGCCCAATGACCAGATTCGCCACACACAAAGCAAAGGCCATCCTTTGTGTTCTTCTTCTTCTTTTTAAAGCTTGTTGTTTGTGCGATCTTGTTTTTGCCTTTGAACTTTTGAGCTTGGCCATTCTTTTTCTCGCACCACATTGGCACTAGAATGTCCTCATTTCCTCTAGTGTGTGTATCTTTTGCCCTTGCCTTTTCTTCAACATCAAGAGACCCAATGAGATTTTCAACAGAAAACTCTTGTCTCTTGTGTTTGAGAAGTAGCAAAATTCCTCCACGAAGGAGGAAGCTTGGCAATAATGCCTCCGCGACAAACTTGTCCGGTAACACACACTGAAATGCTCAAGTTCTTTGGCCATGGATTGTATCTCATGAGCTGCTCAACTCTGAACGGCCATCAACCATTCTATAGTCATGGTATTGCTCCATGAGATCGATTCCTTCGCTCGCATCCAAACCCCAAACTTGGCCTCGAGTGCATCCCACATATCTTTCCCATTTGTAATTACCATGTATGCATCAACTAACTTCTCACCAAACGCGATCACGGCACCTTTAAAAGGTTATCAGTGACCTCAACGCTTGCTCTGCTCAGAGTAAGTGTTCCTTGAGCTTGCCTTTTGCCACATGAAAACGTTCATGGCGATTGCCAAAGCACCATCTTGGTGCGCCACCTCTTATAATTCGCACCATCGAATTGAGAGGGCTTAAGCGCAAAGAACAAAGCCGATTGTTGAAAAATGCCTATTACAATAAGGTTTTGGATTGTTGAGAATAAGAGCATTTTTGAATTACTTTAATCCGAAATATAGTAGATAAAACATGATGAATATTCTAGCCACTTTCATAAAGCAAGTAAGCAAGAACACTATAGACATACTAATATCCGGACAAACGAAACTAGCATATCTATCACGTTGTTCAAGGTAACAACTAGTAATATTACTAACCAAGAAGTACATATGAAATAGACATACCGGATCCGAGTGGAAGGAGCAAGCAGAGTGGAAGAAGCGCACTGGAGTCTTTGTGAGATCGCCGCTTGTCATGGCGTAGTGGTAAGTAGTCGTGCGATGGACGCCGCGGTAGTAGTCGTGCGGTTGTAGGCGTAGCAGAGTCGAATGGAGAGGAAGCAATGGCGCCGCGCGAACGCTCCCAAAACCTTATTCGCCCTTGCTCGTGCAAGCCTTCAAGGACGAGGGTTCCGGAGGCCTGCTCTCCCCGGCGATCAGACACGCGCTTGCCGGGATGGAGATCGCGAGACGCAACAAAGAAGCGTGGTGTCTTTCGTGGAGAGAATTGGAGAACATGACTGCTCGGATAATGACTATATATAACAACGGACCGAAACGACCACCATCACTCACTAGTAATGCAGCTAAATTCATCGCCTAGTCAAGAGGCCGAAACGGTCACCATTATCACTAGTAACAGCGGCGCGCATCGCTTAGTCAAGAGGCGAAGCGGCCGCCATTACTCACTAGTAACAGCAACGCATCGCTACCATTATTTGAATCGGCATCGTTCTTTTAATTTGCAAAAATGAAGAGACCGCGATGCCGCAATTATTGCCGGCCGTTTATTGCGAGTCGGCGCGTTTCGATTTTCGAATAGATAAAGAAAAGCGCGCGACGCACCCGCGCTGCGTATCGCAAGACACGCACACGCACCGCACCGCCGGCTCGGCTCGCTCGGCTCGACGCGCACGACGCAGCGAGCGGCTGGCGCGTGTATTGGCTCTCTCCAATTCCACAAGAGGACTCCCATTCCACCTTATAAATTGGTGTAACTCCCTTTAACTCTCCATATGGGACTAAAAAGGTTTAGCACATGCACATGGGCCTTTGGGATTTTCCAGGATTTAATTAGAATTAAAGTTTTGGGCCTAGCCCATATTAAATCCAACACGTTAGGTAGGTGGCCGATGAAGCCGTGCTGTGGCAGTGGCGTGTGCGAGCACGAGCTGTTCCGGTTAGGAGGGTGGGCGAGGAGAGGGGTGGATTGCACGGTGGCGCGAGGAGGGCGTTGTGGGGTGGGCGAGGAGAGCTCTGGTCCCACTTGTCGGTACAAATGCTTGGTTAGAAGAGGGGCGGGGAGAACATATTACTCACCACCACTACATTCTTTTTAAGTAGTAAAGATAAATTCTAAAATAAGAGAAATTGTTTTCTAAGTGGTTGAAAAACTTCTTTTCAAATGATTTCATGAGGCATCAAAGGTTTTATTTCTCCTCATAATTTACATTTGAAATACAAACCCTAAGTTAGGGCCGGTTTGAAAAGGCAGGGATTTTTTTTCCTGAAATCCTGCTGAAATATTATGTTTTCTTACAAAATTCATGCAAAAATGCTGTAAAACTCATGCATTATTTGTGGAATAAATACTTAATGTTCCGTGGATTTCACCCTTATTTAAAGATTTTCATTGTGATTCTTTGACAATAGCGTGTCTATAGCTCCTTTTTATTTGAAATGTAGTGTAATTGAGAGTTATACAACCAACTTGAGCTGCTTAAGTATATATTTTCCTTGAGGTACGCATGGAATACAAACATATTATAAAAAAAAACAGAGCATAGAATACGGAAGAGTTTTAGAGCTCCACCAAATTATCTTGTTGCTTGAAAAAAAATAAAGTATTCTGTTAGTTTCTTCTATAAGTCATTTGAAGATGTGTACAGATAAATCATACACACACACTTTCAATTATAACTAGAAGCATATAGCTTGGCTATATACGTTGCAAGTTACTGTCGGATGGCACGTCGAGCATCGAGAGGAGATAGTGAGAGTGTGTCCCAATAAAAAGAATATAAATGTATGTGATTTGGCTGTAAAGAAAACATTACACAATTACTATGCTAGTTTGTGTTTTACTGTCAAATCGTATGAGCTCGAGTAATCGTATCCCGAAAACATGCAGTAAAACTAATACACAAATGACTGTAACACACTCTATCAATTATTGTCGAATCGAGTTTCACGCAGAGCAGATATTTTTGGTCCATCGACTGTAGTTAATAGGCCAGCCGTATGAGGATTGCACGCACGCCCCACTTAGGTGGTCATGCGCGATGGACTGACTGTGCGTAGAATAGTTATTCTACGCTTAGCTAGAGAATAGTATATCTATACTTTTGGTAATATACTTTATTAAAATCTCTTTCAATTCTAACTAGAAGGATATAGCTTGGTTGTATGAAAATAATAACAACAATTTTTTTAACCATAAAAATACATTTAAAGCATTATATTTGCATAGTCTTGCTAATATACTTTATCAAAATCAATGGTCAAACTTATGCATTCGACATAGTGAAAAATTAAAAGAATATATATATTTTTAAAGAAAATATAGGTTTTGAGAAAGCATGAATAACTCATTACCACCCTTGTTGTGCATTGAGTTGACAATACTTTGTACAAAACTCGTTCTTCCCATCTCTCGTGCTTGGATTTGACCTTTTCTTATGTCAATGATATTTTGCTACACGTAGTGACGTAAAATAAGATAATGTGGGGGTATTTGCCGGCCCAACTACCCGACGTATCTGTTTTTGTTTTGTGTCTATGAGCGTGTATAATTTTTTTTTTGCGGTATATTCAGCTCCAAAATAACTTTGTTCATGTGTTATACAGTAATACAGTGACATTTTCTCATTTGAACAAGATACAATTTTAGGGTACGAAATACTATTTCAATGTAAATCCATGTAAAACATGGCACCCGTACCTTCCAAGTGCGGTAAATTCGTATTTTAGTTTGTTATAAATAACATGAATTTTACCATACTATAACAAAACCTTAAGCTCTGCTCAAAACGTGGGAATTTCGTAAGAATTTTGGTATACTATTCCATACCAAATTATCTGCGGATTTCATGTGAAATTCTTACATCCCAAACAATCCCTAAGCAGTACCTAATGCGTCAAATTCGAGAGCTGGTAAATTGCCAAATTTACAAATCTGGAGGAAATAAACGCACATAAAATCTCCCTCGCGGTGCGAAAACCGTATTATAATTCCATTGTTTGATTAACCACCTCTACCAAAACCACTACAAATTTCCTCCCAAAACGATCTACCTCCGAGATTTGAAAATTGAAAGGGAAAAGGGGGCTCAAGATTCAAATTTCGAACCCCCCCTCTCACTTTTCTTCTTCTCCAAAACAAAAGGCACGGCCCGCTCCGCCCCACGGAAGGAATCGTTCTCCTCGCCGCTCTCGAGCAGCACGCGCCCACGACGACCTGTTAAACAAACGAAACCTTCGTTTCTTTCCAAAAATAAATCGCCGGAAACACCCAACCCAATTGGCTTCCCCCCATATACCACCACCGGGCTACTACTCGTCGCGTCTTCTTCCCCCCCTTCTCCTCCTCCTCCACCACCACCTCCCCTCCTCTCGCCGCCTGCACCGCCGTTCGACAATCTTGCTGCTTCTCCGACTATTTCCTAGCCCGCTTCCTTGGTAGGCGCCGCAGCCGCAGATGTCGCTGTTCCGGCGGCTGTTCTACCGGCGGCAGCCCGACGGGCTCGTCGAGATCTCCGACAACATTTTCGGTGCGTGTTTTTTTTTTCCGGTTCAGTACTTGGTAATTACGATATTTTACTGGGGTCGGTCTGGGAGGGTAAACCTGCCTGCTTGCTCGCTCTCGAGTTGGACCTGTTCGTGGGCGGTTTCTTGGAAGTAACGCGTCGCATGGGAAAAATCTTGTTCATGGTGTGTGTAGAACGGTTCTTCAGTGCGGAGATTTTAGCATGAGACTAGTACGCGCTTTGTTCTTGTTTTTTTCCTTTCCTTTTCTTTTTTTGCAGCTGTTAATCTGTGAATAGAAATTGTATGAACAAAATGTGGGGTTTGAGTTGGGCCAGAGGTGCAGAATTGCTTTGGAGAATGGAGATAACTGTGTCAAAGACTTTGCGCTATGTGGGGTTTGGGTTCGGTTCATGTTTTGACTTGCAAAAGGTTGCGCGGAAAGCCCATTGCTTAGCTGTTGCTTAACTTTGCACATGGCCAGAATAGGAACACGGAATTGACCGGGATTAGTTGGTTATATCACCTATCACGTTGTCATTTTTTTCGAGGATAGTGTATTCATTTCGATGCAAATAGATTCTGTTGGGTACAGTTTTTTACAAGTTTTAGCACAAGGTGGTTCGGGGCTTTAGCTTTTTAGGACGCAAATTTAAGTTTTCTGTGCTTTGGAGCATGGGATGCTCCTTCCGGTTGCCGGATTTTATCGTGCATAGCTCAAATCAGGTGCACATAGTTCATCTATGCGAAACTGACGAGCTTTAAAGCTTGAAGGCTCATTCTTGTGGTAAATTAGTATTGAAAATTAAAAAAACGTCCAGTTATTTGATTTTATCCTTTTTATTTGGAAAAGGAACTTATGCCAATTTGGAATTATTTGTGTTTCTAGCCTGAACTTTTTTCACAGAAAAAACTATAAATTGGCCGAGTAAGTTGGCTTGCAATTCGACAAGGCTTCTTGTTTTCTGATGAAATTGACTGTAGTGGCGCGTGAATAGTATCTGCTGGTACTGTAGCACTGTTGTTTTTTGTACGTTCCCTAGGATGAAGAATAGCTGGTTAGGTTATTTTGAGATTCCTTATCTATTAAGTTATTATTAGGGATATTATCTTATCTATTAGGAAGAATATTTTTAATAGTTGGAAATATTATATTAGATTGATAGGTTTCTTATAGATTATTTCTTAGACGTCAAGTCGGGTTGTTTCTGTAAAAAGGATAACATGTATCCATTATCAATAAAGCAATGAATAAATAAAGCTCTTAGTTTTCCCCTTTCTCTTCAACTAAGCCTCAGAGCCTTGGCGGTGGTATGACCAACCGTTCAAGGGCGAGTGCCCTACCCTCGGTCCTCAGGTCTGTACCCAACCAACCCGCACCACAACACAAATGGCCAGAATGCAGCATCAAAGCCCTTGACAAAATCCAGAGACCGTTCCTTTCGAAAGGGGATAAAGAGATACACGGCGGACACTACCTAGTCGGCTAGTCGACTGGACAACAGTCATGCTACCTAAAGAGCAGGGGGGTTTGGGACTCCGGGATCTTAGAGTTCATAATCAAGCCTTGCTCATGAAATTTGCGGGGAAACTACTTTCAAATTCTAATGAGCCTTGTTCCAATGGCTAAGAAGACATTATATTCGGAGCCACATACCAACACAACCTCATAAGGGAGACACAGTGATTTGGAGAATATTATCTTCGGTTTTCGAAGCGACAATACAAATAACAATGGTCATCATTGGGAATTGTGGGACTACTATGTCCTGGAAAGATCATTGGGCACCTATAGGACGACCTTATCTCCGGTTACCCACTCTGTTCACCTTTGCTACTCATCCAAACTACACGGTCCTACCGCAATTCATCGGCAACAATTGGGTAGTTTCACTACATCTAGTTCTTTCACAACAAGCCAATTCAGAATTTCAGCTCCTACTAGACATCCTATCTGACCAACAATTGCAATCGGGAACTTTGGACCAAAGGGTGTTCGCATCAACTATGACAGACCCAACTACTTAGCATTCTATAAGCTCCTATCGTTTCACAGCCTCCAATAGCCAGCGACATATTATACATGGCATAGATCAATACCACACAAATACAGAATCTTCTTATGGCTAGCTTTGAGAGGACGATTGAACACCAAGGATAACATGACAACTAAACATTGGACGAATGACCCTCATTGCGACCTTTGCCTGGCAGTGGAAATGATTGATCATATCATTTTGCGATGAAAAGCTGCGGACAATCTTTGGAAAAAAAACTGGGACTAACAGCGGTAGCAACATCATCTCATTGCCTATTAGAATTTATGGAGCGAACACTCATAGGAGCAGGTAATTTTCATAAAGTTTAGCTAATTTGCTTTGCAGCTTACGCTCATACACTATGGACTACGAGAAATAAATGAGTGTTTCAACAAATTGAAGACAATGCCATCTTGATTCAATGTCAGATTCAGGACTTAATTAGCCTTTGGGCTCACCGGTCAAAGCCCAAGCATCAAACTTCTCTTCGCCAGTGGAATCAACTCTTACTTTAGCCTCCTTCATGTTTTTTACTTATTTCTTTGTACAGCTCCCCCCTTCCTTTTGTTTTGTTTTGTTTCATTTTCTTTCATTTCGCTTGTAATTTCCGTTGACAACCATTTCAATACAATGGTCATAAGGTAGAGAGTTCTCTACCTTCTTACGTCAAAAAAAAAAAAAACTGAGGTACATGCTTTGTTCCCCATATGTTTACACATGGAAATGCTCACCTACTCCCATTGGGCATGCTTTGTATGTTTGCGATAATCATACCGCTTAATAATAGAATTGAGATTGCTCTCAATGTCACCTTTCAGATGCTCACTACTGATTGCTTCTTTACTTTCCAGTATTTGACCACTGCTTCTCCTCGGATTTCTTTGAAGAAGATGAGCTAAAACCGTACATTGGAGGCATCTTAAAACAGCTACTTGGCCGCTACTCCATCGACTCATTCATGGTATTCAACTTTGAGGGAGGCAAGAAGGACAACCAGATTGCGTGCATTTTCTCAGACTACGACATGAGTTTGATGGGTTACCCACGTAACTACGAGGGATGCCCCTTGCTCACCATGGAGATGATTCACCATTTCCTGAGGTCTAGTGAAAGCTGGCTCTCATTAGGCCAGGACAATTTCCTCCTTATACATTCAGAACAAGGGGGGTGGCCAGTCCTTGCTTTCGCATTGGCAGCCCTACAGGTTTACCTCCACAGGTATGATGAGGAGAGGAAGGCATTGGAGATGGTCTACAGACATGCACCACCTGGGCTGGTTGAGCTCTTCTCACCACTGGACCCAGAGCCTTCTCAGCTGAGATACTTGAAGTATGTGTCAAGACGGCACAAATCACCAGAATTGTGGCCTCCTGTTGACAGAATGCTGAATTTGAATTGTGCAATTATCAGGAAGGTCCCAAATTTTGATGGGCAAGGGGGATGTAGGCCAATATTCCGGATTTATGGCCCAGATCCGCTTGCGCCTGATGACAAGAGTGCTAAAGTTCTCTTTTCAACTCCGAAGACGAGTGATTTTGTCCAGCTTTACACACAGGTATAATTTTGTTTTGTTATCAACTTAGCATGAATCACACATTGGTCTTTCACAGTAGGCTTGTGGTGTTTGTTTATAATGTATTGGCTAAGAAGTTCAATGTTCAACATCATTACTTATTTATTCTCAAAATACTTGAAAGTATGTGCTGATCATCTGGACAGATTGCTGGATTACAACTATAGTTCGATTTGTTCTTTACTAAGGTTCTGAAAAAGTTCAAACTTCAAAGAACATAACTTTTCTTTTTTTCTTTTTTTCTTTTGGCTATTTCCTTACTTATTGTAATCCACTTTTTTTCCAGTTCATACAACAGGTTTATATTTGACTTAGAAGTTTATATTGTATCTCTGTACTGATTTTCATAAGGCATATCTTACATTGCTGAACTGAAGAACGTTAAACTGTTGTTGTTTGCAAATTCAGGAAGACTCTGAGATAATCAAGGTTAATGTTCAGTGTCCTGTTCAAGGAGACGTTGTTATGGAGTGCATCAGCCTCGATGAGGACTTTGAACATGAAGTGATGGTGTTCAGAGTTATGTTTAACACAGCTTTTATTGAAGACAACCTGTTGTTACTTGATAGGGACCAGATTGACATTCTGTGGGACACAAAACACCGGTTTCCTGTGGACTTCAGAGTTGAGGTAACCATATAATTCTTGCATTTTATTGCATTCTGCACCTGCACACTTCACCTTTATTTATAATTGTGCATTCTTTTTGTCTGATAATCGTAGGTTATATTTTCGGAGATGGGTGCAGCCACATCGATTCACACATCTGAGTTATCTAGTGAGGAGAAAGAAAGCTTTTCTAAGGTCGACGATGCATTCAGTCATCTGGATTGGTCAAGCAAAAGCGATCAAATCTCAAACGATGCATCAGAACAGAAGGGATTAAACAATGCACATGACGGCTTTGATGTGATATCTCTGCAGGAAACAGAAATCAGCATTGTTACACCTGAACATAGCTTGGTAGATAGCAGATCTGTCCAGGTTTTTCAGATGGAACCAGAACATAGCCATTCTTCTGTGCCAAAGTTTGAGGGTGACAAAGATGCCATTGCTGACGCATTTTCCTTGCCAGAAGCTGAAGCTCTCGGACCAAGCTCTCAAGAACGTGAACTCTTCAAGGATGCATCTGCACAGGAGAAATCAGAAGGAGATACCACCAAGAGCAAACCCAATTCAGACATGCCTTCAGTGAATTTCCGAGATGCAGAAGCTGGCGATGCCACCGCGGCTGAATGGTCCGACACCAACACAGATATGTTTCTGTCAGATACACCTTCAAGCAGCACCCCATCTAGCCCGCCAAAGTTTGATGAAGATAACGTGGAAGCTGGAATCGTTGAAACTAAATCACAATCAACAGAACCTCAAATATATTAAGATTGCAAATTGCTTCTACTGTAAATTGAGGCAACCATGAAGCTGCCCAAAATGTAGTTACATACATATATACTTACACAATACAGTGAAAAAAGATTGTTGTCCAGTGTCCTGACGACAAGCATGTATAGTGCATTAGTTCACTTTCGTAAACGTTGTATGAAAATTTTCAGATTATCTCTCCAGGTTTTGGAGAAATGTGGCAACTAGAGGTAGGACGTCCATTTTTTTACCCTTTTATGGCAGTCAATTCTTGCTATTTGGGTGCAAGATGCAATACATTGAACAAAAATATCTTTCGGATGTGAAACTATGATCTTAATTTTCACACTGAGTATTACTAAATTATTAAGTTACTGACATATAGAAGGTTAGCACTCAGAAAATAATATTTGGTCTTACGTCGGTGTGCCATGGCAGAACCACAAGCTGTAGTCATCGGCAACGGCATTGCGTCGACCGGCGCGCAGAGTAAACCGCAGGTCAGACGCCGCGCCGGCTTCCCAGACTTTTGTCGAACTCCACCGCCATCGATTTTTTTTTGAAATAATCTATTTTTTAATCGGAATTACAGAAATAATACTATTTTTTACATAAATAACCTCAAGTCGCCGTACGGTTGGACGACCTAGTATAGTCGCCCAACCAGAGTCCGAGACGGGTGCGAATCGGTCAAGCAAACAGCGATTGCACTTACCGAGCCATTGTCGCTGTACGGTTTGACGACAATTAACCGCCTAGGCCATAGTCGCCAAACAGTATGACGACTATGGTCCACCCGGCTCTAGTTGCCAAACCGTATGACGATTTTGGGTCACTATAAAAACTGCGCGAGGCCGAAGAGTCGCCATTCGGGTGGGTGAGCCGAAAACCAGAGGAGAAAAGAGGAGGGGAGAAAGGAGAAGAGGAGAAAAAGGGGAGAAAGGAGAAGGGGAGGAAGAAGAAGAAGAGAAGAAAAGAGTTCGTGTTGCATCGACGACCAGAACGATTAGTTTTTAGTATTATTTTGTAGAAATATATTCTTTAAACCATAGTAGGATAGCAATCAACGTCATATGTTGTGATAGATTATTAGTAAATATTTAGAAATAGCATGATTCATTATTAACCATTGTAGATTAGCAAGCAATATCATATGTAGTAATATGTTGTTAGCATATGTTTAGAGATAGCATAATTAATACAATTAGTTTAGTAGTTTGTATAGAGAAAAAAATAGTCGGTGAAAATATATGTATTTATTTGCACAATAAAAAAAATGATAGAAATTACATTACAATTCAGGTCGGATTAAGGAATTACAAAATAGTAAGACAAAAACCACATATACATGGTACCGAACCCGTAGAATTATGCAGTGACAAAACCAGACGGGGCAGCTTTGCACAGTGACAAGACCTGACGGGGCGGCTTTATGCAGTGACAAGACCTGACGGGGCGGCTTTATGCAGTGACAAGACCTGACGGGGTGGCTTTACGCAGTGACAAGAACAGACGAGACGGCTTTACGCAGTGAAAAGACCAGACGGGGCAGTGACAAGACCTGACGGGACAACCTTACGCAGTGATAGACCAGACGGGGCAAGGAGAACGAATGACTCCCACTATAAATACAATGTTGCTCGGCCAGCAACTCCACAACACAGCCTGCATAAAATGGACAAGGAGAAGGAATGAGAGAAAATCCACAAACTCTTGAAGGACTGGGTGTCTCCCCACGAGACCAGTGCTCGCTATCATGCATTTAGTCAGCAGCCTTACACACACTAAACTTTTCCAGAGCTTGTGGATCTAAAGAGGCTTCCTCGCAATACTTCCAACGATTCTGGGTCAAGACGCGCCCCCTCCTATGCCAGCTGAACGCCCTCCGAAAGGGCCCCCTACGGGGGTGGCGCCACCCTTTTGCTGGTGTAGGGATGCTTGCAAGTGTGTCAAGTCAACTGACGAGTGGACCATTGGGCAACGCTATTGGTGCTGCGCAAACTATGGCGCGGACTACCCCAACCATAGGTTTGGCACGGAAAGCTACAGGCAGCCGGTAATGAAATCGTATTTCAGTGCTGACGAGGATCTGATAATCCTCATTTTATTATTCCTTAATCATGTAATATGACGTCACATGGTATACCCCTTAAATGTTGTAAGGGAGGAGTAAGCTAGGTGATCGTAAGCTCTTCTATGACCACCCCTATAGTCGTAAGTATTTCTACGACTACCACGTAATCATAAGTTCTCCTACGATTACCTCCGGTCGTAAGTCCTTCTACGACCAGTATCCAGTCGTAAGCTTTTCCTACGACTACCCCATGGTCATAATTCCTGCTACGACCAGCCCTGTTACGACTTCTTCACAGTTAATTGGGTCCACTCGCCAGTAGGCCCTATTTACTGTGAAATCTGAGCAGTCAAGATATGTAGTTATATCTGGAATAACTACAGATAATTCTCCATTATCTCTGATTGGTAACCGTTAGACAACGTGGGGAGGTTACTACTCCGGTAATTACTATCATTATAACGTAATAATGAGCACCTATTGACCTGGAACAACAACCGCCACTGCAGCATAGTATAAATAGGTGTCTGTCGGTGTTTTAGAACCGATCTTACGTAAAGATTGTTTGATTCGGGGGGTCTCCACAATTGATCACACAGACGAAGAAGACACGGGGATTTTTATACAGGTTCGGGCCTTCTCCGGTGAGAATAACAACCCTACTCCTGTGTATCTTGTATTTGCTCTTTGGATTACAATCGAATAAGTATTTTCCTAATCTGTTCTCCAAAGAAGGCTCTATTTCTTCTTTGCCCAAAAGCCTCTCCTCTATCTCTAGCGAGATACCTATTTATACTAGCGATAGTGGACGTTGTCCTTCGGGATAATTAGTCGCTCATTATTATGCAATAATGAGAGTAATTACCGAGTAGTAACCTCCCATGTCAATCGATTACGATGAGGTAGTGGGAATTATCTACGATTATGTCGAGATAATAGCGCGTATTTTGACCGCTTAGATTCTCACTGTTTAATGGGCGTCAAGCGGGTGGATCCGATGAAGTCATGAGGAACCTGTAGCAGGCCCCGATCGTAGAAAAACTTACGACCAGATATACTCGTAACGATCATACCATAGTCGTAGAAGAGCTTACGACTAGGTAGTAGTCGTAACGATTATACCATGGTCGTAGAAGAGCTTACGACCAGAGGGTAGTCGTAGGGATTATCCCGTGGTCGTAGAAGAGCTTATGACCAGGGGGTAGTCGTAGGGATTATACCATGGTCGTAGAAGAACTTACGACCAGGGGGTAGTCGTAGGGATTATACCGTGGTCGTAGAAGAACTTACGACCGGGGGTAGTCGTAGGGTAGCCTCGACTTCGACTAGTTCTCCCTTTTGATATTTTAAGGGGTATGTCTTATGACGTCATATTTCTTGATTATGGAGTAAATAAATGAGGATTATTTAGATCCTCGTCATCTAGCCCCCCAGCTTCAAGTGAAAACAACTTACTTGAGTGAAGGGTCGTAGACGATCCTTTGACCACTAAGGGGTCATTAGGAAAGCGTTGAAGGAAAAACTCTTCAACCCTTGTTTCTCGACCAGAATATGCTTGATCGAGGTAATTGGTTTAAGGTTGTCATGACTACGAGATGTCTTACGACTTGAAGCCGTCAGAGCCTTAAAACCGGAAATAAGGTTTTCCGGTTGGTCTTTCACTTGACCCGGGGTCAAGATGGTAATTTCACTTGAGGTGTGAAAAGGTGTCTTGGGACTTTCCATAGGGCGGGTAAAAGCACATCGTTGAAACGATTCTCGGCGGTGGCGATCGTTGGGATTTCGCGACGTTTCATCTCAAGCGTGCGGTTATAAAGCGGGCGCGGGGAAGAACTTAGGGTTCTTACCTTTTTACCCAACATCTATTACTTTCTTGTTTCTTCCACACGGTGACTCAGTACATTTTCTTGAAGCTTTCCCAACCTTAAATCTTCGTTCTTGAGAGAAAAATGGCGTGATTGTCTCGAATGGGCCAAGTCGGAGATGGATGATGCAAAATGATCGCTTTGAGTCGCCACGAGAAGATCCCGAGGTCTTCGTGACTTGGATTGCGGCGAATGGGCGGCATTGGCCTTCGGAGAGGTAGGCCAAATTCCGTCTTCGAGCTTCTTGTGAGTGTGGCCTTCGATTGCCTGCTCACCCTTTCCTCACGCTCGTACTCGAGCACTTCAGGGTGGAATTAGTGAACCTTGGTCCTAATTCCATCACGATGTTAAGTGTATTCGTGTACTTGTGTGAGGCCTACCTAGGGATTCCGGCGGACCTCGAGCTGTTCCAGTATTATTATGGAATGGCTCGTCAAGCCGGGATCGCTGGTAGCTGTGGTCTGAAGCTCCATGACAACAAGTCGAAGGAGTATATTCAGATGTTTACCCGGTCGTCCTGGCCGGGTTGGAAGAAGAGGTGGTTCTACTGGGAGGTTACCCAGGAAGATAGCCTCTCGTTCGTTGGACAGGCCGCCGAGCGATCTTCTTCCTGGGACTCGACTCCCAGTAATCTCGACCGGATAGCCCCCTATATTCAAGCTATCAAAGACTTGAAGTCGGAGGGGCTCACCGGTTGGCACGTGGTGAAGGACTTCATCACGCGCCGGATTAGTCCTTTGAAGACAAGGGTCCCTCCCATGTGGAGGTACTCAGGAAAGGACGACCCAACCAGGGACTACAAGGACGGTGAGTAGAAAGACTTACTCTTTTGGTTTTATCCTTGGTTAACCCTGATTTAGTCTGTTTAATCATATTGTCCATATTCCCAGATCTTTCGCAGGCGGAGGTTGCGCGCGTGTCAGGCTCATCTGCGAAGCTTCCGGCGAATATGGCGGTCCCTCAAATCCTCGCGGTTTTGACCACAGAGGAGAAAGAAAGCCGCCTAAAGGTAATCAAACGACTCTGCCTTTAGGTGTTTTATTGTCGTAGAATAGTATACGACTAGCTGATTTGTCGCAGAAAAACTTACAACTGGGTACTGATCGTAGAAAAACTTACGACCGGATGACTTACGATTAGACAATGTCGTAGAAAAACTTACGACTTAACGTAATCGTAGAATGACTTACGATTAGATAATGTCGTAGAAATACTTATAATTTTTGAGCTGATCATACAGACCACTTTTCTCCTTCTTCAACAGAAAGTTGGCATGGAGAACCGCCGAGACGACGAGGAAGTCGAGATGGTGGTTGTAGGGGAGACTACGCAGACGGAGTCAGCGAAGTCCCCTCCATCTAAGAAGCGCCGACTGGTAAAAGTCAGCGACAAGGGGGGTTCGAGTTCTGCTCCTCCTGCTCCTTTTGCTAAGTTTGCCGCAGATCTAGCCGCGGCAAGAAAGAGAGCAGAAGAAGAGGCTCTTGCCCTTAAGCGCAAGGTCCCCAAAGTTAAGGTACCTTTCTACTACGATGACAAGTCCTTCATTTACGCTTCTCGCGGCTTTGTAAGACAGCTAGAAAAGGAGAAGCTGGAAGGAGTTTATGTCTTTTATGAAGGAAACTGCTGCTCCGGTGGAATCTGAGGCCAGGGGGAGCAGCATTCTCAGGGTGGTCGAGACTGATCTCGTCCACCCGGGAAGTCGGGAGGAGATGACTCATGTTGCCCCGAGTGCATCTCAACCAATGGTGGTTGAGAAGAAGTCGAAGAAATCTTAGTTGGGAAGGTTGCTCCCAAATTTTGGGTTAGGTCCAGTATACGAGGTATGTAAAATAAAACACATAAGTGTAATGACTACTTACTGTTTTATTTGTTGACTTATTGTTGCGCTGCGATTCTCACCGGCGTCTTGATTTGGGGAACTCTCATAGAGGATCGTTATCACCCTTCAGCCGAAGAAGTGCGACAACGACGATGGTGAAGAGCTAGCTCATCGCCCCCGCTGCAGAAGAGGCTGCGATTGTTGAAGTCGCACGAAGGCCAATGATGTTGAAGTCGCACGACATCCGGAGTCATCTGTGAGGACCCCAATTTATTTGGCTTGTAATGCTTAACCAACCACCGGTCCTAGCATCACAAATCAAATAAATTGATCCTCGAGATATGTATACTTCGAGCGATATACACACCCGTTACAAAATTAGACATCACTCCATTCCAAACATAGAGTCCAAACACCACACTACCAAGCGGAAGATAAACAAATAGTAGAGGTTATTATGACACAGCCGATCGGCCCAAAAGATACACAAATAACAAGAACGACGGTGAAGCAAAGTGCCATAAGATGGCTATAAACAAAGCCAATCAGCGTGCCTCCAACCCACAAGGCATCGGCCAGGACCGCCAAGCCTAGTCGTCACCCACGGCGGCAGCCTGACTCACGTAGTGAGGCCCCGAGGCTCACCTTCCTCCTCTGCAACAAAAACATTAAGCAAAGCACACGAGTACAAAGATTGTCTTTGTACCCGCAAGGCGACGTGTGAACTAGCGGACTGTTCATAAGCTACATGCGAGCTTATTTGGTGGAGGCCATATGTTTCATTTGCATAAAGCCAATTTTCATTTGCAATAATATAATACAGATTTTAAAGGCAAGTTTGCAATTCATTTTTAAGATTGAAATAATGAGAAGGATAATAATAACAAAAGTGAGAGATAAACAACCTAGAAGTGACTATCCCAATAGTCACCACAACAATAGCACGAATCCCGCATTCGTACCACCCATCAAGTTTTAATTTAAATGTTGTAGTCTAACTCTCGATAAGCTTACCCAAGCGTGTCCATCACCTAGGACGAGGCTATTCGAATAGTTTTTAACCTGCAGGGTGTACCACTGTACCCACACTTGGACCGCCTTTAAGCCAAAGCACACTTAGAAGGTATGCCGCACTGACTAAGTCCTACGAGACTTTTTCCAATATTGTGTATTAACTACGAGCAGCTCGTATGGATAGAAATCCATACGCTTACATGGTAAAGCCGAAGAGACAACTACCCACTCGGGATAAAGCTCTTGGACAACTACCATGCTCCCACCTCCATCCCTCCTGCGACCCCTGCGACCGAGCCAATACACGCCAAAGTACTAGGTCAAGAGAGGTCCCATACCCTCTAGTGTGGTTATGCGCCGAAATGCTGGATAACAAAAACTCACAAGATGTTCGGTCCTTAATTGACCGGGCACCTTTCGAGTCACACCCAACAGATCACACCAATCTTACCATTGTGCCCGCGTCTAAATCATTTTTGTTTTCATCTTTAGTTTTGCAATTAAACATAGCAGAAAAGCTGAAATATAAAGTTATATAAAATTTTGTGTGATCAAGGTTACCGACTAAGTCGATAACCGCCCATTTCTACCGATACTAAGCATGTCTAAGCAATTTGACTCGGATCTACTAAGTGACAAGAGATCATCCAGCGACCTCTAATCACAGCAAATAACCTAGGCTCAGGTAGTAGAGGTCAATATTTTGTCTACAGGATATGCAGCTACGGATTTAACTAATCAATTTAACACAAATTAAGCGATGCATACATACAGTTGAAACAAAATATTAGACTTTAAAATACTGGGATAAACATGATCAAAGCGCTTGCACTTGCTTTGTTGCTCAAGTTGTTGCGGAGGATCGTCCTCGGGGTTGCCGCAAATATCGAAGCCTAACGATCGAACATAACAAACAAATAAGAGCGAATAACACCGACAAGACTCAAACATACAACAACATCAAAACAAGCCAAAACTCACACAAAGACCTAAGCAGGACATAACAAAATTTAAGAAGCAGAGAACAAATCATTTTAAGTTATTAAGAATTTTCTATGAATTTTCTAAGTTATAAACACATCAAAGCACTAGTTAAATACTTAACAAATTTTTATGAACATAACTAGTATCTGAAACCTATCCTAACAATTAATATACTGAAAATGGAATTTTCTGAATTGGGTTCAATGAATTTGGACAATTATTGAAAGAGATATGCATTTTCTAATTTAGAAGATACATAAGACATCATTTTATTAGCTAACAGATTTTTGCTACAGAGACATGGATGAAGCTAATTTTATCAAATAGTACACTTAAAATGAAAATTAACAGACTGGTTTCATGCAATTTGGATAAAAATTGAATTAGTTATGCATTTTCTAAGTTTAAATGAATTAACAAAGGCAATGAAAACATATTACGAAATACTAAAGCATTAAATCCTTTTTCTACCCACACCAACTAGCCCTGAGACAGCGACAAAGCGGGCGGCGAAAGTCTTGACCAGAACCGCTTTGCCGCGAAGGTGGCGTCGGCGTATTCTAAGAATACGTCTTGCTACCAAAGTGCAAACCTAACATACTCTCACAGAAATCGCTTCCCAACAGAGGAAGCGCGTACGAGCTACACAAACCTAGCGACAACATGGACCCACATGGGGTGACTCGAGAGAACAAATAACGGGCTGGATTAAAGGATTTCTAAACGCGACTAACCAAAGAGGGCCCACAAATCGGTGATCTTGACTAAAGATGGTTATCACTAAAAAGTAGGGTTAGACCTTAACGCCGCTGGCGGCTCTGGCGACCACAAGGGCGGTGGTGCGGCCGCACGATCATTCTCGCGAACCGGGAGGTCTTAGGGCGAGTGAGTGGTACCTTAAGGTTCGCAAAGATCTCACGAACCCGGTGGCGGTGACGCGAGCCCGATGGTCGGCGGAGATGGGCTCACGGCGGTCGGAGGCGGAGAAGAAGGTGCGGTGCTCGCGGAGAAGACGCCGTGAGCCGAAGACCGGAAGGTGCGCCACGGAATCGCCTCGGCCGGAAGGATCGCCCGGACAATGCCGACGAAGAAGGTCCGAGGCGCTGGAATCACCACGGCGGCGAAATCGGGCTCGAGAAGAAGAAGTCGCACACCCTCCACAATGCATCAAAGCGAGCGAGCCCACCGTGAGCATCGGTGAAGCATTGCGATCAAGTGAGATCAACCGCCGAGGCTTGAGACTCACGAACGCATAACGAGCTCACACGAGCCGAGCGCGGAGGTGGAGACGGCGATACCACCTGGTGATTCACTGGGCGCCAAGAACCGGGATGGGCAAAATGGAGGCGGCGTCGAGCGTGGATCATCGTAGTGCGATCGCGGGCTCAAGGGCGGCGTTAACTGCGGCGGACGCCGCTCGGGTTTTTCTCGGCGAAGCTAAGAAATGGGCGGAGAGGCGTAGAATGGCTGCGAGAAGGAATGGGCGACCCTAGGAGGTAGATGGACTTGAGCGATCCACGGAGGCGGACACGCGTCCCGGCGTGGCGGCGGCGAGTGCGTGGCACGCATGCGCGATCGCCACGAGCTCCGGAGGCGCGAGTCGGCGAGGAAGAACGGCAGTGGGACCCATATGTCGGCGACAGGACAATGCGCGCGAACGGATACTTAGACTCGATCAAGAATGTATCGGCCGTTGGATCCAAGCGGACGGCCGGCGGTGTATGCATTCGGACAGGTCGGTTGCGCACGCAACGTGGATCGTTCGATTTGCATCGGACGGTCACGATCGATTGGACTCTCGCGCGGTGCAGCTAGGCGGTGCGGCCGAGTCAAGTGGTGCGGATCGGTTTGAGTCGGACTCGGGTTCGAGCGACAAGCGATGATTTCGATTTTGAGTTTAAAAGTGAGAGAGTTTTAGGAATTTTAGAGATAGCTCCTGAGCTCCAAAAATTCCGAAATTTTTATGGTAGCTACTTGAGACAGAGAGAAACATTTCATAAATTTTCCAGAACTTTTTATGCACTGAGAAGTTCTGCATAAAATTCACAAGCATGCTGACCTAGGATTTGACCAGATTTTCAACTAGTTTGACTTGGCCATTTGAAATAGCAAATAAAATCTAAAAATTGTAAAATAATTCAGGGAGGTAGATAGGATGATCAAGATGATAGGAAAAATAATTTCAGAGGATGATCACAAGTTTGAAAGCTAAGAATCTGATAACAACAATTTCCAATCACAAGAATTAAATTCTAAGAATTGGAAATTGCTAGGGAAAATTGTAGAAACTCTCAAATGATTTCATGAGGCATCAAAAGTTTTTATTCCTCCTCATAATTTACATTTGAAATACAAACCCTAAGTTAGGGCTGTTACAAATCTCCCCTTACAGAATCTCGTCAGAGATTTCGATCACTGGGAGAAGAAGGACGGGTAATCTGCTCGGAGGCGATCTTCCCGCTCCCACGTGGCTTCATCCTCGGAGTGGTTTGACCACTGAACTTTAAGGAACTTGATCACACGGTTCCTTGTCCTGTGTTCAGCTTCTTCGAGGACACGAACGGGCGCTCACGATAAGACAGATCTTCCTGCACATCGATATTTTCCAATGGTGCTTCCTCAACTGGAATACGGAGGCACTTCTTCAATTGTGACACATGGAAAACATCATGCACCCCTTCAAGTGTAGCTGGCAACTCCAACTTGTATGCAACAGCTCCCACTTTCTTGATGGCGCGATATGGCCCGACATATCGAGGAGCGCTTGCCCTTGACACCAAAGCAGCGATGTCCTTCGGAGGTGAGACTTTGAGATACACAAAGTCATTGGGTGGAAACTCAACCACGGCGACGACGATCCGCATAGCTCTTACGCTCGATCGAGCTATGCGCAAGTGCTCACGAATCAAGCGCACTTGACTTTCCGCCTCATTGATCGAATTCGGGCAAAGAAGCGCTTTCACGTTCGACCGGTTCAACGGTGTTACTGCGGCGCGTCCATACAAGGCCTCAAATGGTGCCATGCCGAGACTAGCCTGGAAGCTGTTGTTGTAGGAGAACTCGGCAAGTGGTAGGCACTTCTCCCAATTCTTCCCATAGGAAAGAACACAAGCACGGAGCATATCTTCAAGCACTGATTAACGCGCTCGTCGACCATCGACCGAGGATGGTAGGCGGTCTTTGAAAGTAAGACGGTACCCATGGCCTCCTGTAGATCGTGCCAAAGTCGGAAGTGAAAAGAGAACCACGATCGACACCATCGTTCGTGGCACACCATGCAAACTCACAATGCGGGATATGTAGAGTGCGCCAATTTCTCGACGCTGAGGCGGTACACACTGGCGCGTAAAATGTGCTACTTTTGTCAATCGGTCAATAACCACCCGGATAGCATCCTTCCCGAAGAAATGCAGGGCAAACCGATGTGAAGTCCATACCAACGGAATCCCACTTCCACTCTGGTATAGGCAAGGGCTGGAGGAGACCCGCGGGACGCTGATGCTCGGCCTTGACGCGACAACATATGTCACATCTGGCCACGAACCTGGCAATCTCGCGCTTCATGCGAGTCCACCAGAATCTCTGACGCAGATCTTGGTACATTTTGGTGGCCCCGGGATGGATGGACAAAGGCGAATCATGGGCCTCCTGAAGAATCAAATCCCGCAACTCTGGGACCTTTGGGACCACAAGCCGCTGCCCAAACCATACGACACCGTGCTCATCTTTTGTGAAACACTTGGCTGATCCATTCTTGATGTTCTGCTTAATTTTACCCACACCATCATCTGATTGTTGTGCTGCCTTGACTTGATCCACCAAGGTCGGTTGCACAACCAAGGCACAAGGGAACCATGCTCAACCAAACCCAAGTTGAGACGCAGAAATTCTCGCAAGAAGTGCAGGTTCTTTGCTCTTGGATCATCAAAGTATTGCAATACACTTTTCGCTAAGTGCATCGGCAACCACATTGGCTTTGCCAGGATGATCTTGAATACCCATGTCATAATCTTTGATCAATTCCAGCCATCTCCTCTCGCACGAGGTTGGATCTGTTGAGTGAACAAGTATTTCAAACTCTTGTGATCGAATACACCTCACGTGATTCTGATCGTAATGCCGCCAAATCTTGAGTGCATGAACCACACGACCAACTCTAAATCATGGGTGGGATAATTGAGCTCATGAGGTCTCAATCGCTGGATGCATAGGCAACCGCCTTGCCTTCTCGCATAAGAACGCATCAAGTCCACGACGAGAGGCATCGCAATAAATATCAAGCTCTTGTGGATATCGGGAAGAGTAAGGATGAGTGAAGTCAATCGTTGTTTGAGCTCTTGAAAGCTCTCATCGCAGCAGAGGACCACACAAACTTCTTGTCCTTCTTGAGCAATTCGGTCATTGGCTTTGCGATCTTGGAGAAGTTCTCAATAAAGCGCGGTAGTAGCCCGCTAAACCAGAAAACTCCGCACATCGGTGGATCGACTTGGGTGACCCCAAGATAGAACATCGCCGACTTTCTTTGGGATCCACTGACTATGCCTCGGTGAAAGAACATGGCCCAAAATGCCACTTCCTTCAACGAACTCGCATTTCTTGAACTTCGCATACACAGTGGTGCTCCATAATTTGCCCAAAACAATCTTGGATGCTCGGCATGCTCGCTTGATCTTGGAATAGATAAGAATATCATCAATAAAGACCACCACAAATTTATCCAAATACTCCATGAATATCGAATTCATAAGGTTCATGAACAAGGTGGAGCATTGGTTAAGCCAAAGGACATGACGGTGTACTCGTCTGACCCATAACGAGTAGTGAAAGCCGTCTTGAATATCCTCGAATCGATCGACTGATGATACCCCATTCTCAAATCAATCTTTGAGAACACACAGGCTCGATCAAGCGATCAAACAGATCATCAATGCGGGCAAAGGATATTTGTTCTTCACCGTCACCTCATTGAGAGGGCGGTAATCACGCACATGCGCAAAGTCTTATCCTTCTTCTTCACAAAGATCAGGACAACCCCAAGGAGATGGCTGGGACGGATGAAACCCTTTGCTTGGAGCTCACCAAGCGCTTCTTCAATTCTTCTAGCTCATTGGGAGGCATTCGATCGGCGCCTTGAAATCGGGCGGTACGCAAACAACTCGATGACAAACTCGGATCTCGAACCGAGGCATCCGGGTAAATCATCGGAAAAACATCCTCAAAGTCGGATACTATGGGAACATCCCGAACTGCAAGGTGGCTTTGCCTCTAATACACATAGATGTGGCCCCGGTCGCGCGAAAACCCGACCGCTACTTTGAAGGGTGGTGAGATAGACAATCTTCCCGGCACAATCGATATGCCCCAAGTGTTGGGACAACCAATCCATGCCAAGAATCACATCCGGACTCACGCCCGAGCAAAACAAGGTTTGCCAAAAATCCCACTCCTTCGACTACGATAGGAACATCCCGACACTGTAAATCAGCTCTCATTTCCGACCCCGGAGAGCGGATGAGCAAAGGAACTCCCAAAGGAACACAATGAAGACTACTAGCAGCAGCAAATGATCTTGAAATAAAAGAATGCGATGCTCTGAATCAAATATCTGCGGCGGGACGAGAATTAACAAGAAGTGTACCCATCACGACATCCGCGCCTCCGAGCCTCCTCGGTGAAAGGTGGTTGACTCGACACGCTCGCACTGGGTCTTCGAACAATCTTACGGTCGGTTGGTGACCACTCCCGCCGCGTCCTCCATTAGGACGAGGCGATCGCAACACTCGAGGCAAGCGTTGGCGTAGTGGCCCTTGTTGTGGCGGCGAAAACAAGTAACCTCGGCGCCGGATTGCGGAGGCCGCTCGTTGCTCTTGGATCGCAGCGCACGTGGCTGAAACACGGCTGCGGTGGGCGGGAGCTGGTGCGGATGGCCTCGCACCGGTGGAGCAAAAGAACGGGCCATCGTGCCGCCCACCGAGGACGCAGTGAGGTGGCGTGAGTAGACCGATGCGCCTCCCATTTGCGCTGCGGGACTCGCCAGCGCCTTTGCCTTATGCTCGCAACAATGGCCTTATCTACCAAGACACGAAAGTCGAGAAGTCCACAATAGATAGCTTGTCCTGCAGCTCCTCGGACAAGCCATCCATAAACTTCTCTGCTTAGCCTCATCCGAGGCCACCTCCCTGGAGCATAACGAGCGGATGATTGAACTCGCACAAGTACTCCGTCACGCATTTGCGCCTTGCTTGAGCGCGAGGAATTCTTTCTTTTCAGCTTCATCGGGCCATCCGGGATGTGGGCCCGACGAAGACCGACCTGAACTCCTCCCACGCGACCACATGGCGCGGGCCGCATGGCGAGATAGTTCTCCCACCATGAGAGTGCGGCGCCCTCAAGGCCGGTGGGACGCGAAGAGTGCCTTATCTCGTGCACGGCATCGAGCTATGTTGAGCTTTCGCTCAACCATGCGCACCAATCATCCGCATCAAGAGGGTCCTCGAGCGGAGAAAGTCGGTGGCTGCGTGCGGAGGAACTCGCAAGTCCCCGCGAGTCTGGTGGCCGCCACCACCGGCAGGAGTGGAGGTATTCCTAGCGATAACCTCCAAGATGCGCGTCTGGTCCATGCGGTTTCGCTCGATCTGAGCGAGCACCTCAGCCATGGTCGGAGGAGGGGGGAAGCTCCTCATCATGACCAGCCTGTTGACTGCCACGCGTTCTCCCGGCCATCCTGTTTCACTAAGACAAGTTAACAATAGCAAAAAAAAAAACACGAAGTCGACAACCCACTGCAAATAACTTACTAATAGCACAAAACAAACACAAGACTTTTAAGTTACAAAACCAACTGTCAAAAATCAGGCATTTAGCAAACTCATATCTTACCCTTATGCCCCCACAAATTTTAATTAGACTAATTCTCTATGGTTCTCCCAAAGACCGATTCTACCGGTAGTAACTATCTTTTGAAAGGAAAGAGAGAAACCAAGTTTTAAACTCAAATTAGAGTAAGATGAGAGTAGAAGGCTAAGATAGGTAAGGAGTAAAATCGAGAATCGCCTAGGTTTTCATAAACCCTTTTATACTTTGAAATTAAGCTTTTTCAAAATATCCTAAAGACGACTATGCTTGGGTTGCTACGGTCAGAATGGCTCTGATACCAACTTTGTGAGGACCCCAATTTATTTGGCTTGTAATGCTTAACCAACCACCCGGTCCTAGCATCACAAATCAAATAAATTGATCCTCGAGATATGTATACTTCCCAGAAAGCAGTATACACACCCCGTTACAAAATTAGACATCACTCCATTCCAAACATAGAGTCCAAACACCACACTACCAAACGGAAGATAAACAAATAGTAGAGGTTATTATGGACACAGCCGACCGCCCAAAAGATACACAAATAACAAGAACGACAATGAAGCAAAAGTGCCATAAGATGGCTATAAACAAAGCCAATCGCGTGCCTCCAACCCACAAGGCATCCGACCGACCGCCAAGCCTAGTCGTCACCCACGGCGAGCCTGACTCACGAAGTGAGGCCCCGAGGCTCACCTTCCTCCTCTGCAACAAAAACATTAAGCAAAGCACCTGAGTACAAAGATTGTCTTTGTACCCGCAAGACTGACGTGTGAACTAGCAGACCTGTTCATAAGCTACATGCAGGCTTATTTGGTGGAGGCCATATGTTTCATTTGCATAAAGCCAATTTTCATTTGCAATAATATAATACAGTTTTAAAGGCAAGTTTGCAATTCATTTTTAAGATTGAAATAACAGTAAGGATAATAATAACAAAAGTGAGAGATAAACAACCTAGAAGTGACTATCCCAATAGTCACCACAACAATAGCACGAATCCCAGATTCGTACCACCCATCAAGTTTTAATTTAAATGTTGTAGTCTAACTCTCGATAAGCTTACCCAAGCGTGTCCATCACCTAGGACGAGGCTATTCGAATAGTTTTTAACCTCGCAGGTGTACCACTGCACCCACACTTGGATCGCCTTTAAGCCAAAGCACACTTAGAAGGTATGCAGCACTGACTAAGTCCTACGAGACTTTTTCCAATATTGTGTATTAACTACGAGCCGCTCGTATGGATAGAAATCCATACGCTTACATGGTAAAGCCGAAGAGACAACTACCCACTCAGGATAAAGCTCTTCGGACAACTACCATGCTCCCACCTCCATCCCTCCTGCGACCCCCTGCGACCCGGAGCCAATACACGCCAAAGTACTAGGTCAAGAGAGGTCCCATACCCTCTAGTGTGGTTAGCACGCCGAAATGCCTGGATAACAAAAACTCACAAGATGTTCGGTCCTTAATTGACCCGGGCACCTTTCCAATCACACCCAACAGATCACACCAATCTTACCATTGTGCCCGCGTCTAAATCATTTTTGTTTTCATCTTTAGTTTTGCAATTAAACATAGCAGAAAAGCTGAAATATAAAGTTATATAAAATTTTGTGTGATCAAGGTTACCGACTAAGTCGATAACCGCCC
Organism: Ampelocalamus luodianensis; assembly: GCA_036346255.1. Lineage (NCBI taxonomy): Eukaryota > Viridiplantae > Streptophyta > Magnoliopsida > Poales > Poaceae > Ampelocalamus > Ampelocalamus luodianensis. The sequence continues at coordinate 6,230,947 of CM070628.1, forward strand.
ATTTCTACCGATACTAAGCATGTCTAAGCAATTTGACTCGGATCTACTAAGTGACAAGAGATCATCCAGCGACCTCTAATCACAACAAATAACCTAGGCTCGGTAGTAGAGGTCAATATTTTGTCTACAGGATATGCAGCTACGGATTTAACTAATCAATTTAACACAAATTAAGCGATGCATACATACAGTTGAAACAAAATATTAGACTTTAAAATACTGGGATAAACATGATCAAACTGCTTGCCTGGCTGCTGTTGCTCAAGTTGTTGCGGAGGATCGTCCTCAGGGTTGCCGCAAATATCGAAGCCTAACGATCGAACATAACAGCAAATAAGAACGAATAACACCGACAAGACTCAAACATACAACAACATCAAAACAAGCCAAAACTCACACAGCAGCCTAAGCAGGACATAACAAAATTTAAGAAACAGAGAACAAATCATTTTAAGTTATTAAGAATTTTCTATGAATTTTCTAAGTTATAAACACATCAAAGCACTAGTTAAATACTTAACAAATTTTTATGAACATAACTAGTATCTGAAACCTATCCTAACAATTAATATACTGAAAATGGAATTTTACAGAATTGGGTTCAATGAATTTGGACAATTATTGAAAGAGATATGCATTTTCTAATTTAGAAGATACATAAGACATCATTTTATTAGCTAACAGATTTTTGCTACAGAGACATGGATGAAGCTAATTTTATCAAATAGTACACTTAAAATGAAAATTAACAGACTGGTTTCATGCAATTTGGATAAAAATTGAATTAGTTATGCATTTTCTAAGTTTAAATGAATTAACGAGGCAACAGAAAACATATTACGAAATACTAAAGCATTAAATCCTTTTTCTACCCACACCAACTAGCCCCAGACATCGACAAAGCGGGCGGCGAAAGTCTTGACAGAACCGCCGTCGCGAAGGTGACGTCGGCGTATTCTAAGAATACGTCTTGCTTACCAAAGTGCAAACCTAACATACTCACAGAGAAATACGCTTCCCAACAGAGGAAAGCGCATTACGAGCTACACAAACCTATCGACAACATGGACCCACATGGCGGTGACTCGAGAACAAATAACGAAATTTGGATTAAAGGATTTCTAAACGCGACTAACCAAAGAGGGCCCACAAATCGGTGATCTTGACTAAAGATGGTTATCACTAAAAAGTAGGGTTAGACCTTAACGCTGCCGCTGGCCACGGCGACCACAAGGGCGGTGGTGCGCAGACGATGCATTCTCGCGAACCGGGAGGTCTTAGGGCGAGTGAGTGGTACCTTAAGGTTCGCAAAGATCTCACGAACCCGGTGACGGTGACGCGAGCCCGATGGTCGACGGAGATGGGCTCACGACGGCGGGAGGGAGAAGAAGGTGCGGTGCTCGCGGAGAAGACGGCGTGAGCTTCGAGAAGACCGGAAGGTGCGCCACGGAATCGCCCGGCCGGAAGGATACGCCCGCATAATGCCGACGAAGAAGGTGCGAGGCGTTTGGAATCACCACGGCGCGAAATACGGGCTCGAGAAGAAGAAGTCGCACACCCTCCACAATGCATCAAAGACAGAACGAGCCCACCGTGAGCATCGGTGAAGCATTGCGATCAAGTGAGATCAACCGCCGAGGCTTGAGACTCACCGTAACGCAAACGAACTCACGGGCCGAGCGCCGGAGGTGGAGACGACGATACCACCCCGGTGATTCATCGACGCCAAGAACCGGGATGGGCAAAATGGAGGCGGCGTCGAACGTGGATCATCGTGGTGCGATCGCGGGCTCAAGGCGGCGGCACACGGCGGCGCTCTCGGTTTTTCTCGGTGAAGCTAAGAAATGGGCGAGAGGGCGTAAGAATGGTGCGAGAAGGAATGGACGACCCTAGGAGGTAGATGGACTTGAGCGATCCACGGAGGCGGACACGCGCCCCGGCGTGGCGGCGGACGAGCGCGTGGCACGCATGCGCGATCGCCAGCGAGCTCCGGTAGGCAGCGGAGTCGGCGAGGAAGAACCTGACAGGTGGGACCCATATGTCAGCGACAGGACAATGCGGCGCGAACAGATACTTAGACTCGATCAAGAATGTATCGACCGTTGGATCCAAACGGACGGTGAGGACCGTGTATGCATTCGACAGTCGGTTAAGACGCAACGTGGATCGTTCGATTTGCATCGGACGGTCACGATCGATTGGACTCGCGCGCGGTGCAGCTAGGCGGTGCGGCCGAGTCAAGTGGTGCGGTCTGGTTTGAGTCGGACTCGGGTTCGAGCCCGACAAACAGTGATTTCTGATTTTGAGTTTAAAAGCTGAGAGAGTTTTAGGGAATTTTTAGAGATAGCTCCCGAGCTCCAAAAATTCCGAAATTTTTATGGTAGCTACTTGAGACAGAGAGAAACATTTCATAAATTTTACAGAACTTTTTATGCACTGAGAAGTTCTGCATAAAATTCACAAGCATGCTGACCTAGGATTTGACCAGATTTTCAACTAGTTTGACTTGGCCATTTGAAATAGCAAATAAAATCTAAAAATTGTAAAATAATCCAGGGAGGTAGATAGGATGATCAAGATGATAGGAAAAATAATTTCAGAGGATGATCACAAGTTTGAAAGCTAAGAATCTGATAACAACAATTTCCAATCACAAGAATTAAATTCTAAGAATTGGAAATTGCTAGGGAAAATTGTAGAAACTCTCAAATGATTTCATGAGGCATCAAAAGTTTTTATTCCTCCTCATAATTTACATTTGAAATACAAACCCTAAGTTAGGGCTGTTACACTGTCGTAGAGACTGTGATGGAGGCCACACAAGCCTCGAGGGAGGCACCAGAGACAGACAACGGCGAGAGTGCTGACCGCCGTGCCGGTAAGGAGGTCGTTGAGGATGTTCCCTCCGGCCCTCCAGGTGGAGTTCACGTCCGCAGTCGAGGAAGAGGAGTATTTCAACTTTGCTCGACTTCTTTGGCCCGACTCCATCGTAGGATCTTCCGCCTACCGCCCCGCGATCGAAGTTCCCCACCCAATAGCATTGTCAATTGCGGAGACGATTTGACAATGAACGACTTGAAGGGGTATGGTGGAAGCGAGTCGAGGAGATGGATGAGCTGAAGGATCCATCACGAATAGTCTCCATGTTTGCTTGGTCAAACATGAACGTAAGTATTTATCAATACTCACTTAGGGTTTTATCTCTTTATCTTATCGTTTCTCTCTTTTTCAGAGAGCCGTTGAGCAAGTCGCTACGATTTGCGAGTATAATCGGCAACTTGTCAAGCTTCGACAAGAAAGGCAACACTCGCGAACAAGCAGAGGTGGTGAGTGACACTCGTAACCGGTTGTCGAGAAAAGCTACGACTTATACTAGTCGTAGAAGAAACTTACGACTAGGGGTGGTCGAGAATAACTTACGACTACCCATTGGTCATAGAAATGCTTATGACTACTTGTTTTCACGTCGCTCTTTTATCTTTACAGTTTAAGAGCGACTAAAAGACCTTGGTGATTCGCTGACTTTGAAAAAGCCGAGTCAAAGAAGCTAAGGGACAAAGTTCTCGACCTCCAAGAAGCTTCAGAGGCTAACTCTCTGACTAAGCGGTTGCGGGAAAAATAAACGAAGCGTATTACTACGACTACTTCGATCTTTGTTTCGCATCCCTTTGCTTTTTGACCTCTTATTCTTTTGTAGAAAAAGAAGTGAAAATAAGACCCTTCACCCAATATGGGGCTCTCGGCATCGAGGTTAATGAGAAGACCTCCGTTGTCCGCGAAATCTCCGGATCGCGAAGGAGAAAGACCAAAAGATTGAGAACTTGGGTTCTCAATTGGTAGTAAGTAGAACTTTACCGCTATTTACTCATTCTATCTTCTCATAGAATCGTTTTTCTTATTCAATCCTCTCTCTTATCGGACATCGATTGGTGAAATAAAGCGACTCCATGAGGCTTCGACTTATTCCCGTGAGGAGACAAAATCAATGAAGATCAATCTTCAAGATAATATCTCACTTCGAACAATGTACTCAATGGGCTTCGTGTGGGAGGGTTGTTTTCGTGGCGACACGATGGCCGCTCATATGAGTGCCATTGGGAACAAGTCGGTACTCTGAACGAGATGATATCTACTCTGAAGGCCAATCAGAACGATTCAATAAGGGAAGCGGTCAAAGGAGCTGTGAGTTTTATTTTAGCAAAACTCAAGGCCCGTGATCATAACCTTGATCTTCATTCTGTTGAAGCTGACTTCGACTGCACCGAATCTGAAGCCGAGAAGCTGATCGAAGAGATGCAGTCGGTTGGCGAGAAGGTCGCGGAGGAGATGCAGATAGAATCTCCCTAGACAGAGTAGTCTTGTAATATATTTTTGTATAAACAAGTCTTTTTTGGTGGTGACGCCTAAATATATGATCCTTTTTCCTGCAAATTATTTTGTAGAGTAAATAGTAACTCGTAAGATAAAAGAAGAAATAGTTAGACCAGATATGAGCGATTCCTCCTTCCTTCCGTATCTTTCCTGCGAATCATCTCATAGAGTAGTTAGTAACTCGTAGGATGATATCTTTAGAAAAAAATAGACTAAGAAACGAAGTCATGTTTATAACTTTATCCTAGCCCCCGGCTACTTACTTAGTTTATTTTCAATAAACTAGGTAAGTAGTAAAGAAAGGGTTCTGAAAAAACAGAGAGGTTTGTTCGTCTTAGAGTTGTCAAATATCGACTTGTTTGCACTAGTCGAAAGAGTAGAAACAGATCGACGCTAGAAAGTTCCCTCTAGTGGGCAGGACCATGTGCAGAGAAAAAAGGCTTCGACTAGGTGATGTTACCATCTCCGACCAGATTAATTAACTCGATAACGACGACTAGAGCGAAACAAGCTTCTCGAGTACCTTAAGGATTCTTTCGGCTACATTCATCTTTCCGACTTAATTGCTCGCAAAGAAAAGTAGGAAACCGAACGACATTAGGAAGTTAGTCTAGTGGGCGTAACCACGTGCGCAGCGGAGAGGCTTCGACTAAGTGTGTTTCTTCCTTCGACCAAGAAACTAATCAAGTTATTTGAAAAGGTAGCGAATGCATCTCAAAGAAAAGGTTACTCTTCTCGTTTATTTTTGAAATAAGCTAAGGTGATATGAATTGCTTAACAACTTTCGACCATTTTTCCGAGCTCAATAAGCTTTGTACCGATTGTTTAAGAACGGCGATATTAGGAAGCTCCTTCCAGTGCGAGAACCATATACTGAGAGGAGAGACTTGACTAAAAGTATCGCCTTTTGCTAACCATTTGTAATCGAAGGATGAGAAAAAATGGTCGAAAGAATAAAAGTGAAATTCAAAATAGACAAAAAGATAGGAGAACTCGTTGCTTTATTGCCGTTGAAGTTTGTTACACATAAAATTGCGCGAATCGGTCAATGTTCCAAGAATTTGAGAGAACACGTCCGTCTTCCATTGCAAGTCGTCATCGATCCGGACGCGTTATTTCGACCACGGTGTAAGGACCTTCCCACTTGGGGAAAGTTTGTTCCGATTAGACCGGGATTGGATAAGTCTCAATACCAAATCACCGCATGAGGTGCGAGGTTGACCTACGATCATAGTATCTCGCGCAGGCTTGTTGGTAGACCGCGAACGAAATAAAGCTTTGTTCCTCTGTTCTTCGAGCAGGTTGATGCCGTCTACTCGAAGATTTTCTTGAGACGAGTCGTGAAACTTGTCGACTCTTTCTGACCTGATCTTAATTTCTGGAGGAAGCATGGCTTCAGCACCAAAAAGTAGAAAGAAATGTGTTTCTCCCGTAGCTCGGCTAGTTGTCGTTTAATTGCCCATATCATCAAGGTAATTCTGTACCCAAGCCCCGAGCGCTTTACCGCTTGATCAAGACTCGGGTCTTGATTCCCTTCATTATCTCGCCGTTCGCTCTCTCGACTGCTCCGTTGCTTTGGGGGTGTGCGACGGAGGCGTAACACAAACGAGTTCCCAACTCGTCGTAAAATTCCTGAAATTTTACGCTTGTAAATTGTTTACCGTTATCTGTGATAATTCGACTTGGTACTCCGAATCGAGTGATCACGTATCTCATCATGAACCGTTTTTGTCGCTACATTTGTTATCCCACCACGAGTTCGGCTTCTATCCATTTTGTGAACGTATCAATAGCCACAAACAGGAACTCGGAACCTCCTCGAGCTCTGGGTAACGGTCCTAGGATATCGAGACCCCAAGTTGCAAAAGGCCATGACAGAGGAATTGTTTGTAACGCCTGAGCTGGTTGGTGTATTTGCCGGCTATGAAACTGACACTGCATACATTTTTAACCATCTCCTTGGCATTGTAGAGGGTGTTGGCCAATAAAAACCTTGTCGTAAAAGCTTTACCAACCAAATGTTCAGAGGAAGCATGAGTTCCACAGATCCTCCGTATGTCGTGAAGGAGTTTTAATCCTTCGCTTATGGAATACATCGCATGAGCACCCCTTGGGTTCCTCTTTTATAAAGAACACCTTCACCAAAGTATACATTTTGGCTTTTCGGGATAATCGACCGATTCTAGATCGTCATCTGTAAGGAACCCTCTTGAAGATACTCATAAATGGGCGCCATCCATGTATCTTCGCACTCTAGAGATTTGTTTTTATAGAAGGTGTCTCCGGTTAAATGCGACTATGGGCGGTTTCAAGTCGTTCCAGAACACCTTTCGGTACTACGGATCGGAGGAAGCTAGACGATCCAGCTTGGTCTGCGAGGAAATTATCCTTCGGGATAAATTGTACCTCAAAGCCCAAAAGTGCTTTTCTAACTTTCGCATTCGATAGGTACCGGGACATGGTCGAATTGGAGCACCGTACTCCTTTCCGACTTGATTCACGACTAGCCGAGAGTCCTCTACGAGCAATCGTCGAATCGAGAGTGCTTTCGCAACTCGTATGCCGCCTAGCAAACCTTCGTACTCGCCACGCTATTAGTGGCACGAAAGTTTAATTGTATGGCATACTTTAAGGTTTCTCCGTAGGAGATTCCAGACCACCCGACCCAGAGCCACTTATCGTAAGTGACCCGTCAAAGTACATCATCCATCGATCGTGGGAATTGTATCGGGATCCGAACAGTTCGATTTGTCCATTCGGCGACAAAGTCCGCCAAGATATGGATTTAACGCCGTTCGGGACACGAAATGGATGTCGAACGCCCAAGTTCGATCGACCATTTTGCCATGCGCCCCATTGTTTTCCTATTTCGAGGATCGCTCCCAGGGAAACTCGGGCGCACGACTAGTTTGTGCGTCAAAATAATGCCGCAGCTTCCTCAAGACATGAGGAGGGCATAAAGAAGTTTTTGAACACGAGGGTAACGCTCCTTAGGTCCGTGCAAAACCTCACTCACGTAGTATACCGGTCGTTGTATGTTCTCACGTTCTACGACATCAAAGATCGCGCATCGCTCGTGGCGTGGCGGCTAGGTAAATTAAGAGCGCTCTCCTAGCTTCGGGAAACTAGAACAGAGCACTCGTAAGACACCTCTTGACTTCCTCGAAGGCTAAGTTAGCCTCTTCCACCATTGAAACCTTCATGTTTCCTTAGAAGTTTGAAGAAAGGCGGTCCTTTTCTCCGATCGTGCTATGAAACAACTTAACGCCGCCATGCACCCGTGAGTTTTGGACTTCTTTTTCGTGGTCGGGCGCATCGAGTGATGGCTTTGATCTTTTCGGGATTTGCTTGATTCCCGCTCGAAACCGGGAATCCAAGCAATTTTCTCAAGAGACCCCAACACACACTTCTCGGGATTTAGTTTCAATTGGTGTTTTACGAGGTTGTCGAAAGTCTCTGCAAGTCCGTGATATGTTCGAGTCGCTTGGTGCTTTTACGACTAGGTCATCAACATAGGCTTCCAAATTTCGGCCTAGTTGAGGAGCGAAAGTCGTTTGCATCAAACGTTGAAAAGAAGCTCCAGCATTTTTTAGGCCGAATGGCATTTTGACATAGCAAAATACTCCAAACGGTGTAATAAATGCGTCTTTTCTTCATCTTCGATGCATACCGATCCGATGATAACCGAGTATGCATCTAGAAAACTCAATATTTCACATCCTGCAGAGAGTCAACCGGTGATCGATGCGAGGTAAAGGAAATCATCTTTTGGACAAGCTTTATTAAGATAAGTAAAGTCACGACATACGCCATTTGCCGTTAGACTTTCTAACCATTCTGAGGTTGGCCAACCACTCTGGGTGGTTGACTTCTCTTATAAAGTTTGCTTTAAGCAACTTGTCCAATTCTGACCTAATAGCATCTCGTCGATTAGGGGCAAATCTCCGTAACTTTTGTTTTACGGGTAGTTTATCAGGCCGTAAGGCTAGCCTGTGCTCGATCACATTCCTTGGGACTCCGGGCATGTCGAATGCTTGCCACGCAAAGACATCAGCGTTTGCCTAGAGGAAGGTGATGAGGGCGTCTTCCTATTTAGGGTCGGAAGAATCCCCAATGCGAACAGTCTTCGAGGGCTCCTCTGCGTCCAGAGGAACCTCTTTGACCTGGTCGTTCGGCTTAGGTGCAGCTTTAGGCTTCGACTTGCTAATCGAAGGCTGACTTTCGTCTCGAGTTGGTAGTTGTCCAACCATCTCAAGGGAACGACGGTCGCAGGAATGCGCCATCTTCTTGTCACAATATATTGTGATCACTCCTTTGGGACCTGACATCTTAAGATATTGGTACCCATAGTGAGTAGCTATCAAAAATTTTGCCAGAGTAGGTCGTCCGAGTATGGCGTTATATGCCGTATCGAAATCGACTACATCAAAGGAGACTTTCTCTGTCCTGAAATTGCTTGGTGATCCAAACGTTAAAGGAAGAGAAACTTGGCCAATGGGTTTGGCGAAGACCCCGCATTTGCGATTCCATGAAATGAATATCGCATCGGTCTTACCTTTGTCCCGGTACTTGCATCTCGTCCGAGTACTCGTAAGCGGATATTTAACGAGCTTCCACCATCAACTAAAACTCGATTGACTCGACAATTGTTGATGGTGGGTTCGACCACTATCGAAATCGACTGGTCTAGTCGAAGGTATCGGACAATCACCTTCTCGAAAGCAAGGGTGATTTTCGACCACTTCGTAATTTATTGACAAGAGGAGAGTCGATTGTGTTTACCTCACGTTCGATCGCCACCGTGTCTTCGTGATTCGTATGCGGAAGACCCCCCATAGATGTGATCAATGGTGTGCTGCGGGTCCTGGAACGGCATCTCCTTATCGTCCGACTCCTTTTGTCCACTGGTTTGGCCCACCTGTTCAAGAATAGGAAGTGACCCTTTGCCAGAATAATAGTCCTCGAGTTTCCGTAAGAAAACTCGGCGATTCTGAGGTCATGCCCTTCTTTCTTATGAAAAGGACACCACCTGGGTTTGTCGTTTCTCCGATCTTGGTGTTTACCTTTACTTCGATCGGGATTTTGCTTGGGGTTGTGTGGCTCCTTATCGCTTACGGCTAGGACCTCCTTAGAACTGACATCTGGAGATTTTTGACTTTTTGCTTTGTTCTTAGATTTCCTAGCCTTTTATCATTTTTCTTACCACTTTCGCCTGCTTCCCGAGGGATGCCATCTTTGAGATCGATGGTATTGTTCCATTCGACCGCTTCAGCAGCAGTCGCATATCTATCAGCCATCTCAAAGAGCTCAACGACGGTGGCAGGTGGATGTAAAGCGATGTCCTCTGTTATTCTTCTGCTACGGACTCCCTGTTTGAAAGCCCTGATCACAGATGAGTCAGAAACTTCCGGAATAGAGTTTCAACCGATCAAGCGCTGATGAATTGTCGTAGCGTTTCATGGTTGTTCTGTCTTATCCGGTGCAGGTCATTCTCCTTTCCTGGGCGATTGTAAGTGCCCTGGAAATTAGCCAGCAGTAGATCACAGAGGTGTTGCCACGAGTAGATCGACTCAAATGGTTGGTTTAGAAGCCACGATCGCACCGATCCTTCGAGCACAGTTGGAAGGTAATTCGCCATGACATGCTCTCCTCCTCCTGCAGCTCGGATAGCTGTAGTGTAGATTTGGAGGAACTCGATGGGGTTTTGAGTTCCATCAAATTTCTCCATATTCGTCGGTCGAAATCGAGGCGGCCAACGAACCGCTCGAAGGTCAGGCGAGAACGCCCGACATCCCGAGATAACCTCTTGTCTTCTTTTTTTGCAGAAACGAAGGGTTAATGTCGCCGGGTGATCGAACTCGTCGATACCCAGCCATGGGGGGACTAGGCCTATAATAGACCTCAGCCTTACGGGGGAAATACTCCTCGTACCCCGCTTGCCGCGCGCGCCCGTCATTGAAGTGGTGAAAGATAACCCCTCCCGTTGGCTTGTGGTATTTTTCTCATGTCGAGAGAACGACATGAGGGAGAGTCGTGCCGCCTTCCATGCGACGAGTTTCCTGAACGGCTGGCAGAAGAAGTAGCCGCACTATTACGACTTCGTGGTTGTGGTCGACCTCGTCGCTCGAGTTTGGCCATCATGTCACGAAGTCTTTGCATGATCTCCTCGGCAAAAAGATCATAACCTGGTGCTCGAGCGAGTTCTTGGGTCGGGTTCTCCAGCAAATCATTGATGTGCTGGAGTTCTTGAGCTTCCTTCGACTGGAAATAGGCGCGCTCAGGGAGGTTCTTCTGAGCCACTATTTTCTTCCGTCGAATTGCCTCAGAATGGAGCGCGAGAAGGTTGAGGATGTCTCGCACGTTCATCAAAGTGTTCGTTTCGTTCGCCAGCTGTGGTGTCCTTGCCATTACGACGAGGTGGTGTAGAGTATGCTCGGCCGGAAGCATGTCCAATCCTTCTTCCGGGAGAACGATCCCGATCGGAGGAAGGGCGAAGACCTCCGTGGATGACTTCCACTTGCGCTCGAGATCTCCTCACTGGAGGAGTGGTCGAGCGACACCATCTGGCGACTTGGAGTAAACCCCACCAGATAGGGGAACTCCGGGTTATAACCGTCTCGGTCTGCAGGTGGCTCCGGCGTCGGGACGGTTGAATTTGGATGAACAGCATGTTCGATCCTCTTCCCTGCGGAAATGCTCGGAGAGATAGGACCATCAGATGTCGATGGAGCTCCGGGATAATGGCTTCCAGAACTTGTCTTGCCAACTCGAACTGTCTTGGGGGGACTCGAACACTTAGAGGAAAAGCTCTCGTCGTGTTGCGAGTTTGCCCTGAGACAGGGCTGTTGCCGGTCGAGTTGACCCTTGCCTCCCGAGGAAATTGATCCCTCGGTGGCGTCGTCGTGGGGATAAGGATCCTCCTCGACTCTGGTAATGCGATCCGAGATCGATAGAAGATCTCCGAGGCGGCAATACCGTCGTAAGATTCGATACTCGGTTCAGATTCGAGACCGGCATCCATGTCGATGTCTGCGAATCGCCAAGTCGAACCAATTCTCCTCATTCTATTCTCCGGCATGGTAGCATAAAGAGAAAAGGAAGAAGCGTTGACAAGGAATTACGAGAGGTTCCCACGGACGGCGCCAATCGTCGGTGTTTTAGAACCGATCTTACGTAAAGATTGTTTGATTCGGGGTCTCCATAATTGATCACACGCAGCGAAGAAGACACGGGATTTTTATACGAGTTCGGGCCTTCTCGGTGAGAATAACAACCCTACTCCTGTGTATCTTCTATTTGCTCTTTGGATTACAATCGAATAAGTATTTTCCTAACTGTTCTCCAAAGAAGGCTCTATTTCTTCTTTGCCCAAAAAGCATCTCCCTCTATCTCTAACAGATACCTATTTATACTAAGCAGTAGTGGACGTTGTCCTTCCAAGCTAATTAGTCGCTCATTATTATGCAATAATGAGAGTAATTACCGAGTAGTAACCTCCCATCTTTGTCAATCGATTACGATCGTGGTAGTGGGAATTATCTACAGTTATGTCAGAGATAACTGCGTATTTTGACTGCTTAGATTCTCATTGTTTAATGGGCCGTCAAACGGGTGGGTCCAGTAAGTCGTGAGGAACCCGTGAGTGCCCCGATCGTAGAAAAACTTACGACCGGACATACTCGTAACGATCATACCATAGTCGTAGAAGAGCTTACGACTAGGTAGTAGTCGTAACGATTATACCGTGGTCGTAGAAGAGCTTACGACCAGGGGGTAGTCGTAGGGATTATCCCGTGGTCGTAGAAGAGCTTACGACCAGGTGGTCGTCATAGGGATTATACCGTGGTCGTAGAAGAACTTACGACCAGGGGGTAGTCGTAGGGATTATACCGTGGTCGTAGAAGAACTTACGACCAGGGGGTAGTCGTAGGGTAGCCTACGACTTCCTGACTAGTTCTTCCCTATTGATATTTTACGGGTATGTCTTATGACGTCATATTTCTTGATTATGGAGTAAATAAATGAGGATTATTTAGATCCTCGTCAGTGTCTTTTGGAGATAATAGGAGAGGCCTTTTGAGAGACAATCAGTAGTAGTATTAGCGCAAGTCTTTTCATTGATTGTAATCAGGATACCCAATACAATACACACAGGAGTAGGGTTGTTATTCTCACTAGAGAAGGCCCGAACCTGTATAAAAATCCCCGTGTCTCCTTTGTCTGCGTGATCAATTGTGGAGACCCCCCGAATCAAATAATCTTTACGTAAGATCGGTTCTAAAACACTGACAGTTGGCGCCGACCGTGGGGACTTTCTGGTAATTTCTTGTCAACAGTTCTTTCTTTCCTCTTTGATGCTACCATGGCAGGAGAATGGAACGAGGAGAATTGATTCGACTTGACCGATTACGCAGACATCGACATGGATGCCGACTTCGATTACGAGGCGAGTGTCAAATCATCTGACGGTATTACTGCCCCTGGAGATCTTCTATCAGGTCTCGGAGACTGCATCACCGCCAGAGTTCAGGGGGGATCCTCATCTCCCACAACAGTACGCCCAGCTGAGGAACCAGCTTCCTTAGGGGGCAAGGGTCAATACGACCACAAACAGGGCTACGCCAGGACAGATTCGCAACACGACGAGAGTCTTTCCTCCAAGTGTTCGAGTCCCCCTAAGGCAGTACGACTTGGCGAGACAGGTTCTGAAAGCCATCATTCCAGAGCTCCATCGACATCTGATGGTCCTCTTTCTCCGGATAATTCCGCAGAGAAGAGGATCGAGCACGCTGTTCCTCCAAGTCCAACCATCCCGTCGCAGGACACACCTGCAAACGGAGACGGTTATAACCTGGAGTTCCCCTACCTGGAGGGGTTTACTCCAAGTCACCAGATGGTGTCACTCGACTACTCCTCAAGCGAGGAGGCCTCGAGTGCAAGTGGCGGTCGTCTATGGGAGGTCTTCGTCATTCCCCCTGATAAGAATCTCTCTCCTAGAGGCAGGATTGATGATGCTCCCCGACGTGCACACTCTACATCCCCTCGTGGCCATGGCAAGGATACCACCGTTGGCGAACGAGACGAATACTTTAATGAACGCGCGGAACATCCTCAACATTCTCGTACTTCATTAAAACTAACTCAGGGGTCTGATATAGGCTATTATGAGACAACCTGATGAAGAAAAATAGAAGCTCAGAAAAATCTCCATGAGCGTGCTTATTTCGAGTCGGAGGAAGCTCAAGAGCTCCAACACATCAACGACTTGCTGGAAAATCCGACCCAACAGCTTGCTCGAGCACCGGCGTACGATCGCTTTGCAGAAGAGATTACCCAAAGGCTTCATAACACGATGGTAAAACTCGAGCGTGCTCGTCAACAACAACCAGGAAGTCGTAGCAGTACGACTCCGTATTTCTACGACTACCACATAATCGTAAGTTCTCCTACGATTACCTCCGGTCGTAAGTCCTTCTACGACCAGTATCCAGTCGTAAGCTTTTCCTACGACTACCCCCTGGTCGTAAGTCCTTCTACGACCAGCCCTATTACGACTTCTTCACAGTTAACTGGGTCCACTCACCAATAGGCCCTATTTACTGTGAAATCTGAGCAGTCAAGATACGTAGTTATATCTGGAATAACTACAGATAATTCTCCATTATCTCTGATTGGTAACCGTTAGACAACGTGGGGAGGTTACTACTCCGGTAATTACTCTCATTATTACGTAATAATGAGCACCTATTGACCTGGAACAACAACCGCCACTACAGCATAGTATAAATAGGTGTCTTTTGGAGATAATGGGAGAGGCCTTTTGAGAGACAATTAGTAGCAATATTAGCGCAAGTCTTTTCACTGATTGTAATCAGGATACCCAATACAATACACACAGGAGTAGGGTTGTTATTCTCACTAGAGAAGGCCCGAACCTGTATAAAAATCCCCGTGTCTCCTTTGTCTGCGTGATCAATTGTGGAGACCCCCGAATCAAATAATCTTTACGTAAGATCGGTTCTAAAACACCGACAGTTGGCGCCGACCGTGGGGACTTTCTGGTAATTCCTTGTCAACAGTTCTTTCTTTCCTCTTTGATGCTACCATGGCAGGAGAATGGAACGAGGAGAATTAATTCGACTTGACCGATTACGCAGACATCGACATGGATGCCGGCTTCGATTACGAGGCGAGTTTCAAATCATCTGACGGTATTACCGCCCCTGGAGATCTTCTATCAGGTCTCGGAGACTGCATCACCGCCGGAGTTCAGGAGGGATCCTCATCTCCCACAACAGTACGCCCAGCTGAGGAACCAGCTTCCTCAGGGGGCAAGGGTCAATACGACCACAAACAGGGCTGCGCCAGGACAGATTCGCAACACGACGAGAGTCTTTCCTCCAAGTGTTCGAGTCCCCCTAAGGCAGTACGACTTGGCAAGACAGGTTCTGAAAGCCATCATTCCAGAGCTCCATCGACATCTGATGTTCCTCTTTCCCCGGATAATTCCGCAGAGAAGAGGATCGAGCACGCTGTTCCTCCAAGTCCAACCATCCCGTCACAGGACACACCTGCAAACGGAGACGGTTATAACCTGGAGTTCCCCTACCTGGAGGGGTTTACTCCAAGTCGCCAGATGGTGTCACTCGACTACTCCTCAAGCGAGGAGGCCTCGAGTGCAAGTGGCGGTCGTCTATGGGAGGTCTTCGTCATTCCCCCTGATAAGAATCTCTCTCCTAGAGGCATGATTGATGATGCTCCCCGACGGGCACACTCTACATCCCCTCATGGCCATGGCAAGGATACCACCGTTGGCGAACGAGACGAACACTTTAATGAACGCGCGGAACATCCTCAACATTCTCGTACTTCATTAAAACTAACTCAGGGGTCTGATATAGGCTATTATGAGACAACCTGATGAAGAAAAATAGCAGCTCAGAAAAATCTCCATGAGCGTTCTTATTTCGAGTCGGAGGAAGCTCAAGAGCTCCAACACATCAACGACTTGCTGGAAAATCCGACCCAACAGCTTGCCCGAGCACCGGGGTACGATCTCTTTGCAGAAGAGATCACACAAAGGCTTCATAACACGATGGCAAAACTCGAGCGTCCTCGTCAACAACAACCAGGAAGTCGTAGCAGTACGACTCCGTATTTCTACGACTACCACATAATCGTAAGTTCTCCTACGATTACCTCCGGTCGTAAGTCCTTCTACGACCAGTATCCAGTCGTAAGCTTTTCCTACGACTACCCCCTGGTCGTAAGTCCTGCTACGACCAGCCCTATTACGACTTCTTCACAGTTAACTGGGTCCACTCACCAATAGGCCCTATTTACTGTGAAATCTGAGCAGTCAAGATACGTAGTTATATCTGGAATAACTACAGATAATTCTCCATTATCTCTGATTGGTAACCGTTAGACAACGTGGGGAGGTTACTACTCCGGTAATTACTCTCATTATTACGTAATAATGAGCACCTATTGACCTGGAACAACAACCGCCACTACAACATAGTATAAATAGGTGTCTTTTGGAAATAATGGGAGAGGCCTTTTGAGAGACAATTAGTAGCAATATTAGCGCAAGTCTTTTCACTGATTGTAATCAGGATACCCAATACAATACACACAGGAGTAGGGTTGTTATTCTCACTAGAGAAGGCCCGAACCTGTATAAAAATCCCCGTGTCTCCTTTGTCTGCGTGATCAATTGTGGAGACCCCCCGAATCAAATAATCTTTACGTAAGATCGGTTCTAAAACACCGACAGTTGGCGCCGACCGTGGGGACTTTCTGGTAATTCCTTGTCAACAATTCTTTCTTTCCTCTTTGATGCTACCTTGGTAGGAGAATGGAACGAGGAGAATTGGTTTGACTTGGCCGATTACGCAGACATCGACATCGATGCCGGCTTTGATTACGAGCCGAGTGTCGAATCATCTGACGGTATTACCGCCTTGGAGATCTTCTATCAGGTCTCGGAGATTGCATCACCGCCGGAGTTCAGGAGGGATCCTCATCTCCTACAACAGTACGCCCAGTTGAGGAACCAGCTTCCTCGGGGGGCAAGGGTCAATATGACCACAAACAGGGCTGTCCCAGGACTGATTCGCAACACGACGAGAGTCTTTCCTCCAAGTGTTCGAGTCCCCCTAAGGCAGTACGACTTGGCGAGATAGGTTCTGAAAGCCATCATTCCAGAGCTCCATCGACATCTGATGGTCCTCTTTCTCCGGATAATTCCGCAGAGAAGAGGATCGAGCACGCTGTTCCTCCAAGTCCAACCATCCCATCGCAGGACACACCTGCAAACGGAGACGGTTATAACCCAGAGTTCCCCTACCTGGAGGGGTTTACTCCAAGTCGCCAGATGGTGTCACTCGACTACTCCTCAAGCGAGGAGGTCTCGAGTGCAAGTGGCGGTCGTCTATGGGAGGTCTTCGTCATTCCCCCTGATAAGAATCTCTCTCCTAGAGGCAGGATTGATGATGCTCCCCGACGGGCACACTCTACATCCCCTCGTGGCCATGGCAAGGACACCACCGTTGGCGAACGAGACGAACACTTTAATGAACGTGCGGAACATCCTCAACATTCTCGCACTTCATTAAAACCAACTCAGGGGGTCTGATATAGGCTATTCTGAGACAACTCGACGAAGAAAAATAGCAGCTCAGAAAAATCTCCCTGAGTGTTCTTATTTCCAGTCGGAGGAAGCTCAAGAGCTCTAGCACATCAACGACTTGCTGGAAAATCCGACCCAACAGCTTGCTCGAGCATCGGGGTACGATCTCTTTGTAGAAGAGATCGCATAAAGGCTTCGTAACACGATGGAAAAACTCGAGCGTCCTCGTCAACAACAACCAGGAAGTCGTAGCAGTACGACTCCGTATTTCTATGACTACCACGTAATCGTAAGTTCTCCTACGATTACCTCCGGTCGTAAGTTCTTCTACGACTAGTATCCAGTCGTAAGCTTTTCCTACGACTACCCCCTGGTCGTAAGTCCTGCTACGACCAGCCCTGTTACGACTTCTTCACAGTTAACTGGGTCCACTCGCCAGTAGGCTCTATTTACTGTGAAATCTGGGCAGTCAAGATACGTAGTTATATCTGGAATAACTACAAATAATCCTCCATTATCTCTGATTGGTAACCGTTAGACAACGTGGGGGAGGTTACTACTCCAGCAATTACTCTCATTGTTACGTAATAATGAGCGCCTATTGACCTGGAACAACAACCACCACTACAACATAATATAAATAGGTGTCTTTTGGAGATAATAGGAGAGGCCTTTTGAGAGACAATCAGTAGCAGTATTAGCGCAAGTCTTTTTACTGATTGTAATCAGGATACCCAATACAGTACACACAGGAGTAGGGTTGTTATTCCCACTAGAGAAGGCCCGAACCTGTATAAAAATCCCCGTGCCTCCTTGGTCTGCGTGATCAATTGTGGAGACCCCCGAATCAAATAATCTTTACGTAAGATCGGTTCTAAAACACCGACAAGTGCACACTACTATTTTTCTTCCCATTACGCCGTACCCACGTCTCTCTTCCCACCGCAGTCTTCGTCGCGCCTATGCGACTTCAGCCAGTGGATCGACGACAAGATTCACCCATACGACATGTGGATGCTTCTGACACGGAAGGGCTGGACCAGGGAGGACTACGAGAACCGTGAAAGGCGTCTCGCAGAGCTGCAGGATGAGAAAGACGAGAAGGACAGGCGGGACAGGCTGCGCGAGGAGCAGGAGCTTGAGCATGCCAGGCGACGAGAGGCCGAGAGGGAGCGGAAGAGGGCCATCACGACGAGATCTAAGGCACAAGGCGATGAATACAACGCTGAGCTAGGCCGCAAGGGCAAATGGCCACGTTCCACGCAGTAGTTCGACCCTCTTCGTCCACATGTCCCATGTATTTTTATTTTCCTAAAGGCATGCGTGTACCGTCCTTGCTTCGTTATCTTGCGTGCCATGTAACCCCCCTGTTGGATCAACTGTCATGTTGTTATCGTTGTGTCATTTCCCCAAAAGCTCTCCCCCGTGTATGAATTTCCTAGCACATCGCAATACCACTTACCTTCGTACTAGCGACTCAATACCATCTCAATTGTCCTCATAAAATTCTTTAGAAAATTAGCGCACTACAATGATATACGACGATCATATAATGTTGTTGCGAGGCTGATAAATTTGGTATCCTTGATATTCTACGAAAATAACAAACTGATCAAACAACCTTAACACTACATTTTTCTTTCCTAAAAAAGCACCAATATACCACAAGATTTGCTAAATGTAATATATGCAAAATGTTATACGTATTACAACATAATTGTTCCAATCGGATCTGGTGAAACTACAGTTAGGAACTCCAAATCGCCCTCGGGTTGAGCGACTTACCATTGTCGCTCGGTGGTTGGGCGACAAGGATAAAATCGCCCAACCAATGAGCGACTTACCATTGTCGCCATGATGTTAGGCGATTAATACTGCTGTCGCACTCTGGTTGGGCGACTATACTAGGTCGCCCAACCGTATGGCGACTTGAGGTCATTTATGTAAAAAAAATAAGTGGTATTATTTCTATAATTCTGATTAAAAATAGATTATTTCAAAAAAAAATTCCACCGCCATCTCTACACAACTAAAGCGTAGTTATAAAACCCAGACTGGTCATTGACCTGGTCGAGATCTCAGGTCACTGACCCGATGGGTGATAACGAGATCATTAAAACAATTGTGTACTAGTCTATTTTTCTTGTTTGAATGAATATGTTTAAATATGCTCCAATTCCTCTCACATCCAGATGCACTACATGTTTGGTTTAATGCTTGAATTGTCAACTTACATCTTATTATATATGTCTTAAATCTAATTATATATTATTCTGATAAAAAAAATAGAATGATAAAAAATTAACGCTTACATCTTAACAAAGACTACAAAGTAGAGAACAGCAAAACAAGCAAGTAGGAAATACATCTTATCTTGTTGATGGAGGCGAAGCTGAGCATAGAACGGAGAGAAGCCACTGACCGGAGTGAGAGAACGAGAAAGATGAAAATTATTTATGTGTAGCTATCAATTTCACAAGAGAATTCCTACTAAAACCTAGCAGCAACCAAAGTATGAACATGCCCTTCAGTTTTGTCTTGAAAAACTTTCATTTGAGGAGTTTTTTTTGAAAATTGTCCTCATAAGCAAAACCGATCCGGGTCAAGCAAAACCAGCCGGGTCGATCGGGTTTTTCTAGGTTAATTGCATCTTCGGTTTTGTGAGTGTGCCCGGTGCAGCAAAGCCTCTAGGTCCGGGCTTTTCTGGTTCAACCGCCGGCCCAATCCGTATTTTATAACTATGGTCTAAAGTCGTGAATTGAACACTGGCCGGCCCAGCCGGGCGCGGCGGCGCCCCATTGAAGGCTCGACGCAGACATCCACATCCCATGTAGCAACTGAAGCTGTCCTGCGTCGCCGGAAGGTAGAGGCAGTGCGGCATCGGAGTCGGAGGCGGTCGGGTCGCTGCCCAGTGATTCGTGTACCTCCGCCGCAGGATTCGGTCGCCGGTGAACTTGTGTTGAGCGTGGAGCATCCTCGACAAGTTGATAAGGGATATCGGAGGCTTACCTGTAGTAGTTGTGTTTGCAGTTAGCTGAGTGTTTGAATTGGTTGTTGGGCCTGACCCATGTAACTGAGTGGTACCGAGTAGGAAGCGGCTTATAAGCCCTGGCACTATGCACTTTCAGCCGTTATCGAAAAGAATCAATACAGTAGCTCAACTTTCCCCTTCCTTCCTCTTGCTGCTTTTCCTTATGTTGGTTGTGTCTGTGGTGGAAATGGTATGATCTCGACCTCGACATCACGCCGGTGAAGAGATCACGACAGTTTGGTATCAGAGCTGTGTTTGACCCATCGGCTTGTTCCTATATTCTCGCAGCCTTGACTGGTAAAATCCCGAGGGAAGGTTGGCGATTGTTTAGGCGATTGCTGCAATCCCCAACCCAAGGTTCAGTCGGCTTAGAGTGGGAATGCTACAGCTCCAGCGAAGCAAGGGGTCCAAGTTTGTCAGGTAGTGATGGCGATGGAAAGGATGGAGGCTAGGTTGGTGGAGTTATGGCAAAATAAGATGAAGATGATGTGAGAAGAGATGAATTCCCACATGACAGGGATCGATCAACGATTAGATCATCAAGGAGCTAGAATGGTGAGATGTAGTTAAAGGTGACCATGTCAATGGATTCAGTTGGCAAGGTACAACAAGAATAAGTAATGGTGGCAAAGACCCTTAAGGCATCAACACCACCTCGGCTGATGATTCCACCCAGAGAAGAGACTGGAATGTTGGGTATGAGACTGGGAGAAGGCATGATTCCACGGGCGGTGATACCAACCATTCCTCCAGCTCTGAATCCACCCCAGGTACAGTTCCCTCCCCTACTCCAGTAATGGTAGAGATACAGGAGACTAGCAGAGGGACCTGGATGCCAAAAATGGAGTTTCCCAAGTTCGATGGAACATACGTCAGGATCTGGGTGGATATGTGCCGGACTTTCTTTGCCATGTACAAGATTCTGGAGGGGTTCAAGATAGCAGTTGCAACGATGTACATGACTAGCAGAGCTACTCACTGGTACTAGGCTTACAAGATGTCCAATGGTTGGTATGATTGGGAACAATTCAAAGAAGCTGTGGTAGCAGAATTCGAAGGAAACATTCAAAGGGACAAGATGAGGAAACTGCTGATTTTGAAACAAACCAGCACTGTAGAGGAATACCGAAGAAAATTTGATGAAATTGTGTATCAACTGAGACTGTATGATCACAACATTGGGGGACTGATGTTGGTGACTAGATCTGTACTTGGGCTGAAAGAGGAGTTGAGGGCTGTAGTGGAATTACAAATGCCAACCTCAATAACAATGGCAACCACTTTTGCCTGTGTGCAAGGAGTGTTAGAGAGAACAAGGAAAGGAATGCACATGAGTCGAAGTTCTGGATACAATGCCAGCTCTGAAAGGACTGAAGAGAGTATTAAAAGGAATGACTCCGGTTAGAGTTCAAGATTTGAAAAGGGAGAATTGTGAAAAGCCAAACAACTAGAGGAGTATAGAAGAGCCAATGGGTTGTGTTTCCGATGTGGTGACAAGTATTCTCCGGCGCATAAGTGTCAGAAAACACCACAGGGACAAATACAGGCAATTCAAGCTCAAGAAATTATGTCAGATGAAGTTCTTGATGTAGTAGTTGTAGATGAAGAAGAAGAGGTAGAAATGCACTTATCATTAAATGCTGCCTTAGGGTCAGACCATCCAAGGACCATCATTGGTGGAGATCAAATAATGTTAATGCTAATTGATTCTGGAAGTTCCCACAGCTTTATAAATTAAGAGTTGGTGAAAAGAGTTAGTGGCAAACCTGTGACAGTCAAAACAATGGCAGCGAGGGTGGCTAACGGAGAGATGCTATATAGTGATAAAGTAATGCTTGGAATGATTTGGTGGGCACAGGGTAACACCTTCCAACATGATATAAAAGTATTGAACATAGGTGGGTATGATGCCATTCTTGGAAAAGATTGGTTAGAGAAATGTGGGGTGATGAAATGTCATTGGAAGGAGAAATGGGTGGAGTTTGAACACAAGGGCAACACCATTAGATTGCAAGGAATTATAGAACCAGAAAATTCAGTGGAGCTAGAAGAGATCTCAGTGGAAAAGGTGGAGAAATGGCATAAAGGAAATGAGATTTGGGCAACAGTAGTGTTAGATAAATCACAGGAGCAGAATCCATGTGAAATTCTAGAGGCAGTCCAAGCTATTATGCTCAACTATGAAGATGTATGTCAAGATCCTAATTAAGAATGTACCACCACATAGGATGTATGATCATACCATCACCCTATTACTTGATGCTGCCCCAGTGAACTACATGCTGTATAGGTATTATCCACTACAAAAAGACAAGATTGAACATCAAGTGTCAGAGATGATTCAAGCTGGAATAGTGACTCTAAGTCTCAGTCCATTCGCTTCTCCAGTTTTACTTGTGAAGAAAAAGGATGCTACATGGAGATTTTTTGTTGATTATAGGAAGCTAAATGCAATAATTATGAAAAGTAGATTTCCTATGCCAATTGTGGATGAATTACTAGATGAGTTATCTGGCACTAGTTTATTTCTCTAAATTGGATTTAAACTCCGGGTTCCATCAGCTTAGAATGGAAGAACAAGATGAGCAAAAAACAGCTTTTAAAACTTATCATGGTCAATTCCAATTTAGAGTTATGCTGTTTGGATTGATAAATGCTCCTGCCACATTTCAGTGTCCGATGAATTCTATTTTTGCACCTTACATGAGGAAGTTCATATTGGTATTTATGGATGACATTCTGATATATAGCAAAGACTTGGCAGACCACCTGAAACATTTGAGTATAGTTCTGGAAACATTGAGGCAGCACAAGTTGGTTGCAAAAAGAGGCAGATGTGGTTTTGTTCAAAGAAAACTAGAATATCTTGGACACATTATCTCTGATCAAGGAGTTGCAATTGATAATGTAAAAACTGAGGCAATGGTGCAATGGCCTACTCCTGTCAATGTCACTGAGTTAAGGGGGTTCTTAGGGCTCACTGGGTATTACAAGAAGTTTGCTAGACATTATGGAGCATTAGCCAAACCCTTAACTATGTTGCTACAGAAGAAAAGATTTTAGTGGAATAAGGAAGCACAAAAGGCATTTGATAGATTGAAAGAGGTAATGAGTCATACTCCAGTGCTGGCATTACTAGATTTTCACCAACCATTTATTATAGAGACTGATGCCCTTGATAATGGAATAGGGGCAGTACTTAGCCAAAATGAGCATCCTGTAGCCTTTTATAGCAAAGCTCTTGGAGTGAATAACGAGAAGCTATCAATATATGAGAAGGAGTTTCTGGCAGTCATGATGGCGATGGATAAGTGTAGACAATATTTACAGAGATGACCATTTGTCATCAAAACTGACCATAAAAGTTTATGTAACTTAGAAGATCAAGTATTGCATTTTGAATTGCAGAAAAAAGGCCATGACCTAGTTGATTGGGTTGCAATACAAGTTTCAGTATCAAAAAGGCAAAAATAACAAGGTGGCAGATGCTTTATCTAGAGTTGGGCATCTTTACCACATTCAAGCAGTCTCTGTGACACATCCCTTGTGGATTCAGGAGATAATCAATTCTTACGAGGTAGATAATCAGGCTCAGGAGCTCCTCTTATAGTTAGCAGTAACTGGTGCGAATGATCATGGTTACTCTCTAAAGGAAGGGATTATTAGACATCATGGAAGGATCTGGGTTGGCGCAAATGCAGGACTTCAAACAAAATTGATTCGAGCCTTTCACACCTCACCTTTGGGAGGACATTCGGTCATTCAAGCCACTTATCAGAGACTAAAGAAACTGTTCAGTTGGTCAGGGCTCAAATTGGATGTGGACAATTTTGTTAAGCAGTGTGCAATTTGTCAGCAACCTAAGCATGAAAATTGTAAACTTCCGGGATTATTGTGTCCCTTACTTGTACCCGAAGGAGCATGGCAAGATTTGACAATGGATTTCATCGAGGGCTTACCAAGATATGAAGGATATAAGGTTGTGTTATGTCAAACTTGGGAGTAACACCCCAAATCCTCTGTGTATTTCTGAACTAGTCTCATGATCAGTAGCTAGTTCACACAGTGAACAAATATGGTAATATCCATAATCCGCACAACTTTAATAATCAATAGAGTTTATTACAAGAAAAGCTTACAAGCCAACAATAAACAAACACAGTGGAAGACGAAGAAATAGTAGTAGAGCCCAGCTAATATGCCACGGGCAATTGACTGTGGTAGCGACCTAGTTGTCGAGATCCACACCGGTAGTGAAATCCTTCTCCTCTAAATAACATTTTATTAAGCAACGGTGAGCACAAACAACCGTACTACGTAAGTTACACCTAATAATAGATTATAATGCATGCAAGGATTCATCAAAGAAAGGCTTATAGGGTTGAATTTGCATAGAGCAATGCTTTCTTTAAATATTTGTACTAAATTTTAAGGCAATTATTCTATAACTAAAATTTATTTTCTAAATTCTCAAGTTTTATATTAGGATAACCTCCATACAGAATCTGGTGAAGGATACCCTCCTATCACATGGCTAACCGTCTAATTTTCTAATTGGATAAATTATCCAAAATCATTCGTCAAAATCTTTTGAAATCAAACCAAAATCTAACTTTGAGTGGCTTTTCTCAGCATGTCCATGACTGTGGACACAACTATTCGAATAGCTTTACACTGTGCAGAGGTTGTACAACTTTACCCACAAGAGATAATCGACTTTTATTGTCCGTCTGACAAACTTCCGAAGGTATGCAACTAAGTGATTATCACAAGGCCTTTACAATGCGCCATTCCAACGTAGTTATGCTCACTAAGGTTTCGCTTCCTTTGAATTGAACCATCCGTTTGACTTAAGCCCACTCGTGCCATGTGGGAATATGTAGAAGTAGGTCATTGTGACACCCACGCAACCAGGCACAACTATGGTGAAATATTGTAAATTATTTAGCCTAGTCCTGCCCACATAGGACATGTGGTAGTACGATAGGGCTTAGCAAGATGCATCTTGAAAACCGGTCTTTAACTGACTTTGACGACTTTCCAAAATAACATTTAGGCCTCAACCATTTCCGAATTGAGCCCGTACATAAATCTGCACCCACCAACTATCCATTTTGCCCAAGTACAAACCAGTTTTTGTTTTATTTGCTTTTAAAAAACATTTGCAAAAATTCTATGGTAAGAAAATACCATAGTCTCATTTTAAATCAGCATTGTTATTTTGGCTAAATTCCCCAAAATCAACCGTTTTGGTCTAAGCATTGACTAAGTATAATTTTTCAATATGTTCTAGTCATACTAATGTACTAACCAGATTTTCAACTAAGGTAGCAAGGATTGGTTAATTCAATGACAAATTTGGCTATACAATGGAATTAGGAATAA
Organism: Ampelocalamus luodianensis; assembly: GCA_036346255.1. Taxonomy (NCBI): domain Eukaryota; kingdom Viridiplantae; phylum Streptophyta; class Magnoliopsida; order Poales; family Poaceae; genus Ampelocalamus; species Ampelocalamus luodianensis. Next base: position 6,256,368 of record CM070628.1, read on the forward strand.
CTATGAAGTTAAAATAGGAATTTAAATTACTTGAATTCAAATAAGCATGCAATAATAATTAAAAAGAATTTAAATAATTTTAAATAGGGGGATTTCAGGATTTACCCTCATGGGATAGATGGATTTTAGATTTTACCCCACATGTGTCTATGACATATGGGTCCAGGCCCACATGTCATAGACACATAGAGGGGTAAAATCTGAAATCTATCTATTCAGTGGGGCAAATTCTGAATTATTCCTTTAAAATAATGGGATTCAAATATGAGCAAAGGATGTAACTTGCCTTGCTCAATTAATTGTTGTTTTGAAACGGCGTCGAAATCTGACTCTCTGAAGTCGTCGAAATCTATTCGCGAAAATGAGCCAAATTCAAATAAATGCCAAATTAAATAATTTTGGTATAGATAGATAGATATTGATTTTATATGAATTTAGGAACAGGAATCGACAGATTTAGAGTTCGTATGAAGGAGAACGAACGTCCGAAAATTGAATTTTCACGTGAAATGATAGAAATTTGGGAAATTAACAAAGAAAGATTCCAACATGACCGGTGGTGAATTATTGCGAAATTAAAAATTCTGTTTAAATAAAAGGTAGATAATATTGAAAGAAACATGTAGGTAAAAGAGCTCACGTAAATACCCAACGGATGAAGAGATCGGGCTCGACGGAATTCTCGATGGACTAGGGGAAGAAGATGTGGCTGGTAGTGAAAAAGTAAGTAAATCAAAATTCCACTTGAATATAAATGTGGAGAATCTCAAGAGAAACTCACTGGTAAAATTCAGTACACAACGGAGTAGCGGATGAGGAGATCGGACTCGTTGGAGTTGGAAAAGAAGACAGTGGGTGCTTTTGTGGCTGCGGCGAACCAATAGGGAAATCAAAATTCGGCTTGAATAGAAATGTAGGGAATGTCAAAAGGAACTCATAGGTAAATTTTGGTACACAACAGAGCTACGGATGAGGAGATCGAGTTCGGCAGAGTTTTCGCTGGAGTTAGAGAAGAAGGGCTAGCAGAGGGAGCTTCGGGAGGCTTTTGGCAAAATTGAGCAAGAGAGATATGGGGAATGGGATGAAGAGACTACGGTTCAATTTATAGGAGCAAAATAGTAACGGTTTAGCGAAAATTGCTCGCCGAAGTTATGACCGGAATTAAGGGCATTGTTACTGTTCCAGCCGGTTACTGTTGCTGCCGGAATATTCCAAGGAATATTTATTTTAAAAATTCAAAATACACTTATTAATTCCGAAAAAATAGCAAATAAATTCACAAAAATAAAAAAAAATCTCAGAAACTAAATACAACATTTTGAGTTCAAATAAAATAGTAATTTTATTCTTACAAATACAACATTTTGAGTACAAATAAAATAGTAATTTTACTCTTATAAATACAACATTGTGAGTACAAATAAAATAATAATTATATTCTTACACAATAATTATTTTTATAATGTTGAAAATAAGTTTTAAACTTGATAATAGTAATATAGCTCTAAACATTCTTTAAATTTGTAGAGTAGTTAAATAGGGTATTTTGAGATTAAATAAAATATTTCAACACAAATTTAGCTTTTATTTGTGAACAAAAATTCGTTTTTAAATTCCAGAAATTATTAGAAATTAAAAGGGACTTTTAGAAAATAGCAAATAGAATTAAAAAATTCTATAAAAATTCAGATATATTCATGGAATTATTTTGAACTTAATGAAATTATTTCTAACTTAAATTTGTCTTTTATTTTCATAAATAAATTATTTTTATTTTCTAAAAAAAATAGGAAAAGCCTATTTAAAGACCAGAAAATTCAAGAAATTAATTAAAATTTCCTTTCTCACTTTAAATCCAAGAAAGTCTTAGAAAACTCGATATATTTTCTTTGATTTTTTAACCAAGGAAACTCTTTTTAAATTACAGAAAATCGAGAAAATTCTTTGATAGCCAGAAAATCCATTAAAATAATAAGTTTATTTATTTTATTTTTAGTAACAGAACTTTGGGATGTTACATGTTAGTTGTGGTGGATTAGTTTACCAAGTATGCACATTTTATCCCACTGAAGCACCCTTTCACAGCCGTACAAGTGGCAAAGCTATTCCTCAACAACATAGTCAAGTTGCATGGCATTCCTCAGATCATTACCTCTGATAGAGATAAAAATATTTACAAGTTCAATGTGGAAAGAATTATTCAATCTTCTTGATACTAAATTGTAGATGAGTACAACATATCACTTTCAAACCAACTTTCAAAGTGAAAGAGTTAATCAATGTCTAGAAATGTATTTGAGCTGTTTAGTATAGGAGACTCCAACTAAATGGCATCAATGGCTATCCTAGCAGGGTATTGGTACAATACAAGCTACCACAAAACTTTGGGCTGCACTCCTTTCAAGGCCTCATATGGAATGGAACCACATTATGGTATTTTACCTGATATGTCATCTACAAGCAATACAGTGGTGACATATATTCTATCAGAAAGAGAAGCTTACTCTGCGTTTTTGAAACAACAGTTGGCAAAGGCTCAGTTATGAATGAAACAGTATGCTGATAAAAAACGGTCTTTGAGAGAGTTCCAAGTAGGCTCAGTTATGAATGAAACAGTATGCTGATAAAAAACGGTCTTTGAGAGAGTTCCAAGTAGGTGATAAAGTATTTCTGAAGCTGCAACCATATACTCAATCATTGGTGGTTAATCTTCCTTATCTGAAATTGTCATACAAATATTATGGACCATATACCATTCTGGAGAAGATCGCAGCAGCCGCCTACAGATTGGAGCTGCCAGAAGCTGCACTAGTGCATCTAATGTTCCATGTTTCGCAATTGAAGCCCCATGTTCCAAATCACACACCGGTTTTCCCTTATATTCCACAACTGGTGGATTTTTTTCCTGAGGGATGTGTAGCTTGAATTGATTGTTGACAGGAGGTTGGTTAAAAAGGGAAATGCGACGCATGTAAAAGTGTTGATCAAGTGGTCGCATCTACCAGCTGCTATGGAAACCTGGGAAGACTACGACGTACTGCGCACAAGATTTCCAACAGCTCTAGCTTGGGGGCAAGCTGGTACTGGAGAGGGCGGCAGTGTCGAGCGTGGAGCATCCTCGACAAGTTGATAAGGGATATCAAAGGCTTACATGTAATATTTGTGTTTTCAGTTAGCTGAGTGTTTGAATTGGTTGTTGGGCCTAGCCCATGTAACCGAGTGGTACCGAGTAGGAAGCAGCTTATAAGCCCTGGCGCTATGCACTTTCAGACATTATCGAAAAGAATCAATATTGTAGCTCAACTTTGCCTTTCCTTCTTCCTGCTTCTTTTCCCTTCTGTTGGTTGTGTCTGTGGTGGAAATGGTCTGATCTCGACCTCGGCATCACGCCGGCGAAGAGATCACGACAACTTGCCGCCTCGTTGGCCGTAGCCAGTGGTGTCGTGCCATTCGCCATCTTTTGGGTTTTATCGTCAATTGACATATTCTCCCCACCACAACTACACATCAAACGGCTGCAAATCGAATACCTTCACTGAAAGATCAGCCCCACCATAGGAACTTACGAACGGCGCAAGATCGAGTCCCTTCTTACGCATGGACCAATATCCACCGTTCAAGCAACACCCTGCTAAATTGGGTGCCGGCTTGCTGGGTATCCATTTCATGAAACTGACAGATGACTCCCATCCACCACAGGAACAAATCAACGGCGCAAGATCGGATCCCCTCTCAGCCATGGGCTAATATCCACCGTCCAAACACCACCCTGCTTAATTTGGGATCCTCTCGTCATCACTGACAGGTGGGCCTCAACCAAATACAAATAGAATGGCCAAGAATAAGGCCTTGTTTGGTATGACTTCGCTCCAACTTTTAGCAACTCCAATTTCGGCTTCACTCTTGGATCCACTCCCCTTAGAAGTTGGAGTGGTCTGAAGAGGTGTTTGGTACGGAAGCTAACTCCAACTCCATGAATGAGAATGATCTATGTAAATAGACGATAGTACCTTTGGTTTTGTGACTTTTTTTATGGCTCCAACAGTTCGTTTTTGAAAAGTTACATTCTATTTGTACACATTTTTTTTGAAATTTCTTTACAAATTTGTCGGAACCGAGAGTCCATTTGAATGCGATACCATATGAATGTAACAAGACAAATTCATACAATATGAATGTAATGAGATCAATTCATGTCATAATCCAGATTACAAAATGCTATAATATCAATGCAGTTATATTGGTCCTTGCAAGTTGGACATGTCAATCCATCTCACATCCAGATTACAAAGAGTTTGATCCTCTACTACAAACTAGTGTCCATCAAGAAAAAAATGTTGTTTTGCTTATGTAGCCTTGTATATCAGACCAACCTCGCTGCTGATACCAGTTGGGTACATGACTATAAAAGAGCTACACCTGCACATATTTAGGTTTGATTCAATGTAAACATCAACATTTTTATGGTTTAACTGCATAACCAAAAAGCGAAGAGAAAAGAGCTATACCTGCACATCTTTAGGTTTGTTCATTATCCAAGATAAGCATCACTTAAAACCCATGCTACAAGCATCAGCTAGCACCAGCCATCACGTAGCAGTGAGAAAAGAAACAAGATGAACCCTTGGGCACAAACATTGCTTCTGCTCAGATCCAATGCTTCATACTGACATCCATCTTTTCTTGAATTACATGGTAACCGTAACTTGCAGCAGCTAGCATTCTTGCCCACAAGGGGAAAAAAATTCAGGCTTCATAGATCAGCCGGCCACACACATGTACATGTACAACAATTCATGAATCATAGAGAGACCAAGCAATTCATGTCAATTATTCATGAATCATTCATGCATTTGGTTCATGGATGGAAAAGTATCATTCAAAATTGTGGAGATATAATTACTCATTACAATTCAGAATTGTGGCAGTGGCATTTCATCATAATCAAGCATATTAACCAAGCATCAGATTTGCTAAGTATCTGGACCAAGCAACCTCTGTCCTATACAAATTTGCCAATGCATATGAGCAATCAACATCTACCTAATTTGCCAATGCCTGTCAATTATTTACTACATATTAGTCATGTACCCGTGCGTTGCAACGAAAATTAATTAGTTTTTAACTAATCTTCTTAAGAATGATGTGTGCACTTCAATTTTTTTTTATTATTTACAATAATCCATTATTCATGTTGTACTCCAATTTCAGAAATGCTGTACAGATACCCAATAATATGTAATTTGGATCATGTTATAGCATAGTTTTTCACAAGAGTGTGTGACAGATGAAACAAACAAGAGTGCGTGGCAGATGAAACAAGTAGCCATCATATCTGCAAATTTGGCATATGATGTACTTCTGAGGCCGCTGCATAAATCTTTTGTGTTGTCTGTTGTGTATAAACATTTCTAAAATAAAGTCAAGGAGGGATATTGTCTCATTCAAAGGTTACATACGATACATTCATTTCATACATCTAGTTATCCATCGGAAGATTTTGGTAGGAGCGCACAGCATGATTTTGCCAGCCCAAACGCCACCGTGATTTACTCTGTACATCACATGTCTGAAAGAAGCAGAACTTAGGATGTGAAGCACTGAAGCTACGTCGCACTATCTACTTGTATGTTGCAAATTGTAACATGCCACCAAGCACTTCAATTACACAGTAGCAGTAGGTCTTGAGACTATTGATAATGCCTGACCCACACTGGCACGGAGTATATTAGATTTCCCAGCACAAAAGAGAGCAGGAAGGTGGCTGCAGCATAAACAAAGACCCTGGCAATCTGCCTGCTTCTTCTCATGGTGTAAACTTCAGTAGAAAAAGTAGAAACCGTGCTCAAGCAACCAAGGAAGCCAAATTCTATGCCATTAAGAACAGTTGTCGATCGCTTTGTATTTACCTACAAGAAAATCAAACCAATCAGACCGACAGATGATAAGAAAGAACACAATAACTGCCAAAGATGAAACTGTATGAACAAATGTTCTATCATACCTCTTTGGCCATTACACACAGTATTTAAATGAAATTACCATCTTGTGATCTGGAGCATTTGAATCATATCATGTGATGTTGTTATTTGAATAATTTTTTCTGGTAATATGCTTTTGGGTTTCTTCCTTTTATGGTGTTGCAAAGTACATCCATTGCAGCATGCTGTTAAACTCCACCTAACAGTTACCAGCCATCATAGGGCTGGTGTACAGTTGAAACTAAATGAATCTCTACTACTTAAAAATGTGATGCACTGGCACATACCATCAAATAATCAGATTGATGCACTGGCACAAGTCTTGCCAGGTGTGATACACTGGCACAAATCAAAGTACAGATGGACTGATCCTTGGCATGGGAAAAAAATGAATAACTGCAACTAAAACTTTTCTTATACTAACTACTTGATTGTTCTAGATTTTCTTATACTTATCAAACTTTTATTATATATTTTTCTGATCACAAACTTCGGGGTGCATCCAACTAAAAATTCCAAAGTAAAACAAACCAAATAATGCTAGTTAATTTTGGCCGAAATGATTTTTGTGTTCAATTACTCTAGTATTCAATGATGGTGAAAATAAATGTGTATCACTATGTCATAAGGCAGCATTAGGTTTTCCTATATAAGACAATCAAACTGCAAATTTTGGTACACCGTACATATAGGGCTAACAACACAAAAGACATTTGGAGAACTATAGCTGACATCACATAGAACCAAGGGATAAGTGCAACCATTAGTATCCAACAGAACAACTAATAAAAGCTACAGGAAACAGATAACAATGTGAACCACACTCACCTCTTGTCAACAAGGTCAGTGTTGTTCCCAACAAGCACAATGATAACTTCCTCTATCCACTCTGAAGTGTTTAAGAAAGATTGTCTGCTTGCAGCATGAATGAAAAACTAAGGGAACAGGAAAGACAAGAACGATCGTATTTAATATGAAATTAACTAAGAAAGAATTTGCCAGTCAATATTGCAGCTTTTGCACATCTAACATCAAAATCTGCTTAAGAAATTATTTCTGTGTTGCACGTTTTGGGTTTAGAAATAACTGATGAAAAAAATGTAGAGAGAGAGAGCATACTGGATACAATAACAACAATTGAGGAATCTCTGATGTAGCTTGGAATTAAACTCCTGAATCAAATCATATACAATAACAGCAACTGAAGAATCTTTGATGTAGCTTGGAATTAAACTCCTGAATCTTTCCTGACCAGCTGTATCCCTAAAAAGTATAGTACAAAAATACATATCATAAAGGCAAGCACTCAGTAGTACACCAATGGACAGACCGACTTGTCAGTCATGCAGTAAAAGATGCCACACCAGAGTTGGAGTCTCACCGTTCTGTCTTCAAGGTACATTGTCTTCAACAGAAAGTCAATACCAATTGTAGCCTATTTGCAAAAGAACAAAATGTAAGAAGACAATTAACTGAGCAAGATTACTATATAAAACAAAACATTTCATTTTTTACTTCCATGAAGGGTGTTAAAAAAATTAAGCATCAGAACACCATCATCACTCTCACAACCATACAACACAGCGTACCAACCATCACCATTCATCGAGAACAACATGTCTATTGGAGATGTAAATATGAAGTACAACAGTAGTTTAGACTAAGATTGTGGCATCTATTCCATACCGCCTTGAAGGTCTTTAAGTCATAAATCATAACAATTATGTGAAAATGGGCTAGTGTTAAGTCATAAGTCATAAGTGGGAGGACGGACGATAAACTTCTTCTTTTAAGTAGTAGAGATAGAGATGAGCAATCAACATCTATCTAATTTGCCAATGCATCTGTCTGTACAAATCAAACCTAATTTGCTAAGCCATGTCCAAACAATCAACAATCAGCAATCAACAATCACCATCTACCTAATCAACCAATTAACCATTGGTGTTACACGGTTTGAGCAAAAATACATGTCAGCAATCAGCATCTATCTCTACAAATCAACCAATCTACCATTGGTGTAGCACGGTTTGAGGACGCCCCAACAAAATCAAAATCAAATGCTAGTTATTACTCTCCAGATTTGGAAAAAAATAGGGGGTGCCATGGGGACGTCCAAACAAATGCTAGTTCCAAACAAATCAACCAAATAACCATTGTTGTTACACGGTTCTCTGGAGGACGCCATGGGGACTCACCGTGTGGTTGGGGGAGGAAGACGCCGGGGAGGGGATGCTGGGGAGGAAGACGCCGGGGAGGAAGATGTCGGGGAGAGGATGCCGGGGAGGAAGACGCTGGGAGAAAGACACCGTCCGCACCGCTTTGGTGGGGATTGGAGAGGCGGTTGGCCGTGGAGAGGATGCCAGAGAGGACGAGGACGGGGGGGGGGAGTTGGCCGCCACCGCCTCGGTCGTCGCTGCCTCCCTGGTTGCTGCCTCCCTCTAGGGTTCAGAGACTGAGGCGAAAGGGGATGGGAGGAGGCGAACAGAGGCACTCGGGGGCTCAGGATGGGGACAGTCGGATTGGGTTTTGTTCGATGGCATTTGGTGTGTAATTCCATCCTAACTCTAGGGATATTTTCGTAACTGGCTGACTACTCCATACGGGGAGCAATCTTCTCGCAGCTATGAGAAAATACACTACGGCCTGCTCCAGATTCTCAAACTACAGATTCGTTTTTTGTTGGAGTTGTAGCGTTTGCATGGCTCCACTTACTCTAACCATGAAGCTGGGAGTTGGAGTCATACCAAACAGAGTCTAAAATGCTTTGCAAGGCGTGGAGCCGAGGAGGTTGTCGCGGTTCCCATTGGCACTTCATGGTAGAGAAGAGGAGCGTCGGCGCTTGGCGGCGGAGGAGCAGGACGTTGGCTCGCGAGCCTTGTCGAGCCGAACTCGAATAGCTCGATTGGGTTCGGGTTTTTCACAGCCCACATGCACGTCTCGTCCCCTCTCAAGTTTCCCTTGGCCAAAATTCGAAATCATCCTGTCCCCATCGCCGATCTTAGTATGAACCATTTCTCTCACCCTTCCTCTTCTTTTGTTTATGTGAACCGCTATAAATTTGTGTATCTTTGTACTATTAAGACATCAAACGTGCTTTGTTTCCAATTATATTGTGATTTGTGAACCTGTGATAATTTTTTCATTCACACTGTTGAAAATTGATGTATGTGAAAGCTGCATGTTACTCTTAGCCAGCTTACTCGAGCCGAGCTCGAGCCCAGGTCCGCCGCCGCCGCCCAAATCAACCGCCGGCGAGATGGCGCGCGTGATCCTGGAACAGCGTAATGGTCTAATGGGTGGATCCCGTGACGGTAAAGGCAACGTCTTTCCGCTGCCGGGTGGACGTGAGGCCCGTGACCAATCCTGGTCGCCGTGGTGAACCGGCTCCACCGGAGTCGCACCTGGTCCGTGTTCGACTCCCGGTTGGAGTTGGCGGCGCCGTCGGCGGCGGCCAAGTCCTTGGTTTTCTGCCCTGCATTCACGCTTACGCCTCTCGGCATCTGCATTGAACATTCACAGGTAAAAATCTTCCTAGCTTGCTGTTAAATTGTTGTATGCAAATACTAGTACTTGTTCTGAAAACTCTGCAACTTCTATTTTGCGATGTTTTGCATCGTGAGTTTTTTGTTGGCCTGTCACGCCTATCTCTGAGTCTCTGTGAATCATGCGGTGACATCAACTTTATCATCTTTATATAATGAGAAAACGAACCACGCTTGAGGTTAAAAAGTCACTGTTAGTTTCTTATCAAGTTATCTTCTTTATCGTCTAACCAATGGACATCATCAGTTCTCCTTGTACTTCATTGATCCATTCTTTGACTTCACTTCAAAGTAAAGCATGTTGGATAGGACTTCAAAGTAATTTTACTCTTGTTTACCGAGGGTGAGGCCAACTAATCTTAAGAGTGAGTCAAAGTGCACACAGGAATGTAGTTAAAGATGACTAATGGTCTTGCAGTACTGTATAATCATTTGAGTTTTTATATGATATATAGACAAATATATCTTGGGGTAGCTTGCCTAACTGGAGATTGAGATGGGATAGTCCTGAGCTCAAAATCATTACTTGTCCATGTAAGAACCATTTCATTTCATTTCAACTCCTTTCGGAGAAATAAAACTACCAATATAAACGTTTGCATTGTTAATTGCTTCTTTGTTGCGTTCCTTAAAGCAACAACTGACACCAAAAACACATATGATATCCATACATAGTTCACCCATTCATTACCTGCAAGGCTGCAATATAGTATACTAATTATAACAGAAGCAACTGAAATGGCTTGTCTGAATTCCATATGTTTGTTTCTGTAATTAAGGTCTGGGCTAGCTAGCTCTCAAGGCTGGGGAGGAGCAGGGACAGGGACCGGGAGGATGCCCTTCTCCTGGAAGCTTACGACGGTCTCGTAGAGGCACTGCGCTACCGGCGTGAACTGGAGGCCCAGGTCCCTGAGGCGCTGGTTGGATATCTTGTAAGGCTGCTTCCTCGGGTTCACCTCTTCGGAGCACCTGCAATGCAATAAGTTTTATCACCTGCTAGCTACCTGCAGTAGTGTTCTTGGATACAAAAGCTATAATCGAAGTGTCGGCCAAGCGACGGCAAGAATTAATCAGCTGATCAGGAAAGTGCTTGACTGATCTAGAAGGATGGACGCATGGAGAGAAAATGTAGCTTAATTAAGACGGGAAGTTCTGGTCTTGATTGGTCTAAGTATATACTAGTAGACTCCAGTTGTAATCCATATGTAATCCAATTCTGACTGGTACAAATTATAACTTGGTCGAAAGACGTCTGAATATCAGTCTATGACTACTTCACTCACATTTTGCTACGCCTACGCTCCTCGTGTGTCACATGTTCAGAGCTGAATAGCTGACCATCTGTTACACGTCCAAGACATTTCCAAATTGATAGTATAATATAGTGGGCTAATGGCAAGTTTGACTTCAGGTGTTTAATTAACTTCTCACATGCGTAAATTAAGCTAATAATGATTCGTGAATCATGAGAACTCCAAAAGTATCTACCTTGCAATATGGAGTATATATGCTAACTAGAACGACAGAAGCAACTGAAATTTGCAACTTCTCTTAATTCCATGCGTTTGTTCATGTAACACTTTGAAATACGGCAGCAAAATGGTCTTAATATATCCCAACTATTGCATGCCCCGTGATCCGACTTCTAGTTCTAACTAGAGACCGTAGTAGTAGATACTAATACTCGTATACAACCTACGTGTACACACGGGCAGTTGCAATCTGATTCCTAGTGCCAACAGTGACTTTACTAGCTTCTGTGTATTCTACATGTCTAAGCAAAAGTCAAATGTTTAACCGTGTATAAGAATCAATATATGGACCTCCCGATCAGGGTTTGGGATTTTTACCTGGGTTTCGATATGACCGGTTTGGCAGAAAATCGAAAAATTTGGCCGAAATTTTTAAATCAAAAATTGAATTTTCGGATTTTAAATTAAAAAAGATCAAATTCAAGCAAATCTGATTTTTTGGGCCGATTTTGACTGGTTTAAACTTTTACCGGGGGTTTGATATAACCGATAATTCCGATTTTCGGTTGATTATCTTTGAAGCGATTGATCACGTCGTCTACTCATGATTAAGGCCTGTGTTTGGATTAAAAGTCTCTGATCCGTTTCCAACAAGAGACTAAAATGCTCAGCCTTTGGGCCCTATAACATGATTGGCAAGGACTTGGCAACAGATTTCGTAATCGGTTCTGCAGTATGTGCTACGTAACTTCACCGCCAACACTTGTGAGTTTTGACCATCGATGTCACCAAATTAGCTTGCAGTCCGAACCCATCAAAATTCAACGATGCAATTAGCACGTGACACCTCTCAGTTGACATGTTTGGAACGGAGGCAGGGACAGCTCTAGGTAGCTATGGGCCTACGGCTGATGCAAGCATGGCGGATCAGAATGAAAATAATCAGGGGTCTCTGAGGTAAAATCGGCCACGTTCGATTGAGTTGTGGCCTGAAGGTGTCCCCTCATATTAAGCTAAAGATGTCCACATTAAATATACATAATTATATTCAATGAAAAATAATTTTTGGACCCGATATTCTGTGCACCCTGCTATGACACTGTAGATCCGCCCTGCAACCATGTGCAGAGTTTGATAATTAACTAGCACTGACCTTTTGGGGATGGGGTACCCCGGGAAGAATTTGTCGAGGATCCTGACGACGTCCTCCCTGTGGAGCACGGCGTCCGCGCAGAGGTAGCGGCCGGCGGCGTCGGGCGCCTCGAAGACGAGGACGTGCGCGGCGGCGGTGTCGCGGACGTGGACGTACGCCTGCACCGCGTTGGCGTACGTCTTGACCGACCCGTTGAGGTACTTGAGCACGTGCATCAGGCTCGCGTTCACCGTCGGCTGCAGCGCCGGCCCCTGCACCAGCACCGGGTTCACCACCACCAGGTCCACCCCGCGCGCCGCCGCCGCTTCCCACGCCGCCTGCTCCGCCACCGTCTTCCCGTAGCAGTACCAGTTCTGGCGCCATCAACAACACGAGATCGATCAATCGATCGAGCAACGAACGATGAGCACGTGCTTGTGAATGCATACATACCTTGGTCTTCTTGCAGAACTCGAGGTCGCTCCAGCACGACTCGTCGACGACGGCGTCCGGCGTGCGGTTGGTGTTCATGGCGACCGCACCGATCGACGACGTCAGCACGACACGGCGGACCGTGCCGGCCTCCGCCGCAGCGTCGATGACGTAGCGCGTGCCCCTCACCGCCGGCTCCACCATTTCCTCCTGCGCATGAAGGCATTGATGTGCTGCATCACTGCATGCGTGCGTGGCTGCATGCCATGCAAAACTAAAATGCTAGACGAACATAACTAATGGTCACTGAGAAGTGGGCCTAAGTGCAAGCAGTCTCTTCTGTGGGTAGAAGAAGAGATTATTAAGACAAACCAAATAGAATCCTCCGATAATGATACATAATAGGGTTTATTTGAAATGTACGGATTTCGCAGGAAGCAAAAATTTTCTTTTGAAATTCCTTTGAAAAACGGAATTGTGAGAATTCCATTAGACCGGAGATACAACTAAATCGAGTCCACCAAAGCATCTTTTTCCCCCCTTTTAGATGAAAATGTTTCTTTTCCATTAACCAAAGCGTCGATTTGATCAAGTGGATCACAATATTAGCACAGCCAGCATATCAGAACCGTTCCTCTTCAGATTAAAACTGCGATCCCCTATGGGGATGGCTGTATACGTTACACGTACGTACCGGATCGTCGGTAACCGGCGAAGCCGCGTGGAACACGCCGTGGCAGCCGGCGATGGCCGCGCGCAGCGCGCCGTAGTCGAGCAGGTCGGCCTTGCACAGCACCAGCCTCTCCGGCGCGCCGGCTAGAGCCCTCAGGTGCGCGTTCTTCTCGGCATCTGCACACACATGTCACCACGTACCCATCAAATGAAGCAGATTAATCGATCCACGTTGCAAAGACTGCGCCGCCGCCGCGCAAGAACCCTAGACATATTCATACGGACGTACATACATACCGGGGTTCCTCACGGTGCCTCTCACCGTGTAGCCCCTCTCCAGGAGGAGCTTGACGATCCACGACCCGACGTACCCACCGGCGCCGGTCACGCACACCGTCTGCCCGTGCCCGTGCGCGGGCGCGTCGCCGTCGCCAGCCATGGCGCGTGTGCGGTTACCGGGTAGCTGTTCCTTCGAAGCGAGATCAAGAGGCCGGCCGTGTTAGGCGATCAACTATCAAGTAGACAGAACCAGGGAAAATAATTTCAGAGGGGAAAAAATTGAACGAAATTTCGGTGGGTTTTCAAACTGGACAGAATTTGGACTTGAAATTTGACCAAAATTTGGATAAATTTTGACCGAATTTTGTCCAAAATCAAATTTAGGATGTAATTTGTCCAAATTCAAATATTCCTGAAATTTTTTGAACGAAATGAAAAAATCGGAGGGGGCGAAATCACCGAAATTTCCACCGAAATTAGTTTCCCTGGACAGAACTGAGAACAATATATGCATGGTAGCTATGCAAGCGCCTGCAGTGAGAAGCTGTGTATGTTCTTGGTAGGGTATTTATAGATGCGTGCGTGTGTTTGGTAGACTTGTTGTTTTCGCCACCAACAACGAGATTTTTTTTGACGTAATTTTTTTTTTGACGTAAACAACGGGATTTGGTAGAGGGCAGTGGTATGTAGTAGCTAGAATGCTAGATAGGATCCCTGTCTGCCTGGGATACGGTGACTTTGGGTTCACCTCCTTCCTTTTGATGTGGTCATGGCTTTGGCATGGTCTAGGTATTCTAGAATCAGATTCGGTGACCAATATATACTTGTCGTCAGGGAAAACAATTTTGTTTCGAAAAAAATTTCCGGAGGAAAACGAATTGAACAATTTTTCGAAATTTCGGTGGGTTTTCAAACTGAAGGAATTTGGACTTGAAATTTGACCAAAATTTGACTGAATTTTGTCCAAAACCAAATTTAGGATGTAATTTGTTCAAATTCAAATATTTCTGATTTTTTTGAATGAATTGAAACAATTTCGAGGGGGGGGGGGTTGAAATCACCGAAAATTCCAAAATTAATTTCCCTGCTTGTCGTTGTCGATGGAGAGGCTGCGGTGCGGTTTAGGTACATTCGCAAGGATGTATTTGGCCAAACTTTTTAGCAAAGCAAAGTACAACTATATACATGCTTAGTTTTGATCCTTCATTTATACATTTCTGGCCATCCGGAGAGATTGCCATGAAGGAACCAGCATATCTGGTATAATAATAGTAGTATCTGGTATAATAATAGTAGTATCTTCTTATTTGTTCCCGAATTGATCATGGTATTGATGGTGTGTGTTAGCAATCTTGATTTTCCTTGTATAGCTTGATTGTATTTGATCCTAATTGATCATGTAATCTTTCCTTGTATAGCATGATTGTGTAAATAACTATTGCCAATCCGGCAATGCTTATATAATGGAATCTTGGCACTGTTATGAACCTTGCTTCCCTTTCTACATGGTATCAATTTGGCGACACGATCCTACTCCACCTTTCCATCCAAATCTTCCACCACAAGCCCCACCACCCCCAACTCCGGTGTCGTCTCCACCGACGCCAGTGCCCACTCCCTCTCCACCAACTCCTCTGCCTCCCTGATCTCTGTCACGACGCCAGCCACAAATGTTGCCAACATCAAGATTGACATACCAGTGGTTCTTGATCTTGCGGCTTCCAACTACACCAAGTGGAGAACATTCTTCACTGCCATGCTCGGCAAATTCGACTTGCTACATCACGTAAACGGCACTGGCGACCCCTCGGCACACTCCGATTGGATCAAGCAGGACTTCACCATCCTCACTTGGCTCTATAGATCAATCTCGGATGAGATCCTCGATACAATCATGGAGCCTACTCATGAACTCTGGATTGCCACCAAGGAACTTTTTCGCAACAACAAGGAGAGCCGTGCGATCTACCTCATCGTGGAGTTTGGCGTTGTCATACAAAGTGATATGACCATCATGGCATATTGCAAGAAGCTCAAGTCCGTCGCAGATGCACTTTGCGATGTCGGTTAGCCTATCTCCGACAAGATCTTGGTGCTCAACATTCTCCGTGGCCTGAGCCCACGCCTCTCTACAATGACGTCGATCATCTTCTTGCAGGCACCCTTTCCCAGTTTCATTCGCACGCATTCTATGCTTCTCTTTGACGAGATACGCGTGAACAATACTGAGAAGGTCACCGCTGCCACTGCCCTCCTCTCCATGGCCTCCTCCGGCACAGGGCATATCCCCTCCTCCTGTGGTGATGCCTCATGCCGTGCTGATCGTGGTGACCAAAGTAGGTCTGGCAAGAACTACAACAAGAACAAAGGACGTCACAACAAAAACAATAGCGGTGGTGACCGCAACTTCTACAACAACTGAGGACCTACACCGCCTGTTGGTCCCTGGATCTGCTACTCACCGTGGAATGCCTAGGGATAGCAGTGGTCCGACACATGGTGTCCTGCTGCCAGCCCCAGCCTTCTCGGCCTGTGTCCACCATCTAGCCAACCCTAGGCGTACACCACGTCGTACGCACCATCCTTCATGACGTCTCCTCCGGCAACACCGTCATGGGACCAGTCTGGCCTCGTCTCCGCCATGAACAACCTATCCATGTAGCAAACCCTTCACGTTCGGTGGCTGGGTCATGGATAGTGGCGCTACCTCCCACGTGGCTTCCGATGATGGTCTTATTTCTTCTTCCTACCGTTTCAATTCTAACTCCTGTGTCACTGTTGGGAATGTTACCTCTGTTCCCATCATACGTGCTGGTTGCATGTCCCTCTCCACCCCCACACAATTCATTCCAACTCAGTCATGTTCTTGTGGTTCCTTCATTAGTCAAAAACCTAATTTATGTACGTCAATTCACTCGTGATAATTCGTGCTCTATCGAATTTGACTACTTTGGTTTCACTGTCAAGGACCTTCTCACCAAGAGAGAGATTCTACGCTGCAATAGTGATGGCGACCTCTACACCATCGATAGCACTCCTTCTGCGGCATCATCCCATGCTCGCTTGTCCACCGTCGCTACCTCTGGAGTTTGTCATTGTCTTTGGGCCATCCTGGACATGACATCATGACATCTCTTCAGAAATCATCTTTCATTTCATGTAATAAAGCAGCTGCCTCAAACTGTCATGCTTGGCGCATTGGCAAACATGTTCGGCTGCCCTTCTCTAGCTCTAGCTCATCTACTGTTGCTCCTTTTCAATTAGTCCATTGCGACCTTTGGACATCACCTGTACTCAGTGTTTCGGGTTTTCAATACTACCTTGTGCTCATTGACGATTTCTCTCATTTCTACTAGTTATTTCCCCTTCGCAAGAAATCCGAAGTGTTTGAACATCTTGTCACCTTTCATGTGTATGTTCAAAACCAATTCGGTCTTCCACTTCAGTCCATTCAAGCCGACAATGGTACTAAATTTGTTAGCTCTCATCATCACGACATCCACCTTCGCTTATCTTGCCAATACACCTCTCCACAAAATGGAAAAGCCGAACATGCCATTTGTACCATCAACGATGCCATTCACACGCTTCTTTTCCAAGCCCACATGACACCTTCCTATTGGATCGAAGCTCTCAACACCACTATATACCTTCTCAATCGTTGTCTCTCCAAGTCCATAAACTTTTCCATTCCATTTGAGCACCTACACAACAAACGACTCTCCTATGGACATCTTTGTACTTTCGGGTGTCTTTGTAACCCTAACCTAACCTCCACCTCCGCTCACAAACTTTTGCCCCGCTGTATGGCATGCACTTTCCTTGGCTATCCAAGCTCTCACAAGGGATACCATTATCTTGACCTCACCACTAAACGAGTCAAACATGACATGGCGTGTTTGATGAGGATGTGTTTCCCTTTGAGACCAGTCAAAACCCTGTGCAAGCTCACTCATTCGATTTTCT
The DNA here is from genome assembly GCA_036346255.1 of Ampelocalamus luodianensis. Classification (NCBI taxonomy): domain Eukaryota; kingdom Viridiplantae; phylum Streptophyta; class Magnoliopsida; order Poales; family Poaceae; genus Ampelocalamus; species Ampelocalamus luodianensis. The sequence goes on from CM070628.1 coordinate 6,273,847, forward strand.
TGACTTGGACAACACTGATCCTCCTGTTGCGATCCTTAATTTTTCCGCACCACTGGTTGCTCCTACCGTGCAAACTCTTCTCTTGATGCACCATCTGTCGTAGCATCTCTTGCTCCTGCCGCACGCTTTGCCGCGGTAGCCCCACCGCTTGTGTTGCCTACTACCTCGGCAGCCGATTCTGCCACGACAGCCCTACTACCTGTCACGCGATCTACTATGCCAGACTTGCCGCTCGTGCAGCCTGCCGCGCCACCTCCCCTTCCTGCCATGACACCACCTTCTGCTACCACAACAGCATCTCTTGACAATCTTGCTCTTATTGCTCGGCCAGCATCTGGCCCGCACACTATGACCACTCACGCGAAGTCTGGACTTGTTTTTGTGTGGACCGACTGAATCTTTCCACCACGGTCACCTCTATTTCTCCCATACCGAAGACATATCGCACTGCTCTTCATGATCCACATTGGCGTCAGGCTATAATAGATGAGTACCAGGCTCTCATGGATAACCATACCTGGTCTCTTGTCCCTCGTTACCTGGTGCTAATGTTGTCACCGGAAAATAGATCTTCAAGCATAAGTTCCTTTCCTATGGTTCTCTCGCTCGATACAAGAAACGATGGGTCGTCCGCGGTTATTTCCAACTACCGGCATTGACTATGACAAGGCCTTTAGCCCCGTCGTCATGCCTTCCACTAGCCGAGTGGTCCTCATCCTTGTTGTCTCTCGTTCCTGGCCTATTCACCAACTCGATGTCAAAAATATCTTCTAACATGGCACCCTCGATGAGACAGTCTTCTGCCAACAACCTTCTAGTTTTCTTGATACCACTCGACCACAACATGTTTGTCATCTCCAAAAATCTCTTTACGGACTCAAACAAGCTCCTCGTGCCTGGTACCAGCGTTTCGCTACATACATCCGCATGTTGGGCTTTGTTGCCTCCTCCTCGGATACATCTCTCTTCGTGTTCAAGGGAGGCGCTGACCTCACATACCTCCTTCTATATGTTGATGACATCATCTTGACTGCATCTTCCACCACTTTGTTGAACCGCCTCATCAATAGTCTTCATACTGAGTTTGCCATGATCGACCTTGGTGCTCTTCACCACTTTCTCAGCATTGCCGTGACTCGTACACCTGGAGGTCTATTTCTTTCTCAACGACAATACGCCACCGACCTCCTATGTCATGCCGGTATGCTGGAGTATCATGCCACCGCTACGCCTGTGGGCACATGGTCCAAGTTATCTGCCACCGCTGGGTCCCTTGTTGCTGACTCGTCTGAGTATCAGAGTCTTGCTGGCACACTACAGTCTCTCACCTTAACGCGACCAGACATTGCGTATGTTGTTCAGCAGGTATGCTTTCCTAGGAGCCGCACCTTGCCTTCATCAAGCGCATCTTGCGCTATGTTAAGGGCACCATCGACCATGGCTTGCAGATTCACACATCTTCCACAGACACCTTGATCGCCTACTCCGACTCTGACTGGGCTAGCTACCCGGACTCCCGCCATTCCACATCGGTTATTGTGTCTATCTTGGTGACAACATGATCTCTTGGTCGTCGAAGAGACAAACTACAACCTCTCAATTGAGCGCCGAAGCAGAATATCGTGCCATCGCCCATGTTGTCGCTGAATGCTGCTAGCTCTAACAGCTACTGCAAGAGCTTCATCATTCCCTATCTACGGCAACTGTGGTATACTGTGATAATGTCAATGCTATTTACATGTCCTCTAATCCGGTACAACATCGCCACACTAATCACATCGAGATTGACATTCATTTCATCCGGGAGAAGGTGTCTCTTGGCCATGTTCGTGTGCTACATGCACTATCATCACTACAGTTCGCTGACATCATGACTAAAGGGCTTCCTATTCAGCTATTTTAGGATTTTCGCTCCAGTCTCTTCGTTCAGAAGCCTCACGATTCAACTGCGGGTGACTGTTAGCAATCTTGATTTTCCTTGTATAACTTGATTGTATTTGATCCTAATTGATCATGTAATCTTTCCTTGTATAGCATGATTGTGTAAATCACTATTGCCAATCCGGCAATGCTTATATGATGGAATCATCCCGGCACTGTTATGCCGTGTGGTGTGATTCTCCAAACCTTGCTTTCGTTTCTACAGTGTGGAATCAATGTTGATACTTCCAGGTCCTCCACAGGAGGATCCAACGAATAGTATAATCATCTCTTGATATGGTGCAGTGACACTTCTATTTTAGACCCTTTTGACGATTTCGTGCTATTCTCCGATGGCTTATGCTTCGACGAAATTAACATTCTTAATGTACAGGCAAAGTACCATGTCAGGGATGTAAATTGTAAAGCAAGCTCGATCTACTGTGTACAAATTAATCATTCCAGGATCAACCTAGCACAATTGTGAAAAGGGACTTTGTGGAAAAGATGCTCCGGTTTCCGTTTCAAACCTGCTTCCAGACATACATCTATTATATATCCTTAAAGCAATTCTGTAAGTCTTCAGCTTCTGTTGCAGGACTACAAGTCTTGTGGTTGTTAACACAACAATGCCAAACTGCTACCTAATCCAACTCTGAAAAAGGGACATCAACGACATATTATCACCTGTAGTCACTAGCCAGTACCTCAAGAAACATCAACAAGCATCAGATCATAAAACCTAATGAAGAAGAAAAGTAGAACAATATCACGACACACAAAACATTGAACTCGATTTAAGTGAAACATTAACCATGGCGTTATCCAAATTCCACTGATAACATCAGGCACTCGTGTGTTGTTCATGTATTCCACTCATCCTATCAGATACACAGTGGTTGCAACTTGCGGCCCTTATTATCCAACCTCGCCCAAATAATACAGTCTAACCTTCTACAGCTTGGATGGCTTGGGGAAGATATCTGAGGTAAACTTCTGCGCCGCGCTTATGCTTCCCTTGATCTTCATAGCCCCTCTGCACATCAAAAGAACACATCAGTCCAAAAAGAATTCTACCAAAAAATCCTAAATTTGAAAGAAAAACAAAAGAAAAGTTTTTTTTTTATTCTCGTCACCGAATGAACGCAATTTGCGGGTTCATCTTCCCACTGGCGATCGCAAGGAAGTCGTCATCCGTGAAGGAGAAGGTCGCATCCGGCTTCCCCTCGTACGGTCCTACACATTAGAACCAAATATTTCAGGATACAGATCCCAAGCAGCCAAAAATCAAGAGTAAAAGGAGGGAAAGGAGATACCTTTTTTGACCTCGTCCTTCTTGAGGTCGACCACGAGGTGACCTCGCCCTTCTTGAGGTCGACCACGAAGATCTCCTCGTCGACGCCGAGTTTCTGCCATGTACATTTGTCGATTAAAGCCTACTAAAGAGTTAAGACCAGGGTTCTCATAGCCGGTTTCAAATTTTTACCGGGGGTATGATACAACCGATATGGCTGATTATCGGAAAATTTCAGTTGATTTCGGCCAAAAATTCGAATCAAATTTTGGATTAAAAATACGGCCAAAAATTGGTTGAAAATAATTTTGGCAAAAAATTCTTCTATAGTTGACAAAATTCATGCCAAACAAATTTTTCGGGACCGATTTTAAATTTTACTGGGATCCGATACAGCCGATTTTCACCGATTCAACCGAAATTTTGAACCCCGGTTAAGACCATACAAACGAAACAGCCAATACTAATCATGCGTACGTTACAATGGAACACTCGAGAAAGATCAAAGGTAGCCCAGTAGCCTTGGACGCAAGACGGCAAGAGTTTGTTGCAAAAGCTGTGCAACTGATGGGGCTACAGTTACTGTGTAGAAGAAGTCCGTATATTTTATTTTATTTTTATGTTCGGGAATTTTCCCATCCATCTACGTTAAAAAAGAAGAGTATCTTATCCGTGAGACGCCCACAAAAGCAGCATTTGAACTATGGTGAGTTAAGAATCTAAAGCTACATGTGTCACTGTGCCTCTACACAGTCCTCTACCTTGAGCCCTAACTCAATCCTCACAACAATTCCGGGTGAGATACCACTGCCGAGCCCCAGGCTCGAGCACTGGTCGGCTAGGCAGACAACACCGCCACTAACCAGCAAGCCCCAGCTCGCTTCTGTTGCAGATAATTCCTGCATAGATCGATCCTCTACTGCCCGCCTCATGTTGTCACACGCAAAAGGGCAAATCAGGTTGGGAGAAAATGATGAATGAACGCCAATTGCATTGCTCGATCGACCAACCAACTCGCTACCAACCCCGAGACCGCGTCGGCGTCGCCATCAGCGGTTCAAAGTACGCCTTGCCAAACCTGCTGCAGGCATCTCCGAAAGATGGAGGAGGAGTCATCGTCAGGATACGTCAGAGTAGTAGCTAGTTTAGCTGACGGTTCCTGTTAGGAACGGCAGATTGGATTAGACAAATACTCCGCTGCCGACTTGGATTTGCAGCAGGATTATAGTATTTTGAGGAAAAAGAAAGAGAAATGGTTAGATTTGTTGCAGTTGGATGATTATCTTTTGTGAGAGAAAAGGGTTAGGGTTGTTGTGGATGGTAGAGTAGTGGACAAAGAAGGAATCCGGCGAGTCTGGAGGAGCAGTATCGAGTGTGGGTATGAGATGAAGAAGAATCTTTTTTTTCGGGGAAGATGAAGAAGAATCTTCCTGGCGAAACGATTCAGAGTGACAGATTCCGGGGCTGTTTGGTTCCTAACCTGGCGCCCAACTTGCTTGGCCGGGTCTCTCCCTGGAACCTGCCGGCTTGTGATTGGTGTGGTCCCTCCATCAGCTGCCAGGCCAGCAGGCTGCCCAGGGCCAGGCCAGCGAAACGAGCGTCTCGGAGGCAGCTAGTTTATCCACCGTTTATTTTCTGATCCATCATTCTATTTTTCATTCACTAATTCCAGACATAAAATTCCAACTAAATAACTCATCATCAGATTTGTCTGATCAGACAAAAATCATTTACTCTTCAGACTACATTTAAACACCATTTTTTCCTAAGTATGAAATCCAAGACTCCAATCAAACAAGCCCTACTTCTTTATCCACATGTCACACCCACAGGCCACAACCCACGGGCTTACCAAGCTCAAGAAACTGCAGCATGCGCACAAGGGGCACGGCCCATGTTCGCTTTGTCCATCCATGCTCCATGGTGCTAGTTTCAGATTTCCTGTGCTATTAGTATGTGCACCGTTTCTTCTCATGTTGTCATGCACAATGGGTAAATGAAGGAAGGTAAAAAAAAAATTACGAATTTTAAAACAAATAGTTAGTATTAGATAGGGCAAATATGTATAACATAACAAAATAAATCAAATCCATAATTCGCCCCTACCTAATATTGAAGTCTATATCTATATCTAATCTTCAATTTGATTTATTTTTTATAGATTTGTATAGATTTGCAATCATCAGATATTAACTACTTTGCTTTAAAATTTGTAAATTTTTTTAAAAGAGATGTACTGAGGCAAACCCCAAACATAAAAAGCTGCGAAACTTCCTACTTGAAGTCTTAAACTACTGAACTAGTATAGCAGAACCACCAAAAAGGATGGCCAGATCACTGAGTTAAGCATAGTTGCAACAGAATTCAGGGGATTGTCTCAAGATCAGAGCAGTTGAGGTGACAAAGGATTTCTAGCTGTTCAAGTGCTCATCGCTCAAGCACGTCGGGATACATTACTTCTTCAGAAAAGAGACAACTACAGCACACACGACACGAACAACTGCGACTGTTAGCAGCAGTTCGTCACTTGATTGTCCATGGACCGGGCTCCTTCCTCTGTACAGCTTCTTCCAGCTACGCCGGCCTACGACACCGAGTAGCGCCGGTTCCTCGACGACGAGCTGGACGACTTTGACTCCGGCGGCTTGGCCGACGACCGCGGGCTCTGGGAGCTCCCGGACGTGTCCGAGCTCTTGCTGACGACCTCGCCGGGCAGTTTCCCGACCCACACCTTGTCGAAGATCCTCCGAGACCGCGACGACAGCGACAGCCTGCTGCTCTGGTTCGAGACGCTGCTCCTCGCCAGCCGCCGGCCGTCGTCGTCGTGGCGGTCGTCCACGTCGACGAGCTTCAGGCTTCCGAGCTGCTTCTTCAGAGGGGATGGCGTTGGTGGCTCTGGCAGCGCGCGGTCCTTCCAGTCGTCCTCCAGGTGCGTGATGGACCGTGTGCTACCGTTGGCCGTGCCGGTGGCCGATGCCAGCGGGCTGCTCCCCGTCGCGCGCAGCTGCTCGAAGAAGAGGACCTGCACGACGACGCGGAGAGGGAGGCGGTCGTTCTGCGCCGCGTGTATGCATGCTTCCTTGGAGAGCTTCTTGACGTCCATCAGGCTGGATATCTTCCTCTTCTCTACCTTCGGTAGGCTGGGATGCAACTGACAGAAGTAACAATTGTTTGCTAACTAGATGGATTAAACAAGGAGCAAAAAAACTGAATCAAGATCGTTGTATATAGTGTGATGATTCTTGTCAAGCGTACCTTGAGAAAGATATCGATGGCGGTGTACAGACCATCATGTGTTGGCCTAGCTGCTTCAGGCATGGATGTTGCCAATCCCACAAAGCTTGAAACAGACAGGTTTGGATCAGAGGCAACCTCAGCTAAGTACCCATCAACAAGCTTGCACAGTGTTAGCAGAGACTCATTCTCTACATTTGTCTCAAACATCTCCTTGTCAAGGTCGTTGAGAAAAATTCCATCTTCGGTTACTCCTGCACGACGCATGTATCTACCGACGAGTGTCTGGACTAGTTGAACATCGTACGTGGTCTGAGACGGCGGCTTGGACGGAATCAGAAGATCGTTTACTGACGCCTTGTGCAGCTGCAAGACAATCCTGTCCATCAGCTCTTCCTTCAGTACCTCCCCGGCTCTAATCAGGACAGTAACTTTCAGCAGCTTCAAGAAGAAGCGACATGAACAACATGAGGATCCCTTGTCTGACGGCAGTAGCCAAACGATGGTTTCGAGCAGATGCTTGTATGTCGTGGAGTAGACGTTGTCAACCAGTGTGTCGCAGCAATCAGGAAGCCATCTAGCAGCATAGGCCTTGAGAGCTTCTCCGACAACGTCAGGAGGGATCCTTCCTCTGGACTTAACCGCAACCATGACACTCTTGTAAAGGTCTACATCCAATTCACACAGATCTTCAACCCACCAGTCTTTGGGAACCGCCTGCGAGCTTTTCCGAGCTTCTACTATCTCATCAGAGGATGCAGATTTCCGGTTATAGGTGTATGACCACATCACATTGCACGGGTTAGCGGTAGCTTTGGAAGCAATAGAATCTATGCATCTTCCAACCAACTTTAGCTCCTCAGACCATGGTAAGAATGCATCTGTGGTCTGTAGCGCTATGATCGAGTCTTTCCAGCTTCTGAAGATGCCAGAATTCAGGAACACTTCAATCTTAAATATCAGATTGCTTTTCTCGACATCCTCAATCATCCCAAGGTACTCCGCTGCACATCTCGCGGCGACAACGTTGTATGCATTGAGGGTCACAACCATGCCATAGCAGAACTTAGCACATATTTCAAAAGTTTTCACTCCACCAGGGATGTCATGTATGTAAACTTCATCGGTGCCATTCTGACTAGCCTCGATTATCAGCCTTTGTAACAGGCTACTCTTAGAAAGGAGAGGGAACTGCAAATAGATTGAAAAGTGATCAAAATTACAGAGAGTAGCCAACTAAGGTTTTTGTAAGAAAATGGCCATAATTGAACAGTACGAATTTGTAGATTTGCTGTAGCATTATATCTGTTGAACAAATTTAACAAGTGGACTTCTTTAATTGAGAGGTACGTGCACTGTTGTCACCTACCATACAGAAAATTTAATGGAAATGGAAATCTGATCTAAAGAAACTGTGGGGAAGATTCTGAAAGCAACATAGATCCAAATTACAAGTGGCACCTGACAAAAGTTGTTACTATAGCAGCATCTTCTGGTGTGCTCATAGCTGTACATTGGCGGATGCACTATTTTAACTTCAAGTTCAATTCGTGCCTTAAGACACTGCAATATAATCTAGTCTGGTTCATAAATGATGCTGAGAAATTACCTTGTGCAGATAGAACCTTGCCTCTTCGACATGGATGATGATGTCTGACGGTAGGTCGGACAACACATATCTGCAAGAGATTGATTTGTTCAGAGTTACATGACTGTAGAGGAAGACATAGAACAAGAGAAAGTAGCACCATGAAGAAAACGTTGAAAATTGCATGGGCAAGCAAGAAACTCATGTCCTGTAGGCCTAAAATGAGTAGTATACTGGTCAGTTGGTCTTGGTCCTCAAAGCAAATACATGACCATGATGGTTATATGACAGAATTTACAGGCATTTATCTTTTGTGCAAAAAAATATTAAGGCATTCATGATTCATCAGAACATGGCAAGCAAGAAGTGGACTGGTGATTGACTAACGCATAGGAATAGCATCTCCTAATCAACAATACACAACGGTAAGACTTTCAAAGTAACTCTATTAACCAAACGTCAAGAACATTTCTTGTCGGCTGAATATTCTTGTTCAGGTCATGACATACAGATACACTTCAACCCTAAATAAAATATTCAAGGAATGTTTTTTGGTTAATGATGTAAGTCTCTGCAACTAAGAATGAAATACATGAAATCCAAGATCCAGTGGGCGTGGCCAGGTGGGTTCTAGGCAAAGGGGGAGAGCAGAAAGCGTGCAACATTTTGATCAGCCCCCAGAATTACAAGTAAAAAAATAAAAAGAATCTTATGATCCTTATTACAACCACTACTACCATGTTTTGTTTGTACAACCAAAAGGGAAGCACCAGCTTTTCCATAGCAAAAGGGTAGGCGCCTCGGTCAAATGCCGTGCAGAGAAACCCACGTAGCTTACGAGCACTCGAGCAGTAGCAGCCCCACATCTCAAAATCACATTAAAACTGCCCCTATAACCCCAAAAAAAGGTATTCTTTTTGGGAAACAAATCAAGAACACACACACACAGACCAAAAGATTTACACTTCGAAAACAAGCTCTTTTATGAGATAGCAATGCATTATTGTTTTGTTTCCACAAACAAAAGAACCTGGAAAGAAGAACAGAGAGCAAGGGAGCAGCAACCGAGAGCACTGCTGGGCCTATAAGTCAAGAACACTAGCACATCAAACACTATAGGCATTGTGTTGTTCCCACCGAAACAAGAGAAGAAGTAAAAACAAGGCAAGAACTTCCCATTTTGATCACACCAGTAAAGAGGTAAAGATTGATTGCAATGGCCAAGGGAGGAGGGGCCTCGCTCACCTGGAGTCGCCGCCGTCGGTCTGGAAGGCGTCCGGCTTGGAGCCAAGCTTCATGAACTTCATGACGAAGACGAAATGCTCTCTCTCGGTCTCGGTCTCGCTCTTTGACGACAACTTCTCTGTAGCTCAGCTCAGTGTGTTTCTTGCTTACATTTCACGTCTTCTTGCCTCCTCCGCCTCTTTCCTTGTTTTATTCAGGAAACAGTGGAGGCCAGCAGGTAGTAGTCCCAAGAAACGCACACGGGGGCAGAGAGAGAGAGAGAGAGATGGTTTGGTGAGAAGAGGGAGGGTGGTATTAACTCGGGCTCTTTACTACTGTGCATGCTGCGTTCTGGCGAGCCTAGTCTTTTCTTTCTCTACTATTTTTTTCAGTTGCGCTTGTCATACGGAAAGTTTTTTCAGATTACAACCCTGCAATCTTTTTTGAATATTTATTAGTTTTTAAAGATCTTATCCTTCTGGAAAGCTGGAGGGTGAAAAACATGTCTTGACAATGGAGTCCAAAGCTTATGGTTACTGCTCCATATGCATGTCCTTGTCAATGTTACTCTCAGGTAGTCAGGTGAAATTATTCTGCAGTTAGTAGACAATGTTAACTTTCAGAAACCGGATAGAAAGTTCAGTATGATTTCTTAGTCTGAAATCACAAACTCACAAGCAAATTCTCCGGCTCAAATTCCTACAGAAAATTACTCCCCAGAGTATTTTTATCAGCAATGAAGCACGAATCTTAACAGTCCATAGCTGTGGAGGAGCTCATGCATAGGACCAGGAGGCTCGTGGCTTCACCAGCAGTGCCACACACCCGGCCCCACTTCGGCGGGGGCCACTGTCGGTGACTACAAGACCAACACATGCACCGGGGGATCTTATGCGGGGGCATCTAGCTGTTGCCAACTATGTTTGCAATGCGGCAGTAGCTGCTGCTACCCTGCCGCTGTAGCTTGCTGCTCCGCTAGTTTAGCTTCTGTGTGTTGAACTGTGGCTGATGTCGCCAGCACAGCAGCTGTACATGCACGGGGAGGAAAAAGAGCTGCAAGTGTCGCTTGGGAATTGGGATTGTGAATTTGGGATTGGGTGGAGAAGCAAGGGAACAATGGACAGTGCGTGGTATGAAACAATATCCACCGTCCGATAAAAGATTTAAGATCGAGATTAATAGATACAATATTTTATTATAGTATTATTTTGTTGTAATAAATATTTTACTATTTCTACAGTATTACTATAATACCACCGTAAAGTATTAACACACACTCACAAAATACTGTTTGGCGTAGCAGAGATTCTGGGTCCAAGAAGTAGGGACCGACCAAAGAAAAGCCAGAAGGGACAAGCATTGGACATTTGCAAACAAGGTCATCAGGCATGCAGGAGCAGCGGCTGCTTTTTCTTGCCCTCCTCATCCCAAACATGAAAACATTTTGGACTGGCTGGCCCCTCTCTTCTTTCTTTTTTGGGTGTATTATCTGCTCCTTTTCACTCTTCATACTAGTGCTAGCTGAATGTGCATTTTTGCTATTTGCTAGTAGAAGAATGTGTTACATTTTGGTGGTGGAACCGATAACTATGCTATGAAGCACTAATACAGCTGAGGATATGTCATTTGAGCTTGATATGTGGGCATGTTTGGTTGCTAGCCACGGTTGTGCCAAATTTTTTGTGCAAAAGTGTGGTATGCTACTTTTTTTTTTACTAAATCGTTAGCCACAATTGTGGCACAATATGGCAAAAAATTGTGTCTATAACAAGTGGACAGCATGCTAAGATTTTGTGGCATGCCAAAAGTGCCTCGTCAATGCCAAAAGTGCCTCGTCAAACCAAACATCGGTCTAAGAAAGTTAAACGTGCCTCTGGGTTGTTGCATATTGTGGCAATGAACCAAACATGCCTACAGTGTTAGTGGTTATAAAGATGTGTAATGTCTATGTTTTTTTTGTTGGCCTAAACCGAAGATGAACACACGTGAACATAAGAGCGCAAAAAAGTGCTGCCGGAACAACAACAGTTTTTTTTTTCTTCTTCTTCTCTATTGCTATTGTTCACAAAAATCTTATTACATGGATGCCATTTTATTAAGAGCAAACAACTATTCGTATCTGGAAAGGATTCTACGTATCCTGAAGGGATACCACACAAACTCTAGAATCATAATGAATCCTGCCTAAATACTGTAGGACCACGTAAACAAACTCTACATAAAATCTAGATATACTATATGCACTAAGATTATTAATAATCTCTCCCTAATCTTTGTGCATACTTATTGAGACAGACGGTCTCAACTATGACTTGCCCAACTGTTACTCAAAACAGGACGACGGACACATCTCCTCAATGTCCCAAACTCAACTCCACGGACTCGACTCAGGACGGTGAACACATCTTCTGAACGTTCTGAACTCAACTCCACACACACACACACACACACACACACACACACACACACACACACACACACATACGACACTGTAACCGCCTAATACCAACACAACGCTTTCACCTTGGCAACTCACAACTCATCTTGTATTCCACCGACGCGCACCACAATTTATTCCACATGCACGCATGCATGCAAACAATCAACTCAACATGCTAACATGCGCACACACACATGACTCAGAACTACTGCTCCTACATGCATGGACTCAACTACATGCATGCGCTCGCCGACGAGATTGTGCTGCGCGGTCGCCGCTAGCTCCGCTATGCTCAGCGTCGCTGTTGACCCGTCGAGACTGGCCCGCGCCAAGTCGCCAGCCGCGCCGCGTCTCCGGATGCCCGTGCCCGCCGTGCAGCGCCGCCGCGTCGGCCGTGTCTTGTGCCGACACGCCGTATATGCCACCTTCATCTTGATTGCCCATACTGCATAATTGCTCTTCGTGAGCATTGGATAATGTAGTGAGACAACGGAACTCTCCTTTGCTATTGCACCCGACGTCGTCTCGTCACAGGTGACACCAGTACTCGGAGAGCGCAACATGATCTTAAGCATACACGGATCAAGAACTCAAGCTTTGATACCAATTATTGGCCCAAACCGAAGATAAGCACACGTGAGCACAAGAACGAAAAAGAAAATTGTGCCGCCGGAACAACAACAGTTTTTCTGTTTTTATTCTTCTTCTCTATTGCTCTTGTTCATAAAATTTTATTACAGGGGTGCCCTTTTATTGAGTGCAAACGACTATTCGTATCCAGAATCCTAAAGGGATACCACACAAACTCTAGAATCTATAATGAATACTGCCTAAATACTGTAGGACTACGTAAACAAATTGAGTGCAAACGACTATTCGTATCCAGAATCCTAAAGGGATACCACACAAACTCTAGAATCTATAATGAATACTGCCTAAATATTGTAGGACTACGTAAACAAACTCTACATAAAATCTAGATATACCATATGCACAAAGATTACTAACATTTTTCAGGAGGAATTTTACATGTATGAGTGATTACATATGGAATAACGGAACGAATGCATTTATGAATGAGTAGCTGTCATCGTTTTTTTTTTAAGAAACAGGCATGAGGACTGCCTATTATATTAATAAAACAGAAGCATAACACAAAGACCCGAAGGTCCGAATAGTCTATAGATTAATTACACAAGCATTATGTTCTCCAAGCATCCCCCACGTGGGTCCAGTCTTTTCCTTCTTCCCTGATCTTTGCAAACAACTCCGTAGTGGAGGCGTACCTTTTGTTCAAGGTTCTAGTGTTGCGCTCCTTTCAGATCTCCTAGGTGGTTAGTGTGACCATTGTGGCCATCGTTCTTGTTAGCAGATGACCCAAGTCTGTTTTGGATGGCTAGCCACGTGAATTGCTTGCATTTTTTAGGGGGGTGAAGTTCTCCAGGTTATCCTTTTGTAGTCTGTTGTTGTTGAACCAATAAATTGCAGTTCATAAGCTGATTTTGCTGTGTACTCCCCCCACGAGTTTAGCCTCCATGTGATCGCATTCGTGGCGGTTGTATCCAGGGTGATCTGGCTTACCCTTTCCCAGACTCGTAGAAATTGTTGGGCTAGCTGAGCTGTAATGACCCCTGGTAAGTTGTTGTCGTGTATCCAATGATTCTCCTAGAGCGCTGCATGAACTGTTCTGTTTTTTTTTTCGAATTGAGAAGCAAAAAATCTCTGGGGGCAGACTCTTTCAGGGAAGAACCACCTAGCCACTTTGAAGTCCAAAACTTAGCCTTTTCATCGTTTCCGACCATAACTGATGCGACCATCTTGAAGAGACGCTTGTCAGCTTCGTCACAAGGTAATTCCATGCGGACCCATAGCTTACTATTGGCATTCCATTCTTGACACAACCACCGAAGTCTGAGCGCCCTTGCGAATTTGGTGAGATTGAGGATTCCAAGTCCGCCGAGCTTTGTTAGTCGACACACCTTGTCCCAATTTACTTTGCATTTTCCTCCTGATACCGTTTCTACTCCTGACCAAAGGAATCGGTGCCTTATGCGGTCCAGGGTACGAAGGATTGATTTTGGGACTTTTAAGGTCATGAGGTAGTAGGTCAGGATCGAGGTGAGCACCAATTTCACCAGGGTGGAGCAACCAGCTGCAATGAGTAGTCTGCCTTGCAAGCCCACCAGCCTACCCCTGGCTTTGTCTAGTATTTGGTAAAAGTTGACCCTCCTAAGTCTTTTGTAAGTAAGCGGCATGCCCAAGTATTTGATAGGGAAAAATTTTTTGACGAAAAATAGGAGGCGAAGCACCCCTACTGTAAGGATAGATTAGAAGTCAAAGAGTTTAATTACAAGAGAGTAGGAAAGAATACACAAAACTCAACAAACTAAACTTTAACCAAAATCTCTCAACCAATCTACAAAAACTCCTCGAAGAGAAGGTTTAACCCTATGGATAACCAGGGCAAATGCTTCCTTAAAAATGATCCTCCACAGCTCCAAAGATACGATCGCTTGATTGAAAATGATTTTGTTCCTGAGAATCCAAATACTCCGGCAAGCCACAATTGTTACTTCCTTGAAGCACTTCAATCTAGACCGAAGTTTGCCATCTTGAATAAGTTCACCGACTGAAAAGAATTATCCCAAACGAAACCCACGGCCCTCCAACATCTTTGACTAAAAGAACATCCAAAGAAAAGGTGTTTCGAATCCTCGATGATGTGATCCGAGCAAAGCATTGATGGGGAAATTTGCGCGAATGGCCGCAAAATCTTGGAGTAGCGTGTCGAGGTTGATGTGCCCGCACCCTATTGGAACCACCGTGTTTTTATGAAAGTTCGTGTGTAGACCCGAGACGTTTCCAAAGTTTTATAGTATCAAAATTGTTGCTTTGACGTCTCTCTATGTAGGGGAAATGAAAATTGCTACATCGTCGGCGCAGAGAGATGTCTTAAGGGTGTCAAAATGGCCACGTTGATGGTCAAAATATCCCATCTCTGTTGCCATTGTAACCAATCTTTGCAGAGGGTCGATCACTAGAATGAAAAGGAAAAGTGGATCTCCTTGCCTCAGACCCCTTCTGTGGTTGATGTTGCTGCCAGGGATGCCGTTGAGGAGAATTCTGGAGGAGGCCGAAGACCAGAGAGCTGTGATCCAGCCTCTCCATCTAGATGGAAAACCTCTTCTCTATAGAAGCTCTAGCAGGTAATCCCAACGTACCGTGTCGAAAGCTTTTGCAATATCGAGCTTAAGGAAGAGTGTTAGTGTTTTGGATCTGTGGAGCCGAGTTTTCAGGTTTTTGACATATAGGAAGTTGTCATGGATGCTTCTTTTCTTTACAAACACACTCTGGTTTACCGAGACTAGGATGTCCAAGTGCGGTGCGAGACGTAGGGCCAAGGTCTTGGAGATCCACTTTCCCACCTTGTGAATGAGACTGATGGGTCTATAATCAGCCACCCGTTCGACCCCTTTTTTCTTTGGAATCAAAGCGATACTTGCTGTGTTGAGAAGGTGCATGTTCATCATGCGAAGGTTGTGGAAGCTTTGGAAGACCGCCATGATGTCATCTTTGATGATGGACCAGCATGATTTGAAGAATGTAAACATGAAGCCATTGGGGCCTGGTGCCTTTGCTTGGCATGAGAGCTAGGGCGTTGGGGACTTCCTACTCAGTGAAGGGTCCCTCCAGGCCCTCCAGGTTCTGCGGGTTGTAATCCATCTCCTCCCATCTGAGATCGTGGGTTCTTGAGTTTGGCGGGGACAACACCTCTTGAAAATTTTGTTTTAAGGATTCTTGTTTATCCTCATGCGAGATAGCCCATCCCTGCCCATTACGCAGCCTCTAGATGTGATTTTTTGTCTCCTCGAGTTGGCTTTTAAATGGAAGAATTTTGTGTTGGCGTCGTCCTCTTTTAAATTCATGATGCGACAGCTCTGTCTTTTCCTTTAGCGCTCAGTCACACCCACCCCAAATCCTCTGTGCATTTCTGAACTAGTCCTATGATCAGTGGCTAGCTCACACAGTAAACAGATATGGTACCGCAACCATAATCACAAAACTTTATTAATAAACAACAAAGTTGATTACAAGAAAGGCTCACGAGCTGACAATACAGAACACATCGGAAGTCGAAGAGCAAGTAGTACGTCCAGCTAATCTGTCACAGGCAACCGACTGGGGTAGCGGCCTAGTCATCAAGGTCTTCAGCAGCTGCAAGGTCCTTCTTCTCTGAACAACATTTTATTAAGCAAGAGTGAGCACAAACAACTGTGCCCCGCAAGTTACACCCAGTAATAGAATTATAATGCATGCAGGGATATAACAAAGAAAGGCTTATATAGTTGATTTTTGCATAAAGCAATGTTTCTTTCCAAATACTTGTACTAAGTTCCAAAGCAGATATTCTATAATTAAAAATTATTTTCTAAAACTCAAGTTTTATAGTCAGATAACATTCATCAATGAGTGATGAAGAATATCCTCCTATCACAAGGTTGCCCGCCCAATTCCCATTTGGACAGAGATCCAAAACCATTTAATCAAGTCTTTTGAAAACAAAAAAAATCAAAATCTAAATTGGAGTAGCTTTGCCAGCATGTTCATGACCGTGGACAGCTATTTGAATAGTTTTACACTCTGCAGAGGTTGTACAGCTTTACCTACACGACATGACCTCTCTAGTTTGTTTGGCATCCGTCGATATCACCGCCCACTACCTTAGGTGAGCAGTCTAGAGCTCGTGACAAGGCCTTTACAAAGCGTCATTCCACCGCAGTCCCTCTCGCTAAGGTTTCATCCCCTGTGGATAGAAACCCACAGGGTTCAGCCCCCTCTTGCGCCATGTGGGAATGTAAAGAAGTAGGTCATAAAAGACCACCCACGTAACCAGATGGAACGACCACGGTAAAACTTTACAAATTAGTAAGCCAGGTCTCGCCCATTCGAGACATGTGGTAGTACGATAGGGCGTAGCAAAGGAATACTCGAAGACCAGTCCTTAACTGACTTGGGCTCCTTTCCAAAAGAACCTTGGGCTTTGATCATAGAAATGAATCGATCCCATGCATGAACTTGCACCCATTCAAACATCCAATTCGCCCAAGTTCAAACTATTTTTCATTTTATTTCATGTTTTCAAAGAATTTTGCAAACTCCCATGACAACCCAATGTGATGGTTAAAATCTTTAGACAATAATTGAACTTTTGGCTGTAAGTTTCCCCAAATCAAGATTTTTTGGGTCTAAGCTTTGTCTAAGCATACTATTTTTCAACAAGTTCTAGTCATACTAGTGTATCGATCAGATTTTTATCTATGGCGACAAGGTGTGAGAGGTTCAATGTCTAAGAACTGTCAAGTACGAGATCAGTATTTCAACCATCCAACAATCCAAAAGCCATGACCAGGTCTATGGCCAGATCCACGACTAGATCCCACGACTGGATTCCACGACTAGATCCACAACCATATTCTTCGACCAGATCTTACGACTACATATCCCACGACTAGATCTACGACCAGGTCTCATGACTACGACCAGATCCCACAACTGGATCTATGACCAAGTCTCACGACTACCTATCATCCAATCTTTCCACATTTGATTTTATAATAATCCAACAATTGTATAATTCTATAATTCAGCAATGCTATATCCAACATAAGTCTCTTTTCATAACCCAACCCCAACAATCCAAAATTCAACAATAGCTTAATCATATTATTTGACCTCCAACGATCCTTCAATCCCATAATCCAATCAATAAACAATTGTATAATTCTAAAATCAAAATCCAAGAATCATGCATTCCTACCATCCAATCTTTCAACAATTGTACACTGCTATAATCCAACAATAAGGTATTCTTATAATCAAACGTCCCACATGAATGTATTCTTACAGTCCAATTCTTTCAATTCCTAATCCCTGACTACAACACATTCGGTACGATTCTCCATACTGTCAATCTTGATAATACATGGCTATACAATGGAATTGAGAATAACTATAAAGCTGAGAACAGGACATTAAATTACTTGAGTTAAAATAAGCATGCAATAATAATTTAAAACAGAATTTAGATAGTTTAAAATATTGGAATTCAAATATGATCAAAGGTGTAACTTGCCTTGCTTAATTAGCTGTTGTTCTTAAATGGCGTTGAAAAGCAGGGATGCGTCGAAAACTGGTTCTCCGAAGTCGAAAACTACACGTGAAAACGAGCCAAAATCAGATAAAATCAAAGAGAAAATATCAAGCTAGAACCAAAAGAAAGGTACTGGGTTTAGATAAAGATAGAAATTTGAATCACTCGAGTCGGAGTTCGAACGAAGGAGAACGAGCTCTCGGAAGTCTTGAAATTACAAGGTCAGAAGGAGGTTTCGACTACAGGTGGTCGAAAGGACTACCTAGTTGGAAGGAGATTCGACTGGTAGGAAAGATAGAGAAGGATTCGACTGCTCGACGCGGTCGAAGGAAGAAAGAAGGTTTCGACTGCTCAACGCGGTCGAAAAAAGCAACGATTTGACTACTCAACGTGGTCGAAAGAAGCAAAGATTCGGCTACTCAACGTTGTCGAAAGAAGCAAGGATTCGGCTACTCAACATAGTCGAAGGAAGCAAGGATTCGGCTACTCAATGTGGTCGAAAGAAGCAAGGATTCGACTACTCAATGTGGTCGAAAGAAGGTTATAAGAAGGATACAACTACTCAACGTGGTCGTAAGAAGGATAGCAAGAGGGATTACGACTACTTGACGTGGTCGTAAGAGAGAAAAGATTCGACTACCTGGTCGAGAGAAGGTTTCGACCCACTAGTCGGAAGGATGTTGAAAGAAAGCTTTGACTACCAGATCCAAAGAAGGATATGACTACCCAACAGTGGTCGAAGGAAAAGAGAGGTTCGACTACTCAATAGTGGTCGAAAGGTGGACTAAAACCGAGAGGGAGGTCCAAGGCTCAGCGGAGTGATCGAAGACGGCGCGGGCGCTCCGGAAGAGGAGGAGCTTCCGTAGCGCACAGGGCTCCGGTAGGTCTCTGGAGAGAAGAAAACAAGCACCGTATAGAACACGACCTTGCGAAGCCGATGGCGATGAGCACGCCACCGGAGAGGCCTCCACGGTGGCAGAAATGTTTGACAGCGGCACTAGAGGCGGCGGCGCGAGCTCCAGCCGGCGGTGGCGAAACTCGAAGCGCGGCGACCAGAGAGAGAGAGAGAGAGAGAGAGAGAGAGAGAGAGAGAGAGAGAGAGAGAGGAGAAATAGGGAAAAAGAAAGGGGAATGCGAGAGGCTCTAGGGCTTCTATTTATAGAGGAAGGGGGAGGACCGAGCTACAAGATGGAACGGTGTGAAAAGGAGAGGAAACATGCGGCGGGGCGGAGACAACATCAAGATGGAGTGGTGTGAAAAGGAAAAGAAAAATACGACGGGGCGAAAACAACAGCAAGATGGAGCGGTGTGAAAAGGGAAATAAAATACGGCAGGGTGGAGACAACAACTTTATGTGCACGTCAGAGAGACGGGATGGGGGCAGGCGCGGCAGAGGCGACAAGACGGGGTAGAGGCATTACTGCGCACGCTACTACGGAAAAAAAGGGAGGCGACGTGGAGTTAAGGCTGAGCTAGGGCACACAGGCTCGGGTGAGCTGGCGAGGGTGCTACCACGTGGAGGCGAAGGAAGGGCTGCCAGCGGGCCCGGTCGAGGAGAAAGAGGGAGGACTTTTACTTTTGCAAATAAATTATTTTAAAATTTTCGAGAATAGGAAAAAACCCTTTTTTAAAAAACCAGAAAATCCAAGAAAATACTTAGATTTTTTCTTTTCAACTTTAAACCTACTAAAACCCAGCAAACTCAATAATTTTTTTTTTGATTTTTAAAACTTAGGGGACTCAAAAAAGCAATAAAACTCTTTTAGATTTTCAGAAAATCAAGGAAACTCTTTTACAACTTAGAAAAAGCGATAAAATAATAAATTTATTGATTTTGAAATTTTAATAGAACTTTGGGATATTACATTGATGTGCCTGCACATCGATCATCAGGCCACGATCCTTGTCGCAGTCGAGGCGGGGCCACCGAGCTTGCTCGGCACTAGGTTGTAGCCCGTGTAATAGTCGGGGTTGGGGCCGAAGTCCCCCAGTCGTGATGCCTTGGTGCTTTGTGTTCGTGGCCAGCAGTGTGGTGTAGGTTGGTGTCGAGGCTGAGTTGGCCCGCCTTGCCCTCCAGTTGTCACTCTACTACCGAGCCTGCACTGTGGATGGGAGTCTCAATGAGGTTGAAGTCAGGTGAGTCCAGATAGTCATCAATCGGAGCAGCACGATTGAGTTTGGGGGGTCGCGTAGAGGCCGTAGTCCTACACATCCTGCTCCTTGAGGCTTTCGTGGGAGTCAGCCGGTGTGGCCTCGCCTTTTGGTGCCTAGGTTGGGAAGACGTGTCTTGCGCCTCCTGATCTTTGCATCTAGGGTGGCGTGCTAGCCTTCGGAGCACTGACCGGTGGGGTTGCAACTGGTGCATGCCGCTCCGAGGCCAAGCCGAGCGTGTCAACCACTGCACTCGTTGCCTTTGATGTATGCCTCTGCTTTGCTTAGCCATTCATCCTGAGCCTCCTGGAAGGACCTCGCCTGGCAATGCGTCAGCTCAGAAACCTCGGGCATAGTGTCGAAGACTTGGTGGAGTGCCTCCCTTAGCTGATTGGCGTAGGACGAGAAGAGTTCTTGTAGAGTCATGTCAGCTTTTGCCTTGAGCTTCTCCGTTGAGGGTTGGGGGCTGAAGCAATCTGGGCCCAAAAATAATAGCTAGTGATGGACCTCACTGCCCATCGGCAAGGCACGGCTGTGACCACCATCTCGGTAGTTATCGTCCGCATGGCCTCGCCGAGGCGACCGGTCGCGGTCGCGGCTGGAGCCTAGCCTCACCTTGCTGCCGCCCGAGTTGGGATGCCTCAGCGCATGGTGGCTTCCTCGAGCGTGGAGGCCGTCGTTGTCACCCCCATCTTCCTTGCGCCTCTGGGTGATTCATGTAGGGTGGTCATCGCAGTCCAAGCGATGCCGTGGTTGGTGTCGGCCTCAATAGTCATCACGTTGTCGTTCCTTTTGGATGCCTCCTCCCTCCTCTTGTTGTCAATTCCCTTGCTTGGACTACGACGTGCCATCAACTACCCCCCAAGCTCCAAGGGAGCCTAGTAGTGATCGGTTCATAGGGCATAATATCCGTAGGCGACGGTGTGGTCCTCAATGTAGTTCAGATGGATGATGACCCGGAAGGTGAGGCCACACCTCCATTGGTCCGGGAGGCTGGTGCTCACCTTAGCTGCAAGGGCCTCGCTTCGGTTGGCAAAGGTGATCCATACTACTTTAGCAATGGTACTTGGGTTGTCCATCCATGCCCAGATGTTGAAAGTTCTGGTGTCCTCCTTGCTCTCCGAAATGCCTTCTAGGCACCGGAGGGAGCATTTCCTACCGACGACACGCTCCACCAGTTCTGGCCGCCATGCATGCACCAGGACTCCTTCTAGGCAAAGTGTACCCGGAAGAACATGGCCGCGCCGAAGGCATGGCCGATGGAGCGCCATGGCCTGGACATGGAGCTCTAACCCTTCATGGTGGAATTTGCGGGCTTCGAGCACCCTGTCCCGGTGAGACTTTCACTCGAACTTGACAAGGAATTCCTCCAGGTGGAGGTGAGTGACCACCATCTTTGCGGCAGAGGTTGAAACGCCTGTAGAAAGCTTCGATGACTTGGTTGTCTTCCGCAGTGGGGCCTCCATCCAGAACCTAGGCCACCAACACAGTGGCTTCCCTATTGGCCCGGTCTCTATTGATTTGCGAAGTGTTGTTGATGATGCAGTAGTCTTTGGCTGGTCGAGTGTCGGGAGCGCCAAGGAACGCCATTGTCGCGGATCGGGCTCGTGCTGGTTCGGGCTACTTGGGAGGTCAGCGAGGTCAGCGGTAAGGCCTTGGGAGCTTGAGGGAAGACGCTAGAGAGGGGGCGCAATGGCCGCTGTGGATAGGAGGAGGCGCGGTGGCCGCTTCTCGAGCAAAGCGTGTACATAATGGGATCTCGGCAGAAGAGAGCTCTATGGTCAGAAGCAAAGCAGTTAAAGCACTTGCCTCTCGTTTTACTGAGGAACAAAAGTCATGCCGCACTGAAGGAGTTTTTGGGAACTTGGCTTTGATGCGAAGCTCGAAGGCTTTGGTGCCCGGTGCAGCGCCCCGCCCGACGCCACCAATACGGCTTCATTACTTGCTTCCACCCATCCTCCTCTCCGCAATCGAGCGATTTGCTTAGCGGATTGAATGCCACTGGGGCACTCTTGCCACTGCAATGGTTGAGCCCTTGACGACATGCCGATGGGACTGGCGCCGTGCAAGAAGCGATGCTGTAGGGGGTAGGGTGATGATCGGGTGCCTTGAAAGCTTTCCCTTTTTTACACATTGGCGTTGAAAGCGAACAATGTGGAGTTAAATCCGCCCTAGGAGTTCGCGCCCTAGGGAGTGCTGCTAGAGTTGAAGTGGGGAGGCCGCCTTGAAGGATGGTGGGTGGGGTAGTTGGTCGCTGGAGGTGGCTGGTTGACGAAGTGTCGTGTCGGCCTTTGCGGGCCTCCCGACCCCAGTCAACGTGCCCCACTTCCAACCGGGGCAGGCCCGCCGCTGGGGCTGAGGAGCGGCTGGTAGGTGTCTTCGAAATCTCCCCCCCCCTCGCTGGAAGATATACTGTGGCGCAGGATCCGCGGTGGCATCGGGCCAGACCACTGAAGAAGTCGATTTGGGTCTGGACTGGATCTGGACTCGTCGAGGGTGGGGGAGGCTGTGCGATTCGATGGGGCTGAGGGACGGAGGGATTAGGGGGGTGGATGGAAGGAGGAGGTGCGGGTGATGGCTGGAGGAGGGGGCTGCAGCAGGCGGGGGAAGGTGAAAGGCGGTGGAGGAGGAGGGGTCGCTAGGACCGCCATGCCGCTTACAATGTACTAAAACTAGCTATCATCGGTTGAAAGTAGAGTCTTTTGCATGAGTTTATAACAACACTTTTGGATCCAAATCTCTTTTGGTCGCAACGTTTTTTCCAACAAGTCGCAACATCTCAAAGAACCGTATGCAACATGTTTTTCAACAGGACGCAATATTTTTTTCCAACAGGTCGCAACATCTCAAAGAACAGTATGCAATATTTTTTTTCACTGGGTCACAATATTTTTTCAATGAGTCGCAACATATCAAAAAACAGTTGGGCATCTCATCATTTTACTGGCAACAGAAACATAAAAAAATACTTCTTTGAAATGGCAGAAGAAGAGATGGTGGTCGCGGCTGACGGCGAACCTATGCTTCCGGCCTCATGGCCACCCACGGTGCATCGCCGACGCGGGCCCCATGTCTCTGAAACCGTCCGCAGCCACTGACCACATTGCGGCTTACATCCACCACGCACCGCAGCCGGTGCTTACCTTCGTCGCGCCGCCGTTGTCACCGGCGTCATCCCTCCTCGCCTCGAGTGCGCCCTCGCCCGTGCTCCTCCTCAACGCCAGCACCTACAGCTTGCCGTTCGCCGGCCCTCGCTCCATCTTTGCCATTGGGCCCTATGCCTGCGAGCGCATCAGCTCGTCTCGCCGTCGGTCCCGTCCACCTTCACTACTGAGCCTATTTGGGTTCCTTCACCATGGAGAGAGAGAGAGAGAGACAAGCTGAAGAGAACAGGGGGGAGAGAGAGATCGCAGGTGGGAAAAGGGGAAAGTGAAATGAGACCAGAGAGAGAGCGCAGGTGGGGGATGTGAAAAATGAGAGGTTGAATGCTACTGAGTGGGAGAGAGAGAGAGAGAGCATGTGGTGGGAAGTGGATGAGAGTATGTGACTGAGAATCGTCTAGTGCGTTCGGATGTAAGAGTGTTATCAATTCCCAAATTTTTATCCTGCTTATTCTGAACATATCAAAACGAGGCTTATATTATGAGGGGCGGAGCCAGACTTAGCTATGCCCCGGGCTGGACTAGCTTCTTCCTTAGCCGAGCCTACTAAATTCTTTTCTTTTTTTTGGCAATTTCTCCCTGAAGTGTATCATACATCTAATCAGCCAATGGATCTGTGCGACGGAGATCAAAAAAAAAAAATCATAACAGGTACTTCATACCTAGAGCTTTCCTGATGTTGGCTAAGTCATGCATCCACCAACAGAAGAGACTTAACGAAAACGAAGTAGAAAGTAGGGTGTCCTCCACAGCGGGGTGGCTCGTCGAATCTCTTTTCGGATCTCGCAATCGCCAGTAATCATGATTCACGGAGAATGCAGCCTAAGGACCGCATGATACATTGCTACCACATTTATATAGGCTATAAGGGTATCAATCCAATCCAAATTATCTGTTTTATTTGGCATTCGAATTCGGTTGGTAGTGAATATGATTTAAATTTTTTCATCAGATTAACAATTTTCCCTTATTCATACGTGTATTTGCATTCACATAAAATATATGGATACGAATATGGTATGGACTTTTGTCATCCGAAATATTGTTTTATCCGCGATATTCGTATTCGTATTCGAATTCAATAAAACAATATATATATTTTATTGCAGTATGGCTAATTAGTTGGATAAGTATTTTTAGTTTAATATGAATTCATGTTTTTATATGAAATAGATAAACTAGAATGATTATGTGTGCTATGTACGAGGATAAAGTATCATAAATATTTTGCAATTACGTAAGTTACGAGGATATCCGAATCCGACCGAATTGAGTAGGTATTCGATTCGTATTCGTTACAATATTCGATTCGTATTTGTATTCGACAATATTCGAATTTGTATTCATATTCGTTTAGAAAATACGAATACAAATACGAAAAGACCATTATTCGATTCGTACTGAATTCAATGACACCCCTACTTATATATAGATATACGTGTGCATGCTCCCATATGTAAACATGTAATCAGTATTGTTATGTACATGATGCCATAACTATTCTCTAGTTCCGTGACAAGAAGCAATTTAAGAAGAACTAGAGAAATCTAAGTAAAAGGATCTAAAATTGTTTTGATCCCAAATTTTGCATGATAAATCTAAGTAAAAGGATCTAAAATTGTTTTGATCCCAAATTTTGCAATCGTAATCTAACCGTATGTTTGGTCTAACAAGAGTTGCTTCCATGCTTTCAGCCTTTCAACCTGTCAGTGAGTAGTGTTTAAGCTTCCTTCAGGAACATAAGTAGCCTCATCCCGTTTTGAGGAGCCTAAGTTTTTAGTGGACTTGAGCTGAAGTAAAAGCATAAAAGCAATTATTTGCGAAGCTTAAGGTCCACTTTGGAATGCAGGAATTCCACAAGAATTTCATAAGATTTTTTATATGAAACGCTTCAATTCCGTAGGAATCAAGAAAAAAAAAATCACGTATTCCAAATTGATGGGACTAAAGCAGGGTCAGGCGGGATCTAATTCTAGCATAATTGGGCCTTGCAGCGTCAAGATAATTTCATCTTCGGTGGCTTTAGTTTAGGTGCCTAGTGCTGAATTAATCCGAAGTTAATTAAGTGAAACCAACAACTAATCCCTGGGGATGTGTACCTCATGATTAGCACGGGAATGCTAAACATGGGATTTAATTATGAGCAAAGATAAATCTCGTCAAACATGCCGTTCCATGCACACTACAGATTCCGGATCTTTTGCTACGGACAAGACAAGCAGCTAGGATCTAAATGTGGCCAGTTGGCCCCTACTCATACATACCACCACGAACAGTGGCGGAGGCGCGGAGGCATGAAATAGATACAGGGGACCAGACAAGTACGCTTATTTTTTATGGCTATACATTAAATAAGAAATGGAGGTGTCTAGGGAGTACTTGAGTATTTTATTGCTAAATAGTACTCAAATTTTGAACTCTCAGATCTAGATTCAATGGATGAGATCACTTTGCCTCTTTCCCCCTCATCTGAGTACTATTTTATCTGAGAGTACTCTATTTTTTAGACACTGAATTTTTACATAAGTTATATACTAGTTTTACATAAATTAAATTATGTAAAAAATGGTGTGATTTTATGTAAAAAAGAGGAACAAAATAAACTATAAAAAACACAACAAAAACTACAAAAAAAACATACATATTCATGTATGTTGCGGAGAGAAATCATCAAGCATAACATGAATAAAAAAACTTGAGTACTCACAAATAAAAAAACACTCGAAACATGAATAAAAAAACTTGAGTACTCACAAATAAAAAAACACTCGAGTACCATTTAGCAATTCCCATAAGAAATTTAATGTACATGCTTAAAAAAATACCGCATACGTTCTTTAAATTTTAAACCGTATATCTTGGAGGAAGATGCCGTATACATGTTTAAAGTTATTTTAGACTAAAAGTTTATGAGAAGTAGAACATTTATGACAGAAAGGAGGAACCGTGGCCCCACCGGACTCCCCCTCGCTCCGCCACTGAGCACACCAACATGTACGTACGTACAATTCCTTTGAAGAAAGAAAGTACTTACTCAAGTACCCCTTCCCGTCGCCATGATTTGGCATCTAAGCACGCACGCCGTCTCGACCCATCCCATGTGTTCGTAGCCTTTGGCAACTAGTGACTAACCAATAGAGGGGTTAATTAACAAGCTAATCCTAGATTATTGCCCGAATGAAAAAGTGCTAATCTCTAGGCTAATCAGTTCCCTTGGAGTGATTTGCGTTGGACCACAATGCCAATGATCTAGCTAGCTACCTCATGATCATGATATATCATCACATTCTTCTTCTTCTTTTCAATAGTTAATGATTAACGCGACTGATATCTATCTATGTGTATATGATGGATGGGTGGCCATTGCAAATTGTACATACGTGCAAATGCATGATTGCCGCCAGGGGACCAAAGGATATGGAGACATGGTCCTCACCCTCTAACGGTCAAACATGGGATTATCTTAGCGTTTTTTACTATGGAGGTGGGTGTAAGCTTTTTGGTCTCCCTTCTTTCTTGTGAAAAGGGTGTCAATGTGGCATGCGATGGATTTCAGGGCTGAATCTAAGTGCTGAGTTTATGGCCTACCCCTGCAGTATGTCGACCATCGTGGCTTCCTAACTTTCCTTCTATTTGTGGGGACGAACAAGTAAGAGCATGTTTGGAACAGTTTCGGATTTTGGCTTTTCGCTAGGAAAAGTCGAAAGCTATCAGAAATGGGTGGCTTTCAGTAGCCATTTTTGGAAAAGCCAGAAGCCGCCTTCAACGTGGAGAAGCCGGAAGTCTATGGTTCAACGTGGCAGCTTCCTACGACTATGGCTGGTTGGGGTTCTGACTTTACCCTTAGAATTGAAGAAAATTACCCCCTTATGCCATGTATAAAATCCCAAACCCCATCCCTCTCACCCCATTCCACACCCGAACAATCCCGACTCCTCAGCCCACAGCGGCGGCGCTAGAATTTGCGCTCCTATGCCGCCTTCTGCAGCCTCCGACCGCTCCCTCTGCCTCGATCTCTGCCACCGACATCGTCCACATCGCTCCCTCCGCCCTCCTCGTCACCGCCGCCGCCTCCGTCCTCCTCCCCGACCGCCTACCCCCAAATCCGACCAGCGTTGCCCCCGACTGGCTCCCTCCTCCATCGCCCCAGCCTCCACCCTCCTCCCTCGGCGTTGTTGCCCCAGCCTCCCTCCTTCTCCCTCGACGCCGCCCCGACCTCCGCCTCCTCCCTTGGCGCCGTCACCCTGGCCTCCCTCCTTCTCCCTCGGCGCTGCTACCCCGACCTCCGCCTCCTCCCTTGGCACCGCCGCCCCGACCTCCCTCCTCCTTCCTCGACGCCGCCGCCCCAGCTTCCCTCCTCCTCCCTCGACGCCTCCGCCCCGACCTCGGCCTCCTCCCTTGGCATCGCCGCCCCAGCCTCCCTCCTCCTCCCTCGACACCGCCGCCCCAGCCTCCCTCCTCCTCCGAATGTAGACAACATGTCGCTATTTATTCGTTAGCATGTATCTGAGTTTAGAAATATTTGTAGTGAGAAATCAATCATGTCAGATCCCACAAGATTAAAAGTGCATTACAGTGTTGATACGATTCGTGAAGGTCCATACGGTGTTGACTTGAGTGGTTTCCTACAAGTCAGTATGGTACACCCAGACGCGGAGAACGCTCGAGTCGAAGATGTCCTACATTGGCTCACTTGCAGCTTCTCCTTGGACCCCGAGGTGTGCAGTGTCGTCCTACATGGGCTTTAGAGTCGGTCTGCCACACACATTCAGTGGGAGTTGAGCATACTGATACGCACGATTACATGGAAGGGCTTTGTGGAAGGCTGCCGGTACCGTGGACGCCTGCAAGTGCGTCAAATCAACCGACGAGTGGACCATTGGGCTGCTGCCCAAACTACAGCGTGGATACGGCGTGGACTACCCCAACCAGAGGTTTGATATGCAGAGCCACAGGCAACTGGTAATGAAATCACATTTCAGTGCACACCACTATTTTGCTTCTTCTTACGCCGTAACCACGTCTCTCTCCCCACCACAGTCTCCACCGTGCCTATCCGACTTCAGCCAGTGGATCGATGACAAGATCCACCCCTACGACATGTGGATGCTCCAAACACAGAAGAGCTGGGCTAGGGAGGACTACGAGGATCGTGAAAGGTGCCTCAAAGAGCTGCATACTGAGATGGAGGAGAAGAAGAGGCGGGAGAGGCTGCGCAAGGAGCAAGAGTGCGAGGATGCTAGGTGACGCGAGGCTGAGAGGGCGCAGAAGAGGGAGATCGCGGCAAAAGCTAAGGCGCAAGGCGAGAAGTACAACGCCGATCTAGGCCGCAAGGGCAAATGGCCACATTCCACGCAGTAGTTCGACCCTCTTCATAAATATGTCCCATGTATTTCTAATTCCCTAAAGGCATGCGTGTACCGTCCTTGGTTCATTAGCCCGTGTACCATGTAACCCCTTGTCGGATCAACTGTCATGTTGTTATCGTTGCGCCATTTCTCCAAAGTTCTCTACCGTGCATGAATTCCCTAGCACATACTACTTACGAATCATTGCTACCTCAATCGTCCTCACAAAATTCTTCAGAAATTTACTGCACTACAACAACATACGATGATCACAAAATATTATTGCGAGTCTAACAGATTTCGTACCCTTGAGAATCTACAAAAATCACAAAGGGACCAATCAACCTTGTCAGCACCCTTTATTTCCAAATAAATTAATAACCTACAAACAAGATTTGCTAAATGTATTACCTACAAAAATTGTCATTTATTCCCCACAATTCTTTCTATCGGATTAATAAAATAATAATGTTATTATTTCAAATCGCCTTACGATTGAGTGACACGCAGAGTAGCCGCTCTACCATTGGGCGAATGATCTAAGTCGCTCAACCACCGGATGGCTACTTTGCGTGTCGTGCCAACATTGAGTGACTTGGATCAGTCGCCTAGTGGTTGAGCGATTAGATCCAAGTCACCGAATGGTGGAGCGACACATGCTTATTTCTGTAAAATAAAAAAGGGAGGTATATTTCTGTATTTTAGAATAAAAAATAATTATTTTTTAAAAAATCACTAGTCCAAAAAAAACACTAGTCCAGGATTATATTAGTGCACACAGTGTTAACATAGATGAATATCATTCCACACAAGGCAAATATAAAAATAAACAACTAATTTGATTAATAAATAATGGTTGTGGTTTTATGATCGAGTTTACACTTATTAAGCCATGCAAGGCTGAGCACTAAGTAAAGAAACAACAGCGGAACAGAAACAACTCCAGCGAAAATCCATCGACTTGGCACAGACAACCGACTGGGATCAAGACCTAACGACCAACCTCCTCATGAGACTCCTCCTCGAAAGCAGACGAAGACTCCTCCACTTTAGCTAAATGATGATTGTAGCAAGAATGAGTACTCCGAGTACTCAACAAGTTATACCATATAATACAATTATAGATGATGACTTATTTCAAAGAAAATAGCATTTTATGGTTATTTTACAAAAGCAACACTTGCATTTGAATACAAATAGTAGATTGGAAGCGTAATTTTAAAAAAATAAAAAAAAATAATTTAACAAGTATTTTTACAAAGCTCACAAAGCCTAATCGATTTCTTTCACACAACCATATGAGTTATTGACACAACTGTTTCTCCCAATTGTTTTATGAAAATCTACCTCTCATGTGAAATTCCCGAGCATATCCATGGCCGCAGAGGTGGTACACTTTACCAACGCGATATAACCAGTATAGCTAGCACCAATCATAACAAAACATTTCCAAAACTTCATCTCAACAATTGACCCTCCCGTTGTGCATACTACTGGCACCAATCCCCGCAGGGGTTGTTGGTCCGTCGCACACCATTGGACCTGAAGACGGCGAACCGCTCATAAATGTGACTCAACCACTTAGAAAGAATCACATCTCTACCCTGGCACAGAGCTTAACCTACTCCCTGAGTAGTCAATGACGAGACTCTGTAGCTTACTAAGTTAGGCCTATCCCATACTAGGCATGTGGTCGTATAACTATGGCTCAATTCAATGGCGTACAAAGTTAAGTCCTTTTTTGACCAAGGCAAGACTGCCAAACTACTCCAAGTTTCCAACATTCATATTTTCCAAAACGCACATAACTCCACCATATCACAATTCTATCCACTTGCCTCAGTCTAAATCTTTTCTCACCCTGTTGATTAAGTGCAACCCATGCCATCAATGATTGACAACATGCTGCACACAACTTTTCACAGAGTATTTCATATTCACTTAGTCAGGTTTAGATTTGCAACTCAAAATGATATCAATAACCCGTTGCAAGGCCAAGCATACTGATTGTATCTAACCAACCCACGTTGATGCTATGATAATACCAACTAGTAATTAATCAAGCTAGGGTAACAAATGATTATGATAATACAATGAGCAAGGTGGCTATAATCAAGTAGGTGTATAGTTAATCCCAAAGCATTTAAGAATTGAATAATTGAAATATCATGCAATAGTTTGAATCAAAGTAATTTTAGAAAACTAGGTACAACATGGTCAAATGTACAACTTTCCTTGAAACAAGTCTTGGTACTGGCCTTGAGCTTGATCAACTTCTCCTTTCGCAAAAGCTCTCGAAGTATCAACGTCTATCGCAAACATAAGCAAAAATATAAATAAATACAAAACGGAGCACAAAATGAACTCCAAAAATTAAATAAAAATCACAGGAAGATAGAGCTTGAACTTAGAGACTTGAATGGCCTCAATCGGAGTTCGTATGGGGAAGAACGGGCTCTCGAAAGATTTAAATCTAAGAAAAAGAGAGGGAAAACACTATTTTAGATTTTTCGAATTTTCTTTCTAAAGGAAATCCCAAATTATTGCATCAACAATAATTTCAGAATTAAAAGAAAATCCCAAAAATAGGAAATAATGACTGACAGGTAGGACCCACGGTCTATAGACCGGGTCCTTGGATTTTGGTCCACGGGTCTACGGGCTTATGGTTCTATAGCTAGGGTTCTGACATGTAGGGTCCACATCTAAGTGGCTTGTCCACCGTAGACTAGGTCCACATTGACTGGGCCAGGGTTTTAGGCATGGGTGGTGCTGAGGTGACTAGGGTTTGCACACATGACAGACATGGAGGTAGTGACAGGGCAACACGTGGGATGGGGAGGCTAACGTGGCAACGACGTGGAGCGAGGTAGACGCGGCATGGGTTGGCACTGACGTGGCTGAGGTGGTGCGAGTATGGCAGACATGCAAGCAGCCATGTCGATTGAAATCGACAGCTACCAAGGCTCGACGACGGCGAACGGCGACGAAATTAAGAAGGTCATCGCGGGTATGCTTATGCTCCGACGAAGACATTCCTCAGCTCAAATTCAACGATGAAGGTCGATGAAGGGGTCAACGGCGGCGAGGGCAATGGTGGTGGCTCAGGTCGACGACTAGACGACACCAAAGGGCTTCGACGAGGTCTTCGACACTCGCACTGGCTTCCTAAGGCTCGAGTGACGCTAACAAGTGGCGCGTGAGGATCAATGGTCACCGGCAACGACTGGAACGCAGCGGTGACGGCGAGTCAAGGCAGTGGTGCGGCTCAACGGTGCGACGACGCTACAGGCTTCCTCCGGCGAAGATGGTGCGCGCACGGGGTTGAACACGCCAAGGCGATTCCGACGGTGTAGACGGCGACGACAGGAGCTCACCGGCGGCGGCGGAATCGAAGAAATTTCGAGGCTGCGGTCCTAGGGTTGGATCTTCAAATCCGGTGCAACGGCGATGATCTAGGGCTTAAGGCTTCAGGGGATTGGCGGCGGGGACTGAGGCGATGGGTTTGACGCAGACGTTGAGGACTTTCATAGCCTGGAGCGGCGTGGCGACGGGAGTGTCTGAGTGTGAGACGGCGGCGGAGTCCAGCTCATGCACGAGATGGAGATGATGAACAGTGCACAAGGCAAGTCCCACATGTCAGCGACTGCGACTAGGTGAGTTTGCGTCGCACATGCAACGTGTGCGACTAATGGGTGGGACCAGGGGCGTGCGACGGGAGAGAGAGAAAGAGTGGGCCATGACAAAAATGGGTCGAAAGCGAGGAAATGGGCCGGGATAAAGGAAACCGACCCATTTGGAATTCCTGGATTTTTAATAGTTTTTCTCTTTTTGAAAATAGAGAAAATCCAAATGGTAAT
Organism: Ampelocalamus luodianensis; assembly: GCA_036346255.1. Classification (NCBI taxonomy): domain Eukaryota; kingdom Viridiplantae; phylum Streptophyta; class Magnoliopsida; order Poales; family Poaceae; genus Ampelocalamus; species Ampelocalamus luodianensis. The sequence continues at coordinate 6,306,218 of CM070628.1, forward strand.
TTAAAAATAGCAAATGTGCTTGGAAAAATTCCAAAAAAAAAACTAAAAAAATACTTACAAGTACAAAGAACTCAAATAAATTAATTTTAGAATTAATTGATGTTTATATTAATCACATTAAATTGTTTTAACTTTGAAAAGTCCCATTTAAGCTTTATTAAATTCAATAACATTAGGTGAAATTTTTCGGAGGGTTAAGCTACTCAAAAAGGCCTGGGACTAAAAAATGGTACCCGGACGGATTTTCTGGATACAGATAATATCGAATGCAAATCGGGACTAAAAAATGGTACCCTTGACGGATTTTTTCAGGTATGGCGTCAGACCGGGTGGAAATTATCCGCTCCGTTTTCACCACTAAGTGTACTATTACATATGTAGAAAACCATGCTGATCTCAGGTCTAAGGATTTATACATCATCATTGCTTGAGACCAACTATTGATATATAGAATTATAACAATCTCAATAGTATCTTAATGTGGGGCAATTCAACATCATGTTCTCTAACATGTACTCACATTACTGATTCGATATCCCTATATCTATGACCGGTAAGATATGGTCATCAATCAATACATGGATCCTTTTAGAACGATATCATACAACAAATAACGAGCTTCACCAATAAATCACATATATGCTAATATTTATAAATGATAATTCATTTAAGGAATATAATAATATTTATTTTATAACTGATAAAAATAGACATGATACAATCAGGGGTGGAGCTGGCCATAGGCTAAGCCTCGGGCCGGCCTAGCTGCTTTTGGCTCAAAGTTGTATTTTACTAATTTTTTTTAAAATAATATATATGAACTTTTGATCCTGATCCTCAAGCCATTGCTCCAGAGTCCCGAGGCCTAGCTTCACCCCTGGATACAATCATATCTAGGGTTGTCTCTTAGGATATATCACTAACACGATATAACTTTAATCATTACAGCATTACGACATGAGATTCAGTGACATTTTTAAGGTAACTGAAGGTCGTTGCGGAGAGCCGCGGACGATTGAACATGCACGAAGTGTACCGCGCTACACACGAGGATGTCATCTCCTTGTTCATTCCATGCATGTGCTAGCCCTGTGCGATGGATAAGAGTCTCCATGGATTGCAGGCCAGGCCCCATGTAATGTTTGTTGGATAAAAACACAGAGAATTGACCAAACAGAAATCTAATGCAATCAATTTTGAGCTCCAAATTTTGCTGAACCAAACTGTACTTTCCGTTTCAGGTGTTCATATACATGTTCCAGACACGAGTCACAGTATCCGTTTGGTATGTAGTAGTACACTAGACCAGAGAGCCTAATCAAGCATGTTACTAGTACTACTTAGTAGCAGCATACGCTAGATCTGACAGAAAAATGAGAAAAATTCACCAAGAGGAGCGTGTATCTCCTGTGGTATAAACTGTAAGGCTTTATATCCCCACGTTTTTAGCAGAGCCTAAATTCACCGTAATTTCCTTTCACGGATTTGCTTCAAAACGCAAATTTCGAAAGTGTTGTGCACTCTATGCCAATGAAAAACGAAACTAAAAATAATGCCTGAGGACATAGTTTTTCTATAAAAAAACAAAATGAGGACATAAAAAAAAAAACAAGTTGAGGACATAGGTTGTGTTTGCGGCTTTGCGCCAATTTCTGCTACTGGTGGTAGTAGGCCTGCCTTTGTTTCTGCATTTTTGGGGTGCACAAGTGCATGGTTGCCAGTCTGCCACTCCAGCAAGAGACAAAAAAGAACGCTCGAACTTGGCCACCCATCTAGCCAGCCACCTAGCAAAGCTTGTTTCTCCAAAGCAGCATGCACTGCAGCAGGCGCCACCTTTTGTCACTCACAAGGAATTCACCAGAAACTGCTTTTGCTGAAAGCCTTCTTGTGTGCTGCTTTGCGTGCTGTTGCTGGTGTTGGCTTTGTTGTTGGTCAGTTCAGTTTCAGTTCAATTCTACTACTACTCACTCTCATCTACTACTACTTTCTCCTTTCTTTTGGTTTCTTATAGATGTGTTTTTTCCCCTTTTGGAAAAGTATTCCTGTGAATGTTGTGTGCTTGTGTCCTAACTTGATCTTTCCACGCCAACAATATCCACACCCCTTTTGTGGATTTGATGTGATGTGGTGTGCGATGTGTGTGCTGCTAGCTCTGCCGAAACGAGGAAAAGATGGCATTTTGTTTAAGCTGATATAGGCTGGAGGAGTCTTTATTTAGCTAAAGTTTTTCTTTAGACAAAAAGTTCAGAGATCTGTGTTTGACACCTTTGCGTAAAGGAAAGCTGTTGGTGTCTGTGCCTGCAGGGGCGTAACCTGGGGCGGTGCCCGGTGTGCACGGTACATCCGAAAAATTTAAACATACAGGAAGTATATAGGTATTACGATTAAATTGTTTATTTCATTAGATCTTAGTGAGAATTATTATACAAAACTTTAAACCTGCAAAGCGTACACCCTTATCGAAAATTTTCAAACTCCGCCACCCTTTGCCTATCTGTTTGCATTCGAATTTCCATGATTTTTGTGTTGCAGGGTCAGGGCAGTGTGATGCACGACTTACGCGTACTGTTCCAAATCACGCGTTGGAAAAACGAAGCGCCGAGCACGAGTGATGTATCATAGCAAAAAACAAAGCAAATATGAGTAGGTGTTGATGTCGTGAATCGTTTTGGAAAGCTGGTGATCGAATCATCGAATGCACGAAAACTCTTCATGACTAGTTCATTCTTCGAGAATGATTGCGTCACTGCATGACGAACAAATAATGGAACACGCTTTTTACGTCTCTTAGAAGACGAAAAAAAAAACTCGTGTACATATAAGAGTAGTGAGTAGCACCCATCCACTCTTGATTCATGCTTTAAAATTTGTGCATGTCACTATTTGGTGAAGCATAGAAACACCTCTAATAAAGCTTAAAAACATCTCTAACTCCAATACGATCGCGATGTCAGTCGGTAACAAGTGAAATTCAAGCGATACTGGATAGAGGGAGACGAAGAAATGTGTGTGCGAAGCCCGCATATTTTTTTTGTTCGTAAAAGCAAAGAAAAACCTCCGTACACATATAGGCATATTTTGCTATGGTAAGTTGGTAACCTTAATTAGTAACGTGGTGGTGGTGAACTGGTGATACGAGAACATATCATGTAATTCCTAGGTCTTAAGTACTCCCATGCATCCTCCTATGTGAGCCCCTCCATCAAAATCCCAATCACACGAAGGATGCTATCCTACCTCGGTACATTTTGCTAAAAGCCCTATATATGTTCCCTATTCTCCTAAATGTCCATATTAATACAAAAGAGGCTATACGGGACGTCTCGTCACAAACGATTCCCTAGAAACCGTCAGTATTGTAATTATCACAGACGGTTTTACAATCGCCATCGTTTATGTTACTAGCGATGGGTAGAACCGACTGTGATACGTAATTATCACAAACGGTTTTTAATAAGAACCGTATATGATAATTTCCAGACGGTTCTTAACAAGAACCGTTTGTGATTATTGCAGACGTCACAAACGGTTTTTAAATATAACCGTTTGTGATAATTCACAAGCGGTTCTTAACAAGAACCGTCTTTGATAATTTTGTATCACAGACGGTTTGTGGTTGGAAGTGTCTGTGATATATTCAATACCGCTTCGACTCCCACGCGATGCGTCTCTTCGTCTCTCGCTCCGACATTCTGTTGCTTCCATATGTGGTAGCCTCTTTATTATTTACTTATTGCACAACTACTTTCTTTAATAAAATACAATTTGGATAAAATGCTAAGTGATAGGGTTTTCTATTTATGATATTGAAATATTGCTTTGGCAAATAAAAGAACCCGAGCCTCCCTTGTTAAACCATGCATGTATAATACAGGGCGGAACTAGAATGGAAATGACCGGGGTTCACTATTTCACCGTACGTATAACAACATATATAATTTTGAAATAACATGGTACTAAATAGTAATATATCCAACAACTTTTAGCATCAATATTCCAACATAACCAATAGCAATATACAATGATAAAGAAGTAGCGATCAAAATGGTTACCAACATAAAGAAACTCACTAATAATATTATTAATTGTAGCAAGTGAAACAACAAAGGGCCAAATTATGGATAAAGATAGTCGATATTGGCAAAATACACATCCTACCTCAATGACCTATATAAAAAAAGAACAAAACGAATTAAAATTATCTAGCAAAAAAGTAAAATAGTCGAATGAAAGTAAATACAATATCTTTTAGTATTTACATTCTTTCAAGTTCATGAAACGATGAACCACAACGCCATTGGTAACTTTCTTCATTTCTTCTTTCTCCACGTAACAAATTATGCTATCACTCATGAAATCATCACTAGTGCGATTGCGCAAATAATTTTTCACAATTCTCATGGCTGAAAAACACCTCTCAACCTCTGAGCTCATTTAGTGTTTAATACTCCCTTGGTCCCGCAATATAAGTCCATCTTTTTTAGGAAGCATTGTCCCACATATAAGTCCATGGAGCTAATCAAAAGTACTGATTATTGCAATATTTCCACTCTATATCCTTGCTTTAATGCTAAACAAAGTTGTTTTAGTATAACATTTCATAGATATATGTACGGCGCAATAACATTAATTTATTCTTAAAACATGTCCTTAGTCTTCAATGTTGTGCCACGATAAAATATCCATGATAAACAAAATAGATATACAGAATAAAATTATAGACATCAATATTCTCTCTCTTCGTTCTCTTTCATCCACGTTATCAAAAATCCTATGTGGCAAATGCTATAGACAGCTAACATAAGCCCATTGTACATGCTCTTACGCGTACTGTTCCAAATCACGCGTTGGAAAAACGAAGCGCCGAGCACGAGTGATGTATCATAGCAAAAAACAAAGCAAATATGAGTAGGTGTTGATGTCGTGAATCGTTTTGGAAAGCTGGTGATCGAATCATCGAACGCACGAAAACTCTTCATGACTAGTTCATTCTTCGAGAATGATTGCGTCACTGCATGACGAACAAATAATGGAACACGCTTTTTACGTCTCTTAGAAGACGAAAAAAAAAACTCGTGTACATATAAGAGTAGTGAGTAGCACCCATCCACTCTTGATTCATGCTTTAAAATTTGTGCATGTCACTATTTGGTGAAGCATAGAAACACCTCTAATAAAGCTTAAAAACATCTCTAACTCCAATACGATCGCGATGTCAGTCGGTAACAAGTGAAATTCAAGCGATACTGGATAGAGGGAGACGAAGAAATGTGTGTGCGAAGCCCGCATATTTTTTTTGTTCGTAAAAGCAAAGAAAAACCTCCGTACACATATAGGCATATTTTGCTATGGTAAGTTGGTAACCTTAATTAGTAACGTGGTGGTGGTGAACTGGTGATACGAGAACATATCATGTAATTCCTAGGTCTTAAGTACTCCCATGCATCCTCCTATGTGAGCCCTCCATCAAAATCCCAATCACACGAAGGATGCTATCCTACCTCGGTACATTTTGCGAAAAGCCCCTATATATGTTCCCCTATTCTCCCTAAATGTCCATATTAATACAAAAGAGGCTATACGGGACGTCTCGTCACAAACGATTCCCTAGAAACCGTCAGTATTGTAATTATCACAGACGGTTTTACAATCGCCATCGTTTATGTTACTAGCGATGGGTAGAACCGACTGTGATACGTAATTATCACAAACGGTTTTTAATAAGAACCGTATATGATAATTTCCAGACGGTTCTTAACAAGAACCGTTTGTGATTATTGCAGACGTCACAAACGGTTTTTAAATATAACCGTTTGTGATAATTCACAAGCGGTTCTTAACAAGAACCGTCTTTGATAATTTTGTATCACAGACGGTTTGTGGTTGGAAGTGTCTGTGATATATTCAATGCCGCTTCGACTCCCACGCGATGCGTCTCTTCGTCTCGCGCTCCGACATTACGCTGCTTCCATATGTGGTAGCCTCTGCTGTTATTTACTTATTGCACAACTACTTTCTTTAATAAAATACAATTTGGATAAAATGCTAAGTGATAGGGTTTTCTATTTATGATATTGAAATATTGCTTTGGCAAATAAAAGAACCCGAGCCTCCTTGTTAAACCATGCATGTATAATACAGGTATGAACTAGAATGGAAATGACCGGGGTTCACTATTTCACCGTACGTATAACAACATATATAATTTTGAAATAACATGGTACTAAATAGTAATATATCCAACAACTTTTAGCATCAATATTCCAACATAACCAATAGCAATATACAATGATAAAGAAGTAGCGATCAAAATGGTTACCAACATAAAGAAACTCACTAATAATATTATTAATTGTAGCAAGTGAAACAACAAAGGGCCAAATTATGGATAAAGATAGTCGATATTGGCAAAATACACATCCTACCTCAATGACCTATATAAAAAAAGAACAAAACGAATTAAAATTATCTAGCAAAAAAGTAAAATAGTCGAATGAAAGTAAATACAATATCTTTTAGTATTTACATTCTTTCAAGTTCATGAAACGATGAACCACAACGCCATTGGTAACTTTCTTCATTTCTTCTTTCTCCACGTAACAAATTATGCTATCACTCATGAAATCATCACTGGTGCGATTGCGCAAATAATTTTTCACAATTCTCATGGCTGAAAAACACCTCTCAACCTCTGAGCTCATTTAGTGTTTAATACTCCCTTGGTCCCGCAATATAAGTCCATCTTTTTTAGGAAGCATTGTCCCACATATAAGTCCATGGAGCTAATCAAAAGTACAGTTATTGCAATATTTCCACTCTATATCCTTGCTTTAATGCTAAACAAAGTTGTTTTAGTATAACATTTCATAGATATATGTACGGCGCAATAACATTAATTTATTCTTAAAACATGTCCTTAGTCTTCAATGTTGTGCCACGATAAAATATCCATGATAAACAAAATAGATATACAGAATAAAATTATAGACATCAATATTCTCTCTCTTCGTTCTCTTTCATCCACGTTATCAAAAATCCTATGTGGCAAATGCTATAGACAGCTAACATAAGCCCATTGTACATGCTCTTACGCGTACTGTTCCAAATCACGCGTTGGAAAACGGTTACGAGCACGAGTGATGTATCATAGCAAAAAACAAAGCAAATATGAGTAGGTGTTGATGTCGTGAATCGTTTTGGAAAGCGGTGATCGAATCATCGAACGCACGAAAACTCTTCATGACTAGTTCATTCTTCGAGAATGATTGCGCCATCGCATGACGAACAAATAATGGAACACGCTTTTACGTCTCTTAGAAGACGAAAAAAAAAACTCGTGTACATATAAGAGTAGTGAGTAGCACCCATCCACTCTTGATTCATGCTTTAAAATTTGTGCATGTCACTATTTGGTGAAGCATAGAAACACCTCTAATAAAGCTTAAAAACATCTCTAACTCCAATACGATCGCGATGTCAGTCGGTAACAAGTGAAATTCAAGCGATACTGGATAGAGGGAGACGAAGAAATGTGTGTGCGAAGCCCGCATATTTTTTTTGTTCGTAAAAGCAAAGAAAAACCTCCGTACACATATAGGCATATTTTGCTATGGTAAGTTGGTAACCTTAATTAGTAACGTGGTGGTGGTGAACTGGTGATACGAGAACATATCATGTAATTCCTAGGTCTTAAGTACTCCCATGCATCCTCCTATGTGAGCCCCTCCATCAAAATCCCAATCACACGAAGGATGCTATCCTACCTCGGTACATTTTGCGAAAAGCCCCTATATATGTTCCCCTATTCTCCCTAAATGTCCATATTAATACAAAAGAGGCTATACGGGACGTCTCGTCACAAACGATTCCCTAGAAACCGTCAGTATTGTAATTATCACAGACGGTTTTACAATCGCCATCGTTTATGTTACTAGCGATGGGTAGAACCGACTGTGATACGTAATTATCACAAACGGTTTTTAATAAGAACCGTATATGATAATTTCCAGACGGTTCTTAACAAGAACCGTTTGTGATTATTGCAGACGTCACAAACGGTTTTTAAATATAACCGTCTGTGATAATTCACAAGCGGTTATTAACAAGAACCGTCTTTGATAATTTTGTATCACAGACGGTTTGTGGTTGGAAGTGTCTGTGATATATTCAATGCCGCTTCGACTCCCACGCGATGCGTCTCTTCGTCTCGCGCTCCGACATTACGCTGCTTCCATATGTGGTAGCCTCTGCTGTTATTTACTTATTGCACAACTACTTTCTTTAATAAAATACAATTTGGATAAAATGCTAAGTGATCAGGGTTTTCTATTTATGATATTGAAATATTGCTTTGGCAAATAAAAGAACCCGAGCCTCACTTGTTAAACCATGCATGTATAATACTGCATTCTGTATGTTAGCTCGCGAACACAGAAGTTGTGCTCATTCTCTCTTTCCCCCAACCATTCAGATCCGGCGGATCAAGGAGACTACGACTACTACGAGGACCCCAAAGTCGCTGGACAAGGTGTAACATCCCAATTTTCTGAGTTTAAAAATCTTTTAAATAGTTAGTAGGGAAAAAGTCACCATTTGGATTTATTTGAATTTAAATTCAAAAGCTTAATATTGGACTTTACAATTAAAAACCTTTAATGTGAATAATCCCAACATGAACATTAGCCAAAACTATTTTATTTGGGTTCTATGTGCTCAGTTATATTTTCTAGATTTTTCTAGAATTTTTCTGAGTTCATTTGCTATTTTCTATTGCTTATTTGAATTTCTGGTATTTTCTAAAAAGGAAAAGCTATTTAAAATCTCAGAAATCAATCGGGCCGAATTCCCTAACCTCGGCCCAGTCCTGTTCGCCGTCGGCCCAACTCCCGCGCGCGGCCCAGCTCGCCAGCGCGCGCGCCCGCCTCCGCTGACAGGTGGACCCCACCTGTCAGCCTCTCTGCCCTTCTCTCTCTCTCTCTCTGGATGCCTCGCTCACCCTCCGCCGTTTGATCAAGGATGAACGGCTGGATGCGCACGATATAACCGGAGGTTCCGATCGTCCCTTTGATTGTGGACCGTTTGATCTTGCATGGACGGTCAGATCTCTGAGTTGGTTTCGCGGCCGTGCCGTTTCGCACGCGCCCGCGCCTGAGCCCTAGCTGCTGACGGGTGGGACCTACCCCGCCACATCATCGTCGTCTCCGAATCTGTTAGGGATTAAATCGCGCGCGCTATCCGTTTTGGGCGTTCGTGCCTGGACTCTCGGGCGCCGCCTATATAAAGGAGGTAGCCCTCGGTGTCCGCACCCAACCCTAGCCGCCACCGCCTCGTCTTTGAACCCTAGCCGCGCGGGGCTCGAAGACCGTCTGCGCGCGCCAACTCCGACGAGCTCAAATGCGCGCCGTCGATGTCGCTGAGTGTCGTGGTCTACACCGTCGGCATCGCGCGAGCAGGGCTACCTCGTGGTCGCCGTGTCGCCAGTAGCCCCGATTCCGTCGAGCCGTGGGCCTCCGCCGCCTAAACCCGCCGCCGTGCGCCACGATCGTCCTCGTGCACCGATGAGCACCTCGATGGGTCGCCGTCGCACCTCTACCCCGGAACCACTCCCGCCGGTGAATCGCCGCGTTCGCTGGGACGCCGGTTCGAGCCTCCGTCGCTTTCTTTGGTGGCGTGGCCGTCCACGTCGGCGACCACCTCGGCGGCCGCGCTGCGTGTCATCCGCGTGGTCGCCTCGTCGGCGCATGCGTGGCATGGTCCACCGGTTCTAGATCAACCGGCTCGGTAGACCTAGTCTACCGTGAGCGTGTCTCGACATGGGTCCCGCATGTCGAATTTCGTTATTTCTTTTAATTCCCGAAATTCCTTCGCTATCGTTAGCATTGCGCAATAATCCGATTTTTCTTCAGAGAAATATTTCAGAAATTCTGGAAAATCCAAATTAGGGTTTCTTTTTAGATTTAAAACTTTAAGAGGCCATAACTTTTGCATCCTAACTCCGATTGAGCCCATTAAAATTTCTAAATCTATCTAAATTCGAGCTCTATTTATCTGAGATTTTTATTTACTTTTTGGAGCTTGTTTTGCCTCTGTTATTTATTTGTTTTTTTTATTTATTTCGTTTACGAGTGAGCGTCGATTAAATCGGGAATTTCGTTGAAGAAGGAGCACCCCAAGATCAAGATCAGTACATAGACCTTTTCCAAGGCAAATCATACCTTTGATCATCTTGAACCCAGTTTTCAAATTAATTTGTGTTAAAGTATTGCATTTTATGTTAACTATGTATTTAAATGCTTTGGACATAGTTATTATCCAATTTGTTATCACCCCTTGACTTTGTATGCCATAATTCCTTGTCACCCTAGATTGGTTTATTAGTTGGTATTATTGTAGCACCAACGTGGGTTGGTTAGATGCGAGTACAGTTGCTTAGCCATGCTACGAGTCTCACATCTCGTGTAGATTGCAATTATTAAATGTGACTAAGTGACTATGGAATTTTGTGTAAAACTGTGTGCTATGTGTTATTACTGCGTGATGGCATGTGTTGCACTAAAACCAACTGGGTGGTAAAGGATTTAGACTGAGGCAAGTGGTGGAAGCTGTGTGATATGGGGGAAGCTGTGTGCATGGGTTTGATAATCTTTGTGACTTAGTTAGAACATGGAAGTCTTGCCTTGGTCAATTAAGGGCTTAACTTTGTGCGCCATTGGCGAGCCTTCTTCATGCGACCACATGCTGGTATGGGACGGGCCTAACTTAGTAAGTTATGGATTCTCGGCATTGATGTTCAGGTGGATAGGTTAGGCTGTGTGCCAGGGTGGAGGTGTGACTACTTAGTGGTTACATCGCGGGACGGTTCGCCGCATCCCGTCGGTGGTGTGTGTTATACTAATTCTATGTGAGCTAGTATAGCGGGAAAGTACATTGGGAATGTCAATGTTTGAGATGAAGTTTTCGAACTGTTTTGTTACGATTAGTGCTTGCTACACTAGCTGTATCTTGTGGGTAAAGTGTACAACCTCTGCAGAGTATTAAATCAATCTATTCGAATAGCGCGTCATGATCATGGACATGCTCGGGATTTCACACGAGGGTAGTTTTCATAAAATATTGGGATGGGAGCTGTGTGACCTCAATCATATGGCTATGTGAAATAATCTGTTTAGCTGTGTGTCTTTGTGGAAACAAAAGTTAAATTAATATTGTCTATTTGTTTTGAATTATGCTTTCAATCTATTATTCGTATTAAATTGCAAATGTTGCTTTTATGCAAAAGAACCACAGAAGTCTTTTTCTTGGAATAAGCCTGCATCTATAAATTGCATTCTGTGGTATGATTTACGAGTACGGTTGTGTACTCACGCTTGTTGTAAAACTTGCGCCCAAACCTATAGAAGAGGAGGAGTCTACGCCTGCTTTCGAGGAGGACTTCGCCGAAGGTTGTTGATCGTTAAGGTCTGGATCCTAGTCGGTTGCCTGTGGTGAATTGGTGGGATCTACGCTGGAGTTATTTCCGTCTCTGCTTTGCTTTATTACGTGTTAGCCTGCGTGGCTTAATAAGTGTAAACTCGACCATAAGGTCAAAACCCTTATTTGTTATTCAAACTAATCGTTTACTTTATTTATCGTTTGTGTGGATCGATATTTACCTATGTTGACACTGTGTGCACTAGCGTGATCCTGGACTAGTGCAGTATACACAGAGGGTTTCAGAATCGTAATTCTGGGTCCCGACGCAAGGTGACAATGAAGAGTATTCTAGTTTCGAGTAGTCTTGGCCTCGCCTCAGTCTAGTTGACTTGTAGGCACTTGCATACGACCGGTATTGTCCAGGTCCCTGGTTAATACCAGTCATACACGAGCTGCCCCAACCGCTGCCTGTGGAGAGTTGTCTCCTACCTCCCTCTTTTGCTTCCGCTGTAGCTCTCGACCATATGGTCGAATCCTCCTTTCGACCGGGTGGTCGAAACCTACGAGTTCCGCTGCTCTTTTGTAATATAATCGTTTGGCCTGTTCGGCTCTTATGTAAAAACTTGACCCGACGCGGTATATGTCACTCTGATGTCTGTAATATATTGAATGGTTTCGTCTTACGACTTGTATGAATTGATCTAGTGATGTATCTGTGTGTGCTATCTACTGATCCAGGAAATAGCACAGTGTTTTCATAGAAGACTCAGTTTTGGGTCTAACAGACCTGGTATCAGAGCATACGACTGTAGAAGCCTTAGCTAGATTGGTCGTGCCATAGGACCCGAGTCTTATTTTAAAAAACTAAAAAAATTGGGCAAAATATAGCATACTTACTGCTCCTTCTTACCACTCTTAGCTCTAAACTTACATCTACCTTCGTTAAGTTTTCCGACTCTCTTTTGTTCAAAAATATAGATGGTCGTTCCATCGTCCGATGGTGAGTGCGTGGATCTCCTCCTTCAGCTGGTGAGGTACCTGGGCCAGTGTCGCAAGCCTATCCTCAGAAGCCGAAAGACTAGATGCGCATAGACCTTCTGCTAAGAGTACCCTCTTGTAGACGTTGTGGTTTGTATCTGGTGTCGTGGCTTAGCGTAGCCTATATGCTATGCTTTAGAAGTCATGTAACACTTAGCCCCTTAATATAATGCAGCCTTTTCAGGCTTTGTTTTGTATTGATTGTTTTTCTCGTTGGTTCTAGTTCTTCTGTTGTGCTCTAGAGGGCCTTTAAACCCTCATATACTCTCCCTCTAGTTCTGAGCCTCAGCGACTCTTCAGGATGCCGCCTAGGAGAGTCGCCGCCCCATCCCATGGTGCCTTTGCAGCAGACCGTGGTCGTGCTCAAATATTAGTTGTCTGGTTGTTTCCTTAGTCGAATATAATAATTTTAGGTATTGATTTTATTCTGCTTCGTTTTGCCCTAATGCAGTTCCAATCTAATTGTGATGTGTTGTACTAGTCGAAATCTGAAATTGTGATTAATTGGTTTGATACTAGTACTCGGAGATATTGCTTAGTGATACTGTGGGATCAGTTTAAATGCTCAATGAGAATAATCGTCATATACTAAAATTGGATTGATAGCTAGTTCAGATTTGAGCTCTAATTGTGATGCTTACTGCTGTCATTTAATTTCTAGTAATTATGTTACTTTCGATGGTGCCTAACTGAAATTGATCATCTTGTGTTGTGATCCTCCTTGTTCTTCTGTTAGCAATTGATCATCTCTAGCAATTTTGTTACATTGCCAAAGAAGGGAGACACATGGAAGGGAACACCACACTAAAACATGTGACACAATTTTCGGTACCTGCTAGTACACAATAATCCTATATCATACTTCATAATGATGCCTCTCAAGCTGAAAAAACCTATGTATGTAAATCAATTTTTCCAGTACCACCAGCAGCTACAGGACAACGTATGTGGATTCTATGTTTTCCACCATATGCAAGAAATCATGGGTGGTACCTATAGGACAACCAATTAGGATCCAGAGGTTTGTAAATATTAGTAATTATTTTGTTACTTATCAATTAGTATATATAAGTTCTTACAACTTTACTCTTCCTAGCGATAGGGCATCAACATCGGTTCAAGTACAATCAAAATGAATGAACTCTTCAAAATTTGAGAACGGCTCGCCACCTTCTTAAAGACGGAGGTCATTGACCAAAAAGGAGAGTTTCACTCGGCAGTGACTCAATAAAATTTTTAGTGACAAACAATGTTTTCTTACTGTATCTGTAAACATGTTGTAAAAACATTATGACAATTCATATATAATCAATATGTAAATTTGTTTATCTGTGATATATATGTGTATCTGTGATCGATATATGTGTATTTGCTTGTATATGTTATCTACATATTATTTTCAGAGGGCACGGCTATCTCATGACTAGTGAAAACTATATATATATATATATATATATATATATATATATATATATATATATATATATATATGAGAGGAACTATCATGACGGTTTTTGATATAAACCGTCTGTGAAGGTCTACTATCACAGAAAGCTACTACCAACAACTGTCTGTGATATGTTGGATATCACAGACGGTTCATTTGACTAACCGTTTGTGATATGTCTCCAATCACAGACGGTTGGTACATATAACCGTCTGTGATGGTCGACGTATCATAGACAGTTTTTTGTCGTAGTCGTCTGTGATAGTAGGTCTTCATAGACGATTTATACTACAAACCCGTCTGTCTGTGTTATGACTTATCACAGACGGCTCACAAACCGTCTATGGTAACCGTCTGTTATCACAGATACATAAATTCAGATGGTTCAGAAACCGTCTGTGATGATGGTTTAGAACCGTCTGTGATGACCCTTTCTGTAATAGTGCATCTTCTCCCCCCAAATCCATTCAAACACGACCTAGGGTTGGCACAGATCTATTTGCCCCTCTTCTCCTTGCCTCCTTCATTATTCTATGTTTGGAGAATGCACAGATCAAAGCCCACGTGCTGAAGCTCCTACAGGTCCTCACCTCCTTCATCCTTCTCGATCTGGTCGCCCGCCGAACTCCTCCTTCCACCCAGGACCACCGGCCACCGCCGCTGTAGGCGCTCATGGTTGGGTTGGGAAGGCACAAGATTTAGGTCAAGATATCATCCTTCCACCCTCATTCCCTTGCATTTGGAGTTTTTGGTTCATTTAGCCTTTTTTAACGGAATAGCAAATCTAGCCCCCTCGTGTCTAAAATGATAAAAATAACATTGTGGTAGGCTTGGGGAGGCACAAGATTCATGGCTGTAGGCACAAGATTTAGGTCAAGATATCATCCTTCCTCCCTCTTTCCCTTCTATTTGGAGTTTTTGGTTCATTTGGCCTTTTTTTTAACGGAATAGTAAATCTAGTCCCCTCGTGTTTAAAATGATAAAAATAACACCATGGTAGGCTAGATAGACGACACGTGTCCCTTACCGCGCTTCAAATATGCGACAACAACCTACTGTGCTCCCGGTCGGCTGCAAGAGCCGAGCGTAGGAGCATGCACACATAGTGAGCAAACAGTGGTGCACCGTAAGCAACCAATGTGCACTGTTCACTGTCAGTGTGAGAGGGGATGTGGCAGCCATCCTGCCACGGCGAGAAAGCACGATAACCAATAGGAATGTCATTGTTATCATTTCGTTTGCGGAGGACTAGTTTTCCTATTTCGTATAAAAATATGTTATTTCCAGCAAAGACTCCTATGTTGTGTTCCCCAAATTGAGGCACTCACGACTTGGGAGAGGGGTTCGCCAATAGAATGTCCCTCCCACCTTGATCTCGCCTACTCTTTTTCAATCGGATGGCTACGATGAAAGGGATGTACGAGTGTACATGAGACCTAGGAAGCACAGGATATGTTCTCCCGGTGATAACAGCTTAATCCTCTTCGCTAGTACTAGGTGCTTTAGCTGGCTCTTTTTTAGGTACAAGTATAACCGGCTCTTCTTGGTCTCGCACATAAAAAGTTTAACACTGTTGTAAAACTGTCAGCTTATCATTGACAGTAGGTGGCCAACTAATTGCTCTATCCCAACGCATAATTTTTTGTTGCAAAAAGTAAGCCTTGGCGTAGATTTTAACAAGGCTTTGCCTACTATGCCGCATATATCTTCCCTGTCTCGTGGACATCCATTCATGACCACCCACATGCCGCACAAAATGTTCTCTCCGATCTAATATTTGGGAAACAATTACGAGAGGGACATCCTGTTCGAAACGTGAGAATTTTATTTTATCTCACAAGCTTTCCAGTTTCATCATGTTTTAAGACTTGTTTGAAATGTGGGATTTTTTGTCACGTTCCTACCGAAAATGAACAGTTTCCTACAAAATTTCTATGAAATTGCTTTCCTCCACAAAACGCAGGAAACAAAACATGCACTCCTAGCTTTTGAATTCTTTTTAATTTTAGCCCCGTAACGCCACTCAATTGCAAATCTAACCTCCTTCATGTTTTTTTTTTGTGCAAATCTAGCCCCCATTCCCTCTCCTTCCGCGCTTGAGGAGCGCAGAAAGACACGGAAGCCTGACGCAACGCGGGAGCGGCCACTTACCGCGCTCGGGCACCGCGGAAAGCCACTTCCCGCGCTCACGCACTGCGGTAAGTGGCCGCTCCCAGGCCTCGTTGTCTTTCCGCGCTCCCCGAGCGCGGAAGGAGGGGGAGAGGGGGTCAGATTTGCCAAAAAAACTAGATTTGCAATTGAGTGGCGTAAGTGCGCCAAAATAAAAAAGATTTTCTAGCTTTTGGGAATCTTTCCAACGCCAACAATCAAAGCGTTCTAGTCATGGCTTGCCTCCTCTCTTCTTTTATCAATTACATTGTCCAATTAAGGGACCTACTCACTGACCAAATAGGCCCACCGCAATATATTCCTGCAAAACTCAATGTATTCTTGCGCCGGACTTTGTTTAGAACGCAGAAATAATTCCTACGGGAACTGACCGCTGCTTCTAATTTGGAACCGAACCATTGCTGTTCCTCTAAACAAAGATCGAGGTCCTGACCATCCGCCGTAAAGAGGCGACGTCTCATCAGTCATCACATCAAGCATCTCGCTCCTCGGTACTACTGTCACGACTGCATAGTGACGGGCGTTGCCACCTGTGGGCCGTGTCCGGCAGGGAGGGCGCCGTTTCTGACGGGCCGTGAAGCCGTCGGTTGCTCCGGCCGGAGAAGAGGTGCAAAAAAAAGAGCTAAATTGTAGGGTAGGTTGGGCTCGCCGTAAAAAAGGGCCGGTCTCGATCTCGCCCGTCGTAGTGACGGACATCGGGGTGAGCCGGAAGGCAAAAGATGGTGGAAAAGCCCACAAAAAGCTGTGAAAGCGAAGCCCACTTCCGCAAAAGTCGGCAGCGGCATGCCGTCATGTCGACGGACCGAACATGTCAGTCAGCCGCGGTCAGTCGCGCACCCCGCCCATATATGTATGTATGTGATGATAACACTAGCCATAAAGGTATTTAAAAACGTAATATTGTTAGAATTACTAAACATATATGTACCACACTCCAGTTATGACATAATTTTACTCTGAAAATTCAAGTTTGTAGTTGGCCTAGTTCTTCTTCTTCAACAACGTAGGAAACTCAACAACAACAAAGTATCTGTCGTAGGGGCGGCCTCACGGCCCCAATGACCCGACAAAGACCACAGGGCCTTCCCCAAGGACCCTATGACCGAAGGCACAGATGTATCAGGCATGCCCGCGGGGGGGGGGGGGGCTCAGAAGGCGTGAAGACTACCGAAGGATCGCCGAGGACCCCTCCTCGAGGGTATCAAGCATACTTTCGGGAGGCTCCGAAGGGGGTGCAAGGGCTATCGAAGGGTCACCCAAGCGCCACGAGCCTGGGAGTCAGAAGTCCCCCGGGGCCACCTCGAGGGGTCGAAGGGTGTCCAGGGCCCCTCGGCCCAGGGACACCCCACACGCTGCGAAGGGTAGAAGAACACCGGTGGACCAAGCGCACCAACATGATGGACCAAAGCCAGGAAGGTCCACCGTGAACCGAAGGCTACACGTAGGGGTAGGAAAAGCCCCTGCAACCCCTATAGGCGTAAGACCTTTTTATAGGTAGATCCGTAATCTCATGTACTCTATTGGAAGGCTATAAATAATCACTGTCCCCTCGTGTAATAACTAAGACACGATTTTTGAGACAATTAATACACTGACGCTTGACAATCGATCCCCTCTTCGAGGATCCCTCGGTCCCTCGTGTATACACCAGGGGTCCCCTTTTTCTACTGTCTAGTCTTTCTTGCTATGACAGTTGGCACCGTCTGTGGGGATCGGCAAGAAAGTCATGAAGCACAGCTCTGAAGCATCAACATAGCCCCTCGGAAGGTCGCACCCAAGGTCTCAGCGATCGAAGCGGCCGCGACCCCAAGTACCCCGAGGGCCAAGCGAAGTAGGACCTCTGCGGCAGCGACCATCGCCAGACCGCGAAAGAGGAAGCCAATAACTCCACACATGGAGACATCATCGGAAGTGACACATAGCCCAATGAAGCATCCCTTCCCAGGAGTCACTCGGCGGGTCCACCCCACCCGAGGCGACAGGCGTGACCCGGGAAGTCGTCTGTTTCTCTTGATGTGGATGTCGGTGAGTCAGATCTCTTCTCTCACTTTTGGAGCTCAAGTGACTACGTGCTTATCGCTTCGCTCGACTGACGACTACTTACCTTTGGTATGGTTAAACATACTGTTAGACTGAATCTTTGATTCTATTTTTCATTGCCTCGAGGTTGTAACACCTCTACTAAAGAAGAGAAGGAGGACTTCCTCCGCATGTAGAAAAGGAAGAAATAGGGAACTGGCGGACCTCCACCGAGAGATGTTGGGTCTTCGGCAGCTGGCGGAGGTGGCCCTCGTAGCCCCGCCCTGGCTCACGGCCCTTGCGCACAGGCGAAACACTTGAGCGGAGGAGGCCGCCCCTTCGACACCCACGACCATACCCCCGGCTCCGCTGCTCCGGGGGGGCCTAACTCCCTGTTGAGCGTGGGACTGGAGACGACCCACTGGCCGCAGGGCTTCAAAATGCTGGACGTCAGGCCCTTCGAAGGGTGCACAGACCCCTCAGAGTTCCTCTAGGTGTACGAAACCACCATCGAGGGTGGCGGAGGGTGACACCACTAAAGCAAAAAGCATCACCCTAGCCCTCAGAGGTGTGGCGCTGACATGGTTCTTCACCATCCCTCCCTAGTCCATATACATGTGGGAGCACTTGCGGTATCTCGTGCACAACAACTTTGAAGGAAATTACGCCGAGCCAAAGGACACGGGGCACCTGTTCGTAGTAAAGTAATCCCCGGGCGAGTCTCTCCGTAGCTTCTTCAAAAAATTCGCAGAGGTAGAATGCCAAGTGAGGGGGGTCAATGAAACCATCGTCATAGACGCAGCCACATGCGGACTTCAGAGGGCCTCCCTGTCGGAAAGGTTGGCTCGCAAGCCCACCTGCATGTGAGAGCTCTTCGACAAAATAGAAGAGTACGTGTAAGATCGAGGAGGCCGACTAGAGGGGGTGAATAGTCATTTCTAAAATTCTCTAAGGCTAAACTGATTTCTAATGTGAAAACTAACAATTCGGTTTTGCACAATTAAAACCTAAATCAACTAGTCTTTACTAAGTGCACTAACAATAGAAAACTATTGATAATGAAAGCAATCATACAAAGATATATAAGCAATTTAATTCTATAAATGTAAATTGTAATAGAGTAAAGCACAAAAAGGCAAACCACGATGAAACGATGATGTTTTACCATGGTGTTCGGAGACTTGTCGGTCTCCTCTAATCCACGTTGAGGTAAGTCCAACTACTTGGACCGGTTCCAAAATGAACCAACACCTCGATCCACTCGGGATTGCTCTTCCTCCACTCTGGAGATGGCAAGCACCAAACCACTCACAATCGCCTGGGTCTTCTCACAACGTTCTTTGAGAAGATCATCGCGCAACTCCTTCAAACCGTCTAGGTGTCGGCAAATACCAAGAGTAACAAGTCAGAGACGCTCACTTGAATGACTCAAGTGTCTAAGCTTAATGGATACACAATTCACCACCTAAGGCAACACATGCACTTAGGGTTTGCTCTCTAAGCTCACTAAGAGCAACACATGCACATAAGAGTGTAGAGGGCTTGCTCTTTGCTCAAGGAAATGTATAAGACACTAGCAACCTCACCAACCACTCCCACAACCGACCAAGATGGGTATTTATAGCTCACACGTAAAAACTAGCCGTTGGGGGGAAAAGCTATCGAAAAACAGGGAGGCTCGGTCAGACCGACCATGCTCCAACGACTATAAAACTAGCCGTTGGACACATCCGGTCTGACCGCCAACCAATGTCCGATCAGTCCGGTCAGTCCGGCCAACACAAGCCGGTCAGACCACTCTAACCAAAACCAAAAAAACAAATTCTCTGAAAAAAGCTGATCGGGTCACTTGACATGGAGGTCTGGTCAGACCAGCTAACACATGGCAGTCAGACCGGTACCCAAAACCAGAGAAACACACTCTCTGGAAAAAGCTGACTAGGTCACAAGACCCGGAGGTTTGGTTAGTCCGGACTTCTAACTACGGCCAGTCCAGACCAGGAAACAAAAGTTGATTTTTGCAAATTACTTCAACTCAATTTGCAAAACACATTTGCCAATTGATACAAGATGCAAACAAGGGATAAAGGCGAGATTCTCAACAAGTTGCAAAACACATTTGCCAACTTTTAGAATCACACCACAAGGAATAAGGTACATAGACTTAAACCATTTGCAAAACACATTCGCAAACTAAAGTCACATGCTACAAGGATTATGCATGAGCCTCAACTATTTGCAAATATTGACAACATTCTAACGAGAGCTAGAGCAAGCACAACGAGCTATCAACACATGACACTCTCAAGCTACTAGACAAGATCCTTCTTAATAGTACGACAACCTATACTAGCAATCCGGTCTTCAACCAAACACCAAGACCGGTAAAAGACTAGGAACACATCCTTAGCCCTAGCTAGTCATACCTTTGCCTTGAGCAAACTCTTGAAGCTTGATGACTCACATCTTTACTTTAAGTCCGGTAATTGACTTGAATATCATCAGCACATAATGATTTCCTTTACTTCGGGATATTGACTTGATGCTCATCAACACATGATGACATCCTTCATCCTGAGTCTTGATATGCATTAACACATGATGCATCCTTCACTTGCCCTCCATCAACACTTGATGGGTCTTCTCTCGACTTGATGATTAACTTATGATTATCTAAAGTCTCCATCATCATGGAACATAACCTATTTCACCAACTCATGAAAAATGTTAGTCCACATAACAATTGTCATTAATTATCAAAATACTCCATTAACATATAATGGCGAGTCTAGATTCTTCAATCCCCCTTTTGGAGATTGATGACAGTTCTCTTGCAAATAATTAAAATTGAATTAACATGAGTATATATCTACTACAGAAGCTTTATATACTCAAGGATGTATTTCAAAGTAGAGATCCTTAAAGTAAGTGGATGGAAGAAAGGGGTTAATACTAGTGAAATGATAAAATATAGAGTGAACTCCCCTTAAATGTGTGCATTTAAATATATGAAATGAAACAAAATGCACATATTCATGTTTGACTCTTGGTGGAGTTCATTCTATATTTTGGATCCAAAGAACGCAACAATTGAAGGATATGACAATTTAGCTCATGCTCATGAGAAAAATATGCATTCATAAAGATCCATAAACCATTTTGGGCAAATAGCAAATTGGTTTTCCCATATAATTGTTTACCCAAAATGTATTTTATTTTTGCTAAGAAAAACTCCCCCTTGCACAAAGCTCCTTTGATGCACAAAGGTTTTCTCCATCCAACCAATATCTCCCTGTATCATATATTGAAATGTAATCATCCAAAACTCATGATGACTTCAAACTCTCTCCTTTGACCATTCCATTATTTGCAACCAAATTCTCTCCCTTTGACATTAAGCACCAAAAATATCTCTATGTGGATCACACTTGAAAGATATATATTTTTTAAACTTCACTTGTAGATACGACGTGTCGACAAGACTTGAAATTGCAAAGTGCTTGAACTTCTCTCGCAAAGGTCTTCAAAGAAAGCATCAAAAGATAAAAGGAAAGAGAGAATCCACTCGTACATAGAGAGTACATGAGCTTGGTCAAGAGAGGTAAGATCGGCAAGGAATGAAATTAGATATCACTAGAGGGGATCCGTTGATATCACTTGAAAAGATGAATCTCATGCCGATGTCAAGATGATCAAAAGAAGGTACCACTTGAAAGAATATCACTTGAATGACAAAATTGCATTTGTAATCAAGGAAAAGGAATAGAAGGTAGCTTGCAGGGATAGCAACGATCAACTTGACTTTGAGGAGCAAAGAGAGTGCCTAAGTAAATTGGAAATCAACCATTTTGACAAAACTAGGCAAGTCACTTGATGAGGATTAAAATCTCTATGTATTATCTTTAATACATAATAAAAGACCATACGTCTTCATGATCGTAACCTCTAAGGCTCACGACCTTCCTGGTCGTAAAGATTCTAGAGGCTACTCAAATAGGTACCTGGTCGGACAAAGTTCTATACCTAGCCTCCGACCAGGTAACTGCTCGTAAAAGGGGATGAACTGATTCTAAGTATATTCCTTATCGTCTGATGAATGAAACACATGCGTGTATTCCATACCACGCAACGTTTCTTTATCCTAAGACACTGACAAACAACCACCATACGGTTGAGTGTCTCACAAATACTCAACCGCAGAGCAGTTGCTACTTCGTCAGCTGTCATATCGCTCCGACCAGTCGCGACACTTTACAACAGACGTCTTTTCCAGAAGTTACTGCCACTTCTTTAAGGGTTATTTAAAGATGAGGCATGGACGGAGCCAGGGATCAAGTCGCATCGGATTGAAGCATAGATATTAGCATCAGATTTGTGTTTCAAGCCCGATATTGTAGCATAGCGAACATTACTCTCAGTGTAAACATGATTAGTCCACCGCCTGGTCATAGGCATCATCTGTAATAGTCAGTTCATATTAATCAAAGAGCAGTCCTATTCTCTCCCTAGAAGTCCCGTACCATTTTCCTCTATTTATTTCGTAAGATCGACGACTCGATAATCGACATCTCTCTAGGTCCGGTCAGACTGAAGGCAAGGATGCGGTTAGACCAAGGGCTTGCGATTAGACAGGATGGGGGTCGCCGGTCAGTCCGGCTTAGACTGAATTTTGCATATTATAGTTCTGAATTTTGGAGAAAAGAGGGAATTGTTGTATTTTGCTCCAAATTTTCACATAATCATCGAAATAAATATATTTGGAGCATTTTCAACTTATATAGCCTTTAAAAATCCAATTCTTAAATATGTTTTATGAACTAAGCTTTTGTTTTTGGAAATAAAATCTTATTTTTATGAAACTTCTTGAAATGTGCCAAATTGAGCATGTGGTTGAATTTAAAGCATCCACTGTTATGTATGAGTCATTAATACCATTATAGATCTATTCATGTGAATAAATTTGGTTCAAATGATAAAACTCGCTTAAGCGCTAGAAAGTGATCACTTAGGTCAAAATGGAATTTTGACGAGTTTCGAAATCAAATAACGTTTGCTAGGTTGGTCTTTTGGAAATCTTTTGAATACCAACAAGGTTTAGAATAGCCAACACTAGGATTATCCTTTTGGGATGATTTTCAAATTCCTTTTGGAATAGATTTTATATAAAAATCTAGTTTATGTCAAAAACAAAGTACTGTGATCGAGAATTTTGGCTAGAAAGTTATTTTCACTTGAAAATAGATTTTTTTAGCCAAAACCTTTAGGAAACCTTTAGAAAGTATTTATATATATTTTGCAACTATTTTTTCAAAGGATTACTAATAGTTATGAGATTTTTGACTTTTGGCTAAAAGGCTCAATTTTGAAAAATATTACTAGTACTTAATTTATTTAGACACGCTTGGGGATGTCATATACATGTATATGGCTTAGCATTCCCTCATAATGTGCCACTCTCATCTTGCTCAAGATTTTAATAATGAATATAATGAACAAGAGCAAGAACACCCTTTTAAAAAGATTTTTGTGGAATGCAACCTACACAAGACATAAGGGCTAGATACTTCAATGTAAATACTTATTACCGAGATAGCATTGGTTTATGATATGAAGTGATCATCCTCAATCTTGGCTCCAATTTTGATATATGATGGATTCTACCTCTTCGTGTATGAGACAAACTTTCAATGCATCTCCAAATACCTATTAAGTATTTAAGCGTATTTTGGTACCCAATACTTGGTTGGGTCCATGAATATTAATCACAACACTTTTGGGCACCCAAAATGACCCTAGCAATAAGCTTTGGTGAACTAACACATCTAGCAAACACATTGCCATTTTTTTCCTTTCTAAGCAAATAATGATTATTATAAAGAATAGGCTTAGGAGTGATACCTTTGGGACAATCCTTACTAAAATATTCCTTTTCTTGGCAATTGTAGCAAGTTGAGCTTTTGTTTCCCCTTCTTGTCTTCTTATCTTGCTCATTGCCGATTTGCCTCATCTTTGAATGTCTTGATTTGTCATCCATTTGATTTGGGCACACCGAGGCTTTGTGGCCCTTCTCATTGCATCCAAGGCACTTGACATATTTCTTCATGTGTCTTGTATTGTGCCTTGTCGTGCTATTCTCCTTCTTCTTGGTATGAAGCCAATGCCACTCTTGTCTTGTAAGCATTTTTGCTTGCTTAATATCTCATCGAGAGTGACCTTCCCTTTGTAGTTTCCAAGTCATTCTTCCATTTTGTGACTTGGACCTTGAGCTCTTTGTTTTCCTTTACAAGGTTAGTCTTAACAAACATAGAGGAAGTAGAAGCATTTACTTTTGAGCAACAAGGCATATCAAGCAAATCCAAATCATCACAAGAGGTGGATATGCTAACCTTAGATGAAATGCAAGGACTAGGAGCTATACATAGCATATCATCTAATAAATTACATGTAATGCCTATATCCACCTTGGAGTTATTTAGCTCATTTAGGAGGAGAGTTTTATGTTCATCTTTTAGAACATCATAATTATTTTGAAATGAGACATACTCTTTCTTCAAAACTTTAAATTTTGATTTCTCCTTTCCTAGATACTCATTAAGCTTCTCAAGCATATCCATCAACTCATCATATGAAGGCTCATAATCATCATTTATCTCATTATTACCTTTTGCCATGAAGCATGTAGACATGCCAAATAATGAAGAAGACTCATTTGCATTTGAGAGGTTTGATGGATCATCTTTTATTGCTAGCTTGACAAAATGTCTTTCTTTGTCATCCTTCTTCTTTCTTGATGATGATTTGGGCTCTTCTTTATCTTCACCATTGTAGCGCCTTAGAGTCTTCTGGTGCTTTGTATTTGAAGATGTGCTTGAATGTTTGTGTGAGTCACATCTCTTCATGAATTCTTCCATTTTATTTATGAGAGTGACCATATCTTCTTCAGTGTTATCATCTTCCTCACCTTGATCATATTTAGATTTTAAAGTATGAATTCTTTTTCTTGAAGTTGAGGCCCTCTCCTTGAGCTCATCCTTGTCATTCTTGTATATCTCATTTGTGATGAGATTACCCAAAAGAGCGGTAGGAGTCATCTTTGGCAATTCGGGTGAATAAGGAATAACGTTACCAAGGTCTCGTATTTGTCTGGTAGAGCCCTAAGCATCTTGCGTATAATATCAAGATCGGTTAAATCACAAGATAGCCCTTTGAGCTCATTTACTATGTTATTCATTGTAGAATACATCTCATTGATGTTCTCATAAGGCAACATGGTAAATAACTCATATTTGAGTTTCAACCTATGCAATTTAACTTCCTTGACCGTAGAGGTCCCCTCATGGATTTCCATGAGAGTTGTCCAAACATCATGAACATTTTTTAAGATTGCTCACTCTATTGAACTCCTCCACACTCAAAGCGCTATAGAGAGCATTTAAAGCTTGAGCATCGTGTCGTAAGTTTTGCTCTTCCCTTTGAGTGGGGTTTTGTGGATCAATTGGAGTAGCAAAACCCGCATCAACAATTCTCCATAGATTTGGGCCCATGGCCTTAATATAGATTGTCATTCTAATTTTTCAATAAGCATAATTTGAACCATCAAAGTGTGGTGCACTATCGGGATGCATGAATTCCATAGTCGCCATCATTTACTCTCTAGACAGTTAAGTCTAATAAATGAGAGACCAAGCTCTGATACCACTTTTAAGATCGAGGAGGCTGACAAGAGGGAAGATGAATAGTCATTTCTAAAATTCTCTAAGGCTAAACCGATTTTTAATGTGGAAACTAACAATTCGATTTTGCACAATTAAAACCTAAATCAACTAGTCTTTACTAAGTGCACCAACAATAGAAGACTATTGATAATGAAAACAATCATACAAAGATATATAAGCAATTTAATTCTATAAATGTAAATTGCAATAGAGTAAAGCACAAGAAAGCAAACCACGATGACACGGTGATGTTTTACCATGGTGTTCGGAGACTTGCTGGTTTCCCCTAATCCACGTTGAGATAAGTCCAACCACTTAGACCGGCTCCAAAATGAACCAACACCTCGATCCATTCAGAGTTTCTCTTCCTTCACTCCGGAGATGGCGAGCACCAAACTACTCACAACCGACTGGGTCTTCTCACAACCTTCTTTGAGAAGATCACCGGTGCAACTCCTCCAAGTCGTCTAGGTGTCAACAAACACCAAGAGTAACAAATCAGAGATCCTCACTTGAACAAATCAAGTGTCTAAGCTCAATGGATACACAATCCACCACCTAAGGCAACACACGCACTTAGGGTTTGCTCTCTAAGATCACTAAGTGCAACACATGCACATAAGAGTGTAGAGAGCTTTCTCTTTACTCAAGGGAATGTATAAGGCACTAGCAACCTCAGCAACCACTCCCACAATGGGCCAAGGTGAGTATTTATAGCCCACACACAAAAACTAGTCGTTGGGGGAGAAAAGCTGTCAAAAAATAGGAAGGCTCGGTCAGACCGCAGGCACATAGCCGGTCAGACCGGCCATACTCCAACGGCCATAAAACTAGTCGTTGGACACATCCGTTCTAATTGCCAACCAATGGTCGGTCAGACTGTCCAAGCCGGTCAGCCCAGCCAACACAAGCCGGTCAAATCGCTCTAACCAAAACCAGAAAAACACATTCTCTAGAAAAAGCTAACTGGGTCACTTGACCCGGAGGTCTAGTCAGACAAGCTAACACATGGCAGTCAGACCGGTACCCAAAACCAGAGAAACACACTCTCTAGAAGACAGTACCCAAAGGGCAAAGACCCAAGCCCCACTACAAGACTAACGAGGCGCCTAGCGGCCCTCAGTTGATTCCTGTCCCGCTCGACAGAGTGGGCCCTGCCTTTCTTCAAACACTCTGGGGAGTAGAGCCGTTCCGGTGGACGAAAGACTGCCAGAGGGCGTTCCAAGAGCTCAAGCAATACCTCACCCAACTGCCAAGCCTAACTAGCCTGAAGCCCAGCGCATACCTCTTCTTGTACATCGCTGCCTCCTCATCAGCGGTGAGCGCAGTCCTCGTACAAGAAACCAGCGGGCAACGCCACATGTATTATGTTTCGAAGGACCTCTGTGGGGCTAAGATCAGATACATGGAGTTGGAAAAGCTGGCGTACCCTGCTCATGGCCTCGTGCAAGCTCCATCATTACTTCCTCTAGCATGCCATCATGGTCCCGACGTCCTACCCACTAGCACTGATGTTACGGAACAAGGACGCCTCGGGTAGAATAGGCAAGTGGGCGGCTGAGATACCTAACGGCGGTGCGGACAACAGCCAAGCACTTCCTGGGCATCACCGTCTAGACCATCCCAAGAGACATCAACCAAGCAGTAGACAAGCTTGCAAAGCTGGCAAGCTCTGATGAGCGCCTTCTGTAAGAAGTATTCAACGAGGTACTATAGGTGCCTTCGGATGCGCCCAAAGCAAAAGTGGTTGCGCCCAAAGCACAAGGGGCTGCGCACGAAGCACAAGGGGTGGTGCACCTCGTGCTCCTTATTGACGAGGCCGACTGGTGGGATACTATCGCCAAATACCTTACATGAGAAGAGCCCGAAGATGCTATCAAAGCAAATCGCCTCCAGCACCAGGCTAGGAATTATCGCAATATCAATGCCAACTATACAAAGGGGGCATCTACACTCCCTTCCTACGGTGCGTGTCACAGAAGGAGGGTCAATCCCTCCTAAGGGACATCCACGAGGGGCCCTGTGCCGCACATCAAGCGCTCGGGGCCTCATGGCAAGGGCCTTCCGCCAAGGATTGTATTAGCCAACAACGCTATGTGACGTGCAAGACCTCGTCCAGTGCTGCCAGGGGTGCCAGTGGGCCAGTCGCAATTTGAAGGTACCAACGGTCCCACTGCAGCCCTTGCCCTCGGTCTGGCCCTTCGCATGATGGGGACTCGACATCATCGGCCCATTCCCGGCGGCCAGGGGCAACCTCCGCTTCGCATTTGTCACCATCGAGTATTTCTCCACGTGGATAGAGACTAAACAGTCACCAAAATCACGACCGTCGTAGCACAGCGGTTCGCGTGGAGAAACATCATTTGCAGATATGGGGTGCCACACGACATCGTCACCGACAATAGCACCCAGTTCGATTTAGTATCCTTCAGAGCATTCTACCAAGGCCTCCGAACAACAGTATGCTTCGCCTCAGTAGTACATCCCTAGTCCAATGGGGCGGTCGAGCGAGCCAACGACAATCTGCTAGAGGAGCTGACGAAGCACCTCATGGGCTTGCTAAAGGGACTATGGCCCGAGGAACTTCAGAAATGTAACACTCTAGCCCAACACCAAGCCCGGAATACCACCAAACTACCCTAACTATTAGTTTTAACAACAATTAACAATAAATTTTAGCAAGCAATTCAATATTAAAACCCGTCCACGGGTCACAATGGCCTATGAATAACAACATGGCAAGCATAAATAATTAAACTATGGATAGTAAAGCAGAATAATAGTTTAAGACTTAAGCAAAACTAATCAAACAGAGACTATCGAATGAATAAACAAGTTCCAACCTACCATCTAGAATTATTCAATGTCTAACATGTCCTAAAAGAATAAACCATCACACTAAGGTAAAGTTCTCTCATGGCAATTGATCAAGTAATAGTGTAAGTAGTGTTCCAAGTGATATCCCTTCCCAAATGAAGTGTCGTCAATGATCACCTAAAAATAATAATAGAGCAAGGGTGAGACCACGACTCAACAAACACAAAAGTAAGCAATGAACAATGCTTAATTAGCAGTATACAATATCATCATCAACATTAATTGTTCTCTTTTCTTTATTATTAGGTTCAATCATTCAATTTTCTTTCTTTAGTTATATACACAATCATCAACTACTTTTCATTCTATGCATCTCTACACTACATGTCCACATACACTTCTTTTGCGTATACCGGTATAGCATGAGTGTTCACCCGTCGATGATACACTCTCAAGCCCATCCTCCTCAAGGATCGGGGACCTCCTCCACTCCTGTGGAGTTGTGATCAACATGATCACCTTCTCATATGCAATGATGTTTATGAATGCATAAATATTCATAGTTTCATCAACATCACCATTATCCAATAATATCATATCCAACAATAAGGAGTAAATAATGACTATTAACATTACTTGTAATTAAATAAATAAAAGCACAACAATTAAATAAGTAACTCCTCCATGAGTTCCCCTGCGACCAAGGCGGAGTGGAGATGTGGTGCCGATCGGGATGGGCCATGCCGCGCCAGGTGATCTCCCGGTCCTGTCGGTGGAAGCGCATCGTCAGGAGATTGAAATCCTAGACAATCGGTCCTAAGGACCAGAGCCACTGGACCCCAAGGACAATGTCGAAGCCACCTAGTGGTATGGTGAGCAAGTCGAGGATGAAGTGTTCCTGGTCGATGGAGAGGGGTGTCGCCTAGCACACCCTGCCGCTCGCCACCTTGTCACCGTTGGCCACGACCACAGAGAAGCCTGTGTGTGGCGCCAGCTTCAATCCCACCTGATCAACGAGCTTCGCGGTGATGAAGTTATGGGTGGAGCTGGAGTTGATCAGGGCCATCAATTGGATGTCGTGGATCATCACCGAAAGCTGCATCGTTTGGGACTTGCGAATCCTGGTGAGGGAGAGGAGGGAGATGGTGGCATCCTCGTCCGCCTCCTCAAGGTCGTCATCGTCTAGTTCAACCTGCAACATAAAGATGAGCTTGCAGAAACGTTGGTGGCCTGGCATAAACTTCTCATCGCGGTTGTAGCAAAGTCCCTTGCCACGGTGTTCCTCCATCTCGATCGACGTGAGCCACCTGAACGGCTTGGCCACGCCGACGCCCCCGTGGTGACCATGGAGGGCACCGTCAAGCCGGATGACGCCACCCCGAAGCTACTGCACTGGGTATAAATAGCTTGGTGTTTGCTGCCTTGGAGGATGTGGTTGAAGTCGCCGAGACCTGTGGAAACAGAAACAAGTGTTCGTAGGATCAGGCCAAGTCCATGGCGACCTCCAGGTTGGTCAACCGCTGGAGCTTGATGTGAGTCTGCAGGGGTTCGCCAAGTCCGGCCGTGAACAACATCACCTGTTGTTTCGTTGCCAGCCGCCTCGGGATCGCGCGCTTCCAAGTCCCTCATCGGCTCTCTCCTCTCCTCCAAGCTATAAAAGAGCCCGAGCAGCCTCCTCCATCTTCTTCCCCCCACCCAACTCTCATTCTCTCGCTCTTGCTGTTGTGGTCTGCCTGAAGCCCCGAGCTTCGAGTTCAAGCCGCCGCTCATCTCCTCTCGGTTCTCACCTCACTAGTGTTGCCCCCTCTTCTAACCGCGTCTTTTTGTATTCTAGAGCTCCTTGTGGCAATCCCCTCACACTATTTCAAATTTTTTTCGTAAGAGTCATTTCTTTTCCACTTCTCCTTCAGTCCTGGCTAACCCATTCATCGCTGTCCTCCTTCGCCTTCGACCGTGAGCTTCCCTACCGCCGTTCGCCATCATCCTTCGCCTTCAACCACGAGCTTCCCCACCGCCGCTCGCTGTCGCCGACCTCCCTCGACCTCTTTCTCTGTCCCAGTGAGTTCCCTATGCTCTGCTCTCCTCTTACTCTTTCGACCGCGTCGAGCAGTCGAGTCTTTCTTTCGACCACCTCAGGCAGTCGAATCCTTCTTTCGACCGTGTCGAGCAGTAGAGTCCTTCTTTCGACCGCGCCGAGCAGTCGAGTCCTTCTTTCCATCGCGCCGAGCAGTCGAGTCCTTCCTTTGACCTCATAGTCGAATCCTTCCTTCGACCTGATAATCGAAACCTTCTTTTGACCAGGTAGTCGAACCTTTCCTTCGACCTGATAGTCGAAACCTTTTTCGACCAGGTGGTCGAAACCTCCTTCGACCACGTGAAGTCGGATGATCAGTACTCGAAACCAAAGCTTCGAGGACTTTGTTCTCTTCTGTTTTAACTCCGATTTCAGTGAATCTTGCTCCTAAATTTATCTAAATTCAAGATCTTGATTTTGGCTCTGGTCTTATTTAATTTCAAGTTCATTTGTTACTTCTTTAGTATTTATTTGTTCCATTTGCTTGTTTGTTCCTTTTTCTGGTTAGTCCGTCCGAGTAGAGTTCAAAGAGTGGGAGATCTCTAGTTTGATCAAGCATAAGACTACCAATACTCTTATCTTTAACCAAGGTGAGTCAATACTTGATCATTTTGAGTGTACATTTTATGCAAGTTATATTCCGTTAAATTACCAAAATTACATGCTTTAATTCTGTAAGTAAATGTATGTTAACTCTTAAGATAGTTAAACACCCATTTGATGATTAATTATTTAGTATGCCATTCTTTGACAATTGAATCTATTATTTCATATCACCTTAATAACTATATGGTAATTTACTAGCTATAGGTTGTACTTAAGCGATATGCTAGTCTTACTTAAGTACTGGGGCATTATTATGCCCTAACCATCATCTCTTAAAATCGTAAAATTGTTTTTGGGCAGTCATGTGAGGTATTGATTGAAGTATTTGTGAGATAAATTAGTTTTCTCCTCAAAACCCCAAACTTCTTCTACCACATCTGGGCGGATGGTATGATGGTGGGTGCGGATGTAGCACGAGAATAGTGGGTATGCGGTATGAACCGCCCAGATGACCTTAATGACTTAATCCGGTGATGACCTCCTATTGTAAAACATGTGCAACCACAAGTCTGCAAAGTACAACTTGGCTTAGTAAAGTTATCAAACCCTGAAAGTCATCTCACTGGAGGGGTCGAGGAAGTGCAAGCGGCGGATGTGTTCGGCTTGAAGGGGACACTGAGGTAAGGTGAAGTTGCCAGCTGCGCTAGTCATTGTGGTAGGACCAGCTACGCTAGTAATTGTAGTGAACATCCCGCGCAACTTATGGGTGGTGTAGCCTATATGGGTGAGATGATGGAAGGGGCGAGATAATTTGAAAGGTTACTGTGATGATCTCTCAACCGCATGACCAAGGAATCATGTGGGCCAACGAGTTGATTATCTTTTGTGGGTAAAGTATACAATCTCTGCAGAGTGTAAAATGTTTAAATAGTCGTAGCTACAGTCAAAGGCGGACATTAAAGCTTACTAGAGTTAGTTCTTTTTCAAAAATCTTTCTAGATGGGTAAAAAAACTGATTGGGTGGATGTAACGCTGACTTTGGTTTGTTCCTGGGTGATCGTACCGAGTGTTGTTCCTGGGTGGTCATACCCAATGTTGTGAACAGTGGTCATAGCCACTTTTCAAAATAAGCATAGGTGGAGGTAACCTCTGCTGTTGTATTTATTGCACAATTACTCTCTTTAATAAAATATAACTTGTCAAAATGCTAAGTGATAGGCATTACTAATATTGATAATTGAAAACATTGCTTTAGCAAATAAAAGAACTCGAGCCACCTTGATAAGCCTTGCATGTATATTATTGTATCTTGTGTGTTGGCTCGCGAGCACGAAAATTGTGCTCGCTCTCGCTCTTTCCCCAAACCCTCAGACCCCGCAGATCATGGAGACTATGACTACTACGAGGATCCCGAAGTCGATGGACAAGGCAACGACGAAGAGTAGATCAGTTTCGAGTTGTCTAAGTCTCGTCCCTGTCTAGCTGGCTCGTCAGCACTTGCATACGACCGGTATTGTCCAAGTCTTTGGTTAATACAAGTCGTACACAAGCTACCCGCTACCCCAGTCGCTTACCTGTGGAGAGATGTGCTCTACCCCCTTTTGTTTTAGCTGTAGCTTCCGCTGTTTTTGTAATGTAATCTGTTTGGCATATTCGGCTCTTAATGTAAAACTCGACCCGATGCGGTATGTCACGCTGATGATTGTAATATAATATTTGGTTCGGTCTTCATCGTGTATGAATTGATTCAGTGATGTATTCTGTAAATACTATCTACTGATCCAAGGAATAGCACAATGTATTCAAAGATAATTTGGATTTTTCGAAATCTGGTCCGTCATTCTATTTCATAATTTAGAGGCTCCTTCACAAAACTTAAAAGATACTGCGGGGAGTTAATGTGCAGTAGTGCACAACTATAGTACGAAAACATCTTGTCAACCTAAATCCATTTTCAGTGTGATGTCTGATTCTTGTTTTTCAATAGTTGATATGATTTATCACACTGTACATTTCTATGCTGTACTTTTTGGAGCAACAAACTAATGTTCTGTGCAGTTCTGTAACAGGTCGACATCACGTGAAGTGAGACGACTTGACAGTGTTGCTCGTTCACCAATCTATTCATCTTGTACAGATAGTTCATCAACAATAAGAGCATTCCAAAAGGAAGTACGTTAATTGCACTTAGACATTATTGAAAAGGATCATTAATGAAACCCGAGCATTTACCTCCCATTTGAACCTCACTATTAGAACACTAATGCTCTAGTCAGTAGTGTCGGTGTGGTTTGTTCAAGATACTGGCAGTAAAATACACAAGGATTCTTCTTGGAAAGATTTATCCAACATGTGCCACTGTATCAGAAAACATCCTACTCTGAGCTGATTGCTGGTCTGTGGCTCTCGTTGAGTCTCCAGGTATAATTCTTTCTCATACGATAATAATAATCATCTGTTACGAAATCAGGAATTTTTCTCCATCAGTTAGGCCTACAGCACAATCACTGCAGTGACCAGCAAACCACTATAGCTATTGGCAGGATTCACATTATTATCATCGCCATGATGGCCGTTGTTGGCTTCCATAGCAACTCCCTTGTTAACTTTGGTACACTGGACTGGTAGATTTCATAGGAGACAATTACTGATTTCATGCTTATGCTTTTACATTTCCATTCCTAATGGAAATATTACTCTGTTCCAAGTACGTAGAGATTAAGCATAAAAAAATCCACTGCAGGTGGGCCTGGCGCTATCGTATGCAGCACCGGTTGTATCACTGTTGAATGGCTTCTTAACAACCTTTACAGAGACAGAAAAGGAAATTATTTCTGTTGAGAGGATTGTTCAGGTAAAACCAATAGTGTTTTGACTCTTAGTATCAAGCATCTTTTTCTCTAACTAGCTGAATGTCTATGCTTTGCTACCGAAGAAAAAAATTATATTACATTACATGCTCTGAACCTCCAATTCATTACATTCTCTGAACGTCCAATTGATTTGTTGTTAAATTCATGTGAATAAGGTGCAGCTCATGTTCCCAAGATGATATAAATCATATGTTTGGAACACGACAATTGAACAACATTAAGTCGAATATAGTACGATATGTACAAAAGAAAATATTCAATCGGGTTAGTAAAGAAGTTAGAAGTTTACTTATAACCATAATGCAAGCAATTGGCCAATAGAAGGAGGCAATAGATTGAAGAATCAAGGATATAAGTTCTGACAACAAATCTGTTGCATGCTTTAGGAATCCATTTCACACATAATCACACATGCATACTTATGCGGAAGATGAAATGGTCGCGTCAGTGACTCAGTGTATACAATGACGTCGACGAGGGCATCACTTCTGTGATCTCCTCTCTCGATTAGTGCCCCTCTATTCATGCTGCCCGCCTGCCCGCACACCTGTGTAGACACGTCAGCTTAGCCTTGTCCCCGCCTTCGCTCACTCGCCCGGTGCACGGCTGCCGGTCCAGCTCGTGGACGCGGTGTGTTGATGCTTGTAGTTCATGCATTGATAGTGTTTCAATGACTTGAGCATGTGGCATACACGGCTGCCGGTCCAGCTTGTGGACATGGTTTGTTGATGCTTGTAGTTCATGCATTGATAGTGTTTCAATGACTTGAGCATGTGGCGTACTGCAATTTCTTGTTCTTTTGCTTATATCATGGTTGCAATTAGATTTTAGAGCACCTAAATGCTGCATGCTGGATTATACAAAAGCTTTGCCATGCACATCCATCATCCCAACTATACAATCATCACAAAGCACTCTGCACAGATCATTACAAGATCTTAGAATTGATCACTTAAGTAGAGAGAGTGAGAATTAAAGCAGTAAGCTTACCTGCGGCGAGAACGACACCATTGCCAGAGCAACAGCAGTGTCACCAACACGGTTGCCGACCAGACATCGACAAACACAGAGCCTGTGGAGCTCCTGACTCACAACAGGAGAAACACCGACGGCGCAGGGATAGGCGGTCATGGCTGCCAGAGCACACATGTGCAAGCACGGCCGGCCATGGCAATGAGATGCTCCATTGAAGGCATGCCCTAACCCACTGCGTTGTCATGCTCCACCCTAGTTGCGACTCGTGTGTAAGTCACACCCGCAGCACTACCCTCGCCGCTTCAACTCACATGCTCACGTGGCCGCTGCCATGGACACTCTAGCGCCTCGTCCTCTTATCACACATTGATTCAAATGATATAAATCTCCAATATAGCAGCATGTGTGCATGAGTTTAATAGATGCAACAAAAGAAGAGCATTATATTGTATTTAGTTATAGATAAGAGATAAGCACAAGGGAAGGGATAACAGGAAACCCAGGACCCACCTATAGGCGCCAAAAGTTTTGTGAGGAGTGAGAGAACAAGAACGCATCATTTACCACCACTAGAATTTTTTTAAGTAGTAAAGATAATTCGATAATGCTCGCAGTATGTTAGCTCCAATCTGTAACGGCCGCATCTTAGTAGACGACTTTGATGTGGCCAAGTTGCTGTCCTTGATCTTCGTGGACATTTTGCAGTAGTCCCACAGAGCCCGTTTTTGTTTGATGGGTCTCTGAGGTAACTAATTACTAGTTGCTGTTGTTGCTCTTTTTTGAGGCGTCCATTATTTTCATGGTTGGATTTAGACTGGGGAAATAACAGAGAAACCTATGTTCAACGTTCTGATTTTTTAATGACAAATGTCCACGATAGGGAAAACCTAGATCCTTCCAATAAAACAACAGATATCAGGATATGGGAAGCTCTTGAAAAATGTGATATGAAGGCAGAGATAGAATCAATAGGTGGATTCGACATCCATGTGAAAGAAAGTGGTGCATCCTTTTCAGTAGGCCAGCGACAACTCCTATTTCTTGCCCGTGCCATTGCAATATTACTTGTACTACTTCGATATTTTGAAACTTTTCAGTTTTCATCAACAGCAAAAGCTTATAGTAGATTTTATGTTGTATGCCTCAGTTGCTCAAAGAATTTAAACTTGTTCTTATTTGTTAATAATTCTACAGGTACTTTGCCTTGATGAATGCACAGCCAATGTTGACAATCAGACAGTATTCCTGTTACAAAATACTATTTCTGCCGAATGCAAGGGTATGACAGTCCTCACCATAGCACATCGTATTTTCAACAGTGAAGATGGACAATATTCTAGTTCTTGATCAAGGGAAACTGGTAAGTTCTGCTATTATGCTTACCTTTTTGGACTACCGGTGGGTGGGTTGGGGGGGTTGGACAATAAAATTGTAGCTTCTTAGCAATTAACTCAAAAATACATGCGGTAATAATATTTCACAATAATGAACATAACGTAATATAAATGAGACACCCTTCATTGGACCTCTGCAGCGTGATTATGCTTTGTTGAAATGGCCCATCACTCACCAAGTTAGCATATTATCTAACTCATATTTTCCCCAAATTTAGGTTGAAGAAGGAAACCCAGAGGTTCTTATGAATGACAAACGCCCACGATTCTCACGATTTGCCAAGGCATCTGATATGTGATTCTAATTCTAGGAAAATGCTCTGCTACTCTGTTATACTAGGCCTTAGTGATAGCACTCACTTTGAGCACAAATGATTTGTTCTCCACTGAGCACGTAAGAGCAGACACAATAATTTGTATCCATAGCTAAGAGCTAACAGAAACACCGATGCTCTAGCTGCCACAAATGATTCTGAAATGAATCTGGGCTTGTTTCTGGAAGAAAAAAAAAACTGTCATTCTTGCGAACTTAACTAGCTGCCTTGCTATTGAAAGAGAAGGTGCTTCTCCTTGCTGAAGAACCCACTTCTAGCAAGAAATGCAGGTTGCCATCAGACAGTCGGTTATGCTATGCCTGACGCTTCAATCAATCTAAATTCACATCAAATCCCTTCATGAAACAGCTCAAGATCCATTTTCAAGTTCAGAGCAGTCGACGCACAATCACAACTGAACCAGGTAAATACTCATAAACACACAATCACACAATTGAAGCAGATAAATAAATACTTACAAACGAACTGCAATCCACGGTACCAGCAAATCTCGATCCAATTTACTACTACTAGCACTTCACAAGGGGCAGGAACAGGGTTGATTCTACTGACCTAACCCCATACAAAGACCAAGGCAGGGGAGGGTGGTTCGTCAGGCGACGTAGACGTAGTCGTCGTCGCCGCGGCGGACGCGGTCGGGGTCGACGGAGAGGATGACGTAGACGGCGTAGAGGATGCCGGGCAAGTAGCCGAGGATGGTAAGCAGCACGCTGATCCAGAACTCCATCTGCTCCAGCCAGAGACAGGCAGCGAGGTAAGAGAAAGATCCGGCCGGCTATGCCAAAGAGAAAAAAGGGGGGGGGGGGGGGGGGTTGCTGTGTGTTACGCACGGAGCAGCAGCCGTGGCGGAGGCAGACGCCGAGGGGAGGGAGGAGGATGGCGCACAGGATCTCCAGGCACCGGCAGCAGCACGACCCCAAACCCATATTCTCCTCCTGAGGCCGCGCGCGCGCTCTCTCCGCTCCTCCCCGGTTGCTCGCGCGGGGGCTCACGGTAGTCGCCGGACGCGGAAGGTGGGGAGCGTGTCTTGCTTCTCCCCGAACGGAAGGAACTCGACCAACGATGCTTGCGACTGTGTGGGGGCACGGAGACGGGAGGGGTACAGCGAGGCCAAGCACTAGACCACTGCAATTCTAAATTTATTACGTTTGAAATTTTATTTTTGGCCTCTTAGTCCCGCCTGCAGCAGGTTAGTCCCGCTGATTTTTGGGCGACAGCAGCAGGTAAATCAATGGCGCCACTGTACTGCAGGAACAACCTGCTGTGGCCCCTTACCGCAGCAGTCACCTGCTGCTGTCGCCCAACGCAAAAGTCGTTGCACTGTAGTACTGTAGCATCTTTTATGAAAAATCTATTTAAGTATATTTTTGGAGGAATTTATAAATATAGCAAATGAGCTCAAAAAATTATAAAATTTTTGTAGAGCCTCCTGACACAGTGTGCTTTCTTGTGTACTTTTTTCAGAATTTTATCCATTATGATTTTTCTTGAAAATTCAATTAAGTAT
Source organism: Ampelocalamus luodianensis (assembly GCA_036346255.1). NCBI lineage: Eukaryota > Viridiplantae > Streptophyta > Magnoliopsida > Poales > Poaceae > Ampelocalamus > Ampelocalamus luodianensis. The sequence continues at coordinate 6,344,539 of CM070628.1, forward strand.
ATTGTTTCATAATGGATACTTAATTGAATTTTCAAGAAAACATCATAATGGATAAAATTCTGAAAACATTACACAAGAAAGCACACTGTGTTAGGAGGCTCTACAAAAATTTCATAATTTTTTGAGCTCATTTACTATATTTAGAAATTACTCCAAACAATATACTTAAATGGATTTTTCAGAAAAGATGCTACGGCGACTGACTGCGTTGGGCACCAAGCAAGCAGTGGCTGCTGCGATGTAGGGGGCGCAGCGGTGGTTCCACCGTATGGCGCGCAAAGACGCGTCGATTCTTTGCGGTGCATGGCGCAAAGAAGCGGGGCTAAGGGGCCAAAAATGGAATTTCAGACGTAACAGGGCTAGATTTGGAATTACAGTGGTCTACAGGGCCAATAGTGCCCAAAACTCACGTTTCACAAGCCATCTCCACATTATCTGGTCGGAAGTGGGCGAGTTTTTTCCCGCTGATTTGACATGTTTTTATCCGTAAGGGTAAAAGTAGTCTCTGTTTGTGTGTTTTTGAAAGATGCCACCGCCTAAGGTTCATATCGCGCGTAAGAGTAAAAGTAGTCTCTGCTTGTGTGTTTTTGAAAGATGATAGCGCGTAAGGTTCATATCACGCTTCCGGTCCGCAGACGGAAAGAAATCGAGTGATACATACGGTGCCGAGGTCCTGTTTGTTTAGGTTTTTTGTTCGGCTTAAAAGTAAAAAAGCTTAAGATTAAACAAAAGGGTGACTTTTTCATCCAGCTTATAAAAAGCTTAAGTCATTTAAGCCTAAAATCCATAAGCCATGAGAGATGCTTTTTTTGGTTTTTGCGGAATAAAATATCTTATTGCCACTGAACTTTATTAAAATTACCCTCAAAATACCATTGAATATAAGTGCAAATCGTTTCAGTTTTTTTCCTCTTCTTTCCTCCTCTCCACCCATTTCCCTCTCCCTTTAGTTTCGCGCCGCCGCCGCCATCCTCCCTCCCGACGATGATGCCCTCCCCGACGATGCCGCCGCCCTCCTCCCCAACGCCGCCGCCTCCCCTCCCCTACCCCAACGCCGCCGCCTCCCCTCGTCCTGTGAAATACGCTAACTGCCGCCGTCGCCATAACCTGAGCTCGCCAAATGCCCCTCCCCCCAACGCTGTCGCCTCCCCTCCCCTTCCCCGATGCCGCTGCTCCCCTTCCCTCCCCCTACGCCTGCCTCATCCCCGCGATTGGCCACCCGTCCAACCAATAATGATGCCATTTGATCAGAGTAATTTCAGAAGAAAAAAATCGATATGTTTGTGCCAATTGAGGTAGCTAAATGATATGGTAGCAACACTGCCAGTTCTTTGATTTGTGCAGCAACAAGTTCAGGTATCTGCATAACACTTTGATGCAAAACTGAAATTATAATATGCTCATAATGCATACATTTCAGAGATGTGTTAATGTTCAGACATTTGCGATTAAATTAACAACAAATTGATACTACTTTGCAATTGTCGCAGGTGCTCTACTCAGCTATCATTTTCAAGTGTATATGCCCCCGCGTGGTGCGATCCGGGAGTGCGGTAGTTGTTCTGCTGCGGTAAGTGACTTACCTAGTCTTATTTGGTGTCATTTTTGCAATTACGTGTGAGCGGGATTACTTTTGCTATTACGAATAAAAAACGTATCAATTTAGCCAAAACTTGGAAGGAAGGGAAATAGAACTTGGGGGCTGTTTGGTTCATGGTATAGTGAACCAAGCCAAAATTTGGGAAAAGGACATTGTTTGGATTACAATTAAGCCAAATTTTGTTGTTACTAAAATTTTGGTGAGCGATTTTCTTGCCCTCGGATTACTCGTATGTGGTATTGGATTTTGTTGGTGCTACCAAATTTTTATTAGTATTACCAAATATTGGTAGTAAATCAAACGATAGTCAATTTTCATCGGCATTACCAAAATTTAGTTAGGTTTACGTTGATAATAAACCAAACACCAACCTTAGGTCAGGTCTAGGTCTACCAGAATTTGGGGACAAATAACTCCGATTGAACTTCGACAGTTTATACCTTAGATCACCCATGACACGGATGGATCCGAAGAATTGAATTAAAAACAAACGAACAGGACCATGCGAGCTGGAAAAAATTCCATTGGAGCTAGAACCTAACGACATCACAGCACACACGTGATGCATCCTGATTACCTAAAGGCTGAAGGTGATACTGATATCTAGCCCACAAAATGTAATTTACTGTGGTGCCCTGTGTCATTACCTCGGGGGTAATAACACTTAAACATACGGATTACTGTTCGTCTGTCCGATAGGACACCGCTCCGATAAATAGTAAGTTTTACCAAAGTTAACACAGCAGAACAATAAAATGGCAGTGTGGGTGAGTGGCTGGGTTCGGCAGGGAAAAAGATTGGTAGGGGATGGTGCTATTCGGCTGGGTAGGAGAAGGGAGATGACAGTGGATAGGCTGTGTAGTGGAGGTGAATAAACAACAAAGAAGGGTGGCAGTGAAGAAGCTGTTCGGCAGGGAGTAAAAAAATTGAATGGGCAGTGATGCATGAATGGGGCTCTCAGCTGGGAACAATGGCGAATCCATGATGAAAATGGAAGGTGGGTTCAAAACCTCGAATGACTAAATTAATTTTAAAAAGTATAGTCTTATATTTTTGTGCAATCAAATTTATACATGAATAAAAGCAAAACAAAGCAAACAAAGATAAATACAATGAAGGTACCTCGCTAATGCAAAATGCATCCCCAAAACATGTAAATATGGATCCAGTGGGTAACAACCTATACATCAAAATTAGAAAAATTAGTGATACAATAGCACATTAGAAAAAATAGTGATACAAATAACATATTTTACTTAAATGATCATGAATATTCAAAATAAAAGAACCATACCACTAAGACGCTAACTTGAATCACAACTTTTATGAGGCAAATTTATTCTGCGAGATTTCATGCCATACTATATTCTCCATTATTGCAAACCTACAAATAAATTACTAATTGAGTATATATCACACTATATTCATATACCACACTATATTCTAACACACAAATAAATTGCTTTCTAACACACAAATAAATTGCTAATCGAGCAATGAGCTCACAGTACCAGCAATCAGGAAAGAAAGACACAACAGATATTTAAATCAACAGTTCAGCACTTGACTACACGAGGCTTCAGCAGGCGAGGCAGCAGCAGCCTTCTGCCCCTCTTCACTCCTTAGCTCCCAATTCCCAATCCCATGATCCCATGTCTTCACGCCAGACGCCAATCTGCCACCGACCACTCCCCACTCCCTAGTCCGCCTCCCGGTCCCGGCTTTCCTCATTGGCATACGGCGACCGCCCCACAGCCCCCTCTAGCCTCGCCGATCTCCTCTCCCCAGTCCCCAGCTCCTCCGGGCTCCCCCCGTCCCCTGGCTCCCTCGGCTCCTCCGAGATCCAGCCAAAAGCCGCAGAGGCCTCCTCGCCTCGACGCCTCCTCCGGCTCCCTCTCCTCCGCTCCTCGCCTTTGAGCTCCGGCGTTCCTCCTCGCCTCTGGCCCTCCCCTGGCTCCCCCACCCCAAGATCCGGCTCCTCGTCCTCGCCTCCTCCGGCTCCCCCGTCGCCAGATCCAGCCTCCTCGACTCGGCGGCTACCCCAGCGCCCAGCACACGGCCACATCGGTGTGCCTCCCTCCTCGTCCTTGGTGGCGCATTGCCGCTTCGCCGCCACAAGCTAACGGCTACCTTGTGCCCTCGGTGTGTGTTCTACCTCAATCGATTTGGGATTTGGGAATTTTGGATTTGGAACCGGGAACATGAGGTGGGGATAGGGACGTGCTAGGGTGGATGTAAGTATGTGAGGTTGCAATTGGGCCTTGTGGGCTTCGGCAAAGGCCCACATATGCTTTTATTCCTCCTCCTCCTTGCTTCTTCTTGTTTCTTCTTGTGCTATGGCCTCCGACCAGCTAGAGCTTGGGATGGGGGGTGGGGTGTTGGTGCCAGCAGGGAGGGTAGGTTGAAGCCTAACGGAGCCCCCCTGCTAGATTCGCCTGGCTGGGAACAAATAGATGGTCAGGAGATTTGGTTGGGGAGTTGGGGGAAGAAAAATAGCAGTGAGGAGATGTTTCAGCTGGGAGAAGGAAAAGGCAAATGAGGCTTTTGTATGTTAGGTGGAATCAGCAGGGAAGAAAATGGGGGGAGATGATAGGGAAAGGAATGGACACGCAGGCGAAAACGCCTACAGTCGGCCGATATGGAAATGAGAGCGACGATACTAATGTATGCATGATGACATGATTTTTGAAATACATGTGAACCAAGAAATCAATACAAATTTAATTTTTTTTATGCAGTCTTTCAAACAATTCGATTAAATATTGTTTATTATTATTATTATTATTGTGCAACTTCTCAAACTACTTGATTTAACTTTAAATGCAACCTTTTAATTAATTCAATTTGATTTTCAAAGCAATCTTTTTAATTAAACACAAGAAAAATTTAAAACATAGTCAAATATTTATTAGATCGCCAAATTAAATATTAACAACCCGATTCTGAAAATCGGGATGTTACATGTGGTGGCGCGAGTCGTGCGAGGCGACGCCACGCGCGCGCGCGCTCGGGCGGTGCGGCGTGTGCGCGTGCGTGCGTAGGCGGCGCGCCACGCGCGGGTGGCCGATAGCGGCACCAACGGCGCGCGCACATGACGGCTGCGTCGGCCAGGTCCCTCTTTTTTTACTGTTCATTTATGAATTGTGCAATCATCATATACTCTTTTCATGTAATATACGGATCGGCTTGGCTGACAACTTCAAGTCGGATCACGGTAGATTAGAGCGGATTTGAAATCTACAATCTATAGTGTAATCGATATCTACTCCTTCATGCAACCTACCGATCGCAGAATTGAAAGCGATCTAGAAAATACGATTCGATCTACGAGCGTCGTGCTACGACGGTTACCTTTTGATCCGAGTAGAGTAGGCCTAGAGGTAGGCCAGAGCCGATCGTGCTGATAACATGTTGAGGAATCGTCGCTGGTGAGTCCAGTTCGAGCGATCGCCTCGTAAACAAATGTAGAATCGCATACAAAAACACAAGTACTGAATAGTAGATTGAACACAAAGATATGGAAGACTTCTTTCTTCTTTTTATTTCTCTTATCAGAAGCACGTACAATGATTATAGATCCTCTCCAATATATATTAGTCTATAGAGGATGAGAAGTCTATCATAAACCAGGTCTGTAAGGTCTGGGCTCAGAATTTTTAACAGTAAACACTCGATGGTAGACTAGTTAATCCACCTCTCTTACTTTCGCAGCAGTTTCGATAGTGCCGCTAGAGAATAGAACGTGGAAGCAATACAGTTAAACATAAGCTTAGCTTAACGGGTTACATTCCCTAATTCAACACAATTTTGTTGGTAATCCAAATTCAGATTCAGTGATCAGTCAGGCTAAGGTATTCTCTCAATAGAATAGTAGAATGACAGGAACAGATGAAAGAAATCAAAAGAAAATATCTTCCATTCTTCAAATGAAACTTTGTTACATCGATCTTCCTCTACACCATGGAGATGCCATCTCGAGTGTCGGCGTCCCGTGCCTTCTCACGGCGCCGTCGGCGAAGGCGACGGAATAGGACGAGTATGAGCACGGCGAGGGCGGCGCCCAGGAGGTCGGCAGCAGCATCCTTGGGAGAAGCGCCGGAGGATCCGAAGAACCCGGCCTCGTCGGCGGCCTCCTTGGCGGCCCCGGCGGCGAGGGAGGCGGCGCAGCCGATGGGGACGGCGCGTCGGCGGAGGAAGGGGCGGGCGCTGCGGCCGGCGAGCGCCGCGCCGGCGAGAGCGACGAAGAGGCAGGCGAGCACGTGCTGCAGCTTGTCGGGGGCGAGCCACTCGTCGCCCCACTCCATCAGCCGCCGCCGCCGATTCGGTGGGATGGCTGGCTCTCTCTCCGCTACGGAACCGTATCGTCTGCCTTTCGGCTGGGAACGGCAAACTTTGCCTTACTGCATCCAAGCCATCCATTGTGTAATCAACACCAAGAACTTGGCCCCACCATCCATCACAAAATGCTAGCATCTGGGCGGAAGCAAACAGCTGTTTCCTGTTTCTTCTTCCTCCGAACGTATTTTCCCCATCCCCGGAATGCATCTTTCTCTTGTCCTCCAATCTATGCTGCATCTCTTCGCCGGCGGTGCGCCGCCGTCACTTTCCTTGACACTGAATTAATTGGATGGAGGTGCACACATGCAACTCGATCTTTAGGGTTCGACAAAGAGAATCAGTGGTGTAACCATTCTATTCCTTATTTGCATGCGAAAACCGTATGGAGATGGCAAGATTGACTCATACGCAAAAGTATTCAAATTACTCTCTCATCCATAATTATGTATGTGCATCCTAATTTTGGTCGATCGACTGCGACCCTTCTCTCAGTGGCAACCTACCAGTAGTATACAATAAATATTTTCCAAGTGGTTGAGCGTCGGATGCGGAGACGAGTGATTCGCTTTTGCAAGGTTCTATAGAGCAACCACACTAAAAGAGAAGCTACGTAGGAGCTAGAAGAAGCTCTGAAGGCTGAGTTCCCGTATCTCTTTGCCGATCAGCCGGAATCTCAGGGTCGAGAGTCTTTTTAAGAGGGTATATTTTGTAACAGTCCAAATTAGACCCAATTTAAAATTTGCATGAATTCATGGATTTCATAAACTTTTGTTGCATTTCAAGATTTTCCAAAAAGTTATGCCTTGCAATTTAAAAAGTTCAAACAATTTCCTCGTCTCAAATCTGGATTTGCAAAAATCTAAAAGGTAATCGTGTGCAAAAACCATTTCCAAATCCGAATTCAAAATTCAAATCAATTTTAAATTACAAACTAGAAGTTTGAATCATTTCTTTCCCCTCTCTCCCTCGTGCCGCAACCCGCTGTGGCAGCCCAACCTCTCCCGCTTTCCCTCCAGCCCCTCACGGCCCACACGCACCTGTGGCCCAGCCAAGCCAGCCTGTCGTGCCATCACCCTCTGCTTCCCTTTTCCTCCATTCCCTCGTGGTCCAGCCAAGCTAAGGCCCAGACGCATGCGCCGCGTTCGCCAGGATAGCCCTGCTCGCTCTCTCCCTCACGAGCGGTCACAAACAAGTGAGCCCTGGCCCCTCTTGTTAGGCCTCACGAGATAAGAACTGTGCTTCTTTCCCCACACGCCCAGCCATGGCAACTCTGTTCGCTCCTCTATTCTGGGAGGAAGACGACGCCTTAGAGTTGTTGAAGTGCCGGCTCAAGGTGATTAGGTTAACCGTAATTAGTTAATATCTGTATGACATGTGGGCCCTCGGTGATTAGAAAATCTATTTAAACTGTAGGTTAGTGTACATGTGTATGACATGCAGGCCCCACTACTTAAACTCATTGTGTAGACCCAGTCCGAAGATCGAAGGAACTGACGTGTGGGCTCCTTGGCCCTGTGAACCGTTAGGTGTACCGAGTCCATGTGGACCGCAGTCCCACCTGTCATTCTCTTGGGTTTTCCCGAATAAAAATAATTAGAAATTTTTTTGTTTATAAATTCATCTAAATTCCAAACCTTTCCAACAGTACCAAAATCATAGTTTTTGGAATTCATTTGAATTTATCTGAGCTCATGTGTATTTATTCGAAGTCGTCGTTTTATGCTTAAATAGATTCCAACGTCGCCGAAGACTTTGCCATTGTTTCAGGACAAGATCAAGACCAAGTAATATCAATATTTTTGCAAGGCAACTCCTTACAATTAATCGTTACTTTGCTTTCAAGTATGAGTTGCATGTTTATTATTATTTATGAAATACTATGTTAAATGTTTATACCTAGCTGTGCCATATGTTGTTACCTACTATTGCCTTCCTTGATTGCGGATAATCCATTTACCTTATCACCCTAGGCTAATTATTACATTACTAAATTTCCCTTGGTTAATCAATAATGACTAATGGTTGTGCTTAGACACTGCTTACTGGTTAAATTGATTATGACACAAAAATTGCCATAACAATACTTGGGATATAGTTTGAATTGTAGTATGGTAACGTGGGTTACCACTGAAAACAAGAAAAATGTTATAAAATGGTGTAGACTTGGGCAAGTGGTTGGTATGAGATCGGTGTAGGAGCATGCATGAGAGGTGAGTTTGTGGATTGTCTCGCTTGAGTCGATAATGGACCGAATCATGTACCGTGTTTCTAAACTAATAAACCATGCAATCACAAGTCTAGTATGGGATGGACCTGGACAATTACTTTGCTGCTCAGTTTCTAGCATAAACCCCACGCATAGTAGTAGGTGGATTTCTATACAATTTCTATCGTCGAGAAGGGCGATAGACTCTCTCACAACAGATGGTCCCTTATTGAAAATGTGTCCCGTAACGGAGCATTTTGGGGGGTGCCCGTAACAGTCACTGTCCTAGTGTTGAGTGGTTCCCCACTGGAGCAGGTTAAGTGTTGGAACAAAGTATTGGAAAAGGCTACTTATGATCGTCTCCGTCACACGCCTTAGGAAGCGAGTCATGGTCGGCATTATGAGTTGATTATATCTTGTGGGTAAAGCTGTACAACATTTGCAAAGTGTATAGTATATTTGAATAGTCGTGCCCTCGATTATGGGCATTTTGAAAAAAGCCACACTTGGTTAGTTTTAATAAAATGTGGAATGAGGACATTTTAATGTAAAAATGGTTGTAGCAATGATCTGGAGATAGGTGAATGGAACCTCATGAGTAGTAATAGGTGGATGAAACCTTGCTTTATGATGAAACTTTCTTATAATCAACACTTTGGTTTGAAGTTAAAATGGCTAGGTCATAGGTTTGGAAAATAATTACAGTATTTGAGCAAAACCTGCTTTGTGCTAAAATAGCCATAGGACCCCTCCTTTGGAAAGCCTTACATATATAGTTGCATTTGATGTGAGGACTTGTTGAGTACTTTTCTACTTGTTGTTGCTCAAATATGTTGATTCAAAGTATGAGACTGAAGACTCGGCGTATGGATACTTGTATGCGTCTGGCTTTGGAACTGAAGATGATGGCGATAACTAGGTCGTAGCCTAGTCGATTGCCTATGGTAGCTCACGGAGGCCCCTGCTCGGTTTATTTATCTTCCGCTACTATTCGCTCTTTGAACTCGATGGCTTATCGGTCCAATATGTAAGAATTTGCCTTAAGACTTATTTGCGACTATTTATGTAATATTAAGTACTCTTTTTAATTAAGCACATGTATGGATGTGATATTCATTAATATTGCTTGCTCGGTATACACAGAGAGTTTGGATACAAATCCGGGCTCGATAGAAAAACTAGGTGGGAGAGATGACCCATTAATTTCTTGGTCCTCTAAAAATGTTTGATACTTACATGAGTATCAACCTCCCTCTCTCTCTCCTCCATCTCATAAAAAGCTGACATGACATAGGCCTTATCAAACAAATTTGCTTGTTGGGAGTACCCTTACATCGCCACCTTCCCTTTTCTTTTCTAGCTCCCATCGCTCATATATCCCATCATAAAAGGTACGAGATTGGCTTAAGCTTGTAGTATTAGGGGTGGATAATGAGCCGACTCGGCTTGGTCAAACTCGTTTGACACACCAGCTTGGCTAGTTATGCAAACGAGTAAAAAATAGTGCTCGACTCGGCCAAAGGACTCGAGCTAGCTGTTAGGCTTGTGAACCAAACACCATTATTACTACCAAAGTACCAACTAGACACTACTACCACGAGATCAGGATACTCACAGACGAGGCAGCTGCCAGTTGGTCGGAGGGGGTGGGCGAAGCCAAAGACGGAGGCAGAGGTGGAGCTGGACGTGGAGATGGGAGGCCGAGCCGGGCGGCTGCGATGGAGGGTCGAGGCCGAGGCGTGCAACAGCGAAGGGGATGGGCGGAGGCTAGAGATAGAGGGTGCGGGCGAAGGCCGGAGCCCGGAGCCGGACGGGGAGGTAGGAGGGCGAGGCGGGTGGCGGCATTGTCCCTATGTGCAAGGAACCTGTGACGGTGCATGCGTGCGACTCCTGAAGACTAGGGTTAGGGTTTTTAGTTGGGCTATGTGAGATTAGTTCTTGTTGGGTGTGGGCTTTAGTTGTTATTGGGCTACTTTTTAATTGAAACGAGCCAAATGAGCTAATTGAGCTGCTTGCAAGCTAGCTCAAACTCGACTTGTTAACTTAACTAGCAAAAAAGGTGCTTAGGGTAAAAGTGTAAAACAATCTAATTTTCAGCCACACGATGTTGTATCCAAGGGATCATACCCGTACCAAAGGCAGGAAGTAGAGTGCTCACCTGCACAGGCCCCAAAAGTTAGGGGACCCTAATTTTGATTTAATTTTCAATTACTACTTATAAGTATCTCAAGAAAAAATATTATTATACTATAGTCACTCTTGTGTAAGATAAAGAATTAATCAAGGATTTTCATTGCATGCTTACTGAGAACTTTCCCCATCTCTCTATTGCTCTCTTCATTTTCCCTTTGCTTTCGCACAACTACTATTTCTATCTCTTATTTGCTGTAAAAATTAACTTCTCCTCTCCTAATTCTCCCCCTCCTAACTAACTCCTAATTTCCCTAAAATAATTCCGTTGGTGGCGATGGATCAATCCACTCCATTCTCATCTATTTATTGTGGTATTCTTTGTGGATTCAAACACATAATTTATGTTCTCGTTTCATTCTCCTGATCTTCATCCATTGATTAGGGTCTTGTGCTACATTGCTTGATTGGCGAAGCCGGCCTTTCATGCTACATTGTGGCCTACAGGAGCCATATGCACCACATCAATTAGTTTATTTAGTCCTATAACATTGCAGTCTAGAACTTCAGTTTTGTTACTAAGTTTTTAAGACCTATTATTATTGTCATTTCTTGTATTTGTGCATCTCAGTGTTTTTCTAGATTTCATCCATGCCTTTATAAAATCAAGAGACATGAATCTTGTTATGAAAAACATAAGACAAAAAAAGGGAACCGAAGAGCTAATTTTAGGGCTGAATTCTAAACTTTTTTTAACACTATTAGTAATTGAATTTTCTAAACTATTATGCCTAATTTTAAATTCTAACTTTTTGTTGCTTGTGCCCAATATTTACTTGTATTGTGAAAAGGAGGAGCGCCTTTTGTTCTGCTTATTAAACTCACACTCTCAACTAGAGGCAGGCAGATGGCCGTGGCAACTGGGCTGGCTCAAAACACGACACTGTTTGCTCAGCCCAGCCACGTCACGATCCACACTGTAGCTAGGCTGGGTTGGCACGGCCCAAGAGGCCGTCCTGTGCCAGTACAACACCCAGCCCGGCGGGCCGGTACGACACGCACAATGCCGTGCTAAGCTAGGCATGGCCCATGCAAGGCCCGGCATAGCGACGGGTAGGGTGCAACACTACAGCGGCAGGGTGCGGGGCGAGCACGATCGAGCGTGGAAGGGGAGGTGTGGCCACGTGCGTAGTAGAGAAGGGAAGGAGAAGGGGAGACGGGCGGGGAGGCCGAGGCATCGGGCTGGTCCCGACTCGGCATGGCCTGTCTCAGCACGATGGGCCATGCCCGACACAGCACACCGGCCCGAAAATGGACCGAGTAGCCTGTTTGGGCCAACTAACGTTCGGATTTTTCAAAAACTCAACCGCTTTTAGCCGTTGGGGGTCTAAAAATAGGGGGAAAATTCAAAAAAAATCCCAAAACTTTTCTATAAATATCCGCCATACCCCCTTAGTCAACACCCATCTATTCATCAATCTTTCTTACGGATTCTATTGTGCAAATTTTGATTGCTTGTGAGATAATTTGGCAAAATTCAAAAAATTATGCCAAATTTTAAAAATTGAAATTCCAGCAACAAATCAGCAAAAGAGACACAATAATTTTTTTTTCATATTTTTATCTTTATTTGTTATGCTAAGATGAAAGAAATAATAGTGTAATTTTCAATTTTGTAGTTTTCATTTTAAAAAATTACGATAACTTTGCTCTTGGTGATTACGGAATTTCATCGGAGGATATTGCATCCTTCGAGCATGTCGCTGCCTCAAACCAGCCAGATTTATTATTGGAAGGGCAAGATGGAGTACCGTCATCAGACTCTACAGCAGTATATTCGTTGCAACCACCGGAGAAAGAGATCCAGGACAAGTACATCGGGAGTCTAGGAGGATTTCGACAGGACAACCAAGGAAGACGCATAAGGAGTTTAGGTACCATATGTTGTTTGTCAATTTTTTCGACATGAATTATCTATAAAGTCTTTAGGTGGAACAAGGTTTTTATTTAGACATGCTGCAAGATGTAAGGCTAAACAAAGATTAGCGATGAGGCTGACGCAGTTCCAGTACAACCCCAACGGTACGATACGTAGCTAGGACTACAATCCGAAGGTAGCTTGTCAATCTGTTTGTCATTTAATTACTTCTTAGGATTTACTTTTAGGCTTTGGGGAGTCTACCGCTTTTGAAACTTACATAAGGACTGCACATATGTAACATCCCAAAGTGTTGTTACCAAAATAAAATAAATAAAGTTATTGGATTTTCTGAAATTTGAAAGACTTCCATTGCTTTATTTGAATTTTTGAAAATTTTAAAAGTCAAAAGTAAAATTTATTTGAAGTTCTTGAAGTTGTATTTGATTTAATATGAAAAATAAAATTTTAATTAATTTCTAGTATTTTCTGAGATTTTGAAAGCTTTTTCCTAAATATTCTAAAGCCAAAATAATTATTTTGCAAAATTAATAGCCAACTTTAAGTTGGAAATATTTTTATTAAGTCCAAAATAAAAAAGAGAATTTCTGTGAATTTTCTCATAATTTTTGGATTTAATTTGCTATTTTCTAAAGCCCTTTCCAATTATCTAGAATTAAATCAATTGGAAAATCAATTTAAAATCCCAAAACCCTTAATGGGCCGAATCCTTTCCGGCCCATTCCTTTTTCCGAACGCGCGCAGCCCACGCGGCCCATTCTTCCGCTGCGTTCTCACCTCAAAGCTTTTCGACCGTTGGATCAAAGATCAACGGCCAGATCTTGACGTCGCTTTCGGAGGACCGAACCTCTCCACCAACCCCGACTGTCCGATTTGAATCAGACGGCCCCCAAACACCCACGCCACCCCACCTCCTCCGCACCATTGGATGCGAATCGGACAGCCCACGACCCCTTCTTCTCCTCGCTCCCTTCTTCTTCGTTTCTTTCTTCTTCCCCGAGCTGCCGCCATTACCGCGCCTCGCGAGCTCTATCTCCGCCGCGATTCTCGCCCTCTCTTCACGCATGGACACGCGCATTAAAACCCCCTTATCTCGCCGCCCCATTCCCGGTCATCTCCCCCCCAATCTCGCGCACACGTTCGCCAGAACCCCGCAATCACCACCGCGACCTCCCGCGCCCGATCTCCCGCCTCCGGTCTCCTCCACCCTTTTAAAAGCAAGCCTCGGGCGCCCCTCTTCACACCACCGCCACCGCCACCATTCACTTTCCCTCTCCCCCTCCGAGCTCGCTGCAATCGACGTGTTTCTCGCCACTGGCCGCCACCTTCTCCGCCGCCTCTAGCGTCGCCTCCGTTGACGCCGCGTCGTCACCGTCACCACCGCTAGCATCCCCGCCTCCGCGCGAACCCAGTGCTCGCCTCCGCTTCGCCCGAGCGCCACCGGAGCCCGTCACCGCCGTTGAGCCCACGCGCGCCGCCACCAAACCTCTCGCCGCCGGCGCATCCTTCACGTTTCCGTGCATCCAAGGTGAGCCCTAAGATCCCCGAACCCTCCTCTACCCGATGGTACGCTCGTCGCCGGCGAAACACCGCCGTTCGCCGGTTCCTTGGAACCCGAGCGCCGCCCCTATCCGGCACCGACGTGGCTGCCACGTCGGTGCCACCCGTGTGTCACCTAAGCCTAAACGCCCAGTCAGCGCCTACGTGGCGCCACATCACCTCACTGACCCCACCCCCGTGCACTGTTCACGTGCACCGAGTCCATCATGGACTATTGACCAACCGTGGGCCTAGTCCATTGACTTGGGCCCACATGTCAGTGAGTCAAAGCCATTTCCATTACAAAAATAATTCAGCCGGGAAAAAGGATTTTCCCTCGCTGACGTCAGCCTTGCACAATAAAGCCTTTTTCTTTACAAAAATAATTCCAATAATTCAGAAAAACCCTAATTCTATTATTGCATGTAATTTCAAATTTCTAAAGCTCATATCTTTTGCATCCGAACTCTGATTGAGCCCATTCAAATTTCTAAATTTGTCTAAATTCAAGATCTAGCTAACCAAACCAAAATTGTTTAATTTGGAGTTCATTTGAATTGTTGTTTGAATTTGGTTTATTTTCACGATTAGATTTCGACGATTTCGGAGAGTCAGATTTCGACGCCGTTTGAAGAGCACATAAGAGGATTGATTTTGACTGTATGATCATCGTGATTGTACACTTGGACTACCTGGAGAAAGTACTTGTGAGTACTAGGTGACCTGTTAAGGAAAACAACATCACCTCAGTACCAGGTGATCTGTTAAGGAAAACAACATCACCTCATCAAGCGAGGCAAGTTATACCTTTGATCATATCAATCCCATTATTTCAAATTATTTATATTCTGTTTTAAATTATTACTGCATGCTTATTTATATCAGTAATTTAAATCCCTGCTTTAAATATATATTTATGCCTAAACTCCTTTGTATGACCAATTTTGATAATTGAAGCAAACATATTGTCACCATAGGTAAAACCTGGTTGATACGATAGTATGAACTAGAATATTTTGAGAAAAAACAGGCTTAGCCATGCTTATAGACCAAACATGTTTATTTTGGGGAATTTCAGCTAGAAATCAATTGTTGTTTAAATTGTATCCATAACATCGGTATATTATGGAAGTTTATGCCTTTGAAAAATAAAATAAATAAGAATGGTTTGGACTTGGGCATAATGGATGTTTGGTGGGTGCATGTTCATGCACGGGTTTAATCTGGTTAGGGTTAAGGCCCAGGGTTATTTTGGAAAGTTGCCCAAGTCAGTTAAGGACCGGTCTTCGAGCCGCATCTTGCTATGCCTTACCGTACCACCACATGTCCTCATTGTGGAGAGTAGGACCTAGCCAATTAATCTGCAATGTTCCACCGTGGCCGTTCCCTACAGATGCAATGGGTAGTCATGTTACGACTTATGTTAGTCCCACCTAGCGCAAGAGGGGGCCCGAACCCGGAGGTCTTTATTCCAAAGGGGGTGGCGAAATCTTAGCGAGGGGTAACTACGGTGGAATGGAGCTTTGTAAAAGCCTTGTCACGTGCTCTAGACCGCTTACCCAAGGTAGTAAGTGGTGGTATAGATATGTGCCGGACAAACTAGAGAATTCGTGTCATGTGGGTAAAGTTGTACAACCTCTGCAGAGTGTAAAACTATTCGAATAGCCGTGTCCACGGTCATGGACATGCTAGCAAAGCCACTCAAAGTTAGACTTTGGTTTTGTTTGGAAAAAAAGCTTCTTCAAAACTGGTTTATCCAGATGGGAATTGGGCAGGAAGCCATGTGATAGGAGGATATCCTTCACCATTCATGTGTGAATGTTATCTGACTATAAAACTGAGAATTTATAAAATAATTTGTAGTTATAGAATAACTGCTTTGGAACTTAGTACAAGTATTTAAAGAAAATGTTGCTTTATGCAAATCAACCAATAAGTCATCCTTTGTTACATCCATATATGCATGTCATTTTGTTATTTGACGGGTGTAACTTGCGAGCACGGAAGTTGTGCTCATCCTTGCTTCATGCAAATAAAATTTCAGAGGAGAAGGACTTTGCTACCGATGTGGACCTCGACGACTAGGCCGCTTCCCCAGTCGATTGCCTGTGGCAGATTAACTGGACCCTACTACTTCTTTGTCTTCCGTTGTGTTTATTTTATTGTTGGCTTGTAAGCCTCTTTTGTAATAAACTCTGTTGATTATTAATAAAGTTGTGATATGAATTTGTTACCATATTTGTTTACTGTGTGAACTAGCTACTGATCATGGGACTAGTTCAGAAATACACAGAGGATTTGGGATGTTAATCCTGGGTCCTGACAACATAACCCTATATTTTCTATCGTTTTTAGACAGACAACAACTAGGGATCTAGTTAAATAGTATAATGAACGCCATGAGAAATTAAAGGAACCATTTAGTACGTGTACATTTTTTGTGGCCCTAACCTCGGATATATGAAGTGGTCGGACTAGGGAGGATTATCGTAGTATAGTTGTTCATTATATTAATGATAATTGGGAAATATTGAAAGAATTATAGGTTTTAAATTAATTGATGTAGCATACACGAGTGAGAATATTGCGGATTATATTATCAAAGTTGTAGAAGACTTTGGTCTTACAAATAAAATATTCTCAATTACTTTAGACAATGCCGCTTCAAACTCTACGGCAATGGATATTCTTACTCTAATGATGAGTGCATACGCCGATTCCTTCTTGCTACATCAGCGATGCGCTTGTCATATTATTAACCTTATAGTAAAATGCGGTTTGAAGAGGTTGACTTCGTATATTAAAGCTTTCCGCGATGCGATATCTTCTTTGAATAATTATAATGTTAAAATAGCAGCATATAAGAACTTCTGCAGAGCATTGGGTGGACGTCTAAGATAATTTGGTTTGAACATGCCGGTAAGATGGAACTCTACTTACTTGATGTTTAATAGTCTTTTACCATATAAGAGCAAATTTTTTGTTTTATTCAAATGCATAATCAAAGCCCTTACAGCAGTGTACTATTGACTGAGCAGCATTGGTTGGTTCCTGAGAAGATACTTTAGTTTCTGAATTTTTTTTTATGAAGCTACTGTTGCTTTGTCTACTGTGTATTATCCAACATCTCCTATAATTATGCATAATATTCTACAGATTGCTACTCAGTTGGAGATGTGTGAAAATGCCATAGTTTTATGAAAGACTATTATTGCTATGAAAACAAAATACCTGAAATATTGGAGAGAAATATCTTTCCTATATACATTTGTATTTATTTTAGATCATAGAGCTAAAATTCAAGGATTTGCTAATGTTCTTGATCTTCTTAGTGATACTATAGGCCTAAACTATTCTAACTATTTTGTAGATGTTCTTTCTAGATTTACTGAGGTTTTCAAAGGTATTAAAGTAAGTTTTAGGGAGTTCGTTTGCAACAACCAGACAAATTTGTAGGGCAAGATCTAGGGTACAGATTCTTTCTCTAGCTCTAGGGGTTCTACACTAGCACCTTCTCAACCAAGACCAATCTTCTACCAAAAGAGTTGAGAACTATCCTCTTACCTGGACAACAATATGATGGATTTCAACTCAGAAAGCTTCAAAATTTTACAATAGTGGCATAACCATAAGCTAACTTATCCCGTGCTATCCATATTTGCACGTGATGTGTTAACTTCTCCTGTCTCGACGATTTCCTCCAAGTCTTCTTTCAGTCTTTCTGGAAGAATATTAGAGGAGAGAAGAACACATGTTTCACGAGTGAGATTGTGGAGATACTTCTAACTGTGAAGGACTAGAAACAAGCTGATGCACGAACACAACACTCCGTCAAAAATCCAAAGCTGTCAGAGGTGTTCAAAAATCTGTACCTAAACAACGACACTTAAAACATGGATGCATGTAGAGCTATAGGTTGTACTCTTTTTCTTTTGCCAAGGTTTTTTTTTTTATGTTGAGTTTTTACTTGACAAAGGTTTTAAATATGTAAATATTAATAAATTTTTTATTGCATTTTTAATATAATTTTTTCCTCATTTTTTTTTTACAATTTTCATATGTATTTTTTAATTCTACATATTTTTATGAATTTTTCGGATAATTTTTGATTTATTTTAAAAATTTCAGGCCTAAACGGCTTACGCAGGCCGAGCACGATCCATCGGGCTAACTGTGATCGGACCGACCTAGCACGGCCCGAGGTGCTGGTATGCCGCGCTTGAGATGTGTATTTAAGAGGTTGGACTAATAACTTACCTTTGGTGATTGGTGTATCGCCTCTTTGCTAAATGGGCAAAGCACCTCGATTGCTTTTAACCGAAAACTAGCATCTGTAAAAATCCATTCTCCTCAAATTTTCCACATGAATCCAACATCTTTCCCAATCCCATGCTTAAAACGACAACTCAGCAGGCAACTAAGCACTAATAATTAGCCCATCCGCCCGACGACCTCTCGTAGCTTCGTCCTCACACAGAGCAAAATGGCAGTGGAAATCCTCGAATCCTGCACGGTGACGCCCAGCGAAGTGACGCCGAAGCACGGGCTATGGCTCTCCAACCTCGACCTCCTGGTGGCCAGGAGCCACACGCCCACCGTCTACTTCTACCAGCCAAGCTCCGATCCGGCCTTCTTCTCGCCGGACGTCCTCAAGGCCGCGCTGTCCAAGGCGCTCGTCCCGTTCTACCCTCTCGCCGGTCGGCTCGCGCAGGACAGCGCTGCCCGCCCGGAGATTCACTGCACCAGCGAAGGCGTCCTCTTCGTCACCGCACGGGCAGACGCCACCCTCAACGACCTCGGCGACTTTGCCCCGTCGAACGAGCTGCGGCGGATGCTTGTCCCCTCGGCCGAGGCCAGCGACCACGCCGGCATCTTGGCCATGTTTCAGGTGACTCCTTGCACAACGTGCAAACACTTGTGGAGTTGATAGGTTGTAATGGTGACGTGTGCACCGATGCAGGTGACGTTCTTTAAGTGCGGCGGGGTTTGCCTGGGCTCCGCCATCCACCACACGGCGGCGGACGGCCTCGCGGCGCTTGACTTCGTGAACGCGTGGGCCGCCATCGCGAGGGGCGCCGTCCGCGAGGTCACGGCGCGCCCCTGCCTTGACCGCACGCTCCTCCGCGCGCGCTCACCTCCCGCCGTGCGCTTCGACCACGCCGAGTACTCCCGGCGCGGCGGCGGGTCAAAGGCCAAGGTCCCCTTCGACTCCGCCATTCTCCCCATGTCCAAGAACCAGGTCGAAGCGCTCAAGGGCGGCGCCGAGCAGGGCAAGAAGCTCTCCACGTTCAAGGCCGTGGTCGCCCACGTTTGGCGGTGCGCGTGCAAGGCGCGGGGGCTCGTGGGGACGGAGGACACCCGGCTGTACATGACCGCCGACGCGCGCTCCCGCGTCCACCCGCCGCTACCGGACGGCTACTTCGGCAACGCCATCTTCCGCGCGTCGGCGGTGGCCAAAGTGGACGACATCGCCTCCGGGCCGCTCGACGCCGTCGCGGAGAAGGTCTCCGGCGCCACCGTCCGGCTGAACGACGATTACGTCCGGTCACTGGTAGACTACCTGGACCTGCAAGCGGTGCACAGCGACGCGGCGGGGCTGCGCAAGGGGGAGTGGGTCATGCCGGAGACCGACCTGTGGGTCATAAGCTGGCAGGGGCTGCCGATCTACGGCGCGGACTTCGGCTGGGGCCGGCCGGCGTTCATGGGCCGGGCATGCCTCCAGTTCAGCGGACTGGTGTATCTCGTCCCCGGCCCCGACGGCGACGGCCGCCTCGACGTCGTCGTCGCCATGGAACCCGAGAGCCTGGCCAGGTTCAAGGAGGTGTTCCACAAGGAGCTCAAGTATTAGCACCCTCCTAGAGTTAACAGCACTACTGTGTAGTGTGTACTAGTAGCTGGTGTGAAATGAATGAAGTGATGTATCATTTGATTCAGCAGAATTGCTATTCACATGTCGAATGATTATTTTTATGCAAATAAGTCCAATTTCTAACCTTTAGATTTGTTTAGAGATTCAGGCTCCCTAGCGAGTCGTCATCTTCTTCCACGGTGGAGAGTTAGAGCGGGTCGCCGGAGTTCACCGGAGGTCGGCTATAGAGAAGGAAAATAAACTTTCTGGGGTCCGTTCCACGGAAAGGAAGATTGGACTCAATTGGCCCCTAGCACCTCGTTAATTCCTAAAGTAGCCTCATTTCCTCAAGAATTACATTTTTGGCCCCCTTCTAACGCTTGCTGCGGCACAGGACCGCAGCTAGTGACCTCCTGCGGCCCCCGACGGCAGCTCGTAGCTGCTGGCTGACACGCACGGCAGCAGCAAAGTTGCTGCGCTCGGGCACAGCAGCTAGCTAGCTCCTGTGGTTCCGGTCGGCAGGAATTTGGCTCAGCCGCCACGCTGTCGTCTGGCGCTGCGCCCGCCATGCCCTGCGCTCGCTCGCACGCGCGCGCGCTGCGCGCCGCGCGCCGAAAGCAGCCCGGCCCCGCCACGCCGCTAGGCTGCTGCGCGCGCGCGCGCTCGGTCGCGTCTTTGCCACGCCACGCTGCTCGATTCATGTGCGCACACTCAATAAAATGAGACGAACGCAGTTGCTTCGCTTGTTAGTCGCTCAGTGCCTTGTTTTTATGTTGAAATTGAGAGAAACTTAGCTAGAGCCAGAGAGGAAGAGAGGCAAAGACGAAGAGAAGGAGGAAGCCAGCAGAGAGTAGTTGAATGTAACAGCCCCGATTTTCGGGACTGTTAAACCCTTCGCAACCGCCCAGGATGTACAGTTGCGAAGCAAATAGTATCTCAAGCAAGCTTTCGATTGCAACAGGAACCAGACTTTTGTTATACGAAGTTAAGGTTTAACAACCTGTTTTGACCTGACACGGGCGTCCAAGCCCAAAATTAAATATAATACAAGACAAAAGAACTTCAAACCACAGGTACGCTTGAGCGTAGTCGAGACCTAATAATAGTAATCGGTGCCTTCTGGGGGTCCACCAAAATCTTGCTCACAAGGGTCTTCTGCACTTCCCCAAGTTTTTTCTGTAGATGTTTTGCAAATTGCAAGAATGAGTACTACCACCGTACTCAACAAGCCGCATGGAAATGCTAAATAATTACATGAAGGAGTTCAATGGATGGTTAGGGTTTACCATACCTGGCATATGTGGATGCATTTTGCATTTAAAACAATTTATAAAACAGTAAAACAATAATAAGTAATAGCATCAGGGGTTTCTTAACAAACTCAATTACCAACTTAACATCTCAAAAACTCTACTTATGCCATTGTACTGGAATCACCCATTAACACAGCTTCATTAACCGGAAGCACGGCGTATTTGAATACCTTTAATTATTCACTCTGCAGAGTTGCCCAATTTTACCCACAAGATATCTCATGCTCATACTGTCAGAACATAGACACGCAACGTGTTAGCGTGCGACTGAGTTGAGATAACAAAGCCTTTTCACTGCTCAACCTTTCTAGTCTCTACACAGTAGGTCTTAATCCATACAGCTCGGGAGACCACCGGCCAATAGTGGAATCCGTACTCCGACACTGATGGGCCCATACCGAGGCGGAAACTAGCGAGTGTCCACTTCCGCCACTCCCGCCCCACACCAAGTTCCTCCGTCCTAACGTGCAAGCAATGATGATACTTGCGATATTCAATCGGAAGAGCAGTGTACTAAGCTAGGGAGTAATGACCACGCTTGTGGTTGAGCGGATTCTATGTCTATTACTTTGGCACAAGGTTCTTGTCTTTACCTGTCATCTAGTGAGGCGATGATCCAACACCAACTCGTGGTCGCCCACCTCGGATCTCACCGATGACTCACTTTAACCCGAGTCTATTGGGTTGTCCAACTTCCTGGATCCAACCCTCAACTCACCACCAAAACCATTGGCGAAAAGCCAATACTCTCTTTTGATTGATGAACACAGTTTTTGTGACAAAGCTACCTTGTATAGATAATATTTTATGTGGACTAAACTTGTCAAGGTGAATATGGCCTACAAAAGTTGGGTGGGTTTGTTTGTGGGGTATTTAGGATTTAACTAATTGTCATGGCATTCAAAAGTATTATTTTAATATTTAAAGTAATTGGGACAAATACAGTAATGAAAATAATAATACATAGATAAAATGTAGGTTCAAAATGATCAAAGAATGCGACTTGCCTTCTTGCACAAAATCTTGTGGATACTGCTCTTGTCCGGCGTCTTCCGGAGTCTAGTCGTCAAAGTCGTGACCTAGCGTGAAACAAAACAATAAAACAATTCAAATAAAATCCGGCTCGACAAGGAATGAGCTGGGAACAACATGCAAGTAAATAAAACCAGAAAAGAAACACAAAGAAAGGTGGTGTGTGGGATGGTAGGAGTTTTATCTGGTGTTTGATTGGAATAAACGGAGCTGAGATTTGGATCCAAGTACAACAAAAATATTGTAAATGGATAAAGAATCATAAAGGAAGGTGGTGGTGTAGGATGCTGGAGATTTATTTGGCACTTGTTTGGACTGAACGGAGTTGAGATTTGGATTCACGGGCTCGAAACGGTCGAAAAGAGTATAAAGTGTCTAATTAGGGTTTCAGGCGAAAACAGGGTCGGATAATGAATAGTAGTATTTTTACTATTCATCTACAAATATTGGATCTAAACAGTAACTAGATTTACTGTTTTGGTTTTCGAACAATAATTAGGGTTTACTGTTTTCGGATGGAACTGAATAGCACAAACCATTTTCGGGTAATGAACAGTAATGAGTTTACTGTGCAATGGCTAGTGTTTAGGCTGATTTAAAAGAACAAACAGTGGAAGGGGTTTTCGGGGTTTGAGGCGGTCAAATTTGACATGTAATGTCAAATTAGGGTTTCGGACGAAAATAGGACTGGATAATGAATAGTACTTATTTTACTATCCGTAAATAAAAGCTGGGGGGGTGGTCGGTAATTAGAAATCATTGTATTTAGCTAAAAAGAATAGTGGCGGACTATTTTTCAGGAGATAAACAGTAACTAGGGTTTACTGTTCATTTTTCTGAATTTGGAACAATGTTTTGATTGAACAGTAATTAGGTTTACTGTTTTCGGGTCATGAATAGTAAATATTTTACTGTGTAATGAACAGTAAAGGGCTGATTTCATTTGAACAGTAAATGGGGTGGCCCGTTTACTGTGTGGCCTAGGCCCAAACTGGCCAGGCCTTAAAGGCCCAGCTCGGCGGCCTGGAGCTGCGCGGCCGAAGTTCAGTGCGCTCGGCTCTGCCTGAGTCGACGGCGGCGGCGTTTACGGTGACGGCGGTGGTCGGCGGCGAGGCCGGGTGGTGTGGGGAGCACCAGGGAAGCAAGGGGGTTCCATTTTTGGGCTTTGTCGGGGATGATGAGGCTCGGGAATAAGGTGGCGGCGGAGGCGGCGGAGGTCCGAGGCAGGGGAGTGGTGCGGCGGCGCTCCGGCCATGCTCCGACCAAATGGAGGGGCGAGTGAGCATCAGTGGAGGTAGGGGAAGCCAAAGGTGGTGCCGGTGGAGCTTGGGGAGGTCTAAGGCGGTGTGGCGGCGTGAGCCGTGGGTGGAGGCGGCGGTGGAGCTCGGTGCCGGCGAGCTCTGGTGAGGGAGGAGGGTGGGGAGGTTGGGGAAAAAGTTGGTGGTGGTGAGGAGAAGCTTAAGCCGGCGGGGAAAGGGAGAAAAGGAAGGGAGGCGGCGGCTTTACCTCGCGGGCTCGTCAGGGAGGAAAGGGGAGGCGGCGGCGAAAACTTGAAATTCGGCCGGCTCCGGTGACGAGAGGGCAAGGGGAGGTGGTGTGGTGAGAGGTGAGGAAGATGGCGAGTCGAGGGTGGCTTTTTATGGGTCGGGGAGAGGCGGTGGGAGAAGGGCGCGGTGCTTGCGGCAGTGGCGGCGTCGCGTGCGGTCGGAGAAGATTGCGCCGGGGCGACGCCGAGAGGGGTGAGGTGGCGGCGACGATGGCGGTAGAAGGCGCTGGAGGTGGTGCGTGGCACGGGACGAGAGGTGGCGCGGCGGTCAGCAATTGCGGCGCCGCAAAAATAGAGGTGGTGGCGGCGGCGTTGCTGAGGAGGAAGGAGGGGGAGACGCCCAGGAGGAGAAGGCGCCTTCGGGCCAGGGAGACGGGAAGTCGAAAATGGAAAGCGGAAATGGACTGGGATTTGCCGAATTGGGAAAGAATTCGAAAATCCAGCAAAAACTTCAAAAACTTTTTGAAATCCGAATTTTTGGGTTATTTCATTGAAGCTCGCGCAGTTGCGGAAGTTGTTAATCGTCTTGTGAGCACCTTGAGAAGGTAAGTGTCATTTGCATACTGCTATAGTTTTAGCAATGTGGTTAGTATGTAATTAGATGAATGGTAGATTCTTATTGTAGCAACTAAGTAGTTCGGGTTGTGTAGTAGTTGTATTTGAACTTAGCGTTTGGACGTAATTAGAAGACTTAGTTTGATTAGCACATAATTACAAGACTTAGTATCGTTGACGATCGGGTCACAGCGAGCGCGTGCACCGCGTGCGTGGTCCATGGACCCTTGACGGGGCATGTTGACCTTCGGTCCATGCACTACGCCATGAACTGAGTGAATGACAAATGGGCCCCACCTGTTAGTAGGCTTTTAATTCGGAAATAAAATAAGAAAGAACACTGTACAGTAGACCCCGCATGTTAGTGGCAGAGGCTTGATTTAGGTCGGGTATAAAAAGTTTGAAATGCATGGATATTCTGAAGTGATTTATTTTTGCACTGTAAATTCCAATAACTTAAAAAAATCATAACCATTTGAAAGTAACTCCGAATTTTATTCTGTAGCTAACCATAAAATATTTAAATAGAAATAGAAGTGAACCTAAAACTAATTTTTTCTGCCCACTAGACAGTAGTACATTAAATTTTGCAGAAATTACTAAAGTGTCAGAAACTTGAACCTAAAATTTGAAAAATATTCGTAGGTGGTTAACGTGCAATTCAAATGTGAAGGAGATGCAACAGAAATAGAATTGAAAACATTGAGTATGAAAAGTGTATTTGAACTTAGCGTTCGGATGTAAAATTAGAATACTTAGTGTGATTAGCATGTAATTAGAAGGTTTAGTGTGATTAGCGCGTGCACCGCGTGCGTGGTCTATGGATCCTTGACCGGCCATGTTCACCGGCAATAGGCATTTGTAAAGTGATTTAGTTTTGTAATGTAAATTCATACAACTTAAAAAATTCATAACTAGTTGATAGAAACTTCAAATTTAGTGGAACCAATTTTGTTGGT
The DNA here is from genome assembly GCA_036346255.1 of Ampelocalamus luodianensis. Taxonomy (NCBI): domain Eukaryota; kingdom Viridiplantae; phylum Streptophyta; class Magnoliopsida; order Poales; family Poaceae; genus Ampelocalamus; species Ampelocalamus luodianensis. The sequence continues at coordinate 6,369,544 of CM070628.1, forward strand.
TTCTATTTTTATTGTACTTTAACTTAGAATAGGTTTGAAACTTGTTACTGGCACTGATAATTTGCGAAATTGAATTAAATTCGGTTAAGAATTTTTTTTACAGTAAGAATTGAATTAATTTTTGTTGGTCATGGAATGTTATTCTGTAGCTAACCATGACTAAAATTGTGGAAGAATTCATTTGAAAAACCCACAAATAAGTGGATGGTGCGAGCATTACATATAATTTAGTGGTTTTATATGCACATGTGTTAGGTACTTCATGGCGGATATTCAAGATCTATTCGTATTCCACGGGAACGCTCTCGTACGTGATGGGCCGTACGGGGCGGACCTGTCGAATTGCGACCGGACTGTGATCCGGGCGCCGGGTCTGAGGGACATGAGCCTCTCGGAGCTAAGGCGGTGCGTGCGGTCCGTGTTCGATCGCGCCACTGCAAGGATGAAGCTGCGCATCGAGGCGTTGTATGTCTCGGTGGTGGGTGACGGAGGGGAGACCGTTTGACAACTTATGAAGGTGACAAGTGACGCTTCATGGGCCAATTACATGGAGGTTGTTTGCAACCCTGTTGCTGCGATCTTTGCGCGGCCGATGGTCTATGTTCAGTTCGTGGAGAGGACGGGGACATCCGACGTGGGTGGTTCCGGTGAGGTTGCTGGTGAGGAGGAGCCTGCGTTGGTCTCCGGTGTTGGAGGAGACGCGGGCAAGGAAGTGGGCGATGGAGACCTGAGGAGGCGTGCTGACAACTTCAAGCCCAACGAAGGAGTGGACAGATGGTGGGTAGCTCGTATTGATTGCCACGAGTACCTGGCCGACCAGGTGGAAGAGGTGGAAAGCGAGGAAGAGGAGGATGTGGAAACAGCCAGTTCCGAAGATGAGGAAGACGGAGAAGCTGCTACACGAGGTGTTGGTGGTGGTGTTGTGACCACCGACACTGATTACGTCCCCTCTAGATTGGACGACGTCGCAACGATATCGCTGGTACTGCCACAGCCGAAGGGGGCCGACTGGGGGTTTACTGAAGACACCCTTCTCCTAGGGCAGCGCTTCCCTAACAAGAGCGCCGCCCAGCATGCTATTGCCAGATACACCATTAACATTGGCCGGATGTATCGGGTGCAGAGGTCCAACCCCGACACCTACATCGTGAGGTGTGTTGAAGAATCCTGTGCTGGCAAGGTCCGTGCGCAGCGGTTCACGGCCTCAGGCACAGGCTTCCGGAATCCCAGAAACAACCATTCGCACCGACATCGAATCGTCCATGTTTTAGGGTATCTTCATAATCACAATGGGCGTTCACAGCCCCTTCAATCATATTCTGTATAAGCTTCATAAAGTACTTCATCGACTGCCTGCCTATATACGCGTATACATTCAGACGATAAAACCCTAATTTACAAACCTCGGTGCCCATATTACTTAATCAATGTTTTTACAAATATCGATTCGTTGAAACCCTAATTGAAATGATCAAGATAAATTCGTATTCCTATCAAGGCTAACCCGAATCGAAACCCTACTTTTTCATTTCGCAAACCCTAATTGAAATGATCAAGAATATTCGCATTTTAATTGCATTTTGAGTATGGAACCACAATATTTCTGGCCCCCAACATTTCAATCTACTATTTTAGGTCATCTTCATAATCACAACGAGCGTTCTCAGCCCCTATAATTGCATTTTGTAGTAGCTCCATAAAGTAATATGCTTTAACTCCGTCATTTTTAACAAGTGCATCGTAATATCACTTACCCTCCTACTTACGACTCATTACTATCTTAATCGTCCTCGCAAAATTTCTCAGAAATTTAGCGCATTACAACAATATACGACGATCACAAAATGTTATTGCGAGTCTGACAAATTTTTTGTCGTTCATATTCTACGAAAATAACAAACAGACAAACCAACGTTGTCACTACACTTTTATTTTTAAAAAACATCATACAATAGATTATTTTATAAAAAAAATTCGAGAAGTAATGTGATCAACAACGCAAAGAATCAAGATATTATTTCTCTTCAGTTTTCTCTTTTCCAGAAATTTAAATAAATCATTTCTATTTTAGTGTATCAATTAGAGCTTAATTGAAAATTTTAAAAAATTAAAATTAATTTTAATGAGTAAATTACACTTCTATTAAATTCAATCTTTTTTAACAATTTTTTTGTTTTTTCCCTGCTTTTTCCTTTATTTTTCCTTTTTTTCCAACCTTCTTCTTTCTCTCTCCCGATTTTCCTCTCTGCTGGCCGATTTTCCTCTCTCCTGGCCGCCACATCGTAGGGGAGGCAAGGTGCTGCCAAACCCCACGGCAGCACCTTGCTCCTGCTGTCCCACACGGCAGCATGTGGCTGCGACAGCTGCTGCGGTCGGCGGTGGCAGTAGCTCACTTGCTGCCGTCGGGGACGGCAACACGTGCTGAAACGGTGCTAAAAATGGAATTCTGAGAGTAACAGAGCTACTTTAGGAATTAACGAGCGCTATAGGGCCAAACGAGTCCAAAATTCCACGGAAAGCTCCTCTCCATCTTCCTCCATTTCGCCCTCCCCTGATCCAACTGATTTTGGGCCAGAGAAAAAGATTCCAATGATGTGTAGTCCACTCCCAACTGATTTCGCGTTCGCTGGCTTGCTTTTTCCGTGACCGTGATTCCTTGGCGCGCTGCCGCTGTTCTTTACGCTGTGACAACTGCCATATACTCCAGTAGGTAACTAGCTAGTTGTCACGTACTACTTGTGCATTAGCTAGCTCGGGCGGTGTAAAGAAGGGCAACTGCAAAGCAGCATGTGGATGGGAATTATGGGACGCACTTCGCACCACTGTCCGGACTCAAGTAATTAAGCAAAACAAATTTGACAGCAAGTGCTCCTTGGGGTCGCGCAGTAGGTCGGTGGCAGAGCTGAAGGCTACAATGTTCTTGGTTGTTTTCTTAGAAAAAAAACACGCAGAAAATTTGCATAAAAGCGTAATTTTGTTAGGTTTTATAAATCTATCACAATAAAAAAAATAGTGATCAAACTTGTGTTTCGAGGACCATTTTGACATCCAAAATAACATTCTTTTATGGTGGGAGGAAGTATTGTTTTTGGTTGTTAGTTCAAGCCTCGTCGTCTTTCTTAGAAACAAAGAATCCCCATTTAAAAATACGGTTTTGCTATTTGGCAGGCGCCTGAAAACATCTTAAATCCCAGTTGATTTCTTGGTCGTTTGATGGTGCTTTATAATCTAAGCTAGATCTTCCTGACTTAACGGGCCCGCCTAGCTTATCGGGTGGTGATTCTGTGTTTTTGATACGTTAACCCGGAACCCGTAAGCACAGAGATTCTGCTCGGCTTGGCTTCTCTGTTTGAGCGGAGAGAACGAGTGGGACATGAGAGTGGGGAAGAGGGAGAATGACCGAACGAGAATAGAGTCGGCGATCGATGTTTTCTCCGGTGTCGTTGGGGTTGAGGTCGGGGCTGTTTCATTCATTTCTGCTACTACTCTGATTCCCTCTGCTACTCCTTTGTTTCGAAGGCATGTTTTCTTCTATTTCTATCTATTTTTTCATTGATGCTTTGAGCAAGCTTGTTATTTGTTGTTTTTTTGGTTAATACATGGTAGATCGGTGTGATTTGTAGCTGGATCTGTTGCGATTCGAGGTTTATTGGTGGGGTTAGGCCTAGTTCAAAATATATTCGGGTTTTTGAGCTTGTGGTTAATTTGTTGCGCTTCTTTTGTTTTCCCTGATCAGCTGGAAGCAAACTTGTTATTTGTTGTTCTTTGGTTAATAGATGGTAGATCAGTGTGATTTGTAGCTGGATCTGTTGCGATTCGAGGTTATTCAGTGGGGTTAGGCCTAGTTCAAAATTTATTTTAGGGTTCCGAGTTTGCGGTTAATTTGATGCACTTCTAGAATCATAATGTTTGGTGTGGCGTAGGGGGTGGTGATGAGCAGGGTCTGCGTAGCCTGTTTGGGCCGACTAATGTTTGGAATTTTCAAAAATCTAATTGTTTTTTTTTCACTGTTGGGGTTTAAAAATAGAGGAAAATTCAAAAAATCTGTTGTTCCATTTTTATATGATTCCTAGGCTCAATATGTTGGTTTGTAGGTACTAGCTGAAAGCCCACAATAAAATGGCTGGCCAATACGATTAACAGGTCTGAACAAGTTGGCCATGCGAATTTCATACCCGGTAACAAATCATATGGTCTGCCGAATTCAATCACAGACTAAACAGGGCAAAAACATCACATCAGTCTATATCAGATCATAGGGTGGTTGATTTCAGTCGACTGTGCCTTAAAAATAAAACTGCCCATAACCCAGGCTTTTTTTATTTTGACTCCCTCACGGCAATCAATTGCAAATCTAGCATTTTCCCCGTTTTTTTTTTTCGAATCTAGCCCCCTCCCTCTCCTTCCGCGCTCGGGGAGCGCGAAAAGGTACGAAAACCTGGCCCAGGCCACTTGCCGCGGTGCGTGAGCGCAGGAGGTTCGTTTCCGCGGTGCCCAAGCACAGAAAGAGAGGGATCCCGCGGCCGTCGTCAATTCCACGTACTTTCCACGCTCCCCGAGGGCGGAAGGAGAGAGAGGGGGTTAGTTTTGAAGAAAAAAAAAAGAGAAAGAGGGCTAGATTTGCATTTTTTGATGTGAGGGAGCCAAAATAAAAAAAAATTCCATAACCCAACCTCAGTTTATAAAACCGACTCGTCTACTACACATCGAAGCCATACTTGATGTGGTAGGCAGTATACGTCTCCAATGAGCAATCCACCACACCCCGTACCACACGTGCTTCGCCGCGAGAGCTCTAATGGCTCCTCACCCCCTGCTCCTGGCCACCCGCCGCTTCACGACCGGGTGGCCATCGTGACGGGAGGCTCTGGCGGCATTGGAGCCGCGGTCACCGCGCACCTCGCGTCACTCGGCGCCCGCGTCGTGGTCGGCTACGTCGGCGATCCGGCACCCGCGGACTACCTAGTCGGGGCCCTCAACAATGACGCGGCGCCCGCAGGCTCCGGGCCGCGCGCCATCGCGGTGCCCGCGGACGTGTCCGACCCCGCGCAGGTGGCGCTCCTGTTCGACGCGGCGCAGGCGGCGTTCGGCCCCGACCCGCACATCCTGGTGGCCGCCGCGGGGGTGCAGGAGGCGACGTACCCGTCCATCGCGGACACGACGTTGGAGCAGTGGGAGCGCGCTTTCGGCGTGAACGCGCGCGGCACGTTCCTGTGCTGCCGCGAGGCCGCGAGACGGCTCGTGCGCGGCGGCCAGGGGCGCATCGTCACCTTCTCGTCATCGAACGTGGGGTCGCTCAGGCCGGGGTACGGCGCGTACGTGGCGACGAAGGCGGCCGTGGAGGCGATGACGAAGGTGCTGGCGAAGGAGCTTGCCGGGACGGGGATCACAGCCAATAGCGTAGCGCCAGGGCCGGTCGCCACGCCGATGTTTTACGCGGGGAAGTCCGAGGGGCGTGTGATGGCCGTCGCCGGCGAGTGCCCCATGGGCCGTATCGGCGAGCCTACGGATGTGGCGCCGGTGGTCGGCTTCCTGTGTACTGACGCTGCCGGGTGGATCAACGGCCAAGTCATTCGGGTCAATGGAGGCTATGTGTAAGCCAAGTTGTGGATTATAGGCAGGATTATTATCGTGTCGGCAAGTCGTACGATCATATCTCGACATGTACCACTGTTCTATACTACAGTTCTACTTAATTTAGGTCCTATACACAGGATCGGGATTATAATATCTACCCTGCACACTGATCGAGATTATTAGAGTCTTTAAGCACAGGATCAAGATCATTAGAGCCTTAAGTTTAATTAAACTTCTGTGCATACAGCATGCACAGCGGGCTCACGTCTAGCCTTTGCATACATATGGTGGGCGGGCTTTGCTTTTGTTGCACCGATTTTTGATCGTTTCCGTTGTGCTGACGTGGCCGATTGTATTTTGTCTTGCCAAAATTTGACGGCAACACATACTGAGTCAAGTCACCATCTTTTACCAAGAGCACGATAGACACACAAACATATATAACACATGCGCGCACGAATCCACGACCTCACAGTGTGTGAGAACGTGTACTTCCACTGAGATGTCCACGCGTATATATATACCAAGAAACGTGTACACAAATTGTTTCGAGTGAAGTCCCGGCCCTCTCCAGTAGCAGAGGGTGGCTTTGTTACTTGATGCATCATCTATGTTTTATCAAAGCACGTCTTAAGTGATGTTTACCAATTAATTTACAGTAATATACAACAGTGGACAATTTTTTTTTTTTTTTGTGTGTGAAATCAGTCGAATTTCTGACCTTTGGATCGTGCTTGACTATTTGTGCACTGACCCAACTTTCTCCATGTCTCCGGCAAGGCCGACCACACTTCAACGCCTTTCACGAAACCGACTCTCATCTAACGAAGCTGAGCGAGCATAATCGCCATCGCCATCGGCTCCGACGAAGCCGGCTTGTCAGCGTCTCGTCACCAACACCACCCCCACCCCCCCATTTTGTCATATTAGGTTCCGCGCGGCACTGACGAGGCAGCGAGAGATGGCACACGAGAGTGGTTGGTGGCTGCTGCTGCTAGGGTTGGGAATGGGGATCGGGCTGGATGGCTGGTTGAGGGTAGATGGAAGCAGTGGGAGAGGAGGCATGAGAACCACCACATGACGATCCAATGGTGAAGAAAAAAGTGACTCTATCAGTCACAAAAAGTGTGATGATTTGGTATGTGTGCAATCATCGCTATCTTAGTTTTTTTACCATCCAAAGATCCCCATTTAATTTAATGGCTGGAAGCTCTAAGACGATGGAAGTGGTAAAAAACTGAACGGAGGGATCTTTCGGTGCTAATAAAGCGTATCCGTGAATTTCGGTAGTATAAAACTAAAGTGTGGATCTTTGGATGGTACAAAAACAATTTTGCCATTTTTACATTGATCATATGAAAATGATGTGTGTAGGTTCAACACAAAAAGTAATTTCATAATTTTATTTGATTCTATTAATATAATTACAATAGAAATTAGTTGACTAAGTTGTGTTTTGGAGACCGTAATAATGTCCAAAATATCACTCTTCCGTGATTGGAGGTACTAAACTAGCGTACCTCCTTAGGTGAGTCAGCAGATATGCACACGCCTTGACTTAAGATGCGTGCATGTAAGTTTATCCTGATCTTCTATCATAAGAGAAATCTGATAACTTGAGTTGCGACGTTGACGAAGGGGTGGCTAACCACGATCCAATTGAGACTAGCAAATCTCGCAATCGCTACACTGCTCCTCGATTGGTTACTAACTGTGTCAAACATAATTGGCCTATTCACGAAGAACCTCCCGAGCGAATCCAGAGAAACACAAGAGCAACAACGGAAGATGAATCACTCGAGATTGAATGATTAAATTGAGACTTCAATTACGTCAAGGGGCCTTACAATAGCAATAGCTAAATCAATAATCAAAGTCTGACGATTGGTGGCGTAGCACCCAATTATTTATAGCAACTTAAGTCGGTGCTAGGACCCTAACTTGTAACTAGCTAGAACTCTAATCCTAAATGGATCACTATCTATATGAAATTGTATCAGAGTAGAATCTCCAAATTGGACTATGAAATCGTAATGGAGAGGACTCTGAATTCTATTCGAGTAGGACTCTTAATTGTATCCAAGTAGGACTCCTTAAGTAATCCTGGTCGAAGAAACTGGTCAACACAGGGACTGGTTGGCGGGGTTGGTCAGCATGGGGACTGGTCGGCGGAGCTAGTCGGCACATGGACTGGTCGGGCTTGATCAACTACTTCTCCATCAATCCACTTGCAAGTAGAAACAATCAAACAACAATCATTACACAGTATCATTTGTTTCATAATTAAAAATGCCTTCACAAAAGAAGTAAAATTGCTTGACAAAAGAAGGTGTAAGAGAATCTGAGAATGTCTGAGTATCGTAGCAAAATGGTACCGTGGACTTCAGAACCTTTCTCCTAGGTTCCATTACCACCTTCCCTTTCTCCTCTGCAGTCAAAACTTCTCAGGAATGAGTTGTCAGGGATGTCAAGGGAAGAAGGGAGCTTGAACTCCCATCTTTCTTCTTCTTATCCGCCATCTTTATGATGTGACATCTCTTGCTCACAGGGACTTGATCGCCCTCTGAGTCATCTTCAATAGAGCCCAAGTCGATATCAGAAACGTCTAAGGTCCCGGATGTGTCGACTTGCTACAAAATACAAAAAATAAAGATTGGTTAATGGTCAAAATCATGACCATTGGTTGTCAAAGATGAAATCAATAAATCATTGATTACCTTTAGGCACATTTGTTTCTCCTCCTCGGAGACAACTGCCAAAATTTGAGGGGCCCCTCTGTATTCAGAGGCACCTTATCGCAGATGAGCTTGACCCAAGCGCCAACATCTTTCTAGGCTAGGTCTACAAACGGGAGAATATAATCAAAACATGCTCGGAAATCAGAAGTCAAAGAACTAAGTTGATTAGAAAAACTTACCATTCTTGTAGTCATTGGTTGGATCTTCGATCCCCTGAGTACTCCTACATGGGATGTGCTTGCATCTTTCAAGAGGTGATGTAGCGTGTGATGAAATCTTTCACTACATGCCATCCAATCAGCTCTTCATCCTTCAGGGCTTTAATGGCCTGGATCCATGGGGTAGTCCGACCTCGACCACTCGAGGTCATATCTCACACTTCTTCTCTACGACCATGGCCGCAAAGAAAAGATAGTCATCGGGGGTGACAGCCATATAGAACCATTTCTTCCTCCAATTAAAACAGGACGATCTTGTGAACATTGGGATGTACTCCTTCGACTTCCTATCGTGGAGTTGGATCGAACAACTTCCCGTGATCCTACGCTTCTGCTTGCTCATCCTGTAGTATTACTTGAAGAGCTCCAAATTTGCGGGCATCCCCAAGTACACTTCGCTGAGGTACACGAATACACTCAACATTGTGATAGAAATGAGAACCAAGTTCACTAATTCCAAGTCGAAGTGCTCGAATACTTCAACAAGAAAAGGGTGCGAAGGCAATACGAGTCCACACTCACAATAAGCTTGGAAGATAGCAATCCTGTCTATCTCGTCTGACAGCCACCATTCGCCTTCTGCATTTTTCCACTTCACCAGAGATCTTTAAGGGATCTTCTCGGCGGCAACCAATGCAAACATCTTACTGACATCCATCTCCGACTTCTCCTATCGAGACATGGATCCAGCCATTTCTTTTAAAAAAACTTGCTTGGATTCTAAGGAGTTGGGAAGAAGTTTCATACTTGAGTGGTAGCGGAGAAAAAAAGAGCTAAAGGTAGACGAAGTGATTGGGAAAAGTAAAATCCCTAATTTCACCCGTAGTAGCTACTTATACCCATCAGATTGAAGTAGAAATCATGGGGAAACTAAAGGTTAGAATCCATTCGGGAGCCAAGGTTAGAATCCATTCGGGAGCCAGTCCCAACGGACAAAATCATGGGAGACTGTTCGCATCCTTTTTTTTCGTCCACACGGTAATAAAAGTATTATTTTTATAACTCGAGTAAAAATATCTTCCTTGACCAAGTCAATTTCTGATCAAGAGAAATACTTATCAAAAAGTTTTCCTTCTGACTACTATTCTACGACCTCTTCTCAAGTAAGTTATTTTCACTTGGAGTTGGGGGCTAGATGATGATGATTAAATAATCATCAATTAATGAAGCTATTTATGTATAATACTCATTATATATAATGATATTCTAATAGCCATTTGTTATACCCTTGGTCGTAGATTTTTGTTACAACCAGGTTAGGTTATGACCAGTTCTGATTAAGACCACCCCTAGTCATAAGGCCTATTACGACCAGGTCAAAATATGACCATCTTCTAGTCAACAAGTCTCACAAACAGACATGTGAGCTGTATCTTATCGACTAGGGATCCTATACGCCGTGCTCGACTATGCGTGGTAGTTAATACAATATATGCACGTATATGTCTCTGACATAACTGCACATACCTCTCCCTGTCTCTGGCAACAATCGTCTGGTGAACGTGCAAGGAGAACGTCTCACTAACAATAGCCGTCATCAACGTGCAGATTTTATCAACTATCAAGGCGCCTTCTAACACACAACGACTGTCACCCCTTCAACGCTTTATAAGGGATGGTGCCAGCAGATAGAGGGAAGGGGAGACCAACAAACAGAACCCATTGGCAACATTTCTTAGTTTGAGTGGCTTGTTGTGCCTTATAACCACATTCAATATAAGAACACAGGAGTATGATTGTTATTCTATCCGAAGAAGGCCTGAAGCTGTCTAAAAACCTCTTATCTTTTCCTGCGTGATCTTGAGAGCCGTATCCCCAGCATTTAACTCACAAATATCAATAGTAATTCATCGACACATCTTAAGTCAAGGGGTGTGCATATCATCAGCTCTGATACGATATGTTATTCTATAGTCTTGGCGATCTGTGATCCATCACTTAAGAATTTTCAATCGGTTGCTAAAAAAAACAAATAACAAATGGCAGGTGTTGTGTGAGTCTTTGGCTAAATGGCACCGTTTCACAATGAAATAGCAAAAATAACCCCTCATGAACGAATTGGCAAAAAAGCACAGGTGGCACACTCAAAAGTCACGGCAGGGGACCTATAGCTCACTGGGGACAAAACAAATGAATTGTAGTTCAATTCCAATTCTTCCTAAAATTGAATTTGGACTGCAATTCTACAAACCCAATTCGATTCAGATTTTTTTAAAAATAATATAAATTTTAAAAAAAATACAAAAATAAATAGTCAAATCGTCATTCCAACTAGCGATAGGAACGCTGTCACCATTCCAATTGGTGACAGGAACTCTGTCGCCAATTGGAACAATGGAGGAGGCTCTTGTTGCCAGTTGAACTGGCGACAGGACCACCCTATCATCAGTTCAACTGGTGACAGGGCCCTATATTTATTTATTTATTATTTTTTGTGTAGAGAATCCTGCGTAAGGATTAAGTGTATTTCACAAAGTTTTTTTGTAATACCTTAAAGTGTTCGCGTAGACCAGAATCCAAAATTGAAGAAGATAACGAAATGTGAAGTAGGAAATGTGAGTTCGGTGACGTAACACAGGATTTTTTTTTTGAAATAATATTATCTTAAAAAAAATTCAAAAATAAATAGTCAAAAAAATTACAAAGCTAGGCTACTGTATGTACTGTTTTTTACCAACTATTTTCGAGCACATATTTTGTGGACAAATCATTCCGAGCATATATTTTGTCGATAAATCACAATAATATTACAAAACATTTAGCACAGCATCATAACATCTTTTCTCGACAAATCATAATGTTATTACATAATATTCAGTGCAATGTTTTCACATATTTTGTGGACAAATCATAGTGACATTACAAACTATTCACCACGACGTCATCACCTAATTTTTTGACAAATTAAAGTGACATTACAATGCATTGTGCACCCCATATTTCAACAAGATGAATCTTTCCCGTGGCCACGATCTCAACGTCCGCCATGTGGATCGCCTCGAGTGGGGCGGTCGGATGAGGTCCCGCGGTGATGTCTGGACTGCCGATGTGTTTTTCGTCCTGTGGATTTCTCGTAGGGCATTTCTGGAAGGTAGTCAAGGTGTGCCTAGACTCCATGCAAATGGAGTACTTCTTTACGAGGCCTGGTTTTTGCTTCATCTATGTCGTTCCTGATGCATCGTACTTGTCGTTGGCCAATCTTTTCCTTCAGTCTATCAATATCCGTGACCCAGATAAGTTGCTCCCAGGTTGGATGGCCAGTGAAATAGCCAACCACGTCATAACCATATAACTCTGCACTCTAGGTTTGCATCACCTCTTCCTTGTTGAAATGGTTAGAGAGGTACTGGCCGAAATGCTACGCCACCGTCGAACATACGGTCATGACATGTGAGCAGGGACTATGTAGAAGAAGAGGCTTGTTGCAAGTGCATATGTAACTAGTGCGATGTAGCGTGCACTCATGGGTGATCCTCTCGTGGTTTGTCCCACGGCGTCCTTTATCCCTGCACAGTATCACAAAGCGAAGCTCCCTTGTGCCCATCTTGAATGCTCGTTGCATCTCACCTTTCTTACTCTTCTCCTCTATGTACTTGGTGTTCATGGCGAAGTATAGTACTCTGTCATTTGCCATAGCAAGCGACGCGTTGTTGCCTCTATCAACAGAGTAATTTATGGTACCGTGGATAATTGACTCCATAATACTAACCAAAGGGAGACACCTTGCACCGCGTATGATCCAATTGTACACCTCGGCTAGATTGGTTCTCATGATACCATATCGAGCACCACCCCTGTCATGTAGCAATGACCACTTCTCCTTAGGCTCGTGCTCAATCCAGTCCGAGAAGCATTTCACCTGTGCCCCCGTCTTCCTCACCACACTAGGACCATCTGTGGGTAGCTATGACAATGCCTCGGGGTCCTGGTCAGCACTTGTAGTAGCCTTTTTCGCTGCCTCTCTTTTGTGGATCTAGGTCCGCTTATCCAGAATCTTATAGAGTGCTTAAACTTTTACTGCTGGTTCTGGTTGTACAACCGCTTGAACAGGTTCATCAAGTCTTTGTAGCGAAACTGCTTATAGAAGTTTGCACCCCAAGTGCTTCATACACCACCTACTCTACAGATCCGCCCATGGAAGTGGTTCATTCTCTCATTGTTGTAGTTAAGTTGTTGCACTCAACCGGCTCGCATGCCAATCATATATGACACATACATTTGGACGGCCCTGTACAACAAAAATCCTCAGGAACCATAACCATTTGTCCGTTTTCTCATTTTCAATGAAAGCGAATGCCATGAGAAGAACTTGATTATTCCCGTTCAGCGCTATTGCAGTTAGTATCTGGCTCTTGTACTTTCCAGCCGGAAATATACCATCCACGCACAAGATTGGACGACAGTGCTGGAATGCATTGATGCATGGACCAAAGGTGAAGAATGCTCACTTTAGTACCCTCTTATTGCCCCACTTCGATGCTTGGAATCTTGAATGTCGATATGAGTGCTGAGATTCCTATCTTGTATGACTCGAAGTAGCCCGGAGAGGTTATGGTAGGAGTCATTGAATGTACCGAACCTTGATTCCAATGCTTTCAGTTTTGCCATCCTACCTTGACATAGCTAATTGTGTATTGGAACCTTGTCTCAATCACCCGAATGATGGATCGTGGATCAAAATCTAGATTATTCACGATCTCACTGTACATGATGTTGGCGATGAAGCCGGATGACAAATTCCTGTGGGACTGCACTGACTCAGCGATAACACATGTGTGAGGGGCCACTATATATAGAGAATTTCTAGTAGGGGGCATTCACTTATTTGCCATTGTACTTACATGCGAGTTTTGGTTTTTGCCACTGTTGTGAGTATCACATGTAGTCCTGGGACCCACATGTCATACTCACATAAAGTGGCAAAAACTAAAACTCACCCAATTGCAGTGGCAAATATACAATTATTCCTTTCTAGTAGGTGTCCCACTTAGGCTGAAATACGTGCACTCGCCAAGGGCATCCCTCTATATCGCACTTCATATTGTAGCATCTTGGGTTAGACTTGATGACTGTGAAAGTACGCCGCACCTACAAGGCCCAAAATTTGATTGCCTCATACACGACCTCTTTGCAAACATAGCTCCTTGCCTGACCTCGCTTTGGTTGTACTCCCATAGCACATAGGTGCCTTCGTTAACGACAAGGTTGTGTCAAACTTGTATGTGTTCCACTCGGATGGAACCGCCTGCAAGTCCACATCATCCCCATCGTCAGATCCTTCATCTTCTGATAATACCTTGTAGTCCTGGTCTTCAAGGTCCATCCTTTGCACTAGGGCTTCGAGCTCCTCACCCTTGTCAGTAAGCCCACTAGCTTGCCTAACCGAAGGAGCTCCCTCCACAGGGTCTTCATCAATAGGATCAACAACTTCTGGACCTTTGGCCATTGTGTGCATCGCGCTATGGCTGGAGTCCCCGATTTATTCTTTGGCATCACCACCCTTTCTTGTTCAACCGCCGATGCAGGAGTCGGCTTGGCATATGCCTAGGCTAGAAGGACCAAATCCCACCGTTCCTCCCTCGCCCTGCATATATATGACTGCTATGACCTTGTTCCCTTGAGCCGCACTAACTCCTAATATATGCCCAGTGGTACTCGGTTGACAAGGCAACTCAATCTCAGATCATACAAAGTATGGTCCAAATCGAATAAGTGGAACAACCACCGTATCACAACGCCCTATGTATGCTTCTCTGATCTTGTTAGGGTCATGGTCATTGATTGAAAATAACGCAAATCAAACCCCTCGGGACCCTCAAGAATAGCCCCCTAACCGTAGTAAATTTTGAAGTTGATGGTGTCCGACATATTTGACGTACTGCACTGTAAACAAAATTTCAACGATTAACCACATATCTAAAACTAAACTACCCACTGAAAAGGATTATGTACAACATGCTACACTACGTAACTGTACATCTAGAACTATGTAATTCATTCGGTTTAAAAAATTACCTGAAAGGTGGGCATACTAGATGGGCAGCGCTTCGCTAGCTTCTCTCATCCCCTCTACTCCTCTCTGCTCCTCTCCCTTCAATCCCCTCTACTCCTATCCCTTCACTACCCTCTTTCTCTTTTTCTAAATAAAAGTGAGTTATGTCAAAATTTTGGGGTCTTTTATAAGCTACATTGTGTCGCCATTTGGAATGACGACAGTGACTTGCAGGATCCATGTCGCCATTTAAAATAGTGGTTTTCCAAAATTTTAATATTAAAAAATTCAACTAGCGACAGGGACCTGTTCAAGCCCCTGTCGCCATTGGGTTTCGGGTTGCTATATGCATTGTTGTCACGATTATATTGTTCGTGAAACCGATTCCTTCGGAAAAAGATTACATATTATGTAGTAGTCGAAATATCTGGAAAAGAGAATTAAATTCGAAAGACTTCGTAATTTAATTTTGAAATAAATGGCACTCTCGGTTTGGTTACATACATTACAAACGACACCATGCAGGAATGACCAAACCGAAATACATCTACAATACATTACCCCTTTGATCCAGACTGTGCTCGGGCGATGGGGAGCGCTAGGACGGCCGATGGTCTCACAAGCAGGAGCCTTCGTCTTCTGCGCCGCCCGCTCGGCCCGGTCGTACTCAGCTTCCTGTTCAGAGGTTCTCCACCACCACCATGTTCTCTTGGGCTCCTCCGGTACCTTTTCAGTCGAATCGGGTACGTAGGGTTTTCAGTGTTTGAAGGTCTCGGTTCGCATTGCACAATTCAGCATGTAATTCTACTCAATGAAAGCCCTATCGTACATATCCGGGCCATCGATTCATTAGAAGAAGTTGCATCGTATCTCTGGCTACCATTATGCGTGGATGTAGTTAGGGATTTGTGGAATGGAACGTAAGATATGGAAAATCTATGTGTGTGCAAGATTTGCTTTAGAAGGTGATGACTGCACGTGTAGTACGCTGGGCGGCTATCGCCGGGTGTGTGGACTTGATGATCTTAGCTAGTTCTTGGCACACACATTGCGTACGTAGTCTGGGTAGGACGCGTGCGTAGTGATCGAAGTGAAGGTGACCCGTCGAATGGAACAACGGAAACTTAGCACAAGAAATTGAATTACATTACAGAAAATAATAAATGTTTAAGAAAGCTACTCGTCGGTGACATCACACCGTACCCATGGTCGGCCAGTCCACGTCGTCATCCTTGGTGTACATGGTGACTGCGTAGGCTCCCAGGTCCAGCTGTCATCGTCCGATCTGGAAACGCTCAAAGGACCACAACTGAAGTAGTGAACATCTAGAGAGGATGGAGCCATCACGAACCAGGTGGCACGCATCGCACAGTCCACGGTATGTCGCGCACAGCACCGCCGGGCCCCAGGCGTGGGGCTGGATGTCCTCCACCTCCCAGTTCGCCAGCTGGCATGCGTACCAGATGTAGTGCTTGTCGATGTTGTCGCCATGGGACACTAGGAACATCACCCATCCGAACAGCCACAGCAAGTAGACCTTGAAGTGCCTCTTCATCGTGTGCTCGGGTGCGTCCTCTGCCATACGCTCTGGCTGCAAGAAGACAGATACACATCAGCAAGTTGCATAAACCAATTGAAGCAGAAGGATAAGAGTTATGAAAACTTATGTAGAACTGGCAGATCCACTGCATCGTTGGCCTGTGGGTGCTGTTAAACTCCTTGTAGCCACTGTTGGGAGGTAGCACCCCTTGGAACCTAGCCAGGAACTCCCCGCAAGGGAAGTGAAACGTGTGCGTCTCTGGCCTCTATCGGTCAACCAACGCCGTTAGGAGGCACTATTCGTACAAAAATCACCAGGACGTATGACCACTGCCCACGCAGTCCTGGTTGTCCTCCCACATCGCCTCAACCATCTTCGCTAGTGGAAGGAGACCTGCCTCCCTCAAACTGCGTCGAACAGATTAAGAGGAAACGTTACTCCAACCAAAGTAGTCAGGTTGCAATTGAGTACACGAAGTTCGCAACTACACGTACCTCAAAACCCAAAGTGGGTCCTCCCTCCACGCCCTCATGGGCGTGCATAGCCGCAGCGCGCCAAGCTCAATCTCCGCCTCGCCCTCCTAGGGGAGGATGGTACCGAGGCGGCTACGATGATGCATATCAATGACCGGGTCAAAGCAACTTGTACGGCCACTGCGCATCGTATCCTGGGTTCGTCATACCTGAAAATTCAGTGCATTAATTGTAAAAACTACAAAACATATATAAAAAGTAATAAGAAGTGGCATACCTAATTAATTCAATTTAAATAGGAAACTTGCTATGTTCATTGTTTAACAAGTGTCTCTAGCATTTACGAAATATTTACAAATGGAAACAATAAATTAGTTTATAATATTTTAATTCACATCTACATACCCTATGTACCATCTCTGGATTTCTTTGAGAATTTTTTTGAGGTGTCTAGCTATTTTCCTAGTTTACAAAGTTCTTTCGACATTAATAGAATATTCAACATGCACAATTGGAAAATAAAATTAAGTTGAGATTATTTTGATTAAGCTCTGCTCTACATATCCTATTTAGCTACTCTGCAATTTTTATAGATTTTTATAGGTATCCTGCTACTTTCTTGTTTGGAAAGTGTCTCCAACATTTACAGAATATTTACCATGTACAAATAGAAACAAAAATAAGTTTATATTACTTTAATTCAGTTTTACATACCCTATGTACCTACTCTAGATTTCTTATAGAATTTTTAGAGGTGTCTTGCTATTTTCGTAGTTCTAAAAGTATTTTCGGCACTGATAGAATATTTATCGTGCAAAAATAGAAACAAAAATTAAGTTGGGATTAACATACCGTATTTAGCTACTCTATAATTTTTATAGATTTTTAATAGGCATCTTTTTATTTTCATAGGTGTCCTCCTATTTTTCTGGTTTAAAAAGTATTTTCAGCATTGGCAAAATTTTCTAATGACGTACTGTGCACAGCTAAAATGATGTACTACATCAAATAGCAATACAACTAAAATTATCTAATACATTGAATTGTATGTCGCTATTTTTATTTGCTAACCTACACGGTTTCGAATTTATGTACATTGAATTATATGGGTGATCGGATCTGCTGCTCCGTCTGCTCTACTACGAATCGACCGGGCTTCGTTAGGTCTCTTCTACCCTCTCCTCCACTCTCTTCTCTTTTTTTGGAATTAAAATGATTTTCCCCCTATTTTTTTAGGGGGGGGGGAGGGGGTTCATAATGAATTGGTGATAGGAAAACGTGAGTTCCTGTCGCTAGTTCAACTGGCGGCAGACAATTGGACTGGTGACAGCGGTAAATAGGTGCCTGTCGCCAATTGGAATGGCAGTAGGAGTCTATCGTCACTCTGAGTGGCGACATACACCTAGATTTGTATTTTCTTTCGACTATTTGTTTTTCTAATTATTTTTAAAATTAATATTATTTGAAAAAATTCATTTAATTCATAGACCCAAACGAATCCAATGTAGATTGGAGATTTGATGCAACTTTCAAGGTGGTCCTTACTATTTTGATATTGCGCTTTTGTTGCCAAATAAGCCCATAATTCGTGGTGGTGGTGGTTGGTGTGACAGTGACCTGGTTGCTGAGAGGCAAATGGGCCTCTATGTAACATTTCAATTTAAGAATTTAATAATGAAAGTTGAGGGCAAGTCGACACCAATGAGCCCTGGAATGCCTGATTTACATGTTACAACAGGCCAGACAATTAATACCAGATATCACTCCACACGGAATGCAAAGTCAGCATCCCAAAATCTAAGCAGTATATTCAAAGCTATAAGTCTATTTTACATCTCAAACTTTACGAAAATCCACTTAACACACACCTGACCACAAAGTCGGGTGTTTAACTCCAAAACTTACAAACCATATCAATTTATACTCTAAGACAGTGCATCTCCTACCTAAGATGATTTTTTTGCCCTATTGGCAGCCATGCTATCGGTTTAATTTTGCTGACGCTATCCAACTTAAGGATGTTGATATCTGTTGAGGAACCGTCGCTGGCGAGTCCAGTCCGAGCGACTACCTCGTAGACAATACTCAGAATCGTAAGAACAATGCATGAACACGAGAACAGAATAAGAGATAGAACACAGGGATGTAGGGGGACTTCTTGCTTCTCTTTATTCCTTCATCCATCGATCAATCCTTTACAATGAATAGCACCCCCTATTTATAGGCTACGACCCTGCTAGGGTTTGGGATGAGGAGCCCACCTTGGGCCATGTCTGCCGGCCTAGGCCTGGTTTCTTAACACTCCCCCTTAGGCACTCATCCTTCATGTCCATGTCTCGTCAAAACTCCATAAAAACCCAATGGGAAAAATTTGGAGAAAGAGTACATGAATCATGTTCTGCTATGCTGCACGAATTGCCTCATTAAAAACCTTAGCCAACTTCAGGAAAACTCATCAAGGAAAAAAGAGTACAATCCACCCAATTTCATTTAATCTTCTGGATTTATTCTTTGGGTACTCGATCTTCATGATCAAGCTTTAATAATAAGTTCGTAAAGGTTCTCCCCCTGAATTCAGCACTTCTCTAAGTCTCATCATTCCAATTCACGTATGCATCTTTCAAAGTTAGATGCTGGAAGTGACTTAGTGAATAAATCTGCAAGATTCTCACACGACTTAGTATGCAGTACTTTAATTTTGTCCATCTTTTTCATTTCATGAGCATAGAAGAACTTGTGGTTGATATGTTTTGTGAGAGGACTCTTCACATAACCTATCTGTACTTGTGCAACACAAGCTGCATTATCTTCATAGAAAATAGTGGGGGTTTACACGGCATTCAATCCACATGACTGCTGGATGTGATGAATCATCCACCGAAGCCAAACACATTCTTGTAAGGCCATGTACAGTGCTATGATTTCCAAGTGGTTCGTCGAAGTCGATACAAGACATTTCTTAGACGATTTTCATGTAATTGCAGTTCCACCACATAGGAGTTCATAGCCTGGTTGCGATTTGGCTCTATGCGGGTCCTACAGGTACCCGTCATCTGTATTGCCATTCATAGATAGGTCTTGGTTCTTTCTGTAGAACAGACTAAATTCTTTGCTTCCTTGGAGGTATTGAAAGATGTCCTTCATTCCCTACCAATGCCTTTGGTAGGTTCTGTACTATACCTTGCTAATAGGTTCACGACAAATGCAATGTCCGTTCTAGTACAGTTTGCTAAATACATTAGTGCTTCTATTGCACTTAAGTGTGGGAATTCTGGTCCCAAAACTTCTTCCCCCTCTTCTTTAGGTCTGTATGGGTCTTTGTCTTGCTACCAAGATCTCCCGACCATTAGCATTTTCAAAGGGTATGTCTTTTCAAAGTCAAACCTTTCTAATACCTTCTGAGTGTAGGTTGACTGATGTACTAATATTCCTTCAGGGACATGCTCAAGCTGCAAGCCTAGGCAATATTTGGTTTTACCCAAATCTTTCATTTCAAACTCCGACTCCAGGTAAGAGCTTACCTTCTTAATATTCTTCAGGGTTCCGATGATATTCAGATCATTTTCATACACTGAGATTATACAAAATCCATTCTAGAATCGTCGTATAAATACATAGAGATTATTCTCATTGTTCGTGTGGCTTTTCTTGCATAGAAAGTCGTTTCAAGCGATTATACCACATTCTGCCTAATTGCTTAAGTTCGTACAATGACTTTCTGAGTTTCACACTGTACATATTTCTATTTGCTCTGTCTTGGTTCGGGACAGGGATACATTCAGGTATCTTCATATAAATGTCTGAATCCAATTTTTCATAAAGGTATGCTGGTACCCCATCCATCAATTTCACTTCTAACTTCAAGTTCATTGCCATTGAGATAAATGTCTAAAGCGAGTTTCGCCCATGACCGGAGAATAGGTTTCTTCATAATCATCTCCTGGACGTTCAGCAAAACCTTGTGCAACGAGTCTTGCTTCTTTTCATTTCTCTTTTGAACAAATACACACTTATGCCCTACGGGGTGCACAAGGGGAGGCGTGCGGCTTACAGGCCCAAACGCTTTTATTTTATTCGGAGATAATAATTCAGTTTCTATTGCTTTCTTCCAATCTGATCTTTTCTCTTATTCAGCGAGCGATGCAGGCTCTGGATCAAGATTGATGATTGTGGCAAGTTTCTTTGCAAAGTAAATATCGACATTGGCTATTGTCATATTCAAAGATTCTCCTGAGGTCATAAAGTTTATAGCTATTTCTTCAAGGGGCAATTCTTCTAATACTTCTACTTGTTCACCGCTGCTTCCAATTGCGGGGCAAGTCCCTTTAGTTTTTTTTTTCAGCTCCGATGTGTGCGCACACATCCATGCTGAGGTCTCCCTTCATGGGGATGTTCAATTCTGGTATGCCTTTTCTGAAGGTTCCATACCGATGCTAGGTCTCAACTGGCCCCCTTTCTGGTTCTGGGGAACTTCGGTGATCGGCTGTGTCAAGTCCTTCTTATCCTTTTTCACCAGGCGTCCCCGGTTACTTCGGATTCGAGGGCCCAGAGTTCTCGTCCTTTCAGAGGCCTTAGGACGGGATTAGGGATGCCTTCATCGGTATTTCAACCCTCTCCGGTGCATTGCGTGCAGGCACATGCTACTTGGTCACGCTCTTCAAATCACTAAAGTGGTTTGGCAGTTGATTCGCTAATGCTTACAAATCAATTATCTTCCGGGCTTTAATTGTCTTCTAGACTTCAATTCAATTATCTTCTGGACTGCAATTATCTTCTGGACTTCTATATTTGCTTCACTAGTGCGCAGGTCATATGCATAGATTTTAATTATCTTCTGGACTTCAATTATCTTCTAGACTTCAATTATTTCCCGATATTATTATCAAGGGTTGATTTTCTCCCCTAATGACGGGAAACTAACCTCATCTAATATACTATCAGCGAATCGGGCATTATGCAAATCTCCAGTCATAGGGTCCAAATACTTGATTATGGATGCTGTCTCATAACCAACGTATATCCCAAACTTTCGGAGAAGACCCATTGCAGTTCGCTGCGGTGGTGGTATAGGTACATAACCCTTGCAACCAAACCTGCGAAGATGAGAAGTTTTCGGTGTTGTCCCTTACGCTAGTTGCATAGGTAGATGGATGTTCTAGGCCGATGGTCTAAAAACGATGAGAGCTGCTGCGAGTAGGACTGCGTGCCCCCAATATGTAGTTGGTAAATTACAATTCATCAAAGTTCTGCTAGTCCATTCTGGGTGCGGACATGCGGTACAGAATGCTCAACTTTTAATTCTCATTTTCATGCAATAATCATCAAATGCTTTCAAAGTAAATTCTCTGACGTTGTCCATTCAGGTGGACTTCATATGATGATCAGGGAAATATTTCTAATTTAATTATCTGCGAGATTGGCTTTGCAAAAGCATGATTTCTTGTAGACAATAAACATACGTGCGATCATTCTGAGGAAGCATCGATGAGCACTATGAAATACCTAAATGGCCCTTACAGGGGCTATATAGGACCGCAAATGTCTCTCTGGATACGGTCCAGGAATGCAGGGACTTCATCCTTCGCTTTCAGAGCAAAAGGTCTAGTAACTAATTTCCCGGTGGCATATGCGGGGTGCACAAAATCTTCCTGATTCGGAAAATTCTTTACATTCATATTATGTCCCTGTGAATTGTTAATTATATCTCTCATTATCCTAAGACCTAGGCGGCATAATCTATCATGCTAGAGGTAGAAAAGTTCAGAGCTTCTAAATTCAATTTTCAGGGCAGTATAGGCTACAGACGCCTTAATATTAGTGTAGTATAGCCCAGTTTCATATGAAGGAAGACATTCTAATACCATTGTTCCACTTTCTTCACGTTTTTTAATGAGTAGGTATTGCTTACCATACTCTTCTCCAGTCTCTACGTGGAAACCGTTATCGCGAATATCCTTGAGAGTTCAAGTCGAGTCTAGGTACAACAAGTCTTCTTCAATGACTAAAGTTGTGCCCGTTAAGAGTATAATTATGGCCCTTCCTGAGCCTATTATACAAGTATCGCTGTTTGTGATTGTCGTAAGACTACCAGCATTCTTGCTGATCGACTGGAAAAAATTTCGTTTATCTCAGGATGGTATTTATTGTGCCGCTACCTACTAAGCACACTTTCTTCATAGGGCGCCACACATGTTCTAATATAATGTACTTTATTAATATATAGGAGAAAGCAAGCAACACAAATAAAATACTTCAAATATCAGAACATAACTTGCTATTGTAAAGACGGGAAAATAAGTCTTTCAGGACTCATAATTAGAATTTAATGCTTTGCTCTCCTAGAGCTTGCAACCATTATTCAATAATTCAAAATTCTGCTTCAATTACAAACTGCAAGTTTCTATAAAAGATCCGAGTGCAATGCGTGCACTAGATCGAATCGACGAAGTATTCAGGAACTTCTGCCTCAATATGCTCTATGGCAATCATCTCCTATCGGGCAAGTACGGCTGCGGGCGTAGCAATATCCAAAAGGAGGAGTGATGGGGTTGCTACTGGGCTGTCCACATTCATAAGTGCAACTAATGGATGTGAATCCTCTGTGCCTGCAATGGCAAGGTGTGCCACATGCTATCATTTGCCCTTTTTCTTAGACTGGAAAGCATCAATATTGTGCAACGCACTACCTTACCCTTCTTGCTCCTCTCATTCGTGAGAGGCTTTATCACCTTGTAGCTACTAGTAGTGGTTTCATGGCCAACATTGCTACTAGGTGGCTGCGAGATGAAGTTCTTTCTTAGAACATCATCTTGAGCTTTCGCAACTTGCATGATGTCAATTAATTCGGCATACTTCATGTAGCCGTCTTGACGATAGTTGTGTGCGGATTACACCGCATTTGGGTGAAAGGTAGAAAGTCTTCTCCATCTTCTACTCATCTGTGATTACATTATCACAGAATTGAAGACTGATACAAATTCTAGCCATGCTGGGTCAATACTTTGAACTACTGGTTCGTGATGCCAGTCATATTCATATTCAGGCAAAAATTCATAAGATTACTGCTAGTACTCTGCATAAAAATGGTTGCAAAATTCTCATAATGCTCTTCGAACTTCCGGTTCATGATCCCGTATTTTTCTATGTATTTTCATAATTTACTGCTATTTTCAAAGATTAAAAGCAATATAAACAATCACAGATAATCAAAATAGTAAATACAATAAATAAATTGCATAGAAATAATAACAAAGTCAAACATGCTTCAAAGTTCAAAATATGCAAAAATTTGGATTCCTGAGGCCCTTTTCTGTTGAAAAAATGACTTTTCGGCGAAATCTGCAATTTCTAGGGGTTAAAACGCGAAATTTCAGTTCAGAGGAAATTTTCGCATAAAATTCAAAATTTTGGAGGGCTTTTGCAAAATTTCCTCACGAGCGTAATTATACTTGTAATTTTCAGAATTCTGAGAGATTTTTCTGCAAATTTCGGGATTTCATTTCTCCCCCCTTTTTTGTGCTATGCGGGTGTGTGGCCATGCGGGGCCGGCGTCACGCTTGTTGCGCGTGTGGAGGTGGTGCGAAGCGACGCTGCTTGCGAGGCCAGTGGTTTACGCTGTGCGCGGTGGCCTACGAGGCCAGCGGCTCATGCGCGCGCGAGCTACAGGCCGTGGTGCGGAACACGATGCGGTAGCACGCCTGCGAGGCGGTCATGTGGGGCCGTCGGCGCAGCGTGTCGGTCCGATGGTGGCTCGCCTGTGCAGGGGCGGCGCCTCCCCCCTTTTTCTTTCTTAGCTTGCTTTGTTGCCGTGGCCGTGCGACGGTTCTAGACGGTGGATGCCCCGGCTACAGGCCGACGACGGTGGGGGAACCCGTGCGGTGGGAGCGGCGCTGCGGCGTTAGTGGCCAACGGCTTCAAACCGTGTTTTTTTCATGCAATACTGTTCATGGCAACGGCACTGTTCATCAGGGGCGTGACATTGTTCATCGCGCGAGCACTGTTCATCGCATACGATCATTCATCATGCTCTCGCTCACCAGCGCGATTCTCGTTCATCACGTGCTCACTATCCATCAGCGTGACTCATCGTTCATCACGGTCGCATTAATCGCTCATCAGCGTGGTCTTTGTCGCCATGGGTGTGCACTGTTCATTAGGCGCAGTTACTTTTTATTATTCTACTGTTCATTAGGCATGATTACTGTTCATCGACGCGACATCGCTCATCACACGTGCATCGTTCCTCGAATCGCATCGCTGTTCATCGCGGGGCATGCATCATTCATCAGCCATGATATCGTTTCATCGCAGCATGTACATT
The DNA here is from genome assembly GCA_036346255.1 of Ampelocalamus luodianensis. Taxonomy (NCBI): domain Eukaryota; kingdom Viridiplantae; phylum Streptophyta; class Magnoliopsida; order Poales; family Poaceae; genus Ampelocalamus; species Ampelocalamus luodianensis. The sequence continues at coordinate 6,394,402 of CM070628.1, forward strand.
CATCAGCGTGATATCGTTCATCGCGTGTGAGCACTGTTCACCCGGGCGTGCACTGTTCACCAGGCGCAGTTCCTACCAACATGTGCATGCTTGCCGCGTGCTAGCGGCGTGGCTCTGTCGTTGCCTCCGTGGCGATGCGTGATGGCGGACTATGCTGACCGGTAACGTATCGCGGAGGTAGTGACAGCCGCTTGCAGGCGGTGTCGTGCACATGATGCCTTTCATGCTATTGCATGTACAACCTACGGTACAATCATCATCTACTCTTTCATGCAACCCACCGATCGGCTTGGCCGGCGACTTCAAGTCGGCTCGCGGTAGATTAGAGCGGATTTGCACCATAGGAAACCAATCTAGAAAGCAACAATTGCAGAATTGAAAGCGATCTAGAAAACGATTCAATCTACGAGTGTCGTTCATCGACGGTTACCTTTTCCATGCGAGGAGAGTTGATCGTGTTAATAACGTGTTGAGGAAACGTCACTGGTGAGTTCAGTCCGAGCGATTACCTCGTAGACAATACTCAGAATCGTAAGAACAATGTATGAACACAAGAATAAAATAAGAGATAGAACACAGAGATGTAGGGGGACTTCTTGCTTCTCTTCATTCCTTCATCCATCGATCAATCCTTTACAATGAATAGCACCCTCTATTTATAGGCTACGACCCTGCTAAGGTTTGGGATGAGAAGCCCACCTTGGACCAGGTCTGCCGACCTGGGCCCGGTTTCTTAACAATATCCACATCATCACGCCTTTCTTGCTCTCCTCTCTCTCCATCCTCTTTCTTCTTCATGTCAACACCCCTGCTCTCCTCTCATTTGGATCATTGTCGGCAAAAACCAATGACATGACTACTAATATGGCAAAAGTCACCCCTGAATTAGATTCACATCAACAAAACAGCCCTCTAAAACAGTCTTAGGATGTAAGTTGACTTGGTTTTGTAAGTTTGAGGTATTAAATATTCAGTTTTGTGGTTCACAGGGTCAAGTGGTTTTTTTTTGGCAAAGCTCAAGGGTGTAAAAATGGACTAGTTAATCTTTTGTTTGGATTCACAAAAGAATGTGGAGCCCCGTGATATAAAATAAAAAAAATTGTCGCGGAAGATTTTCTTTTTACGGAGGGTACAACGATCAAGCACACGATGGACTAAGGCGTGCCAGCCGATCTAACCAAAATCGGCGGGAGATGCGAACCAACGACGGTCACTTGATTCCGTAGGCGAAAGTCGATTTCTGGTCGAAACGCTAATGCGAAATAATATTGAACAGAAGCAACACCCAGTTAAGTGTAAACCGATGTAGATCAACGCATCGATACGAACTAATATTGATCAACAACGAATTACAGAGGGATAGATGGAATCTACGGGCTAAAAACTATTCTTAAGGTACATGAAAAAGTAGAGGTACATGATGCAAGATAAAAGTTGGGTTGGTTGGTGACGCCGATACGGATTGATGGAATCTATTCGCTAAAAACTATTCCTAAGTTACATGAAAAATAGAGGTACATGATGAAAGATAAAAAGTTGGGTTGGTTGGTGACGCCTCCTTCGTCTTTGATTCGTTATCTGTGCATCAGCCATTTGCTTTCTTGAAAGTTTTCTCGGTGCCCGTCTATTTCTTGTCGGCTACTCCACAGTTTGTTGTCCTCCTTTCAGATGGCTCCACGTTGACTCCATTTTTTTTTTGTCGCTTCCGTCATGCTGACGTGGCCGACTATATTATTTCTTGGAAAAATTTGACGGCCACACATACTAAGCCAGGTCACCATCTTTTCCCAAGAGTAACAATGACCATATATAACACGTGCGCGCACACACGAATACACAAACTTGCACACGTATGAAATTGCGAAGGTGGAGACACGAATCCGAGATCTCTCAGTGTGTGAGCACGTATTCTTCCACTGAGATGTCCACGCGTATATATGTTCTAAGAAACATGTACTCAAAACACAATAGTTTCGAATGAAGTCCCAGCCCTCTCCACTAGCAGGGGTGGCTTTGTTAAGTCATCATCTATGTTTTACGAAAGCACATCTTAAGTTGATGTTTACCAATTAATTTATCGTGTCGGCAAGTCGTACTACTAGTAGGATCATATCTCGACATGTACCACTGTTCTATAGTACAGTTAAACTTAATTTAGGTCCTATACACAGGATGTGGACAAGAATAATTATAATATCTACCATGCACACTGATCGAGATCATTAGAGCCTTTAGCCTAATTAAACTTGTGTGCACACAGCGTCCACAGCGGAGACATGTCAGAATAATTATGATATCAACCATGCACACTGATCGAGATCATTAGAGCCTTTATGCATGTGATCGGAATAAGAATAATTATAATACCTACCACGCACACTGATCGAGATCATTAGAGCCTTTTGCCTAATTAAACTTGTGTGCATACAGCGTGCACAGCGGAACAACATCAGAATAATTATAATATCTACCATGCACACTGATCGAGATCATTAGGCTGCTCCCAGTGGGTGGTTTCTTACTACAGTTTCTTATTGCATGAAAGGCATTTACATACCACCTTCCCAATGCATGGTATTATAAAGTGTTATATCTTAAGTCTTTGATATAGGGTTTTTACTAGTATTTCTACATAAGATACTATGTATGAGTGGCATCTAAATAAGATACCAGTCCGCTCTCTCTCTTCTTTAACTGCAGTGCCACATCAGACTTTTGCTTATGTGGCAGCCTTAAGATACTTGCCAAGGTGAAGCATTGGGAGCAGTCTTAGAGCTTTTAAGCACGTGATCGGAATGAGAATAATTATAATACCTACCATGCACACTGATTGAGATCATTAGAGCCTTTAAGCATATGATCGGAATGAGAATAATTATAGTACCTACCATGCACACTGATCGAGATCATTATAGCCTTTATCCTAATTAAACTTTTGTGCATACAGCGTGCACATCGGAGCCACGTCAGAATAATTATAATATCTACCATGCACACTGATCGAGATCATTAGAGCCTTTAAGCACGTGATCGGAATGAGAATAATTATAATACCTACCATGCACACTGATCGAGATCATTAGAGCCTTTTGCCTAATTAAACTTGTGTGCATACAGAGTGCACAGTGGAGCAACATCAGAATAATTATAATATCTACCATGCACACTGATCGAGATCATTAAATCCTTTAAGCGCGTGATCGGCATGAGAATAATTATAATACCTACCATGCACACTAATCGAGATCATTAGAGCCTTTTGCCTAATTAAACTTTGTGTGCATACAGCGTGCACAGCGGAGCAACATCAGAATAATTATAATATCTACCATGCACACTGATCAAGTTCATTCCAGCCTTTAAGCGCGTGATCGGAATGAGAATAATTATAATACCTACCATGCACATTGATCAAGATCATTAGAGCCTTTTGCCTAATTAAACTTGTGTGCATACAGCGTGCACAACGGAACAACATCAGAATAATTATAATATCTACCATGCACACTGATCGAGATCATTAGACCCTTTAGCCTAATTAAACTTGTGTGCATACAGCGTGCACAACGGAGCCACGTCAGAATAATTATAATATCTACCATGCACACTAATCGAGATCATTAGAGCCTTTAAGCACGTGATCAGAATGAGAATAATTATAATACCTACCATGCACACTGATTGAGATCATTAGAGCCTTTAAGCACATGATCGGAATGAGAATAATTATAGTACCTACCATGCACACTGATCGAGATCATTATACCCTTTAGCCTAATTAAACTTGTGTGCATACAGCGTGCACAGTGGAGCCACATCAGAATAATTATAATATCTACCATGCGCACTGATTGAGATCATTAGAGCCTTTAAGCACGTGATCAGAATGAGAATAATTATAATACCTACCATGCAGACTGATCGAGATCATTAGAGCCTTTAAGCATGTGATCAGAATGAGAATAATTATAATACCTACCATGCACACTGATCGAGATCATTAGAGCCTTTAAGCATGTGATCGGAATGAGAATAATTATAATACCTACCATGCACACTGATCGAGATCATTAGACCCTTTAGTCTAATTAAACTTGTGTGCATACAGCGTGCACAGCGGAGCCATGTTAGAATAATTATAATATCTACCATGCGCACTGATTGGGACCATTAGAATCTTTAAGCACGTGATCAGAATGAGAATAATTATAATACCTACCATGCAGACTGATCGAGATCATTAGAGTCTTTAAGCATGTGATCAGAATGAGAATAATTATAATACCTACCATGCACACTGATCGAGATCATTAGACCCTTTAGCATAATTAAACTTGTGTGCATACAGCGTGCACAACGGAGCCACGTCAGAATAATTATAATATCTACCATGCACACTGATCGAGATCATTAGAACCTTTAAGCACGTGATCAGAATGAGAATAATTATAATACCTACCATGCACACTGATCGAGATCATTAGAACCTTTAAGAACGTGATCGGAATGAGAATAATTATAATACCTACCATGCACACTGATCGAGATCATTAGAGCCTTTAAGCATGTGATCGGAATGAGAATAATTATAATACCTACCATGCACACTGATCGAGATCATTAGAGCTGTTAAGCACGTGATCGGAATTAGAATAATTATAATACCTACCATGCACAATGATTGAGATCATTAGAGCCTTTCGCCTAATTAAACTTGTGTGCCTACAGCGTGCACAGTGGAGCCACGTCTAGCCTTATGCAGTAAGGCCAGTCTCAATGGGGATTTCATGGAGGTTTCATGCACATTTAATACAGTGACACATCAGCACTTTGCACGAAATGGAGAGGAGAGAGAGGAAAATCGTTTCACCATGGTGAAACGAGGTAGCGTCGTTTCCAATGTCTTGGTAACCGGGTGAAACGAGCACTGAGGCGTTTCGTTTCATCGTCCCCGATCCCGTGCGGGCGGAGCCGCGTGCCATCCTCGCCATCTTCCCGCGCGCATCCTCGCCATATTCCCGCGCGCCCGCCCCGTATCCAGCCCACTTCGCCAGCCTACTTTACCTCGCCCGCCGTCCCTCACCCGCCGTCCGCCATACGCCGTTCGGCGTCCGCCATACGCCGTACGCTAGGGCACGGCGCGAGATCCAGTCGCCATGGATCCGCCGCCGATAGAGGATTCCAGGCGACGTGCAGCAGGCAGAGGAGGGAAGGCGCGCCACCGGCTTGGACTGAAGAAGAGCTCCGTTCCTGCGCCGTCACCACCTCCAGGTTCGTCGCGTGCGCCGCCACCGGTTCCTCGGCCGCCGGCGATTTCCTCCCCAGCTGCGCCGACTCCCACCCCTACCGCGCCGGCGCCTGCCCCTGGTGTGCCTACTTCGTCCCCTGCTGCGCCGACATCGACCATGCCGCCACGGCCACCGCAAGGAGCAGGATGGGGCGCCATACCCCCAAATTTTGCATCTCTTCATGGAAACCCACAAGACCCAAATTCATGGTACATTTGATTTCGATCTGTGCTGCATGTTGATTTCCATGGCTGCAAATAGTTTACAATAGTACAAATGATATTAATCCTGCAATTTGATTTCCATAGCTCACTGTAGTTGATTTGTACAGATGCCTGCAAGTAGTTTTAGTGATTCGACATCGCTCTGACTTACTTGATCTTGCTCAGTAGTTCATTTGATACTGCAAGTAGTTGAAGTGATTTGATACTACAAGTAGTTCAAGTGATTTGATAATGCAAGTACCTCTGTAGATGATATATTGCTGTGAAAACTATGGTTTCACAATCTTTTTTTCTTTGCACTGAATATTATATTGGGGTTCTTGTTCAAATTTTCTTTGTATAATCTCTGAATTTCAATCTCTCGAATTTATCTGATCCATCATTCAATTTATCTCCATGGCTCACTGTCTGATAGCATGTCCGTGGTCAACTTGGTTAATCTGCCAAATAATCCCATTGTTATGTGTAGTTGATTTTCAATCTTGCAAGTGCAAGTTGATGCACATAACTCTCAAGAAAATTATTTAGTAGAAGGCAGTTTGATTTTCATGCAGTTTGATTATGTACAAATTTCAGGATGTATCCACGGTGGTTTTCATTTTGTTGGTCGACTATGCCCTTCAACCCGATATCTCCACGGCCACCAAGTGCATATGGGACACCAACACCTGAAGCTATGAAACAAGGCACTTCAGTGAACATTGAAATTGATAAAGACGACAACAATGATGCAAATAGGACAGCAAAGAAAAGATATTGGACACATGAAGAGGAAGAGAGACTGGTAATGATTGTTCTTAGTACTTTTTGTAGGCCAGTGTTTGGTTTTTCTACAGACTTGTTCATATTTTCTTATTTTGTATTTTGTAGGCCAGTGCTTGGTTGAATGCTTCTAAAGACCCAATTAAGGGGAATGATCAGAAAGGTGATACATTTTGGAATGAAGTCACTGTTGTGTTTAACAAGAAAGGGAATGGGAAGCGTACAAGGGAAATGAACCAATTGAAGATTCACTGGTCTCGTTTGAAGGCATCAATCACTGAATTCAATGGGTTTTGGACTACAGTAACTAACATGAACACAAGCGGATACTCCGACGACATGTTGGAGGACGAGGCACAGAAAGTGTGGGCAAACAAGTATGGAAAGCCCTTCACGTTGGTGCATTGGTGGAAGAAACTAAAAGATGAGCCAAAATGGTGTGCACAGTTTCAGAAGACTGACAAAAACAAGAGTGACATAGTTGATATTCCAGATGAACAATCACGTCCTATCGGCAGGGAAGCAGCAAAGGCTGAGCGCAATGGAAAGCGCAAGAAGGGAAATATTATGGAAGGAATTATCATCCTTGAGGACAACATTGAGAAAATTGTTAAGGTGCAAGAAGATCGTAAGTTGGAACGGGAAAAGGTGACAGAAGCACAGATGAAGATATCAGATACAAATCTCAAAGCTGCAAAGGAGCAAAAGGAAGCAAAGATGTTTGAGGTTTATAATTCGCTGCTTAACCAAGACACAAGTCAGATGTCTGAAACTCAAAAGGCTAACCGAGAGAAAGCAATACGCAAGATTGAGGAAAAGTTGTTTGCTGATGAATAAGGTTAGTTCTGAACTGTGTCTACTACACTGATACTTGAATCCAACAATTATCTTGGCAACTGCTCATGATCAATTAATTTTATTTCTGCAGGGTGCACTTGTAGTGAGAATTTTTCAGATCCATCTACTCTGATTTATTGGCAGTCCAGTTAGCTACCAGTTATAGTGAGAATTTATCTGTCATATTTTTCAGTCCAGTTAGCTACCAGTTATCTTATTTATTTTTCTATGCATCTGAACTGAAAGCATGGCAGTTTCTTATATGTCAATGCATCTAAACTGCAAGTATGTCAGTTTCTTATATGTCAATGCATCTAAACTGCAAGTATGTTAGTTTCTTATATGTGAATGCGTGTACTTGGGTACAAAGGTGGCTGGATGGTTAACTGAATGGTGCACTATACTATATTTACTATCTATGTGAAAATTGATGTCAGTTTGACATTGTAGTGTGAAAACTGAAGTCAGTTTGACATTCTAGTGTGAAAACCGATCGCCGTTTCGTTCTAGTGTGAAAATCGACGCTGTTCATGTGAAAATCGATGCACATGCGTGTGAACACAAATGCTTGATTTCACATGCTGCATGCGACTATATATATATGCACGAGGCCTACTATTTTGGTAAAGATGTCCGCGAACACGAGGATTCTACATCAACTGTTGGTTATCAAAATCCTCTGTACTTAGACGAGTTCATTGCTGAGGATGAGATCCTGGATGATGTGCTCAGTGAAGCCACGAAGGTCATACAGTCTACCATCGTAGCTCTTCATGAAGAAGGTTCTGACCATCGATTCCATCCTAGGAAGCACATCAACAGGCCTCGAGAGGAAGCACATCAGAAACTAGTAAATGATTATTTCTCAGAAAATCCTCTTTATCCGCCCAAAAAATTTCGCCGAAGATTTCGTATGTCTAGGCCACTTTTCCTCCGCATTGTCGAGGCCTTAGGCCAATGGTCAGACTACTTTACTCCAAAGGTGGATGCTGTTAATCGGCAAGGGCTCAGTCCACTGCAGAAGTGTACTGCAGCTATTCGACAATTGGCTACTGGTAGTGCTGCGGATGAACTAGATGAATACTTGAAGATTGGAGAGACCACTGCAATGGAGGCAATGAAGAATTTTGTCAAAGGTGTTAGAGATGTATTTTGTGACAGGTATTTGAGGCGCCCCACTGTGGAGGATACTGAGCGTATACTCAAACTTGGTGAGAGACGAGGTTTTCCTGGAATGTTCGGCAGTGTTGACTGTATGCATTGGCAATGGGAACGATGCCCAACGGCATGGAAGGGTCAGTTCACTCGTGGTGATCAAAAAGTGCCGACGATGATTCTTGAGGCGGTGGCATCACATGATCTTTGGATTTGGCATGCGTTCTTTGGAGCAGCGGGTTCTAACAATGATATTAATGTTTTGAACCAATCTCCTCTATTTATCAGCGAGCTAAAAGGGCAAGCACCTAGAGTCCAATACATGGTCAATGGGAATCAACACAACATAGGGTATTATCTAGCTGATGGAATATATCCTGAATGGGCTGTATTTGTGAAGTCAATACGTATGCCCATCTCTGAGAAGGACAAGTTATATGCAGAGCATCAAGAAGGGGCAAGAAAGGATATTGAAAGATCCTTTGGTGTATTGCGTCGTCGGTTTTCCATTTTAAAACGTCCAGCTCGTCTATATGACCGAGATCAACTCCATGATATTGTCCTAGCTTGCGTCATACTTCACAATATGATAGTTGAAGATGAAAAGGAAGAGGACATTGAAGAAAATCTAGATCTGAATGTGGCTCCTAGTTCAACGTGTGTTGAAGAACCAGAAATCTCTCCTAGTGAGAATATTCCGTTTGACAGAGTTTTACAAAAGGATAGTGATATTCGAGATCGATCTGCTCATTTCCGGCTTAAGAATGATTTGGTGGAACATATTTGGAATAAGTTTAGTCACACTCGAAATATATCTGGAGTTTGACATACAATGTGTAATCGTTTTAATATATGTGTAATGTTTTTATATGCGTGTGCGTTCATGAGTATTGTTATCAATTGATATATTATATTAATATATTATACTATATTTGGAGTTTGTTGGCATGTAGCCGTACGTGCATGAATGAGTTTCATCCATAGTATGCAGAAGTGCGTTAGATTGATCCGAACACAACAACTACAAAATTTATCTAGCATATTTGATCTCAACAGAACACAAGAATTAAATGCTACAATAAGTCTATGAAATAGTGCAATGAAACTATCCAGTCTCAATAGGCATTTTATTGGGAGTTTCATGTTCCAGCTTCCAAGACTAATAGTGTTGGAAACAGTGACATGAAACCAAGCATTGAGACTGGCCTAATGCATATGGTCAGGTAGGGGTGTGCTTTTTTTATTGCATTATTTTTTTAGCACTTCCGTGTTGACGTGGTCGACTATATTTTTCCTAGCGAAAATTTGGCGGCAACAATTACTGAGTCATGTCACCGTCTTTTTCCAAGAGTACAATGAGCACACACAACCATATATTACACGTGCGCACACATGAATACACAAACTTGCAGCCGAATGAAATTGTGAAGAAGGAGACACGAATCCACGACCTCACAGTGTGTGAGCACGCATTCTTCCACTAAGATGTTGTCGGGATCCAAAATACAATTCGGTTCCTTTGTGTAAATGCACCAGTACAGGATCAAGCTAGTGCACACAATATCAACATAGATAAATATCAATCCACACAAGACAAGTATAGGAATAAACGACTAATTTGAATAATAAATAATGGTTTTGACCTTATAGTCGAGTTTACAGTTATTAAGCCATGCAGGGCTGATACTAAATAAATAAACGACAGTGGAACGAAAGCAATTCCAATGGATACCCATCGACTAGCCACAGGCAACCGATTGAGATCAAGACCTAACGATCACCATCCATGTAAAGCTCCTCCTCGAAAGCAGGCAACGATTCCTCCACTTCAACTGAATGATTGCAGTAAGAATGAGTATTCTGAGTACTCAATAAGTTGTACTACAGAATACAATTATAGATGATGGCTTATTCCAAAGGATATGACCTTTATGGTTCTTTTGCATAAAAGCAATAGTTGTAATTGGATATGAATAATAGATTGAAAGTGTAATTTAAAACAAATAAATAATAATAGTTTAACAATTATTTTCACAAAGAACACAAAAGTCTAATCAATTTCTATCATGCAGCGATATGAGTTTAACCACATAGCTGTCCCTTTCCAATTATTTTTATGAAAATCCACCCCTCGTGTGAAATCCTCGAGCATGTCCATGACCGCGGACGTGGCTATTCGAATAAATTGTTTAACACTCTGTAGAGGTAGTACACTTTACCCACACGATATAACTAGTGTAGCTAGCACCAATCATAATAAAAGCTTTCCGAAACTTCATCTCGATGTTTGATCCTCCCGATGTGTTTTACCGTCATACCAACCCTGATAAACTGCTTTGGTACAAGACACACTGTTGGACCTGGATGCAGTGAACCATCCATCGATGTGACCTTTAGAGTAGTCCACACCTCCTGTCAGACCCGGGATTAACATCCCAGATCTTTTGTGCATAACTGAACTAGTCCCATGATCAGTTGGCTAGCTCACACAGTAAACAAATGTGATAACACAACCATAAACGCTAAAATTTATTAACAAACAACAGAGTTGATTACAAGATAGCCTTACAGGGCAACATTAAATAAACACAGTGGAAGACGATGAAGAAGTAGTGGAGTCCAGCTGATCTGCCACAGGCAATCGACTGGGGTAGTGGCCTAGTCGTCATGATCCAAACCTGGAGCGAAGTCCTTCTTCTCTCAAATTTGTTTGCATAAAGCAAGTATGAGCACAACTACCGTACTCGCAAGTTACACCCGTCAAATAACAGAATGACATGCATATATTGATGTAACAAAGGATGGCTTATAGGGTTATTTGTGTAAAAACAACATTTGACATTAAATACCATACTAAGTTCAAAAGCTCATATTTTATAAAATCCAAAATTGATTTTGAATTGATAAAGATAGTGTAGGCACCAACCTAACACAAACATAAACACGGGCACCAACCTGGGGCTTCAACCCATAACTTTTCTCATGGACACCCATCCATGTCAAAATTGTTTTACAAAAATATTTTGTAATCAAAGTCTAACTTTGAGTGGCTTTGCCAGCATGTCCATGACTGTGGACACGGCTATTCGAATAGTTTGACACTCTGCAGAGGCTGTACAACTTTACCCACAAGAGATAATCAACTTTCAATGCCTGTCTGACACACTTCCGAGGGTGTGCGACTAAGTGATCATCACGAGGCCTTTACAATGCATCCTTCCACCAAAGTCCTCCCTCGCTAAGGTTTCGCCCCCTTTGGACTACCCGTCCGCAGAGTTCAGGCCCCCTCTTGCGCCAGGTGGGACTAACAAAAGTCATGAAAGACTACCCACCGCATCACAGGAACGACCATGATGGAACTTTGCAAATTATTCAGCCAGGTCCTGCCTATACAAGACATGTGGTAGTACGATGTGGCTTAGCAAGATGCGGCTCGAAGACCGATCCTTAACTGACCTGGGCGACAACCAACAGAACCCTGGGCCTCAACCTACCCAGTTGAGCCCGTGCATAAACCTGTACCCACCAGACAACCATTTCGCCCAAGTCCAAACCATCATTTAAATTTATTTCATTTTTCAAAGCTTTTATAAAATTCCCATGACACACCAATGCCAAGGGTACAATTTAAACAACATTTGATTTTTGGCTGAAATTCCCCAAATAAAACAAGTTTGATCTATAAGCATGGCTAAGCATAACTTTTCTCAAAATGATCCCAGTTCATACTATTGTATCAACTAGGTTTTTATCTAGGGTGACAATATGTTTGATCCGATATCAAAATTGGCCATACAAAGGATTTAGGCATATCTATGAATTTAAAAACAGGAATTTAATGATTGAATATAAATAAGCATGCAGTAATAATTTGAAATAGAATTTAAATAATTTTAAATAATGGGTGCAAATATGATCAAGAATGTAACTTGCCTTGCTGAAATAGTTGTTCTCAAACGTCGTCGAATTCTAACTCTCCGAAGTTGTCGAAATCTATATGCGAAAATAAGCCAAATTCAAATAAAATTCAAATAACAATTCAAATGAACTCCAAATTAAAATATTTTGGTTTAGTTAGCTAGATATTGAATTTAGAAAAATTTAGAAATTTGAATGGGCTCAATCAGAGTTCGGACGCAAAAGATCTGGGCTTTGGAAGTTTGAAATTACATGAAATGATAGAATTAGGGTTTTTCTGAATTTTGGAAATTATTTTTCTAAAGGAAAATCGAATTATTGTGCAGTGATGACGTCAGCGCCCGGGATTTTGATTTTCCAGCCGATTTATTTTTAATAGGAAAATCCCAGAGTCTATGACAGGTGGGCCCTACTGGGTCAATGGACCCAGTCCACGGCGGTCAACGAACCACGGTGAACCCGGTGCACCGCAACAGTGTACGTGGGAGAGGGGTGTGCGGGATTACGTGGCGGCTGCCACATCAGCGACACGTAGGCACGCCACATCGCTGCCACATAAGCGAGGGCGCGGAGATGGCGCACATGTGGCGGCGCCACGTCAACGAGGCCGGCGGCGCTCTTGGTCGTGGGCTCGCCGGTGAACGGCGGCATGGCGATGCCCGGCGAGGGTGTTAACGTGTAGAGGAGATCGCGAGGGTCGTGACGCTTACCACAGCAGCGCTCGGGCACGGAGAATTCGCCGGCGGCGAGGACTTTGGCGGCGGCGCGGTGGTTCAGGAGGCGCTCCGGCGAAGGAGGCGCGAGCACCGGGTCGCCAGAGATGCAGCGAAGCTGTTGGTGCGGTCAAAGGCGCCGATGAGGCCTTGCCGGCGCTGGAAACGAGGAAATACCGAACTTCGGGCGGCGGAAAGAAACTCCAAAATCCAGCGAGCTCAAAGGGGGAGGGAAGATGTGAATCGGGGTGCTGGGATGAGGAGGAGGAGGCGCTCCCGAGGCTCCCTTTTATAGGGGCCAGATAGTGCCGGAGCGGGAGATCGGTGCGGGGTAGGCGACGGCCGTTGCGGAGCTCGCGGGCGAAATCGTGCGCGGAGAAGGGGGAGAAGATGGGGGCGTGGGCGGTTGGAGGTGTCGGGTCGTGCGCGTACGTTCGCGGGAGACGGGGTCGTTGAGGCGATGGTTGACGGGGCTCCCGCGTGTGGCAACAATGGCGGCCAAGCGTGGCGTCGTGGGAAAGAAGAAGGGAACGGGGAAGAAGGAGGTAGGCGTGGGGCCACATGGAAGAGAGGGGAGGGAGGCTGCCGGGTGGGGCCGGGGCAAGAGAGAGGGGGAAAAGTGAACGGGCTGAGGTGGGCTGCCAAAACGGCGAATAGGAATGGGCTGGGATTCGGCCCATTTGGCCTTTCTGATTTTTAAAAGATTTTTCGATTTAAACAATTGAATTAATTCAAAAAGGCTTTGGAAAATAGCAAATAAAATCCAAAAATTTAGAGAAAATTCACAGAAATTCTTTATGGCATTTTGGACTTAAATAAAATATTTCCAACTTATAATTGGTAATAGATTTTGTAAATAAATTGTTTTGGCTTTAAAATATTTAGAAAATTCTAGAAATTAATTAAAATTTTATTTTTCAGTTTAAACCAAATGAAACTTCATGAACTTCAGATAAATTTTACTTTTGACTTTTAAAACTCCAGAAATTCAAATAAAGCAATAGAATTCTTTCAAATTTTTCAGAAATTTCAACAAAATAATAATTTTAATTAACTTTAAACTGATAACAGCACTTGGGATGTTACACCTCCTCCCTTCATTAAGCACCTAACCTACTACCTAAGTAATCAATATCGAGATTCTATAACTTACTAAGTTAGGCCCGTCCCATCAGGTGTGGTTGTACAGTTGTGGCTCAGTTCAATGGCGTATAAAGTTAAGTCCTTAATTGACTAAGACGAGACTGCCCAATTACTACTAACTATCACATTCATTGTTTTCAATCACATAGTTCCACCATATCACACAGTTCCATCCACTCGCCTCAATCTAAATCTTTTTCCACCCTATTGGTTAAGTGCAACATATGCCATCAGTGAGTAGCAGCATACTGCACACAGTTTTACACAAATTCTATATTCACTTAGTCAAGTTTATATTTGCAACTCAAATGATATCAATAACTCGTTGCATGGCTAAGCAGACTATTCATATTTAACCAACCGACGTGAAGGGATACGGGTAGGCTACGATAGCTGGCACTTCAAAAATCCTACCACTTAAACCAAAAATCCAAGCAAGAAGATGATCACAGATCATTACCACAAGGCGCGCAATGCAGTGGAAGAAGAGTTGGAGCATACCAATCCAACGTAGAGCGCATCGGTGAAGTGGTCCTAGTCGATCGTCCAACATCGAGCACATCGATGGAGTTCCTCGTGAAGATCGTGAATCGTCCTCAAGCACAATAACAACCACAGTACCACCTCTATGGTATCCACACGTCAAGGGCAGGAACAACTAAACGCTGGTATGCTAGCACTAAGTTGCACGGCGGGGCTTTCAGGAAGATGTCAGCTAGGGTTTCGGTGGAGCAACGACTCAAGTCACGACTTTCGTGTCTCTCGTCTATCACGCGTATCACTCCCTTCAATAGCCTCAAGCATCTCCTTATATATCACCCATGACGGATCTTATCAGAACACGTTTGTTCCAACCCGTTAAGTGTGTGACCCATTAAGTTTATGCATAGTCCATTGTGACTTGGAAACCTTTTCCGACCATGAGTCGTTAGCGATTCCTAGCAGGACATAACGATTCCTGAATACACACAAATTATATCAGATGAACCTTAATGCAATATGATCCACGACCAGGTTCATATCACTAACAACCAGCTCGTATCTCTATACGGCCAGTTCATATTTGATCTCGACTAGTTCGTAACTCCTTACGACCAGGTTTCGACCACTTAGTAGTTGTGTTCGAGCAGTCTACGACCAGTTCGTATCTTTATACGACTAGTTCGTATCTAGTCGAACTGAACGACCTTCTCGTGTATTCTCCCTTTGCCTCACGATATCTGGTTTGAACTCCAAGTGAGATATTTATCATATATGGACTGTTCAATACTTTCTCGATCGAGTGTCGGATAACCTTATGTGG
Source organism: Ampelocalamus luodianensis (assembly GCA_036346255.1). Lineage (NCBI taxonomy): Eukaryota > Viridiplantae > Streptophyta > Magnoliopsida > Poales > Poaceae > Ampelocalamus > Ampelocalamus luodianensis. Next base: position 6,409,745 of record CM070628.1, read on the forward strand.
TCAAACTCTTCGACCACCAATGGCATGGCCATGCACTTTCTTTATCCGACCACTTCGATGGGCCTAGAGATATCTCTCCTGTTATATTAGGAGGGGCAAATTCTATATCCGACTAGTCATATCCCTTCGCATGTTTCATAGGATACCCGAAAACTACCTTTATAATTACCTAGTTACGAGTAGTGTTTGACAACCCCTAAGAGTGCTATTAAACATGTAGGGAACCATGTTGATCTCAGGTCTAAGGATTATACATCATCATTGCTTGAGACCAACTAATGACACATAAAATCATAACAATCTCAATAGTCTCTCAAGGTGGGTCAATCCAAACCCATGTTCTTTAACATGTGTTCACATTATTAATTTGATATCCCTATATCTATGACCGGTGAAACATGGTCATCAATCAATACATGTGTTGGTAGTAGAGTCACTGGTGTTCTGATCGGTGACATCCGACCAGCGATATATTTAGAACGATATCATATAAGTTAAAGAGTTTCACCAACAAGTCACATACTTGTTAATTTTTATAACATATGATTCACTCAAGGAACATAATAACATTTATTCAATAACTCATAAATATAGACGTGATACAATTATCTCTATGATTGCCTTTAGGGCATATCACCAACACCACGTTGGTGCAATAATAATACCAACTAATAATTAACCAATCTAGGGTGACAAAAGATCATGATAATACAATGAGCAAAGTGGATATGATCAATTTGGTGTATAGCTAATCCCAAAATATTTAAATAAATACTCGAAGTAAAATGCAACAATTTGAATCAAGATAATTTTGGAAAACTGGATTCAATATAGTCAAATGTACAACTTGCCTTGCAACAAATCTTGGTACTGGTCTTGAGCTTGATCAACTTCTCCTTCAAAAGCTCCTAAAGTATCAACGTCTACTCGCAAACAAAAGCAAATAAATAAAATAAATACAAAACAGAGAGATAACAAACTCCAAAAAAATTAAAAAAATGTCAGGAAGGTATATCTTGAATTTAGATGAATTTAAAATTTTGAATGGGCTCAATCGGAGTTCGTATGAGGAAGAACATGCTTTTAGAATATTTAAACCTAAGAAAAAGATAAAGGAATTACTGTTTTCGAATTTCCTAAATTTTCTTTCTAAAGGAAATTCTAAATTATTGTGTCATCTTGACATCAACCATACTTTCATAATTAAAAGAAAATCTAGAAAATAGGAACAGTGGCTGACATGTGGGACTAGGGGTCTATGGACTGGGTTCGTGGAGTTGGCTCACGAGTCTATGGCTCACGGGTCTATAGTACTGTAGATCTGACTTGTGGGACCCACATGATAGTGGCTAGGCTCATGATGAACTAGGTCCAATTAGGTTTAGGTTTATGGTTTTAGATCTGGTTTGCCACATGGTGCTGACTCGACGACACCTAGCGCTGACTAGACTAACACGCAAGCAAAAGGTGACGTGGCTAGTGGCGTGGATGATGGCGAGGAGGGTGGCGCTCGGGTTCCGAGGGTTACCGATGATTGCAGCCTCGGCGATGGACACGGAGGTGCACAATGGCTAACTGAGCTCACGACAAACTCGACAGAGTACTCACCGGTGCAAAGAGATGACGGAGTTGGCCAACAGCGAGGTTGAAGTGGAGACTAGGGTTCGGGCTTGACAAAAAAAGAGCTCTGGTGACGCTCTAGCGAAGCGAAGGTGTTCGGAATGTAGATCAAGTGAATGCAAACTCAACGGAGGCAGTGGCTAAGCTTGAGGTGCTTCGACGGCGGAGGAAGAGGCCGTCGTAGTTGGCAGCGGCGATCTTCTTCTTCGGCGATTTTCAACGGCTAGGGTTTAGCTCTAGGACGGTGGCGGCTACAGTTGGGTTGCGTTGAACGAGGGCTACCACCCCATTTATACGCAGGCACCGTGAGAGTCCAGAGCATGTACGCCAAGGAGGTCCACGTGGTGGAGGAGTTTGATTCTCACCCAATTCGGAGACGAAGAACAGTAACACCGGTGGGACCCACACATCAGTGATGGTGACTCGGCGAAACCACGTAGCAAACGGCACATGAGTGACTGGAAGGTGGGACCATGCGCTCGGGCGAGTGGGGAGAGAGAGAGTAGGTGAGCCGCGCGGGATTGAGCCAGAAAGAACAGGGATTGGGCCAAAGGAAATGGGTTTCGGCCCAAAAGGATTTTTGCGATTTTAATTAGGTTTTGCATTTTAGAAATACTAGTAAATCCAAACAACAAATTAAAATTAGCAAATAAACTTGAAAAAATTTCAGAAAAATCTAGAAAATATTTCAGTTTTCAAATTAAATAAAATAGTTTTGGAATTAGTTAATGTTCAGATTAGTCACACTAAATTGTTTTGCTATTTAAAAGTCCATTTAAGCTTGAATAAAATTCAAATAAAATTTGGTGAATTTTTCAAGGGCTAAACTACTCAAAAGAATTTTTATACTCAGAAAATTGGGATGTTACAGATGTACACACACACACATATATATATGTAATAAGAAACAAGTACAGATGTACTCAAACACAGATCATTTCGTAGGGAGTCATAGCCCTCTCCAGTAGTAGAGGGTGGCTTTGTTACTTAAGCCATCATCTATGTTTTTATCAAAGAACACCTCAAGTGATGTTTACCAATTAATATACGGATATGCTATACAATAGTCGACTGTTTTTTTGAAAGCAATCGAATTTCTGACCTCTGGGTCGTGCTTGACTATTCGTGCACCAACCCACCTTTCTCCCTTATCTCTGGCGAGGCCGACCATGTTTCAGCGCCTCTCGCAAAACCGACTCTTGTCCAGCGAAGATGAGTGAGCATAAGCGCCACCTGCTTTGGCGAGGCTGACTTGCCTGCACCTCGCTCCACAGAAGTTGCCTCGTCATTGATGCTGACCCCCTTGTCATATTAAGGTTCTATCACTCGTCGCCAAAAGGGATAGCAAGGAAAGGAGGAGGAGGAGGAGACTGGCGAGGAGGCCCCTTTTAGGAGTAAGAGGCGGTGCGCTGGCGCGGAGGGTGGTGTCGGCACTCGGCAACCATGTTCGGAGGCTGCGACGACAGAGATTCGACGACTAGCCTCACTAGAGCAGGGGCGGCGCCGGCAAGGTAGAGCGTGGGAATGGTTGGTGATAACATCCGGTAGGGTTGGTAATAGGGATCCTACGGGCTGGACGGCTTCTTGAGGGTAGATGGAAGCGGTAGGAGAGGAGGCATGAGAACAACCATATGATGATCTAATGGTGAAGGAAAAAAGCGACTCATTTGATCACAAAAATTAGTTGAATGTGAGGTACACAATCCCAATAATTTTCCTTTCTCATAAAACAAAGTCACTCAAGAGATCTGCGCATGAATAGATATAAGAGATGAAAGGGATTAGCAATTCAAATTTGACAATAAACCCCCTCAAAAGTTGCTTAATGACAAACAACTTCTAGTGTTTGTACTAAATTGGTACATGGCACAAAGTGACATGCAAAAGCAACCTTGTGGAGCGTCGAATAAGTTATCCAGCGCCTACCTACTCTGCACAGATCCCTTTGTTCAAACTAGCATGGTGCCACAGTAGCAGTACAGGGTGCATGATATACACTAGCTATCTTCACATGACCATTTTTTCGAGGAACATGATCTAGTAATTTTTTGCCACAATATAAATAAAAGGAATAATGGTCAATTGTATGTGTTGAAGAAGTTGAGGAACTGTCACTAGTGAGTCCAGTTCGAGTGATTACCTCATAGATAAATTCAGAAACGTAAGAACAATGCAAGAACATAAGAACAGAATAATAGATGAACACATAGATATGAGGGGACTTAAGTATGGAAATTTCAGTCCCAAGACTACCTCCCCCTCTTCTCTAGGTCTGAACGAATCCTTGTCTTGCTGCAAGGATCTCCCGACCATCGATATTTTCGAAGGGTATGCCTTTTTAAAGCCGAACCTTTCTAACACCTTCTGAGTGTAGGTTGACTGATGTACTAAAATTCCTTCAAGGGCATGCTCAAGCTGCAAGCCTAGACAATATTTGGTTTTATCCAAATCTTTCATTTCTAACTCCGACTGCAGGTACGAGCTTGCTTCCTTGATTTCTTCCAAGATTCTGATGATATTCATATCATCTTTATATATAGAGATTACACAAAATCCATCCTGGAATCGTTGTATAAATACACAGGGATTATTCTCATTGTTTGTGTAGCCTTTCTTGCATATAAAGTCGCTTCAAATGATTATACCACATCCTGCCTGATTGCTTAACTTCGTACAGTGACTTTCTGAGTTTCACATTGTACAGATTTCTATTTGCTCTGTCTTGATTCGGGATAGGGATACATTCAGGTACCTTTATATAAATATCCGAATCCAAATTCCATAAAGGTATGCTGTTACAACATCCATTATTTTCATTTCTAAATTCAAGTTTACTGCCATTGAGATTAAATATCTAAAGAGAGTTCCACCCATGATCGGGGAATATATTTCTTCATAATCATCTCCTAGACGTTGAGTGAAAACATGTGCAATGAGCCTTGCTTCATTAATTTCTCTTTCGAATAATACCCACTTGTGCCCTACGGGTGCACATGGGGAGACGTGCGGTTTACAGGTCCTAGCACATTTCTTTTATTTAGAGATAATAATTCTGCTTCGATTGCCTTCTCCCAATCTTCATAATCTGATCTTTCCTTCCATTCAGCGAGCAATGCAGGCTCTGGATCAAGATCGATGATCGTGATAATTTTCTTTGCAAAATCAATGTCGACATTGGTTGTTGTCTTATTCATAGATTCTCCTAAGGTCACAAAGTTTATAGCTATTTCTTAAATGGGCAATTCTTCTAATACCGTACGTGTTGAGGAACCGTTGCTGGCGAATCCAATCCGAGTGCTTACCTCGTAGACAAACTCAGAATCGTTTGAATAATGCAACAACACAAGAACAGAATAATAGATGAATACAGAGATATAAGAGGACTTCTAGCTTCTCTTTATTGCTCTTCTCAAAATTGTAGTTACAATGATCGGGGTTCCCCCTCTTTTATATAGACTATTGGATGAATAAGGAGACCCACATTGGGCCAAGACTCCCGGACTGGACCCTGTTTCTTAACAAAAGATAGTGCTGAGGTCCAAAAGGAAGCGCGAAAGAGAAATGCTTTAGTTTACCCATTCCACATTGAGATCATAAAAGTTCGTAGAGAAATGATACTCCGACGCCATGGAAATTTCAAAAAAAAAAATGTGCGTGTTACCTAGGGAAAATTAACGAAAATTACTGGTTTTAGATCACGGTGCTTGGACACCATGTGTGTACTCGTGGGAGCATGTACTCCCACGCCTAATGTACTACCAATTAAATGACGTTGTTTTACTCTGTATCATTTGGAACATACTCTAACAGTAAATTAATATATGATTCCAAAAAAAAGATCATGTAAGTACATTACTTTTTAGTATAATTTTGCTATATTCATCTTTTACGTAGGAAAAAGAGGTATATAGAATTTTTTTTAAGGGTTTCGATATTTTTTTTCCAAGCAAGTAGCAATGGAGTATTTTAAAATTAGTATATAAGTATACTAGAAGTGGTAAAGATGTATAACAATATCGTTTAAGTAGTATATTAAACGTGGAAGCAAAGTATGTACTTCTAAGAGTTCGGAACATGCTGTATATATACTAGTTTAATTTACTAAAGCTAGTAATAATTATTTTAGAAAATTAATTCCACTTTCAGGGAAAATAATCCTATAGGACCTGATCCACAATTTCATCAGTGTAGACACATTCCACCGTGTGACATGTGTCTTTTCACGAATCTCAAAGCATGGCATGCTAGTCTTCAGTATTTAATTCGTGAAAATTCACCTCGGTGATTTATTGAGCTGTGCTATTTGAAATTCATGAAAAGACACATATCACACGATAGAATGAGTTACACTGATGGAATTGTGAATCAAGACCTATGGAATTATTTTTCCACTTCCAGTGGAGCGACGACTGAAAAAAGGACAAGATCTCGGTCTACTCCCCATACGCTGGCGGATTGGGCCTCGCCCATATTGTGAATACTGAAGGGGAGGGACTAGGGGCCGGACGTCCGATCCGGGCATTTGGATCGGACGCCTGTGCGGTCTTCAAATCGTTTGTTTAATTAACGTGCTTTCATTCTATCTGACTTGGTGGCGGTAATGCGTGGTTTTAAATGCTAATGATTGCTAAGATTGGTTGATAATTAATTGGATTCCACTGTGTGGTAGGAGTAGTACTTGCTAATAAACTGTGCATACAGAACGAGGGTAATTTTCGTGTGCTATTGGACGTCCGGTTCCATCGCGCTGATTTGAAAGAAAACTACCCATGGCCGATGGCCGTTTTGCCAATTTCTGTCCATGTTACACATATGTGCTAGTAGGTACCAACCGTATATGCCGCGTCAGCTGTGAAGGAAAACATGTTATGTATATGTGTTGCTAATTTGTACGTGCCAACTAAGAGCACGAATAGGAGTCGTATGCATGTACGACTAGAAGTCATATGCATATACGTATTTATTTTCTAGTTGCTTGCGTGGAGATAAAAGCCTCTATGGCGTGGTGGGTATTGAAAAAACTTGCAACATCGCCGTGAACAGTATACAATATTTTTTCTCTACAGATGCAATATTTCTTTCTACAGATACAACACTTGCAACATCACTGGACAACGGTTGCAACATTCTAAGACAATGGTTGCAACATCTTCGGACAAGGGTTGCAACATCCTAGGACAATGGTTGCAACATCCCTAGACAACGGTTGCAACATCCTAAGACAATGGTTGCAATATCCTCGGATAATAGCTGCAACATCACCGGACAACGGTTGCAACATCACAAATAAAAAAAAAAAGCATCTGGAAAAAATACGTTGAAAAAAATTGTAACATCGTCGTGAACCATATGCAATATATTTTTTTTAGATGCAACACTTGTAACATCTCCGAATAACGGTTGCAATATCCTAAGACAATGGTTGCAACATCACCGAATAATGATTACAACATCTCCGAACAACAATTACAACATTCTAAAACAACGGTTGCAACATTCGCTTTCGGCCGTTCTTTCAAAGCCCGAATCGAGTCCGAGTGCACGATAGCAGAAAGCAACAAGATGACTCGGAGGAGGAGCTCAAGAGTGGTACGTGCCATCGCTTGCTGCAGAGAGGTTGAAGCTCAACCCTTGATCAGAGGCTGTGAGCTGCAGCAACAGTATGTGCCCTATCTTTCGTGCAGCTGCTAGCACATGCAAAGAGGTGCTGGCCAACGAGAAATCATACAATACAAACTATATAGATGTAATGGGTTCTGGAGCTACTTGAAACTTGGGCCTCCCGTACGGACAGAGTGTCTAGATCGCGTCTGCTGGTTAGCATTTCCCATACTGAAGACTGCAGAAAGATAAGGGGCCTGTTTGGATGCGTACCTGAGAGATATCCATGCTGTATATATATACTAGTTTAATTTACTAAAGCTAGTAATAACTATTTTAGGAAATTAATTCCACTTCCAGTGGAGCGACGACTGAAAGATCTCGGTGTACCCCCCCATACGCTGGAGGATTGCCCTCGCCCATATTGTGAAGACTGAAGACTGCAGAAAGATAAGATCTCAGTCTGCTGAGCTTGCCTGATACACTGACGGGAGCATGGTATTCTACATGATCCTGATTCCTGCACAAGTTCATTAATCTATCGAGAAAATGGTCTTGCAGCGATTGGCCGGCAGGACGGCGAGCTCTGTAGCAAGCTGGTGGCAGCTATCTCAGGCGGACGTGTTCGCTCGTAGGAAGCTTGCAGAGGCGTGCGCACGCGTGTCACGGCACGTGGCTGTCGCCTGAGATTGGGGCACGGAGGCATGGAACACTTTTTTTATGACGATCACCAGAAATGGAGTAATTGGAAACTTTGTAGTGTAGTGATTTACGAGGCATGGGAGATTGGTCCGGGATGGGCCACTCGAATTGCCGCTGCCAGGAGAAAGAAAGAAATGTGGAAACAAGAGAAAAATAATGTGAGTACGTGATCACGTGATCGTGCTGTTGTCGCCGGAAGATTTTCTTCACACCGGCTAGCACCAGGTCCTACGGAGGGTACAGCAGTCAAGTATTCGGTAGACCAAGGCGTGCCAGCCGATTTAACAAAATCGGCAAGGAGATGCGAACCGGCAACGATCGCCTGATTCCGAAGGCGAAAGTCGATTTTTGATCGAAATATTGATGCAAAGCAATATCGAATAGAAGCAACAATTGTATAGATGTAAACTGGTGTAGATTAATACGTCGATGCGAAGTAATATTGATCAACAACGAATTACATAGAGATAGATTGGATCTACTGGCTAGGAACTACTGCAAAGGTACATGAAAGATAAAAAAAAAAGTTAGGTTGGTCGGGGATGCCTCCTTTGTATCGGCCCAGTTCTTCTTCTTTCCATCTTCATCTTTGATTCCTTATTTTCGCATCAGCCATTTACTTTCTTGAAAGATTTTTCGGTTTCCTTCCACACTTTCCTTGTTGGTCTCTTTCTTATCGGCTGGTTGGATGTCCTTCTTCCATATGCTTCCACGTTTCACAACATTTTTTTACCGCTTTCATTATGCTGATGTGCCCGACTATATTTTGCCTTACCAAAATTTAGCAGCAACACATACTAAGTCAAGTCACCAATATCTTCTCCAATAATACAATGAACACACACAACCATATATAAGACGCATACACACACACGAGTACACCAACTTGCACACATCTAAAATTGCGATGGCAGAGACACAAATCCAGTGGCGAACCGAGGATCAAATTTTAGGTATGGCGGATTCAACAGCGTGGAAAAGTATTACCCCAAAAGCAAATAAATCCATACACAAGCTTCTTATAGGAAAGAAATTAGCAAATTTGCATAGATCATATGGAGATTTTACGACTAACGCAAAGTAAGAATACATTATGTACCTTTCAGTGCTACTGCTCTGCTCCCAGTCTCCCATTGCTGGCCTCCTGCCGTGCGTGGCTTGGCCTCGGCGTCTCGCACACTCAGGCGTGGCAGCCCGACCACCATGGTCCCAGTCTCCCACTGCTGGCCTCCTGCCGTGTGCACCTCCCATGGGCCACAGCCTGTGCTGGCCACCGGACCCCGCCCCTTGCCGGCCCAGGAGCAGAGCTCAGTTGGGCCGGCCGTCGGCTGCGCTAGCGCTAGCCGCTCGGGAGCAGGCAGCAGCGCCGCCTGCGCTAGGGAGCAGCGTCGCCTAGCGCCTGGGAGCAGAGCCGCCCGAACTCCGTCGGCCGTTGCTCGCCCCGGCAGCCCCGCCCCGCCCGGCACCAGCACCTGCGTCGTCGCGCGCCCACCCAGCTACGGAGCCACACTACACCACTCGCCTGCCGGCTACAGCGGTGCAACCCGCCTGGCTCCTGCCCCACGCGGGCACGCCGCGCGCCCCATGCTCGTCGCCTCGCCCCGCCTACGTTCCGCCGCCGCCGCCGCCTAGGGTTGGGTGAGACCGTGAGAGAGAGGAGGGAATTGGGGATTGGACGAATCGGTCAATTGGGCGAGTCGGCGAGAGAGAGAGAGAGAGAGTAAATGGGGACTTGGGGAGTCTCGGTTGGGCTAGGTGGGCCGGCCCAACAATGGAGGATTTGGAGCCCAGCCGTTTGAAGAAACGAGAGGCTCGAGCTACGTACGTAGGCACGCAGCCTGTCTTCTCCGACGCCGGTGGAGGAAAGACCGGGGTGGGGGGATTCCCGGTCGGTGGTAGCTCTAGCGGGTGCCAGAGCTTGCCATAATGGTGGGTCCGCCCCTGCACGAATCCACGACATGCGAGCATGTATTCTATAGGAAAATGTTACGGTACCCTGGGAGTACGTACTTCCTCTTCACATATACCACTTAAATCATATGATGATACCTATTTATCAATTTGAGCACACTCCAATGTCGATTATAAGATACCTCAAAGTGAGTTCCATGATAAATTTCATTAAAGTCCACTTTTTATGGCAAAAATTGTATATATACTTCTTTTATATATGAAAAATGGTATATTGCAAAAAAAATAAAGGGCTTCAATGAAATTTTTTAATCAAGTCGCATTGGAGTATCTTATACTTAGTATTTAAGTATACTGGATGTGATAAAAAAAAGTATAATGTATTCGTTTAAGTAGTATATTAAAAGTATGAGTACATAGGGTACTCTTGGGAGTATGTACTTTCATTTCTTATATACCACTTAAATCAAATGATAATACCTCTTTATCTATTTGAGCATACTCCAATAATGATTATAAGATACCCCAAAGTGATATATATATATATATATATATATATATATATATATATATATATATATATATATAGACACACACACATACATACATATATATACACACACATATATACACATAGATATGTATGTATGTGTATGTGTATATGTACATACACATATATAGGTTTCGGTATGAAAATATTTTATACTCATGTATTTATGGCAAGTGAGTTTTGAACTTAGTTCAAACTAGTTTGAACTACTTTCGAATTTAGTGCAATCGGAGTGATTATATACCATAAAACTAGCTCAAACTAGTTAAATTAAAGATAAATTTAAATTTTTTCAGAGTTTAACATCTCAAATACACTTTTTATAGGTATATGAAGATACCCACATCAAACTTTCCGACTATCAAAACACATCAACAGGTATTGATTTGGGTGTGTAGTACACACACTAAGAAACATGTACTCATACACAGATCGTTTCGTACGAAGTCCTACCCATCTCTAGTAGCAGAGAGTGGGTTAATTTGTTACTTAAGTCCTCATCTATGTTTTATTAAAGCACAGTTTAAGTAGTGTTTACCAATCAATTTACGGAAATGCTATACAATAATCGGCTAATTTTTTTTTTTTTTTTTTTTTTTGTGGAAACAGTCGAATTCCTGACCTGGATCGTTCTCGACTATGCACTGATCCACTTTTATCCCTGTCTCCAGCGAGGCCAACCACGCTTCAGCGCCTCCGGCGAAACCTAACTCTTGTCCGGCAAAGCTGAGTGAGCATAAGCGCCACTAGCTCCGGCGAAGCCGGCTTGCCTGCGCCCTTGTCACTGGTACCGACCCCCTGTCATGTTAAGGTTCCGTCACCCGTCGCCGGAGGCGATGGCAAGGAGAGGAGGAGACCGACGAGGCGACCCTGCTTGGGAGGAAGAGGCGGTGCGCTGGCGCGGAGGGTGGCGTCGGCACTCAGCAGCCACGTTGGGAGGTGGTGGCGACGGAGATTCGATGGCTAGCCTCGCCGGAGCAGTGGAGGCGCCGGCGAGGCAGCGGGATGCGGCAGATGGGAGTGGTTGGTGGCGGCGGCTGCTAGCGTTGGGAATGGGGACCGTGCTGGACGGCTGGTTGAGGGTAGATGGACGCAGTGGAGAGGAGGCATGAGAACCACCATATGATGATCCAACGGTGAAGAAAAAAGTGGCTGATTTGATCAGAAAAATTAGTTAAGTAGACAGTCCGGTAAGCAATTCAAATTTGACAATAAACCTGCTGAAAAGTTGCTAGAATAATAACAAACGACTTCTAGTACTTGTACAACATCGGTACATGGCACAAAGCGACATGAAAAAACAGATCTAACAAATTAACGTACGAAAACGAAATCACTTAACCATATATCTAGAGTTCACCGTAGATATGTGATGTAACACAGCAATGCAACGTCGTTGCCTCTGATGAAATAATCCCACGTCGACAACGAAAACAACAGGAGCGCTGCACAGATCCCTTCGTTCAAACTAGCACGGTGCCACGGCACACGGCAGCAGTACAGGGTGCATGATATGCACTAGCTAGCTGTCTTCACATGACCATTTTTATTCGAGGAACAAGATCTAACAAATTGACGTACGAAAACGAAACCACTTAACCACATATCTAGAGTTCACCGCAGATATGTGATGTAACACAGCAATGCAACGTCGTTGCCTCTGATGAAACAATCCCACGTCGACAACGAAAACAACAGAAGCGTTGCACAGATCCCTTCGTTCAAACTAGCACGGTGCCACGGCACACAGCAGCAATACAGGGTGCATGATATGCACTAGCTAGCTGTCTTCACATGACCATTTTTATTCGAGGAACAAGATCTAACAAATTGACGTACGAAAACGAAACCACTTAACCACATATCTAGAGTTCACCGTAGATATGTGATGTAACACAGCAATGCAACGTCGTTGCCTCCGATGAAATAATCCCACATCGACAACGAAAACAACAGGAAGCGTAATATATAAGACGCAGCCGGGCAACCGGCTTGAGATCCCATGCGTGCATCGGGACCTCGGATGTCACTTGTTAATTGACCTCCTCGTTCTCCTCCTGCTCGGCCTCGTACGCGTCGCGCTCCTGGACCCAGAGTTCGGCGAACTCGCAGTCCCTGTACCTCTCGAACCACGGACCCCCGGACGTGTAGTGTATGGCGCGCGGCGCCGTCCCGTTCACGTCGGCTGGATCGACGCGGTTGTGCCCCACGAGGAAGTTCCACACGAACGGCACCTCGCCGACGTCGGCGTCGTCCAGCCACATGAACCGGTGCAGGTGCGCGCCGCTCTGAGTGCTCACGGCCTCCGGCGTGAGCGCCGCGCGGTTCTTGGGGTGGCCGCAGTTGAACAGCACCATGGACGACCAGTTCTTGCGCGGGTACACCGTCTGCACGGCGCCGTCCATCTTGGTCGCCTCCTTGGGTGCGTAGTCGTGGTGCACGCACAGGACGGCGTAGCGCGGGTCCGCGAGGCGGGCTACCTCCGCGACGTCGGCGACGAAGAGGAAGTCGCAGTCGACGAAGAGCGCCCAGCCGCGGTAGCTGGCGAGGTAGGGCGTCAGGAAGCGGGTGAAGGAGAACTCGGTGCTCTCCGTGGGGCCGCGCTCACGCCAGTACAACCCCGTCGCCCGGAGCTCCTCCTGGACGATCGGGGTGACGTCGAGGGGAATGGTCGAGTGGCGCAGCAGCGAGCGGCGGCACACGCGGTACGCGATGTCCTCGCGGGAGTCGTAGCCCACGAACACGCGGAACGGCTCCGCGGAGGCGCCGGCGCCGCCGAGGTGGGAAGGTGTGGGCGACATTTGTACGTACACGGGATCTGATTGATTGATTATAAATGTATCGGAGATAAGCAGCAGCTTTGCTCGGTTGCTCCTGCCTCTACGAATAGCTTGTGCGAGTTATCACCAGCTGCACGGGGTGGCGCTTTTTAACAAGAGCTTGGGCTCCGCTTTCGGGTGGTTTGTCTTACTAGTCCATATCACTACGAAAATGTTTCTCCACAACCCCTTGTGGCTACAAACACTATGTATTTCGTTCATTCTGCTCCAAGATTCAGGCTGATCGGAGAGAAACTGTTGGCAATAGTCTCACATCGGTTATGAGAAGAAAAAACACACAACTTATAAATGTGAGGGAGACCTCACCCATTGGACTAGTCTTTTGCGGGAGGAGAGGGGGAGAAGGCCTAATACCATTTATAAAGTTATATAGGGCTTGCATGCGGCAGCCTGTTGGCTTAATTGTGCTCAGCCCGTTTGAACCTGTGGCCTGGGGAGTAAACCCGGTAGGACCTAGACATGCGATCAGCGTCCGATCCAACAATTATTATCAAAGCCTAGATGTTGAATATTTACTTGGACTTCATGGTTGTAGAAGTACACAACCGATGCATGAGGGGGCAGCGGCGGACCTACCATCCCTCCAGCCTGGGCAGTTGCCCGGGCTTGACGTGTGCATGTTGCTGCCTTGTTGTGCCACTCGCCCTACGCCTAGGTCCTCTGCATCTAGGGTTTTAGCCCGCGCTGTCTCTGCTTCCGCCGCCTCCCTCCGTCGCAGCCTCGGCGGTCAGCGCCAACCCCCACCCTCCTCCCCTCCTCGCGTCCTCTCACTGCGCCTCCTACGTCCATAAGTGATGTACTCTGAACATAGCCTGCCCCGTCTTGATTCTCTCTTCTCTTCTGACATTCTCTGTTTCGATTCAGGTTACCCTCAGTTTGCGGGGGCTTGTTCTCCGTGATGCCGCTTCACAGCGCCATCGCGTCAGCGTGGCTCCGGTCGGCGATCTCGCCTGAGTCCCAGAGCTAGGGCCTCGTCCCTCAAGGTGCTTTTCTAGCCCTTCTTTTCCTTCTTGGAATGCTAGGAATTGGTTACACAGAAATTCGTCCTTGCTTTTGTCTGTAGTTGAATTGTTAACTACACGAGCACTATGAGTTAGGATTTTTTTTTGTTAGGATTGGTCGTAAAAATTGGCTGGAAATGGAAATTTTGTGGGCATTATTTGCAAATTGACAAGCAGTGGACGATAAGTGATTGAAATGGCAAAGATGGTTGACCCTATTCTGCAAATTGACAAGCAGTGGACAATAATTGATTGTAAATTTGTAACTAGACTTGCTAGTAATATGTTCCAGAGAAGATCAACTATCAAGATTTACACTTTTACAGGATGAGATCTGGTTCTAGAATGCAAGAACATTTTAACCATAACAATTATTTATTTTTGAAAAACAAAATACAGCATTACAATTTTCACCTTCAAGTTACATAGTATGTGCCATGGATGTTCGAGTCTAGAAACAATGTGTTGTTCAATAATGCAACCTGGGCCTATTATAATTCACAAGTTTATTGTGAGTCTTTAGTACAAGTCATTAGGCAAATAGAACTGTAATGAGTGGAGCAAGCAAGGCTAACAGCTTGATGCAATGAAATTGTTGCAAGAAGCCTATCTATCTTAATGTTATCAAATTTGCAAGTTAAAAATAACTTTTTTAAAAAATACAACAGTCTCAATTTATTTACTTTACCAATGTTCATAACATGTCCATGCTCCATTTCTTTTGGATGTAGGGATCAAAATGAGTGTGTTTCAACCATTGCTTTTACTATACTGATGGTCTTTTTTTTTCCTTGCCTCCTTGAGATCATGAAAATTAACTGCAGAAATGATATTAATTTTATCAACTGAATAAACAATTTTAAGAGTTCTTTTGTGTGTGTGTGTGTTCTAATACAGACGCCTACTGCACTGGAACTAGATATCTATGTTTTTAACCAGGTAGCAGCAGTCTAAATGTGTTCTAGAATTAGGTGTTGAGTGATGTATGCATGGGGAAGCTACCTTACCTAGCTCTGTGTGTTTTTCATGTTTTCTTTCCTGTCGATATGCACAACAGTTGCTTGGGATGTATTCTTGTTGTGTTGCGATATGTGTCATTAGCACTTTTAAGTCAACATCTGGTTTTGGTTACAATCATATTACATGTTCAATGTTATAAGCAATGCTTTCATGGCTGCACATTGCTAGCTCTGGCAGGACAGCGATTCCGGGTCTGGCGGCTTGCCCATACTTTGAAAAATTCCTGACTCTACCACTGTGAGGGAGGAATGTTGGAAATAGTCCCACATTGGTGTGGGAAGGAAAAAAACACAACTTACAAGTGTGAGGGAGACCTCACCCATTAGACTAGTCTTTTGGAGGGAGAAGACACAATACCACTTATAAGACTGTTGCTATAGGGCTTGCATGCGACAACCCATTGGTTTAGTTGTGTTCAGCTCGTTTGGACCTGTGCCTTGGGGAGTAAACCCGGTAGGACCTAGGCATGCGGTCAGGGTCCGATCCAACAGAAGCAACAACCCTACATGTGCATATACGATTAAAAAATCGTGTATTTCATAGAATAGGAAAATACAAGTAGTATGCATTTGAGAGAATAGGGCATTTCAATGATTGCCATGTTCATTCGTGAGTATGGGATGGATGTGTGAATTTGAAATATTGTGGAAGGGGGGAATTTTTTTTTTGTGTATTTTTGTAACATTTTCACGATGTTTTTTGGTACTTTTTTTTTGAATATTTTTAAGTTTGTAACATTTTCACCAAATTTTGGTACATATTTTTGTAATTTTATGAAGTTAGAAACATTTTCACAATTACATGCACATATTTGGTTAAAATTGTGTATTTGATAGAGTAGGAAAATATAAGTCATGTGTATAAAAATACAAGTCATGTGTATTAGGGAGAATAGGAAATTTCAATGATTGCCACATTCATTTTATGAGTATGGGATGGATGTTTGAATTAGAAATATTGTGGAAGGAGGGATTTTTTTGTAACTTTTTCACCATGTTTGTCGGTACATATTTTTCTAAATATTTTTATGTTTGTAAATTTCTCCATTTTTTTGGTACATACTTTTTACGGCTTTACTAAACAATGTTCGACTGTTTTTTTTTATCAAAATAGTCGAATTTTCATCCATCTGATATGCTTTGAGATTTGCACTTCTTCTTATCTGATGAATTGGGTCCAAATTTATTATGATTTTTTCTTCAGAATATAACAGGTTCACCACATTGGCGTATTTTGTTGGTATATAATTTTATTTTTTCGTCTTTGTTTTTGCTCAATCTCTCAAAGTATATGTTAGATTTTGAATGATGTGATAAAAATATGATTTATTAAGACTTTTGAGAATAATTACAGTGACCAAGAACAAAAATTACAATGGGTGAGGTCTCCCACACACTTGTCGTTGTCTAGATCTAGTTTGCGTAGATCCGGCTACCCTCTCCGTCGGCGCACACCATCTTCTTCCTCGTTGCCAGTGCCGCTACGACATCTTCTCCCTCCTCGTCATGCGGATCTGGTGCTACCACCTCTCCCTCGCCGCCTCCTGATGTCGACTAACACCTCCATCCTCAAGTCCGGCTGACCCAACTCCACCCACCACCGACTGCTTCTTCGTTCTCCTTCCATGCCCCGTCGCCACCGACTACTTCTCCTTAACTCTGGCACCCATTGCCAACTGCTTCTCCTTCCTCCTCTCTAGCCCTTGTTGCTCACTCTGGATCTAGAGTTGCTGCACCACTGACAAGCCCCTGTCTTGAACGTTGCGCTACATGTGTCCACTTTCCCATCATGAAGCCATGGCTTGTGCCATGAGCCCATGACGCTAATGTCAGAACCATGATTTCTTTGGCAACCAAACATGATTTGGAATTGGCTTATGAGTTTATTTCCATGTAATAATTTCATTGGCAACCAAACAAAACAAATGAACTGTAGCTCAATTCCGATTCTTGCTGAAATTGAATTTGGATTGCAATGCTACAAACCCAATTCAATTCAGAGATCCGAACGAATCTGTAACATCTCATTTTCGGTTGTTGATTAGTATCTTTCGTTTGTCTTCTTGGTTTTCGAAACCAATTTTAAATTATTGTGTATTTGCAAAAATTCTCTAGTTTCTGCCTCATTTCAAAATTCGG
Source organism: Ampelocalamus luodianensis (assembly GCA_036346255.1). NCBI lineage: Eukaryota > Viridiplantae > Streptophyta > Magnoliopsida > Poales > Poaceae > Ampelocalamus > Ampelocalamus luodianensis. The sequence goes on from CM070628.1 coordinate 6,427,128, forward strand.
GCTTCGAAATTTAGCTTGTCTCTCGGTTTCAAATTCCAATCCTCTCCGTTGGGTTCAGCCCATTTCTTCTCCTGGGCTCAGCGCCGAGCCGCCCTGGCACACTCGTGCCCACTCTACCGCACCCTCGTGCGCCACCAGCTCCCCTGACTGCTCTGTCCCCTTGCCCACCTGCCTCCGCCCTGTCTCGTTGGAGTCTTTCAGCGGCTCTCTCCTTCTCTCCTCTGGGCTATAAAGAGCCAGAGAAGCCCCCCTTCATCTCCTTCCCCACCCAACTCTCCATTTCTTACTCTTGTTGATGCGGTTTGTCCGAAGCCCTGAGCTCCAAGTTCAAGCGCCGCGCACCTCCTCTCGGTCCTCGCCGCACCAGTGTAGTCCCTCTTCGACCCGCATCCTTTCATGTCCTAGAGCTCCTTGAGGAAATCTCCTCACTCTATTTCAGTATTGTTTTGCAAGAGTCGTTGCTTTTCCACTTCTCCTTCAGTCTTGGCTGACCCCTTCATCGCCGTCTTCCTTCACCTTCGACTGCGGGTTTCATCACCGTCGTGAGCCGTCCGCCAATCTCCTCTAACCTCTTTCTCAGTACTGGTGAGTTTCCCGTGCTCTGTTCTCTTTTTTTCTTCTTTTGACCACGTTGAGTAGTCAAACCCTTCCTTCTTTCGACCACGCCGAGTAGTCGAACCCTTCCTTCTTTCGACCACGTTGAATAGTCAAAACCTTCCTTCGACCAGTTAGTCGAAACCCTCTTTCTGACTAGTTGGTCAAAACCTCCTTCCGACCTGGTAGTTGTAACCTCCCCTTACGACCACGCGTAGTCGGATGAGCAGTACTCGAAAATCAATGCTTTGGAGGCTCCGTTCTCCTCCGTTTTAACTCCGATTCCTGTGAAACTTGTTTCTAATTTTGTCTAAAGTCAAGATCTTATTTTTTGCTCTGGTCTTATTTAATTTGGAGTTTATTTTTTTATTTCTTTAGTACTTATTTGTTCTCTTTGCTTGTTTGTTCCTTTTTTCGATTCATTCGTCCGAGTAGAGTTCGAAGAAGCGGGACATCTCCAGTTCAATCAAGCTCTCGACTACCAAAACTCTCTTGCCTTTAGCTCAGGTGAGTCAATACTTTGATCATTTTGAGCCTATATTTCACGCAACCTATATGCCTTTAAATTACCAAAATGGCATGCTTTAATTCGTAAGCAAAGGTATGTTAAATCTTAAGGTAGTTAAATACCCATTTGATGATTAACTATTTATTATACCATCCTTGACAATTGAATTCATGATTTCCATGTCACCCTAGTAACTATGTGGTAATTTACTAGCTATAGGTTATACTTAAGCGACAGGCTAGTCTTGCTTAAGTACCGAGGTATTAAACTACCCTAGTCATCATCTCTTAAAACCTGAAATCGTTTTAGGCTAGTCGTGGGAGGTACACGACTAAAGTATTCCGAGATAATTTGGTCCCCCCCTCAAAACCCCAAACATCTTTCACCACATCTGAGCGGATGGTATGATGATGGGCGTGGATGTAGCGCGAGAATGGTGGGTATGTAGTATGAACCACCCAGATGACTTTCAGGACTTCATCCGGTGATGACCTCCCATTGTAAAACAAGTACGACCACAAGTATGCAAAGTGCAACTTAGCTTAGTAAAGTTATTGAACCCTGAAAGTCATATCACTAGAGGGGATCGAGGTAGTGCAAGCGATTGGATGTGTTCCGTCTTGAAAGGGACACCGTGGTATATATGGTGAAGTTGCCAGCTGCGCTAGTCCTTGCGGCGAGGGTCAGTCGCGCTACTAGTTGTGGTGAACATCCCGCACAATTTATGGGCGCCGCCCATAGGGGTGAGATGACGGAAGGGGGGAAATAATTTGGAAAAGTTACTATGATGAACTCTCAACCACACGACTACAGAATTATGTGGGGGACAACGAGTCGATTATCTATTGTGGATAAAGTGTACAATCTCTGCAGAGTATAAACTATTTAAACAGCCACGCCTACGGTCAAAGACAGACATAGAAACTTACTAGAATTAGTTCTTTTTTAAAAACCTTTGTGGATGAGATAAAAACCTGGTCAGGCTGATGTAACCTTGACCTTGTGTTGTTTCTGGGTGGTCGTACCCAGGCTGTTCCTAGGTGGTCGTACCCATTGTTGTTCCTGGTGGTCGTGTCCAGCTAATAGTGGTCGTAGCCACATTTCAAAATAAGCATAGGTGGAGGTAGCCTCTGCTGTTATAAATATTACACAATTACCCTCTTTAATAAAATGCAATTTGGTTAAAATGCTAAGTGATAGGAATTTCTGATTATGATAATTAAAAATATTGCTTTAGCAAATAAAAGAACCTGAGCCACACTTTTTTAAGCCTTGCATATATATTACTGCATCTTGCGTGTTGGCTCGTGAGCACAGAAGTTGTGTTCATTCTCACTCTTTCCCTCAAACCTTCAGACCCCGCAGATCAAGGAGACTACGATTACTACGAGGACCAAGGTGTCGTTGGGCAAGGCGATGATGAAGAGTAGTCTAGCACTCGTAGTCGTGGTCTCGTCTCATTCTAGCTGGCTCGTTGGTACTTGCGTACGACCGGTATTGTCTAAGTCCTCGGTTAATACCAGTCGTACACGAGCTGCCCCCGTCGCTTGCCTGTAGGGAGATGTGTTCTACCCCCTCTTGCTTCCATTGTAGCTTCCGCAGGATTTTTAGTTGTAATCTTTTGGCCCGTTCGGCCCCTATGTAAAACCTGACCCAAAGCGGTCTATATCACTCTGATGTTTGTAATATAATATTTGGTTCGGTCTTCATCGTATATGAATTGATTCAATGATGTATTCTGTGAGTGTTATCTACTGATCTAGATAATAGTACAATATTTTCACAGAGAATTTGGATTTGTGAAATCCTTGTCCGGCAGAATCCAATATAGATAGGAGATTTGATGCAATTTCCAATGCGATCCTTACTATTTTGATATTGTGCTTTCGAATCAAGTTGCACATGAGCTTACTACTTTGATGTCTACTTAAGTAGCATATAATATAGATTGGCGATTTGATGCCACTTTCATGGTCTGAAATATTTCAATCTATACATTTAAAAAATTATCCTGGCAGAGGAACTGCAAGTACCATTGCACATGAGCTTACTACTTTGGTGTCTACGTAAGTAGCATATAATATAGATTGGTGATTTGATGCCACTTTCATGGTCTGAAATATTTCAATATATACATTTAAAAAATTATCCTGGCAGAGGAACTGCAAGTATCACGACTTCACGAGGCATATTGGCCTCAACTTTCTTATGTTCTTTTTCTATAAAATACTGGGCCTTGGCGCCAGGTCTCCAGCTCTCGCGGGGTATCATCACGCATGAGCATGCAGTATGGGAAAATGGAATTGTCACTGTCTCAAGTGGGTCCATCGATCACACAACCTTGTCTCTCCTCGGTCGTCAGTCCTCACGCTCGCGCACAAATAACAGTGTGATTTGAGAGCACAAATTATCCGACGAGAAAAGAATCGTGACAGCAAAGCACCATCGCAGCTAAGAGCCAATCCGCCACGATGTCGCCGGCACCGGTTCACCCCGTGACTGTCCTGGAGCAATGCCAAGTCCCCCCATCGCCGGAGCCGGCGGCCAGGCAGCCACCGGCGCTGCCGCTCACGTTCTTCGACCTTGTCTTCTGGGACTTCCCGCCCGTGCAGCGCCTCTTCTTCTACGGCAATGACGACCTCCTCGACGACCCCAACTTCCTCCTCCGCATGCGACAGTCCATTAGCTTAGTTGTGTTCTACCTGTTGGCTTAGTTGTGTTCAGTCCGTTTGGACTTGTGGTCTGGGGAGTGAACCCGGTAGGATCTAGGCATACGGCCAGAGTCCGATCCAATAGAAGCAACAAGCCTACATGTGCATATACGGTTAAAAAAATAGTGTATTTGATAGAACGGAAAAATACAAGTCGTTTGTATTTGAGATAATAGGGCATTTTCAATGATTGCCGCCACGTTCATTCATGAGTATGGGATGGATGTTTGAATTTGAAATATTGTGGAAGGAGGGAATTTTTTTCGTGTATTTTTGTAACATTTTCACGATGTTTTTTGGTACATTTTCTGAATATTTTTAAGTTTGTAACATTTTCACCAAATTTTGGTACATATTTTTGTAATTTTATGAAGTTAGAACCATTTTCACAATTACATGCGCATATTTGGTTAAAATTGTGTATTTCATAGAGTAGGAAAATATAAGTCATGTGTATTAGGGAGAATAGGACATTTCAATGATTGCCACATTCATTTTATGAGTATGGGATGGATGTTTGAATTAGAAATATTGTGGAAGGAGGGATTTTTTTTAACTTTTTCACCATGTTTGTGGGTACATATTTTTCTAAATCTTTTTATGTTTGTAAATTACACCATTTTTTGGTACATACTTTTTAAAGTTTTACTAAACAATGTTTGACTTTTTTTTTGTCAAAATAGTCGAATTTTCATCCATCTGATATGCTTTGAGATTTACACTTCTTCTTATCTGATGAATTGAGTCCAAATTTATTATATTTTTTCTTCAGAACATAACGGGTTCACCACATTGTCGTATTTCGTTGGTATAAAATTTTATTTTTTTTGTCAATGTTTTTGCTCAATCTCTCAAAGTATATGTTAGATTTTGAATGATGTGATGGAAATATGATTTATTAAAACTTTCGAGAATAATTACAATGACCAAGAACAAAAATTACATATATAATTTACTATAATTTATACATACACAAAATTGTGCACCAATCTCGATGCACATTGTGGACCTTAGGATTGTGTTTGTTGCCACGAGTGACGAGGATTAAAACCTCTATATATTATCTTTAATATATAAAAGACCATACGTCTTCATGGTCGTAACCCTGAGGTGCACGACCTCACTGGTCGTAGAGATTCCAGAGGTTACATAATGGGTACCCTGGTCGGACAAAGGCCTAAGCCAAGCTCCCGATCAGGAGAACTGCTCGTAGAAGGTATGAACTGACGGTCGGAATAAATCCCAAGGTATATTCTCTACCGTATGATGAATGGAGCACGTGTATATTCCATGCCATACGACGCATCTTATCCAGACACACCAGCAAACAACCTCCATGCGGTTGTATGTTTCCTAGACATATAACCGCCAAACGGTTGATTCCGCATCAACCGTCACTTGGCTCCGACCAGACGCAACGCTTCGCATCAGACGTCTTCTCCGGAAGTAACTGCCGCCCCTTCAAAGGCTATTTAAAGATGGAACCTGGACGGATCAAGAGGACAGACCGAAGAAGGAAGGAACACAAACCATAGTTTCGTGTGATAGACCTGAGATAGCAAGAGAGCAAGCAGAGTTCTTAGTGTATACCTTGTAAATTCCAGTTCATATTAATAAAGAGCAGCCCCATCATTTCCTGAGATTTCCCACGTCACTTTCTCCTTTTTATTTTCGTAAGATCGACGTCTTGATCGTCGACAGCTGGCGCCGTCCGTGGGGAACACGGCGTGGAATCTCAGAAGAATTTCTCTGCTCATCAAATCTTTGTCCATTCCCCGTCTGTGACCGCTAATGCGGTTATGGCGGAAAGTTGGGATGAAGAAAATTGATTCGACTTGGCGGACTACGCCGACCTCGATATGGATGCATGCATGCGCGCCATGGAGGAAAACGGAATCTCTTCATCATCCTCCTCTGTCGGCTCGCCCAGGGCAGAAATCGACGAAGACGACCGGATGGATGAAGACGCACCACTACAATCAGTGGCGGTTTCAGAGGAAGTGCTTCCGACCAGTTCGGAACACCCCAAAGCCTTAGCAAGCCCGGGCCTTTCGACCGGCAAAAAAGGTGACGAAAATTCAACACCGCAACCCGAGGTTCAACATACCTTTGATGCGATCATGGTTGATAGGTACTCACCAACGGCTTCTAGTAATTCTAGGAGCCAACCGACACCTGGTGACGGTGTCAATGAAACCTCCATTGGTCGTAAACCAAGTGAGGATGATAAAGCTCAGCATTCGATCAGCAATTCGTCGGATCAGGCTGAGGTCCTTCCGAAAACCTCAGGAGGTGCTGATCACCGACTGCTCTCCGTCGTGGAAGCTTCTCGCAGAAGCTCTGAAAGGCTCTCCATTGATTACGACGGAAGCTCATCAGAGGACCGCTGCTGGAAGCACGAGGTCAATGCGATCGGAGATACAGATCACAATGCCGTGTACGGTCCTACATACGTTGCCCAGCCACCATGTCCTAATGGAGATGGTACGGGCGGTCAAGCACCAAATGCCCGAGGTGACAAAACTGGTGGACGTTCACCGGTTAATTCGCCTGATCCTCCCCCAACCAATGTAAGGGACCAGGCAAGATCGACCAGAAGGTCGGAGGATGTAAGCCATCAAACACCTTCTTCTGGCAGAAATCCCTCGAGACCTTCGGTAACAATACAAAACCTGCAGCGAGTCAGGGATATGTTAAATACTTCTGACCCTGTCCTGGCAGAGACTCCAGGTTTTGCCCAACTCGCAGGTCAAGTATCGGAGATTATCCAACAGACGATGCAGCGCACATAAGCTTATCGGGAACGAAGGCACCCGCAAAGTCAGACCATGACTTCATCACAAAGATTCTTCCCGGCGGGCCCGCATGGTCGTGTTGAGGATCAGTTGACACCGCGACCACCTCGACGATTTCGACCTACAAGTCATGAGGGGAGGAGACTATTCGAGGAATCCTCACCTTCACTTCGTCGAGAGGAACCATCGCTTGGACCTGATGATCTTCGACATCACCTAAGCCGTAAGCGGTCGGAAGGCGTTCTACTAACGCCCACGACCGAATCGGGACATTGGAACACCGACAATTGTTCCTAGAAATCGGTTTCCAACCGACATAATCCGCGCTTTTCAAAGAAGGCGCCACGAAACTATCACAGTCGCCGAGCTTTCTCAACAGGCTCCAGTCGTGCGTTGGCCAAATAGGTTCCGACCGGCCAATATGGATAAATTCAATGGGACCCAAAATCCCTTGGAATTTCTCCAGATATATACCACCGCTATCAGAGCTGTTGGTGGTGATGAAAATGTAATGGCAAACTATCTTCCTACGGTATTAGAAGGATCACCGATCGTGGTTGCTTAACCTTCCTGGCCGGATCCGTATACTTGGGAGCAACTCGCGACCTTTTGATTGCAAATTTTCGTGGTACGATGATTGCCCCGAAAGGAAGACGATCTCCATAGGATACGGCAAAATCAAACGAGACTCTCCGTAAAGACATCAAAAGATTTAGCCAAGTCCGTAACTCAATACCGGAGGTTGCAGAATCTTCCGTTATCCAAGCCTTCAAAGCGGGATTAAGAAATCGAAGGTTTACGAAGGATTTAGCTATACATCCCCCACGAACAACCATCGAGCTCTTCGACATGGCTGACAAGTACGCTACGGCCAGTGAAGCGGTCGAGTGGAACGAAGCCGTTGATCGAAAGGATAAAATTCCTCAACCTGGCTTAGATAGGACGAAAAAGAAACAAAAGAAGACTCTCAAGCATGGCAGAGCCAACGACAAAGAGGTTCTTGATGTTCCTGAAAAAATTACCAAAGGAAGAAAAGATTATACTGGTCGTGGCAAGGCTAAGGCTCCGACCAATGATTACAAGAGAAACAAAAAATGGTGTCCTCTTAATCAGCAAGCAGGACACGATTTGTGCAATTGTCGGGCTTGGCAAAAGAAGTTGGAAGATTATTATGCAGGTAAAGAACTCGGGGAAACAAGCTCCAAGAAGGACAAAGATGGTGACGAAGAAATGGAGTACCAAGAACCTCAACACATCGTCGATGTGATCTTCGGTGGATCTTATTCGTACGAGTCCAGACGTCACCTGAAAGCCATGGAGCGAGAAGTCAACCTTACCGAATCTTCGATCGCCGTTAAACCTTCAAGGTGGTCGGAGACGATAATCTCCTTCAGCAAAGAAGACTGCCCAATTCCTTCGACTCGACCAGGTAGGTTTCCAATTGTCGTTGAGCCTACTATTAATAACTGCAAGGTTAATCGGGTTTTGATAGATGGGGGTAGTTCTTTGAATATTTTATTTGTAAGTGCTTTGGAAGACATGCAGATTCCCAAATCCAAGGTAAAACCAGTGAAATATGCCTTTCATGGCATAGTTCCTGGGTCTACCGCTAAACCAATAGGCACTTGTCCTCACCGGTTACGCTCGAAAGCCCGACAACTTCCGAACGTAAAAATTTCATTTGATGTGGTGAACTTCGAGACTGCATACAATGCAATTCTTGGTCGTCCAGCTTTAGCAAAATTCCTGATAGCCACGCATTACGGTTATCAGAGTTTGAAAATGCCGGGACCAAAAGGTGTAATCACGGTCCGGGGCGATCAAAAGATAGCCTACGCATGCGATCGGAAGTGTTTAGAACTGGTCGATGAACTCCCGACCAGGGGAGCTAACACCATTAACATGCAGGTCAAAAATTCAAGACCGAAGATGACACCAAAACCTTCCGACCAGATAAAAGAGGTACAACTCGACGGAAGTACTTCTCCAGAGGATGCCAAGATACTGGTCGGAGCAGGACTCGACCCTAAATAGGAAAAGTCGCTCGTCTCCTTCCTCCGAGCTAATCAGGACGTATTCGCCTGGCAGGCGTCCAACATGCCCGGAGTCCCCACGGAGGTGATCGAGCATAGGCTAGCTCTACAACCTAACAAAAAGCCGGTCAAGCAGAAGCTACGGTGTTTCGCATCTGATCGAAAAGAAGCAATCCAGTCGGAGATTGACAAGCTTCTCAAAGCTGGGTTCATTCGTGAGGTCGACCACCCAGAGTGGCTCGCCAATCCTGTAATGGTTAGAAAAGCCAATGGGAAATGGCGAATGTGTATTGACTTTACAGATCTTAATAAAACTTGTCCGAAGGATGACTTTCCCCTTCCTCGCATTGATCAACTTGTAGACTCTACTGGTGTGAGTTGTTAAGTTTTTAGATGCTTATCAGTGGTACCACCGGATCAATATGAGTAAACAAGATGAAGAGAAAACTTCCTTTATCACCCCATATGGCACTTACTGTTATGTAAAAATGTCATTTGGTCTCAAGAATGCTGGTGCAACATTCCAAAGGTTGATGCAAAAGACTTTTAGCCCTCAGATAGGTCGGAATCTTGAAGCCTACGTTGACGATCTGGTCGTAAAAAGCATCAACGCCGGCGATCATATTCTAGATCTACAAGAGACTTTCAATAACTTAAGATGTCATAACCTTAAGTTAAATCCAGAGAAATGTGTGTTCGGAGTTTCGTCGGGAAAGCTTCTTGGGTTCCTAGTTTCGGCTAGAGGAATTGAAGCAAATCCAACGAAAATCGCCGCCATCGATCAGATGCGCGATCCAACCACAAAGAAGGAAGTTCATAAATTAACCGGTTGTATGGCAGCGTTAAGTCGTTTCATAGCACGGTTAGGCGAAAAAGGACTACCTTTCTTTAAACTTCTCCGGAAACATGGGAGTTTCGAATGGACTAAAGATGCAAGCAGCGCCTTTGAAGAATTAAAACGGTACCTTACAAGTCCCACAATCTTAGTTTCTCCAAGATTGGGAGAAACATTGCTAATTTACGTGGCTGCAACGCCACAAACAGTTAATGGTGTGCTGGTCGTAGAGCGAGACCATGTTCAACGACCAATATATTACCTAAGCGAAGTCTTGCATGGACCAAAAGAAAGGTATCCGCAGGTACAAAAGTTGCTCTATGGTCTCCTTATGGCTTCAAGGAAACTAAGACATTATTTTCAGGCCCACAAAGTGGTCGTACCTACTGGATATCCTCTTGGTCAAGTCCTGGGAAACAGGGAGTCATCAGGACGAATATCAAAATGGGCGGTTGAGCTTGGGGCGTTCGATCTCCATTTTGTCCCACGAACAGCAATCAAGTCCCAGGCAATAGCAGAATTCATTGCCGAATGGACAAACCCTGAACCCACCCAAGGGCCCAAGTACGAGCACCACGACGAGTGGACAATGTACTTCGATGGTTCCTTGATGTTGCATGGCTCGGGGGCTGGGGTCGTCTTGATTTCCCCTACTGGCGAACAAATAAAGTACGCCATTCAGTTTAACTTTCCTGCTACTAACAATGTGGCAGAATACGAAGGTTTACTGGCCGGACTTTGAGCAGCTCGTTCGCTCGGGATTCGTAGATTGCTAGTGAAAGGCGATTCTCAACTAGTAGCGAATCAAGTAGGGAAAGAGTATCAATGCTCTAGTACCAAGATGTCATCATATCTGGCGGAAGTACGGAAACTCGAAAAGCATTTCTTCGGTTTTCAGATCCAACACATTCCTAGAAAGGAAAACTTTCTCGCAGACCAGTTGGCCCGGATGGCTTCCACAAGGACATCCGTCCCGCCCGGAGTTTTTCTCGAGAAACTCGATTCACCCTCGGTAGTCGAGCCTTCCGAGGACATAAATGTTAGCAAGGAGGTTGCACACCTTGATTCTGCAAACATGGATGCTCCACAGGTCGATGATGGTTGGCGCCATCACGATCACGATAGAGATTGGATGACATCGATCTACAATTATCTTCAGCATGACCTAATTCCAGAAGATGATGTAGAGGCTGATCGTATTGCACGAAAAGCCAAATCATACACTCTCATTGAACGTACCTTGTATAAACGAGGATCTCACGGAGTGTTGATGAGATGCATATCTCGCTCGGATGGCATTAAATTGCTAGCCGAAATTCATGGAGGAGTCTGTGGAGCTCATCATTCCTACAGAACTTTAGTTGGTAAGGCCTTTAGGCAAGGATACTACTGGCCAACTGCCCTTCATGATGCAAAAGAGCTTGTGACGAAGTGCGTACAATGTCAGTTTCATAGCCGACAAGTACATCAGCCGTCTCAAGCTTTGCAAACGATTCCTCTTTCTTGGCCTTTTGCAACCTGGGGACTGGACATTCTGGGACCTTTCCCAAGAGCACCCGGGGGCTTTGAGTTCCTGTTCGTCATGATTGACACGTTCACTAAGTGGATCGAAGCCGAGCCGGTTGTAAAAACTACAACTGAAGCTGCCAAGAAATTTCTAACGAAAAGCGTGATTACACGGTTTAGTGTACCCAGTCGTATAATCACCGATAACGGTGCCCAGTTCTCGAGCAGCAATTTTCAGGAATTCTGTGAAGATCTAGGTATCAAGATACATTTCGCTTCTGTCGCTCATCCACAGAGTAACGGAGCAGATGAGCGAGCCAATGGTATCATAATGCAAGGGATCAAACGACAAGTGTTCGACCAGTTACTTCAACGGTCAGGGGCTTGGGTTCAAGAACTTCCTTCTGTATTATGGGCCGTTCGTACCACAACTAGTCGTGCGACCGGTGAAACACCATTCTTTATGGTTTACAGAGCTGAAGCCATGCTTCCTCCAGAACTTAAAATTGGTTCTGCTCGAACTGATTCCTTTTCTGAAAGTGATCAATGTGAACGACGACTTGACGACATCAATTTCCTTGAAGAACGACGAAATCAAGCTTTGCTACGATCAGCTATCTACCAGCAAGCCATGCGTCGGTACCACAATCGTAAGGTGCAACCTCGCAGCCTAACTGTAGGTGATTTGGTTCTTAGAAAAATTCAGAACCAAGCGGGTCGCAACAAACTTTCACCTAAGTGGGAAGGTCCATACACTGTGGTCGAAGTTGCCCGACCTGGATCGGTACGATTAGCTATGACAGATGGGCAAGTTTTGTCTAATTCTTGGAATATTGATCAATTGCGTAAGTTATATGTTTAATTTCATGTATTTTATTTCCTTTCATTTTTCAATAAAGATGTTTTTTCTTTTGCAAACAAACAAAAACGATAAGTGTGGTTGTTTATACTTATTATTTGTTGCATCTGGTCACATGCTATTCCCGTTGCTGGTTGGTCGGAGAAGACTCTCATTCTCTCCGATATTCCTTTCCATAGGATCTCTACTACTCATGGTTGCTGACTTGAATGTCACCGACCACACTGGTTTTAACCGTGATCATTGCTTCAATGATACACACGAACGACCAGATATTCTTTTCTTAAAGAAACATACGAGTATAAGGAGTACCAACTCAGACGATTTACTTGGTTTTCGTTTCTTTCTTGAATTTGAAGACTGTTATTTTATTTCAACATTCTGTTCTACTCATGTTTGGCTCCTGGTCGGGACACAGAAATCCTCCTGGTCGAAGTCTCTCCTTTCTGCACGTGGTCCTGCCCACTGGAAGGAGCTTCCTAGTGACGGTCCTTTTCCTACGATCCTCGCCGCAATGGATTTGATCATGAGCACGTTTGCGAAATATTTTACAAATCTTCAGTTCTTGAGATTCGATACGACCAGATCCGAATATTTTCTAAACAACGGTACTTATCTCTTCATTTGTTTTTCTTTGCATACATTCTTAATGCATATCTTCTTATCAAGCAAATCTGGTCTTTGTTATATCTTCCGACTACAAGTGGTATTTCATAGTACTTCGATAATGGGCAATATCTAGACTAGTCGAAATCGTCAGTTGGTTCCGACCACATGATTTCCTAGTATTTCCTGGATCATTGTCATACACATTATCAACACTCTTACCATGGTCATTGTTATTACTCAATTTCCTGGTCTACTGCTTTCTTTTAGTAACGTTCATCTACTAATATAAGCAGTCGGGGGCTAGGAGATATATGAGTATTTAATAACATCGATAAAACAAAGCAGGATCTTCATGGATAAAAGGTAAGTTTCATTTTGCATATTCTAAATATTACATCCATTTACATATTGGGACCACCAGACTGGTCGCTACGTGATGGAGATCCGACTTCCATTTCCTCAGCAACTTTCTCTCCGAGAGGTTTTACTTCCTCGAGAAGTTTTGTTGCTTCACTTTCAGAGCAGTCGAAGTCCTCTTCCACAGCTTTAAGACTAACAGAGGGGTCGGAAGCCTTTAGTTTTGCTAAAGCAACACTAACCCCATTTACAATAGCTTCCTTCATTGTCTGGGTATGGTTTTCCCTCATAGTTTTGAGCAGGCCTTTGAGATCTTTCAGAAGTTGACCAAAGTAGTTCATCTTTTCCGTTGGATCTCCTAAAGAAGGCAAGCTTGATTCTGATCTCATATCAAAGATCATTTTGTTAAGAGCCATGATTTTCTCATCAAGGCCGAATACAAAGGCTGCCTTTTGACCACACTCAAACTCGAGAGTCTTCTCCGCTTGTTCAAGTGCTTGGGTTTTTTTTGCACGAGAGGATAAAAAGAAGTTAATACTCTTTACAAATTGGAGTTATAGAATACTGGTTAAGTCTACGACCAGTTACCTTTGATTTTCTTCTCGCAAGAGTCGAAAACCTCCTTTTGTCTGGTCATCGCATGTTCGATCGACCGGTCTTTACTCTGATTTTCTTCCCTCGGTTTTATTACTATAGCCTCTTTGGCCGCAGTCTCTTCGTTAAATTTCTCTAAATCTATCAATATGATAGGAAGAGAAGGTTAGGTTACAAGAGACAAATAAGGTAATAAAATTTAGGAAGTCAAACTAAAAGAGAAATATTCTTACTTCTCAGATCGGAGTGTTTCTGCTCCAAGGACCTTATACGCTGGGTTAGTCCTCCGACCACAGCATATATTCTCGACCATATGCTACAAAAACAAAAATCCCTTTCTTTGATAAAGTTTCCAGAGAAACTTCAAAAGAAAGAGTTGTAAGGATGGTCGTAGAACACTTACCCGAATTGCCATATCGTTATATTCTAAAAGATTGTATCCGACCAATCTCGCTTGATGGTCCGATATCTTTCCTGTGCTTCATCAAGTTCCTTATCCTCGATAAATCGGGAGAAAAGGGAATTTGTTAACCCGAGAAGCATTTCCAGGAGGAGGTGGAACTCGTTGAGGATCTCTGAGATGACTACCTCGGAGAAGGAGTAAGGATTATTAGAGGATCCTGAGCAGATGCTGAAACCTACTCGGGGGCTTCTTTTACTACTTCATACTCGGCAGTTTTAGCTTTAGGAGTATCCTGATTAGGAACCTCCACGACCATTTCTTCTTCAGAACCTTTTCCTGAGAGGTGCTCTGTCGGACACCACTGCAACACCGTAAGATCTAAAAACAAAGAGAGAAGGTAAGGAAGATCCAAGGTATGTATAAATACGACCTCTTCATTTAATATATGTACCTTGTTGATTTTCTGAATTTACCCTTGTAGCGCATCGAAGCAAAGTTCGTATACCTGGCCTTCCTCTTCTTGTCAATTGATTTCACCGGTTCGGCGGTAGGATTGACTAGATCCTCGCACATCCACCGATTGAAAATCGGCTTATATCCGCGACTAGTTCGTCAAGGACAAGGTCCCTGATCTCCGGATCAGTGGGTGTAGATTCGTCGACCTCCATAACAGTGGCCTCAGTAGGCACTGGAGGGTCCTCAGTGACCTTGCTGGAAGGTATGACAACCGCCTAAATTCATCATCAAAGATAATTAGGCGATGAACATAATTTTTCCAAAATATTATTTATGTTTGGTCACCTACCTCTGGAAGGCTGACATCCTGTGTGGTCGATGGGGTGATCGGATCATCAATTGGCTCATATCTTTCAGTGGCCTCGTTGATTCTCAACCCAACCTACTACACAACAAAGAGGATTTATGGTATACCAATCAGAAATAATATGTACGACAACAAAACAGCGGTTGATATTTTACCTTAAGTCTTTCAATTCTCGCTTCGGCGGACACAGCCGCTAAGATTCGAGGAAAGCTAGCTTTATCGCCAGGCTCTCCGGCGCAGATCATTTTGATCCGGCTTCTAATATCATGAGAAGATAAAGCTGTAAAGGTAATATAAAAGATTTAAGGATACGAAAATAATCAACTGAGATAGGTAAACTGGTCGGAATCATTAATGGCTTACCATCTTTGGAATCTCTGGTTGTATCGTCTCGACCAATGTACCAGAGCATCTTATGTGCTCGGGCCTTCAAAGGACTAACCCGACGTGTAGAAAAATCTTTTACTACATGCCAATATGTTAGACCCTTGACACTAAGAAGCTTGATTGCTTCGGCCCACTTCTTCACATTTCCCTCTTTCTCTGTAGAGGAGCGCCATCTCGGATTCTCGACCGCCTTCTTACCAAAATAATAAAGGCTGTCTTTCTTTGTGATCTTCGTATAGAACCAACTCTTCTTCCACGACGACCACGAAGATTTCGAGTACATAAAAATGTACTCATCAGCTTTTCGGTCATGGAGACGCAAGGTGCACTCTTCAGGCGTCCCAATCGTCTTCCCAGACTTTGTCATTCTGTAGTAGTACTGATTTTGCGCTTTGGAAGTGTCGTATGCAGGCTTACATTGAGGCGCAAGGTAGTGATGTTTGGAATAAAGTTTCGAGACCGTATGTGGCTCCTGTTGCTGTTACTAATCTAAATAAAACAAATGTTGATTTAAATGCCCAAGCTCGTAACTTGTTGTTTCAAGGGATTTCTCGCAAAGAATTTGATCGTGTAGCTCATATTAATTCTGCCCACTTAATATGGAAAACTCTTTGCGATTATCATGAAGGAACCACTAAAATTAAGAAAGTGCGTAAAAATCTTTATCAAAAAGAGTATTCTGATTTTGCTATGAAGCCTAGTGAATCTATTGATGATCTTTTTGCTCATTTTGAGAAAATATTAAATAATTTGCGCGGTGTTAATGTTATCCCTACTGATGAAGATAATGCAACCAAAATTTTGAGATCTTTAGGTTCTGAGTGGTTGATGGTTGTCACAACAATCAATCAAACTATCGATCTAGATACTTTAACCATGGATGATCTTTTCTCTAGATTGAAAACCTATGAGATGGAAGCTTTGCCATCTAAGATCAATAAATCTTCATCCTTAGCACTTGTGACTAACCCCGTGCAGGCTGCTTCGTCGAGTTCTTTTTCTTTGTCCGCTTTGTCTTCTTTTTCAGAGGAACAGTTCGAACAGCTCCCTGAAGAAGACTTGGTGTTGATCTCCTCACGGGCATACAAGGCACTCAACAATATGAGGATGAAGAAGCGAGGTGGCGTCTCTCGTTCAATCATGTGCTATGAGTGTGGTGAGCAAGGTCACATTAAGTCGGAGTGTCCTAAGCTCAAGGGTAAGGTGATAAAAGAAGACAATAATTACCGTCGTCGGCCATCCAAGAACAACAACACTAAGGGTGGCAATTTCCGTCGTAAGCTTGCTGAAAAGATCATATCGGCTATCGAGCATCTTGATTTGAGTGATGTGGAATATGAGAATTGTGATGACATCGACAACGATGATGATCCTAAAGATAAGAAGAAGAACAACAACGACTTCACGGGTATGTGCTTCATGGCAAGAAACGACAACGACAACGACGCTGACAGTGATCCCGATGAGGTAAGACCATCATATGATGAGCTTGAAGATTGTTTGATTAAACTTGCTATTGAATTAAAAAAGACAAAAAAGAAACTGAGAGAAAATAATAGTCTTGTTGAAAGCCTAACTTCTGAAATTAATCAACTTAGAGCTTCTATTCCTGATGATGATTCTTGTGAGTCTTGCCAAGTTTTATTTTCTGAATTGGAGAATGCTAGGTCAATACATACTAAATTTGATGAGTTAAGACTAGCACATGACTCCTGTGATGAAAAGTTAAAACTTGCATATGATGAAATTGAAAAACTCAAGTCTAGTTCTACTTGTTTAGAGTCAAGTATGTCAAATGCTCAAACTAAAACTTGCTCTAAGTGTGAATTGCTAGAAGCTAGACTCAATACTTCTCAGGAAACAATTCAACAGTTGGTTTATCATGAGATAGCTTCTTGCTCTAACTGTCCTAAACTTACAATAGAGATAGAAGCTTTGACTAGACAACTAAATGAGTTTGCTAAAAAAGAAAGATTGGTTTAGTCTAGTGCTTCTAAGAAGATTGTTGACCATTCTGAGGCAATTCGACGGAAGAAAATAGTGGCTCAGAAGAACCTCCCTGAGCGCGCTTATTTCCAGTCGAAGGAAGCTCAAGAACTCCAAAGACATCAATGATTTGTCGAGAACCCGACCCAAGAACTCGCCGAGCACGTGTTATGATCTTTTTGCCGAGGAGATCGCGCAAAGACTTCGTGACATGATGGCCAAACTCGAGCGACGAGGTCGACCACAACCACGAAGTCGTAATAGTACGGCTACTTCTTCTGCCAGCCGTTTAGGAAACTCGTCGCATGGAAGGCGGCACGACTCTCCCTCATGTCATTCTCTCGACATGAGAAAAATGCCACAAGCCAACGGGAGGGGTGATCTTTCACCACTTCAGCGACCAGACGCACGGCGGCAAGCGGGGTACGAGGAGTATTTCCCCCGTAAGACTGAGGCCTATTATAGGCCTAGTCCCCCCATGGCTGGGTATCGACGAGTTCGATCGCCCGGCGACATTAACCCTTCGTTTCTGCAAAAAAGAAGACAAGAGGTTATCTCGGGATGTCGGGCGTTCTCGCCTGACCTTTGAGCGGTTCGTTGGCCGCCTCGATTTCGACCAACGAATATGGAGAAATTTGATGGAACTCAAAACCCCATCGAGTTCCTCCAAATCTACACTACAGCTATCCGAGCTGCAGGAGGAGGAGAGCATGTCATGGCGAATTACCTTCCGACTGTGCTCGAAGGATCGGCGCGATCATGGCTTCTAAACCAACCATTTGAGTCGATCTACTCGTGGCAACACCTCTGTGATCTATCTGGCTAATTTCGTGGAACTTACAATCGCCCAGAAAGGAGGATGACTCGCACCGATAAGACAGTAACAACCATGAAACGCTACGACAATTCATCAGCGCTTGATCAGTTCAAACTCTATTCCGAAGTTTCGACTCATCGTGATCGGGGTTTCAAACAGGAGTCCGTGAGCGTAAGAATAACAGAGGACATCGCCTTACATCCACCGCCACCGTCACGAGCTCTTTGAGATGGTCGATAGATATGCGATCGCTTTGAGCGGTCGAATGGAACGATACCATCGATCTCAAAGATGGCATCCTCGGGAAGCGTGCTAGGAAATCTAAGAACAAAGCGAAAAGTCAAAAATCTCCGGATGCGGTTCTAAGGAGGTCCTAGCCGTAGCGATAAGGAGCCACACAACCCCAAGAAAATCCCGATCAAGTAAAGGTAAACGCCAAGATCGGAGAAACGACAAACCCTGTGGTGTCCTTTTCATAAAAAGAAGGGCATGACTCAGAATCGCCGAGTTTTCTTACTGAACTCGAGGACTATTATTCGCAAAGGGCCACTTCCTATTCTTGAACAGTGGGCCAAACCGGTGGACAAAAGGAGTCGGACGATGAGGAGATGCGTGCCGGGACCCGCAAAGACACCATTGATCACATCTATGGGGGGTCTTCGGCATACGAATCACAAAGACAGCTGAAAGCAGTCGAACGTGAGGTAAACACAATCGACTCTCCTCTTGTCAATAAATTACCGAAGTGGTCGAAAATCACCCTTGCTTTCGAGAAAGGTGATTGTCCGATACCTTCAACTAGACCAGGTCGGTTTCCGATCGTAGTCGAACCCACCATCAACAATTGTCGAGTCAATCGAGTTTTAGTTGATGGTGGAAGCTCGTTAAATATACTGTTTACGAGTACCCTGGACGAGATGCAAGTACCCAGGACAAAGGTAAGACCGGTACGATATTCATTTCATGGAATTGTACCGGGGTCTTCGGCCAAACCCATTGGCCAAGTTTCTCTTCCTTTAACCTTTGGATCACCAAGCAATTTCAAGACAGAGAAAGTCTCCTTTGATGTAGTCGATTTCGATACGGCATATAACGCCATACTCGGACGACCTACTCTGGCAAAATTTTTGATAGCCACTCACTATGGGTACCAATGTTTTAAGATGCCAGGTCCCAAAGGAGTGATCACAATATATTGTGACAAGAAGATGGCGATTCTCGCGACCGTCGTTCCTTGAGATGGTTGGACAACTACCAACTCGAGATTTAAAGTCACCTTCGACTAGCAAGTCGAAGCCTCAAAGTCGCACCTAAGCCGAACGACCAGGTCAAAGAGGTTCCTCCGACGCAGAGGAGCCCTCAAGACTGCTCGCATTGGGGATTCTTCCGACCCTAAATAGGAAGCGCGCTCATCACCTTCCTCCGTGCAAACGCCGATGTCTTTGCGTGGCAAGCATCCGACATGCCCGAGTCCCAAGGAATGTGATCGAGCACGGGCTAGCCTTACGGCACGATAAACTACCCAGAAACAAAAGTTACGTAGATTTGCCCCGATCGACGAGATGCTATTAGGTCGAATTGGACAAGTTGCTTAAAGCGGGCTTTATAAGAGAAGTCAACCAACGCAGTGGTTGGCCAACCTGTAATGGTTAGAAAGTCTAACGGCAAATGGCATATGTGCGTGAGACTTTATCGATCTTAATAAAGCTTGTCCAAAAGATGATTTCCTTTACCTCGCATCGATCACCGTTGACTCATTGCAGGATGTGAAATGTTGAGTTTTCTAGATGCATACCGTTATCATCGATCGTATGCATCGAGAAGATGAAGAAAAGACCGTATTTATTACACCGCTTGGAGTATTTTGCTATGTCAAAATGCCATTCGCCTAAAAATGTTGGAGCTTCTTTTCAACGCTTGATGCAAACGACTTTCGCTCCTCAACTAGGCCGAAATTTGGAAGCCTATGTTGATGACCTAGTCGTAAAAGCACCAAACGACTCGAACATATCACGACTTGCAGGAGACTTTCGACAACCTCGTAAAACACCAATTGAAACTAAATCCAGAAGTGTGTGTTCGGGTCTCTTCAGAAAATTGCTTGATTCTGGTTTCGAATGGGGAATCAAGCAAATCCCGAAAAGATCAAAGCCATCACTCGATGATCCCCGACCACGAAAAAGAAGTCCAAAACTTACGTGGTGCATGGCGGCTTTAAGTCGTTTCATAGCACGATTGGGAGAAAAGGACCGCTTTCTTCAAACTTCTAAGGAAACATGAAGGTTTCGAATGGTCGAAGAGGCTAACTTAGCCTTCGAGGAAGTCAAGAGGTATCTTACGAGTGCTCTGCCCTAGTTTCCGGCTAGGAGAGATGCTCTTAATTTACCTAGCCGCCACGCCACGTGCAAGAGCAGCGCGATCTTTGGTCGTAGAACGTGAGAACATACAACGACCAAGATACTACGTGAGTGAGGTTTTGCGGACCTAAGGAGCGTTACCCTCGTGTTCAAAACTTCTTTATGCCCTCCTCATGTCTTCAAGGAAATCGCGGCATTATTTTCAGACGCACAAACTAGCTGTGTCGTCTGAGTTTCTCTTGGGAGCGATCCTCCAGAATAGGGAAACAGCGGGACGCATGGCAAAATGGTCAGTCGAACTTGGGGCGTTCGACATCCATTTCGTGTCCCGAACGGCCGTTAAATCCCAGATCTTGGCAGACTTTGTCGCCGAATGGACAAATCCTGAACCTGTTCAGGATCCCCAGTACGATTCCCACGATCAGTGGATGATGTACTTTGACGGGTCACTTACGATAAGTGGCTCGGGGGCTGGGGTGGTCCTGGAATCTCCTACCGGAGAAACCTTAAAGTATGCCATACAATTAAACTTTGTGCCACTAATAAGCGTGGCGAGCACGGTTTGCTAGGCGGCATACGAGTTGCGAAAGCACTCTCGATTCGACGATTGCTCGTAAGAGGAGACTCTCAGCTAGTCGTGAATCAAGTCGGAAAGGAGTACCAGTGCTCCAATTCGACCATGTCCCGGTACCTATCGGAAGTACGAAAGTTAGAAAAGCACTTTTTGGGCTTTGAGGTACAATTTATCCCCCGAAAGGATAATTTCCTCGCAGACCAACTGGCTCGTCTAGCTTCGTCTCGATCCGTAGTACCGAAAGGTGTTCTGGGCAACTTGAAACCGCCCATAGTCGCATTTAACCGAGACACCTTCTATAGAAACAACCTCTCTAGAGTACGAAGATACATGGATGGCGCCCATTTATGAGTATCTTCAAGAGGGTTCCTTACCCGATGACGATCTAGAATCAGATCGATTATCCCGAAAAGCCAAAATGTATACTTTGGTCGAAGGTGTTCTTTATAAAAGAGGAACCCAAGGGGTGCTCATGCGATGTATTCCGCAAAGCGAAGGATTAAAACTTTTCACGACATACACGGAGGGATCTGTGGAACTCATGCTTCCTACAGAACACTGGTTGGTAAAACTTTTCGACAAGGTTTTTATTGGCCAACAGCCCTCTACGATGCCAAGGAGATGGTTAAAAGATGTGTACAGTGTCAGTTTCATAGCCGGCAAATACACCAACCAGCTCAGGCGTTGCAAACAATTCCTCTGTCATGGCCTTTTGCAACTTGGGGTCTCGATATCCTAGGACCGTTACCCAGAGCTCCAGGAGCTTTCGAGTTCTTGTTTGTGGCTATTGATACGTTCACAAAATGGATAGAAGCCGAGCCTGTGACTGGGATAACAACGGAAGCAGCAAAACGGTTCATGATGAGATGCGTGATCACTCGATTCGGAGTACCAAGTCGAAAAGTAGCTGGGGGCTAGGATAAAGTTATAAACATGACTTCATTTCTTAGTCTAATTTTTTCTAAAGATATCACCCTACGAGTTACTAACTACTCTATGAGATGATTCGCAGGAAAGATATGGAAGGAAGGAGGAATCGCTCATATCTGGTCTAACTATTTCTTCTTTTATCTTACGAGTTACTATTTACTCTACAAGATAATTTGCAGGAAAAAGGATCATATATTTAGGCGTCACCACCAAAAAAGACTTGTTTATACAAGAATATATTACAAGACTACTCTGTCTAGGGAGATTCTATCTGCATCTCCTCCGCGACCTTCTCGCCAATCGACTGCATCTCTTCGATCAGCTTCTCGGCTTCAGATTTAGTGCAGTCGAAGTCGGCTTCAATAGAATGAAGATTAAGGTTAGGATCGCGGGCCTTGAGTTTTGCTAAAACAAAACTCACAGCTCCTTCGACCGCTTCCCTTATTGAATCGTTCTGATTGGCCTTCAGAGTAGATAACATCTCGTTCAGAGTACCGACTTGTTCCCCAATGGCACTCGTATGAGCGGCCATCGTGTCGTCACGAGGAACAACCCTCCCGGCACGAAGCCCATCGAGTACATTGTTCAGAAGTGAGATATTATCTTGAAGATTGATCTTCATTGATTTTGTCTCCTCCTGGAAATAAGTCGAAGCCTCATGGAGTCGCTTTATTTCAGTCAATCGGTCTGATAAGAGCGAGGATTGAATAAGAAAAATGATTCTATGAGAAGATAGAATGAATAAATAGCAGGTAAAAGTTCTACTTACCAGCTAATTGAGAACCCAAGTTCTCGATCTCTTGGTCTTTCTCCTTCGCGATCCGGGAGATTTCGCGGACAACGGAGGTCTTCTCATTAACCTCACCGAGAGCCCCATTTTGACTGAAGGGTCTTATTTTCACTTCTTTTCTACAAAAGAATAAGAGGTCAAAACCAAAGGGATGCGAAACCAAGATCGAAGCGATAGTAATACGCACTATTTAATTTTTCCCGCCTTTGCTTAGTTGCGAGTTAGCCTCTGAAGCTTCTTCAGAGGTCGATGTTTTGTCCTCGCCTTCTTTGACTCGGCTTTTTCAAAGTCGAGCGAATCAGCCAAGGTCTTTTCGTCGCTCTTAAACCTGCAAAGATAAAAGAGCAGACATGAAAACAAGTGGTCATAAGCATTTCTATGACCAATGGGTAGTCGTAAGTTATTCTACGACCACCCCCTGGTCGTAAGTTTTTTCTACGACTAGTATAAGTCGTAAGCTTTTCTACGACAACTGGTTACAAGTGTCACTCACCACCTCTCTGCTTGTTCGTAGAGTGTTACCTTTTCTTGTCGAAGCTTGACAAGTTGCTGATTGTACTCATAAATCGTAGCGACTTGCTCAACGGCTCTCTGAAAAAGAGAGAAACGATAAGATAAAGAGATAAAACCCTAAGTGAGTATCGATAAATACTTACGTTCATGTTTGACCAAGCAAACATGGAGACTATTCGTGATGGATCCTTCAGCCCATCCATCTCCTCGACTCGCTTCCACCATACCCCTTCAAGTCGTTCATTGTGAAATACGTCTCCGCAATTGACAATGCTACTCGGGTGGGGAACTCGATCGTGGGAGCGGTAGGCGGAAGATCCTACGATGGAGTCAGGGCCAAAGAAGTCAGAGCAAAAGTTGAAATACTCCTTTCCTCGACTGCGGACGTGAACTCCACCGGGGCCTGACGGAACATCCTCAACGACCTCCTTGCCGGCACGGCGCGCCGCCTCTCGCGCGCTCTGCCTCTCGTGCCTCCTCGAGGCTTGTGTGGCCTCCATCACAGTCTCTACGACAGCTCCAGATGTCGTAGCGACTTCAACATCATAGGCCTTCGTAGCGACTTCAGCAACTGCAGCCTCTTCTGCAGCAGGGACAGTAGCTAGATGTAACATCCCAATTTTCTGAGCTTGAAAATCTTTTAAATAGTTACTAGGAAGAAAATTCACCATTTGGATTTTCATTTGATTTTAATTCAAAAGCTTAATATTGGACTTTACAATCAAAAATATTTAATGTGAATAATGCCAACATGAACAATAGCCAAAACTATTTTATTTGGGTTCTATGTGCTCAGATATATTTTCTAGATTTTTCTAGAATTTTTGTGAGTTCATTTGCTATTTTCTATTGCCTATTTGAATTTCTGGTATTTTCTAAATTAGAAAAACTATTAAAATCTCTGAAACTCTTTTGGCCGAATCTCCTCGCCCACTCCTATTTCCCGCGCCTCCGGCCGCTCGCCTCTCCCAGCTCTCCCCGCGCTCGCCGCCCGCTTCCGCCCCCGCTGTCCGATCAAGATCGGCGCTCAGATCAATCGCCGCGGCCCGCCCACTCTCGGCAGTGGGCTCGCGAGGTCGTCGTCTCGTCTCGGTTTCTTCCTCAAGACGCCGCCGCGCGCCCGCCATGCTTCCGAGCCCAAGCTCCGTCCGACAAGACTCGTTTCCAAATAAAACCTTTCTAGAAAACGCATCAAATCTTATCCCCATCTCAACCGCACCTATTGCGGTAGAATCTTACCCGACACGGACTCTATCTCCGCTCGGGGCCGTCTCGGACTCTTTTAGGGTTCGCGCGCCGACGCCGCCTCCCGAGGCCCTATAAAGGACGCCCGATCGCCTTGACGTCCGCACTAAAGCCCCAACCTAGCGCGCCGAGAACCCTGCGCGCCACCCTCACCGATTTTAGGTTTTCACCGCAAGAACTCCGGTGAGCTCCTTGCCGCCGCGGTGTCGCGGGACCTCATCGTCGCACCTCGGCCACGCAAGCGGCTGGGCTACCTCTCGTGGCCTTGTCTTCGCCGAAGACCACCGAGTTCGATCTCGACGAGCCGAGACTCCTCCGCCGCTCTTCGCGCCGCGCGGCCATCTTCGAGTGTCTCGCCGCTCGTGAGTGCACCATCGTGTTCGCAATAACACGGGCTTCAACCGTACCATCGGACTCGCCGGAGCGCCGCCTGATCGCCATTGCCGACGGTCCAGCGCGCCGCCGCCTTGTCGTCATCCACGTTGCGTGCGGCGTCTGCCCGCGCGCGTGGCGGCCGAGCTGGGGCGCCGGCGTCACGTGTGCGCCACGCGCGCGATCACGGACCGAGTCCGAGGCTCGGTGGACCTAGTCCACCGTGAGTTTAGCCTCGACATGTGGGTCCCACATGTCGAGATTTCTTTATTATTTCTTTTTCCGAAATTCCTCCACGACGTCACTTATGCAATAATCTGATTTTCCTTTAGGAAAATAATTCGGAAATTCATGAAATACCGATTTTCAGATTTTATGTATTTTCAATCTTCCAAAGGCCATAACTTTTGCATCCTAACTCCGATTGAGCCCATTCAAATTTCTAAATTTGTCTAAATTCGAGATCTACCTAATTATTATTTTTATTTAATTTTTGGAGTTTGTTTTGCCTCTTTTATTTATTTGTTTTGGTTGTTTTGCTTTGTTTGTGCGTAGACGTCGATACTTCGGGGGTTTTCGTCGAAGAAGGCTTCAACCAAGTTCAAGACCAGTACATAGACCTTTTCCAAGGCAAGTCATACCTTTGATCATATTGAATCCCAGTTTTCCCAAATTATATTGTGTTGAATTATTGCATTTACTTTAATTATGTGTTTAACTGCTTTTGGGCTAGTTATTGATCCCAAACTGTTATGTTCACCTTGCCTACTTGTATACCTTAATCTTTTGTCGCCCTAGATTTGTTTATTATTTAGTTGGTATTAACATATTGCCAACATGGTTGGTTAGGCCGACTAGAATTGCTTAGCCATGCTTTGAGTCATCATCTCATGTGAGTGCAATTATGAAATTGACTAAGTGATTATGGAACTGTGTGATAAAACTGTGTGTACTGTGTGCTATTACTCGTGATGGCATGTGTTGCACTAAACCAACTGGGTGGTAAAAGATTTAGACTGAGGCAAGTGGTGGATACTGTGTGAACTGGTGGCTTTGTGATTGGGATTTATCTGTGTGGTTTAGTTAGAAAAACTGGAAGTCTTGCCTTGGTCAATTAAGGACTTAACTTTGTGCGCCATTGAACTGAGCTATCTGCACGACCGCATGTCCGTGACAGCCTAACTTAGTAGGTTACAGAGTTTCAACATTGGGGTTCAGGTGGATAGGTTAAGCTTTGTGATATGGGACTGTGTGAATAAGAACGTCAATGTTGAGACAAAGTTGCCGAACTGTTTTGTACGATTAGTGCTAGCTACACTAGTTGTATCGTGCGTGTAAAGTGTACAAACCTCTCGCAGAGTGTTAATCAATCTATTCGAATAGCCGCGTCCTCGGCCATGGACAACGCCGGGATTTCACATGAGGGGTAGTGTTCATAAAATGTGGGATTGGGAGCCGTGTGATCTCAATCATATGGTGTGTGGATCAATCGGTTTAGTGTGTGTCTTTGTGGAAACAATCGTGAAATTAATATTGCTTATTTGTTTTAAATTATGCTTTCAATCTATTATTTGTATTCAATTGCAATGTTGCATTTCTGCAAAATAACTACGTGTCATTCCTTTGGAATAAGCCGCATCTATATATTGCATTACGTGGTATGATTTTATGTAGTACGGTTGTGTACTCACGCTTGTTGTAAAACTTGCGCCCAAACCTACTGTATGGAGGAGTATTCGCCGCTTTCGAGGAGGAGTTTGTGGAAGAAGGTTGATCGCTAGGTCCTCGATCCCGATCGGTTGCTGTGGTGTCTTTGATTGGAGTTTGCTGAGTTTATTTCGTTCACGCAAAGATTTCTTTAGTGTTAGCTGCGTGGCTTAATAAGTTGTAACCCCGACCTTAAGGTCAAAACTCTAAGTTGTTACTCAAACTATTCGCTTATGTTATATTTCGCTTGTGTGGATTGATATTCACCTATGTTACACTGTGTGCACTAGCGTGATCCTAGACTAGTGCGAGAATACACGAGGGTCCACTGCATTTTGGGTCCCGACAGAGGTGGTATCGAGCCATACCGATCGTAGGTCTTGACCTTAGTTAGATCGCCGCTTTTTTAGAGAGTCCAAATTATTTTCTAAAAGAAAATTAACTTGCAAGAGTAACCTATTGCTTAACTCCTCTCATGTCTCTCTAGACTCATCTATTGCTAAGAATTTTCCCCTCTCTCCGCTGTTTTTAAGTTGTTCTTACCCTCTCTCCTTTTGGACAGATGCCTCGCCTGCACTATGGTGAGCGTTAGGAGGTTACGCCACGAACTTTGGAAGCTTCGCAGTACTTGAGGTTTTGATCGTCCGTTGTACCGAGGAAACAACTGGATGGTGGATGGACATAAGCGGGTACGACCGTCGCTGACGATCTACGCCAGATTAACACCAAGGCAAGCCACCACGAACATCTCCGCGTGAGGATCACTTGGAGTGAAGGAATACAGAATCGCCGCGCTGGCCATGCTTCGATCCGCCACATCTACATGCGCGAAGTTGCAAGGAACCGTCTTCCGCTACCACCCTGCAGCAACCACCGTGGAGCTACTCGCACACTATCCATCCACGGAAGGAGAAGAAGATGCCACGTGGTACACCTCGCCGATGCACGCCGTCGCCAAGAGGAATCCATGGAGATGATGGTCACGATCTAGACGGTGTCTACAAGAGCCCGCACCAAGTCAAGAGAAGATCGCCATCCCGAAGAAATACGGACGCCCACCACCGTGCGGACCAAGAAGAGGAAGAAGATCTAGAAGAACATGAAGAATCGAGGAAGATCCAGAGGAAGTGGAGCCGTAACTGAGGAGCTCGTCGCGCCATCGACGCTGCTCTGTTGCACCGCCCGGCACTAATCGCTTGCAAATATGCCAAGACAGCTCAAGGTCTACAAAGCAGCAGGAGCACACGGCCGTTGTTGTGGAGGTTACCTCGATCGAGTTCGCTAAGGCCTAGGTTCGCAGCTGAGGCTTAGTGTGTTAAGCCGCCGCCTAAGCCTAGTTGTGTCGCCTTTAGGCGTTAGATTGTGTGCCTAGGTTCGCTATTTTCTTTGAGTGTGAGTATGAGCCGCAAAGGCCCTTAGGCATCTGCTGCAAGCCATACTAAGTTCTTATGTAATAAAGTTGTTTTTGGTTCTCTCGCTTGTTGTTGGGTTTAACCAACCTCGCAGTAGTTCTTAACTCACCCCATGCTTGCTACCTTATCTAACCCTTGAGCTTCGCAGATGGTTCAAACTCGTCGATCGCCGCAGTGGTTCCGGTACCAAACACCAGGAGGCAATGAGCAACCAAACACGAGGCGCTCCGCCACAGCACCCCATTTGACTTGCAAAACTTTGAGCTTTCATGGCAGCACTGACTCACCGATGAATACCATGATGACTCGATGCAAGCCATGCACAACCGAACAATAACAACAACAACCACCAAAGATGGAGCCCCACCGCTCATGGTCACCATGGACCATCCAAACTTGCGAATTCATGAGGACTCGCCCACCAACATTTTCTCGACATGTATCCCGTGGAAGCGGATGATTGGCTTCGTGATTGAAAGAAAGCTGCGATCACTCAATGCGGCGACTATGAAAGTTCTCTATGCCTCTCACCGGTTGGAGGGCATCGCAGCGAGAATGGTGGGAGAACTTCGCGCCGCCATGAGGCACCACAGAATATCACTTGGGAGGAATTCTCACAAGATTCCGCCAATACCACGCACTGTAAGGAATTATTGAACTAAAGAAAGATGAATTTCGTGCTTCAAGCAAGGAAGCTTGTCGGTGTCCGACTATCTCAACAAGTTCTCGCAACTTGCTCGCTATGTCAGAAGATGTTGCAATGCATAAGGCTCGCAGAGTCGTCAAGGGACCAACATCGACTTCGGTCAATCTCCTTGCACATACCTTCCCGACTTCCAATAATCGATCAATAAAGCTTTAGTCATGGAGGATAAGCGCAAGGAATTGGAAGACAATCGCAAACGCAGGATGATCTAGCAGGGAGGCCAGCAATTCCAACAGAGAGCAAGGACAAGTGCCACCGCAGATTCAACCGTTTTCCACGTAACTCGCCAGACACCGCACCAACCTCAAGACTCGCCCGCTTGCTCGTAACACTCGCACTTCAAAGACCGACCAACGCTAATCCAATACCAACAAGTCGCAAGAGCCAAGGGTGTGCTATACTTGCCGCCAACCGTGCCACTACGCAAATCGCTGTCCACAGAGGGGAATGATCACCCGATTCGTTTCAACCTTGAGCTACACCAAATAAGACACCGCACCGGTCACCAACAGGAACTTTCCAAGCCCCAACCAGCCAGAGGAGGGACGGTCCGTGGTCCGAGGCCGTGTCAACCACGCACACCGAAGGAGCACAGAAGCACCGCACGCCGTAATCGGGTAAGTTCTGGTTAATTCAAGACCCGCATCGCTTTGTTTGATTCGAGCTTCGCATTCTTTTGTGTCCAAGTTTTGCAACTAAGAATAAGTTGGAGGCTATACAACTTAAGCATACTCTATTAGTTCAATCGCCTGGAGCAGAGCTAAGCTCTAGAGTGGGTTGTTTAGGAGCTAAGTTACTCATAGCTGGAGTTGAGTTTCTAGCCAACTTAATTGTTCTAGACACCCAAACCCTACATGTCATTCTTAGTATGGATTGGCTATCCAAGCACAAAGCTGTGCTGGATTATGGCCGAAGAGCCGTAACGGTTGAGAGTACTGATGGAAGGAAAGTGGAGTTTCCAACCACATCAGTTCGTGAAGGACACTTGCTAGTAAACAGTCTGAAGACCATTGCAATGGAGAATGTACCAATAGTCAGAGAATACCCAGATGTGTTTCGTAAGAGTTACCCGGAATGCCACCGATCGTGACATCGAGTTCGTCATTGATCTAGTGCCAGGGACAGCGCCAATTTCTAAGCGACCTTATCGAATGCCAGCTGACGAGTTAGCGTAAATGAAGAAGCGATTGGAGAACTTCGAGAAAGGTTTCATAAGACCAAGTTCGTCACCGTGGGGAGCACCGGCCTTGTTCGCCAAGAAGAAAGACCAAGCATGAGGATGTGTATCGACTCACCGTTCTCTCAACGAGGTCACTATCAAGAATAAGTATCCATTGCCCAGATAGACGATCCGCTTGACCGGATGAAGGGAGCCGAGTGTTCTCAAAGATCGACTTGCGATCGCTACCATCGCTGAAGATCTACCCTAGGATATACCAAAGACCGCTTTCTCAACGCGTATGGACATTATGAGTTCTTGGTCATGTCATTTGGGTGACAAATGCCCCACTTACTTCATGAACATGATGAACAAAGTCTTCATGGAATACCCGACAAGTTTGTAGTGGTGTTCATTGACGATATTCGTTTATTCCAAATCGAGGAGGAACACGCAGAACACCCGAGGTTAATTTTGGAGAAACTCGAGGAGCATCGGTTGTATGCCAAGTTCGATAAGTGTGACTTTTGGAAGAAGGAAGTGGATTTCTTGGCCATGTGATGACCGCCGAGGAGTAGCAATTGACCCAGAAAAGTAAAGGCGATGTTACATCGGGACCAGCCCAAGATCAGAACCTGATTCGCGATAGCTTGGGGATGGCAAGTTATTACCGCTGCTTTATCGAAGGATTCTCATCGATTGCTAAGCCTCTTACGCAATTGTTGAAGAAGGAGAAAAAGTTCACTTGGACTCCAACTGTGAGGAAAGTTTTGAGAGTTAAAGAAGCGCTTGACCTCACCCAGTCTGTTGATTTTGCCGATATTCGCAAGGATTTCGATATCTATTGTGATGCTTCGCGTCAAGGATTAGGATGTGTCCCGATGCAAGAAGGAAGAGTCACGCTATGCGCCAAGACAATTGAGACCTCACGAGGAGAATTACCCTACTCATGATCCGGAATTAGTCGTCGAGTGCATGCCTTAAAGATTTGGCGCCATTACCTCACCGATGAATCGCCGTGAAGTCTACACGCATCATAAAAGTCCAAGTACATCTTTACCCAATGATCTCGAATATGAGACAGAGAAGATGGTTGGAATTGATTAAGGATTATAATCTTGGAATCCACTACCATCCCGGAAAAGCCAATGTAGTTGCAGACGCTCTAAGTCGTAAGAGTTACTGCAATGTTTTGGAAGTAAAGGAAAATTTCCCATAACTTTATGAAGAATTCCAGAAGCTAAAGCTAGAAGTTGTGTCCGAGGGATTTGTGGCCAATTTGGAGGTACAGTCTACCTTGGAGAAACAGATTCGTGAAGCACAACCAAAGGATCCTGTGTTGTTAGACATCAAGGTCAAAATGGCAGAAGGGAAATTCAAAGATTTCACCAAGGATGATCAAGACATACTCTGGATTAATGGTCGTATCTGTGTACCAGATATCGATGGTCTAAGACAGTTAATCTTAAAAGAAGCCCATGACTGAAAGTATTTGATTCACCCTGGAAGTACCAAGATATACCAGGATGTTAAGAATAAATTTTGGTGGCCAAATTTGAAACGGGAAGTCGCAGAGTTCGTGGCCTTGTGCGACACCGCCGAAAATAAAGCGAACACGAGAGACCAAAGAGGTTTGTCGCAACCGCCGAAGATTCCGAATGGAAGTGGGAAGAAATCGGGATGGATTTCATCACCGTTTACCCAAGACCCAATCAGTTACGATTCGATCCGGGTAATAGTTGATCGATTGACCAAGGTCGCACATTTTCGCCACCAAAACCACGCACTCGGAGATCGCCTTGCGGAGTTGTACATGGCCGTAATTGTCGGCTTGCATGGAGTGCCCAAGAAAATAGTGTCGATCGAGGATCTCGCCACCTCTCGCTTTTGGCGAGTTTGCATGAAGCATTGGGTACCCATCTGATTTCAAGATCGCATATCATCCATGCATGCATGGATAGACCGAAAGAGTCAATCGATATTGAGGATATGCCGAGAGCTTGCGCCTAGCGAATGCTACCGATGGGATAAAAGTTTGTCGTATGCGAGTTCTCGCACAACAACGATTATCAAGCGATGCCCGCAAATGTCGCCATTTGAAGCTTTGTATGGCGTGCTCGCCAACCCCGTTAAATTGGTCGAGACACCAACGCATGATGTTCGGGCCGATATCATCCAAGAGGCGTAAGAACAAAGTTGCTATGATCGGGAAAGGCTAAAAATAGCCCGCCAAGGCGTAAGAGTTAGGCCGATATCCGCCGCCGAGATCTCGCCGAGCCGTAAGATTTTGTCTATCTTCGAGTGACCCCGCCGAGGTGTCAAAGGTTTCATGCCAAAGGGAAGCTTGCCCCTAGGTATGTTGGCCCGTTCAAGATTTTAGAACGCCGTGGAGAAGTTGCTTACCAATTGGCGCTACCGCAGTCGTTAGCAGGAGTACATGATGTCTTTCATGTCTCGCAGTTGAAGAAGTGTCTTCGTGTGCCAGAAGAGCAAGCCCTGTTGGAATCAATTGTTTTGAAAGAGGATCTTACCTACAAGGAGCAGCCAATCAAGATTTTGGATGTCGCAGAGCGCCTCACCAGAAGCAAGACGGTTCGTTTTTGCAAGGTTCAGTGGAGCAACCACTCTGAAGGAGAAGCAAAGTGGGAACGTGAAGAAGAGCTGAAAGCCGAGTTCCCTAGCCTTTTCTCTAGCTAGCCTGAATCTTGGGGTCGAGATTCCTTTAAGGGGGGGAGGTTTGTAACATCCCAATTTTCTGAGCTTGAAAATCTTTTAAATAGTTAGTAGGAAGAAAATTCACCATTTGGATTTTCATTTGATTTTAATTCAAAAGCTTAATATTGGACTTTACAATCAAAAATATTTAATGTGAATAATGCCAACATGAACAATAGCCAAAACTATTTTATTTGGGTTCTATGTGCTCAGATATATTTTATAGATTTTTCTAGAATTTTTGTGAGTTCATTTGCTATTTTCTATTGCCTATTTGAATTTCTGGTATTTTCTAAATTAGAAAAACTATTAAAATCTCGGAAACTCTTTTGGGCCGAATCTCCTCGGCCCACTCCTATTTCCCGCCGCCTCCAGCCCGCTCGCGGCCCAGCTCTCCCTCCCGCGCTCAGCCCGCCCGCCTTCCGTCCCCGCCGTCCGATCAAGATCGGGCGCTCAGATCAAATCGCCACGCGCCCCGCCCCACTCGGCGACAGTGGGCCCGCCGAGGTCGCTGCGCTCGCCTCTTCCTCGCGCAGACGGCCGCTCGCGTCCGCCATGCTTCCGAGCTCCAAGCTCCGTCCGACAAGACTCGTTTCCAAATAAAACCTTTCTAGAAAACGTACCAAATCTTATCCCCATCTCAACCGCACCTATTGCCGGTAGAATCTTACCCCGACACGGACTCTATCTCCGTTTGCTCGGGCCGCCTCGACTCTTTTAGGTTCCGCCGCCGACGCCGCCTCCCGATTTCTATAAAGGACGCCCGGGATCGCCTTGACGCCCGCACTAAAAGCCCCAACCTAGCGCCGCCCGAGAACCCCTGCGCCGCCACCCTCACCGATTTTAGGTTTTCACCCGCAAGAACTCCGGTGAGCTCCCTTGCCGCCGTCAGTGTCGCCGGGACCTCATCGTCTGCACCTCCGGCTTCGCAACAGCCTGGGCTACCTCCTGGTGGCCTTGTCTTCGCCGGAAGACCACCGGAGTTCGATCTCGACGAGCTCGAGACTCTCCGCCGCTCTTCGCTCGCCGTCGCCATCTTCGAGCGTCTCGCCGCCGTGAGTGCACCATCGTGTTCGCAATAACACGGGCTTCAACTGTACCATCGGACCGCCGAGCGCCGCGCCGCGTTGCCGTGACGGTCCGAGCGCCGCCGCCTTGTCGCCATCCACGCCGGTGCAGCGCCGGCCCCTGCAGCGTGGCGGCTGTGTGGCGCCGGTCCGCGTCACGCAGGCGCCACGCGCAGATCTCACCGACCGAAGTCCAAGGCTCGGTGGACCTAGTCCACCGTGAGTTTAGCCTCTGACATGTGGGTCTCACATGTCGAGATTTCTTTATTATTTATTTTTCCGAAATTCCTCCACGACGTCACCATGCAATAATCTGATTTTCGTTTAGGAAAATAATTGAAATTCATGAAATACTGATTTTCAAAGATTTTATGTATTTTCAATCTTCCAAAGGCCATAGCTTTTGCATCCTAACTCCGATTGAGCCCATTCAAATTTCTAAATTTGTCTAAATTAGAGATCTACCTAATTATTATTTTTATTTAATTTTTGGAGTTTGTTTTGCCTCTTTTATTTATTTGTTTTGGTTGTTTTGCTTCGCTTGTGCGTAGACGCCGATACTTGGGGTTTTCGAAGAAGGCTTCAACCAAGTTCAAGACCAGTACATAGACCTTTTCCAAGGCAAGTCATACCTTTGATCATATTGAATCCCAGTTTTCCCAAATTATATTATGTTGAATTATTGCATTTACTTTAATTACGTGTTTAACTGCTTTTGGGCTAGTTATTGATCCCAAACTGTTATGTTCACCTTGCCTACTTGTATACCTTAATCTTTTGTCGCCCTAGATTGGTTTATTATTTAGTTGGTATTAACATATTGCCAACATGGTTGGTTAGGCCGACTAGAATTGATTAGCCATGCTACGAGTCATCATCTCATGTGAGTGCAATTATGAAATTGACTAAGTGATTATGGAACTGTGTGATAAAACTGTGCGTGTTGTGTGCTATTACTCGTGATGGCATGTGTTGCACTAAACCAACTGGGTGGTAAAAGATTTAGACTGAGGCAAGTGGTGGATACTGTGTGAACTGGTGGCTTTGTGATTGGGATTTATCTGTGTGGTTTAGTTAGAAAAACTGGAAGTCTTGCCTTGGTCAATTAAGGACTTAACTTTGTGCGCCATTGAACTGAGCTATACTGCATTTACCGCATGTCCGTGACAGCCTAACTTAGTAGGTTACGGAGTTTCAACATTGGGGTTCGTGGATAGGTTAAGCTTTGTGATATGGGATCGTGTGAATAAGAACGCCAATGTTGAGACAAAGTTGCGAACTGCTTTGTACGATTAGTGCTAGCTACACTAGTTGTATCGTGCGGGTAAAGTGTACA
Source organism: Ampelocalamus luodianensis (assembly GCA_036346255.1). Lineage (NCBI taxonomy): Eukaryota > Viridiplantae > Streptophyta > Magnoliopsida > Poales > Poaceae > Ampelocalamus > Ampelocalamus luodianensis. Next base: position 6,461,828 of record CM070628.1, read on the forward strand.
AACCTCGCAGAGTGTTAATCAATCTATTCGAATAGCGCGCCCTCGGTCACGGACAACGCCGGGATTTCACATGAGGGGTAGTGTTAATAAAATGTGGGATTGGGAGCTGTGTGATCTCAATCATATGGTGTGTGGATCAATCGGTTTAGTTGTGTGTCTTTGTGGAAACAACTGTGAAATTAATATTGCTTATTTGTTTTAAATTATGCTTTCAATCTATTATTTGTATTCAATTGCAATGTTGCATTTCGCAAAATAACCACGTAAGCCATTCCTTTGGAATAAGCCCGCATCTATATATTGCATTCTGTGGTATGATTTATAGTACGGTTGTGTACTCACGCTTGTTGTAAAACTTGCGCCCAAACCTCTGTATGGAGGAGTCTTCTTCGCTTTCGAGGAGGAGTTTGTGGAAGAAGGTTGATCGCTAGGTCCTCGATCCCAGTCGGTTGCCTGTGGTGTGCTGATTGGAGTTTGCCAGAGTTTATTTCGTTCCGCTGTAGTATTTCTTTAGTGTTAGCCCTGCGTGGCTTAATAAGTTGTAACCCCGACCTTAAGGTCAAAACTCTAAGTTGTTACTCAAACTATTCGTTTATGTTATATTTCGCTTGTGTGGATTGATATTCACCTATGTTACCGTTGTGTGCACTAGCGTGATCCTGGACTAGTGCAGAATACACAGAGGGTCCAGAATTGCATTTTTGGGTCCCGACACTAGATCTTCAGCTACTGTCGTTATCGCACCCCCTTCGGTTGAAGGGGTGATAACGGGCCTCTATGAGAGTTCCCCTAGGGGCTGAAGACGCCGGGCTGAGAATCGCAAAGCGCAACAATAAGTCAACAAATAAAACAGTAAGTAGTCATTACACTTATGTGTTTTATTTTACATACCTCTGTGCGCTGGACCTAACCCGAAATTTGGGAGCGACCTTCCCAACAGAAGATTTCTTCGATTTCTTCTCAACCGCCATTGGTTGAGATGCACTCGGGGCAACAGGAGTCATCTCCTCCCGACTTCCCGGGTGGACGAGATCAGTCTCGACCACCTTGAGAATGCTGCTTCCCCTGGCTTCAGATTCCACCGGAGCAGCAGTTTCCTTCACAAAAGACATGAACTCCTTCCAGTTCTCTTGTTCTAGCTGTCTTACAAAGCCGCGAGAAGCAGAAACTGCGAAGGACTTGTCATCGTAGTAGAAAGGTACCTTAACTTTGGGGACCTTGCGCTTAAGGGCAAGAGCCTCTTCTTGACTCTCTTTCTTGCCGCGCTATATCTGCGGCAAACTTAGCAAAAGGAGCAGGAGGAGCGAACTCGAACCCCCTTGTCGCCGACTTTTGCCGTCGGCGCTTAGATGGAGGGGACTTCACGACTCGTCTGCGTGAGTCGCCCTACAACCACCACCGACTTCCTCGTCGCCTCGGTGGTTCTCCATGCCAACTACGCTGAAGAAGGAGAAAAGTGGTCCGTATGATCGGCTAAAAATTATAAGTATTTCTACGACTTTATCTAATCGTAAGTCATTCTACGACACGTTAAGTCGTAAGTTTTTCACGACATTGTCTAATCGTAGTTATTCTACGATTACATCCGGTCGTAAGTGTTTCTACGATCGCACCCGATCGTAAGTTTTTCTACGACAAATCAGCTAGTCGTATACTATTCTACGACAATAAAACACCTAAAGGCGAGTCGTTTGATTACCTTTAGGCGCCTTTCTTTCTCCTCTCGTGGTCAAAACCGCGAGGATTTGAGGGGCCGACATATTCGACGGATGCTTCGCAGATGAGCCGGACACGTCGCCAACCTCCGCTGCGAAAGATCTCGCAATATGGACAATTCGATTAAACAGACTAAATCAGGGTTAACCAAGGATAAAACCAAAAGAGTAAGTCTTTCTACTCACCGTCCTTGTAGTCCTTGGTTGGGTCGTCCTTTCCTGAGTACCTCCACATGGGAGGGACCCTCTTCTTCAAAGGACTAATCCGCGCGTGATGAAGTCCTTCACCACGTGCCAACCGTGAGCCCTCCGACTTCAAGTCTTTGATAGCTTGAATATAGGAGCTATCCGGTCGAGATTACCGAGTCGAGTCCCGGAAGAAGATCGCTCGCGGCTCGTCCAACGAACGAGGCTATCTTCTGGGTAACCTCCCAAGAGAACCACCTCTTCTTCCAACCCGCCAGATGACCGGGTAAACATCTGAATATACTCCTTCGACTTGTTGTCATGGAGCTTGCATCACGACTACGCCGATCCGGCATGCGAGCCATTCCATAATAATACCGAATGCTCGAGGTCCGCCGGAATCCTAGGTAGGCCTCACACAAGTACACGAATACACTTAACATCGTGATGGAATTAGGACCAAGGTTCACTAATTCCACCTCAAGTGCTCGAGCACGAAGCGTGAGGAAAGGGTGAGCAGCAATCGAAGGCCACACTCACGAGAAGCCGGAAGACGGAATTTGGCCTACCTCTCCGAAGGCCAATGCCGCCCATTCGCCGCAATCCAAGTCACGAGAAGACCTCGGGATCTTCTCGCGGTGACCAAAGATCATTTTGCATCGCCCATCTCCGACTCGGCCCATTCGGAGACAATCTCGCCATTTTTTCTCTCAAGAACGAAGATTTAAAGTTGGGAAAGCTTCAAGAAAATGTACTGAGTCACCGCATGAGAGAAACAAGAAAGCAATAGATCGTTGGGTAAAATGTAAGAACCTAAGTTCTTCCCTGCGCCCGCTTTATAACCGCACAGGTGAGATGAAACGTCGCGTAATCCCAACAGTCGCCACCGCTTCGGGAATCGTTTCAACGGACAGGCTTTTTTACCTGCCCAATGGAAAGTCCCAAGATACCTTTTCACACCTCAAGTGAAATTACCATCTTGACTCCCGGGTCAAGTGAAAAACCAACCGGGAAAAACCTTATTTCCGGTTTTAAGGCTACGACGGCTTCGAAGTCGTAAGACATCTCGTAGTCGTGACAACTTTAAACCAATTACCTCGATCAAGCATATTACTGGTCGAGAGAAACAAGGGTTGAAGAGTTTTTCCTTCAATGTTTTCCTAACGACCCCTTAGTGGTCAAAGGATCGTCTACGACCCTTCACTCAAGTAAGTTATTTTCACTTGAAGCTGGGGGGCTAGATGACGAGGATCTAAATAATCCTCATTTATTTACTCCATAATCAAGAAATATGACGTCATAAGACATACCCCTTAGAATATCAAAAGGGAAGAACTAGTCAGGAAGTCGTAGACCACCCTACGACTACCCCCCTGGTCGTAAGCTCTTCTACGACCACGGGATAATCCCTACGACTACCCCCCCTGGTCGTAAGCTCTTCTATGACCACGGGATAATCCCTACGACTACCCCTCGTCGTAGCTCTTCTACGACCATGGTATAATCGTTACGACTACTACCTAGTCGTAAGCTCTTCTACGACTATGGTATGATCGTTACGGTATGTCCGGTCGTAAGTTTTTCACGATCGGGGCTCACATCGGTTCCTCACGACTTCATCGACCCACCCGCTTGACGCCCATTAAACAGCGGTGAGAATCTAGCGGTCAAAATACGCGATTATCTCGACATAATCGTAGATAATTCCCACTATCTCTCGATGGCGATTGACAAGTATGGGGAGGTTACTACTCGGTAATTACTCTCATTATTACATAATAATGAGCGACTAATTAGCCTGGAAGGACCACGTCCACTATTGCTTAGTATAAATAGGTATCTGTTAGAGATAGAGGGGGAGGCTTGAGAGAACAGTTAGGAAAATACTTATTCGATTGTAATCCAAAGAGCAAATACAAGATACACAGGAGTAGGGTTGTTATTCTCACCGGAGAAGGCCCGAACCTGTATAAAAATCCCCATGTCTTCTTCGTCTGTGTGATCAATTGTGGAGACCCCCTGAATCAAATAATCTTTACGTAAGATCGGTTCTAAAACACCGACAGTTGTGAATGAATCTGTCATATGCACTATTTGTCCTACTCTAGCTAAAGAAATTGAGTATCTGAAGGACACTTTAGAAAGATTTTCTTTTGGCAAGAAAATTTTGAATATGATTCTAGATAAGTCAAAAGTAAGTGTTAAAAATCATGGTCTAGGATTTAATTTTGTTGAGCATGCCAAGAATAATCCTCCTACGGTTGCTAAGTTTCTTGAACCTGGAAAATTTGAAGTAAAATCTGAACCAAAACAAACTGTGTTCAAATCTGCTGATTTTGTGCAAAGCACTTCTAGTAATGTTGTTGGTGCCAGCTTATCATCTCAAAAGAATTCTGATTATGTTAAATTTTATTGCACCTATTGTGGTAGAGATGGACACTTGCATGAATTTTGCTTTAGACGTGTTAAGAAAGAGAAAAAGGAAAGATTGAATGCTTTAAGACAAAAACGTGCATCTTCTTTTGTTGTTCCTAGAGCTAATGCAAAAGCTAGGTTTGTAGATAACTTTTATGATGATTTTCAATCTGTTTCACGTGCTGGTTTGGGTTACAATTTAAATAATGTCTATTCAAGATTGCTCGCATTTCAAGGGCAATTAGACATGCTTCTTTTGGCATTCAACGCCACGCACACATGTTTCGGTTCTAGTTTTGTTGCACTGTTCATCGTATATCTCAAGATCGATTCCTAAATCTTATTTCACTAACCTTGATCTTGTGAGACCGATGTTTCCTGTGATGTGAGGTAAGAACAGCTGACGAGGCTGGAGAACATGAGCTTGATTTGGTTCTAGTCTTTTACGTCATTACTTGATTGGAACACCTGATGGTTCTTCACTTTCTTTTATGGCTTCCAAGAGATTTCACTTTCTGAGAGACCATGTGGAAAAGGTGATGTTGCTCTACACCTTGTTAAGTTTGAATTTTGATTTGCTCTTTTGCGAAGTGAGTTGGGTGTGTTGCATCCTATGGGCTTATTGTGAGGGGGAGCTTGTGGTTTAACAATTCAGAAGCTTTGTTTATTATACTTGTCAAACAATTCTTTAAGTCCAAGCTATTGAAATTAAATGAGTTGTAGAGTCTTCTTTATCATATTTATTCATGTGCTGTGTAGCTGTGTTCTTGACTGGTTATAATTATTTTGCTACATTAGAACTAAAGCATGACATGGCTGAAAACTTTGACTAGATTGATTATTGTTGTCACTTTGTGATGTCCATCGAAAAGGATGAGCTTGTTTGTGATTCTTGTTTTAAATCTTGGATTTGAAGCAAATATATCTCTCATTACAATCCTATTATGCTCACTCAATTTGGCATGTTATAATAAAAAAAATTGAGAAAGAAACAAATTGAAAAGATGTATGCTTCAAGCATGCCATACATGTCTATGTATTCAAAAGAAGAAGAAGAAATACACACAAAAGTGTTCCATCGAAAAGAAGTATGCTTCAAGCATGCCATCAGTGAAGAGAAGTATGCTACAAGCATGCCACCATTGAAAAGAAGTATGCTGCAAGTATGACACATGCAAAGAAGAATTGAAAGTGGAGCAATAGGTTGTTACATAAGACTGATAGCTCATCTAGATTTAAAGTTTGCCTCACTGTTAGGCTTTAACTTTTCATGATGATATCTCTTTGTGGTGTTTATAATCTGTTTAGTCATTGTTGAGATGCCTGTCATAAATTTAAATTGTTTAATCATTCTAAAAGACTTGTCTTGACTTTGCTATATGGTATATAATTTTATATGATCCAGATAGCTCTACTAAAAAAGATAGCTTGGTTAATTTACTAAATCAGTGCGAAGTGACTTGAATAATCTACAAAGCTTCTTGATTCTTACTCTCCTTGCTCCTTTTTGGAATTATTCTTTCTCTGAAGTTCTTGATGATTACATTGCCAAAGGGGGAGAAAAATAGGAGAAATCTGCTTCCCTTGTGTTGAGGGGGAGCTTTGTGGATTTTTGGTTTTTCGGCTTCAATTCTTCACTTATATCTGTTTGAAGGTAATTTATCATGCTATCTTGAGGTGTTGTCAATGTATTCATCAAGGGGGAGATTGTTAGACCATGTAGTATTTTAGTGATGAATAATTGACAATGTTAGGTACTAAAGTGATTTGTGTTGTGTGTGCGTGTGTGGACTTATGTCGGTCGAGTTGGGACGAACTTGTACCGGAAAAAGATGGTGTTTTGGTCTTTGCATGTGCAGGATAACTCGGAGGTGATCGTGGTCTACGGCGGTGACCGGGAGATGACTTGGGGCGAAGTCATGGTCCAGAGGGTCGAGAATGCTGGATAAGACGGTCGGGCTCGAGTTGGAGCGCGTGGAGATCAATGATGGATGATACATGATGGAGCTACGGATGTGCAGTCCGGAGGTTACGACACGTGATAATTTTGGGGTGTCCAAAATGAATTTTGTAATCTGGTGTAAAAACTCACATATTGGGCCATAGAACTTTAGTGAGCCGTATGTGGGTAATTAGGGATAAAAGCTAAAAGGCTTTAGGGTTGATGGCTGTTGACATATAAAAGGGATTAGAAGTTCGGCTGTGGAAGGGAGCCGACTCACGAAGGAAATCAGAAAAAAAAAAATTTAGGGCTGGCGGTTGTTTCATGCAGCAGTTGGTTTTCTTCTTCGCATGGGTGATTACGTGAGAGGTGGTATGGCAATAGTTGATTGATGTGATATGTTCTTTTTGGTGGCTGTTGCTTTTGTTCATGTGTGAGAATAAAATACTAATCTAGAGTTTTCCCTGTACGTGGGGACTTTTGCTAGTGCATATGAATAGAAAGCAATCTTGGCAAGTATGACCATGTGAGTTAATCCTCCTGTGCGTTAATTCTCTTGAGAGTTATTCCTCCTGAGATTTTATCCTCCTGAGGGTTAACAACTTTTAGTGCATGTGCTAGCAACGTCTCGTAAGCTTGTGCTAGCAACGGCGGATGCATCCCTGTTCTGCGTATGAGCAGAGAAATAGAAAATTGGATTGTGGCTTCGGGTGTCGCCGTTTTGGTTGGACGTAACAGGTGAGAGACGTGTGGTTGTGGTTTTTGCATGCGTGCGTGTCTACAAGAAGTTGATGCTTTTGCTGTTTTGAGTAATCAATAGGTCTTGTATGCATGCGTGAGATGAGAAAGATTAGATTAGGTCCGGTTCCAGAACTCAGCTAAGAGCTAACCATTGAAAGTGATAGCTTAGTTTTTGTTGTATGCTACAGTAACCGTACTGAAGGTATATTATCATATACTGCATGCTATAGTACTTTCGAGTTGCTACAGTAACCTTTTGCTGTTTCTTTTGTGTGCTTTTCGTTGTGTTGACAGGTTGCACGATAAAAAATAGTCAATTTGAGGAAAAAGCTTCCGCTAGGAGTTACAATCATTCACCCCCTTTGATTGTCTTTAACGATCCTACAAGTGGTATCAGAGCAAGGTTGCTATGGCGTCAGAGAGGTATGTGAATCGTCACCCTATGCTAGATGGTACTGATTTTGCATTTTGGAAGTGTCGTATGCAGGCTTACATTGAGGCGCAAGGTAGTGATGTTTGGAATAAAGTTTCGAGACCGTATGTGGTTCCTGTTGCTGTTACTAATCTAAATAAAATAGATGTTGATTTAAATGCCCAAGCTCGTAACTTGTTGTTTCAAGGGATTTCTCGCAAAGAATTTGATCGTGTAGCTCATATTAATTCTGCCCACTTAATATGGAAGACTCTTTGCAATTATCATGAAGGAACCACTAAAATTAAGAAAGTGCGTAAAAATCTTTATCAAAAAGAGTATTCTGATTTTGCTATGAAGCCTAGTGAATCTATTGATGATCTTTTTGCTCGTTTTGAGAAAATATTAAGTAATTTGCGCGGTGTTAATGTTATCCCTACTGATGAAGATAATGCAACCAAAATTTTGAGATCTTTAGGTTCTGAGTGGTTGATGGTTGTCACAACAATCAATCAAACTATCGATCTAGATACTTTAACCATGGATGATCTTTTCTCTAAATTGAAAACCTATGAGATGGAAGCTTTGCCATCTAAGATCAATAAATCTTCATCCTTAGCACTTGTGACTAACCCCGTGCAGGCTGTTTCGTCGAGTTCTTTTTCTTTGTCCGCTTTGTCTTCTTTTTCAGAGGAACAGTTCGAACAGCTCCCTGAAGAAGACTTGGTGTTGATCTCCTCACGGGCATACAAAGCACTCAACAATATGAGGATGAAGAAGCGAGGTGGCGTCTCTCGTTCAATCACGTGCTATGAGTGTGGTGAGCAAGGTCACATTAAGTCGGAGTGTCCTAAGCTCAAGGGTAAGGTGATAAAAGAAGACAATAATTACCGTCGTCGGCCATCCAAGAACAACAACACCAAGGGTGGCAATTTCCGTCGTAAGCTTGCTGAAAAGATCATATCGGTTATCGAGCATCTTGATTTGAGTGATGTGGAATATGAGAATTGCGACGACATCGACGACGATGATGATCCTAAAGATAAGAAGAAGAACAACAACGACTTCACGGGTATGTGCTTCATGGCAAGAAACGACAACAACAACGACGCTGATAGTGATCCCGATGAGGTAGGACCATCATATGATGAGCTTGAAGATGGTTTGATTAAACTTGCTATTGAATTAAAAAAGACAAAAAAGAAACTGAGAGAAAATAATAGTCTTGTTGAAAGCCTAACTTCTGAAATTAATCAACTTAGAGCTTCTATTCCTGATGATGATTCTTGTGAGTCTTGCCAAGTTTTATTTTCTGAATTGGAGACTGCTAGGTCAATACATACTAAATTTGATGAGTTAAGACTAGCACATGACTCCTGTGATGAAAAGTTAAAACTTGTATATGATGAAATTGAAAAACTCAAGTCTAGTTCTATTTGTTTAGAGTCAAGTATGTCAAATGCTCAAACTAAAACTTGCTCTAAGTGTGAATTGCTAGAAGCTAGACTCAATACTTCTCAGGAAACAATTCAACAGTTGGTTTATCATGAGATAGCTTCTTGCTCTAACTGTCCTAAACTTACAATAGAGATAGAAGCTTTGACTAGACAACTAAATGAGTTTGCTGAAAAAGAAAGATTGGTTCAGTCTAGTGCTTCTAAGAAGATTGTGAATGAATCTGTCATATGCACTGTTTGTCCTACTCTAGCTAAAGAAATTGAGTATCTGAAGGACACTTTAGAAAGATTTCAGATGGTAAAGTTGCTAGCTACGCTAGTCATTGCGGCGGGGGCTAGCTACGCTAGTCATTGTGGTGAACATACTGCATAACTTATAGGTGCCGTCTATAGGGTGAGATGACTGATGGGGGAAAATAATTTGAAAAAATTACTATGATGATCTCTCAACCACACGACCACAGAATCATGTGGGGGCAATGAGTTGATTATCTTTTGTGGATAAAGTGTACAATCTCTGCAGAGTATAAACTGTTTAAACAGCCTACGATCAAAGGCAGACATGGGAACTTACTAGAGTTAGTTCTTTTTCAAAAACCTTTGTGGATGAGATAAAAACCTGGTCGGGCTGATGTAACCTTGACCTTGTGTTGTTTCTGGGTGGTCGTACCCAAGGTTGTTCCTGGGTGGTCGTACCCATTGTTGTTCCTGGTGGGTGTGCCCAGCTAATAGTGGTCGTAACCACATTTCAAAATAAGCATACGTGGAGGTAGCCTCTGCTGTTATAAATATTGCACAATTACTCTCTTTAATAAAATACATTTTGGTTAAAATACTAAGTGATAGGAATTTTTTGATTATGATAATTAAAAACATTGCTTTAGCAAATAAAAGAACCCGAACCACCCTTGTTATGCCTTGCATGTATATTACTACATCTTGCGTGTTGGCTCGCGAGTATGGAAGTTGTGCTCATTCTCACTCTTTCCCTCAAACCTTCAGACCCCGCAGATCAAGGAGACTACGATTACTATGAGGACCAAGGTGTCGTTGGGCAAGGCGATGATGAAGAGTAGTCTAGCACTCGTAGTCGTGGTCTCGCCTCGGTCTAGCTGGCTCGTTGGTACTTGCGTACGACTGGTATTGTCCAAGTCCTCGGTTAATACTAGTCGTACATAAACTGCCCCAGTCACTTGCCTATGGGGAGATGTGCTTTACCTGCCCTCTTGCTTCCACTGGATTTTGAGTTGTAATTTTTTGGTCCGTTCGGCCCCTATGTAAAACCCGCCCCGAAACGGTCTATGTCACTTTGATGTTTGTAATATAATGTTCGGTTCGGTCTTTATCATGTATGAATTGATTCAGTGATGTATTATGTGATTGCTATCTACTGATCCAGGGAATAGCACAGTATTTTTACAAAGGATTTGGATTTGTGAAATCCAGGTCCGACAGGATCCAATATAGATCGGAGATTTGATGCAATTTTCAAGGCGATCCTTACTATTTTGATATTGCGCTTTCGAATCATGTTGCAGAGGAGCTTACTACTTTGATGTCTACTCAAGTAGCATATAATATAGATTGGTGATTTGATGCCACTTTCATGGTCTGAAATATTTCAATCTATACATTTTAAAAATTATCCTGGCAGAGGAACTGCAAGTATCACGAATTCACGAGGCATATTGGCCTCTAACTTTCTTATGTTCTTTTTCTAAAAAATACTGGGCCTTGGCGCAAGGCCCCCAGCTCTCGCGGGGTATCATCACGCATGAGCATACAGTATGGGAAAATGGAATTGTCACTGTCTCAAGTGGGTCCATCGATCACACAACCTTGTGTCTCCTCAGTCCTCAGTCCTCACGCTCGCGCACAAATAACAGTGTGATTTGAGAGCACAAATTATCCGACGAGAAAAGAATCGTGACAGCAAAGCACCATCGCAGCTAAGAGCCTGTCCGCCACGATGCTGCCGGCACCGCTTCACCCCGTGACTGTCCTGGAGCAATGCCAAGTCCCCCCATCGCCGGAGCCGGCGGCCGGGCAGGCACGGACGCTGCCGCTCACGTTCTTCGACCTTGTCTTCTGGGACTTCCCGCCGGTGCAGCGCCTCTTCTTCTACGGCAATGACGATCTCCTCGACGTCCCCAACTTCCTCCTCCGCGAGCTACAACAGTTCAAGAAGTCCCTCGCCGCCACGCTGCACCACTTCTATCCATTGGCCGGGAAGCTAACGTGCGGGATACCGGAGAGCGCTCCGCCGGAGGTCGTGTTCTCGGACGGCGACTCTGTTCGTCTGACAGTGATGGTCAGCGGCGACGACTTCCAAGATCTCGCCGGCGACCACGCGCGCGACACCGCGAGGCTCCGTCCCCTGCTGCCTCCGCTGCCAAAACATGGTGGCTCTCAGTCTCAAGATGTTCTTGCCATTCAGGTCACCGTGTTCCCTCGTGCCGGCATTTGCATCGGCACGACACTGAACCACGCCGTGGCCGACGGCTCCAGCTACGTGCACTTCATGAAGACGTGGGCTGCCATCCACCGCCTCGGCCCCGAGTGCAGGAACGTGGTGGTGGACGCGCCACCGCTTTTCGACCGCAGCGTCGTGCGAGACAACGCCGGACTCCGGGAGGTATATATCCGCGACCACCGGGCTCTTGCGGTATCGGGAGACAAGCGCCTCGACGACTGGGACCTCAGCCGGCGACCGGGCGTCGTGCTCGCAACGTTCCGGTTCACGGACAAGCTGCTCCGCAAGCTGGGAAGGCACGTCGAATCCGAGACCTCGGCGCGGTGCTCGCCCTACGCGCTGGCGTGCGGCGCCGCGTGGGCGGGCATCGTGCAGGCGCGCGGCAACGTAGACGGCAACGCAGCCAACGCGCGTTTCGGGTTCGTGACCGGGTGCAAGCCCCGCACGAGCCCGCCGATACCAGCGAACTACATCGGCAACTGCCTCGGGCTCTGCCGCGTCGAGGCCAACCGGAGCGATCTCACCGCGGCATCCGCCTCTGCGTCCATATGGCGGGTGATCGAGGGGCTCGCGGAGGAAGGGCGGGTGTTCAAGGAGGCGGAAGGGTGGGTGCGGTGCGTCCGGGAGTACGCGTCGGCGCGCGCGGTGACAGTGGCAGGGTCGCCAAAGCTGGGCGTGTACGCGACGGATTTTGGCCCGCCGTGGGGCCGGCCGAGGAAGGTGGAGATCGCGTCGGTGGAGCGGACGGGCGCGCTGGCGCTGGCGGAGAGTGGCCGGGACGGGGACGGGGACGGGGACGGCGGCATCGAGGTCGGGCTGGCGCTGCCGCGCAGGGATATGGAGGCGTTCCACGCGTTTTACCGCGACTTGCAATAGAATTGCGTATTGCGTAACAATACGAACTCCGTCTATCAATATTGATCGAAACAGACTCTAAGTCCGTAGAGTTATGGGACTCCAAAAACATAAATAAAGCATCAATTTGGTCAATCTTGGTCGACGCGGATCATAGCAAGTCTTTTTGTTGCTTTTAATTTTTTTTTTTTTAGATTACGGAAGAGGACACGCTCGCACACCCCATACGTACGCCTCAACCCAGAGTCCATTAGCACACGACTAATTTGTACAGAAGCCTAAACCTCACATATCACTGGCACACACTTGAATACACCCACACACATGCATGTACTTCCTGCCTAGGACCATGGCAAAGGAAGCTTGGGGTGCAGGACACCGTGTCCGACTTATTTTACCTTATCAAAACCTCTATAAACATAGGTGGATACCTCGCAACCGAATATCACTGAGCCATTGCTCACTTGTTCATTGGAGTGCTAACTTAGTGTCACAATTATGTGCCAAACATGTAACCGCTCCACAGGTCCATTACAACCCAGAACCATTTCGGTAATTCAGCCCACTAACATCGCTATGTTGGGCTTCAAGTGGGCCTGCGCAATCACATAGGCCACGTGGCCTGGTGCAGAGTGTCAGGCTACGTAGACTGAAGCGCTCCATGAAGATTGACAAAAAAAAAAAAAAAAAATCTCTCCAGTTTTTATATCTTAGACTTCAATTTATACATTATATTCAGTAGAGAAATGTAAATTTTCTATACAGAACAGTAAATTTAAGGAGGAATATGAATTTATTTAGAAGTTTTAGCTGCAAATACGCTTTAAAAAACCCTTTCCATGTATGTCCAAGATTATATATATGAGTTATTTAAATATATGTCGCTCCAAAGTTCTCGCTTTCGAAATATATACTGCAAAGTTACTTCTTCGAAATACGTCACTCCTATGTGCCAATGCTTTGAAATATACCGTTACAAACAATTTAAGACCAAAATGCCCCTGACTTCTTCCTCCGTCCTTCCTCAGTGCTTCCTTCCCCATCCATGGTCATCTACCTGTTGCCCCAGAGCATGAATATCCTCCTCATTTATGTAGCAGATCAGAACCCTGAAAAAAAAATTAAAGTAGCTCAAGATATTTATCTAGCCAAACACACCCGGCCAGAAAACTTCTTCATGTATCTTTCACTATACACATGGCGCATCAAACAATCGCATTCCATTCCATGTGCTGATTCTAAGGGGACAAAAGAGGACCTCCTCCATCTGAATACTAGCAAAGGAGAAATCTAGCCAAGGTAGCATAGATTAATTGATCCTTTGCTTTCCATTACAAAAGGCATCACGCCATCAATTACTGATCTCAACTACAGCATTTTCGACACTGCGACAAACACCATAGCATTTTAATGTACTATAGCGACTAATCTCGTGTGTTGTTTTTTGTTTATGAAATGACTATAGATCAAAGAATAGCACTGGTATTTTATATTGCTTACCATGCAAACAAATCAACCAAATGAAACACGCATACTGCTCCTTTCCATGCATGTCTGACTGCACCTCTATTTTGCAGTCAAGAAAAAACACTAACCATCTGATGGTCTCCAGTCTCCACTGCCTTTACTGCAGAGCTACCGAGTCAGCGATTTTACACGCCTAAAAGTTGTGCACAGCACACTCGCACCAAGCTAAGCCAAGCCACCAACGAAGCCATGCATCATTCATTCATACATGCTTGCTTCTATATAAGCCAACCAAAAAAGCCTGCAGAAACCACGCCACAAGCCCACAACGCAGCTGAACGCAACACAGCACACGTACACGCTCGTAAGTAAGCACGCAGAGCGCAATCCGCCGTAAGATACACGACGCACAATGGCAACGGTGGAGCTGTTCACGTCCGAGGTGGTCGTCCCGGCCGAGGAAACGCCGCCGAGCACCGTCTGGCTGTCCAATCTGGACCTGGCCTCGCGCCGGGGGTACACTCACAGGGTGTACTTCTACCGGCCGAACGGCGAGCCGGGGTTCTTCGCGGCCGACGTCGTCAAGGACAACCTCGCCAGGGCTCTTGTGGCGTTTTACCCGCTCGCCGGCCGGCTTGGGCTCGACGGCGCCGGGCGCGTCCAGATCGACTGCACCGGAGAGGGCGCGGTGTTTGTTGTTGGATTGGAGCCTAGGATCAACACGCCCAAATAATCACAGATTGTGATTTATCTGGTGATGAACAGTAAAGTTCAGAGATGGAAGAACGACAAAGAACAGAGACAATACGTGGGGCAATTTTCGCTCTATTTCATCAACTGTAACTGAATGCGATAACAAAAACTTCGATCCGGTTTTGCCAAGCTACGATCCGGTTTTCGCTCTATTTCGACTAGAGCTAGAGCCAAGCCCGAGCCGCCGCCGGAACATGCGGTCACCGCGTGCACGTACGCGAGCGCCATCATCACGCTGACTAAACAACAGGTGAGCACGCTCAAGGCTGTTGGAATTTCCTTCCTTGATCTTTGCTCTGTTATTGCTTCGTCCAGAAAAGAAAAACTCGCTCGGTCGCTGCTCTGTCCAGGGAAAAGGTCTGCTAGTCCTTCGCGCCTTTTGTCTCCGTGGGATTCACTAGTGCTGCCCTCGACGAGACTTGCCTGGGGCGCCGACAGACGCGCTGGTCCCTGTGCTTCGACGTGAAATTTAGAATCTTATTTGTACTACCTCCTGGTGGAAATTCTTGCTCTTGAATCGCAGTACCCGTTCCAGGTGAGCCCCGACCACCGTCACCCTCGGTCCCTCTCCATCTCCTCGAACACCTTGTGCGCTAGCTTCGGTTGCCCTGACGACGCCAACGCCTTCATCAGCGTCGTGTAGCTCACCACGGAAGGCGCGATGCCTCGCGACCGCATCTCGCTGAGTGCGCCCGCACTGTCGTCCGTGAGCACGCACCCGTTGATGAGGGTGTTGTACGTCATCACGTCGGGCTCCACACCCCTGGACATCGTCTCCTGCAGGACCTCTCGAGCAATCGCCTGGACCGCCTGCATGCGCGTCAGCTGGACCACCCGAGCAGCCGCCCTCTGAATCACTATCCTCTAGTTCTCCTTTATCAGAGTATTCTGGCTTTGTCAAACTAGCAAGTTGCTTGTATGAAAGAAAATGTGCAGCAGATGTCAACCACAAGACCAATCCAATGCTTCCAGGTGAAAGATGAATGCATTATAACCATCCTCACTACTATGTAAATAACGTTGGATGTGAGGATGAGGCGCAGGTGGAAGTCCATGCTCTTCTTGTTCTTCTCCACTATCCTCTTCGCTCCCTGGTTCGCCATTGCCTCACTGCACGAGATTCTTCTCTTTTCTTCAGTTGCTTTGACGTGACCCTTCTTCTCTTCTATTGCTTTGACATGACTCGCCTGGAGGCAGTCGTCACGCGCGAAGGCCTCTACTGCTCCTGCATGTTCGTGGGCGCCGTGACCTCCGAGCCGCCGTCTGCCAAGATTATTAAGTCGTAAAGTCGAGTCGAATCGCAAGAGGAATGACTTGTTGACTAGTCGACCAACTAGTCGCGACTAGCCACGACTAGTTCATAGACTAAAAAGTACTTAAATAGGGCACGTAATATACTAAGTTGTATAACAATTAAACACATACATATTGTAAATCATGAAATAAAAAGAAGAACAACATAATCACGATGATGAGTTGATGACTTCGGGCGACTAGCCCTCCAAGTCGAGTCAATGACTCTAGTAGGAGGTTATGTACCGACTTGTCGACTAATCGTCGACTAGTTGCATGACTTAATAACAGTGCGTCCGCCATGCCCAAGGTTGCATTCATGTGGGGATCACCGTCGTGGGGCCCTCTGCCTGGACCACCAGGCTACTACCTTCCGCTGCATGCATGCCGTGTGGACCTCCCGAGCCACTGCCCACTGCGCCTCCTGCGCCAACTTCGGGCGTGCCTCCTGCGTGCGCATGGGGTCTGCTGCCCCAGTAGCGCCTGGCACGTCTCAGCCCTGGGTCCCACCACCTCCAGCAGCGTACACCGGGACCTCCTGCCCAGGGAAGTCAAAACCAATTTCGGGCAAGCCCGAGACCTGCTATCCATAGGACCCGTCAGTGGAGAGGAGGCAAATTACCGTGCACATGATCTTCTGGAGATGGTGCATGGCGATTTGTGTGGTCCTATCTCGCCAGCCACGCCAGGAGGCAGGAGGTACCTTTTCCTCCTCATTGATGATCTAACTCGCTTCATGTGGGTTGCATTGCTGACTAACAAAGATGAAGCTGTTGCCGTCATAAAGAAGATCCAAGCAAGTGCTGAATTGGAGAGTGGGTCAAAATTCAAGGTGTTTCGGATAGATCGTGGTGGAGAATTCAATTCAGCAGAGTTCGGGGAATATTGGGCAAATCAAGGAGTCTCGTGTCATTTGACGGCGCCTTACTCACCACAGCAAAACGGCGTCATGGAACACCAAAATCAAACACTGGTTGCCATGGCAAGGAGTCTTCTGAAAGCTAAGGGGATCCCGAGTCGGTTTTGGGGTGAAGTCGTAGCTACGGTGGTGTATATCCTGAACGAAAGAGTCCATGTCAAATACAATATAGAAATAAGAGTCTATCTCAAGTACAATGCAAAAATAATAGAAATTCAGAATAAAAAATAAAATAAAATTAGCAATTCAATTTTGATACGAATTTCTAAGTAAAATCACTATATAAACATAATTCAAAATAAAAAATATTAAAAATAGTAATTGGATTAGTATACGAATTCCAACAAAAAATAACTAGAATTCAAAATAAAAAATAAAATAAAATAAGCAAATTAATTTTGATACAAATTCCAAAGTAAAATCACCAATAACTATAATTCTTAATATATACACATATTAAAAAAATAGCAATTGACTCAGTATACGAATTCCAACAAAAATTAATTAAAAATCAGGATAAAAAATAAAATAAAATTTATAATTTGATTTCCACATGAATTCCAAAGTAAAATACTTAATAAATAAAATCCAGACACAAAAAAAAACATCATCAAGTTGATTTCTATACGGATTCCTAAGTGAAATCCTAAATAAATATAACCTGGAATAAAAATTAAACCAAAAATAGCAATTGGATTAGTATACGAATTTCAACAAAAAAATAAATTGAATTTGAAATAAAAATAAAATAAAATTAGCATATTGATTTCGATACAATTTCTGAAGTAAAATCTATAAATAATTATAATTCAGCATAAAAATATAATAAAAATTAACAATTAGATTAGTTTACTAATTACAACAAAAAATAATTAAAATTAGGGATAACAAATAAAAGAAATTTTACAATTTAATTTCTATACGAATTCCAAAGTATAATCTCTTAATAACTAAAATTTCGAATAAATTAAATATAACTTATAATGAACATATCATGAATGGTGTCGAAGGAGACCACGAAAGAGTGCAATTACGTCGATCTGTCCTACAAGAAAACATTGATCCACAAGGAAGCGAATAGCCGAGGCAGTGGCGACGAAAATAAGAACAATTCCATGCTGCTCACCTTAGCTGTTCAACAGGGACAATGTCGTGCTACTCGCTGGAGCCGTTGAAGAGAAAAACCGAAGTCAAAAGAGCTAAGTGTTGTGACGACGAATGGTGAGTATCAGTGTTGTTTAAAAAGTCAATGGCCAAAAAAACTAAATAATGGAGAAGACAAAGCAGAGAGGAGATAAAGCTTTGGATTAAAGACGAGTTATCGGCGATATGTGATCATCGGGTAGCTAGGAGCATGCCATCGTTGGTGAGTGACATGGCGTCACCGGCGATGGTGAGAACATTCTCCCTATCGTTAGACAACAACTAAGGTAGACATACTGACATCAGTGAAGATGAGAGGTCATCGTAGTTCTGAGGAAGCCACATCATTGAGTGGGACAACGTCGAAGAAGAGGAGCGACCGACACAGGAGAAGAAGATACATGCGTGCGTGTATATACACATGCACGCATCCTACAAAGCATGGGCGTACAAAAACAAATGAGCAAAGAGCTCGGAGTAGAGATAGCACAACGGTAAGGAATAGGCTTAGGGCTACTGGAGAGAGCACGACGGGTGTCCCAACAGGGATCGACGATATTTGCACGCATATACGTTTAGATGTCACAATGGTCATCATTAAGCGATAATTGAAGAGAAGTAGAAGATAACTATATGGTAGAGTATTGCATTGGAAGTGTGGGCTCCCCGGGTTATTGGAAATGTACTTAATTAAATTCATACAGTAACATGATTATTAATGAAGGAACAGTACTGTCCCTCAATTAAAGATCATGCTAAAGGTATAAATTCAACAAGTAACAATTCCAATAAACAGGATCCCCGGATATATATATATATATATCTCACAATGGTTCCCAGGATCAATGACCATTGCATATATATATCCTTTAACAACATTGCATCATACACATACAAGTCGTACATTTGCATGATTAAACATAAGTTTACAACATTCGGGTTTAGTACTACAATATAGAGTGACTTGGTCACTACAACATATTCAACAGCGGAAGCAAAATAAACTGAAAAAGTCCACCAATGGCCTCATCCACCCGCAGGCAATTGCGTGGAGGAAAGAAGTAGCGTTACTCGTTAGCCACCCACGATCGGCGCTAACGGGTACTTCATAAAGGAAACCGTCCTCACCTGCAACAATAGGTGATAGCACCTTGAGTACGGAAGGTACTCAGCAAGTCTTACACAAACTAATTAAAGAAAGTGGTTATTAGAGCCTATTCAAAGGAGTAGAGTTTTTACATGCATAAGGTTACAACAGGAAGGTATAAAGGTTCAAATTTGCATAAAGCGATACATCTTAACCTACAAAGGCTAACTTTTAATAAAGCAATTTAATAAATCAAAGTTTGCTTAGAACAGTAAGTAAATGACATAAAAGTAAACAGTACAGTGCATGATTCCCTCATGCAAACCGAAAATAAACCCAAACCAGATTTTTGAAAATCAAAACTTCTATACAGGTGACATCAATTCAAGTTATCGTCCATGACCGTGGACACGGCTATTCAAACAGTTTATACCCTGCAGGGGTGTACATCTTTACCCACATGACTTAGCTAGCCCGTTGCCTTCGGATGCCTCCGAATGATGACATACTTCCTTTGGTATGCCGACCGGGGAAACTAAGATTTGGTATTTTTCAACAAGCTAACACTATTGAGTTGGACCCCCATGTGTGAACTGATCCCGCTTAAACAACGATCGATAGCATCCGCTAACAGGGCACACATGTTGCGTCGAATGTCGATCCAAACAATTTAATGCGATTGGGTTCCCTACCCATAGTAGAATGCTATCGGCACCATTAAGGTATCGTATATGCGACGAGGCACATATACGCCCTCACCCTCCTAAGGACATCGACATCGACATACAAGCTCACATGGCATAAAACGCAGTCCTCGGACGAGCATCTATGCCATACAAGGTCAATACACATATCCTTACTCTCTGTTTCCAACTCAATAGTCTTAACATTTTACTTAACCAAACAGCGCCATATACTCGCATGTGGAAGTACGTGGGGACTTGAACCGAATAGTCGAGTTCGGTCCTTAATTAACCGGACAAGTCCACCACAAACCCAATCTCGTGCACAAAAGCACCATCACTAGCTTCCTCTTGTCCAGATCAATTTGAATTTCAAATACAAGACTGATTTAAAGAAACCGGACAAAGAGTTTAAAATAACAATAGTTGATTGTGATTCCCATGTTTGACAAGATATGCTTGTCAAACTCTAAAATCTCTAGATCGCATGTCTAAGCTAAAGCGAAAATATAGGTTATGATATACGATACTATGCTAGGGTTAAGTGTATGGTGACATTTGAGGTAATCCATCATGTTTGGTCATAGCTAACTACTAATGAGATCACATTTTGTACTTTCGGAAAAATAGCATGCACAGATATCACTTTGGATTTGTAAAAGCTATTGTACAAAATTTGGGATCAATATGGTGCAAAGAGGATGCTTGCCTTGGTAGTAGTATATACATTGCGAGTTGCATGTTTCGAGGTAGATTCAAAACTTCAAATGAACCAGATTCTATAGAAAGCAAATAAATCCAATAAATGCCAAATCTGACAATAAGCTCAAAATGAAGGAAAAAGGCATGATCAATTTGGAAATGCATGATTACAATATGCTTAAGCCATAACTACCCATAATAATGATAATAACCCATTTTATAACCTACTGTTTTCAAAAGACAGAAATTAGGTTTTAGTGCAAAGTGCCAGTTTTCAGATTTTAGAAGAGCTGAAAACAGGACAGGTTGCAATTTTCGGAAAAAGGAATATAGAACATGCAAAAGTTCATAAATGAAACTTAGCATGATCTTTTAGGGTAATTAATATCCCAAACCAATCTTAGTCTAACCCTAACTAGTTAGATCACATCAACTAAGAAGAAATTCATTTTTGTCGGTTAAACCGACAAAAAGAAACAGAGACAGATCTCAACTAGAAGTTAAAATAGATGATGACAAGAATGGAAAGATCAACTTGTCATGCTGCTAGGGTTTAGTCAAAACCTAAATAAGATGATAAGTTGACAGGAAGAACCCTAGGTTTTGAAAATGACATGGAAAACCGAAAAGGTATAATATCAACTTTTCAGTTTGAAGCAAGTTGAAGCTACTGATGCTTAAAAGAATGATTCACAGGAACATCTAAGGTTCCTAAGATACTCAAGATATCAAAACTAGGGTTTTTGGCTTACCAGTATAGGAAAGATACCAAGATTCTGAAAACTCAAAGTTGATCGACAGAGAGATAAATTCTGATTTAACCTGCAAAAGATATCAAATCTTTAATGCAAGGTAAAACCAGTGCTTAAGGATGGACAAGCAAAGGATAGGAGCAAAATCCCCTTTGGGGCAAGGAAGAAAGTGAGCTTGTGGTCAACAATGGTGCGACTCAAAAGCTAGGGTTTATATATAAGGGAGTTGAGCTACAGGACAATTGGGAAAAGTCTAGAGCTTGATGAGGTGTCCATTTAGGGCTAATTATCCCAAAAATTAGTTGCAAAAACTTTGGGATAAACCTCTCCTTGATTTCCAGAGAGAGCTGCGCACAGAGAGACGAGGAAGATGATAAGAATCATCTGACATGTGGGTCCCGCTGGCAGTCACAGCCGCGCGCGCCTCACAAAGGCTCAAACGAATGTCAGCCGTCCGATTGGAAATGGGCGGCTGTGATAAATAGAGAGATTAAATGATTTGAATCGGTACCAGTTAATATGGACCGCACGATCTAGATCGGTTGATCGAGATCTAATCGAAATCCCGAAGGGCTGCGGGGCTCCGCTTTCAAAGAGAGACGTTGGATTAAAATCCAACGATCAGCTAAAAGAATACACGTCGCCCCGTTTAGATGCGATGGCACAACACCGCTGGATTTAATTTCTACGGTCAGGATGGAAAATTGAACCGGATGGTCCGATTGCATACACTCATATGGACCTTACGATTGAAATCCAACGATCCACCGATTTTGGGCTTTAAAGGCCCACGGTCAAAAAGGAGCGCCGTAGGATTTAAATCCAAGGGCCCATATAATCGCGCGCCTCTGATTTCAAATTGAAATAAGCGACGCCGTTAGATCAAGAATGAATGGCTGCGATCGTGAGGGGATCCGGAGTCGTCCGAATGCATACACCAATCTGGACCACACGATGAAGATCCAACGGCCCAGAGGAGTGCGGGCTTTATAACACGCGGTAAAAAGGAAAAGCCGTAGGATTTGAATCTAACGGCTCAGATAAAAGCGCGCCTTTAAGTTTAAAACGAAAAGAAGTGCGCTGTTGGATCGAGATTGAACGGTGGAGATTGAAAAGGGATCCGGAGTTGTCCGATTGCACACACTGATCTCGCTCGTTAGATCAAGATCCAACGGCGGAGATTAAAATGCACACGTGGACAGCTCGCGGGGTGTTATAGCTTCGCCCGTTCGATTGAAGATCAACGGCTCATATCACGCGTGGAGTTTTGGGCTCGCGCCCGAACGTGACTGAGCCGGACCAAATTGATTCGGTTGGACCAAGACCACATGACTTGAGTCGCTCTGATCTTGAGTTTGGGTTTAGGCAGAAGCTTAGTTGACCAAACCTTATTCAAATACTTAAAAGGTTTGGTGGGCTTTTAAAAATAGCAAATAAATTTATAAATTCATGAAATTTTTACTGGAAGCTACTGGGATAACATATTTCCCAGATAAATTTTATAAACCACATTTTCACTTTGTAAAATACATAAATATTTATTTCAGGTCGAAAATATTTATTTAAAGACAATAATTTTTTCTTTAAGCCCAAATAATTTCTAAAAATGCAACAAAAATATTTTTAGCCAAGATAATTTATCTAGGCTTTAATAAAAATACTTCCCAGTCATAATACAAGTTTTATCTTGTATTCCTTTAAGACTTCAAATGGTTCTTTAGGGTTTTGGCTAAAAAGGAAGGTTTTTAATTTGTAACATGTTGTCCAAAGTGTAGAAATGAACAGTAATGCTATGAACAGCACCTCATTACTGTTCATAAAGCATTTTATTACTGTTTATAAACTTAGGGCTGTTACAGGAAGGGATAGCGGCTGAGAGATATCGATCAAGAATTGGACTTACTCTTGGAGGTTAAAGCAGAAAAATTGTGACGGGGAGAAGAGACACACGGTTTAGTGGGTCAACCGACGTAAAGGAAGATAAGTTCAAGGTAGGTCATCCATGGTGTATCGGTGTATACGCGGGTAAGATATTCTAATACTATGTAAACTAATAAGATAATTTTGTTGCACACATAATCAATGTATTGCTTGAGAGTATCAGAGGTACATGTGCATGGAAACATTTTGCAAAAGAGTTAAGAGCATACAGCTACATGATATATAGATAAATGGAGAGTGGTTAACTTATTATACTTATGATTTTCTTCCATCAAAGCTCATACTTTAATTACATTACTCAAGTTGTATTTTTCTTCAAGCTTTTATTATTATTTTTTAATGTTTATGATATCTTAAAAATCTAAATAGCTACAAGACACGTAAATATATTCTAAAGCATCTAAGTTATATCATTTGTCACTACAAACTTTAAAACAAATCTAGCCGCGCAAATGCGCGAGCCACCCTGCTAGTTCTCACTAAACCACTAGGACGACTTCAGTTTCTGGAGATGCGAAACAGACTTGGGATGGTGAGGTGTGGTGAAATTAGGGAGTGATTGTTATTGTAATTTCACCATATTCATATTTGCTTTCTGTAGTTGCATAGCATTGTCTGGCATTTTTGGTTGTGTGTGACGTGCTCCTCTGTTTTAGGAAGCACTTCTGCACGTTTTTGTTTCTAGCAGTTTTTGTTTTCACGTTGGCCTGGTCTTCTGGGATCGATAGAAGCGGACCACGTTTTGTATGTAACAAACCAGAAATGGTTGTTGAATAAGAAGAGTAAAACAACGGAAAACGCTGAAGTTGTTGGTGCAGCACAATCCCTCGTCTCTGTTTTTTCCTTCTCTCTGAACTTCTCTGAATATCACTGTTCATAGTCTGAAAACGATCAGACGTTCAGAACTCTGAACTGCTCTGAAGTTCAGGAGATTTCTAACAGCAGCTACGTCTACACCTCGAGGCGCGCCAGCTCCTCAGCGAACACCTTTCTGAACTCCGGCATGCTCTCCGGCTCCAGCGACAGCACGAGCGCGAGGGCGCTGTCCTTCCCCGGGGCGTTCATCACGTACACAAAGCCGCTGTAGTACATGAGCGCCGGCCCCATGAACGCCGGCGCGCCCCACCCGAAGTCGGCGTCGTAGAGCGACATGCCCATCCAGCTAATGGCGCGGAGGTGCGCCCGCGAGATGCCGCTCCGCGGCAGGTTCATCGTGTCCACCCCCTCCAGGTAGTCCACCAGCGACCGCGCGTAGTCGTCGCCCTGGCTCGTCGCCGCGCGCACCCGCCGCGCCGCGTGGCCGACGGGGTTGGACACCACCTCCCCGACCGTGGCGGACACCGACGTGCGGATCACCGCGTTGCCGAAGTAGCCAGGCGGGAGCAGCGGGTCCAGGCGCGCGCGCATGTCGACCATGGAGTAGAGCCGCGTCTCCGCCTCCGGAGGCAGCGCCCGCGCGCGGCACACGCACTGCCACACGAGAGCCACCACGGCGCGGAACGTGGACGCCCCCGCGCACCGCGCCTTGAGCGCGCTCACCTGGCCCTTGGTCATCGTGATGGTGGCGCTCGCGTACGTGGACGCGGTGATGGCGTCCACTGGCTCCGGCTCGGGCTTGTACTCCGGGTGGTCGTAGAGCACCGCGCGCGTCGGGCGCGCGCTGAGCAGCGTATGGTCAAAGCACGGCTGCACGTTCACGGTAGCGCCGCGGGCGATGCTCGCCCATGTCTCGAAGAAGTGCGCGGCGCCCCGCGCGTCGACGATCGAGTGGTGCATCGCCTGGCCGAGCACGACGCCGCCGCACCGCAGGTACGTGACCTGCACGAACAGCTGGACGCACGGCGGGTTCGGCGCCGGCGTCGGGGGCACTAACAGGTCGCGCATCCCGTTGCACGGCACGAAGTCGTTCATCAGGTCGTCGAGCACGTAGTCGGAGCGCGCGGTCACGAAGACCACGCCCTCGCCGGTGCAGTCGACCTGGATCCGCCCATTCCCGTCAAATCCGAGGCGGCCGGCGAGTGGGTAGAACGCGACCAACGCCCTGGCGAGGCTGTCCTTCATGGCGTCGGCTGCGAAGAATCCCGGCTCACCGTTCGGCCGGAAGAAGTAGACCGTCGGCGTGTAGCCGCGGCGCCCGGCGAGGTCGAGGTTGGACAGCCATATGGCGCCGCCCGGCGTCTCCTCCGCCGGGAAGACCACCTCCGACGTCAACACCTCCACCGTTGCCATTGTTTCCTTCTTTACAACTACTACTACAGTACTACTAAGCTAGTGTGTGTGCTCGTGATGTTTAGCAGCTGGGGTTCAAATAGAATGGAGTGTGCGCGGTTGGTGGCTTTTCCACCGTTCACAACGTCGGCAGCCGTGTAAAACCGCTGACCGGTTGACAGGCAGTAAAGGCTGTCGGGAGACTTGACATGATTAGACGTACGATTTAGTGCTAGTTCTCGTCTAGCTGTCTGTTTCAGTGACCAGGAATGTTGAAAGACAACGAAAAAAGGACACGTTTCTTAAATTCTCCGTCAATCCGTGTGCATGCGAGATACAGAGGTCGTTTTCTTCTACTGCATCACTGAATGGAGAATTCTCGACGCGATGTGCTCCGTGCTGGTTGCTAAATAGGCGAAAACGGAACGAATATGAATCACTATTAAAGTGGTGAAACTATATTCGTATTCGTATTTTTAAAACGAATTTAAATATACTCCACTGTTATAAATCAAATATCATAACGAATTCGAATCAAATATCTACTCAATTCGGTTAGTTATCCTGATAACTTATGTAATGTGAACATATTAGTGATAACGCACAATCACATTTAATCATTCTAATCTATTTATTCTACCTAAAGAAACATGAATTCGTATTAAATTTAAAAAAAAAACTCGTCCAACTAACTAGGCATACTGAAATATAATATTTATATTGCTTTATCGAATTCGAGTACGAATGCGGATAATTCGGATAAAATAACAATTCAGGTGAGAATATTCCATACCAGATATGTATCCATATTTGTTATGTGAATTCGAATAGGAGAGAAGCCGTTAAACAGATAAGGATATCTAAATTGTATTTGTATCCTATCAAATATGGTAGTCGAATAACACGAATAATCCGTATCCGTTTTTCATCCCTATTGCTACATGATTGGTTATATTTCCCTTTTGTTTTCCTACGTGTTGTTAGATTTCTCTGTTAGCTAGATGATATCGACTTTTTTTTAGAAAATCCACTAAGTACATGTCACTAAATAACTCATGATTTCTTACGTGTCACTCATTACGAGGCTAACATGTGGACACCGGATTCATATATTAGTGAAATATTAATGGTATATAAGAAACATACGGAATTATCCGGTGGGCATATAAGGAAATGCTCTATTTTTTTTGTTCTCTCTGAATCAGTAGATGGGGGTAAAGTGGTGGGCGTGCTTCTGGAGCGACTACTATCTTCTCTCTGCGGGAGGGTGAGTGAAGAAGGAACGTCAAGAGTGGAAGTTGGCTGAAGTAGTGTTTTTACATGTTTTTGGCAGTTTGTTTTGTGATAACTTGTATGGTGTGATCTGCTGTCGCTTTTCTCTTCCAGAGGCTTGGTTCTGTTATTGTTTGTTTTGGAAGATTAGCGTCAGTTAGCTGGTAGCTTATGTTGGAATTAATACGGGTTAGGCTCAATTTTAATTCTAATTAATTTCTGAAAAATCTCAAAGGTTCATGTGCACGTGCTAAAACTATTTAGTCCCACATGAAGAGTTGAAGGTAAGTTACACCACTTTAAAAGGTGAAACGTGGTAGCCCCCTTATGGAATTAGAGAGAGCCAATACACGCGTGCGCTCGCTCGCTCGCCTCGTCAAGCCTCGCCGACCCGTGCGTGCAGGCGTGTCGGGTGCGGACGCATTTTTCTTTATCTATTCAAAAATCGAAACGCACCGCGTTTACTATTGAGTAATGGCTGCAGTTAACACTGGTTGATGGCGACCACTTCTGACCTCTTCGTTTTTGCTATTAAGAAGAACAGAGTACTGGTTCTGCAACTGATCTCCATGCGAAAGACTTAGACAGTACTCTACGATTTTGTTGCTGTCTCCGGCGATCTCCATCCCAGCGAGGCGCGTGTACGGTCACACCGGGAGAGCAGGCCTCCAGAACCCTCGTCCTTGAAGGTTTGCACGAGCGAGGACGAATAAGGTTTTTGGGGAGCATTCGTGCGACTGCTCGCTGCTTCTTCTTCATCCGATTCTTTGCTACGTCTACATCAACTGCACGACTACTACCACGACGTTCATTACGCCGAACGATGATGCTACTGGATCTGGAGTTCCTGCTGCTGCTGCTCCTTCCACTGGATCTAGGTATGGCTATCTCGCACTTATTTGTTGGTTAGCTTTATTATCTGTTGTTACCATGAACACTGAGATAGGTATGCTAGTTTCTGTCCTTTTGGATCTTAGTATGGCTATAGTGTTCTTGTTTACTTGCTTTATGAAAATGACTAGAGTAATTTTCATGATTTATCTATTATATTTCTGGATTAAAGTAATTCAAAAAATACTCATATATTCATCAGCTTAGAGTTGTGTCTGAAACTGTTGTATTACTTCTCGTCTATAGCTGGTGTCCCAGCAGAAACTTTAATTCTAGCTTTCAATAAGAGAAATTTTTACATTACATTCTATTAGTAAGTGTATGGTGGTAATATAAATCAAATCTGATCATTGATTTGGTAAGGGTGTAATAAATTTTTCTTTCTATTTATAATTTTTCGTGACGGTATTGTGGACTTTTCTAACATGGGTTGAAAATATTACTCTTATGACATGCGATCCTCACATATGCTATTATAATTCTACCTCCCTCGGAATTCTACTACTCATACTGTCAGATGTAGTATAACTAAATCCTAACTAATCTAAATCATTAGATAAAAAATGATGAACGGCCTCGTATTGGATTGAGTGTATCGTAAAAGAACTCTTCAATAAAAGCTGGGTGAAAGCCTCTACCCTAAAAATGGGGGCTGTCGCTCTATCAAGCCATCAGTACTCTGTAAAATTCTTCATGTAATTTGTTTTATCAAGGAAAAAAGAGAAGTAGCTATGGAAAATGAATCATAGCAACTACTAGTATTTTTACCGATGCATTACTTGGTGATCTCGACAATATAGCTGAACCTGTTGAAAAGAGAAGCCGGCAAGCAGCTTCGTTGGGTGACGTCAATGCGCCAATAATGTCTGGTGTTTGGTGGGAGGCAGTATACCGATTATACTTAGCCAAGACTAAGTATGCACACTCATGAGTAATTATACTTAGTATGACTCATGAGTCGTGTCAAGTTATTATATGACAAAAACCTTCTTTTGTCGAAAAACAAAAGACTTATGCTGGCATCCTAGAAAAGAAAAAGGGGCGTGCCTAACAGTGTTTGGTGTCCATCATGGATGTGCATTGTGGCGGGACAGAAATTGCCAATTGGTGACGAGGGGTTAGTCTTATGAAAAAAAAAACAGCCGCAAAATTCTCCCTTTTCTTTTGGATCGAAGATATATGAGAAACAAAATGCAAAACTCTATCAGATTATGTTGTGGCAAAAAGGGTATATACACCGTGTGCTTCATCAACACTGTTAGGCATTTGGGTCCAGCCACCGATCGAGTGTAAGTCTTGTATATATAATTGGGCGATTTGTTTTAACTATTTATATGAGATGGTACAAGAAAATGTTTAGTTGCTTGTGCATCCGATAGCCTGATCAATGTTGGATAAACTAAGGTGATGCTTGGCTGCGTCACGTGTCCTAAAAAAGGAGAAGAGCTTAATTTTCACACCAATCGGGGGTGGCGTTTGGTGGAGTTGCTAATTATGCTTGCGTCCAATTGTTGACTGCTGTGTTCCCTATATATATAAGTCGGTCTAACGCTAGGCCAATTTTTGCCGTCCAAAGGAGGATCAGAATTTCTCGGCTTCTCTGAACCACCGTCAATATTTATGTTTCATTTGTTCACATGCCTTTCCTTCGTAGTCAAATTCTATTGAGTGAAATGATTTGCCACCAAAACGAATGATGTCCTTGTGCGGCAAGGAATTTTTCAAAATAATATTATTTTAAAAGATATTTACAAAAATCAATAGCTATTCCAAAAAATTACAAAAATATGTCCCTATCGAACCTATCGCAGTTAATGGCGACAGAGACCCGTCGCCGCTCCCTTATCGCTTGATTGAATCTGGCGACAGGAAGATATCGCCAGTTCAACTAGCGATAGATACCTCAGTTCTAGACAGTTTTTGATTTTTTCTATTCCACTTAGCCGGTTTTTGATTTTCATAAATTTAAAATGGTACCAAATTTGTTAGACTCGTAATAATATTTTGTCATCGTCGTATGTTGTTCTACTACGGTTAGTTTTTGGAGAATTTAGCGAGGACGTTTGAGGCATGAACAATTTGTAAAGGGGAAGGTAAGTGATATTGCGATTCGCTTGGGAATTCATGCACACTGATATTACAGAACTTGTAGCAGAACGTCATAACACTTAATTGAAATGATAATTCACAACATTAGTAATAATATATTTCTCGTGGTCGCGACCTCAACGTCTCCCATGTGGACTGCCTCTAGTCGAGGCACCGGATGAGGTCCCTACGGCGACGTCCGGAATGTCGATGTCTTCTAGGTCCTGAGTATTTCGCGTGGGGCATGTCTTGAAGGTGTACCTAGACTCCATGCAAATGGAACACTTCTTCGTATGACATCTGGTTTCTGCCTCGTCCATATCGTTCCTGATGCGCCGTATCTGTCGTCGGCCAACCTTTCCCTTGAGCCTACCAATGTCTGCGGCCCAGATTAGTTGCTTCCAAGTGGGATGGCCAGTGAAATGGCCAACAACGACATAACCATACATCTCTCCACTCCATGTTTGCATCACCGCCTCCTTGGTGAAATAGTGAGAGAGGTACTGCCCGGGATGCTACACCACCGTCGAACAGACGGCCATGATATGGGAGCAGGGCTTATGCAGAAGAAGGGGCTTGTTACAAATGCATACGCAACTATCGCGGCGTAGCGTGTACTCATGGGTGATCCTCTCGTGGTTAGTCCCACGACGTCCTTTATCCCTGCACATTATCTCAAAGTGAAGCTCCCTTGTGTCCATCTTGAATGCCCGGTGCAACTCACTCTTCTTGCTCTTCTCCTCCATGTATGCGGTGATCATGGCGGGGTAGAGTACTTTGTCATTTGCCATAGCGAGCGACGCATTGCTGCATCTGTTAACAAAATAGTTTGTGGTACCGCGGATAATTACCTCCACAATACCAACCAAAGGGAGGCACCTAGCGCCGCGCATGACCCAGTTGTACACCTCAGCTAGGTTGGTTGTCATTATACCATATCGAGCACCACCCTTGTCATGTAGCAGCGACCACTTCTCCTTAGGCTCGTGCTCAATCCAGTATGAGAAGCATTTCACCTGTGCCCCTGTCTTCCTTGTGACACTAGGACCGTCTGTGGGTAGCTGTGGTAATGCTTGGGGGCCTGGTCAACGCTTGGGGCGGCCCTTCTCGCTGCCTCCCTTCCGTGGGTTTGGGTCCGGTCATCCAGAATCTTCCAAAGTGTTTTGAACTTCCGCAGCTGGTTTTGGTTGCACAGCCGCTTGAATAGGTTCATCAAGTCCTTGTTGCGGAACTGCTTATAGAAGTTTGCACCCAAGTGCCTCATGCACCACCTGCTCTGTAGATCCAGCCATGGAAGTGATACATTCTCTCCTCGTTGTAGCTGAGTTATTGCATGCAGCAGGCCTGCGTGCCGATCATGTATGAGGCATACGTTGGGACGGTCTTGCACAATAGAAATCCTCACATTCTTCAGGAACCACAGCCAGCTATCCGTGTCCTCGCTTTCAACGAAAGCGAATGCCACGGGAAGAACTTGATTATTTCCGTCTGTCGCTATTGTAGTCAGTATATGGCCCTTGTACCTCCCAGTTAGGAATGTGCCATCGATGCACAAGATTGGACGACAGTGCGGAATGCATTGATGCATGGACCAAAGGCGAAGAATGCTCGCTGTAGTACCCTCTTATTAGGCCACTTCGGATGCGTGGCATCTTGAATGTCGACATAAGTGCCGGGATTCCTGTCTTGTATGACTTGGAGTTGCCCAGGGAGGTTTTGGTAGGAATCCTCGAATGTGCCGAACCTTGATTCTAATGCCTTCTGTTTTGCCCTCCAAGCCTTGGCATAACTGATAGTGTACTGGAACCTTGCCTCAATGGCCCGAATGATGGATCTATTGGTGATATGCCCTAGAGACAATCATAGAGATGATTGTTGGACCGAAAAGGCGACTAGAGGGGGGGTGAATAGGAGCACGAACTCTTTTTCTCCCAAATTGAATTCAATACGAATCTCACTCCAATAGCTATGAAAGCTATGAAGATCAATCAATCATGCCTGACGGAAGACTTGTATTGAATCAACTCAAAACCCCAAAGTAAAATCAACACAAAAGCAAAACACGAAGACACGGCGGTCGACCTCTCACGGGGCGGTCGGGCCAGGTCGGTGGCGATCGAACCGATCGGCCGGTCGGGACCGATACCGATCGGGCCGTTCCTCGGCGGTCGGACCGATTTCACGAGGTCGGACCTCTCGTTCGATGAGCGATAAAAACGGCGGAAACAAATGAAACGCAAATTGATCAAACTTTTGATTCGTGCGTCCAAACTTCGTGAAACTTGACACACAACTTCTAAGGATGTCGGGAACCTATTCAAGCAACAATTGTGATAATTCTTGCTCAGGTTCAGACCTTTTACCGTTTGGCGAAGTTAGGTCAAAAACCGAGTGAAAGCGAAAATATGATCTTAAGACTTGCGTGGGTGATTGATGATCTTGATGATCCTAGATGTATTCTCACACGTCACAGCAAGCTAAATCACGTTAAGAAACTAAGCAATAACTCGCGGATCAAACAAAGACTCAATTCATCAAAAGAGAAAGAAAGCACATGAACTCACTTTTGAAGAAACTTTCTTTGGATTGATTTGATGCAGTTCTGACCACTCCATCAATGGATGGCAAAGACTCAATACATGAGCACGAAATCAAATCCAACTCTCAAGAACCTAACCTCCGCTCCTCCTCTCCTAAGCAAATTAGGGTTTCAAAAACAATGAAAGGGTCGAAGGGGTGCGCCACCTCCCTCCTCTATTTATAGTGGAGGCTTAGGGTTTCTAATAGAGTCTCCTAATGGGCTCGTTAAGACCCAAAACAAGCGGGTGACACACGCACGCATTTTAAAGCGCCGTGTTCATGTTGTCGCGAAGCACTCGCTGCTCGCCACGTGTAGGTTGATCCAACGGCTCTCATCATGTCGGCAAGTCTCTCCCATCCGGCTCCCACCGAAACCACCATGGCACTTGCACCGACCCGTGCGCTTGATTCAACGATCGCGCCGGCGCCCGTTCGGTCACCTTTGTCCATCTTGCACCATACTTGAGTCAATGACTTCACCGGCATCGTCGATCGTTTTGAACCTCGCTCTCCAAGCCTAGTCCGATCATCCTCGCCGTTGACCGTCGTTGACCACCAAGCAACTTTGCACAACAATAGACAAGCAAATCGAATTCGGGAACAAGTTCTTCACAACTTGACCCGTTAGTCAAAACATGCATCATGCAACACATATGCTATGAAATCCACGAACTTGACCTAACAAGCAACCATCGCCGCCACGCCACGAGCGGCGACTTAAAAAAAACCGGTCGACCGCCCGGCGTGGCGGTCGGCCCCCACCTGATCGGCCCATAGAAGGCGGTCGGCCGCCACAAAGGACTTAGCGAAATTTCAGCGCTGAAATCCGCAACCTCTCGGAAATTTAAAGCGAATAGAACTTTTGTTGGAAGCTCCAAAATTATGAGACCAAGTGCGATGAGAATCTCCTCACTTGCCTACACCTCTATTTTTGGCCCGACCTCAAACTTCAAGGTCACTCAACTTGCCGGTCCGCCCAGCTCAGCGGGCGCCCGGTCGGACCGCTACCAAATCGGTCGGACCGCCGACTGGCGGTCGGACCGCCAACCAATTCACGAGGCATGGGCGGTCGACCGCCACGGGCGATCGACCGCTGAGACTGACAGAACACGAACTTTGCGAAAACTCGTGTTTCGAACCTTCAACGTCATTGCCAATTGACACATCATCCTAAGATCATGAGCATATCCCCATGATATCCACAATCTCCCCTTGATGATCACATTGGCAATTCCCAACAAATGCAAGTTTTGAAGTTTGAAAAGTAAAACTCAACGTTACAAGCAAAGGCACAACTTGGTCCATATGCAAGAGAAAGCAATGAAAATAACCAAGTGGCTTGAGAATAGCATCGGCAAGTGAGATAAGGCAAAAGAAAGCAAGAAAGCTTCAATTTCCAAAGAAGAGTCAAAAATCTCACTTAAGGTCCATATGAAAGAACAATTGTTCAAAATGACCTTTGATCATGATGAGGCTCAAGAATTGCAATTCAAGTTCGAAAGAGCAATAAGTCCATAAGAATGCAAATAAGAAACTCCCCTCACTATGATCCTCAAATTTGAGAAAATTTCAAATTCTCCAATTTTCTCCCTCTTTGTAATACTTTTAAATCCTCTCCCTTTACACATTTTGAAATATCTTCTCCCCTTTGACAATGGAGTCATCAAGGAAACACGCCTTCCTCTCGTTCGGAGATAACAAATGCGAGAATGAGGAAAAAGCATAAGAAGGAGCATGCATGAAATGCAATGGAGTGGCTTCATATTTTTGTATTTTTCAATTTTGGATTACAAGAAGCTTTGGAGATTACCCAAAAGAACAAGCTAGCATCTCAAATTTTGCATAAACACCATATCACTGAATGCGCTAGCAAGATCATGATAAGACATATATAACAAAGCTAAAGCAAGAAGGCTCAATATAAAGCAATGAATTTTAGCATTTTAAGCAAAGTTTCAAATCTAGCAAGTTCATCAACAGAGATCCTAAAATGAAATCGCCATGTCAAAATGTCAATGTGAGACAAAGAAGCTAACAAAGACCACATTAAGAGACAAACAAGTCCTAAATTGAATTATTTTGCTCAAATTGTCTCAACCGCCCATTTTTCAACAGATTTTCATTTGCAAAAGAATATTGAAGTTGATGAAAGGTATATCTTAGTGAAGAAGATCTGGACTAGGAGCCATCCACAAACTCTTCCTAAGCTTCTACCCATTTGAAAATTCATTTTCTTATCCACGTGCTAGATCTCAAGCCTTGCGACCATCTTAAGCACAAAAAGCTTAAAAGAATGATCTAGGTCATCCAAAACTCCCCCGAGTTCATGCCTAGTGCTATGGCAAGCCGTCTCATGAGAAAGAATTGGTGAGATCGGTTTTTGCACAAAAGAGACCTCCCTTTTTTTCACAAGAGCGATTTAGATTCTCAAAAGAACAAGAAGCTCAAGTAATGATCAATACTAGATTCAAGAGCTAACACACGCAATTTTGCGGGGCCAATGTCATAAAAGGAGCACTAATTGCGCAACTAGCTAAAACATCCACAAATTGCGGTTTTAGTTCAAGTTGTCTTAAAGTTCTAGCTCATTCAAAGAAAGACTTAGCTACACATGTGAAAGCATGATAATTCTAGCAAGTCAAGGAACTAGACATGGCATTGAGCGAATTGAAATACTAAAAGCTCAAACAGGGTAATAAGCAAAGCTTCATCAATTTTAAAAGACAAGCAGAAAAGCTTATATAACAATGCATCTTTTTGGTTTTTCATATGAATGCAGTATGAAACAATGAAATGCACACAAACTAAAAGATCAAAAGAACAAAAGAAGATCAAGAAAAGATCAAATGAACAAGGTAAAAACAGAAAAGATCAAACTCCCCCTCAAACCAAACCGTAGGGATAAATTACCCCTAACTCACTTCTCAAGGTGGCAAACCTAGTTGGATCTAAAGGCTTGGTGAGGATATCAGCCAACTGAGCCTCGGACTCCACGAAATGTAGCACAATATCACCCTTCTCGACATGATCTCTAAGAAAGTGATAGCGAATGTCTATGTGCTTGGTCCTAGAGTGTTGCATGGGGTTTTTAGCAATGTTAATCGAAGTGTTATCACGAAAAGAGGAACACTATCAAAAGCCAACCCAAAATCCTTAGAGTGGACACCATCCACAAAATCTGACTACAGCAACTAGCAGCAGCTACATATTCAGCTTCAGCAGTGGATTGTGCAACAGAAGATTGCTTCCTAGAAGACCAAGAGACAAGAGAAGTGCCTAGGAAGTGACAAGTGCCTGAGGTACTCTTCCTATCTAGCCGACGACCGCAAAATCGAATCGAAAACCCCGAATGGACAAGGGCGACGGCGGGAATACCAAATGCCATCTGGAGGGTAGAGTGTAAATACGAAGATCGTTTAACGACTTGGCGATGGGAAGTCCTCGGAGGCGCCGAAACCTCGCACGAGGCGGGGCAGAAGTGGATGTCCGGTCTTGAGGCGTCAGTGCGAAGGGAGCCAATCATCTTTGCGGTACTCGCGTTGATCCATGGCTTCTCCTTCCTCATCCGGATCCAAAGCGATCGAAATCGCCATGGGAGTGGCGATCGACTTGCGATCACCCATCTCGGCGCTTGAGCGGATCCTTGGTGTACCGTGTCGATGGATGAATATCCCTTCCTTGCATTGCTTGATTTGAAGCCCAGAAGTAGTTGAGTTCTCCCATCATACTCATCTCAAATTCCCTGGACATGGTCTCGAAAAGTGGAAACAAGAGCATGAGAAGAACCACCAAAGATAATATCATCTACATAAATCTGAGCAAGGAAGTCATTGCCACGCCTAAGGATGAGCAGGTCTTGTCTACCTTACCCATCTCAAAATCATTCTTAAGCGAAAGGTCTTAAGTCTATCATACCATGCTCTAGGGGCTTGCTTAAGACCATACAAGGCTTTGGATAGCTTGAAAACATGATGTGGATGCTTGGGATTCTCAAAGCACAGGGTTGTCTAACATACACTTCCTCCTCTATAAAACCATTCAAAAGGCACTCTTAACATCCATCGATATAATCTAAAGCCCTTAGAAGCAGCAAATGCAAGCGAGAATGCGAATGGCTTCAATCTAGCAACAGAGCAAATGTCTCATCAAAGTCTAACCCTCAACTTGGCTAAAACCACGAGCTACCAATCTAGCCTTGTTTCTAACCACGAACCATCCTCATTTTGTTTATTTTTGAACACCCAACGGGTTCCTATCACATTATGACCACTAGGAGGTTCTACTAGATTCAGACCTTATTCCTCTCAAAATTCTCTAACTCCTCATGCATGGCATTAACTTAACTAGAATCGGATAACGCATGTGATATATCGCGGGGTTGAAAGAAGCAACAAATGCGAGAATGAGTAGAGACTTGGATCGTGATACGGGCGAGTGACTCGCTCATTAAGATTACCAACCATCCGATCAGGAGGATGATGCCTCTGAATATGAAGTGGAGCGCTGGGAGACAATATCTCCTCAACCTCCGCAGTCTGCTGGCGATGAAGAAGATGCGAGAGCCTCAATTGGAGGTGAAGCGATCGTGCGAGTTGGAACTTGGACGGGAGCCTCGAGCGGCAGTGGAGGACAAATATCAGCTTCGTCATCATCTTCCTCCACAAAAATGCTTTCTGTCACCTGTGTATCACCTGAAATGTCGGATCTAGCTCCAGGGCTAGTCTCATCAAAAGTGACATTGCATGTCTCCTGGACAATGTTAGTTTCAACATTAAAACCCGAAAACCCTCGAATGTGCGGGATAACCTGAAATAAACCATCAAAAGTCCTTGATTCAAATTTATCTAGGTTTCTGTCTTGAGAATGAAACACTTAGCTCCAAACACTCGAAAATGAGAAACAGAGGGTTTTCTACCAAAACGAAGCTCATATGAAGTCTTGCCCAAAGAAGGTCTCAAGTAGACACGATTTGCAATATGGCAAGCTGTAGAAATAGCTTCGGCCCAAAACCTCCTCGGTGTGCTATACTCATCTAGCATTGTCCTAGCCATCTCGACTAAGGTTCTGTTCTTCCTTTCCACAACGCCATTCGTTGAGGGCGTGTGGAGAAGAGAACTGATGCTCAATTCGCGCTTCGGCACAAAAAGAGGCAAGCGAGGCATTCTTGAACTCCGTGCCATTGTCACTGCGGATCGCTCTCAAGGCACGAGAAAATTCGAAGCCAAGCGAAGAACAAGATCACGATAAAAACCAAAAGCTTCATCCTTGAAGCAAGAAAGAACACCCAAGTGTATCTCGAGAAATCATCAACTATGACAAGAATGTACCACTTGCCACCAATTGATCGAACCTAGCAGACCAACAAGATCCATATGAAGCAATCGTCCCGGTCCGTCGGTCATGACCAAAGTCTTTGAAGGGTGTGAGGCGGCAACTTGCTTGCCATGCCTGTGGCGCACATCAAACATCCTTGACGGCTTTGAGTTTGGGCAACCTCTCATGAGATCAAGGTTGCTAACTCGCGTCGGATGATCAAAACCAATGTGCCCCAAACGTGGTGCCAAAGCGAACTCGAAGAAGGTGTAAACAAACATTTAAGAGAACCACCAAAGATTCGAAAAATCAGCTCCAAAGATCCTAGCAACTCTATAAATCCCAAAAACGAGCTCACCGTGAGAATCAAGCACCCGACAAGCATTTTCTTAAATATTGTCTCATAACCATCATCAAGAAGTTGTGAGACAGAGTAAGTTAAACCTAAGCTTGTCCACAAGGGCGACGTCCTTTAGGATGAAATTGTCATTCACCCTAATTGTTCTGTTCCTTCAATCCGCCCTTGAGTATTGTCTCCAAAGGTGATGAGGACATCACCTATCGGCCGCGTGAAGGAGGTGAACCATTTTGAGTCTCGGTCATGTGGCGTGAGCAATGGAGTCGACGAACCATGTGTCCTTCCTTCCGCGGTGATCCCGAAAATCAAGGTACAAAGAACGATGTGTCTCAATATGGGGTTAGTTAAACATGACTTGGGAACCCGATCGAGACACACGATCAATGCTGAGTAGTATGCAAAGCGAAGTGCTATCCTTGACTCTATTTGAAATTCATTTGTGAGCAATGGTTACTCTAACATGAGAGTTATCCTGTCTAGGAGCATGAGCATGATTAGCATGTGAAATAAATCCTAAACCAGTTTCTTCCTTTCTAAATTACCATGTCTCACAAAAGCTCTAGGTTGATTAGATGACATTCTAGCAAGATTTTTCTTAGCATTTTCAACCTCACGCCAATGAACTCAACTAAATGCCCATTTTTCTTACAATAGGTGCAATGGTACTTGGTACCACCGAGAAGCACCTTTTGGTGAGCAGATGGTTGGGCAAAGCCTGCAGATTTGAAAGTGATCTTTGCGGGTTGGGTATCAAATTCAACTAAGCCATTTCTCAAAATTTGAATATCATTAGATTTATCACAGGCAAAGTTGTATCCTAACCCTTGCTTCTTATAGGGAGTTTTTGACTTGTCAAGAATCATGTTTAACTGTTTCTTACCTTTAGAAAATCTTTCTAATGTGTCATTAAGGTAAGCAATTTCTTTTCTAAGGTTAACACATGAATCACAAGTTTTAGCATAAAACCTCTTCTTATAAGGAGCAACTTCAAGCTTAAGAACTTCACATGAAGCACAAGTAGCGAATTAATCACGTCCTTAAGCTTGGCATATTTAGCTCTAGCCGCTTCTACAACATCATGTAATTCATGTTCACGTTCTAAGGCATGCAGCAAGAGCTAGATTCAACCACATCAGAAGCAACCAACGTGCTAGACTTTAAGCATTTTTCGCAAGGAGCAGATTTAACTTCAATTAACTCAGTTCTAGCATTTTCAAGTTGTTGCAAAGCAGTATCATGAGCAGATTGCAGTTTAGCTAATTCAGAATGTAAAGCATAGCAGGATGAACATTCATCAGATTCAAGACTCTTAGCATTCACAAGTTCTAATGTGAGTTTCTTTACTTGTGACTCTAACTCCTCATTCTTAGTCATGATGAACTTTAAAGCTTTATCCTGACCTAGCATTTGCTCATAGACAGTTTCACATCTAGCAAAGAGAACATCATAAGAAGGAGATACCTCATTGTTGTCATTGATGTCGTCGGAGTCAGCCATGAAGCACATGCCGGTGAAGTCCTTGGCCTTCCCCTTCTTGTCTTGAGAGAGCTCCTCCTCCTTGTCCTCCTCGCTCGAGTCCACATCACTCAAGGATCGATCTCCAAGAGCGGCAAGAACCGGTGAGCGACCTTCACGAGCTTGGCATCATCAAACTGGACTTGCGCCCCTGAGGCTTCTTCCAAGTGGCTTTTCATCCTTGTGGTTGCTCTTACCTTTCGACAGGGCAATTTGCCGGATGTGATTAAGCTCTCCACACTCATAACAAGTCACGGTACGCCTCTCTTTTGTTTCTCATATTGTTGTAGGCCCTTGTGAACTTCTTAATCAAAAGCGCCATCTCGGGCTCAGAATACTCTCAAGATCCTCTTCTTGAATTGCGATAAAGAAGCAAGTGAAAACTGAAGAGGACTCAAACGACCCATCGAGAGGCTCTCTTGGCGGGTGCGCTACCAAAGCCATCTTACCCTTCTTAGAATGGTCGACTTTACGGATCTCATGAGTCTTGAGCTTGCTATAGAGCAGCTCAAAGTCGATCGAGAAGTTGACATTTTCTGAATGGCGGTAGCCTTTATCTCCACTCCCGGTGTTGATTGCGGCCGGAGATGGATGGCATTTTGGTGTGTAAATTCAATACCAACAGACTTCATCCGATTTATCAACGTGTTGAAGCAGCGAAAATGTCATCGATGCTCTCACCAGACGCATCTCAAATTTGTTATATTCTCTTTATAGACTGCTGACGCACTTGTTTGATTTGGGAAGAACCTCATGATAGGTTTGAGAGTCTTCCAAATCTCATGTGCGATCTCGAGATTGCAAATCCTATCATATTCCTGTCTACCAAGCCCACCATACAGAAAATTCTTTGCCTT
Organism: Ampelocalamus luodianensis; assembly: GCA_036346255.1. Taxonomy (NCBI): domain Eukaryota; kingdom Viridiplantae; phylum Streptophyta; class Magnoliopsida; order Poales; family Poaceae; genus Ampelocalamus; species Ampelocalamus luodianensis. The sequence goes on from CM070628.1 coordinate 6,501,846, forward strand.
ACGGTCATTAGCCAAAGAGCTCGGAAGGTGGCGTAGCAACCTCGTGCAAGATAAGCGGCCTCGAGCAGCTTCCCAAATACCTCGTGGTTCGCTCTCAAGAAAGACACGCATGCGGTTCTTCCAAAAGGCATAGTCGTGCCCATCGAAGATATGCGGTTTGGAAGAGTACTTATCCATCGCCAAAGTTCGGTGACCGGTTAAGATCAAGATTGAACTAACTGTGCTCGATACCACTTGTTGGACCGAAAAGGCGACTAGAGGGGGTGAATAGAGCACGAACTCTTTTTCTCCCAAATTGAATTCAATACGAATCTCACTCCAATAGCTATGAAAGCTATGAAGATCAATCAATCATGCACAATGGAAGACTTGTATTGAATCAACTCAAAACCCCAAAGTAAAATCAACACAAAAGCAAAACACGAAGACACCGCGGTCGACCTCTCACGGGCGATCGGACCGGTCAGTGGCGGTCGAACCGATCAGTGGTCGACCGATACCAGCGGTCGGCCGTTCCCTCGAGCGGTCGACCGATTTCACGGGAGGTCGGACTCTCGTTCGATGAACGATAAAAACGGCGGACAAACCGAACGCAAATTGATCAAACTTTTGATTCGTGCGTCCAAACCGTGAAACTTGACACACAACTTCCTAAGGATGTCGGGAACCTATTCCAAGCAACAATTGTGATAATTCTTGCTCAGGTTCAGACCTTTTACCGTTTGAGCGAAGTTAGGTCAAAACCGAGTGAAAACGAAAATATGATCTTAAGACTTGCACGTGGGTGATTGATGATCTTGATGATCCTAGATGTATTCTCACACGTCACAGCAAGCTAAATCACGTTAAGAAACTAAGCAATAACTCATGGATCAAACAAAGACTCAATTCATCAAAAAGAGAAAGAAAGCACATGAACTCACTTTTGAAGAAACTTTCTTTGGATTGATTTGATCAGTTTACACCACTCCATCAATGGATGGCAAAGACTCAATACATGAGCACGAAATCAAATCCAACTCTCAAGAACCCTAACCTCGCTCCTCCTCTCCCTAAGCAAATTAGGGTTTCAAAAACAATGAAAGGGTCGAAGGGGTGCTGCCACCTCCCTCCTCTATTTATAGTGGAGGCTTAGGGTTTCTAATAGAGTCTCCTAATGGGCTCCGTTAAGGCCCAAAACAAGCGGGTGACACACGCACGCATTTTAAAGCGCCGTGTTCATGTTGTGCGCGGCACTCGCTTGCTCGCCACGTGTAGGTTGATCCAACGGCTCTCATCATGTCGGCAAGTCTCTCCCATCCGGCTCCCACCGAAACCACCATGGCACTTGCACCGACCCCGTGCCGCTTGATTCAACCGATCATGCCGAACCGCCTTCGGTCACCTTTGTCCATCTTGCACCATACTTGAGTCAATGACTTCACCCGCATCGCCGATCGTTTTGAACCTCTCGCTCTCAAGCCTAGTCCCGATCATCCTCGCCGTTGACCGTCGTTGACCACCAAGCAACCCGCACAACAATAGACAAGCAATCGAATCGGGAACAAGTTCTTCACAACTTGACCCACGTTAGTCAAAACATGCATCATGCAACACATATGCTATGAAATCCACGAACTTGACCTAACAAGCAACCATCGCCGCCACACAAAGCGACGACTTAAAAAAACCGGTCGATCACAAGATTGGCGTGGCCGGTCGTATACCGCGATCGGCCAATGAAGGCGGTCGACCGCCACAAAGGACTTAGCGAAATTTCAACGCTGAAATCCGCAACCTCTCGGAAATTTAAAACGAATAGAACTTTTGACCGAAGCTCCAAAAATTATGAGACCAAGTGCGAGAGAATCTCCTCACTTGCCTACACCTCTATTTTTGGCCCACCTCAAACTTCAAGGTCACTCAACTTGCGGTCCGATCCGCTCAACGACGGCCGGTCGGACCAAATCGGTCGGACCGCACCGACTGGCCGATCGGACGCAAAGACAATTCACGAGGCATGGGCGGTCCGACCGCCACGTGGCGATCGACTACTGAGACTGACGAACACGAACTTTGCCGAAAACTCGTGTTTCCGCAAACCTTCAACGTCATTGCCAATTGACACATCATCCTAAGATCATGAGCATATCCCCATGATATCCACAATGATTGTATCACATCTATGTTTATGAGTTCTTGAATAAATGTTATTTCGTTCCCTGAATGAATCGTTAGTTCTGAAGATCAACGAGTATGTGACTTGTTGGTGAAACTTTTCGACTTATATGATGTCGTTTTAAAAGTATCTCTGGTCGAATGTAACTGGTCGGAACACCAGTGACTCTACGACTAGTGCATGTATTGATTGATGACCATTTTTCACCGGTCATGGATATAGGGATATCGAATCAATAATGTGAACACATGTTAGAGAACATGGGGTTGGATTGACCCACCTTGAGACACTATTGAGGTTGTTATGATCCCGTGTGTCATTAGTTGGTCTCAAGCAATGATGATGTATAATCCTTAGACCTGAGATCAGCATGGTTCCCTACATGTGTAATAGCACTCTTAGAGGTTACCAAACGCTACTCGTAACTGGGTAGTCATAAAGGTAGCTTTCGGGTATGCTATGAAACATACGGAGGGATGTGACTGGTCGGATATAGGATTTGCCCCCTCCTAATATAACAGGAGAGATGTCTCTGAGCCACTCGAAGTGGTCAGATAAACAAAGTGCATGACCATGCCACTAGTGGTCGATGTGTTCGACCACATAAGGTTATCCGACAACTCGACCGAGAAAGTATTGAACAGTCCATGGATGACACATTATCTCACCTGGAGTTCAACCAGATATCGTGAGGCAAAAGGAGAATACTAGAGTAGGTCACTTAGTTCGATCAGGTCCAGACAAGTCGCATGGTGATACGAGCAAGTCGTAGACTGGTCGAACGAAATCACAGAGTGGTCGAAACCTGGTCGTAAGGAGTTACGAATCGTCGTGACCGAATGCGAACTGGTCGTATAGAGATAGGACCTGGTCATAAGTGATGAGGACCTAGTCGTAGATCATATTGCATTAAGGTCCGTCCGATATAATTTGTGTGTATTCGGGAATCATTATGTCCTGCTAGGTACCGCTACGACTCGTGGTCGGAAAGGGTTTCTGAGTCAGAATCAATTACACACAAACCTAACGGGTCACACACTTAATGGGTTGGAACAAATCAGTACGAATACGATTCGTCAAACGTGTTCGGATAGGATCCGACACGGAGTGCTATATAAGGAGATGCATGAGGCTATCGTAAGTGGGGGAGATAGATGTGAAGAGACACGTGAGTTGTTTCCACCAAAACCCTAGCCGCCATATTCTTGAGAGAGCCTTCCCGTGCGGCTTGGTGCTAGCACACCGGCGTACGGTTGTTCCTTCTCTAGACGTGTGGATACCGTAGAGGCGCTACTGCGATCACTGTTGCACTGAGGACGATCCGCGATCTTCACAAGGAACTACGGAGGTTGCTGGAGGAGACGATCATCTACGACCACTACATCGGTGCGTTCTTCATCGGACTAGGCTGCTCCGACTCTACTTCCGCTGCACTGCGCGATCGGTGGTAATGATCTGTGATCATCTAACTTGCTTAGCATCTTGGTTTACGTGGTAGAAATTTTGAATTGTTGCTAGCGTAGCCTACCCGTATCCCAACAGGATCGTGGCTCAAAATCTAGGTTATCCACAATCTCACCGTACATGAGATTGGCGATGAAGCCTGATGACAGGTTCCAGTGGAACTGCACTGACTCAGCGACGACGCATATGTGAGGGACCACTATAGAGCGCTTCCAGTAGGTGTCCCACTTGGGCTGAAATACGTACACGCGCCAAGGGCATCCCTCTATGCCGCACTTCACGTCGTAGCATCTTGGGGTAGACTTGACGACGGTGAATGTTCACCGCACCGACAATGCCCAGATTGACCGCATCCTGCACGGCCTCCTTGCATTTGTACATAGCTCCTAGTCTGACCTCGCTCTGGTCGTACTCCCACAGTACACGGGAGACTTCAATGACAACAAGGTTCTTGAACTGGTATGTGTTCTACTCGGATGGAACCGTCTACTGGTCCGCATCATCATCGTCATCGGAACATTCATCTTCGGACAATGCCATGTAGTCCTGGTCTTCGAGATCCATCCTTTGCACTAGGTCTTCCAGCTCCTCCCCCTCGTCAGCAAGACCACTAGCTTGTCTCACTGAAGGAGGTACTTCGGCATAGTCTTCATCGACAAAGCATCAGCAACCCCTTGTAATTCAGCCATTGCATGCGCCGCGCTGGAGTCACCGATTTCTTCCTCGGTCTCAGCAACTCCTACTTGTTCAGACGCGAATGCTGGAGTGGGTTTGGCATAAGCCTGGACCAGAAGGACCAATTTCCACCCCTCTCCCTCGCCATGCGTACATACGACCGCCATGAATTTGTTCCCTTTAGTTGCACTAACTTCCAATACGTGAGCTGTCCTACCCAGGGGGCAAGGTAACTCAATGTCAGATCGTACACATCACGGTCCACTTGGAACGTATGGAACAACCACCGCATCACAGCGCCGAATGTACGCTGCTCAAGTTTTGGTAGGGGCACGTCCGTTGACTAAAAATAACTCAAATCAACTCCCTCGGGACCCTCCATAATAATCCCTCGCCCATAGTAAATTTGGAAATTGGCGACGTTAAACATATTTTACGCACTACAGTGTAAAGAACATTTACACGATAAACTACATATCTACAACTAAATAGCCCACAAAAAAAGTATGTAAAACGGACTTCACTACGTAACCGTACATCAAAAACCATGTAATCCATTCTGTTAAGAAAATTACCCGAGAGGTAGGCAACTGGACGAACAGCGCTTCGCTAGCTTTTCTCCTCCTTTCTCTTGTGTCCTTCTCTTTTTTCTGAATAAAACTGAGTCCTGTGTGGAATTTTGAGGGTTCCAAGAGGGGTCAAGGCTTGTCGCCAGTTCAACTGGCGACAAGAAGCTATCGCCGTTTAAATAGCTCAACCACAACAAGGGGTTCAACTGGCGACAGGGATTTATTTTTGTAACTTAGTGCGGTGGCTATTTATTGTTGTAAATATCTTTTCACAATATGTCGTGTATTGTTGTACTAAGGTGAATTTTGTAAGATTTTTTTGAGGACAATTGAGGTATTAATGATTTGTAAGTACGAAAGCAAGTGATATTACAATGCGTCTGGGAATTCATGCACAACTCCCTTGGAGAACTTTCAGGAAATGATGCAACAATAAGAACACGACATTTCATCGGAGAAGGGGGTTACATGGCACGCAGGACAATGAACCGAGGACGGTACACGCATGCCTTTAGGGAAATAGAAACACATCGGATATGTGGACGAATATGGTAGAACTACTGAGTGGAACGTGGCCATTTGCCCCACTCGGCGTGCGCTCTAGTCGCGAGCCTACTCCTCGCACGTCTGTACTCCTCAACTCTTTGAGGTGCCTTTACGGGTCTCGAAATACGCCTAGTTCTCTCAAAGAACCACCACATGTCGAGGGGTGGATCTTGTCGTCGATCCACCGCGGAAGTCGCATAGGGGTGGTAGTCCACGGTGGGTAAAGAGAGTTTGGGCAGAAGAATAGCATAGCACCCCCAATGGTCCACTCATTGGTTGATTTGACGACTTGCAAGCGCCCCGATACCATCGGTTGATTTGACGCGGTGGCGTCCCACACTAGCATAGGGTGGCCCTTCCCAGGGCCCTTCCGCGGCATAGGTGGGGGCGCGCTCGACCCTAATCATTGGGTGTACTACGAGGCAGCTTCCTCAGATCCACCAGTTCCAGAAAAGTTTGGTGTGTGAAAGGCCGCTAACTAGCGGCATGATGGCGAGCGGCGGTCTCATGGGGAGACACCTAGTCCTTCAAAAGGTTGTGGATTTTCTCCCATTCCTTCTCCTTGTCCATGTTTTCTACTTAGTGGTGCTGCTGTGGAGTTGTTGGATGAGTTGCGCCGTATTTATAGCTAGAGCGGACGGAGCCGTAGCCGGGGCTCTCGCCTGGTAAAACGTGCCTCGTCGGGTCACATCGTCTTGAAAAGCTACCTCGTCTGGTCATGTCCTCAGAAAAAGTTGGCTCATCGGGTCACATCGTGCAGAAAAGCTAGCTCGTTTGGTTACGTCCTCAGAAAAAGCTGCCTCATCAGGTCATATAGTCCTAAAAAGCTGGCTCATCGGGTCACATCGTCCTCAAAAGCCACACAAAATAATCAGACCGCGATTGAGTGCATGAAGGTCAGAACTACACGTACCTCGGAAGCCAGTCTCGGTGCAGCCTCCATGCCCTGATAGGCGTGCGTAGCCGAAACGCACCAAGCTCTATCGCGCCTCCACCCTGGGACCACGGTACTTAAGCGCGCTACGTGACGCGCCAATCACCGGTCAAGTAACTCGTAGTGGCTCGCGCCTACCATACCTGAAAATGTAGCAATAAACAAAGTTTATATTTTTTTTTCGTGCATCTTTACATAGCCTATGTAGCAACTACGAATTTTCTTTACAAATTTAATACATATCATGCTATTTTTCTAGTTTAAATGGTATTTTCGGCACTGCCTCCATGCCCTGATAGGCGTGCGTAGCCGAAACGCACCAAGCTCTATCGGCGCCTCGCCCTCCGGGGGGACCACGGTACTGAGGCGGCTACGGTGACGCGCGTCAATCACCGGGTCAAGTAACTCGTAGTGGCTCGCGTCTACCATACCTGAAAATGTAGCAATAAACAAAGTTTATATTTTTTCGTGCATCTTTACATAGCCTATGTAGCAACTACGAATTTTCTTTACAAATTTAATACATATCATGCTATTTTTCTAGTTTAAATGGTATTTTCGGCACTAACAAGATATTTACCACAAGACTAACACAATAATAATAAAAAGACTAACAAAATAATAACCGTGCACAAATAGAAACGTAAATAATTACTCCATTTAGCTACTCTATACATTTTTTACAGATTTATAGCTGGCATCTTCCTATTTCTGCAGAAATATCATAAATCGTTCGAGTATTGCAACATTCCTAATATGTGCATGACGAACTACATAATTTCATTATTTTTGCAAATATTCTTATTGCTCTTTTGACCTACTCAGCTACTCCGGAATTTCTTTACAATTTTGAAATGTGTCATGCAATTCTTCTAGTTTAAAAGAGAATTCCTACATTAATAATATAACTACAGCGGTAAACCAGCGCCATACTCAATTCTATGTCGCTATTCTATGTCGCTACATAACTCAAAATATGTACTACACAATTTGACTATATTTATCTAACCTACTCAATTCTATGTCGTTATTTTTGTTTGCTAACCTACAAGGTTTTGACATAACGTACACAATTTCATAAAAATATACCTGCAAGATGATCGATCGAAACTGATGCTCTGTCAATCTCTCTCCTCCGCGACGAACCAGCAGAGCTTTGCTACTTTTTTTCTCTCCCTCTCGAACTCTCTCTTCTTTTTTTCTGGAATTAAAATCAATCTGGACTGATTTTTGGCGATATTTATAGTCGGGTCCCTGTCGCCAGGACCTATCGCCAGTTGAACTGGCGACAGGGACATATTTTTGTAATTTTTGAGGCGACTATTTATTTTTGTAAATATTTTTAAAAGAATATTATTTTAAAAAAATTCGTGCGGCAAGAGGGGGGACAGATTCATATATAGATCACAAGAAATGTTTGGAATATTTTAAGAGTACATGAGGGTTGTTGGAATACTTATATTGTGAAGCAACTTCTAAAGGTTCGTGCCATCAAATCCTAGCTAGACGTGCAAATATTTAGTTATCTGGTCTTGGGCCGAAATGCTCCTTTTGGACGTTGACGTGTTGTTCTACAAGGCGAGAAGCAGGAAATTGTAACTCTATAAACCTAATGTTTGTGGCACCATTTCAAATCTACATGCAGATAAATCCTTTTAGACACTAAAACTTTTTCAAAGTACTTATTACAACATTTTTATTAAATATTTTTATAGTTCATTTGAAATATCAATATTGTTGTTTTAAATTATACTATAATATGTATAAGGCTTCCTATTTAGAAGTCTTCTGGTTTTTTTATTTATTTATAAGTCACATTAGGGGTGCAATCAGAGCAAATACGGATGGATATCGCTTATCCTGTATCCTATTTCATTTTTTTTTCTCAGAATCAGAGTCGGACATGGACAATGCCGGATATGAATACGAATGTGAATAGTCTCGGTCACAAATACGGGCGAATACATGCCGAACCAAATACAGATTATCTTGGTCATGAATATTTAATCGGATATTGTGTCAAAACAGAAACCATACATGCCGCACTTATAAAGATCAATCAACCATACTAGATGTAAAAAATGCAACTACATTAACAATTCAACAAGCAATTAATTTAACTATATTACACTATCACAGAGACTAGTTAAAGAAATATTAGCAAGTCATAGTGATAGCAGTACAAAAGATGTCCGAAATATAACTAACCATTCTACACAACAAGACAGATACAACATATACAAAATCCACATATCAATATCAATAACTAGTTAGAGATACACAGAATGTTGACTGCAGACACAACACACGAAGCAGCAGCATGACAAACACCGACGTGACATAGAATTCGAGGTTGGCGACTGGGTTCGGCATCGCCTTGATCATCGGCATGCTACATCACTTGCTGTCCACACCCATGGCAAGCTTACTCCCTGATATTATGGTCTGTATCAAAGCACGGAGCGCATTGGGTATCTGGGTCCATCGCCTACAAGCTTTGTCTTCAAACAACGCCCGCATCCATGATGTCTTCCACGTGGCCTTGCTCAAACACTATCATGGGGAGCCGCCAAACACTCTGCCAACACTTCCTCCATTGGAGCATGGCCGTGTCATTCCTTAACCGGAGTCCGTGCTTCGCGCCCGCCTTATGTCAGATCCAACTTGGAATCTGACTGAATCAAAATGAAACAGAGAGATAAACAAAGATAAACAGCTAAGAACCCTAAAAGCTAAGAGAAACTAGATATGGCATAATACTTGGGATGCCTTTTCTATTCCATTTTCTAGTTTATATCGCTAGCGATTACATTGTTCTGACATAAAGCATCCAGTGAATCAATTCACCTATGGATGTACTATTTACTGAAGATAAAACAGCTAAAACGAAAACAACAATACTGTAACTATTTTGTTCAAGCTGAAGCGTTGATCTCCAACTGAAACGGTATCGCCGAATCTCAGCTCTCCATTCTTCTTTACACGCCTTCTTCAGTTTCCCTGCTGCTGACTTCTTCAGAGTCCTTCAGATCAGCAGTCATGACAGTTCTTCCCCCTCAAATTCCCACTTGCCCTCAAGTGTGAGCATCTGAGAACCACGATCTGATGGTTCGGGTGTAAAATTCTAGAAAGGTCATCTTGATAAAATCTTCATCTTCCCAAGTTGCATCTCTGGGGTAGGTTCAACCACTGAATTAACCACTGGGTTACCAAGGATGTATTCCTTGGTAGTGATCTGGTTTCCAGAACCTAAAGTGGCTTAGTCTTAATTCTTCCATCTTCGCCAACTAGTGGGAATTCTGGATTAGGAATACCTTTAGGTCCGCAATGCTTCTTGAGCTAGCTGACATGAAACACCGGGTGTATACCCACATTGTCAGGGAGTTGTAACTTATATGCTACCTTGCCTATTTTGTGCATTACCATGAAAGGACCATAAAACTTGCTAGCCAGCTTTAATGCTTGTTTAAGCCCAAATGTCGCAGTTCTATAAGGTTGCATTTTTAGGTAAATGATATCACCTACTGAAAACTGCCTCTCAACCCTATTCATGTATGCATACTTCATTCGAGCTTGAGCTTGGCTTAGGTTATCCTTGAACCTACTTAACATGGTTTGTTTCTCTTCTAAAACCTTCCTTGCCTCTTCATCCTCTGGCTCGGGCACAACAACTTCATTGATTAATGGTGGAGGAAACCCATAAAGTGCCTGAAAGGGGAAACTTTCAGTGAAGTATGGAATGTGGTGTTATACCACCATTCAGCAAGAGACAACCAAGATACCCATTTTTTTGGTTCCAGGAATGCCATACATCTCATATATGATTCCACACATTGATTAACTCTCTCCGTTTGCTCGTCCGATTGAGAATGATAGGCAGTACTGAATCTCAATTGCACCTTCAGAGATTGTATAGCTTTACCCACAAGAGATAAATCAACTTATAATACCGACCAAGACACGCTTCCGAAGGCATACAACTAAGTGATTATCACAAGGCCTTTACAAAGCTTCTTCTTCACCCAGTTCTGTCGCTAAAGTTTCAACACTAAATGTCTCACTGACCAGACAAGGCCCCCTCTTGCGCCATTGTGAGTATATGTCTATCCCGCAACTCACACTTCCAAGATAGAATCGAAACTAAGACATTGCTAATTAATTTGCCAGGTCCGTCCCATATCAGACATGTGATTTTATGATTAAGGCACAGTTCAATGGCGTACAAGATTAAGTCCTTGACAAGTTACTCAAACGAGTCTACCACAAACCCACAACGTGCTAACCGCACCGCATTTACTTCACAATCGCTCGCCCGAGTAGAAATCATTTTTGTTCAACCAGGACCAATGAGATATCCTGTCATGGTACACAAATTTTAACAACAGTGGCTACCCTCCATACTTCCATATCTCATTAAGTTAAATTTAACATTATTGAACATGTGATCATGAGCCCATCGTAACTAAGCATGACTAAGCATAAGTACGATACCCATGTTGGTGATACAATTATTTCCAACTGATATTAACCATCCTAAGGTGACAAGTGGTTCATGGTATTCAAAAGTTCAATGGAGACATAATGACAAATAGGTAATAGCTGATCCCAAAATAGTTGAAATAAAGATAGCATACAATTGATATAAAACAATATACTTTTGAAATTATAGGTTCAACATGATCAAAGAACTATGACTTGCCTTGGCTTTAGCTTTGCTCAGTCACCATACTTGGGTCTTCAAAGTTTGTTTCTGCTCCTGTTCTGTGAAATAGATTGTCTAACGAGAGAGAAAACAATAGGTGAAGTACAAATAAATCTAAAAGAAATTCAAATAAAATCCAAAAATAGTTTTAAAAAAACCAACTCTAAAAGAAAGAGCTAGATTTTAGATGAATTAGGAATTTGAATGGACTAAATCGGAGTTCAAACAAAGGAGAAAGGACTATCATAAGATTTGCCGAAAAATAAAAAGAGAGAGAGACATGAATATTCTTTGGAATATTCCTTCGGTTGGAAAAATAAAATAAAAAGAATTTGGGACTTACAAGTGGGGTCCATATGTAAGTGAGAGAGAAAAGACTATTATGAAATTTAGAATTTTCTTTCAAAAGGAAATTCCAGATTACCGTGTCAGCATGACATCAGTAGAGATTTTGATTTTCTACTGAATAAAATTTCTAAAGAAAAATGTATGGATCAAGTCCATGGACTTGCTTCGGGTTTATGGTGGATTGGGTGTATAGATTTAAGTGGAAGACAAGCGGGTTCTACCTGTCATTGGGTTTAGGATTTTTGAGCAATGCCACACAGACGACACATAGGCAATACGGTTGAGGTGGCGCATGAGGTGGAGGGTGAAGTGGAGGTGAAGTGGCAGAGAGAGACATAGAAGGAAGATGGCAGGAAGATGGCCGACGGCAAGGCGCTAGTGCGATGGCAAACGCGGCGAGGCAGGTCAGGCCGAAGGCAAAAACGGATTCCCAAGGATGAGGCAATTCTTCGGGTGGCAGCGGCTCAGCAAAGGCGGCGGAGGTAGCTCGGGTGTGAGACGAACTTGGTGCTTTGGTGGCGTCGGAGAAAATCAAGAGGAGCACCAGCTAGGCGAGGAGATGGGGAACACCATGGGATGCTTGGGGTGGCCAAAGAAGGATGGAGGTGGCGGCGGATTGATGACCGATGTCGGAGAAGAACGACGACGACGGCGGGGTGGCACAGTGGCGGAGAGAGAGATAAAAGAGAGGGAAATGGATAAGTATAGCGTAGAACGCGTGAGGTGACACGCTCGGGATGGTTAAGAGGCTCACCGGTGAGTAGATCGAAGCAGGGTGGCAGTGGCTGGATTTGGGAGGATGGTGTCGACGAGGTTCCTGTGGCACTCTAGCAAATAGGAAGGGAGCACCTCGAAGAATGAGGCGAGGTGATTCCAAAGGAGAAGACAATGCGGTCGGAGAGGCACTAACGATGAAGAATTCTAACGAGGACGAAGCTTCGGCGACGACGGGCTTGTCGACAAATTCCAGAGCAACGAGGGTAAATCAAGAGAAACCGACTTGGGGATTTAGAGGAGGAGACTAATGTGCATCTCGTGACGTGGGTGGCGAGCTTATAGAGGGCTGGGGAAGGAGTGTTTGAGTAAAGCATGAATGTGCTGCTTCGTACGAGACTCAAACACAAACTAGAGTTCGGATCGGGAAGAAGAAGGTGCTGGCGTGGCACTGGTAGAAGGGTCCACCCGACCAAGGTTGTCACGGCGCCCTTGGCGACCTTGGCGACCAGGACGCCTAATCGTCGAGGCGGGCGCCTAGTCGTCCTCTAGGCGAGGCTAGGCGAGCTAAGACGGTTCAATTGACGAGTACTTGACTACTTGACTAAAACAACAAATTAGAGAGAGGTCAATGACAATTGCATACCTTGATGAGTCTGCCATTCTTTTGCTCTTTTTGCAGGTAGCCAAGCACCCCCATCCAAGATGAAGTTGTAGAGAGAAACAATAGAGAGCGCTCGAGCGGCTTCAGAACAATACAAGATCAAAGCCATTGAAGCCATATGTTCCTACCATTGAGAAAAATAGCAAACATTAGCATGTAAAGTTGTAAAATGGTTGCCAAATACTAAAGAATTGAGCATTGACTATTGTAATTTCATTTTTGTAAACTTGAAATAATGAAATGAAAGAAGCTTTTGAGTCGTCATGATGAAATGAAATGAAATGAAATAAACATTGCCAAGATAGACCATCACATAGTAGTACTACTTCATAGTGCATCACAAAGTTAAAGATAAAGAGTCAAAGACAATCAACGTTACAAAACAACTACAACTATCCATCAAGGCATCAATAATCATAATATGAAATCGCATCATCTTCTCCATAGCCTGCAACACCACTTTGTGCATTGTCATGAGTAGGAGTTGGAGGAGATTCGATGTAGTCATCCTCAATCTCTTCATCATCCATCTCCAAATGTGCATCAAGTTTGTTCCCTCTCCTACCTCCTTCCTCTTCAACCGGCCTTGAGCTTGAACCTACAACATCCCCACGACGCCGCTGTATATAACCAATTTGACCACCTGTGGCATGGGTTTGCCTAGGTAGATTGTGACCATGGAGCGCACTAGATGCACCCATAACCTCATCAACAAGTGCCCAATCCAAAGTTTCCGACTCTGTCTCATGGACATCTTCAGCACCCGCATCAATCCAGTCGGTGTTCCACTCACACTCATCAAAGACCAATGGGTTAAAGTTGTTCCCCTTTACACGCATCTTTTGAAATCTTTCAGCGATCTTTTGGTTGTATTTGATATAAACCAAATCATTCAACCTTTGGTGCTCCAGCCGATTCCTTCTCTTTGAATGTATCTAAAAGGAATAATAACCAAAAAAAAAATCAAGAGTCAAGATTCAAGAGAACATTAAACAAATTCAATTAGACAATTATTATTATACATTACTTAGTACTAGACTACTAGTTAGTAACTACTTACAAATTCAAAGGTGCTCCAATCGCACTCACACCCGGAAGACGAAGCACAAAGAGCAAGAAGACGCTTTGCAAATAGTTGAAGGTCTGATGCGTCGCCACCATATGCATCTCACCAATCAACTACAATAATGCAAAAGGCATAATTCATGAAACAATAAAATTGAATATGCCAAATTGAAATCAAAATTGAGTACTTACGTGGGCTCATTTTTCCTTGACTTGATATTGCTAGTGCCTTTCCAAAGCAAGCTCGCTTTTTCTCATAATGATTAGCTTGGGTAGATATCTTTGTGGCAAGTTCCTCTTCGTCTTGACCAACCATATTGGAAAGAACATCATTGAAATTGTCTCTTAGCTTTCGGGCACATGTACTATCTTTCTCTTTGAATGCATAAAATTTATTTGGATTCAAGTACAATGCTGCCCCATATAGTTTCACTTCCATTTGGTCTGTCCACAGCCTCTCAATAATGCCAATCACACGGTCAAGGAAAGCCTTGCCCTGCAAGGCTTCCTTTATTTTCTCCTTGGCAACATCCATAGCTACCAAAACCTCCGGCATCGCTGGGTTCTCATCACCATCAACGATCCTCAACACAGTAACTAGTGGTTGTGTTGCTCTTTTGGAGCATTACACAACGTTCCAAAAATTAGTAGAGAGCACAATTTCAGCTACATTCTTCTCCACTTGTGATTTGGCCAATTTGCACCTATTCCAATCATCATCCACAAAGAGATTTCTCAATGCAGCCCTATGCTTGAACAAACTCTGCAAGGTTAGGAAAGATGTGATGAATCGAGTGGCTGCTGGCCTCACAAGATCATAGCCTCCTGTCTTATCCCTCATTGCATCAAGAAGCTTCCCATGCCTATAGATAAAAGTGGTGACATGCTTGGCTTTGGTAATGCAACTATTGAACTCAGGTATCTTACCAATTTCCTCCAACATGAGGTCTATGCAATGGGCAACACATGGGGTCCAAAATAGGGTAGGGATTCTGCCATTAGAAGTCCGCTCTCGCCTTGAAGTTGGCACCATTGTCACTGATCACTTGAACAACATTTTGAATGCCAACATCCTCAATTCTCTTCTGTAGTAAGTCAGCTAGCATGTTTGCATCGGCCACCTGACTTGATGCATCAACAGACTCTAGGAAGAAAGTCCCATCTGGGCTGTTCGCAAGGAAATTAATCAAATACCGTCCTCTTTTATTAGTCCACCCATCTGACATGATAGTGCAGCCATACTCCTTCCAAACTAACTCATGTGTCTTCCTCAGAACCTCTATCTTCTTCTTTGCCTTTTGCAACCCTGGTTTCCTCAACTCATGATAACTTGGACCAATATGGTCGGGCCCAATTTGCCCAATGGCCTCAACCATCACCTCAAAGGACCTTGACTTGGTGACATTGAAGGGTATACCATTCGAGTAGAAAAATCTCCTTTAGTGACCTTAGAGTTGAACTGCTCCATGCATGTTTGCTTCTTCCCCCTTGCATGTCTTTCCTCAACCACCTCATGGGGAAGCTTCCGAAGCATACTAATAACAGATTTAGTTCCCTTCGGAAGCGCCGGAGAAGGTTTCTTGGCATTCTTGGATTGAAGAGCTGCAGCTGCTAGCCTACCTTTTATAGCTGTCCCTAACTTGGAGTTGGGTTTGGTGCACGTGGTGGATGCCCAAGAGAGGCCAAGAGCCTTTTGATGAATGTGTTGCTTCTCCTTGTGGTTGGTCGACTTCCTCGATCTCTTGTGCTTCCTCTTGTGCCTCTTGTACTTGTACATCATCATCACCATCATAATTAATTGGCTTGTTCCTCGCCCCCTTCCTAAGGTAGTCTTGCATTTCTCTCATGATGGTTGTGGTTGTCTTCGAGCATTTCTCTACATCTCCGAAGCCCCCGGCAAGATGTTGTTTAAGCCTTTTGATTCTCGAAGAAACAATCACTCCACAAAGCTTGCATTGGACCTTATCTTTGTTGCCCAAATCGCCAAAAATTGCATCATCACCCAGATCTTTAGACTTTGCCCTTCGTTTAGGATCTTTACTTGGATCATATCGCTCATTCTGCTGCTCGGCTGCCTCAGCATTGTCACCGCCTTGCTCTCTCTGATTTTCCATCAAATGATCAAATTACTCAGTCTGCTGCTGCATATCAGTACAAGAATTAAGTTAGCAACACTAGCAGTCCAGCACACAAATACACAATCACACATTCTTAAATCTTCAGTAATCAGTAGCAACTTGGACTTCATTCAATAGCAGAAGCACTAGCAGTCTAGCATGGAATCATACATTCACAAATCACAATTTCAATTTTCACAATTCACAGTCACACATATCTTACTGACAGTCACTCACATTCACATACTCACATAAGCAGCAGAGGGGAGGAGAAGTAGCGGGGAACAGAGGGGAAAGCAAAGGGAGGGAAGCGACTCGGCGGAGGGGAAAGCAGAGGGAGGGAGAGGGAGGCGGTGCGGGAGGGAGGGAGGTGGCGTGGGACGGCGGGAGCACGCGGGAGGGAGAGAGGTGGCGCGGGACGGGACGGGAGGGAGGCAGCGCGGCGGGAGGGAGGTAGCGCGGGAGGAGGGAGGGAGGACGGCGCGGGAGCTCGAGAGGAGGCGGCCCGGCGGGAGGGAGGCAGCGCGGAAGGGAGGGAGGCGGCGCGGCGGGAGTGCGGAAGGGAGGGGGAGGGAGGGGGTGGCGGGAGTGGAGGGAGAGGAGCAGAGGGAGTGGAGGAGAGGAGAGGGCATAGGTGTACCTGGCCGCGTGGAGGGGAGCTGATGGGCGGCGACGGCTAGCCGGCAGCTAGGGTTCGGGGCGTTCGGCGCTTGGCTTCGGGCCTTCGGCCTCGCTTCCCCAATCGAGCGAATCTTGTGCCAGGTACTCTTAGAGTCTTCGGCTTCGGGCCTTATCCCCCTCTTCGGACTCAACAAAGCGCCCGCCCAGACCGACGCCTCAGACGCTTCGACGACGCCACGGACGCCTCGGTGACCTGGGCACCCGCCTAGATGGCCAAGGCGAGGCGTTCCTCTGCGGCGTCCCCTCTGTGGCACCTGGACGCCTAGGTGACAACTTGGCGACGATTTGGCGACACCGTGACAACCATGCACCCGACAGAGAAAGGAGAGAGAGGGAGAGATAGCTGGTTCAGATAGGCTGTGCGCGGGAAGAAAGAGCGGGAGCAGCTGGGCCGACTGGGAAAAGAAGAAAGGTGGGGAAAAGAAAAGCTCAGGAAGGAAAAGAAAGGTGGTCCGAAGGGAAAATCCGAAATTAAATTGATTTTTAAATTTAGAAATTGAATTAAATAAAACTAAGCTCAATTAAATAACAAATAAATTCCAAAAAATCCTAGAAAATTCCAAAACATTCTCTAGAACTCAAGGAACCCAAATAAAATAACTTTTAATTTAATTGAAATTTAAATTAATCACATTAATTTTTTATTAATTTATGAAAATTTAAATTGAGCTTTGACTTAAACAAGAAAATTCAAATGGTTACTTTTGTTTTTAAAAGCTTCAAAAACACTCCAAATTTTGGGATGTTACATGAGGCTAAAGTCCAGTTAGTGTTATGTGTTTGTTGTAGCAATGAGGATTTTTGTTGCAATAGGTGATTTGAATGTTGGTACTATATCTTTTGGATGTTGCAATAGCAGATTCTTGAGGTGGTTTTTGTTCTCATTGCAATTGTTGCTACTTACTTGTTGCCTCCTTCCTCTCGACTTGTTGTATATGATTTGGAATTTTGTTGTGACATATTTTCTTCATTGTTGCGAGAATTATTTTGTTATGTTGCGATGTGCCTTCCAAAAATGTAGTAGGATTGCCAATTGTTGCACATTTTGTTTTTCAAATATGGTATTTCAATTTTGTTGCAAATATTGTATCCGATTGTTGCATGAGTAATCATAAAATGTTACAGCTGTTCTTTTCAAATGTTGTAGTATTGCGATATTGTAAATTTCTTTTGTTTGTGATTTCTGAACTATTTTTAAAATCTAGCTAAGTTATTTACTCATGGTTGAATCCAATTTTAGAGAGAAGATATTTTTTTCATCAATTTTCTATTTTTGTATATTTTGTTGCACATGGTGATTACAAATGTTGCATACAGTGTTCACCGATGTTACATGGGGGATTTTGTTGATGTCGGAAGCCTAGGCGACGGGCGAGATCAGGCAGAGTTATGGGGGGTTTTGCAGCTGTTTGAGGCGCGCGAGATGGACGGCTGAGTAACATCGCACGAAATCGGACGATGTAGCATGGCGTACAGCGCTATCGCTCAAACCGTACGTCCGAGCGCTAGTTGCATCCATGCATTCAAGTAGTGTAGGTCGCGACATTTGTGCAAGTTAGCACTCAAGTAGTATCTCCGAAGAAATAGTACCATATTTCATTGGCCAAATTGGCTACATAACACTCAACTTTTGTGTCCTTAGCTATTGAATACCTAAAAATTATGTCCTACCCAAAAGACACTAAAAATTTATAGCTCTTTGTTGTTAAACATTTAGACCATTAAAATATCATTTTCGGGCTGAAGATGAGAGAGAAAACAAGTGAAAAGTCTATTTTGCCCTTCCATCTCCTTCTTCTTTCTTCTCTTCCCTTCTTCCCCGCCACGACCTCCTCCTCCCTGGCCTTCCGCCACCCTAGCCTCCATCCTCTAAGCCCTAACCTTAGGAGCCGAAGTCGCCGTGGGTCGCGGATTCGGAGCTCAAAGCCATCGCCCACTGCAACTTTCGTCGTCGTCTTCTGACGCCAACGGTGAATATCGGTCCTCGCCGCCGCCACCTTCATCTTCGTCGCCCTGATCTACCCCATCGCCTCCTCGGTGTCGTCGTCTCGCCACCGTAGCCCCTCCGCCGCCGTAGCCGTAGCGTCATCGCCGTCGCTTTTTCCTCGCCGCCGGTCGCCTCTGTCCTCCCCCGACCTCCGCGTGCGGCCAGATAGCTTTGTCATCGTCTCGTCTCCCTGACCCACTGCTCCAAGCCAGCCGAGTTGCAGCCGTTCCCCGTCGTCACCGCAAGCCCGAACTCCGCTGCCACCTCCGACAACCATCGGTCTCCGCGCACCGCTCGTCATCTTCGTCGTCGCCTCCATGTCGTTTTCCGCTGCTTCGCGTCCTGGATCTCGCAGTCGTTCACCGTCGATGCCCTCGCCGATGTTGCACCGCCGCTCACTGTGCCTTTGGTTCCCGTGTGCCACATTGTGCGTTGAGGGCATTGAGATCATTTTACAAAGTTTCTATCTCCTAATCAGTCGGATATATTATTTTAATAAGAGTGTCTAACAACAAAGAGCCATGAATGTTTAGTGTCTTTTGATCGAGACACGATTTTTAGGTGTCCAGTAGCTAAGAACACAAAAGTTAACATAAAAGTTAGTGTCATATAGCCAATTTGCCTATTTAATTTGGCCAACAATAAACAGCCCAGTGAAGCTGATATATATGTTGTTCGATCCATGTCCCATTCGCACTTTCGCAGTATCGCAGAATGAACAGTTAACCAGAACTCACGCGATAACGACTGAAATAATCCCATTGCCCTCCGCTGTGGAGAGACGATGTGCTTCCACTGCCTTGATAAATATCAGACTCCCGACGTTGCAACGAAGCGGATAAAGATTCTGACGATTGGCTGGCGCTGCTCCAGCTTCACCGTTCTACCGTGTGCCCCACTGAAAAAGACCGACACCCGCCCGGCGCAAAAGGTGCTCAGCACTTCGCGTGTCCGCTCCGCCACCGGCCACCATCCACCACCGCCCAAAGACATAGTTTTTCTAAGCACACCATTGTGATGTTGTAAGTTTTTCTTCATTTCATAATCAGAAATGTGTTCCTTTCCTTTTCATAGGCTTCTAGCTACGCACAAACAATTGATCTCAGCCATGGATAGCTTCGCACGTTCAATTTGAGCCATGATCTACGTTCACCTGATCTGAACCATCCAATAAAAGTTAGTAAGGACGACGTTGCCCGTAGCGTATGCTGAGTTCAGCAACAAGTCAAGAGTTGATGAGGATCGCAAAGTGGAAAGTACATTTTTGTCTATGATCGCTTGAATACATAATTTTTATATAGTCAATCTAGATAGGTACGTATCGGTGAAAGTTTGACAGCACGGATTTGAGGACGTCAAATACAAAAGAACGGAGGGGATATAACTTTTAAGATTTGAATTTGCAATGCTTTTGACTGAAAAATTGCAAGTGAATCACCATGAAAACAGCACAAACCGCAACTATTTCACAACATAATCTAGAGTTGCTGAGAACATCTCTGGTGTGGTAGTAGAGTTGTGGGTACATGCGGGTACACTTCAGTAGGAATTTTGTGAGATTCGTGGGTTTATCCCTAGCCTTCGTATGTTTAGTTATGTGCTAAGGAGACGCACTCGTGTGTGTCCGTGGTGGTGGTGTGTAGACGTGTATGTCTTCCTTATAATCGAAAAAAATCTGGAGTTGCTAACTCCCGAAATATACAAATATATCACGAGGACACAACACTAACCAGTGACGGAGCTTGAGTAAAATCTCAAGGGGAGTCAAAGATCAAAGTAAATTACCACCAGCAGGACTCAAGATTATAAGAAGAATCAACTCAATCAACCAAGACAATACAACATCAATAAGATTCAAAAGCACATTAATCATTACTGGTTGCACGCCCTGCGCGGCACACAGACTTGACTCTCCGACCATTGGTTGCGCATCTGTCGTCGCCGTCGGGCCCAGCCGCGGCAAGCCCGCGACGCACCAGCGTCCAACGCCTTGTCTGCTGCTTTCGTGCTTCGTCACCGTCTGACGCCGCACGATTGAAGTCATTGTCTCGCTAAGTAGTGCCGTAACTAGTAGTAAGTAATAACAGTGAGGCTTATAGATGAATCTAACCTAATTAAATTGGGTTGACTGTAGACTGCATATACGCTTTTAATTTATTTATTTTTCTAAAATGCCAGGCGCTGTTTTTCTTTTTTTTTTTGTCTGAAATGCCGGGCCGAGCCGATCCTCCGTCCCTCACGCTAGCTCTTGAGCTCTTGGCAATACAGAAACATCTCTCCACAAATACAGAACAATCCAGGGGTGTATCCACAAAAGCTCCCTCAGTCCTTAACCGGAATCGCCGCGAACCAATCCGGCGCCGCTACAACTAACCCCACACGCGCAGGCTTTATTCGCCACCACCCCTGTTCCCACTTCACTTCCCATCTATCCTCTCCGAGACGCCACACGGCACACAGCGACGCGAGCCACATGGCTTCTTCCACCACGGCCGCCGCGTTCACCTGCCTCCTCCCCGCCGCGCCGGCCACGCGGCTCCCTCCCGCCGCCGCCGCCTTCGTGCGCCTCCCGGCTCACTGGACGACCTGGCGTAGGGCGGCGGTCCCCGTCGCTGCGCCGCGGCCGCGCAGGTGGGCGCCCGGCGTTGCCTACGCCACCGAGAAGAGCATCCACGACTTCACCGTGAAGGTGACATTTTTCTCAAAGTCATATCACAGCCTCGCGATTATCGCGATAATTTGCTGTTGTGAATTGCTTTAGCGGATGCATTGCGTGTGACAGGCGCGCTGGGTCAAATCGTTCGAACGGGAGTCATGGATGGCATGCTTGGAAATTTTCAAAATTTCGACGATATTGTTTTGTTGCTTGTTGCGGTATCACGTATTTGATGTGGTGTTGTTGAGGTAGGTGGGGAGTGTTGTAACCATATATTGATGGATAGCATTCTAAATTTTTGTAGTGTTGTTGAACGTGTGTGAAATTACTCAGATCAGGTGAACGTAATCGAAGTTTTGTGATTACAAATTAAAGTGTTACAACGTTAGCTACCAGGGATGCAATGTATTGGAACTATAGGTTGAATGGCGTTCTAATTTTTCTGAATCTAGAAGATGAAAAGTATGCTATGTATGCTTGTTCTGGCACTATGATGGTACCATTCCATATGAAATGCATACACGGAAGAATTTCTTTTGATGGATATAATCGTTTGTTGGGATGTATTCGTAAACAAGATATATTGTACAGAATCAACTTTTTCTTATCAGATACATGCTTATGATACAAATAAGTTCTGCATCTGAGTTTAGCACTTAAGCTTTAAGATGTCAGTGCTGAAATCACCATGGATGTTACCTTTTGAGAATTCCATATGTTTATTAATGCCCTAGTTCTGATGCATGTGAGCTAGTAGCATATTCCGGTTTGTTATTTAAACTTGACTTCAAACAACTTTTTTTGCTGTAGTTAATGTGCACGCGAAGTTCTAAGGTAAATGTTTGAAAGTTTATATTTGGATTTAGGAAATCCATCTAGTCCTACACTTGATAAACCTATTTACCATCTATGTGCTAGACTGCTAGTACATGGGATAAACATATTAGCGTGGTTAGTTGCAGACTAATTAAATTGCACATGCAGGACATGTTCAGGCAGAGTCACAGTCAAAACAAGTACGATGAAAAGAGTGAATATTAGAAATTCTAAGGGATACCATTTATTTAGTGGTGAAATTTAACTTTTATGAAACTGGCAGTGGCGCATTTTGACTCCCTTATTGTACTGTGTTCATCTTTGTTCTAAGTAACATGTAGTTGGGGATTTTTTGGCTGTTTTTTAGTATGATACTTTTATTCCCCTAGTGCATTTTCCCACGTATTTTAATTTGTCATCATCTTATATGTCGAATTATTGATACATGAAGGAATCAGTATACCTTTGTAAGGGGATTAAATATGTACGATTTCAACTTTTGCGCCTGAAAAAAATTGCTCTCCATTGCGCAGGACATCGATGGAAAAGATGTTTCTCTTAGCAAGTTCAAGGGAAAGGCGCTGCTAATTGTTAATGTTGCTTCTCAATGGTAATTTCCTTGATAAATTGTTCGCCTAATGCCCAGTATAGTAAGTTATTCAATATTGTGCATTAATTGCATTCTTCTGTGAATTCCAGTGGCCTGACAACAGCAAATTACACTGAACTATCTCATCTTTATGAGAAGTACAAGACTCAAGGTAATCTGCATTTCTGGTTTAGGTTTTGTTTACACTGAACTATAGCTCGCTGATTTATTAGTTTAGGAAATCGATCACTATAAATTATGTAGAGTTGCTGGATCCTTTCATAAGTATGTCCGATCATAATTACATTATAAAAGCTTACATCCCTTTTCACGCTTCCTGCTTTCATATCATTTTTTATGCTATTGCCGGTAATCCTTTTTTTCCTCCTAAGTATGTCATTGCAACATTGTCATGCTGCCTACCTGTGCATTTTCTGGGGTGTAGACATGTAGTAAATGAAGTTTGATCAGTTCCCAATCATTGGTCAATCGTCCCTTGATCATGTGCTCTTTATATTATGGAGCTATATGAAACATTTCTTAGGTCATTCCCTCTTGTTATGCTCCTCCTCATCTCTACATGCAACTGACCTGACCTTGGGAATTTAGGATGCCTCTGCTTGGATCAATAAACTATCTGAAGTGCATAAGAAACTAACATATAACTACTCACCAAACAGGCAAACACTTATCTTTCTCTTTTTAAGTCTCCAGTTGGCATGTCATGAACATGGATTTCACAGATCATAGTAGACTTTATATCTCATACATTTTGTTAGTCTAATACTTTATTTAAATTGCAGGATTTGAGATTCTGGCGTTTCCATGCAATCAATTTGGTGCACAAGAACCTGGATCAAATCCGCAGATAAAGCAGTTTGCTTGTACAAGGTTTAAAGCTGAATTTCCTATTTTTGACAAGGTATGATAACTCCAGCTTAAGAAGCAATATATTCAATATCTCCTGCCAATTGCTGCCAACTAATGAGACATGAATACATGATGCATTTCTTGTACTTGTACATACAATGGCAGGTTGATGTCAATGGACCTAATACAGCCCCTATTTATAAGTTTCTTAAGTCTAGTGCTGGAGGATTTTTGGGTGATCTAGTGAAGTGGAATTTTGAGAAGTTCTTAGTGGAAAAAAATGGCAAAGTTGTGGAGAGATACCCACCTACAACTTCACCGTTCCAGATTGAGGTGCGTGAATTTTTCTGTGGCTTCTAAAAGATTTCAAATATATGCTCATTTGTTCATAGGAATATTCGCTCGTGTCCACACGGGAACCGGCGTCCCCATTAGCAATTTCATGACTGCTTGTCTTTTTTGGCTCTTGATACCGAGGATGAATTCGAAATTGAAATTTTGCAGGTTTACATAACTTTATGTGTATTACATCCATGATTTTTTTTGGATTTTTGAAACATAGCATCATGCTGAAATCGCTAATAGGGACGCCGGTTCCCCTGGACACCAAAACTGCACGAAAAGTGAACATTAACCATTGTGAGCCTACCATGTATGGTACTTTTGGAGGAATCAAGCATATACATATTGTTATTTATATCTCATTAGTGATGGTGAGCTGACCTTAATAATGGCTGAAAAATATTTTGGCGAGTCTGTTTGAACCATGTTGTGGACTATAATATGTCGGTGCCATTTTTTTCATGTTCTTGTAAAACCTTAATCTACAAATGTTTTTGTTTCTTTTATGAAAATCTTCCAACAGCTTTTGGTGGGAGTTACGACATTACTAATAAGTAATTATTATTAATACACAAAGTCCCTTAATAGGTTTTCAATCTTGGGATGTGGGCATCCACCTGAAATTAAACTTGTCCAACGGAACATCAGAACACTAACCCCACAGTCCTAGAACAGCGTTGGGAAGCCTTAGATCTACCTTGAGGGCCCCAGAGGGCTGTATATTCCAAGTGGCACTAGTAGTTCATAACATACAGCTTGGCAGTACTGGGCGTTTGTGTAAGCATAAATGCTGGAAATATAAAGCCCTAGATGTCAGTTGCTCATGATGGTCGATGGGTCACCCACATGGAAGCAGCCCAAGCTTGGCAAGCATGTACATTTTCTTCTGCCTGTCATAGGATTATGTGATTCAGAACTTCAGATGACACGGAAGATAGAACCCTGAACTAAAGCCCACTTCGTTGAAAGTAGACTTATGGTGCTCGCTTTGGTATAAAAAAGTACCAAATTGCAGTACTGAATGGGTTATCACCTGTAGTTGTGTTTCATGTTATCATTATGGAGTGGAAAGCCAGAGTCCATCAGTTGGCTTTGCTAAATACACTCATTACCTTTGAAATCTCTCAGTTGATGTCAATATAAGAAATGGATATTTATGTATTTCATTGAGTGGCACATTGCTTAATCCTGTTTTGGTTATAATATTGCAAACCACTTCTGCCGACTTCCCTCCAGTGTTATTTTTAGCTATCTTTTGTTATTCCCCGTTGCTCACAGCCTTCTTGTTCTTGATATGAATTTTCTTGCAGAAGGACATCCAGAAACTCCTTGCGGCATAAGTACTTAGTCTCACTTCAGTTAAACACTTCTGTATATATGCCTTGGTCTTAAAACTAGAGTTTTACTTTTTTAGATAATGGAAGTATAACTTCCGGTCTCTGCACCAACTAAGGATGCACACAACCATACTAGAGTTTTACTTTATTATAATTTTTCGGTGATATAATTTGTTTTCCTGTTCTTTAAAGTAATTAAGTGATCATGTATACATACATATAGCTGTAACGTGAGGCTATATTAGTTCATTAGATCGTCATCTCTGGAGGTTTATCTGTCCCTGATACTCTGCCTGATGGAGTAACCGATAAAGTTGTCGCTTTGAGCGTCCTAATTCTCATATAGTTTCATAGAGTTGCTTTTTCTCATGTAGTTTCATAGAGTTGCTTTATCGGCGTGGTGTTCCTGAATCCTGAATGGACTCTGGCGCTGTCTCCGTGCGTGCGAGTGGTGTTCCTAGTTAGGGCGTGCTGTGCGTTGTGCCGTTGTGTTGTCACGGCTGTGTTGCCTACCGCGCATGTATTGCAATGTGTCGCTCGGACTCTGCTGATTGTGCCGAGCCGTCATAATCTGTTTGAAGCATGCTATATTCTGCCTTGCTAGACGCAGCATTTCTGGGCTCTGGTGCTCTCGTCTCCGGTTGCACGAGGCTACACCTCTGCTACAGTACTCACACTTAAAAATTCTTTGACGGCTTGGTAAGGCGGGTGAAAATGAACCGAGCTGAGCCGGTTCGAGCCAAGCTCACTCAAGGTCGGCCTGGACTGCGGATCGGCTCGGCTTGTTTTTAAAACGGGCTGAAAGCATGGCTCGAGTCGGCTCATGGCGGCTCGCTAACCGAGCTGGGTTTGAGTTAAGATGCCCACTTGCCCAGTATAGACTTCTCTGGTTTTTCTCATCGTTCTGCAATTATGAGACACATCTAAATTGAACAGATATGATACAGCTTTTTTCTCATCTTTCTGTAATTATGAGAAACATCTAAGATACCATGATGACATGGTTTTCTAAAGTATCACTTAATATATTTTTGGACAAGACTTACTAGTTACTAACTTAGTAACTTACTATGCTGGTCTAGCATAAACACAAACACATTGCAGGCGTCTTCTCAACTACTGGTACCAATAGAGTTGGAGCAGCAAGGAGCTACACAAGAGGTTAAAACCTACTAATTTATCTAAAAGATGGAAAAAAAAAGACCTAATGAAATCGAAGGATGCCACTGAAGAGAACAGATCAAATAATTGCCTTCTGTCACCATTGTCCCCAAGTCACAGAGAAAAGGGACAAATCCTACTCCACTCAACCCAACATAGGAATGAACAAGAACACAAATTATAACAGATTCATCAAGGAAAAGAACAAAATAAAAGTCTTGATGAGAAAAATTCTGTCGAGTCTGGTGCATACTCGACGGGTTGACGAAGCATATTCAGAAGCTTTCATGTAATAGCGTTGTTTCTTTGAGACTGAGTAATTTGAATTGGCTGTTGGGCCGGGCCCATGTAACGTAGTGAACTTGGGTGGGAAGTGGGTTATAAACCTGGGAGCTATTCACCGTAAGGTTTTATCGAAAAGAAGAATACAGAAGCTCTACCTTCCCCTTCTTCCTCCTGCTACCTTCTCTTCCAACGCATGTGCATGGCTGATCTTGTCCTCGACGATACGCCGGCAGCGAGGCCATAAAAGTTTGGTATCAGAGCTTGTACGATCCGTTGGTTGTTCCTGGATCCCCGCGGTCTTGATCGGTAAAATTCCAAAGGAGGGTTGGCGATTGCTTCGGCGATTGCTGTGATTCCTAACCTGAGGTTCGGTCGACTTCGGGAAGGAACGCCACGGCTCCAGCAAAGCCAGGCGTCCAAGTCCGTCAAGTCGTGACGGCAATGGAAGGGATGGAGGCGCGGTTGGTGGAGTTGTGGAAAACCGAGATGAAGACGATGAGGGAGGCGATGAGCTCCCATATGGCGGCGGTAGATCAACGTATGGAGCAGCAAGGAATGAGAGTAGATGAGATGCAGTTGAAGATGACTATGGCGATGGATTCAATCGGTAAGATACAACAAGAGCAGGTGATGGTGGCCAAGACTCTCAAGACTGCTGCACCTCCTCGTCTAGTGATTCCAAACCGAGAGGAGGCAGACATATTGGGAATTAGGCAAGAAGAAACAGGGATTCAACGAGCGTCGATGCCAACCATGCCCACGGAACTAAATCGGCCTCAGGTACAATTTCCGCCCCCAACGCCCGTAATTGCTGAGATGCAGGAGCCTAGTAGAGGGAATCAGGATCAAGGAAGGAGGAACTGGATGCCTAAAATGGATTTTCCGAAGTTTGATGGAACTGATGTGAGAATTTGGATAGATAAATGCCCAACGTTCTTGTCAATTTATATGATTCCTGATGGTTTTAAAGTGGCAGCGGCGACTATGTCTATGAAGGACAGTGTCGCGCACTGGTATCAGGCGTTCAAGGTAAATCAAGGGTGGCATGATTGGGAGCAGTTTAGAGCAGCCGTGATACTGGAGTTTGAGGGAAACACACAAAGAGACAAAATCAGAGAATTGCTGATCCTTAAACAGACCGGCACAGTAGAAGACTATAAAAGAAAGTTTGATGCTCTGGTGTATCAGATTCGGTTGTATGACCACAACATAGGGGGGTTGATGTTAGTCACCAGGTTTGTTTTGGGATTGAATAACTAAGAGTAGCGGTGGAAATACAGATGCCAACCTCAGTGGCGCAGGTTGCCACACTGGCGAGTGTATAAGAAGGTGTAGTGGAGAGAACCAGAAAATATATACACAAGTAGAAGCTCAGGCTACATTGTGAACTCAGGAAAGAGGGAAGAGAGTGGTAAAAGAACGGAGGCCAGTACGAATTCAAGCTTGGACAAAGGGGAATTGTGGAAGGCCAGGCAATTGAAGGATTATAGAAAGGCCAATGGGTTGTGTTTCAGGTGTGGAGACAAGTACTCCCCAGCACACAAGTGTCAAAAGGCAACTCAGGGACAAATTCAAGCTATTCAGGCCCAGGAGATACTGTCAGATGAGGTTCTTGATGCAGTGGTTGCGGATGAAGAAGAGGAGGAGGCTGACATGCATGTCTCCTTGAATGCTATATCAGGGTCAGACCACCTCAAGACCATTCGAATACGGGCATTAGTGCAAGATCAAGTCATGTTAATGCTGATAGACTCCGGCAGTTCACACAGTTTTGTCAATTCTGAGTTGGTAAAACGAGTTAAGGGCAATCCAGTGCAAGTCAAAACGATGGCGGTCAAGGTGGCAAATGGGCAGATGTTATATAGTGATCAAGTGATGGTGGGAATGAATTGGTGGGTACAAGGGAACACCTTCCAACATGATATGAAGGTCCTGGATTTGGGAGGGTATGATGCCATTCTGGGAGCGGATTGGTTGAGCAATGTGGAGTGATGACATGCCATTGGAAGGACAAGTGGCTGGAATTCGAGCACAAGGTTATTCGATTGCAAGGTATTGCAGCACCAGAAAATTTCGTGGAACTTCAAGAGATTTCACTTGAGAAGGTGCATAGATGGTATAAGGGTAATGAAATTTGGGCCATGGTGGTGGTGGAAAAGTCCCTGGAGCAGACTCAAGATGAAGTACCCGAAGCGATTCAAACTATCCTGCTCCATTATACAGACGTTTTTCAGGATCCAAAGACATTACCGCCTCATAGGGTGTATGACCATGCAATCACTTTACTTCTGGATGCAGCCCCCATGAACTCAAGGCCTTACCAGTATTCTCCACTCCAAAAAGACGAGATTGAAAGGCAGGTGACAGAAATGATAAGGGCTGGAATCGTGACTCCAAGTTTGAGTCCCTTCGCTTCTCCGGTATTACTTGTGAAGAAGAAAGACGCTACATGGCGATTTTGCGTCGATTACAGGAAGCTCAATACCATAACCGTGAAGAGTAAATTTCCTATGCCAATAGTGGATGAATTACTCGATGAGTTAGCCGGCACTAGCTTCTTCTCTAAATTGGATTTAAAATCTGGCTTCCATCAGATCCGAATGCAAGAACAAGATGAATATAAAACAGCATTTAAGACTCATCATGGTCTATTCCAATTTCGGGTGATGCCCTTTGGATTGTCCAATGCCCCTGCCACATTCCAGTGCTTAATGAATTCAATCTTTGCACCTTACATGAGGAAGTTCATTTTAGTATTTATGGATGACATACTCATATATAGTAAGAGCTTGCAAGACCATCTCCAACACTTGAAGACAGTTCTGGAGACTCTAAGGCAACACAACTTAGTGGCCAAACGAAGTAAATGTGGTTTTGCACAAAGAAAATTGGAATACCTGGGACATATTATCTCTGATCAAGGAGTTCAAACTGATACAGCCAAAACTGAGGTAATGGTGAAATGGCCTACTCCTTGCGATGTCACTGAGTTAAGAGGGTTTCTGGGGCTCACTGGGTATTATCGAAAGTTTGTTCGGCATTATGGGGCCCTAGCTAAACCTCTAACTGTGTTGCTCCAGAAGAAAGGGTTTCAATGGCATGCAGTAGCCCAATAGGCCTTTGATATATTGAAGGAAGCAATGAGTAATACCCCAGTGTTGGCCTTACCAAATTTTCACAAGACATTCACTATAAAGACCGATGCGTGTGATAATGGCATCGGGGCGGTGCTCACACAGGATGGACATCCTGTCGCCTTTTATAGCAAAGCATTGGGAGTAAATAATCAGAAGCTCTCCATCTACGAGAAGGAGTTCCTGGCAGTAATGATGGCAGTCGATAAGTGGAGACAATATCTACAGCGAGGTCCATTCATCATCAAAACTGACCATAAGAGTTTATGTCATCTCGAAGATCAAGTGCTGCACTCGGACTTACAGAAGAAGGCCAGGACAAAGCTAATTGGTTTGCAGTACAAGTTCCAGTATAAAAAAGGTGAGAATAACAAAGTAGCCGATGCATTGTCTCGAGTTGGGTATCTGTACCCCATCCAAGCAGTCTCTGTGACTCAGCCCTTGTGGATTCAGGAGATCATTAACTCTTACGAGGTAGATACTCAAGCTCATGAACTCCTAGTTCAGTTAGCGGTAACTGGTGAAAATGGCCAGGGATATTCTCTCAAGGAAGGACTTATTTGCCATCATGGGAAGATTTGGGTGGGTGCAAATACAGGACTGCAAACCAAGTTGATTCGAACCTTTCACACCTCACCTCTTGGAGGGCACTCGGGTATTCATGCAACCTACCAGCTACTTAAAAAGTTGTTCAGCTGGTCAGGACTCAAGTTGGATGTCAACAACTTTGTTAAGCAATGTGCCATTTGCCAACAGGCCAAGCATGAGAATTGCAAATTTCCTGGTCTGCTATGTCCATTACCTATACCGGAGGGAGCTTGGCAAGATTTGACCATGGATTTCATTGAGGGTTTACCTCGATCCGAAGGATACAATGCGGTGTTAGTTGTGGTAGATCGGTTTACCAAATATGCACATTTTCTTGCCCTCCGCCACCCTTTCACAGCAGTACAAGTAGCCAAATTATTCCTTAACAATATTGTCAAGTTACACGGTATTCCTAGGACTATTACATCGGATAGAGATAAAATATTTACAAGTTCCATGTGGAAGGAATTATTCAAGCTGTTGGATACTCGGCTACAAATGAGTACTGCGTATCACCCACAAACCGATGGTCAAAGTGAACGAGTTAATCAATGTCTTGAAATGTATTTGAGGTGTTCAGTTCAGGCGACTCCAACCAAATGGCACAGCTGGCTTCCCCTAGCAGAGTATTGGTATAATACCAGTTACCACACCACATTGGGATGCACTCCTTTTAAAGCTTTGTATGGTATGGAACCACATTATGGGGTTCTTCCTGATCTGTCATCGACAAGCAATGCAGTCGTTTCAGATCTTCTAACAGAAAGGGAAGCTCAGACGGCGTTTCTGAAACAACAGTCGGCAAAGGCTCAGTTGCGCATGAAGCAATATGCTGATCAGAAACGGTCTTTTCGCGAGTTCCAGGTGAGTGATAAAGTGTTTCTGAAACTGCAGCCATATGCTCAATCGTCGGTGGTCAATCGGCCCTATCCGAAATTGTCCTACAAGTTTTATGGACCTTACACTATTCTGGAGAAGATCGGCTCTGCTGCATACAGACTGGAACTGCCCAGTGACGCACTCGTACACCCAGTGTTCCATGTGTCGCAATTGAAGCCCCATGTGCCAGATCATACTCCTGTGTTCTCTTCTCTACCACAACCGGTTGATTTGTCACTAATGGATGTGCAGCCTGAATTGATCATTGACAGACGGATGGTCAAGAAAGGGAACGCAGCGCACGTACAAGTTCTGATCAAATGGACACACCTACCAGCAGCCATGGCAACTTGGGAAGACTACGACGTCTTGCGCCACAGATTTCCATCGGCTCCAGCTTGGGGGCAAGCTGGACCTGAAGAGGGAGGCAATGTCGAGTCTGGTGCATACTCGACGGGTTGACGAAGCATATTCAGAAGCTTTCATGTAATAGCGTTGTTTCTTTGAGACTGAGTAATTTGAATTGGCTGTTGGGCTGGGCCCATGTAACATAGTGAACTTGGGTGGGAAGTAGGTTATAAACCTGGGAGCTATTCACCGTAAGGTTTTATCGAAAAGAAGAATACAGAAGCTCTACTTTCCCCTTCTTCCTCCTGCTACCTTCTCTTCCAACGCATGTGCATGGCTGATCTTGTCCTCGACGATACGCCGGCGGCGAGGCCATAACAAATTCTGGAGGCGAGCTTCAGTCGGTGGAGGTGAGCTTAAGAGATAAAAGGGACAAGTCCTTGGTGGCTGTGAGCTTCAGTCGGTGGAGGCGAGCTTGAACTGACAGAAACGTTCTGGAGGTGGCGGCATGGCAAAGAGGAGGTGGCGGGGTTGGCAGAGGGTAGCGGCTGCAGCAGCTCGCTCATCGGGGTCGGGGTCGGGGTCTGGGGCGGCGTGGTTTAGCAAGGGGAGCACGGGGCGGTGGCGCGAGCGGATTCAGGGATTGGGAGGAAGCAGGAAGGGGATCGGGGAGGATAGGGGGGTTTTTTGAGAGAGAGAAGGATTGGGGTTAGTTAGGTTAGGGGTGGAGTCCTGGGCTGGGAAAGAGGCGCGCGAGTGGACTGGCCTTCCTGG
This sequence comes from Ampelocalamus luodianensis, assembly GCA_036346255.1. Classification (NCBI taxonomy): domain Eukaryota; kingdom Viridiplantae; phylum Streptophyta; class Magnoliopsida; order Poales; family Poaceae; genus Ampelocalamus; species Ampelocalamus luodianensis. The sequence goes on from CM070628.1 coordinate 6,534,249, forward strand.
GCTGCACGAGCCAAGTGAGCTCGCAAGCGACTCGAGCTCAGCTCATTTTTTGAACGAGTTAGGCACCGGGCTCGGCTCGGCTTGGCTCGAAATATCACGAGCTCGAGTTGAGCCGGCTCGGCTCGTAACGAGCTCAAGCCAGCTCACAAGTCTCGAGCTATTTTTCTAGCCCTAAGGTCATGTTTGGAACGAAGGACTTTCGAAGGAAATTGGATCTAAACCTACGCAAATGTGTATCGCATGAGATAGATTTTTCTGCAAATTCTCTGGACTCTATAGTGGGACACAATTTCGTGGTCCCGTGCTACTGGAATAACAATTTTCGTACAGCCATGCGGTGAGCCAATGTTCTAGACCACGTTTCGGTTAACCACTCAGATTTGCCCGGCATTATTCTCCCGATTAATTAATCCCTGGTTTTTCATTACATGGCATAATCCGACAACTTAATCCCCACCGGTCGTACGGCGGCCTACCAGCCCAATGACCTGGCAAAAGTACCAAGAAGGTCCCTGAGGACACCAGGCCAAGGATATACCTCAACCTAGACGAAGGGTACCAGGTACCTCTTCGCATGGCTAAGAGGTACAAAAAGACCGTCAGAGGCACCAAACCAGTAGTGCACTTTAGCCCAGACAGAGGGTTCTAGGTACCCCCTCGCACAGCCGAAGAGTGCAGAAAGGGCACTGAAGGTGCCAAGCCGGTGGTGCACTTCAGTCGAAGCAAGGGTACCATATAAACCCCCCCTCCCCCCCGGCATGGCCGAAGGGTGTAGAAAGACTGCCGAAGGCAGTCCCATCAGAAGGATACCACACACCCTAGAGCGAAGGGCCTCAAGTGCCCTCGCCCCAGACAACCTCACAGGGAACCAGGGAGCGAGGGGTCTCCGGGGACCTTTGCTCTATGGCCAGCCCACGTGGAACGAAGGGAATCAAGGCCACTCGTGAACTAAGGGTACAAGCATGGTAGACTAGGCCCAGAAGGGTCTACCCTGCACCAGAGCCTACGAATAGGAGGGCGAGAAAACCCTGCAGTCTCTACAAGCGTAGGACCTTTCTAGGAGTATAATTGTAATCTTTTGTATCTTTGATGTAACACTATAAATAAGTTATTTATCCATGTAATAAGGGAGGCTTTTTGAAGACAATAAAGACATACCTTTTAGCACTTTAATACCGTTTCCCACCTTTGAGGATCCCCAAGGTTTCCCTTCACATCTACAGGGATTTTGGAGCCCACTTTTCTCTACCGTCTAGTTTGTAGCTATGACACCATCTGAATCCGACTGGTCCCCTCCACCAGGGACGGAGGTTAGTTAGAGTCAAGGTGGGCTCTAGCCCCCCCCCCCCCCACAATTTGTTAAAAAATAGACTAACATTGAGTATGTAGTAGCATTTAGGTCCATCAATTACTTAATCCTTCAAATGGTTATCCTGTTGTCTGCACGTCCATAAATCCTATTAAGTTCGAACCAATCTACTTTATCTTCTTCCTCACTAGGCCATTAATCACTAACATAATTTTATTTTCCTACTCTACAACAAGTTAGCCAAATAGTTTTAGTCGTTCACTCATTTTAGTAGCTCAGTTTAGTCAGTAGCTAACGTCCATCACCACTACTTTACTTTCTATTTTTTACTCGTCGCCTTCGGCTCATATTGCGGCAAAATATGAGCGGCAAAGCCACAAGACAACTAGATGAGGCATTACGACGGCCGACGGAGCACGAAACATCCCTACGCGACTAAAGTTTGAAGTGGTCGAGTAATATGGCCATCAACCTAAGAAGTAGTTGATGCCTTATGGCGTCATACATTTCTTCCTCCTCCGTTTTTTAGAGAGTATATATATATATATATATATCTTGCTGAGACAAGACAATTTATAACAAAAATGCGGACAAGATCTACCTAAAAAATTTCGATAGTTATAAATTCTACCATGTTGTAGTAACATGATTTAGCATTGATCTTCAGCCCCCTTTGAGATTTAGCTCAAGCTCCGTCACTGCCCTCCACCACGCCCACCTCGACACCGATGCTAACTGTTCAACGCAAAGATTAAGACCATACCCACTGCGTGATGCTCCTGGAGCTGATCTCCGGGAAGAGACCAACAGACGTGATCTCCGAGGAGGGCACAGCCTGCACGAGTGGGTCAGGAACCGCTACCTGCACGACGCGGGCGCCGTAGTCGAGCGCTCGCCGCTGCGTGATCCACCGTCGATGGCGCCGCTCTCCGATGGCCCACCGCAGTGCGAGGGGCTTGAGATGGAGGCCATCGTGGAGCTGCTCGAGCTCGGCGTTGCATGCTCGCAGCTCGTGCCGTCGATGAGACCCAGCATGGACGACGTGGCGCACGATATGGCTTACCTCAAGGACGGGACTTGGAGAAAGAACAGGGCGGAAGACCCAGCTGATGACCAGCAGCCTCGCTCCAAGAAATACTAGTACTTCACAAATTTGATTTCCATGTAGAGATTAAGCAACAAAATAAGGTGGTTACAAGTGAATAATCATGCATATTACATGGATATTGCCTTTCTTCAGAAAAAGGGAGACAATGTAGATTGCCTGCATGTAATTGGTACAAATATAACTTGTTTTTGTCTAAAAAAGTGCAAAGTTGATCGACTCGGTGGACCTTATATCTTGAATTTTTCTTCAGTGCTTTGAGTTATTTATTCATGGATAGGAGTGTATATTGGAGCTTAATTCTATGGATAAGTTGAAATGCTGAGGCACTCGATTATGAATGATGTACGCACGTTGAAAAGGCTTCTTTTTTTTAGGAAACGGCCAGAAAGCCATTATTGCATTAAAGAGGGCAGAAGGTTACAAACAAAGGGAAAATAAATCAGAGCAAAATAAAACAAAAGAGAAGAGAGGACTTCATCCCAGGGATACTTAAATAAGAAGTATCCACAGGGCTCACTTGCTTAAGCTGGTCCTCTGACAAGGGTATCCTCCCTACCTGGTAGGTAGATCTTGAGCTTGGTGGCTCCACACTGTGTCCACACCCAGGCTTCTTCCTTGATCACGGGAAATAAACTTATTGGTGTCTGTCTGAGATATTGAAAAATCCGTCTATTTCTTTCTTTTCAAATGTGTCACGGGACAAGGACTATCAACGAGGCTTGGCCCTTTCTACAAATTCCATGCCCGGAATAGAAGAGGTCTGTCCACCAGTCAACCATTTGAGAGCGAAGTGTCCATCGTGAGGGGATTAGGTTAGGTCGCTTCACCCATGTTGCCACGAGAGACCAAAGTTGCCTGGCGAAAGGATACTCAACGAACAAATGCATAACCGTTTCCGGGTTGCTTGTACATAGAGGACACCAATGATCATTTTGCATATGACGGCGGGTTAGGACGTCTATCGTTGGTAACCGGTGCTGGATGAGGATCCAAGCAAAAAATTTACACTTGTGCGGTGCCCAAATATCCCAAATTAGGTTTTGAAACGGAGCCTCCACCGTTCCCAAGAATTGGGCGTCATAAGCCGATTTGACTGAGTAGTCGCATGAGGTTGTCCACTTCCAAATTATATCGTCGTTGCTCTGAGAAAGAGTGACCCTACGAGTCATGGAGTAAACTTTGACAAAGTCCGGCACTAGATGCAAGGTAATTCTTCTCCTCAAGTCAGCCACCCATTTTTCTTCACGCATTGCGTCCCGAACCGTTTTGTTTTTCCTAGTTGCAATGCGATAAAGTCCCAGAGCCAGGTCCTTGAGCGACCTTGAACCCAGCCACTTGTCTTTCCAAAAGTCTGCCTTATCTCCGTTGCCAAGGCTTATCGTTGTGGAAGCCCGGAACAGAGCCTGACCAGTCTCCGTTATCGGCAAAGGCATCCCATTCCAGAGCTTTTCAGGCGCCTTCCATTGGTACCACAGCCATCGGAGATGAAGTGCCCGACTGAACGGTTGCAGAGCCAACACCCCTAGTCCACCGAACTTTTTTGGTCGACAAACCCTGCTCTAGCTTACCCAACATTTCCCGCCAAAGCAAGTGTCTCCTCCAACCCAGAACCAAGCCCTTCGTCGCTTGTCTATTTGCTTTACGACCCAGGCTGGAAGCTCTATCGTTGTTTGGTGGTACGTTGGTATGGACGAGATGACTGCATTTAGTACCACCAGCCTCCCTACTCGGGACAACATGTTCTTGTATCCGCATAATCTGGCTTGCACCTTGTCTAAAAGAGGCTGGAACTGCGCCTTCCTTGGCTTGCAGCAGGAAAGTGGGAGGCCAAGATAACTGCATGGTAGCTGCAAACGAGTCACCGGGAAGTTTTCCAAAATATCGTCTAGGTGAAGCGACTGACATTGTATCGGTATGACAGCACTTTTGGAGATATTTATGATTAGTCCCGTTATCTCCCCAAAAATCCGTAAGATCTCTTTCAGGCTATCGACGTCCTCCTTGGTTGGCGACAGGAAAATCGTTGCATCGTTAGCATGCAAGGACAATCTTGCTTTCACTAATCTTCCATCAAGTGGCGTAAGCCACCCATGCTAATCTGCCCTGTCCAGAATACAATGCAGGATGTCAATTGCTAGGATAAATAGATAAGGTGACAGACAATCCGCCTGCCGCACCCCGCACTAGTGCCTTATGTTCGGTCCTTGAATGCCATTTAGTACAATCTTCGAAGTTGAGGTGCCAAGCAGCATCTCAATCCATGCTCTCCATCGGTTGCCAAACCCCCTGCGTTGCAACATGTCCATCATGTATGGCCAGGAGACGGAGTCGAAAGCTTTTACGATATCCAATTTTAACAATAACATTGGCGTCCTAGACCGATGGTAGCTCTTGGCGATGTTTTGCACATAAAGGAAGTTGTCTTGTATATTCCGCCTTTTGATGAACGCACTTTGACTTGCAGAAACTAGAGCATCTATGTATTTGGATAGCCTAATGGAGAGCATCTTCGAAAGGATCTTGACTGTGCTGTGGATGGGGCTAATCGGCCTGAATTCTGAGATCTCAGTTGCCTGGCCCTTTTTTGGAAGAAGTATTGTGGGGACCCCGGTAATTATCTCCATAAGACCGAGATTAGACAAGGTCTTAGGGACATAATTACGGGTCTCCGGTAAATGAATTCCAATTTAACTCTATCCAAGTGAGGGGCTTAGCCGAATACTAGAGCCTCAACGATCATGCGCGCTGCTCCTTTGCGAGTGCTACATGATTGTCGATTCTCTTTCGATTCGAAGCACTACACCTAGTGAGTTAAATGAGGATTCATTAACAACGGGTATGACTTATATTGGCTCCCAAGATCAACGACCAATATACTCATACCCTCATCCAACGTTGATTACATCCATACAACGCATACAACAAGAGATCAAAAGACATACTGCATAATAGTCAAAGTCTACAACTTATTACATACGGTCGACCGGCCAAATTCAAAGTAAAGTATCAAGTAGCAGCGGAAGCAAGTAAATTAAGCAAAAGACCAGTAGTGGTATGCCCATCACCCATCGGCAACCGACTAGGAGTTAAATGATAGCACACTACTCGTTAGTGACACCCAAGTCAACACTAACAAGATCGTCAGACTCAAAATCTTCCTCACCTGAAAAGGCCAGCAAACATCTGGCTGAGTACAAGTGTACTCGCAAGTCTTACACAAATAAAATTAGTTATGCATAAGGGTCATTCAAAGGATGGCTCATATTGGTTTAGTTTTGCGAAAGAGACGCAACAAATAACATCCTACACATACTAGTTTTTCATGTGCCCATTTTAAAATTAGATTTGAAGTAGAAGTAAAGCATGTAGTAAAGCATTTCAGTAATAAACAATTGAATCATGCAAAGACCAAAGTGGCAGCCCACTTTGATGTATTAAACAAATAAACATTCCGTTCATGACGAATACCAAGTTCAACCACAATTTTAATTAAAAGACTAACAATAGTAACTCCCGAACTCAAGCGGTTGTCCATAACCGTGAACACGGCTATTCGAATAGATTGATACCCTGCAGGGGTGTACTACTTTACCCACACGACATGATTAGCCCGTAAGCCTCCAGATGCCTCCGAATATAGCATACTTCCTATGGTATGCCGTAGGGTAAATCAAGATCTGATCATTTTCAGCAAGAAGGCCCTATTGAGCTAAGTCCCCCTTGTGAGATGGTTCCTTGCCTAGTACAAGCATCTGATAGCACTTGCTAGGGGGCTCACAAGTTATATTGGACATACCGATGTAATCAAAACAAATAGAATTGGTGCCCCCTTGCACACTATAAAGGATTACATCGGCTCCTAAGGGACATAGGATTTCACGGTCGCTATGCCCTTACACCACCATGGGACTTAACACAATAAAACTCTCCCCCTACTTAACCATACGGCTCCCAACCCGCGTGTGGCAGCACGAGTGTACTTGAATTAACGACGTTACCAAAGTTCGGTCCTCAATTGTCCAGACAAGTCCTTCCACTTGCCCAATGCTCATGCACAAAGACACCATCACTAACCAACACTTGTCCGGACCAGATCTCATTTTAAAATGAAAAATTTTAGCTCATAACACAGATACGAAGATCTGAATTAAAGTATAAAGAGGTAAGTATGTGTTTCCCATAATTGTCGGGTTAGCCCCGGCAATCAAACTGTCGTGTCTAGACTTGCATGACTAAGCAACCCATATTCAATAATCATCACATCCTATCTTAAGCATGTAGGTACTGGCATAATTCAAGATTAACCTCAAGCATAGGACATAACTAAACTACACATCACAAAAATATTTACATAATCAAAATAGCATGCAAGCAATTATCATTGCACTAACTTAACCAAAACTGGGATCAAATATGATGCAAAAAAAAGTTCAAATGATGCTTGCCTTGCTGGTACAGTAGCTGCTCACTCTCAGTAGCGTAAGTGTCGATATCAATATGCTCGAGATCTATATAATTATAACATCAAATAAATACCGAGAAAACAACTCAAAAACCAAAATGCTCCAAAATGCATGATTTTTCTACAGTAGTTAGGCCATGATTTTAGATGAATTTAGGTAAAATAATTATTCCATTTGGAGTTATGAATTGAAAGTTATGCTATTTTGAATTTCAGGTTTCATTAAACCTTAAGTCGTGTAATTTAATTATTTGTCCAAAATTTGTAGAACAGTGGTGGGGTAAAGGATTGCATAGGTAAATAGGTAATATTAATACAAGTTCAAAACAGTTGGGTTTGTCCTTTTTGGAGTTTTCATGATTTAGTTATGTATTTTCAAAGTTATCAGCCTTTTATAGTGTAACAATAATAGAGTTAAAGATTATATCCTCCCAAATATAGTTTCTGTGAGAGAGGTAATATGGAGACCATTTTTAGAATTAAGTTCACTGAAAATGAAAATTATCAAAAGTGGTCTCACTGTTTTTGGAGTTTTCAATAATTACTTATGCATTTTTTGAAGTTATCAGTCCTTTTTTTCTATTGTACAAATAATGGCTTTTAAGGGATTAATCACCAACTAATACTCTCTGTTACAGAGGTATGCTCGAAACCAATTTTAATATTGAGTTCATTAAAAATTAAAATTTCCAGAAGTGGTTTCACTCAATTTGGAGTTGAATTGATTTAGATATGAATTTGTGAGGTGAATACCATTTTTCAGTGCATACATAAACTGATTTCAAATTTCATAATGCACTAAATAGTTTTCTTACCGAGGCCTGCGCTAGCCACTGTCAATGACTTGCGGGCCCGATGAACAGTGCGTTTTCTATTTAACTCAGATAAAAAAAAGCGCCGACAGTGGGGTCCATCGCCGGTGACTGCTCATGGAACTTGGTCCACGCGCGGGGCTTACGGCGATGGGCCCACTCGTCAGTCTCTCTCGCATCTCGCTTATCCACTCGGCTTTCTGTGCAAGGTCCCACACGTCGGCGACACATTGTGACGGTTAAGACAGCGCTTAAATGCTAATGATTGGCGCTTAATCCTAATGGCGTGCTACTGATGTGCGGACGGCTCGGCACGTCCCCGCCCGCTTGCCCGGAGGCTCGCCGGCGATTCCGGCCACGGCGGCGCCAGCCAAGGGCATAGACAGAAGCACAATAGTGTGGCGCTCCTAATGAGAGTAGTCTCAACGGCGGAGCCGACCTGTACCGGCGGCTAGCCGGAGTTGAGCGGCGGCGAAAATACGGCAAAAGAGTACAAGGCAAAAGAGAGCTCCGCCGCGACATACAAGCGAGTGCCTGAGTACTAAGGACTAACTAGAAGGTTACCTGGGCTAGATGGAAGCTCGGGGAAGCTTGAAGATGGCTGGAGCAATGACGGCGCCGGAGAAGACAAGTACGGCAAAAGGGGCTTCACGTGGATTGGAGCCCTTGAGCAAAACCAGCTAAAGTGAGTGGTCGGAGCAGCTCAAGGGTTACATTAGGAAGCTACTAGAGCAAGGAATCGACAAAAGACTTACCGGAATGAGGTAGGAGACGAAGGGGTGTTTCACGGCCGAAAATGGTTAAGTCCTCAATTCGCCGAGATCCTGTCGTGCACTACCCAAATAGAGTTAGGGGTTTAGATCAGTGGCCTAAAGCATGCAAGATGACGCGGTGGATTGAGGATAATACCTCCCGGACACGAAGAACGCACGGGTGTGTCCATGGTGGCGCTTCTCGCCGTGAGTGGAGCACGAAGATGAACCAGAAGCTACAAGCAAAGATAGGAGCTCGCATAAGCAAAAATAGAAACGGTGAGGAACAACAAGAAGGGAGGGATAGTCCGGAGGAGGCTTACCCGAGAGACGCACACGGGAGAGCTTCCTCCTCCTCTGCCGAAAAGAGGAGAAGTGAGGAAGAATAGGGCACCGAGGGGGTATTATGTCCCGGGAGAAGACGGAGTGAAGGCGGCGAGAGACGGAGCAGCTCGGGGAGTGGTCAGATGGGGCGGTGGATTGACGGCGTCGACGGAGCACCACGAGTGTCGCGGCGCGTGGCACCTGGATGCCCGAGCGAGCGTGACGGGAGGAAGACGACGATGCCGCAAAGACGGCCCACGGCCGGCGTCTCCTCGTTCGCGAAGCCGAGACGTGGTCCACCGCCGCCGTTAGATCTAGATCCACGGACCGAGGTTCAAAGACGAGGAAAAGGGCGGGGCGAAGCAGACGTGATCTCACCACGAGTTCCCATCGGACGCCCTCGAGAGGTGCGTTTAGATGATCGGGTTGAGTCGTCTCGCCGAGTCGGACTCGAGTCTAGGTTTGGCTCAGCCCGAGGAATAGTACTAGGTTTGGTGACTTAATTCAAACTGATTCTACTTTGACTGGTAATTTATAAATAGAAATAAATTTCATAAAATAATGAAATAATTTGTGGGGGTTCCTGGGAGTATATAGTTCCCATAAAAATTATGAAACCCCACTGTTCATATTAAAATTTGTGACATTTAAATTCAAACATGTTGTATGTCTATGAATGTTGTTTGAATTTTTAATTAGGTTCAAACTAGTCCCAAAAATTTTGGAAAAATTATATTTATTCATGAGAATTAATGTAGTATTTAAATAAATTGATTCCAGATGATGATCACAACTTTTTATTACAGATGCTAAAAGAAAACCGAAATTTGAAGTGTATGTTTATATGAAATGAGATTTTCCAAGTACAATATATTATGAAATGATTTGAATTTGATAATGCATGTTAGTGAGATGCATTATAATCCATTTTAATAGTTGGGGCTGTGACAAATCCCCCCCCCCCCTTACAAAAGATCTCGACCCGAAATCTGGGTGGAGAAGAATTAGAAGGTTTTCATTAGAAGTTATAATTTATGCTGTCTTGATTTCCTTCAAAGATAGCGTTGACATGTTATAATTATGCTATAAGAATAAAAAAAATTCTTACATTGATATGTTTTACCTTTCCTTTCTTGATACGAAGGTACTTCATGTAGAGAAGAGGTCTGGATACGCCGCTCGCATCCGGTCTTCACGTTCCCAAGTTGCTTCATCTTCCGTGTGGTTACTCCATTGGACCTTGACGAACTTGATGTCACGATTCCTCGTCTTGCGCTCGGTTTCTTCGAGGATACGAATCGGGCTCTCTCGATAAGATAGATCGGGTTGCAAGTCGAGTTCGTCCAACTCGGTTGCTTCCGTTGGGACTCGAAGACATTTCTTGAGTTGGGAGACATGGAAGACGTTATGCACGTCTGAAAGTGAAGGTGGCAACTCCAACTGGTTGGCCACCGATCCCAACTTAGCTAGAATACGGAAAGGTCCAATATAGCGAGGTGCTAATTTACCTTTGATTTGGAAGCGACGAACTCCTTTCATAGGAGAGACTTTAAGATATACATGATCGCCCACTTGAAACTCAACTCGCGGCGGCGACGGTCAGCATATGACTTCTGACGTGATTGAGCCGTCCTAAGTCGTTCGCGAATGACACGAACTTGTTCTTCAGCATCTTCCACCAAGGTTGGGCCATAGAATGGCCTCTCCCCGGCTTCAGACCAGTTCAAAGGTGTTCTACAAGCTCTCCCATACAATGCCTCGAATGGTGACATCTGAATACTGGATTGGAAGTTGTTATTGTATGAGAACTCGGCAAACGGTAAACATTTTTCCCAACTATCGCTGTAGGATAACACGCAAGCCCGGAGAAGGTCTTCCAAGACTTGATTTACCCTTTCAACTTGTCCATCTGTTTGCGGGTGATAAGCGGAGCTAAAGGATAGGTTGGTCCCCATTGCTTGATGCAAGCAGTTCCAGAAATGAGAGGTGAATTGGGGACCTCTGTCTGAAACAATCACTTTGGGTACCCCGTGGAGACAAACAATTCTTGAAATATAAAGTTCTGCTAGTTTGGCCCCGGTGTAGGTGGTCTTGATAGGAATAAAATGGGCAACCTTGGTTAAACGATCCACAATCACCCATATAGAATCAAATCCAGTTTTAGTTCTAGGAAGGCCGGTGATAAAATCCATGCCAACTTCTTCCCATTTCCACTGGGGAATGGGCAGGGGATCTAGAGTACCAGCTAGCTTCAAATGCTCAGCCTTAACTCTTTGACATAGATCACACTCGGCCACATACTGTGCAACGTACCGCTTCATTCGGCTCCACCACAGTTTCTTTTTCAAATCTTGATACATTTTCGTACTCCCGGGGTGGATAGAGAATTTTGAGTTATGAGCCTCCTTGAGAATCAATTCTCTCAAGTGGCGATCAAATGGTACCACCATACGGTTTCCAAACCATAGAGTACCTTGTGCATCTTGCTTAAAACATTTAGCCTTACCTTGTTTCATTAGTTCTAAAATTTGAGCCACTTCTAAATCAGTTTTCTGGGCTTCCCTAATCTGGTCCTCAAGTGTGCAAGTCACACTAAGGGCTGCAAGCGAACCTTCTTCAACTATCTCCAGGTGTAGGCCTTGCAATGCAGCACACAAGCCCGCAGAAAAAGGAGTTACCGACAAACAGTTGCATTGAGATTTTCTACTCAATGCGTCGGCCACGACATTAGCCTTCCCTGGATGGTAATGGAGTCCTATATCATAATCTTTAATCAACTCAAGTCATCTTCTTTGTCTCAAGTTCAGGTCGGCTTGGGTGAAAATATATTTAAGGCTCTTATGGTCGGTGTAGATCTCGCAACGATTACCGATGAGGTAATATCGCCAAATCTTCAAGGCATGAACTACAGCTGCGAGCTCTAGGTCGTGTGCGGGATAATTGGCCTCATGGGGCCTCAATTGCCTCGATGCGTAGGCCACCACTCGGCCGTCTTGCATAAGCACACAACCGAGCCCATGGCGAGATGCATCACAGTAGATATCAAAGCTCTTGTGAATGTCTAGCAGAACAAGCACGGGAGCTTCTGTCAGACATTCTTTCAGGGTTTGGAAGCTTTGCTCGCAATCTGCTGTCCACTCAAATTTCTTTTCTTTCTTTAGAAGTTGGGTCATAGGCTTTGCAATTTTTGAGAAATTCTTGATGAACCTACGGTAGTATCCCGCAAGTCCAAGAAAACTATGAATGTCAGTGACGCTCTTGGGTTGCTTCCACTCAAGGACATCTTGCACCTTACTAGGATCAACAGCGACACCGCCCTTAGATAAGATATGTCCCAAGAAACTAACCTCTCAAGCCAAAACTCACATTTCTTTGAATTTGGCGTCTGGTGATGGTGGCGAAGCTTTTCTAACACAAGTCTCAAATGTTCCTCGTGCTCAAGATCGACTTAGAATAGATAAGGATATCATCAATGAAAACCACTACAAACCGATCTCGTATTCCATGAACACGTAATTCATGAGGTTCATGAAATAGGTCAGCATTGGTCAAACCAAAGGACATGATTGTGTACTCGTTACAAACCGTAACGAGTAGAGAAGGCGGTCTTGAATGTCCTCGGTTCTAACTTTAACTGATGGTACCTAACCTCAAGTCAATTTTGGAGAACACCGAGCTCCACTAAGCTGGTCAAATAGGTCATCGATCCGCGGAAGCGATACTTGTTCTTGACGGTGACCTCATTCAATGACAGTAGTCCCACACATCCGTAGACTCTTGTCTTTCTTCTTGACAAAGAGAGCCGGCATCCCCAAGGCGAGGAGCTAGGCCTCATGAAACCCTTGTCTTGCAACTCCTTAAGTTGTTCTTTTAATTCGCTAGCTCATTGGCGCATCCGTCTGGCTTTTTGAGATGGGCGCGATCAGGTGCAAGCTCAATGACAAACTCTACCTCTCGGTCGGGGTATACCGGAAGTTCCTCGGGAACACATCAGGATACTCACTCACTATTGGTACCTCCTCTAGCTCGAGAGAGGTACTCGCCTTTAAAGCATATAGGTGAGAACTACCCACTAAAGGTGCAAAGACGATCTGGATGTCGTCCTCGCTAGTCACTGAAATAGACCGCTGGGCACAATCAATCTTCCCTTGATTCTTAGATAACCAATCCATCCCTAAGATAACATCAATGCCCACTGAACTTATCACTATTAAGCTTGTTGAAAAGTTAACATTTTGTATTTCAATTTTTACGTCCCTGCAGACTTGATCGGTGTAGAAAACCGACCCTGGGGACTGAATACGATAAGGCGGGTGAAGTGCGTGTATCTTGAATTGGTTAACTGCAGCATACTCGTTTTTAATAAATGAATGAGATGCTCCAGAATCAAATAAAACCGATGCAGGACACGAATTAACAAGTAGTGTACCTAGCACGACGTCAGGTGCGTCGGTCGCCTCCTCTGCTGAGACGTGGTTGACGCGACCACATGCATGCTGGGGTGGAGTAGGTGCTGCCCTCTGTGGTGGTGGCGGTGGCCTCGCTGGAGCTGGGGCTGGTGGCGCTGGAGCAGAGTGCGTCCGGGGCATCCCTCGCTGCTTGGCGAGGCACTGCGAAGCATAGTGGCCCTGACGACCACAGTGTAAACAAGTAACGCCGGGCTTGTATGCCCCGCCAGTCTGTGGTCTCTGGCCCCCGCTGTGCTGCTGAGCTGCCGGTGGAGAAGGTCGTGGAGGTGCCACAGGAGACCTCGGTGGTGCTGAAGTTGGAGCACGAGGTGCCTGAGGTAGTCCTGGGCGCGGCCTGGGAAAACTGCCACTCGCCACTGCCGTTTGTAAAGCTCTCCTCCTCTTCCTCGACTCATCCACTGTCATGCTCTCATGCTCCACCACTATCGCCTTGTTGACCAGATGCTGGAAACTCCTGAAATCATGTGCAGCTAAAACAAGCCGCAACTCCTCGGTCAGCCCATGGAAGAACCTGTTCCGGCGACGAGCGTCTGTCGAGACGTCGTCCGGAGCATACCTGGCCAAGTAGTTGAAATCATGCATGTACTCGATCGTATCCTCCGTCCACGCCTCAAGGCAGGAAGCTGCGCCGCTTGATAAGCGGCACTCCCTCCGATATATGGGCCTCTCGGGCGCGTCCTCGAACTCGTCCCAAGTCGAGGCGTAGCGGCCGGCTGCATGGCGGAATAACTATCCCACCACGCGCTGCCGCACCCGCCAACCGATAGGCGGCAAACAAGACTCTCTCAACTCCGGTACATCGCGCAATGTTCGACTTCTTCTCTATGTTGTGCGGCCGGTCCTCCGCCTCCATCGGGTCCTTGCTACCCGCAAAGCGTCGGAGGGTTGGTCGCTGAAACTCAGCCGAGACCTCCGTCGCGCTTCGGTGCGGGCAGCTCCTCTGCCGGGCCGAGCTGGAGCGGTGTTACGACGATCGCCTCAAGCATCCGGTGCGGTCCATCCGGTTGCGCTCAATCATCATCATAAACTCGATCATGGATGGCGGCGGAGGAGCACCTCTCAGCGGTCCGCCTCGCTGGACGGCGGTGAGAGGGCTCGCCATGCTCGACGATCGCTGGGATGACCGTCCCGATCGTAGAAATCGCTCGGGGTGCTAGACGTGGTACCTAGATGGGAGCCTCGCGCGCAGGCTCTCGATCGCGAGTCGGTCTGTCATCTCAGATTAGACAAGGATGGTTAGTAATCAAGATTAAAAGCCATCACTTGGCCATACATGCACAATCGATATCAAAGAGCATGAAAACTATAACCTCAAATGGAACACCAAACATTAAGCGACATAAAACCAAATCGATACAACTCCGTACATAAGCGCCCGTAGGCTTAAGATTACAACTGAAATAGTAGTGTTTGCAATTAAAACATAACAGTTCGACATCCACTACCCTATTACATAAATCTAAGGATACAAGCTCAAACATAGAGCTCTCTGCCCTAACTGCCTAGATATTATTCCGGTCAAAGTTCACCGGAAAGTTATCGGCAGTGGTATCGAGGGATCTGTGTCGTGCAGGTCTCACGGGTTGGTGAGGCGTAAGGGGGATCCTACGCCGATGATATGGCCTCCTACTTCAGGAAGACGATAGTCCGGCGGCGCATAAATGTACGGTGAAACCACATTAGCGCTATACAACACATCCGGACGAATGAGCCTCATGTCATGCATAAGCTGCAAATGCTCCTGAGCTATAATGAGACGACGACGCGTCTCCCATAACTCATGCACTATGCAGCGATGCATTTGGTCCATTACGTGAACCAATCTCGCCAACTGCCTGACTTGGGGGTCCTCCCCAAACTGGATCCTAGCAAACGAGTTCACGCCCCTAGCGCTGCGCGCGCATCGGAAAGTGATCATATGGAAATTTGGACTAACTCGTCGGTCGAGCGAAGACGACTCATGGCCACCAAAGCCACTTCTTGTAACGCCATGGCCTCGAAGTACCACGCTACCGAAGCGGTAAGGTATGCTCCCCGTGACTTGTCTAGCAACGATATCTATCACTGCCATAAATTCCTCCATTCCTGGTCCTCGATCACGGCGGTAGATGGAATAAGTGGGCTGATATGTGAAGTTCGCCCTCCACATCATGTCTCGCAACAGAACGGGTATCCATCCACTCCTTGACTTGAGTTTCCGGACAAGGTACTGAGGGTTCATCTAAAGGCAAGAAGGCAAGGTAAGTTAGTTTCATAAACCAAAACAGGACCTGGAGAGAAAAGATACTAAGATGGATAAGGAATAAAAGACATTCTTAACTTAAACTTTCTGAAAATACTTTGATAATTTGAAAATAATTTGACCAAGGTACTTACTAACTTAACGCTAGTGCTACTTCTAACCTACAATCGGATGGCTCGATACTAACGTGGGGACCCGGTAATTATCTCCATAAGACCGAGATTAGACAAGGTCTTAGGGACATAATCTGGTCTCCGATAAATGAATTCCAATTTAACTCTATCCAAGTGAGGGCTTGGCGAATACTAGAGCCTCAACGATCATGCGCACGCTCCTTTGCGGCGCTACATGATTGTCGATTCTCTTTGATTCAAGCACTACACTTAGTGAGTTAAATGGGGATTCATTAACAACGGTATGACTTATATTGGCTCCCAAGATCAACGACCAATATACTCATACCCTCATCCAACGTTGATTACATCCATACAACGCATACAACAAGAGATCAAAAGACATACTGCATAATAGTCAAAGTCTACAACTTATTACATACGGCCACGACCGCCAAATTCAAAGTAAAGTATCAAGTAGCAATGAAGCAAGTAAATTAAGCAAAAGACCAGTAGTGGTATGCCCATCACCCATCGGCAACCGACTAGGAGTTAAATGATAGCACACTACTCGTTAGTGTCACCCAAGTCAACACTAACAAGATCGTCAGACTCAAAATCTTCCTCACCTGAAAAGGCCAGCAAACATCTGGCTGAGTACAAGTGTACTCGCAAGTCTTACACAAATAAAATTAGTTATGCATAAGGGTCATTCAAAGGATGGCTCATATTGGTTTAGTTTTGCGAAAGAGACGCAACAAATAACATCCTACACATACTAGTTTTTCATGTGCCCATTTTAAAATTAGATTTGAAGTAGAAGTAAAGCATGTAGTAAAGCATTTCAGTAATAAACAATTGAATCATGCAAAGACCAAAGTGGCAGCCCACTTTGATGTATTAAACAAATGAACATTCCGTTCATGACGAATACCAAGTTCAACCACAATTTTAATTAAAAGTCTAACAATAGTAACTCCCGAACTCAAGCGGTTGTCCATAACCGTGGACACGGCTATTCGAATAGATTGATACCCTGCAGGGGTGTACTACTTTACCCACACGACTTGATTAGCCCGTAAGCCTCCAGATGCCTCTGAATATAGCATACTTCCTATGGTATGCCGGCCGGGTAAATCAAGATACAGTCATTTTCAGCAAGAAGGCCCTATTGAGCTAAGTCCCCCTTGTGAGATGGTTCCTTACCTAGTACAAGCATCTGATAGCACTTGCTAGGGGGCTCACAAGTTATATTGGACATACCGATGTAATCAAAACAAATAGAATTGGTGCTCCCTTGCACACTATAAAGGATTACATCGGCTCCTAAGGGACATAGGATTTCATGGTCGCTATGCCCTTACACCACCATGGGACTTAACACAATAAAACCCTCCCCCTACTTAACCATACGGCTCCCAACCCGCGTGTGGCAGCACGAGTGTACTTGAATTAACGACGTTACCAAAGTTCGGTCCTCAATTGTCCAGACAAGTCCTTCCACTTGCCCAATGCTCATGCACAAAGACACCATCACTAACCAACACTTGTCCGGACCAGATCTCATTTTAAAATGACAAATTTTAGCTCATAACACAGATACGAAGATCTGAATTAAAGTATAAAGAGGTAAGTATGTGTTTCCCATAATTGTCGGGTTAGCCCAGCAATCAAACTATCGTGTCTAGACTTGCATGACTAAGCAACCCATATTCAATAATCATCACATCCTATCTTAAGCATGTAGGTACTGGCATAATTCAAGATTAACCTCAAGCATAGGACATAACTAAACTACACATCACAAAAATATTTACATAATCAAAATAGCATGCAAGCAATTATCATTGCACTAACTTAACCAAAACGGGATCAAATATGATGCAAAAAAGTTCAAATGATGCTTGCCTTGCTCGTCAGTAGCTGCTCACTCTCGTGAGCGTAAGTGTCGATATCAATATGCTCAGGATCTATATAATTATAACATCAAATAAATACCGAGAAAACAACTCAAAAACCAAAATACTCAAAAATGCATGATTTTTCTACAGTAGTTAGGCCATGATTTTATATGGATTTAGGTAAAAGAATTATTCCATTTGGAGTTATGAATTGAAAGTTATGCTATTTTGAATTTCAGGTTTCATTAAACCTTAAGTCGTGTAATTTAATTATTTGTCCAAAATTTGTAGAACAGTGGTGGGGTAAAGGATTACATAGGTAAATAGGTAATATTAATACAAGTTGAAAACAGTTGGGTTTGTCCTTTTTGGAGTTTTCATGATTTAGTTATGTATTTTCAAAGTTATCAGTCTTTTATAGTGTAACAATAATAGAGTTAAAGATTATATCCTCCCAAATATATTTTCTGTGACAGAGGTAATATGGAGACCATTTTTAGAATTAAGTTCACTGAAAATGAAAATTATCAAAAGTGGTCTCACTGTTTTTGGAGTTTCTAATAATTACTTATGCATTTTTGAAGTTATCAGTCCTTTTTTCTATTGTACAAATAATGGCTTTTAAGGGATTAATCACCAACTAATACTCTCTGTTACAGAGGTATGCTCGAAACCAATTTTAATATTGAGTTCATTAAAAATTAAAATTTCCAGAAGTGGTTTCACTCAATTTGGAGTTGAATTGATTTAGATATGAATTTGTGAGGTGAATACCATTTTTCAGTGCATACATAAACTAATTTCAAATTTCATAATGCACTAAATACTTTTCTTACCGAGGCCTGCGCTAGCCACTGTCAATGACTTGCGGGCCCGATGAACAGTGCGTTTTCTATTTAACTCAGATAAAAACGAGCGCCGACAGCGGGTCCTTGCCGGTGACTGCTCATGGAACTTGGTCCACGCGCTCGCGCATGGTGCACGGGCTTACGGCGATGGGCCCACTCGTCGCCTCTCTCGCATCTCGCTTATCCACTCGCTTTCGTGCAAGGTCCCACACGTCGGCGACACATTGTGACGCGTTAATACGCTACGCTTAAATGCTAATGATTGGCGCTTAGTCCTAATGACATGCTACAGTGTGCCGGACGGCCTGGCACGTCCCCGCCCGCTTGCCCGGAGGCTCGCCGGCGATTCCGGCCACGGCGGCGCCAGCCAAGGGCATAGACAGAAGCACAATAGTGTGGCGCTCCTAATGAGAGTAGTCTCGACGGCGGAGCCGACCTGTACCGGCGGCTAGCCGGAGTTGAGCGGCGGCGAAAATACGGCAAAAGAGTACAAGGCAAAAGAGAGCTCTGCCGCGACATACAAGCGAGTGCCTGAGTACTAAGGACTAACTAGAAGGTTACATGGGCTAGATGGAAGCTCGGGAAAGCTTGAAGATGGCTAGAGCAATGACGGCGCCGGAGAAGACAAGTACGGCAAAAGGGGCTTCACGTGGATAGGAGCCCTTGAGCAAAACCAGCTAAAGTGAGTGGTCGGAGCAGCTCAAGGGTTACATTAGGAAGCTACTAGAGCAAGGAATCGACAAAAGACTTACCGGAATGAGGTAGGAGAGGAAGGGGTGTTTCACGACTGAAAATGGTTAAGTCCTCAATTCGCCGAGATCCTGTCGTGCACTACCCAAATAGAGTTAGGGGTTTAGATCAGTGGCCTAAAGCATGCAAGATGACGCGGTGGATTGAGGATAATACCTCCCGGACACGAAGAACGCACGGGTGTGTCCGCGGTGGCGCGCTCTGGCCGTGAGCTGGAGCACGAAGATGAACCAGAAGCTACAAGCAAAGATAGGAGCTCGCATAAGCAAAAATGGAAACGGTGAGGAACAACAAGAAGGGAGGGATCGTCCGGAGGAGGCTTACCCGAGAGACGCAAGACGGAGAGCTTCCTCCTCCTCTGCTAAAAGAGGAGAAGTGAGGAAGAACAGGGCACCGAGGGGGTATTATGTCCCGGGAGAAGACGGAGTGAAGGCGGCGAGAGACGGAGCAGCTCGGGGAGTGGTCAGATGGGGCGGTGGATTGACGGCGTCGACGGAGCACCACAGAGTGTCGCGGCCGCGTGGCACTGGATGCCTGAGCAGGCGCGACGGGAGGAAGACGACGATCTCGACAAAGACGGCCCCACCGTCGGCGTCTCCTCGCACGCGCGAAGCCGAGACGTGGTCCACCGCTGGCCGTTAGATCTAGATCCACGGACTGAGGTTCAAAGACGAGGGGAAAAGGGCGGGGGCGAAGCGGTACGTGATCTCAGCCGCTGAGTTCCCATCGGACGGCCCTCGAGAGGTGCGTTTAGATGATCGGGCTGAGTCGTCTCGCCGAGTCGGACTCGAGTCTAGGTTTGGCTCAGGCCCGAGGAATAGTACTAGGGTTTGACTGACTTAATTCAAACTGATTCTACTTTGACTGGTGCTTTATAAATAGAAATAAATTTCATAAAATCATGAAATAATTTGTGGGGGTTCCTGGGAGTATATAGTTCCCATAAAAATTATGAAACCCCACTGTTCATATTAAAATTTGTGACATTTAAATTCAAACATGTTGTATGTCTATGAATGTTGTTTGAATTTTTAATTAGGTTCAAACTAGTCCCAAAAATTTTGGAAAAATTATATTTATTCATGAGAATTAATGTAGTATTCAAATAAATTGATTCCAGATGATGATCACAACTTTTTATTACAGACGCTAAAAGAAAACCGAAATTTGAAGTGTATGTTTATATGAAATGAGATTTTCCAAGTACAATATATTATGAAATGATTTGAATTTGATAATGCATGTTAGTGAGATTCATTATAATCCATTTTAATAGTTGGGGCTGTGACAAGTATTATGTTGGCCGTATTTATTTTCTTGAAGTGCAAGCCATTCAGAGAATACACTTTGTGAAACACAGAGAGGACGGTTTCTTTTATTGTTTCCCAGCTTGATTTGAAAAAGGCAGCCGGTGTACCCATCCGGACCCAGGGCTTTATCTGCCGGCATTGCGTCAATTGCGGCCTTGATTTCCTGCTCAGTGAAGGGCCGATCCAAAAAGGTGGATGCATTAGCCGGTAGTTCTTTCAAGCCCAGGAGGTCCCAGAGGAAGGTATGAGTGGCCGGCTTCGCGGTGCCTAAGATCTCCGTGTAATGCTTGGCCAAGGCCTCCTTCTTTTCTGCGTGCAGAATAAAAGTGTTGCCCTGATGTCTCAGAGTGTGAATTAGCTTCTTCCTTCTTCTGGAGTTTGCCTTTAAATGGAAATGTTACATTATGTCTTTGTGAGAACTATTGAGAGATGTGCTTGTCATGAAAAAAATAGTAAAGCATGTCACGATTAATTGGCGGATCTTTTAGTGTACTAGTGCTGATTGAACTTGAGTGTGCAACCTTTTGGTCAGTAGTAGTTCCTTAACCATGCATAGTTTACAGCACAAGCGACTTCTCCATTAGACTATTAGAGAGTAAACATCTCAAAAGAATTTAGTAGTGGGCAATGTGCAACGATTTAAACAAACTAGATTAGCATTGACCCGTGACAAACAAACGCAAGAGTTCATGGCTTTAGCTCTCTAGTCTTTAACTATACATGCATACATTTTTACATTTCCTTTAACTAGATTAATCAAAACGAGTGGGAAACGCAGAACAAGAAACGGAAAGAACTCAAACAACGATTTCCCATACATGTGTGCACGCGTCATTCTAAAAAAAACACACTGAAAATATCGTAGGTATACAGTCTAAGGATCAAAATGTGCAGTGCAGCTTGAATCCTGAATTCTTTCAATCCTAATTAAATGTCAGAAAGACGAATCCGTGGTGGAGCACGACCGCTCACTAGCCGTCAGCGTCGCCGCCCCCGTCGCGGCCGCACCCCCGTGCTTGGCGAAGTCTTCCTTCATCAGAGTGATCTCGTGGCACACCTCAACCATGGTCGGCCGCGCCGATGGCGAGTGCTGCGTGCACACGAGCCCGAGGTCGATCAGCTCGACCATGATGTCCGAACTGAGACGCTCGTAGCCCACGGCGTCCGCCACCGCCGACGCCGCGTCCGTCAGCCACGACCGCGTGACGATCGCGCCGACGTCGTGCGGGTAGTACCGCCTGAGCCAGTCGTGCAGCGTGAGCCCCTCGTGGAAGATCACATCGGTCGGTCTCTTCCCAGTGATCAGCTCAAGAATCAACACACCGAAGCTGTACACGTCACCTTGTGTGGAAGCGTAGCCTCCTAATCCGTACTCTAAAACATGCAAGAACACGAGAAAAATGTTAAGCAAACGTGACATGGCACATGTTCAGTGTAAATTGCATAGACCTACGTACCAGGTGCAATGTAGCCGACTGAACCTTGTAACAATCCGGTAATTGAGTTGCCCGGATCGGCTGAGCCGTTAATGCTGCCGAAATCGCTGTCGCCGACGTCCTTGACCAGCTGGGCGATGCCAAAGTCCGCCACGACGGCCGTCATGTCGTCGTCGAGGAGGACGTTGCTCGGCTTAAGGTCGCAGTGCACGACGCGCACGGGCGCGTAGTGGTGCAGGTAGGCGAGCCCCTCGGCGACGTCGCCGGCGATGGCGATCAGCTGGGCGAGGTCGAGGCCGCGGCCCGGCCTGCCGTCGTGCGGGTAGAGGCGGCTCTCGAGGCTGCCGTTGGGCATCAGCGGGAGAACGAGCGCGTGGAAGTCCGGCTGGCTGCACGTGGTGACCACGCGCACCAGGTTCCGGTGGCGCGTCCGCCGCAGCACCTCGCACTCCCGCTTGAAGCTCCGGGAGACCTCGCCGCCGCTCTTCGGGTCGAGGACCTTGACGGCGACCCGCGTGCCGTCGCGGAGCGTCCCCTCGTACACGCGCCCGAACCGCCCCGCGCCGATGAGGCTCGACTGCTCGAAGCCGCCCGTCGCCTCGGAGAGCTCCCGGTGCGAGATCCTCGGGTGCTCCCTCTCGCTCGGCTCGTCGGCGTCGGTGAGCAGCATCGAGCGCCGCGCGTCTCGTCTCACGCTTCCTCTCGCCGCCGCACGGCGGGCGACGAGGACAAGAATAGCCAACGTGAAGCCAGCGACCGTTAGGATTACGGGCAGCACCACGCGCCGGTTGTGAAGCACGCGGCGCTTCGCGCCACCGCACCGAGCCATGCCGGGCACGGACCCGCACAACCCAGCGTCGCCGAGGAACGCGTCCGCCGGGAAACTAGCGAAGGCCCCGCTACTCGGCACCTCCCCGGAGAAGCCGTTGTAGGAGAAGTTGGCAAGCCGCAATGATGTCTCTGTTTCCAAGGACAAAGGAAGCTCTCCCGTCAGACCATTATAGGACACGTCAAGAACTTGCAAGAACGGCAGGGCGCCAATGGTGTCCGGCAGGCTGCCTTCCAGTGCATTGCCGGAGACGTTGAGGTACTCGAGCGCGACGCAGCTGCCGAGCTGCGGCGGCAACGCGCCGGACAGACGGTTCGACGACAAGTTGAGCACTTGCAGCATCACCAACTTGCTAATGGTCGCAGGGATCGGCCCTTCAAGTTGGTTACTGGAAAGGTTCAGGTATAGCAAGCCACTTAGCCCGGACAAATCTGCAGGGATCTTGCCCTGCAGCATATTGTGAGAGAGATCGAAGGTCTGCAGGTTTACACGTTGCACAAGGCTCGGAGGTATGATTCCCGAGAGATGGTTGTGATGCAACACAAGCACACGCAGCTGTGTGAGGTTGGAGAGCGAGACCGGGATGGCGCCGGTGAGCCGATTCTCCGAGAAGTCGATGAGCCCCAGCGGCGGGATCGCGCCGAGGGACGGCGGGATCTCGCCGGAGAGCAGGTTGTTCGAGAGGTACACCCGCTCGAGCCGCCGCATGCTGGCGATGCCCGGCGGGATGGAGCCGTTGAGGAGGTTGTGGGACAGGTTCAGGGCGGTGAGGTTGGAGAGGTCGGAGAGGTTCGCTGGGATCGGGCCGAAGATGTTGTTGAACTCCAGGTGGAGCTGCTTGAGGCCGGGGGAGAGGCGGCCGACTAGCGGCGGGATCGTCCCGGAAAGCTCGTTCCCGGCGACGCCGAGCTCCTTCAAGTTGGTGCAGTTTGCCAGGGAGGCAAAGAAAGGCTCTAGGTTGGTGTTGTTCTCTGGACTCTTTAGGTAGTTGAATGATAGGTACAGAAGCTCTAAGCTCGTCATGTTGCTGAACATGTCAGACGGCAGCTCACCGGTGAGGAAATTCGACTCCAACAGCAGCCATTTGAGCTTCGTCGAGTTGGATAGCGAGCGGGGGATTCCGCCGGTGAGGTTGTTCGACCACAAGACGAGGAACATCAGGTCGGGGAGCGGGCAATCTCCTCGGATGGGGATCTCGCCGTCGAGCGAATTGGAGGAGAGGTCAATGTACTGCAAGGCGGAGAAGTTGCAGAAAATGGCCTCGGGGATGTGCCCGGAGAGGTTGTTCTCGCCGAGGTTGAGGTAAATCAAGTTCCGAATGCGCGTGAGCTCCACCGGAATCGGCCCCTCCAAGCCATTGTTGCCGAGGCTCAATTGTTTCAGCCGGGAGAGGTTCCCAAGCTCCGGCGGCACGCCCCCGGTGAAGAGGTTTCCGGAGAGATCAAGGGAATTGAGGCTAGAGAGGTCGCCGAGCTCCGGCGGTACTCTCCCGGTGAACAAGTTCGCCGATATGTCTAGTAAAGTGAGGCGAAAGAGGTTCCCAAACTCTGCCGGAACCCTCCCAGCGAAGAGGTTTCCCGAGAGGTTAAGTATACTGAGATGCGAGAGGTTGCCAAGCGCAGGAGAGACCTCACCGGAGAGCTTCTGATCTCCTAGGATCAGCTTCACGACACGCCGCGCCGCCAGGTCACAAGCGATGCCGGTCCAGTTGCACACATCGCGCGAGCCCCAGCTGGTGAGCACTCCGTTGGGGTCTCTAGACACGCCAGACTTGAAGGATAGGAGCGCGGAACGGTCATCCGACCTGCCACTGGCTGAAAGAGTCGGGCTTAGCCCGTAGAGGAGGAAGAAGAGGAAGGTGAAGACGAAGACGGAGGTTGGCGCGGCCGCCATGAGAGCGCGTGTGGTGATGGTGACCTGGAGCTCAAGCTCACATTGGAGGCAAATGCTTGGTGATAGCAACTTCTGCTACACCGCCGGGGCTTTTAAAGGAGGGAGAAGAGGCGTCTCTGCCTAACCGCCGTTGCGCTAGCCTCGTGCAGCCGTTACACATTGGCGCCAAGTTTTTGACTTTGCAGATGTACAACACGTGGCGCAACAGGACTGGCTCAGCGTCCGCACTGTCTGACTGAAACGTGGGGCCTGGTGGTGCGTATACGATCTCTCCTGTGGACTCTAATCGGAGTGGATTAGCCTATGTACAATGGATTTATATCAGCTGTCTATAGTCTTTGTCACGTATGATTTAAACTGATATGGATGAAGGTAGGATTTAAGCTGATATGGATTAAGGAGAATAAAGAGAGGGAAATGTGTTGTCTATAATTTTGTAGCCGACTGTATCACCGAAACCAAAGAAAGCATTCAAAGATTGTGTGATATATAAAGACAAGTAAAAAGATATCAGCTGTTTGTACCATTGTATGAGCTGTTTTTACTGTTGTCTCTAGGTGATATGGAGAGTTGCTATAGACAGCAGATATTTGTACCATTGTACATGCCCTTAGGTTGTAAACCAGTCCGCACATGCTAGTAATTTTACAAAACATGTGTATTATTTTTATCTAAATCCAATAGATATTTTTATTTTACATTAAATTATTTCGAATTAACTTTATTTTGGATATACTTTAAGTTTCAAATATGAAGTTATATAGCACCAAATTATAATTTTATTCCGAATTATGTTTATTAAAAGTAATTCTGAATTTGACTTAACTTTCTTTCCAAATATAGTTTAACACCGAATTTACCTTTAATTCGAATTTTATCTTTAACACTATGATGTGTTGCCTTGTACCTGTACTATCTCATGTGAACATGCAAATTAAAATGTTGTAGTGACCTGGGAGACGGCCTATTTTCTAGTTGCATTAAGATGTGGATTAGGGAGAGACAGTGCATTAGACATGATGTTTAGGTGCCGGGCGTAATCATGTGTTGTGTGCGTGCGTACAAAAAGGTCCGGTGCCGGCCAGCGGGCGTGGGCCCGCGGGAGATTTGCAGGCGTCCACGGTGGAACAGTTCTACGTTAATTGTGATTTGTGTTGTATATCCTTAGGGGGCGGTCGGGCTACAACGTACATTAGCTAGTTCAATCCTATATTGTTTATTTACGAGGAGATATCTCTTCTCCTATAAAAGGAGCAGTGTGTCGTAGCTATAAACTATACAATAGATAATGAGAACTCTGGGCTCCCTGTAATGGAAAACGGGAAAATCTGAAGGTCCTCAAATATAGGAAGCGGTATTAAATTGTATTAGATGTGTCTCTTTATTGCTCAAAAGCCCCCATAATCACACGGGAAAGGGTCTATTTATAATGTTACATCTAGGATACAAGAGATTACAATTCTACCTCTAAAAAAGTCATATGTCTATAGGGCTAGAAACGAGCCGAGCCAAGACTCAGGCTCGTTTCTCCAGTTGGCTCGGCTCGGCTCGGAAAGCGACTCGAGCCAGCTCACGAGGGCTCGCGAGCCCTGGATCAGAATACATACAGCGGTGCATCCATTCAAAATTCAATCAACAAAATCACAAATTCAGTAATCAGTGCATCCACAATCAACAGATTCAACAATCAGTGTAGCGGCGTGATTGAAGGGGCGATGTCGAACATGCTGCGCAGCGGCCATGGCGCAGCACTTCGAGTAGAGGGTGAGGAGGGAGTTGGAGTTGGAGACGAGCTCCTCAGGCCAGTGGCCATGGCCTCCTGGATTCGGCTCCTCGCGCAGCACACCGCTCCTCCTCAAGGCCAAGATCTGAGCTAGACGAGGGCCGTCGCCGTGTCGTCGAGGCCGAGCTGGACGAGGGCCACTGCCGCATCGAGGCCGAGCTGGACGAGGGCCACCGCCGTGTCGTCGAGGCCGATCTGGATGAGGGCCGCTACCGCATCGAGGTCGAGCTGGACAAGGGCCATCGCCGTTGTGCACGGCCTGCTGCACGCCGCTCCGGAGCAAGGGGAAGGCGCTGGCGTCGCCGGCCGCCCGGCCCTGAGGCTTGCTACGTCGTCCGCGAGGGAGAGGAGGGAGGCGATGCAGCGAAGAGGAGGGAGAGGCCAGACCACCAGAGGAGGGACGCGACTCAGGCGAGCAGCAGCCAGCAGTCCATGGTGGGCTGGTGGCCGTGGAGGAGCGGCGGCGGGTGTAGTGCGACCGTTGTCGCCAGGGGGTGGTGGGCAGGTGGCCGTGGAGGAGCGGCGGCAGGTGTAGTGCGGCCGCCGTCGCCGGGGGGTGGTGGGCTGGTGGCCGTGGAGGAGCGACGGCGGGTGGAGGTGCGGCCGCCACCGCCGGGGGTGGGGGGAGAATCGGAGAAAGGGGATCGGGGGAGGCATCGAGGGAGGAATGGGGGCGAGAAAGGGGATCGGGGTCGGGTTAGGGATTTGACTTGAGTAGGCAGCGCAGCGATTTGAGTAGGGAGAAACAGGAATCATTGCTACTGGGCCGAGCCAAAAAAGCTCGTGAGCCGCTCGCGAGCGGCTCAAGCTCGGCTCGAATTTTCACCGAGCCAAAAGGTGGGCTTGGCTCAGCTCAAAAATTCATGAGCCGAGTCGAGCCACGAGCCTCGAGCTATTTTTCCAGCCCTATATGTCTATAGGAGCTTCAGGGTCTTTGCATCTCGCTAGATGTAGTCTCTAGTGCACGGTAGACCTTCATAGGCCCGGTCCATCATGCTTATACTCCTGATTCACAAGTGGCCATGTCCCCTTTCGCTCCATGTGAGGTAACCTAGAGCAAGGGCTTCTTAGACCCCTTCAGTCTAGGGTGTGTTGAACTCTTCTGTCGAGGTTGCCTTCAACGGCCTTTCTGTACCATTTGGTTTGTCTGAAGGGGTACTTGATACCCTTCGACTGGGTCAAAGTCTACCTCTGGCTTGCTGTCTTCGCTAGGTCGTTGGGGCTGTTGGGCTTCCTATACGACAAAAGGGGCTCTCATCCTACACACAAAGCGTACGGGCAAAGAGATCAATAAATAAAGAGAGAAGGTTGGGACTACATCCTTGTGTTCATATCTATTGTATTATATTTGTGAGTTGAGAGTAGACATGTTCAAACGCCGGGTCGGGTCGGGTCAGAAAAGCTTGGTCTCGAACGGGCAGGCCCAAGCCCGGCATGACCTGAAAACCCATTTTCTATTTTAAAAAATTATTTTAATTTTTTTTGGAAAAAATTTAATATTTTAATTCATTTTGAGAATAAAAATAATTTTTTTACTATTTTAATTGCATTTAATTGGCTTTCAGGACGGAATTCAAGCCCCGAGCCCTACTCGGACCGAGCTCGGGCCAAGCCACCCGTGAACACGTCTAGTTGAGAGCTCCGTTCGTCGGCAACGCGACCTCGATTATACAACATGTTATCAACACAATAACACTCTTAAGCTAAGACTACCTCATACGTTGCTTTGATCCAAGTTTTAAATTCAAGCGATGATGTTCTTTTTAGAAGATTAATTATTATTCTACTGTTCATTGTCGTCGATCCCGCCAGTTGGCCTCGCTCACCCCTCCACGTGCGCCCCGCCACCGTGAACTGAACGTTGGGCACCGCATCCGCGGCCCGTCATCGCTGGATCGATCTCGCGATCCAAACCGAATAGGGTGTCGCCTGAGCACCGCACCACCGGCAGGGACCAGGATCGCCGTCGTTCGCCTCTGCGCGCGTCGTTGGACTCCATGAGGCAAGGTCCTCGCCATCGGGTGAGGTGTGTCGTGCGCTGCCTCCGCGTCGCACGTCAACGGCCAAATCGACGCTTTCGTGTCAGGGCCACCGCTGCCATACCCCCATCGTTGTTGTCTCATTCGCGTCGACCCGTCGGAGAAGCAGAGAGACTGGACAACCTCGATGCCTCTGTGCCATGGTCGCCGTTGTACGCCTCCACACCTGTATCGCTGCCTCCACGGCAACGCTGGGCCAAGGCATCCTCCGCGCTGTGCCGCCTCTGCATGTGCGTGAAGATGAAGCTAGGGGCTTCGGCTCTGTCCCCGGCGAGGACGGAGCAAACACTGCTGCCATAGCCACAATCGTCCATGGCGAGGAGGAGGTGGGGCACCGGGTGTACGCTGTCACCTCATTGGACCGGGGCCAACCAGGCGCATGGACCTCCGCGTGACACTGTTGTTGTCGTGCGTGCGCTCAGGCCGAGCTGCGGTAGGGTTAGGGGAAACCCTAGCAGACTAGCTAAGCGGGCCGCACAAAGGCCCTATTTGGGCCATTGGTTCTAGCCCATAAGGCCCAATCGGGATGGGAACCGACTGGCCTTAGCGCTTTTGTAGAAAATCCCTTCAATTTTTTTGGAATTAAACACGAGTCCTTGGTTTATTAAAATTGTGTCCTTCTAGACCAAAATTTTGCTAAAAGGACCCTGGAACTTTCATAATAAATTATGAGGGCTTCCACTCGGTGGAATTTTGCAAATTAAACCTCAAGAGTTTCTAGTTCTTTTATTTAAGTCTTTTGCTATTTATTTAAATACCACAAATTGTCTTTCTATTAATTTGTGAGTATAGTAATTGTTCTATGCCTAGAGAAGTACTAGAAATCTATAAATTTGATATTTACTACTCATGCAAGTTGTTTTATTATTGTAAGACATGTTTTGACTCATGTGGTACATGATATACTAATTCATTACCTTATGGTAATTATATGTTGCTATACAGTGTTGTAGGCAAACATGGACGATATGTTTAGGACCATGCCAAGAGGGGAATTTCATAAGCTGAAGTGCGACTGTAGTAACCACCCATTGTGGGCAGTGGAGGCAAGGATGCATCTCACTGCACGTGACCTCCATCACGCACTTGTGCCAGATGGGCATGCTACCATTTTAGCTAGGGCATGGGCTTTGGTATACCTCAAGAACCACTTGTCTATGAACTTCAACCAAGAGCTTGTTACTATCCAAGACCCAGCGAACTCTAGGATCACCTAACTGAGAGGTTCGACATTACCCAAAGGCAGTCTCTCGCTAATGAGAACTATGACGAGTGGATAGCTATACCGCATACAATGCGGACCTCACTCGTGTTGTGAGCATCCTAAGGCTGTTAGGGAGGAACATGACTGAGGATGAACTGATTGAACACATTCTCCTAAATCTTTATCCAAAGAATGTTTCTTTTGGAATGGTTCTGAGAAAAAGGAACTTCATATATCATTATCAACTTATCAATGCTCTATGGGAGATAAGCGCGCCAGTGCGCTACATCTTAGGACACTCTATAGATCTGATTCTAGTTCTAGGGGATTTGGTGGGACCAACAGACAGAGGTTCAAGAGGAGGGGAAGAAGAGGTAACAACTATGATTGTAGGAGGATCGTTAGACGTTCTCCATATTACACCCTCAGCAAGTGAAGCAAGGGGTGGCAGGAATCGGAGAAAGAGCCGTCAGAAGGCTACTCAAGCTGGGAGCTAGGGCAAATGAGCCATTCCCACATAAGGATCAAGAGAATCCTAAATCTCCATTATCTCCTTAAATTTAGAAATCAATTCATGGTGTAGTGAGGATGGTGTTACTAAATTGAACACCAAAAAATTTCAGTCTTGAATTAGTCAGTAATATTACTATTAGGAATTAAAAATACTTCTTGTAATCTTTAGTACATGAAATAAATAAATTATTTCTAGTTCATCTGCATGTCTTATGTGTGCATTTATGCGTATGCAATGTTTTTAATTATGCAAATTATTTATCTCCTGCTTATAGTTGACGTACAATGGAGGGAGAATATGAACTCTATCTTGTGGATAGTTGTACCATAAATTCTATCCTAAATGATATGAAGTATTTCGAGACCTTCAGTTCTATGATTGACAATATTATGACCATAGTTGACAATTGTGGTAATATTGCTGATACTGGAAGAGCCACGGGATACTCTTATTGATGGGAATGAAAATAATCATTGAGAATGCATTAGTGTTCCCGGACTCAACAAGAATTATACTAATCAAGTTTCAAAGATATCTGAAATAATGGTTTCCACATGGAAACAGAGGAAGAGAATAGTCCTAAGTACATTCTCATCACTAAGAAAGAAGGATATCGAAAAGAAGTAGTAGAGAAACCCCCTATATTCTCCTTCGGATTGTACTACACTTTTATTAAACGTGATGAAGAATATGTTACGATGACCATCCAGGTTAAAGATCCCAAGCTATTTAGAACATGGCATGAATATCTGGGTCATCTTAGAGACAATATGATGTGCCAGATACTACAACATTCTGCTAGCCACATCTTGAAGTCCAAAGACATCCTTGATCTATCACACTTTGTGTGTGAAGCCTGTGTGAAAGACAAGTTGATTACGAGACCCTCGTATCATAAGATCAAAGATAAATTGCCTAATTTCCTTGAGAGGATTCAGGGGGATATATGCGAACCTATAGAGCCCATGTCTGGGCCATTCAAGTACTTTATGGTACTAATAGACGTATTCACTTGGTGGAGGTATGTATGTCTATTATCCACTAGGAATCACGTCTTTGCCAAATTGATTTCATAAATTATTGCACTAAGGGCAAAGTTTTCATATCATAAGATCCAATCCATAAGAATGGATAATGCTGGAGAGTTTACCTCAAAAGAATTTAATGATTATTGCATTGTCTTAGGCATAACAGTGGAACATTCAATCCCGCATGTTCATACTCAGAATGGACTTGCTGAATCATTAACCAAGATGATCAAGATGATCGCTAGACCCTTGTTAATGAGATTCAGTCTACCAACTACATGTTGGGGACATGTCGTATTACATGCATCAACATTAATACGACTCCAGCCATCTGCATACCGGAAGGGAAGGGGGTGGCACGGGAGATGACATGTGTCACCGTTTGTTAGCTGTCCATGAGTTCATGAGTCTAAGGGCGACCGTAAGGTAGAGGTACCTTTAATTAGCTGGCTCTTTGGCTGAGATGTGTGTTCGTGGTGTGGACCGACATTGTTCCGAAAGTTGGGTCTAAAGGCTACCTTTGGGGATCTATGGTTAAATCTATAATTGCTTTTGCTAGCACATAGATGACTGATTTTGGTTGAAATGATAGACGATTCGTGAGCAGTCGGATGTGTTCAAAGATTAGTGCGTGTAACAGGCACGCCATCTGTGTCGGGTGTTGTTTTTTATTGTGTATCGGGCGCGCCATCTGTGATCCGACATCTTTGGTCTCTGCGTCAACTTTCTTTTGTGTATTCCTCGTATCACGTGTTGCACCATCAGTTTGTTGTCTTAGTTGCTTCATGAGAGGGGGAAGGCGTTAGAGACAACGAAGGGGAAGCTCCTCTTGGGGGAGGGAGAAGCGTGTCTTCTCATCGGGCGAGGGTGAATCGCGGTGAGGGCGAATCGCCATTGATCGTCAGGGCATGCATCCCTGATCGTTTGGCAAGGTAGGCGAAAGGTAGGGTTAAGCTTGTATGTGATTTTGGCCAGCGAAATCGACTATGGAAAGTTGAGCGAAAGATTTTTTATGGTTTTATTTTTTGAAGTCTTTTGCTTCATTTAGTTTTGTTGTTTTGTTTAGATCTGTTGGTCGGTATCTTCATTTTCAATTTTTCAACGTGCTATTTGTTGGTCGTTTTGAAAGTGAGTAGGTTTATCTAGTGTGTTTGTTTGATGTAGATCCATTTGTTTGTGATGAATTTTATTTTTTGTTTGTAGCTTCGTTTAGTGTGTTGGTTTTGTGTAAATCTTTATGGTTATCCTGAGATTTTTTTGGTAGTTGGCTTCGATATTGAAGGTTTTGTGTAGAAAATCTTCACAAAGTTTCAGTCACCTGTGAATGAGCATATCTGAAATTTTTTGCTTTGATTTTTTCAGATCTGCAGCTGCTACTGGTGCCCTGCTCGTGATTGAGAAAATTTAGGCTCTATGGCCAATTTTTGTCGGCTTGTTGCTTGATTTCTAAGATTCCATCAAATTTGTTCAGATTTGGATTTTCAATGTTTGAATTTTTATGATTACGGTAATTTGATGTTGCTTTCAGATATGAGTGGTTTTGGGTGAAATGAAATTTGCTTCCAGCTACTAGGTGTGTAATTGATTTGATGTTTGCGTGCTACATGCTGATCATTTCAAAATGTCTCCGTAAATGATTTTGAATGATTTGATCTGGATGTTTCTCTATTTTTATGACGTGCCATTTATCTAGATGAACTGAAGCAATACTAGGCCTACTAGTATTTACCATATAAGTCAACGACTACCAAATGAAACATAGTTTGTCATTGGAGTAGTAGCTTAGAGTTGCATTAGAAAACTAGACTAGACATTGTCACAAGCGAGCAATTATCATGCAGTTGGTAGTTGTTTTTCAACCTCTTAGTCACCTTGGATCTTAGAGCATGCAAGTAATATTGTTTTTGTAATTCTCTAGAGGTTATAGATGATCATGCCAAAAATGACAGTGAATTAGATAGATGGTTGTGCATGTTACTGAGGTCATGTATTTCTGTTTGTGCCATTATGCCTTTCTTTGGATAAGATTACAATATTTTTTTTGTAGTTGTGTTAGTTTGTTGTACTCACATTCATGTTGTCTAGTTCTCCTCCAACTTGTGTTAAGAGTCCCTGATGCCATTGATATGCTAAAAGTCCACTATACATTGTACAAGAAATAATATCCATTTCATTTTTATTTTTATTTTTGCAATGGACAAACATGTGCAATTTCATCCTTGAATAAGTGCAACTTTGCACCTAAGTATTGTATCTGTCTGAATCTACATGTTCTTGCGGCTATAAGTATGTACAAAATTGGTATTAAGGCTCTAGTAGATTTCATTCTTTGTTGATATCATCTTCAAAACTGGTTTCCTGTTGAAAATTATTTTATTAAACTAAAAAAACAAATGCATTGAGTTGTTCTCTGTTTTGCATGCATCTTGTTCAAAATTTCATTCCATCAAATTTCACATATGTCATCATCAACTCGCAGATGTCATCATGATTTCATAGTTTTACGGTTTGAATATTTATCAACTTATTTTATTCCTAACATGTTGTAGTTCTAAGACGATTTATAGATCTTCTAGTACTTTTTATTTTAGAAACTGCCAGTTGTCTATGGTATTAACATCAAAACAAATACATGTAGATAATTTATGAACAAAACCTACCAAATTAAAAATTGCATACCATTTGAATTAATATTCTAGTTCCACACAATATGCAATTTTAGTTCATCTTCAGTGCCATATCCATTTTACCATTTTTTTTTAAGTTCTCCATTTCAAACTGCGATCTAATGCTTTCAAATAGTTTGAAAATTTGGTTATGTTTCATTGTGATCTAGTGCAATATTTGTTTGACAATGGAATTTGTGCGTGAACAATGGCATTTATATAAACTATGAACATATCCTATCAGATTAAAAGTTGCACTCTATTTTAACTAAACTTTCAGTCCCATGCATATGCAGTTTTAGTCCATCTTCATTGCAATTTCCTTTTAGCCGTTTTAATATGTCCCTTTTAAACCTCACACTACTATTTTGTAGTAGTTGAATTATTTGAGTATGTTTCATTGATATGTGGATCATGCAAAGTAGTAACTAACTCTCCTAGGCCTCGGTATTTCTATTCATTATATAATTATATCTGATCTTCTTTGGTTTTATTTTGTTTTATGTAAGGGTTCACTTAAATTAGGATTTTGTTTCCTTCTTAGTTTTTTTTATCCTTTTGACCTGGATTATGTCATCTGATGTTTCAGTCTTAGGTTAATCAGGTATAAAGGATGACTAAGTATTTCAGTTTTCATTGTTTTCTCACATGTCTTTCATGCTAGTCTGGGCTTTGCATTTCCACTGCTTTTGCATCATCCTTTAGTTGTACTTATATGTAGCAACTTGCATAGTTCTTTTACTCGATATTCAGTTCTATAAAATTCATAATTCGTGAGATTGTCCTTTTGCCTCTCTGATTTTCCAGCAAATCTTTTATATCCTGTTCTTGCTTCTCCAAGTTTGCTACCTCTCATTTGCAAGGGATGAAGCATCAGATAGTCATTTATGAATCAGTTAGTTTATTTAGGCGCATTTTTTCTGGATTCTTGCTAATTGTAGTGTGAAACTATAGTATGAATAGTTTCCATTTTTGTAGCATTTTTTATTGGTTATGTACTTCTTTGTCATTGTAAGTATTAGTATTTTTATTCCATTATTGTTGGTTTTAGTTTGTTCTTGGTTGGTGCCAGTAGAGGTGTTCATGGGAGGCCTGGCCGAGCCTGAGCCATTTCGGACCTGGCTTGGGACTCAGTTTTTAGCCCGAAAGCTCGGCCCGAAAGCCTGAGAAATAGGATTAAAAAATAAAAAATCATTTATTTAATTTTGAAAATGAATTAAATATTGTTTTTTATTACAAAAAATGATTAAAATAATGTTTTTAAATCAAAAAACTGATTTTCAGGCCGAGTCGGGCTCGAGCCTGTCCACTTGAGGTCGGGCTTGACGGCCCAGCATTTGAACACCTCTAGTACTGCCAGATGAGGCTTCAGTTTTCGATTGCACATTATGCAATTATGCATGTTTTTTTTCATTAGCCCATTATGTAGTACCGGTTTATGCAATGTTCTATATATTAGCAAACTTCAATTAATTAACCTTCCACATTCCCGAAAAAATCGGAGATGTTCTATTAAATAACTTTCCATCTCTTCTCCCATCCTTTTTTAACTCTCTTTCTGATGAGAATTCAATTGCACAGCCCGGTGCGTACGCATAACCTTAAGGCTCAAAACAAGGGTGAACATAATCTTTGATCCATTTCTTTATGGCTTTTGCTAGCTCCCAGTCGCCTGAAATTTTCTTAAAACCCAATCACCTACAATTATATAGTACTAAGTCTAAAATTGCATTACCAAGTGATGTACAATTTTAGCACAGATTTACCGTAACTTTTAGTTCTATTTATTTTTGTATTTGTGGGGTTGACCTAGATTTACTTTTTGTCTAGTTTAGTTTTTTTTGTATTTGTAGGGTTGGCCTAGATTTACTTTTGTCTAGTTTAGATTTTTTTGTTTTGTTTTTGTTTTTGTTAGGTTGACCTAGATTTAATTTTGTCTAGTTTAGAATTTTTTTGTTTTATTTTTGTATTTGTAAGGTTCACCTATATTTTCTTTTATCTAGTTTAGAACTTGCGTAATGGGCAAGTCATAGACTTGTTTGGTATATTCCTAGGCAAAGCCCAGCAGAAAACCCAACAACCAAAACAATCTTAGATTTGCACTCTAGTTTAATGGGCCGACCGAAGGGGGAACAGTCCCGTAACGGGTCAAGGTCACGGCCGCACAGATCTGATAAGCAAAATAAAGAACCCATAAACATTAGCCCACAAGTCAATTAACAAAAAATAAAAGTGCAAATAAAAAAAAACAAAGGCCATCAGATAGTGATCCAATGGACTGAAAAAGTGACTGGGTTTTCTGCTTTTTTTCAAACGACTGTAGCATAGTCAACCCCATCTTTAATTAGCATTGTTTTTCAATAGGAAGCAAAGTTCAGAGGTGGCATAGATTCTTCTCCACAAATACACCAATTTTAACTGTTCACTTCAGATTGTTGCAAGCCAGAAATACAAATTATATAGAGGTAGGTCAAACCTCTAGTTATGCTTGTGTAGCATAATACTTAGCCACTTAGGTGCCTACTGGTACTGACTTAAAAGTTAGACACATTTTCGGGGTTCATACTAAGTTCTCGTGTGTAGCCAACGGCGCAGTTTGAAACATAGAAAGAGAACTGCTATACATCTTTCAATTTTAGTGCTATGTGATTGGTGAGAGAGAGGGAGAGAGGGTGGGAAGTGAGATTAGATCAGGATATAGAGGTGGGGTGATATCTGGAGCATTGGATCTTCATCTGATGGCTCAAAAAGTGACTGATTTTCAAGAAAAAATCAGTCGCATGTTGTATAGACACTCCCACATAGAAATTGTTAGAATAAGGTGTTAGAATAGGAACTTTTTTGTATTTTCTTATTTGCCCTTTGTATTTTCTTATCTGTATATGGTGTACACTCTTTGTACTCACTATATATATTGTCCATTGAGCCTCTTCAATATACAGAATATTCGTAACAGAAATTTTGTTTGCAATCTTTTGAGAAATATATTGTTTCCTGTGAAAATTCATATAATTTTTTTGCATTCTAAACATGCCCAGGATTGAGTTGAGTTGGCTTAAGAGATATTTTGAAGAGGGTAAGTTTTATTTGTCCTAAATAACTACAGCTAAATTAACAAGGCAAGTCATGCAAGAAAGAAACTAAGATAAGATGATCAGAGCATTAGATGGATCGCACTCTAAATTGCATGCATTGTTACTTTTCTGGGTTTTTTTTGTCTGTGTTCCTCCTTTGAAAAGAAGGGGGTACGTAGCGTCTTTTGTACGAAAAAGAAGAAGAGACAAATCAAATGCGTGATATTAGCGGTTTGGTACGCAATTGCAACATGGAGAAGAAGTCACTGAGCTCTAGCTAGTTACCATCACATCAATCTTTATTATTGCTGATCTGCCTGCAACAATTTAAATATGGTGTGTGCATGCGTGGTTCTTTAAGGTCCTTTAACACCATACGTCAATCCAATATTGTGCTATCCCAGATACTATTCCTGTCTTAACTATAGCTCAATTTGTTCTCTCAATTAAGTTATGGATGTAAGGTCACAAACTAAGTCTGAACATATACACACAAGATCATACTATACACACAAGATCATACTTTGACACCTTCTGATAGACTAATACTGTAATACATATTATATCTTATATTAATATACTGAAGCCTTTTTGCTTTTCCAAAGTATGACTAGAACATATAAGTCCAAAGCTCATTCATGCGTGCAGAATAGTTGCAATTCGTAACTAGGGTTTATATATATTCAGGTCAAAACCCCACAACAATAGTAAAATGTCTGAGGTAACAATCTTTCTTGAGCATAACCAATGTGTCGACCGCTTTCTGCTATCCTGAATCTGACTAAAGCTAGCAGGCGTGCTATTTGAAAAGCCTAAATAATCTGGCAAGAGTACGGAAGTTCTTGTCAAATCTAGAACAACATTAAACTACATTGCTGGTGGTGAAGGACAAGATCATCAAATGCAACGAACAGTGCCAATATCTTTGTAGCTGCATTTGTTTATCTTTGATCGTGAGCACCTGAATAATGGCCTAACTCAAGAGCCTTTTCTCTTCCTATGGCCGGCTAATGGAGTCCGACATGTTGGCAACACAGATTAATCGAGTGACATATCCATTGAAGAATTAACAACTCAAAGAATTAGCACTAGTTAGTAGGCAATCCCCAACCATCCAATAAACTAATACGAACAGCAAGAGATGATATCAAATGCGCCACGAGAAACACTGAAACAGCAGCATCATTCTTGACGTGCCGCGTGCACTAATGTTTCTCCTCTCAGAGAAAGCAAGAGGATGCAATGCATTGTTCAATATGATTGGTTAACTTGGTGTTAATTAATTGGAGAACAGCGAGTCCTTGGTCGAGAACGACCGGCCACCGGCGGCGCCATGCTTGGCGAGGTCCTCCTTGAGCAATGTGATCTCGTGGCAGACGTCCACCATGGTGGGCCGCAGCGCCGGGGAGTGCTGCGTGCACACGAGCCCAAGTTCGATCAGCTCGACGACCGCCACGTCGGCCGCCGCGCCGACGAGCGACGCCCCCTGCCACAGCGCGTGCGCGACGACGGCAACGACGTCGTGCGGGTAGTGCCGCCTGACCCAGTCGTGCAGCGTGAGCCCCTCGTTGAAGATCACGTCCGTCGGCCTCTTCCCGGTGAGCAGCTCCAGCAGCATCACGCCGAAGCTGTACACGTCGCCCTGTGCCGAAGGATGCCCTCCTAATCCATACTCTAAACAAAGAAATTAGCAGTTAATCATAGGATTAGTACAAGATAATCACGATTGGTACAGAATAATACCACATCGTGCAAAAGTTGAGAGGTGACATAAGCCTATGGCTAATTTTGTGCAGAGCCTAGCTACCTAGAAGGCTGGGAATTATGCATGCATGTACATATGCTACTTGTATGCATGCATGAACTTGTGTACGTACCAGGTGCAATGTAACCAACTGAACCTTGCAACAGTCCGGTGATGGAGTTGCACGGGGCAGACTTGTCGCTCGTGCTACTGGCTTCTCCGACGCCGCCGGTGACGAGCCGCGCGATGCCAAAGTCCGATATCACGGCGCGCATCCCCTCGTCGAGGAGGACGTTGCTCGGCTTGAGGTCGCAGTGCACGACCCTGATCGGCGCGTAGTGGTGCAGGTAGGCCATTCCCTCGGCGACGTCGCTCACGATTCTCATGATCTGGCCGAAGTCTAGGCCGCCGAAGCGCGCACCGGCATTGTCGCTGCCGTGCGGGTAGAGGTGGCCATCGAGACTGCCGTTGGGCATCAGCGGCAGCACGAGCGCGTTGAAGCTGGCCGTGCAGCAGGTGGTGATCACCCTGACGAGGTTCTTGTGCCGCGTCCGCCTGAGCACCTCGCACTCGCGCTTGAAGCTGCCGGAGACCTCGCCGCCGCCCTTCGGGTCGATCACCTTCACGGCGACCCGCGAGCCGTCGCGGAGCGTCCCATCGTAGACGCGCCCGAAGCGGCCGGCGCCGATCAGGCTCGATTGAACGAACCCACCCGTGGCCTCGGAGAGTTCCCGGTATGATATCCTCGGGTGTTCTCGCTCCGCCTGGTCCTCGACGTCGACGAAGCTCATCGACTGCCGTCCCGACCGCTTCGCTCTCGCTGTCGCCATCGACCGGCACCCAACCGCGCATAGCATGAGGCACACTGCGACGACGATGCCAACAACGGCGGGGACCAGCGTGCGCTGGTGACGTGCACGTTTCGCGCCGCATAAAGCAATGCCGGGGATATAGCCGCAAAGGCCCGGATTGCCTCGGAACGCTGCCGCCGAGAGGTTCGCGAGGATGCCGGTGTGGGGCAACACGCCGGAGAAGTTGTTGTACGAGAAGTTCGCGTCCCGGAGAGATGTCGACACCTGCAGCGACTCAGGCAGAGCTCCCGAGAGCTCGTTGCGCGACACGTCGATCACCTGCAGGAACGGCAGCGCCGCGACAGACGCCGGGAGAGCGCCCCGCAGCGTGTTGCCGGAGAGGTTGAGGTACTCGAGCGCGACGCAGCTGCCGAGCTGCGACGGGATCGCGCCGGCGAGCTCGTTCGACGACAGGTCGAGCGCCAGGATCATGTCCATCTTGCTGAGCTCGATAGGTAGAGGCCCCTCCAAGTGGTTGTTCGAGAGGTTCAGGTAGAGCTTGAGGCTGCTCAAGGCGGCGACGTACGCAGGGATCTCGCCTTGTAAG
The DNA here is from genome assembly GCA_036346255.1 of Ampelocalamus luodianensis. NCBI lineage: Eukaryota > Viridiplantae > Streptophyta > Magnoliopsida > Poales > Poaceae > Ampelocalamus > Ampelocalamus luodianensis. The sequence goes on from CM070628.1 coordinate 6,574,257, forward strand.
CCATTGTAGGAGAGGTCCAAGATTTCCAAGTTTAGGCAGTCTCCGAGGCTTGGCGGAATGGCGCCGGCGAGCTGGTTGTGGTGCAGCATTAGTCTCCGGAGCTGCGAGAGTTTGGAGAACGTGTCCGGGATGGCTCCGGCGAGCCGGTTGCCAGACAGGTCGACGAGGCCGAGGTGCGGGATCTCTCCGATGGACCGGGGGATCTCGCCGGAGAGGAGGTTGTTCGACAGGTACAGCCGCTCGAGCCGCTGCATGCGCGATATGTCCGGCGGGATGGAGCCGTTGAGCAGGTTGTTGGAGAGGTTGAGGTAGGTGAGGTTGACGAGGCCGGAGATGTTGGGCGGGATGGAGCCCGAGATGGCGTTGTCCTCGAGGTGGATCTGCCGGAAGCCGCGCGCGAGCTCGCCGATGAACGGCGGCAGCCTCCCTCCGAGATCGTTCCCGGCGAGCTCGAGCTCCTGCAGGTTGGTGCAGTTCCTTAGGGAGCGGAAGAAGGGGTCGAGGTTGGTGTTGCCGTCGTGGCTGGAGAGGTTGTTGTACGAGAGGTAGAGGTACTGGAGCCGCGGCAACCTGTCGAACACCTGTGACGGCAGCTCTCCCGCGAGGTAGTTCGACTCGAAGTCGACCCACTCGAGCATCGAGGAATTGGACAGCGCCGGCGGGATCGGGCCGGACAGGTCGTTCGACCACAAGAGGAGGTACCGTAGGCTGGGGATGCGGCACTCGTCGGCGTAGGGGATGTCGCCGACGAGGGAGTTGTTGGCGAGGTCCATGTACTGCAAGGCGGAGCAATTGCAGAAGAGCGTCTCCGGGATGCCGCCGGAGAGCAGGTTGCCGCTGAGGTCGAGGAAGTAGAGCTTCTGGAGGAGCCCGATTCCGGCGGGGATCGCGGCCTCGAGGAGATTGTTCGTCAAACTCAGCTGCGTCAGCCTCGACAGCGCGGCCAATTCCACCGGAATCTCCCCGGCAAAAGCATTGCTCGACAAATCAAGAACCGTGACGAAAGACAGCCGCCCCAACGCCGGCGAGAGCACGCCGCGGATCCCCAGAGTGCTAAGCACCAGCTGCGTGACGCGCCGCCTCCCCGCGGGGCCACGGCCACATGCGACGCCGGTCCAGTTGCAAAACTCCGGCGAGCGGCCCCAGTCGGCAAGGGCGCCACCGGGGTCGACCGAGACATTGGAGAGGAAAGCGAGGAGCGCGGACCGGTCGTCGGTCACTGGTGGTTGTGCGGTGGCGGCGGCGACAGCGATCGGCACGAGGCCGACATGGAAGATGATGATTGGGATGAGCAACTTGGCCATTGGAGCCGAAAGGGCGGTGGCGATGGGGTGGGCGTGGCGATCATTTGATAGCTACGTCTGCTACAATGCCATGGTTTTATGGGGAGCTGAGGGAGAAGAAGTAGCTGGAGATGATACGAGGAAGGGGAAAAAAAAAGGCGGGAGAGGGTGGCTGCCTAACTGCTGTTGAAAGGCTGCGGCTGGCTTTGGCGCCAAATGTTTGACTTTGGAATTTGGATAAGGGGGCGTGTATGTACATGGTTTGGCGATTGATAATTTGATCTCACTTGAGAATTCACAGTTGCCCTCGTGTAAGTCAGACATATCTTAGTTTTTGATTAGGGGTTGTCTATACAGCATTTGACCCTTTTTTCCCCTCCAAAAGCAGTCAGATGTTGGGACCATTGAATTGAGATCCAACAGACCACCTCCCCCCTGCTGCTATGTATAACCACCGGATCCGATCGACTTGACTCCATTGAGGCATCGACGCCAACCTACAAGCGCCGCCACCTCCTGTACTTCCCCACCAGTGCACCGCCGCCTAGACACCTTGCCGGAACACCGGCGATGCCCTCCGGCAAGACCCTCCCCTACTTCTACCGCCTCCACCTCCTTTCCCGTTGCGGCTGGTATCCTCCTTCTCCCCCGCCGGCCTCCTCCAACGCACCTGCCCGCCGTTCTTTCTCGTCTTCAGCGGCTACCGCTGCTAGATCAGCCACCGCCTCCTGTCGCCTCCTAATGCTAGTCAGTTCTCGTCTCCCCTGCCTCCCTCCACCCCCACCCCTCCTCTCTGTGGCAGGCGGCACCCCTGTCATGTCTCCGCCGCCCCACTAAATCCGGCTCCAGCAAACCCTAACCCTGATCCGGCAAACCACCGCTGTAACTCGCCTGCACCGCTACCGGAGAGGAAGAACCCGTCGGCTAGAGTTGGAGACAACGATGGGTGGTCACGAATCTTTAAGTGGTTCTGAAGATCAGATATTCAACATTTTTTCCTAATAAACTGTCGAATGTTGTTTAGCAATTCTATTTTATTTATCCATTAAATTACACGTCAAATTATTCCGAGTCTGGCTTTCTCAAGGAATCGGTGATTCCTGCGAAACTATGGATGTTGTCGTCACGTGCAGGGGCGGACCCACCATTCTGGCGTACTCTGGTGTCCACCAAAGCTACCACCGGCCAGAAACCGCCCCTCCCACCCCCTTCCGCCGACTTGCTGCTGCTGCGGCAAAGGGAGCTTCAGTGCACGAGGCGGCTCCACGGCGTCCAGCTAATGTGGCCGGACGTAGTGCGTCCTCACCGAGTGGTCGCAGAGCAGCAACGGGTCAACTGGCCGGTAGATCTCGTTCTCCAACGACTGGAACGGCGTCTTGGCCGTCGGCATCACCAGTAGCGTCACTCCAAGAGGGCAGTCGAACTGCGCCATGCCGAGCAGGTTCTCGGCAGCGTAGAACGCCGCGGTGTTGGAGCCGACGCAGCCATGTAGGTCTGCGCAAGAACCAACCTCGCCACCTCGGCGTGTACTCCTCATGCAGCCAGATCGCGCTGTGCTGCTGATGAGGGGAAGAATTCACAAGTACCGAATGGAATGAGAGCCCAACGGATACAGGAAGAAACTGCTTCGTGGCGGCGCTGAGCAGTTGCGGCGGCGAAGGATCACATAGCGGTGACCCGTAGTGGTGGTCGTGCAGCTTAATCTTCTTGGTATTCATCTTGTGAGCACAAGTTGTCTTGGAATATTAACTGGACAAAAAAAGTAGAAACAACTATATGGTGCTTTATTAACTTCGATTTCAGGACGAACTTAAGAGATCAAGAATGGAAATACATATATAGAACATTCTTCCTTTCTGTGAGACGCCGAGCACCCAAGACCTCAGGCCGACGCCGGAGAAGACGATCACAGCGCTACGACTCCGCCATAGCTAAATTTTAATCCTGGTCCGCCAATGGTCACGTGTCATAGTAATGTTGTTGTCAGGTTCCGAATAGCCACGTGAAAGTACATGAATAGCCACTTGAAAGTATACAAGCGAACATGCCATACTTAGAGCTAGGGCCTAGGAGGCAATCAATCCAGGCTTTAGTTATTGAAACCAAAAGAAGTGGTATACTTGTCATGAAAATTGTTGAGATCCTAAACGACGTACCCCAATCAGGTTGACATAGTTGGGGACTTTGGCCTTCTCAATGTGAGGCGAGATTATCATAAAAACAACGATGAGACAAAATCAACACATGTCCAACATCACATGCAACTTTACTGATATCAGTAGTCGGCCCGACAATTCGAACTAGGAGTCTTGGCCGAGATTCATATGAATGGACCAAGAATTTAAACTAAAATTCTGATCCCACGAAGGAAGGCATACAGTGACACTAGGAGTCTCGGCCGAGATCTACATGTATAGGCTAAGAATTTAGACTAAAATTTTGATTCATCCATGAGATGAGCGGGGATTTTAATTCAACCAAACAAGCCCTGGGCAGGATCATTGACCTGTGTGGAGGCCGAGCCGGATTTGGGTGGGATTAAGCCCCAACACGCGTGCCATTAGAGGAGATAAAGTAATTAATCTTTTGCCGCAAGGAGAAGTCCCTACTCCGCTAGTGTACGGTACATGCCCATAATCTCCTATTATATATCGCTAAAATCACATAAGTGGTGTGCTGTGTGCTGCGGTGTGATGTGACGACCCGTTGCAAATTAAGCTGATGGTGCGGTTGGGGAGAGTTGTCACGCTACGATGGCGACTTGGGAAGAAGATGATGAAGCTACTAACCATCAGAGATACCGAAAGCTACAAGTCACATACATCACTACATCAGTAGTAGTAAGCATTACAAGTCTAGAAATTAAAGTGGCATGATGTGATCTCGTGAGAAAGCAAGTAGGCCACAGCAGAGACACAGCAGAGCTGTCACGTGTGGGGGGTGGGCTCGGCACGTGTCGAGTGTCGAGTAAATGGCCAACAGGCCGATCGTGACAGGAGGGGATCCGGATCCGCTATGTTATGGCAGAAATCCGCGGGATGAACAGCATTTTACGAGAGAGCAAACAGTGTTATGCAATTGATTTTGGTATTTGATTTTTGATCGGGTGATGAAAATTGCTCATAATGCCCATACACTTTAGATCCTCTTTCAATGCAGAGGACCCCAATCTGGTAGAAGGGGGCCTAATCTTGTACTCTATCAGTTCAGAAATATATGACGTCTTAGAAAACGTGTAATCAAACTTTCTTAACTTTGATCGCTAATATATATAACAAAATATTCGTATTGATTATTTGAAAATGGTATCATTATATTAGTCATGAAAAATATTTTTATAATATAATATTTTATAGATATATTCATATAAAAAATAATGATCAAAGTTTCTTTTATTATATATATATATGAACCGAGAGTGAGTAGTAAGTGGTAGGTGAAAGTACAATTGTACAACGATTACACAAACTTTTTTGCGCGAGAAATTCCACTAGTTTGTATCGGAGTTCGTGTCCTCTGAGTTCCTACGCGAAACGTTCTCGTCAGCTATATACTACCATATTACGTGATACATTCCCGTTAGGTATATACTACGTATCGTATATTGCAGGTTATCTTGTTAAGTGGGCACTAGCTAAGTGTTTGGGTAAATCTTCAGAATTCTGCCCAAAAGAAGTCAATGTTGGCTAGAAGCATAAGGTTGAAGGTTGCGGCGAAGCAAATCCTCAAAATCCATGGATAACAGCTTTGATTATTTTGATACTCTTAATTCTTTAATAAAATAGATCGTATGTATCCTTAATAAAAATACCGGAGGAGATTTTTTCTCCTCTGTTATCTAAAAAACTACGCATCGTATTTCAGGGACCAGGATGTTCACTTGAGAAAGGCAACCATATCTGGCGATAAAGCATAACAAGGAGGATGGTTACTCAGCTGCAACAAGCAACTTTATGCTGGAAAACTGCAAAAGAGAACGCCACGCTTCAGTTGTGGAAACCTGCCAAATGTAGTAACATTGCATGTCATGTGTCAAAAACATATGTACTCATAGACCATAGGTGTGCCCACACTTATAGGAGGGCGTTGACTGGATAGGTTTCAGTGGTATTTACATTTTTACAGAAGCCAGAAAAGAAAACCACTGAGAAAAAGCTACTTGAGTGGAAGGTGAATTTGCCATGGTCTCATGGAGATGTAAAGGTCAAACTTGCATGCCAAATTGCAACAAGCGTGGGCAAATATCTTAGCTAGTAGCATAATGCATGCAGAAGTTACTTACAGCGTAGTTAGATTAGGACCTAAATTGACAGCAGATCGAGCGAGCAAGATGCGGTTCAAACATGTGCTGCCTGCGAAACAGAGTTGTTTATTTCATGAAACAGATTTGCATGTTTCATAGAAGTTCTTGACTGTAAATTCAATCTGCATGTTTGGAATTATCATATTACTATTAGACATAAAAAGGAACAAGGCATTCATATCTATTGATCAAGTTGAAAGATAAGCGCTTTACATACGTTCTTATTGGCAAAAAAGAGTTTATAAGAGTGGAAGTCTGAATTCTGAAAAATGGTGCACAAAACCACTGCTTGGTGCTAGCTCTGCACAATTATTTTCCATTCTCAAAGTGCCGATCTTGGTCGGAAAGAAATCGACAAAGTCAAAACACACTTCTTTGCCAAAAGGCGTGACTAATAGGAAAAGACAAGTAAAAGAACAAAAAAGAGGCTGCCTGAAAGATAAAAGGGCAAGAATGTGGCTTGGCTTTCGTTGTTGGTGGAGGAGGATGCATGTTTCATTATAGTGGCAACACTAGAACCTGAACAAATGATATGTACAAGCACAGATAGTACCAGGGTAAGGTATGCAAACCTTAGTGCGATAAGTTTTTCTGGAAAATACTGGTGAAAAGTGAGGTGTTCCTCTGGAAAAGGCTTAGCGAGTATGCAGATTTTGGAGCTGATACTGACAATTAGTTTGCTTTGTAAATCTGAAAACAATTTGCCACATGAACAGAATGAGCACTAGTAATTATTTGAGCACAGAGAAAACCCGTATACGCTGCAGAACAGAAAGGGTGCAGGAGCTGAAGGTTTGATTAAAGGTAAGTAAATTATTCTCCTTTGAAGCCAAATAAAATAAAAACCAATATATTGAGGAGTCAGATCATAAGTGGAATCACAGAAGCAAAGCAATTCAAATGGCAAAGACAAACCAAAGAGAAAAGAAAAGGGAAGCTACTTTTGTTAGGTTAACAACTCTGAATATCAAGAAGCCGCAGGCAAGGGCGCCCATGGAGTCCATGGCGACCTAAGTCCCCGTAGCCCCACGCCCGCTGCCGCCGGCCGCTACTCCAGCGGCCGGCATCCAGTCCCGCCGACCTCCGCTCCTCCAGTGCCGCCACCTTCCCTCCCCGCCTCTCAAGCGCCACGGCCCCCTTAGCCCCGCCGTCGCCTGCCTTCCCTCCAGCCCCGCCGCCACCGGCCAGCACCCAGCCTTGCCGCCCTCCGCCCCTTTAGAGCCGCCGCCTGCCTTACCCTTGGCCTCAAGCTCCACGTTAGATCCACCAGATCCGCTCCAGATCATCTCTACTCCGCCAGATCTGGTCCACTCCGCCTCTGCCGCCCGCAGTCGTTGTCCACATGAGGCAAGATGGCCTTCCTCCCCTACCCGCGACCGACGTCCCCAACCGCCTCACCCGGCTGCCCTCCCTCTGCACCCCTCCATGCCATTGCACCCTCATCCCCTCCCTGCAAGAGTCCAGATCCCGATCTGTCTCCCCAAAGCCTGTTTTCATCGCCAGAAAAGTTGTCCTAGAGCTCCGACGAGGAAGTTGAAGTGGACCTAGAGACCCCACAGCAACAGATCAAGGCCAGAATTGCAGAGACAGAGCCTCTCAACCCGCCGGCCGTCCTAGCCTCAGCAACCTCAATCCCGCCTCTTACTACCGCAGAAGCTACCTCAGAAGCTGCAGCAGCACAAGGCCATCTTCCAGACGCCTTGGATTTGGCATACCATGGCGAGGACCAGCACGTCTTCCTTGACCCCTGCAAGCGCATAATTCATTGTGATCGGCTCCAACCGAGCTTTGCACGTCTCTGGCCAAGGGGACACAAGTGTCCAGCCTCCACCGCTAAGACCTACTTTACTTCGTCGTTGATCCTCCTCGCTATCCCTCCAAGTCAGATCAAAGGGTTTCGTAGCTACATAGACAATGAGGGCAAAGTGGAACCCCATAGCCCAGGGCGATATCCAAGAGCTTCATTAGCAGCAGGTCAGGCCATGTCTCTTCTGGCAGCGAGACGACTTCTCAAGATAACCTCGGCGGGGCTTCTCAAGATAACCTCGGTGGCCTCTCCCTACAGTGGCGAAGTGTTCCAACCCGCCTCTGAGTTTGTTCATAAGCAAAACCAAAGGCCAGTGTTTCAATTGTCTTGCAAGAGATCACTGGGCAAGCTCTTGTCGTGACCCAATCAAATGCTTGCTCTGGCTATGAAGTGGTCACCGTGCCAGAGATTGTCGCACTCGTCGGCTTAGGCCACCCCCAGCTGAAGCTCCTCATGCTCCACCACCTAGTCGGCCCGACAACCTCGACGTCCGTAGACGACATCTCCACTTCAGAGGAAAGGATGCAGGCGATGGTGGCAACGACGACAGTGGCCAGAGAGCTCAAGTCCATCAACAACCAACACGTCACAACCTCGCTATGCTGCTAGACCAGGCAATGCTTCTTCGGCCACCACTAGCCCCAAAAGAGATCAAGGCCGAGACTGTTGCCACGCTTCAGGAGATGTTCAAAGCCTTCACGACCTCTCTAAAAAACGACTTGTTCAACCTTGTCGACAACAAGCTCAATTAAGCAACGGGGAACATTGACAGGGCAGTTCTTTCCTTTGAGGAAGCATGCAAAGTTTCGCTCTCCAAAGTGGAAGAGTACCTACATCCAGCAGGCAAGCTTTCTGTCGCCACTCGGAATGCTCCACGATGCTACTGCCCAAACCATCACTAGCGAGGTTGCACATACCTTGCCTTTGGCGGCGTGTGTGTCAACCAACTCTACCAAGACCTAGGCAGCCCCGGCTGCAGAAGTCGCCATCATATCAAACATCTTGGAGGTCCACGATGAGGTTTCTCTCACAGAGCCGAGTACAGATCCTCCATAGAAACAAGTTGAATCTATCCAGTGTGATGGGCCTGTAGAAGTGTTGACTGCCATCTCCGATACTACGCAAGCCTCTCCGACCAAGTCGCCTGTGGTGGACGGCCAAGCAAGCATGCAGGTGACGCCTGGTGAAGCTCAAGGGACCAACTCGGCAAGCACCCTAGTTGATCATACCATGAGCAGTCCCAGTGATCTCTTCTTTGCGCCCCTGCCACCCGTCTTGCCACAACCGTCGCTGTTTCCACCGGTTTCAGCCTTGCCAATGCGCACTTGCCGACCTTTTGGCGTGGCCAACATCCGTCGTAGTGCTCGCCTTGCCGTCAAGTCTCGACTAATCACGATGGCCATAAGGGTGCAACATAATCTATGTCGCAAGTTAGGTCTCCCGCAGGATGTTGCCAGCCCCCTTGAGACAACCCTCAAGGAATACATGACCACTTTTGTTGGCTTGATGCCTCCTAACAAGAATGAGACGATCAATACATTGTACAAGCTTTACGCTCAAATTAAGCTTCGTGGCCAGGGAGCAGGTGGTTTTTCTGGATGATGCTACTACTGTGGAAGCAAAACAGACCTTTCGGGCTACTCCTCTCTAGAGTAAGCCGTGCCAAGTTTTATTTGCTTATGTTGGTTGTTATGCTTGTTGTTATTCCTAGCCTGCGAGGGAAGACGCTGAGTAGCATGATTGTACTGTTGGTTAGTGGAGAACTCCTTGGGGGAACTATGACCCAGATCAAACTGTGGCCAAGATCAAGGAGAAATCAAGGGCTTGATCCAACCAGAGAGAGGTGCCTAGCGCAATCTTTCCAGACGAGTAGCTACTTTGTATCCTCAGGCATTGGGTCACTCGAGAGTTTCATTTTTTTCCTTTTTAACCTTTTGTGATCTTTTAGGACTGGATCATTGTTTTATTTCTGCTTTATCAATATAATAGGCAGCTCTTCTGTCCGTTTCTTCAAAAAAAAAATTGGCAAGGACATTAGTGCAAAATAAGATATAGATCGTAACACGGAGACATATATTTTTACAGAGATACTGGAATCGATTATGTTCCACTGGTCCTTGCCGATAGTTGAGACCAATCAAAGTTTTTGTGTGTGAGTGAGAAAGAGGGACCAATCAAAGTTCAAGCATGGTAATTCCTGCATCCACGATTGGATCACTTCTTACCTTGTGCTCACAGCCGCAGATGAGCGTCAATCGGTCACTCCGACCATTTGGAACCATTAGATCGATGCTCAGCACCGATAACACTATCAAACGGGTGCAAAGAGGGTCTACATGCGAGGTACACCCCATTGAAGTTTTTTCACCAGCTGCCCCAATGTGTCCATTGCGTAGTCCCCTCAACATAGTCAACAACTGTCATGTTATTCCAGTGGGCAGTGTTGGCAATTTTACATTGTGGATAGACTGGCCTGGGGCAAGGAATATGCAGTTTTGGTTAACCATGGATCATTTACCACAATTCATCAGAGACACCCCCGGGTTCTTTGAAACATGAAGCTTGCACAAATGCAAGAGTATTACTCTTATGAACAAAAAAGAAGAAGACTGTATGCCATTATATATGTCATGCCATGTAAAGACAGTACTGTGAATTCTCAAAGTTAAAGATTTATTTTTAGGTTCACATTAATTTTAAACAGACAATGTCAATTCGTGTCAGGAAAACTATTCCGCAGTTTTGCTCCCTGTTTTCTTGAGGGACGAATTGGCGCCAATAGCACTGCCAAATGAAAACAGCTATGGCCATCCTTATATGGTGCAAGTTCTGCGTGGAGCTTGAAGTACTGACTGCCTTGGTTGAGCTGGATTTTTCTGATGCTGGTTATCTCTTGAATCAATTGTGGACGAACATATTACATATCGCTGCGTAAATCTGACAGCACAGGCATTGGGCTCCCAGCCAAGAATGATTTGATGAGAGTAAGAGCCTGTTTGGGCCGATGGAGAGGAACCTCATGACCTGCACCCCTCACGGTCACGAACGTGAGACCCTGGTACCCTTGACTCCAGCCACCAACCTGTTTAAACACAGAAGAATTCAGAAACTAGGAACGGAATGGAGGATAGATACCCCAAAGAACAAAATATATTGGAGCGAGTAACCAAAAAATGATAATACGAAATTTTGAATTATAAAGGCCCATAGAATACAGCGTATCATCGTATCCCAATTGAAAAGGGAACGTTACGCCGGTTACCGGCGGTTACCGGATTTCCCGGTGGGGTCCGGGATTTTGAATCCCGGCCGGAAATCCTTCATATTCAAATTCAAATTCAAATTCAAAATTCCAGCGAAAACATCTCAAATTCAAATTTATTTGGACGAAATTCATCCGGTTTTCCACCGGGATCTCCGGTAACCGGCCGGTTACCGTTCCCGGGCCCTCACCGGGATTTGGTCCAGTTCCGGGTTTTTGAACCCTGCATGTACTTATGCACAATGGTCATAGTCAGGGAAAAAATTCCCGGCCGGTAACCGCCAATCCGGGCCGGTTTTTTCGGGTTTTGCAAGTTCAAATTTCAATTTTTGAAATTCGGCTGGTTTTTAATCAAATTCAAGTGATTGTTATCCAGGATTTTTCCGGTTTGAACGGTAACCAGCAGGCCGGTTACCGTTCCCGGCCAGCCAATGGGAAGTGGTCCGGTACCAGTTTGCTGATCCTTGGTCATAGTAAAAGGTTTGGAGAAACCACAACAAACGCATATCATGCCTGCACTGCAACAGCTCATGAGTCAAATTGTGAGACTTTTCTCTCCTAGGAGCAAGAATTCTACCAGTGATTCCATGACATTAACTCCTAGAAAAAAAATAACTTGCAGTAATAGGTGAATAGACCATTAGGACAGATGTGCCACATACTCAGTCCAAAATATGGAAGGTCTGGGACTGAACGAATTATGCAGAAAACAAACCAGAAAGCTTTAGGCTATTGAACATTCATGGGTCTTTTGGTCAAGAAGAAGTCCCTACCTCGCCATCATCCTCATACCAAGCATGCCAAGGAGTTACTGTTGGAAGCTTGAGAGCATCAATACTGTATCTAGTTGATGTTACTGGAATCACTGCATCTGTATCTCCACTGGACAAAGTAAAGAAAATATCAAAAAAAAAACTTATGTATTTATCTATCATCTATACAATACATTCTTGCATGAAGTTTAGAATACAAACAGGGGAAAAAACTGGTTCCTTGAAAGAAGTGTTATCTCTTGGTTGCAGAAAAGCAGGCAAAGACATAAGTTTACAGAGTCAGGAATCACCTGAACACCCATATACGTAGCCCATATTGTATAAGTTCCTGATAGATATGCAGCACAGATCTTTCACAGTCCCTCCAGTGAGTGTTAACAACATCACTGCAAAGTACCAACATGTTAAAAGACTAGACAACAAAAGAGAAATGTGTTTGCTGATCTGCTTATCAGCATTACGTGTCATTGACATTCATGTTTCCCAGTTTCAGTTTCTATGCAGTAACCTCTAAAAATGAAATACCCAATCTCGATAATACATTAATACTAGAAACCATAAACATAACAATGTAATTTCAAAAACCATGATCCAATTTCTTAGTGTAGCAATGCGGCAAACAACCCTAGGCCATGAGATGGGGGAATCAAATTTAATTCCTGATAATATAAGCAATATTACTACAATTGTAAAAAGACAAGAGCTTTCCCAGCCATTTATGATAGCAATGCGGTGAACAACCCTACATCATAAGTATGCAAAACTAGAATGCTGAATTGCTGATTCAGGATTCAAGAGCGTCACAGTAATTATAATATCAATTCAATGTCTAAAAGCGTAATCATAAGATTACCTGCAAGTCTCCCATTTAGATTTGCCAATTATCGGACTAACGTGAAGTGCCTTCTGCACCTCAGCCAGATTGAAGTATACAATTGAATGCTTTTCAGTGCATGGATCATACTGCTCTCCCATTTTACCAACAGACTATCAAAAAGAACATAATGATTACAAATCAGATGAACAAAAAAACATGTGAATTCATGAAGCATAAGAGTTTCAATATTATGAGCGATGAGTGTCTATTTGCCATGATATGAACTTATATGGACAGTTTAGATAAAGAAAATTTCCCGCTTGGGATATACAAGTCAAATTTTGTGCCAAAGTGCGGTAAGTATTTTTAAAAGAAAAATATGGTGCCCAACTATAGTTTTTTTTTCAGTTTTCTGAGAAAACAATAGGGTCCTGTGATTCCCCTAGTCACTTATAGCAGTAGCATTACGAAGGTATGCACTATGCACGCATGCATGATGAGAGTCAATTATATAAAATTTAAAAACATCAGATAAAAAGTTAAATTGAAGTTCTTTGCATGACTTGAGTAGAAGGAGCTTGAAAATTTACATGTAGCCTTTTCATCACTTTGTTCCTTGAGGAGGCGAAAGTTGCATGACAAGTAGGTGTGAAGATGCTATATGAATCAATATTCCCAGCTTCGGTGCTAGCAATGTCAAGAATCTTATCACACTGTGGAGATGTATGCACAAAGGACTCAAAGTCACAGAAAATGTTCAGTAGCCTGTATGTCTGATCAGAAATCAAGCCAGTGGTCCACATGAATTGAAATATTCCATAGTGGTCATGGAAATCATCAGTCAGAGCATTTCCTACCTGTAAGAAATGACATTAGGTACAAAGAGAAAAAGACAACTAAAAATTTATGGTCCCTGAACAGTATACACCATCAACTAATGTAACATAATTCAAAACACATAACCTATGTAAGAATTTTAGGTATACTTGTGAGCTACTACCTCCGTATTTTATTAGTTGACGCCAGCTAGTGCAAATGCTTACTAGTGAACGCCATTTATTAATGAACGGAGGGAGTATCTGATTGTTGTCCCTATATACTTTATAACTCAACCAATAAAAAGATACAAAAACGTAAACGAATTAATCAAGTCGAACGGCAAGCCACCAAGTAATCTCCCCTAATTTACTAGGAAAGCAAAAGGGAAACATTCAAACATAACAATTAGCGTACCATCATTCAAATGGATGTAACATACAAAGGCCAGTCCATCATTGCATAAGGCAAAATACAAGTTTCCTTGACCACCAAACATATGTACCAGATGTATTGCATTTGATACATAGAACTTAAGGGGCGACTAAATTACAAAGAAAATTGCTAATGTGAAAATATTAAAATGAGGGCAGCTATCTAATTTGGTCCTTAATAAAACATGTCTTGCTAGTTTTGCCCTAAACAATAAAAATACATGATGAAAGAACGCGGAAGTACCAAAGCCATACCATATAGCCTTTTAGATTGATTGATTTGTCTCCAGTGGCCTCATGGTGCCTCTTTATGGCTTGAGCCAATTGAGGAACATAGTGGCCTAATCAAATCAGAGTTATATTTGAGTTTTAGAATTTTTCTAAGGAAAAAGAAAGAAAGAAACAGTATATGGTATACAAGAAACAAAAACTTATAAAAGATTCTACGGACCAGCATAGCTCTCTCCAGTCAAATAAAATTCACGCCCCTTGTACTGAGGAAAACGTTCAAGCCACTTTGTTAAGAATACCAATGAATCCTTGGCTATAACACAATGAGAATACCAGTGAGCAAACTCTGATAGCATTACTCTTGGAGAACATGAATTTCATGAAAACAATATAATAAGACAGAAAAAGGGGTTGCAGTACCAGTCCTCTCATCCCCATTGCTCAAAACATCATCAGAGGTGTTTGAATAGGAATAACCAACACCAACCGGTGAATCAAGGAACAAGATATTTGCAACTGCAATTTTAAGAAATTGTTAAAAAGTCTTATCTTCCAAGTATCAAGCTGGAGTGCAATGAACTATAAGAACTAAGAAGTTTAGCAAAACAAAATGGGTACTCACATGAAACAAGAAAGGTTTGTAAGATTGAAAACTAAAGCTACACTCCGATATGTTTATAAGTAACAATTCAAGGAATCCAATTCGTCAAATAGAAATACTACTAAAAGGCAGGCAGGCAGTCAACTTTTATGCACTCGATGGTGAAGGTAACCATGTAAATTGTACAAGGTACTTGTTTTGCACAAGTGAGGTATATTAAAGCTTTGGCAAATCGGATATAGCAGTTTCCGTCCACCAGTCGGGCACAATTCCTGGTCAATTACAGGTAGGGGTGAAAATGGATTGTAGTTTCCGACCGATCCAGACGAAAACGAATTCGGATTGTGTCGGCTCGGATTTTTCTCGAATAGTTCTCGGATCGGAAACAAATACGGATTTTTTTGTCGAAAACGAATACGAATACGGTAGACCCATTATCCGTCGAATATGAATACGGATTACCGGAGTATAAAAAGGCCGGATATCTGGCATTCCAGCCCAACGGCCCAACCCAACCGGCCCATCAATCCATCATCATTAGATTTAGGGTTTCCTTACTTCCTTCCTCTATTAGTTTGTTCGGTTGTTCCCATTCCTCCTTCCTACTGAGGCAGCCAGCGAGGCCGATTGCCCAACTTGCCCGCGTCCGCTGCACAACCGCACTCCGACCCCGTCTCGCCGGCCGCCTCTGCCCCACTCCAACCCCGCCCGCCTCCAACGCACTCCGACCCCGCCCCGCTGGCCACCTCACCCGCCTCTGCCTCATTTCGACCTCGTCCCGTTGGCTTTGTCTTCACGGCCACCTCACGCCTCCACCGGCTCCCGCCCCCCTTGCAGCCCGCCTCGTCGGCCGCCTCCGGTGCGGGACTACCTTGCCGACACCCAGTCCGGGAGCCTGACACCGCCACCGAGGTAAGCGCCCCTTCTACTCCCCCTCAGTATGACAATATGATTGTTTGAGCAATATGTGTTTAGATGTTCTTGGGATACCAAGGCTAGATTTTGCGGTTACGAAAATTTGGTTTCTTTTTGGTAATTTGTTACTGTTTTTCCTGTCGTTCTTAATAAGAAATAGCATGACAGTTTTGACTCTAATATTTTGCAGATAGGCGCGGTTGCTCGGATAAGGCATCAGCTGGCCTGTGCAACACATAGTTTTGTCGATGAAAATGGTTTTCTGTACGTCCATATGCCCATAACTACGAGTGGTTGTGAGGGTGTTGATTGTGAGGGTGCCGGTGAGATGTTCCAAGTCACGGCCTTATTCAGCCAGGCTGAAAAGGTGGAGAAGGAGCTTAAGGAGAATAATGCACCATCGGAAGCTCATATTCAAGCTGCTAAGCTTGTTGTCAAAGAGAAAGGAGATGCAGTTGCACAACACAACTTAAAGTAGCAAAAGCTAGCAAGCAAGAGATAAGTGTGGTTGTTTCAAAGCTTACAAAGGTGAAAGAGAATGTTTCAAGGCTGGAAGACAGGTCTAAGTTGAAACCTAGAATTCCACACAAGGATGATGGAACAATTGCTTTTGAGAATGACTTTTTCGAGCGTCAAGCTTTTCTGACCGTTTCAGGCCTGTTAACTAACTGAGATGTGAAGCACTGGACATGTTTCCAATTATCTACTTCTGACATAAGTCAAGTTTTTAAACTCCGCCTGTGTAGTTTTCTACGTAGCCTGTCCCAAACCAGGAAAGAGGAGGGTTGTGTTAGACCCGGCGAGCCAACGTAAAAATCAAACCACCTTTTCATGGAATAAAACCCAAAATTGATAATTTGTTGGGGCGTAACCCTCTCAGCGACGCGCCATATCGGAACCCGGGTGTGGTGATAAATGAGCAAGGGCCGGGACGTCACTCCCTTAGTGACGCGCTACGTCGTCGCCCAGATGTCGTGGAAAATGTGCAAGGGTCTTCGCACTTTACTCGACGAGTGCGAGGGGTAAGGAAGCTAGCCGAGGAGAGTAGGATCCGTCTGGGTAGTTGGAATGTTGGGTCCTTAACAGGTAAGTTAAAAGAGTTAGTTGATACAGCGATTAAGAGACGTGTAAATATCTTGTGCGTTCAAGAGACTAAATGGATGGGTCAGAAGGCGAAGGAGGTGGAGCATACTGGCTATAAGTTGCGGTATACTGGAACAGAACGAAACAGGAATGGAGTGGGCATCTTAATCGATAAGCGCCTCAAGAGCGGAGTTGTCGATGTGAGGAGACAGGGGGATAGAATTATCCTAGTCAAGCTAATCTTTGGCGACTTGGTTTTGAATGTTGTTAGCGCATATGCTCCACAAGTAGGTCTAGATGAGGCCGCTAAGAGGCAATTTTGGGAAGACCTAGATGATATGGTTAGAAGTGTGCCTAATAGTGAGAAACTTTTCTTAGGAGGCGATTTCAATGGCCATGTCGGTACAACTAGTGGGGGGTTTCAAAGGGTGCATGGGAGTTTGGGTTATGTTGATAGGAACCAAGAAGGATAGGAACCAAGAGGGAGAAGATATCTTAAACTTTGCTGTAGCATATGATCTCATGATAGCTAACACATTTTTTAGAAAGAGACATTCTCATCTAGTTACCTTTAGTAGTGGTCAGCATTCTAGCCAAATCGATTTTGTCCTTGTTAGGAGGGGGGCAAACGAGCCTGCATAGACTCGTTTTAGGACACGAGTTCGACAGGCTAAGGTCGCCAGAGCCATGAGGACGAAGTGTGTGGAAACTCAAAGTGGACGTCTCGTATGCGTTTAAGGAGAGGATGATCGCGGAAGGGATATGGAATGTGGGAGAAGCGAATAGTATGTAGACAGAGATGGCATCTCGCATTAGGAAGGTGGCTACGGAGGTGCTGGGAGTGACCCGAGTGACAAGATGCGAACCTAAAGACACGTAGTGGTGGAACGAGGAAGTGCAAAAAGGCTATCGAGAAGAAGACATGCTACAAGCATATACATCATGATAGGAGCGACGACAACGTACAGAAATACAAAGCAGCAAAAAAGAATGCAAAGAAAGCGGTGAGTGAGGCACGAGGTAAAACCTATGAGGAAATTTACCAGAAGCTAAGTACAAAGAAGGGCGAGAAGGATGTCTACAAGATGGCTAAACTTCGAGAAAGGAAGACGAGAGATTTCAACCAAGTTAAATGCATCAAAGACGACACTAATAGACTTTGGGTGAAAGACGATGAGAACAAGGATAGGTGGAGAGATTACTTTGATGAGCTGTTCAATCATGACAATGACGATAGTATGATTGAACTGGATGGTGCTTTTGATGACACCGATAGACGGTTTGTTCGAAGAATCTAGAAGTCGGAAGAGATGCCTTAAAAAGGATGAAAGTGGGTAAAGCGTTGGGGGGCCTGATAACATTCCAATCGAGAAGTGGAAATGCCTGGGAGAAGTGGTGATCGTTTGGCTAACTAATTTGTTCAATAGCATTTTTAGGTCGAACAACATGCCTAACGAGTGGCGGAGGAGCACATTAGTACCAATTTTCAAAAATAAATAAGACATTCAAAGTTATATTAATTATAGAGGAATTAAGCTCATGAGCCATACAATGAAGCTTTGGGAGTGAGTGATCGAGCACCGTTTAAGAAGAGTGACTAGCGTGACGACAAACCAATTTGGTTTTATGCCTGGGAGGTCGACCACGGAGGCGATTTTCTTGACACGACAGTTGATGGAGACGTATAGGGAGCAAAAGAAGAATCTTCACATGGTGTTTATCGATTTGAAGAAAGCCTATGACAAAGTGCTAAAAAGAGTTATGTGGTAGGCGCTTCAAAGGAAAAAAGTCACAACAAAGTATGTTACCCTAATTAAAGATATGTACCAAGATGTTGTGACTAATGTCAGAACATGTGGTGGTGATACTAGTGATTTCCCTATTAAGATAGGACTACACCAAGGGTTCGCGTTGAGCCCATACATTTTTGCCCTAGTGATGGACGAGGTCACGCGGGACATATAAGGAGATATCCCTTGGTGTATACTTTTCGCTAATGATGTAGTGTTAGCTGATGAGAGTAGGATAGGTGTCGATAGGAATATGGAGATGTGGAGGAAGACCTTAGTATCGAAGGGCTTTAGACTTAGTAGGACTAAAGCTGAGTATACGAAGTGTGATTTCAGCAGTACCAGGGTAGATGATGGAGATGTTAGGCTGGACAGACAAGTAGTGCCTAGGAAAGACACGTTTCGATATTTAGGATCGATGCTACAGCGAGACGGAGAGATTGATGAAGACGTGAGCCATAGGATTAGAGCGGGGTGGGTGAAATGACACCAAGCATCAGGTGTCTTGTGCGACAAAAAAAAGTCCCTCAAAAGTTAAAGGGTAAATTCTATAGGACGACGATCAGACCTGCGATGCTATATGGAGCAGAATGTTAGGCGACTAAAAGACAACATATACAGAAGATGAGTGTAGCGGAGATGAGGACGCTGCAGTGGATATGTGGCCACATAAGGTGAGATCGAATCCGCAATGAGGATATACGTGATAGGGTGGGGGTAGCACCAATTGAAGAGAAGCTTGTCTAACATCGTTTGAGATGCTTTGGACATCTCCAACGGAGGCCTTCTGAGGCACCGGTACGTAGTGGAAGTTTAAGACGTACTGAAAACGTAAGAAGAGGCAGAGGTTGACCAATACTAACATGGGAGGAAGCAGTTAAAAGAGATTTGAGGGATTGGGATGTAATTAAAGAATTAGCTTTGGATAGGAGCGCATGGAAGTTAGCGATCCACGTACCGGAACCATAAGAAGGTTTAGAGGCTGTGTTTTAGGCTCTCGACTCATATGGCAGAACGTACGGCTTAGGGTTTTAGCCTTGTAGGAGTTTTTTTCATTATTATTTTATTTTATTTGCAAGGCTCTCGTCTCTTTGACCTTGAGAAGGTTTCATTCCTAGCCTACCCTAACTTATTTGGGACCAAAGGCTTTGTTGTTGTTGTTGTTGTGTTGTGACATAAGACAAGTTTTTGGCTTCTAGTGATCCACTGGCAGTGCATTTGTATTACTAACTTCAGTTGCTTGACTATCGAACTATGTATGTCATTAATAAACTAGGTGTGATGAGCTAAGTGTGAACTAAGTTTTATGTATGTGATGAACTAAATGTAGTTGCTGAAAATATGAACAATTCATGAATCTTCGGATCAAATAAACTAGTTATATGTTTTCGTTAATTTCTGACGTACAATTTAAGGGGTTTTCACGTTCCGAAAAATATTTGTGATTGTATTCGTTTCCATTCATATTCGCTCTGTATTTGTATTCGACATTATTCGTATTCGTATCCAGGGTATTTGTATTCGTATCCGCATCCGCATCCGCATCCGAGAAAAAAATATAAAAACAAAAATGGCAGAGCTATTATCCATCCGCATTCGATCCGTTTTCACCCCTAATTACAGGCAATAATTTGTGCCAAGAAGGCTGAGCTTACAGTTTAGCAATGGACCAGCTATTAGTGCCCTAGTGAAACATGGGGCAGGTTTAGCCTTCAACTCTTCATGCTTTGTCAATTCTTTTTTCAAAAAAATGAATAAATCCACTTTACACCCTTGAACTATGGTCCGAGTCCAAAAAACACCTTCAACTACAAAATCATTCACTTTACACCCCCCCCCATTATTGAAACCAGAGCAAATCACCCCCTCACCCTAAACCACCCCGGTTTTGAATGACATGGCGTCCACATGTACATGGGTCCCACATATCAGCCCCATCTCTTTCTTCTCTAGCCCGACCCAACCACCCCTTGCCCCCCCCCCCTTGGGACCCAGCACACGCCCTCGCCGCTCGCCCGCACAGTGCAGCTCCCACCTTCCCCAGCTAGCTCTCCCCTGGTTCTCCTTTCCTCCCCGTGCGGCTATAAGAACCATCGGTGCATCTCCCTTCTTCTCCTCCCCCCTTCTTCCTCAAACGCAAAGCCAGAGCCGAGCTCCCGTCTCCACCGCCGCTGTTCGCCGCCTCTGGTGAGTTCCTCACCACGCCGGCCGCATCACCCCGTGCCTCCCAAGGCCCTCCACTTTTCCCCCACCTCCCCTCTTCTTCTTCGCCACCGAACAAGCCGGCGGAGCTGAAGCCCCCATCTCCGCCCAGTTTCGGCCACCACTGCCCCACCGCCGTTCGGTCGCACCGGTAAGTGTTTCACTGAACCCGCCATGTCACCCTACGCCCCCAACCCCCCTCTACTCTTCCCCCACCTCCAAGCTTCTTCTCCGCCGCCGAGAAGCTCCACTGCCGCCACTCCTTCTCCTCTGCCCACGGTCGCGCGCTGCCCTGCCACCACGGCTACCCCCAAGCTTCCCCGACCCCACTATCGGCCTCCTCACCCCCGGGCGCAGCCCGTGCGCACCCCTTCCTCCTCCCCGCGCCACCCCACCGCCGGCACCACACAAGGCCCGAGCGCCCGCCGCCACCTTTTTTGTCCCGCACCGCCGCTCCACAGCGCCGTCGGTCCCGCCACTGGTGCCCTCGTGGCCGCCGTCCCCTTGGCTATCCTTTCCCGGCCTTGCGCTCTCCACCGTCGGCTGCATCAGCCAGGAGAAGGTCGACGCCAAGGTCGCCGTCCTAAAGGAGACGCTCGGGTGGTCGCAGGAGGTGGACCATGTATAAAACCAATGATGTGGCTGCTATGTAAGCCAAAGCCAATGACGTGGCTGCCAACATAGCTAAAACCACCAATGAAACCAACCTAGAGTGTAATTTGATCTGGTTTTGACAATTAGGGGTGTAAAGTGAACAATTTTGTAGTTCAAGGTGTTTTTTGGACTCAAACCATAGTTTAGGAGGGTAAAGTGAACTTATTCCTAAAAAAACTAATTTCTACAAATTGAATACAACCAAAGCCAAAGCTCGAGTTTACAATACAGAAAACTCAGCAAAGCTCTTTCAAAACTCAATCACAATGGTAACCTTCACTGAGGATATATATGGGCAAACCATTTTACCTATCACAATGCTTTGAGCCACTGACAAGTCTCTTGTAACAATCTCAAGCTATTACCATAGTTGATTTGTTTAAGAACTTCTGGTAACATATTTAGTAAGATTGTTTCCTTTGTTCCCAATAGAAAAGGAAGAGCTTAAGGTTTGTATGTGAAGAGAAAAAGGTTAGCTATTTACTGATAAGTGGTAACATCTGCCTTCTGTGGAAACCGGAAACAAAAGGTTGAAAAAAGAAGGTAGCAGCATATTTTAAATTAACGAAAGTGGTGGCGGTATTCCCATGAATCGAATTTTCTTCTGTTGAATGCTACCTTGGTTCCAAGAGTAAGGATTCAGGTATACACCCTTTCCATCTGCATTAACATGGAAAGGTCCAACTTCTTCCGCAAGTCCATAAGCGATTGATGAGCAACCAGGCCCTGGAAAATAAAATGCAGTTAATTCACCATTATACTCTCAACACATTCATAGTATTGTAACCAAATGAACTTCGGTGAATAAAGGAGAAGTTAATACCCCAGATAAATTCATCAATACCCCAACAGAAATATTTCACAAATTCACTACCAAGGACTTGCCTCACATAAAGAAAGATGGTCTGGCCATCTCAAAAGTACTGCTGAAATTAGTTAACTAACATAAATTAGGATAATCGAAAAACATAAATGAGGATAAGGTGGGTGCAGTATAAAATATATGGGCTCTATTTGTATTTAAATAAATACTCCTAGAGTTGCTTTAGTGAGGTTTACTTTTGTATTTCCCAAATACAGCATTCAGAATAGGCATGTAGTATGTATGACAGTTGTACAGTTGCCAGATACAAAACCTAGTTGATCCCAGATAAACCTTTGTGACAAATAATTCCTACTTTGACACTGCCACCCTCCTAAAACAACCAATATTGCCACCAAGAAACTGAAGTCTTTGGATCACCCCAGTCCCCTAAATAACGCATCCATCCAATACTCCAAATATTTGGCCCAAACAAAGAAGTATACATCACGATGGTCGATTCCTATATTGCCCTCAAGACTAACGCACCAAGAGTCCAAGAGAATCCAGCTTTTCGGTCAACCCACCACAAAAGTAGCAATAACCTCACCCCAAAACCCCAGATCACGCAAAGCGCGGTGGGTACCTCCGTTGAGCCAGAGCACGAGGGGCTTGGAGGGCGGGTCGTGCTCGGCCTCGAAGAACCAGTAGAAGAGCGCGGCGCCGCGCTCCTCGCTGACGGTGACGTATCCCGCGTAGTGCGCGAAGCTCGCGTTGAAGGCCTGCCCCGGCACTCGCGGCACCCGGTCCCGCTCCGGCTCCCCCTCCCACGGCGCGGCGGCGGCGGCGGCGGCGGCGGCGGCCAGGACGAGGAGCAGCAGGAGGGCGAGGGAACGGGGGGCGCCCGGCATCGCGGCGACTACTGGAAGTTGAAAGCGGATACCGCAGCGAATGGAAGAAGTAGTATCGTCGCGCCGCGCCGACGATCGCTCGCACGGCACGGGGGAGCAGTTGGTTTCTCTTTTGGTTGGGGATTAGACTAGTGGTGAGTGGTGTGGGGGTACTGCTGCGTTTGCGTGCTGCTGCAGTTAGCGCCGTGGAAACGAAGCGAAGGAATCTAATTATTATCTAGAACAATTTTTATTATTTAACTTATTTTTATTATTAATTTTTAACCAATTTTATTTCAAAATCTGTTTTTTGTCACGATATCACTCATAGTGTGACAAGATAACACTGCTACGTACGGGATAAGTCTAGCTAAATGACACTTCTTATGACCAAACAATATTGTCATGCTGCTAGTGGTGGAGTGGTACGATTTGATCACGTTATGGTGCCTGATGCGATAGTGTTGTTTGGCACACGGTATTATAATTAAAAAATTAAGTTGTGAGGGGTTAGTAATAAAAATAAATTAGAAAATGGGTTCAATATAAAATTGGCTCAAAGAAGGGATTTTTGGCAGATACGGCACGTTTTCAAACCGTATTTGCAGATATAGTCACCGACGTCGCGTATTTACAGAAATATTATCGTTGGCGTATGGTCACCGTGCGCCAACGCCCTCCCGGCCTACCCGACACCACCTCAACGCTGTTGGCGTATGGTGAGCATGCGCCAACCGTTGGTGCATGCTCACCATGCTCCAACAGCCCTCGTCCCGTCACGTGTCCCCCTAGGTTAGGTTAGTGTTAGGATTAAGTAGGGTTAGGGTTAGGGTTAGGTTGAAATTGGTAAGAATTTTAAAATATAGTAAATAAGTTTAAAAAATTATGAATTTTTTTGTTGAGCCTTCTGACACTGTGTAATTGCTTGTGTAAATTTGCCATAATTTTATTTGTTTAGAATTTTTATCCCTATTTCGTATAAGTGCCATATTTGTATGAATTTGTAAATATAAAAAAATGAGCTCTAAAAATTATGAATTTTATTTTAAAGGCTTCTCACACAGTGGACTTGATTGTGTAATATTTCAGCAATTTTATATGTGTTCTGGTATTGTCTCCAAAATTTAGGATTTAAGTCGCGAACATTTTGATTTTAGGTTTCAGAAATTAGGGTTTCATGATTTCATGTGACTTGGAATGTATAGAAAAAATGCTGCAATAAAATATCATCACTGCACATGAAATATGAAAACTTTTATTGCAATGCTCATAATAACAACCAATGATATAAAGTCCAGTATAGATGTAATTAGAACATGGTAGGACATTCTTTGTTTATTTATTGGTTGAAGGAGGGGGGTATTATCACATGTAACCCGATTAAATAGGACACTCTTTGTTTATTTATCGGTTTAATTTGGATAATATTCTTTAATACTGTATTGTACCACATGCTAGATAAGCTTGTACATGAGCCAACTAAGTGAAATACGTGATATACAAATCATATAACGATGTACCGTAACCTCCGACTCATGTGCGTTTTGAAGGCTACGGTACATCGTATATGATCTGCACGCCACATATTTCTCCTATTTAGTTCATGTACAAGCCTATCTAGCATGTGGTGCGATGCAGTATTAAATAATAGCATCCACATTAGCCGCTGCGGGAGGGAATCCTTATCTCGCGCATGCTAATTAAGCAATGCATTTCGGGTGACAAAGATTTGATGGATGAGACAAGGAGATGACAGGATGACAAGTGATTGATACTTTCGGTGGAAAAGAAAGGTAAAATGGAGGAGGGCCTCATTCAGATGTTTGAGCAAACAACAAATAGAGGAAGGACCTCATTCAGATATTTAGACAAACAACACATGTCACGGTTTACTATAGATTTTTTTTGGTTCTCACACATACAGGGCACTTATACGAAATAGCGATAAAAATTTTGAACGAATAAAATTATAGCAAATTTACACAAACAAGTACACAGTATCAGGAGGTTCCACAAAAAATTTCATAATTTTTTAAACTAATTTACTATATTTTAAAATTCTTACCAATTTCAACCTAACCCTAATACTAACCTAACCTACGGGAACACGTGGCGGGCCGAGGGCTATTGGAGCTCACCATGCACCAACGGTGGCGTATGCTCACCATGTGCCAACGGTGCTGAGGTGGCGTCGGGGCCGGCTGGGAGGGCCACGGAGGGCCACGTGACAGCGCGGGAGCCAACGGTGCTATTTCTGCAAATACACGGTGTCGGTGGTCATATCTGCAAATACGGTTTGAAAAATGTATCTGCCAAAAATTCTCAAAGAAGTTCTGGTAGAAAAGTACGTCGACAAGTCAAAGTACACCGTACACTCGCATGTTTGGGCCTTCCTCTAACTACCAGGCCCAAACATCTGGGCTCCGAAATTCGAAACCCAATAATAAGAAGTCCGCACGCTACGCACCGAGCGCACCGGTCCAAATTCCAAATTCGCAGCAGATCTGAGTTTTTTTTTCCTTCCTCGCGTTGTTTCGAGCGCACGCAACGCGAACGCGAACAGAACGCACCACTCCACTCCCCCTGCCGCTGCTGCCCACCCACCCACCGGCACCACCACAACAACAACCGCCGCAGAGTGCGCCTCGGCGAGTTCGGCTGCCTGGCCGGCAGGACAAGAGGGAGAGGGAGCGGGAGCGGGGGAGCGAGGATGAGCGGGGCGGCGCTGTGCGCGGCGCTGACGGAGCTGGGGTTCGACGGGGAGGACCCGCTCGACGCGGACGCGCTCGAGTGGCCGTTCCAGTACGAGGAGGCGCGCCCGCTCTTCGCCTGGATCTGCTCCTGCCTCCGCCCCTCCAACGTCCTCTCTCCCTCCCACCTCTCGCAGTGAGTAAATTAAATTCCCCCTCCATCCATCGCACGCTCCTCTCTCCAAAGTTTTTTTCTTCTGGGGGGTGGTCTCGATTTGGTGGTGATTGTTGCTGAGCACGATTTACAGCAGCCGCTTTGCTGGGAATGAGCATGATGCTTCTCAGCTTCTACGAGGAAGCCTCTAGTTTGATGCTTGCAGCGCGGTATGGGTGACTTGGTGTTGGTGGCTGCGAGATTCGGGGAGCTGGGGGGCGATCTGCACCGGAACTTCTGCGATTTGCTCCGGGAGCTATTGTACCTAGGGTTCTAGGGGTGGGTTTGTGTTGCTGTGAGGGGAAATTTTGGGGATTAGTTGGAAATGCCAGGATTATATGGTGTCTTCGAGGGATTTTGTTACAGTTTTGGCCGCGGCTTGATTAAGCTGGATATATGAATTCGGTGTTTGCCGTCTGGGTGGGTTAATTGGTAGCTGCATTTTTTTCATCGTGTGTTCGTTTTGATTTTGGGTTATAGGGGTTTGGTGGTTTGGTGGTTGTCCGAATGGCGAATGGTATGCACTTGGACTGTGTCCATTTGTCGATGGTGAATTGGAGTGTAGGCAGGTGACAGATGCCACATATTCTTCGAGCTTGCGAAGCTAAATATCTAGGTAGTAGTACTATTGGTTAGTGGAAGTAACTGATGCTGTTTTACAGCTTTGCTGATAGTGTGTATCTTGTGTTTTTTTTCTTCTTCAAACAAGTGGTTTCATTGATAATCCCTGACTTCTGCTGAAGTCAGGAACAGTTTGGAATACATGTAAGCGATTACACAAACGCTAGTACAGAGCCGAGCTAATTGAATATTAGCCCCAGGTCAACACAAACAAAACTACACGTTACGACATCTGAAAACAAAAGACACACACGCCTATGTTACCCCGATATGGGATACCGGTACGGCGATACCGTGAAACGTCATTTCCCAAGAACACCAATACGGCGAGTATGTATGTATCTTGTAAAAAAAATGTAGAGAGGCTACAAGAGAAAAATGCAAGTATGCAAGCAACACAAACGCACCTGGGGAAGGGAGGGAGCAGCAGTCGGGGAACTCTTCTGCAGCAACGGTCGCGGCGAGGTCGCCTTCAAGCGGCGGCGGTGTGACTTCCAGGTGATAGTAGCGGCCGGGAGGGAGGAGGAAGAGCGGCTTCCTGGCGGCGGCGTGACCTCCAGCCGGTGGCGGCGACGGAGAGGTGGCTGAGAGGGAGCCAGGGAGGAGAGGGCGAGAGGCTGCGAGGCCGCCTTCAAGCGGCGGCGTGACTTCTAGGCGACAGTAACGGCCAAGACGGAGGAGCAAGAGCTGCTTCCTGGCGGTGGCAAGACCTCCGGCCGGCGGCAGCGACAGGGAGGTGACCAAGCGGCGGAGGCCGAGAGGGAGCTAGGGAGGAGAGGGCGAGAGGCGGCGAGGTCGCCTTCAAGCGGCGGCGGCAGCTGAGAGGGAGGAGGAAGAGCGGCTTCCTGGCGGCAGCAGCGAGGCGTATCGTTTACGGGAACAGCTGTTGAGTGAAGAATCGGGTATCATAGACACACGCAGCATCCAAAAAAAAACTATTTCATCGCTTGCCCCTCCTTTGTTTCACTGTCCAAACTGGTTGCTCATACAGGAAAGCATTTCATTTAGCATAGCCAAGACATCTGCAGCAAGAAAAGCAAAGATGAAGAAACATGGTCCCCCCTGGGATCCAAGAGTTGCAATTTCTCACTCTCCATATTTCAAGAAACATGGGTCATGTATCCTGTGATTGCGCTTTGGATTTCTTGGCAACTTCATCCAACCTGCAAAATAAGGTTTTGTAGGTTCCCTGCATTTTGATGATTGCTTTCAGTAATTGACTTTTGAACCACACAACAGTGCCTAACTTCTTGCAAAATAATTGAGAAAGGTTTGTCAAATATATGCTGGTCTTTTGTTAAGAAAACATTTTTTTTACTGTGTCATACTTGTGAAATTGTGATGCTTCTGAATTTACAATTTTACTTGCACTTATCTGGTTATTGAGTAAATGTGGGTTAGCTAGGGCTTGAATCGATGATCCAATATTTTGTATTTTTGTTATAATATTTTAATTAGCAAACAAATTTGCATATGTGAGTTTTTAGGCTTGCTTTGCTTCTTTTGCTTGAATTATCTGCACATGACTCCATAGGTTTTGGCTGACAGGTACGAGCAACTCGTGGAAGAGGGAAGACTGCTAGAGGTATATCCATCCATTGAGACCTTTCTGCACTGTCTAATTTTAATATTTCAACAATATGTAAGAATATAGGATGTGCGCCTTTTCTAACTAATCTTGCGAGCGGGGTTCCAAATGGCGGATGTTTCTGGGATAGTATTTCTAGTTTGTGATAAAATAAAATATTAAAAATTACCCTAGATTTTCTTGAAAAGATTGAAAATTGGCTTGGTTCTCAACGGTTATTGGAGAATAAACTACATCTGTGAGCTGATCCCATCCAAGATCTGGAACCCTGCTTGCAAGCTTTTGAATTAAAACTCATATAATATGTAAGTAAGTTGCTAGAAGTCTCATGTAACATTGTCACCGGGTAGCTATTTTTTATGCATTACAAACATCTATGTCTCCATCGGTCAATCCTTAAAACTCTTACGACGCCCTGTATCATTTTCTCAGGGTGAGGATTTGGACTCTGCTTTTGATAGTATTTCGGCCTTTTCAAGCAAGAAAGACAACCAAGAGGCTGTCTTCGGATCAGAAGAAACAATTCTTGATATTCGGTATGCTCAAAGCTTCCATTTTTATAAATTTTAGTGAAAGTTATGACGCCATTGAATTATTGCTGCATTCACATTGACGTAGTTATAGCCATGTGTCACACCAAATCCTAGTGGGAACTGTTCCTGAAAATCCAGGCTAGGATTGGAGTTAATGAAACCAGTTGTGTGCCATTTTGATGTGATATAGGAGATGGTGATGACTGAATCACTGAACATGTATTAAACACGGGAACTTAAAAAACACAGTGAAAGCAAAAAAAAAAAAATGCTGGTTCGAAAAAAAAATATGAGATCCGGTTATAGCCATCAACATATTATCTGCTTGAACTTTGTCTTTTGATTTAACGTTCCTCTGCTGGGCCAAGTTGCTATCAAATGCTAGTTAGGTGAAATTACCAATTGCACAATAAAACATTTCTTCTTAGACTCTTATATGCGCTTTTATTGACAGGGCCCTTTCGTTTTCTTGCTTGCAGAGAAGCAAAACTAGCATACAGAGCCGAAGTTTTTGAGTTACAGAAGCAACTTGCACGGCAACAAGCACAGTTCGATTTGCTTGCAGGGCAAGCTTCTTCTCTTATTCAAGGCAGAAGGGCACGTGTATCATCTATGTCTACAGTTAGCGGGCAACTTATATCGTTAGATGAGATACTTTCATCCAGAAACTTAGAGGTATCTTTCGTTGTGTTTCATTTCTAAATGTTTTCTTCCATATTTTGACTTTTGATTGAATTAGTATCTTACAAACAACAAAACGAAAGGCATGTTTCTTGTTATCATTTAATCTCAACCATGCTTCTTTCATCTTGGATTTTGGTACAAAACTGAGGGTTGTATCCATGATAAGACTTTTCCTAATAACAACGTATGTTTTGTTATGCACCATGATTTATTTCATAGTACAATGCGGGCTCTTTCTTTTATATTGGTACACTCCTAAACCAAATAATTCCCAGATTGCTTGGTTGTGGTTCAAATTTTACCTGTGCACATGTGCACTTTATTTGATAATCCTGTGCTGTTTTGTGGTGTGGATCTCTACTCTGTATAGGGGATATTCAGAATGTTTTCCATGAGGTAATTGTTCAATGAAGTTTGAGCTGATGTCTTTGCTAACTTTCAGATGAATTCAGTTCTTGGAAGAATTGCTGCTACAACCCAGGAATTGGCCCATTATCATTCAGGAGATGGTATGAACTTTACCTAGAGACTATAGGGCATGTCTATTATTTTCAGTTTTTTATCACTTAATAATTAATACTCACATTTGTATATACATCACATTGTATGCAATAGTCTCCTCCATAATTCATTTATTATTCATGATATGCAGAGGACAGTATATACCTAGCATATTCAGACTTCCACCCTTATGTTGTTGGAGACTTGGCTTGTACAAAGGAGCTCAACAGGTGGTTCTCGAAGCAATTTGAGAAGGTAACATCTTTGTGGCTGTCACATTGTTTGCAACTAACTTACTGGCTAACTTTTGTTTGTTCCAGATGTATTAAAAAATTGGGCAAGTTGTAACCTATATTCTTCTTTAACTAAACATCTCACCTTTTTAAATATCAACCCCACCATCTTGCCCACCTCAATCTCGGTACAAATCCAATAGAGGTAAATGGTACAGGATAGTTAAAAAATCTGGTGCTAGGCTTTTATCTGTACTCAATTTATTTAGTATTTATCAGTAATACTTTTCGTTTTAGGTGCAGAAATGTCACACTCATAAAATCCATTGCATATGCCTGTGTAGTTGGATATTGTTCAGTTGTCATAGTTTGCTCTTCTTATGCATGGCTTTTGCCACACATGTTGTTTTAAGGAGAGTTACCATGTCTCTGTTTTCCTTTTGTTCAGTCACACTATACTTTTCATGTGTGTCTTAAACACTACCTTGTATCAGTGACTATTAGTAAGAATAATCTGCGAGGAAGCTATAAGCCTATAACAAGTGCATGCTATGTCGTTTGGCAGATTTTGGAGATTTATCTATCACCTTTTTAAATGTCCAGAACCAATGTGTTGTACAATTGTGCATCTCTGTCGCAACTCGCAACCATACCTTTTGTCCTCTTTGTCCACAGGAACACTCTTCAAAATTTTGAACTGCTTATTTGATTCATATCTGTTCTGTTCTGTTATCAGGGGCCACTTCGACTTGTTGCTGAAGAGGGAAAATCCAAATGTTCCTGGGTTAGTCTTGATGACATCGCTAATTGCTTGATAAGAGGTAAAAACCTTCTTCGGTGAACTGTTTGTAATTGATTTCTCATAAAGGCATTAGTTAAAGTCCCAAAAGGGCATGGCTCTAATACTGGAACGGCATGATTTTGCTTTGTGATGAACTAATTATAGCGGCCATGTTCTTGTTATGCAGGAGATTCCGAAAAATCTCATCATCACCAACGTGTGGCTGAGTTGCAACGACTTCGTTCCATGTAGTTATCATTCGTTTGATACCTTGTCTTAATCTTTCTGTCCACACTCATCATAATGGCTATGTCTTTAATCATATGACGTATCAGGTGAAAACTCATGCTTAGTGCAAACATGCTAACTTTTCATGTGGATCATTAGATAAGAGATGGATTGATAAGATGCATGAGGTTTTATGGTCACATGGATGGGAAACTTTCTGAATAACCCGCTAACATGTTGGAGAATTGTTTATGAGAGCTCCCACCTCCTCGTGATACATTAAATTTCATCTATCCATCATTCATCCAGTGGTCCACGTAAATGTTTGCATGTTTGCACCTTAACATGGGTTTGCACCTGATACATCCAGGGATTAAAATCCCGGCCGGTAACCGCCGGTTACCGGCCGGTAACCGCTTACCGGTGGGGTGGCGGGATCCCAAATCCCGGCCGGGTTTGAAAATTCAAATTTTGAATTTTGAATTTCGGATGGTTTTTAATCAAATTTGAGTGAATTTTGTCCGAATAAAATCCGGTTTGACCGGTTACCGGTACCAGCCAGGGAGCGGGAAATATGCTGGGAGCGGTTATGTGAACCCTGGATACATCCCCTTCAGGGCTAGTTTGCTTTTGCAGTGCAGTGTGGCCAAAACTGCTGTGAGAAAGCAGTTGTGGAAAATCAGATTGAAGTTTAACAAATTCTATTTTTTCTGTGGTAACTACTCCCATATCTTCTGTTATTTAGAACACCGCAATCTCCATTTGTGATGCAGTTTAGAAAAGGCAGGTAGCCAAACAAGAAAACATTCGAAAGCGGTTGTACCAAACGAGATTATCATGATCCACTGCAATGCCAAACAAAGCCTTAATCATACCATATCGAGATGGCTAACTAATAAAAGGCTTCATTTTTCTTCTTTTATGTTGCATTGTCTCGTTTGCTATCGGTTCATTGAGATATGTGTGTTGTAATTTTTGGAATTGTGTTACGTGTTCTTGGGTGTTAACCTCTTAGATGTCTACAGGTATCTGTGTTCAGCTTTGTCATATTTTTAGCAGTTCTTGAATGTTGTGTGTCGACTTGCTCTAATTTGTCAACAGATTTGCTACAAGTGAACGACAATGGATTGAAGCACAAGTTGAGAATGCTAAACAGCAGGCCATACTCTCAATTTTAAAATCACAAGTATCATCCGACGAGGCTCATATACATAGGGATATCCATTCCCTTAGGTATATATGTTACTAGTCTTAATTATGGTTCTATCAGTTTTTCTGTTTTGTTCCTTTTACATAACTGTGACAAAATATCTGAAGCAGAAAAAGATTTGTCTTATCTCAATGACCTCTTATTTGTCTCTCGTTTTTCTTCAGGAGAAAAAGTTCTGAGCTTGCTGGAGAACTCTCGACACTTTCTCAAAAGGTGCATGCTTTTGTATCTGAGGTAAGTGGACAAACACGGTCTTATCTTTAGAAATATATTTCATTCCCAAGTTGTAAGATACCTATTAATGCTCATGAGTCAAGTTTAAGTTTGAAGTTACTAAAGTAAAACTTCAACTCTTAATTCTACACTCCTGCGGAATATTTGACTTCTTAGAGCAATAGCACAAAATCAACAGCAGAATGCATAGGTTTGTTTGCCGAATATTTACATGTATGTGGAGTTTAACAAAGTATTCATCAACAGACTAACCCAGAGTGATAACTAGCGGTGTTTCTGCAATTTTTCGAAAACCATTTAGTACCGTAAGATTTGAATTGCCTCTTGTAGGGATTTAAAAATTTATTGTAACTTAATTTAGGCATGGTAGTATTGTGAAATCTACAATTTCCTTGGAGTAATTTATGTGCCTCTTTTTGGAGCTAGAATTCTGTTGTGCAGGGATTAGTTCTTTCAGAACACCATCTCACCACATGCAAGATACTTGTAGCATTTTTAGAGGACATGATGCCAATAATAATTCTTATTGCAGTGCACAAGTTATGCTTCAGTGCTTTCTTTTTGTGTATGATTAAATGTTTTACGGCATAAGTTTGTTTGTTTGATCTATTTACTTGTTCTCCCATCCAGACCATACCATGCCTCTGTTCAGAACTTGCTCAACTTCAAGGCACATATATTTTGCAAGGTTTGTACAATCATTTCTATTTTTCACTGTTTCATATGATTTTGTCGTGCTGTTTTCTTAACATTCTTCTGAACACTCAAATATTTAGGGGATTATGATTTAAAGGTCATGCGCCAGGAATACTACATTAACCGGCAGAAAACGGTAAGCACATCCTCAAGTATATGTATCATTTCTAACTTTCTACATCTTTTATGTGTCTTCTGTTTCTGCATTTTCTTATTGTTGGTGTCCTCCCTAATGTTACGAAACTAAGATGTGGCTTAGATGCCTATTCATGTGCATGATTTCACTCTGAAGTTGTGTATACATTAT
This sequence comes from Ampelocalamus luodianensis, assembly GCA_036346255.1. NCBI lineage: Eukaryota > Viridiplantae > Streptophyta > Magnoliopsida > Poales > Poaceae > Ampelocalamus > Ampelocalamus luodianensis. Next base: position 6,607,440 of record CM070628.1, read on the forward strand.
ATTCCATATTTTGCTTTCGCCTTCAAATCTATTGAGGATTTCTAAGGCAATTGCATGAAAGAATAAAGGGGATGGCAATTACCCAGCATTTCTGTGCTATCGTTTAGATTTAATTGGTAATACGCGTCACAAAAACCGGTTGCTTTGCACTGGTTTTTTATTTACATGCAGAGAGCAGTTTACTGATCAATGAAATGCTAATGTATTGCTACTGTGCACCAATACATGCTGAGCCTGAGATCACCTTCAGCCAGCTGCCTTTTACAGTCAATAGAAACACTGATGTTTACATGTTTGTTGAAGTTTGATCTTCAACAGGCAACTGTTTTTCTCAAGATCGTATGTTGGCTGGACTTACGATTATATTCTTATATGTCCTTACGTTTTTCTTCTGATCGTGCTGCCATTTTATTCATTTTGCAGTTCATCAATCACTTGGTTAATCAGCTTGCCAGACACCAATTTCTGAAGATTGCTTGCCAACTTGAAAGGAAGAACATAGCCAGTGCTTACTCATTGCTTAGAGTAATAGAATCTGAGTTACAGAGCTACCTATCAGCAGTCAACACCCGTCTGGTAAGCAATCTCTATTGTTGCGAACTTCCTCCCTGCCTTCACTTCTTCAGTGTCTATACATGTTTCATGCTACTTTCTAAAATACTTGTTTCACATGTCATTCTTATGGTCTTCAGAAAGATTGTAAATTTTATTTGTGTTGGTTTAATCTTTAGGGACATTACAATTCATTAAATCAAGCTGCATCTGAGGTACGTGAACAAGGAGCAATTGATGACCGTGACACTTTTCTCCATGCAGTGCGAGATCTCCTATGTATTCACTCAAGTAAGCAGACAATTCTGTAATCAGTTAGCAGTTTGAGATTTTAATTCACCTATTCTTAATGTTGCCTATGTTTTGTGTAGAAGTCCAAGCAGCGGTGCCAACATACATGTCAGCGCATGCTTTAGTTCAGCAGATATCGGCACTTCAATCTGACTTGCTTTCACTTCAGTCTGAACTTGAAAATACCCTTCCAGCTGACCGGAAAAGATGTATCAATGAGCTGTAAGTTATAACAAGGCACTGTCTAATAATTTGTTTTCTTTACGTTATTTCCTGTCTGAATATGGTTGCTTTTAGTGCTTCTTATGTGTGAACCAACCAATTTATGTTCTTAGTTTGGTGTATAAAAGAAAAGGCTGACCTCCAGCTATCCAGCAAACCACTGAGACAGATGATACTTTTCTAGCATGCAGCCAAGCTCTGGATGGTAGCGCCAATGCCCATGGTGCTTGGAGTGTTAGCCAACTTGGCTTTTTCTGTACATAGGGAACTGCTGCCTCATGTACTGTTCATACAAATAATTAAGATTGCAATATGAAAACATCACAGCAGTATCCATTCAATTAGCCATGCTCAATTTCTGATCCTTCCTACAAGCCCTTTACAAAACTTGTTGACCAAGTTGTTCAATATTCTGTTGTATCCTGCATGTATCCAATAGGTTCGAGTTGAGTCATTTAACACTTCCCCACTTCTGCAGATGCACTCTGATTCAAACAGTCGAACAGATTCTATTTGCATCGTCAACAACTGCAGAACCAATATTGACACCTTGGGTACACTTAATTTGAACCTTCAAATTGTGTTATTTCTTGTGTATCCTTTATTTCATCACATCCATGGCCCTCGAGCTAAATCGGTATTCTTGTTATAGCCCCTGATGCGAGCGCTTGATGATATGGAAAATGCCAATGCTCAAGTTGAAGTTTCTGTTGAAGAAGCCACAAAGGCTCGAACCCAAAAGATAAAGGTATTGTCACGTGTACTATGCTATCATTCTTGAGGCTGTTTCGTCGTTGAATATCGGAATGGATGCGTGCTCCATTTTCTTGCATAGATCTGAAATTTTCTGCAAGATAGATAACACCATGGGGCGGAACAAAGGTCTCATCAAGCCAAACAAAAAATAATAAAGAGTTTTGAAGAATAGTCATCTTTGTCTCCCTTCTCTTTCCATGTTTCTCCACTGACTTCATGGTTACAAATAAACTTGCAGATCTTTGAAAATCGTGCCCATGAGGTGGGGAGGGAGAGGCAAGTGTTTGTTGATTTCTTCTGCAACCCCGAGCGTCTCAAGAATCAAGTCAGAGAACTGACCTCCCGGGTGAAAGCTCTCCAGGAATAGAGACTAGAGAGCCCTTTGTTTAGGCAGGTGAGCATCGGACATCCAATTTCTGTAACCCCCTACTGTTGATGGCAAGATTTGGCAACCTACTTATTATCTGATCACGTCTCACCTTTTGAACTCTTGCTTCTGGCCTTTGCGTGCCAGGTCTCGCTAAATGGAAACGCAGCTGCCAAGCTCACGTCTCCTGTGCGAGGCCATGTTGTTTTCTTGTGAAGTTTCCCTTGCTCGTAAGCCGTAAGCTTGGCGCTCCAACAAAAGTTGGGGGATGTACAGTGCCGAACCGACGATATGGAACACCATGAACCATCGGGTAGTTTGGGGTATCCAGGTTCTTGGCCCTTAATGCCGCCGGAAAGGCCGGCGTTGTTGTGGTATGTATGAATTTCCAATCTTGTTTGTTGTAAAGTATACTAGAAATCACGAGCCCTTTTTTCTTGTATGGTTGCTTCGGAGTTCGGGCTAGGTGGTTGTTGTACATTTGTGGTGTTGAATTCTCAAAAACAATCACTGCTTAGTGTGGATAGACGAGTTGATCTTCACTTGCAAGCAGTGCCACGCAGCATGACTATCTGACTGGCTCCGTTGCTGGAAATTTTGACACTGGCTCCGTTGCAATGGGCGCTACCTTCTTAATTTCTCAGCGCAAACGTGCTATTTGCAGCAAAAATTCCTCCATTAGTCTCAAGCCTGCCGAGCTAGCATTGCAGCCAGCAACAGGGCAACACGCGGCGGCGGCTCGCCTGTGCGACTGGAAGGGTCGCGGAGCCTGTGGGCGGTCCGGCTGCTGCCTCGTCGCTTCCATCGTTTGAAGGCAAGCTGCGTCGCTCGCCGGCGGCGGCCTAGTCTTCTGAGGCCGTAGGGAGGCCGCTATCCTCCCCGTCCGTCCGCCGTTGGCCGCGCCCACGCCACCGGCGCGTGGTGATTCCGTCTAAAACTTGCGCGTAAGGTCAAACCCAACAGTTATACAGGACGGATAGATCTGCGATCCGGGGAGGCGGAGACGAACAAACCGTAATTTCAACATAGTACTAGGGCTCCTGTGAAAAGTTCTCTCCGGGACACCTGCGCAACCCAACCTAGGTTGATCTCGATCCGACGGTGACGAGTGAGCCACGATCGCGATTAAGATCTGCGATACACGGAGGAGTGGACGCGAACGGCATTACAACCGAATCCGAGGACTCCTGAGCGAAGTTCCCACCGGGGCTCTCGTCCTCCACTCCTCGATATGGGCACCGCGGGATCTCGATCGAACGGCGTACAGAGGGGTTACTTGCGGTCGTCGAACCATTCACCGACGGAGCCCCACGGCGACGAACACAGCCACCGGCGAACCGGGGAAGGCAACTGAAATAACCCGAAAATTTGGATTTTCAAAAGTTTTTGAAGTTTTTGCTGGATTTTCGAATTCTTTCCCAATTCGGCAAATTTCATCTCCTTTTCGCTTTCCACTTTTGACCTTTCCGCTTTCCCAGCCGAAAACGGCTTTTCTCCCGGCGCCTTCTCCTTCTTCCTTCCTCCCCTCTTCCTCACTCCCGAACGCCACCGCCTCGCGCCTTCTTCCTTCCCATTGGCTGCCACCTCTCGCGCCAGCACGCCACCTTCAGCGCCTTCTACCGCCTTCGCCGCCTCCACCTCACCCCGCCACCTCCCCTCCCACGCCGCCGCCCAAGTGCGCCGGGCCAACCACGTCGCCACCGCCCATGTCACTGCCCACACCGCGCCTTGCTCCCACCACCTTCCCCATGGCTATAAAAGCCCACCCCCAGCTCGCCATCTTCCTCATCACCACCACACCACCTCCCCCTTGCCCTCTCATCACCGGCACCGCCCGAATTTCAAGAAATTGCCGCCGCCCTGTTCATCTTCCCCGAAAGACCCGAGGCGAAATTCGCCCACCCCATTCATTCCCTTCTATTCCCCTTCTGGCTTTAGCTCCACCTCACTTCCCCGCTTCTTTTCCCCACCTCCCAAACCCACCGGAGCTTGCCGGCGCCATGCTCCACCGCCGCCTCCCTCACGGCTCACGCCGCCACACCACCTCGGACCTCCCCATGCACCCAAACCACCACCCCCGAGCTCCTCTCCACTCACTGAAGCTCATCCACTTTTCCTTTTGGCCGAAGCAAGCCCGGAGTGCCGCCCCCTTCTTCCCCTACTCCGGCCAGCCGCCTCTCCCGCCGCCGCACCATTCCCGAGCCCCTCTACCACTCAAAACCCCCAAAATGGAACCACCTTGGCTCAGTGGTGCTCCCCGCACCACTCACTCCAGCCGTCGGCCACCACCGCCGCCGTCGGCTCGGGCACAGCCGAGCGCGCTCTGGCCTTCGGCCGAGCGCAGCTCAAGGCTGCCCCAAGCACTGGGCCTTTAAGGCCTGGCCAAGTGGGCCGTGGGCCGCACAGTAAATGGGCCAGCCTTTTACTGTTCAAGTAAAACCGGCCTTTTACTGTTCATCGCACATCAAAATAACACTGTTTATAACCCGAAAATAGATGATTTTGTTTCTATTCGTTCGAAAACAGTGACCCTAATTACTATTCATGGCCAATCTCATTTATGAATAGTAATTCGTATACGTTCACCTATTTCAGCCTTTCACTATTCCTTTGCACAGTAATCTATTTACTGTTTATCTGAAAACCAAAACACCGTTCCAAATTCCAGAAATTGCACAGTAAACCCTGGTTACTGTTCATCACATGAAAAATAGCCCGCCACTATTCTTTTCAGCTAAAAATAGTAATTCCCAATTACTGATCACCTCTAGTTTTCATTTATGGATAGTAAAATGAGTACTATTCATTATCCAATCATGTTTTCGCCCAAAACCCTAATTTGACATTATATGTCAAATTTGACCGCCTCGAACCCAGAAGACCCATTCATTGTCTATTCCTTTAAAATCAACCCAAACATTGGCCATTGCACAGTAGCTATTTACTGTTCACCCGAAGAAAACCGAAAGCATTGCTCACAATCCGGAAACGGTGAAACCTCACTGTTCATGTTGCTTACCGTACTTTAGCCAACACAGTGAATTCTATTACCATTCACTAATCCATGTTCAGATGTGAGTAGTAAAATTTGTACTATTCACTATCCGACACTTTTTCGCCTAAAATTCTAATTTGACATTATATGTCAAATTTAACCGTTTCGAGCCCGTGAGTCCAAATCTCAGCTCCGTTCAGCCATATGAAACTCCAAATAAATACATATCATCACACACCACCTTCTTTTATGATTCTATATCCATTTACAATATTTTTGTTGTACTTGGATCCAAATCTCAGCTCCGTTCAATCCAATCAAATTACAGATAAAACTCCTACCATCTCACACAATCTACCTTTCTTCGTGTCTCTTTTCTGGTTTTATTTACTTGCATGTTGTTCCCAGCTCATTCCTTGTCGAGCCGGATTTTATTTGAATTGTTTTATTGTTCTGTTTCACGCTAGGTCACGACTTTGACGACCAGACTCCAGAAGACGCAGGACAAAATCAGTATCCAGAAAGCTTTGTGCAAGAAGGCAAATCGCATTCTTTGATCATTTTGAACCTATATTTCATACATGTATTTATTACTTTCATTACTGTATTTGTGCCAATTACTTTAAGTATTGAAATAATATTTTAGAATGTCATGATAATTAGATAAATCCTAAATACCCCACAAACAAACCCACCCAACTCTTGTAGGCCATATTCACCTTGACAAATTTAGTTTACATAGAATACTATAATAACTTCATCACCAAAAATGTGTTCATCAATCAAAAGCAAGTATTGTCTTTGAGCCAATAGGTTTTGGTGGAGAGTTGAGGATTGTCCAGGAAGTTGGACAACCCAATATACTCGTTTAAAGGTGAGTCATCAGTGAGATTTCGAGGTGGACACCCACGAGTTGGTGTTGGGCCATCGCCTCACTGGATGAAAGGTGAGTCATCAGTGAGATCCCGAGGTGGACACCCACGAGTTGGTGTTGGGCCATCGCCTCACTGGATGACAGGTAAGGACAAGAACCTTGTGCCAAGTAACAGACACAGAAAACCGCTCAACCACATGCATGGTCATTCCTCCTTAGCTTAGTACACTGCTCTTTCGATTGAATATCTATGGGAGCATGATATGGGCCCATCAGTCTCGGAGTACGGATTCCACTATTAGTCGGCCTACCGTGTAGAGACTAAAAAGGATTGAGCAGTGAAAAGGCTTTGTTATCTCAGCTCAGTCGCACGCTAATGTGTTGCGTGTTTATAGCTTGACAGTACGAGCTTGAGATATCATGTGGGTAAAGTTGGTCAACTCTGCAGAGTGTATAATCAAAGGTATTCGAATACGCCGTGCTTCCGGTTAATGAAGCTGTGTTAATGGGTGATTCCAGTACAGAGGCATAAGTAGAGTTTTTGAGATGTTAAGTTGGTAATCGACTTTGTTGATAAACCCCTGATATTATTACTTATTATTGTTTTACTGTTTTATAAATTGTTTTAAATGCAAAGTGCATCCACATATGCTAGGTATGGTAAACCCTATCCATCCATTGAACTCCTTGCATGTAATTATTTAGCATTTCCATGCGGCTTGTTGAGTACGGTGGTAGTACTCATTCTTGCAATTTACAAAACATCTACAGAAGAGGATCCTTGTGAGCAAGATTTTGGTGGACTCCAAGAAGGCAACGACTACTATTATTAGGTCTCGACTACGCTCAAGCGTACCTGTGGTTTGAAATTCTTTTGTCTTGTATTATATTTAACTTTAGGCTTGGATGCCCGTGTCGGGTCAAAACAGGTTGTTAAACCTTAACTTTGTTTAATAAAAGTCTGGTTTTTGTCGCAATCGAAGGCTTGCTTGTGACGCTACTTGCTTCGCAACTGTACATCCTGGACGGTTGCGAAGGGTTTAGCAGTCCCAAAAATCGGGGCTGTTACAGCAACGCAACAACCGCGGCCCCGGCGGAGATGCCGGTGGAGGCATGGCAGCGGCGTGCAGCGACCAGTCCCGTGCGCCCATTTGCCCCCGGCATCCGTCGGCTTGGGGCATTGAATCCATGGTGGACGCATTCGTCAGCTGTACAGTGGTACTTTCGTTGTACGTGCTGTAAGTCTGCAACCGCCTCTCTGCTGCAAAACTCCCCGATGCCATTGGAATATGATGACACTCGCGAGCCGATCAACTTGTCGAGAAGATGGCAAGACACGCCGCTCAGGCCGTAACTAGAAGTGAAGCCGTGAAGAAATACATAACCGATTGGCGCTTTGTTCGCAGGGGTGGAGAAAGAAAAAAAAGCTCCTTGCTCGGTGCAAAATTACTCTAATTACACTTGTTAATTGGTAAAACATTGAAATTAGTCGATTTCGAATAAAACTGAATTTTACTTTGCCTCGGCTCGGCTCGTTAGCACGGTTCTAAAAATACTTGCAAACTATTAATAAAATGATATTAAATCAAAAATTTCAAGAAAAACTTGATAAGTACCTGCTATCCACCCCTATTTGTTCGGTTATAGCCTCCCATGCCATCGTGAGCTGTGACCTGTGAATGATTGATGATCCTGCAGGGATCAAGAGCTTGGATTATCTTTCAGAATTGCAGAATGAAAACACTGGAGTTTCCATTCGCCGGAGACCATAAGCCTCATGCCCATGCTGATGGCATAACCAGCCCTGGTTCCGTGCCCATTTGGAACCAATATAAGGTAGGTGTTGCAGACACTTTTCAGAAAATTATTCTGAACAATTTGGCAAATGATTTTGCACAAGGACATGCCTGAGTTAAAAGAACCAATGAACATCTTTCCACCACCCAGTCAAATACCGAAACATACAGACAACCGAAGCAACCTACTTGGTTACACATTTACAGGCTGAGGATTGATTGAACACCTGAGCTGCTCGCTCATCCGGAAACGAGTGAAGGGGCTTGCTTATTGTTCAGATACAATTTTTACAGCAGCATCCCTCTCCTTTGGGGAATGGGGAGCGAAGTCGTCCGGCTTCAGTTCTCAGAATCCTCTGGAATCTTGAACAGGAACTGCGGTACTGAGGCGATGCGAGGGAGGTTCATCAGCAGCTCTCCAAATGAGTCTTTCCTCGACATGGCTGGTGGCTGAGTGGCATCTGTAGGTTTCCTCGTTGATGCTGAACTAAATTCATCATCAGAACCTTCAGAGTCCTCCCCACCAATGCTACCGCTGTCGTTTGGCTCAGGCTTTGGCTTAGCAGTCGGTGCTGTATCTTTCTGAAGCAAACAGCAAAGGGAGTCCACCCTTGCCATCAGTGATCGCTCATCAGAGGCCGCCGCTGGTGGGCCCTGTGTATCACCAAGAAGGTACTGTGCAATCCCTTCCAGTGTTTCTTTGGTAGGCACCTCTTCGTTGGCCAATGAAGGATTTCCTGAAGTGATCTGCTCGTTGATGCAATTCCCTAGGTGGTTTACCAAATCATGCACTGACATCGACGGCTTAAGCCCAGGCACTTTCAATTGACTCCACCAACTGGGGATATTGAATTCTTGAGCTGCACCACTTCCATTTCTGCTGACTGCTTGCACATTTACAGCACTAGCTCCTGGTAAATACCCATAGGATTAGAAAGTTTAATCTAGAATAATACAGATGTTTGATGTGAAAGGCCCTGTAACTAACGATTAAGCAACAAGAAATTATTAGAAATTTAGAACATGTACAGGTTAGCACACCACCTTTATTGTATTCCAATTACATTGAGAAAAGGTTGTGATGCATCTATCAAAATAACTAAAGCAGGTGCTAATCTTGAGAAAATCTGAAGACTGACTCTATGCAAAGGTATTGATACTTCTGCTAGCAGTGCAGGAATGCAACGCCAGGAAGTGCAAGAGGGAGGGAGGTATTGCCATAATAGACTGACTTACCTGGGTTTATTGTTTGAGCAAGAAATTCTGGTTGCTTTCCAATGGAATCATTGGCTTCGCTCTTAGCAGACATGGATGAACCAGCACATGGTGACAGAGAACCTGAAAACCCAGGTAAAGCTTCATGTTCATCTTTCAAATTAGCAAAACCATGGCACTTCGATTCAACCGGATCCTCAAATATAGAGCATCTAGGTTCAAAAACTGTAGAGTCCAATATGATATCTGCTTGTTGACTCAATTGATTTAGCCGCTGATCACACTGGACAAGCTTTTCAAAATTCTTGCTTAACAAGCTTGAAGGGCACTGCAAAAAATGCCACCTGCATATTTTTGTAACAGTCATAGCGTTAGACAAAGGCATGACTAGGAGCTCAGCAAGTAATAAGAGAGATAGAATTTGGTTACAAACCAAAGTATTGTACTAGCTAGCTGGCTGAGTGTCAAAGAGCTATCTTTGCACTTGTCTCGGCTATCCAGTTTTTGCTGTTATATTACTCATGTAGATGCGGGTTGTAAAGCAGTTTCTATGAACCTTTTTGAGCTCCAAAAAGGAACTGGAGGGGATCCCTCTGTTCCTCTAATAATAGAAACGGAACCACAGAAGTAATCTTAAATAAAAATCAGGTTAAGCATGTACTACAAAAGCCCTGATAAACATCAAGTATGTTCTACAAATGCAATGAGGCTTCCAAAAAAGTTGGGCAAATTCAGGTTATACTCCTGCAGACAAAAATAATAACCCACTGTGCTCCCCTAAAGAACACTTTTGCATATGAAGTTTCACTCTTGACTGTAAACACTGAATAATCCTTCACCTGTTCATACTTGCTTGGCCACCAGTGAAATCTGATGTAGCCTGCCACAATGTATGTTTTCTTGGTTGAGGGTCTGTCTCTTTGAAGAAGAGAGGTGGTCGGGCCAACTTCATTTTTAAAAAATGGAAACCTATCAGGAAAGAACGGAGGTATTGAAGTAATAATTAAAAAAACTACTACTGGAGAAACTTACCACCACATCCAAGGTCCCTTGTCCATTTTCAGGGCAAGTTGCCTTCAAAGCAGTAATATCCGACCACTGAATTTCTATCTTACTCTTAAGACCACCTTCCAGAACTTCCCATACAATCTTATGCTTTGCGAAATAACATTTCGCCACCAAATCGCCTTCATATCTTGATATATACTGTTCAGAGATAGAATTCAATTAAGGCAGTTAAGGCTGAAGATTGTCCAGGTGAGCTGCTATATACACAACTGAGTATGCATTGATGTTGCACTAAGACCGCATACTATGAACTAGAATCAATATTGTAATTACATGAATATTAGCTCGAAAGTCTTACAAATAAACAAAACCATCACAGTGTTGATTTACTAAATCAAGAGTACTTAACTTACCAACTGAACCTCAATAAAGCATCACCAGCATGGAATCTTTCTTGTGTAGACAGTACAATTTTTTTATTGAAACAATTAGAAAAGGCAGAGAGAGAAAGAGAGGATGCATACACCAAAAAATATCATATACATATTGCGGTTTTGGACTTCTGTCAGAATTACAAAAAAAAAAAACATACATTTCAGCCAACATAAATTCCCTTACCTCCCATGTACCAATTCTCAAAATATTTGCAGGAAAGTTTGAAGCTTTCAACCGTTCACCGGCTGTTGATGTACCAGATTTAAGGTCTTTCTTCTTGGGAGGCTCAGCACTGCAGTTGTCCGTAGAAGACTGCCCTCCATTGGAATTTGCTTGAGAAAGCCTCATCTGAATCAAATCCAAGAGAGATGGGCTTTTTCTCAGCCGCAGACCCAATGGGCTAGGTTCGTCAAGTACATTGTGATACATGTCCTGCAAATTTTCATGTTGGTGTATGAAATATGAATCCCAAAATCGTCCATTCTAAAACTATAACTGGCTAATCATACTTTATTAACTAACCTTTAATTAGCAAATCACAGAAAAGAAAAATATCACAAACACCTCGAAAGATTGTTTTGTGGATTGACAAGCAAGCATGCATCCTAGATAAATTTATAGAGAACAAAGCTTAAAATGCATTCGCAGGACAGTCATATGACATCTTTCACCAGCTATATGGTTCACAGAGGATTGCTGTCAGGAATTTTGTTCAAAGTTGGGGGGAATGAATTACCAAGTGTTTGCACTCAAAACGGTGCGCAGGACATCTGCTATTGGTCAAGTCATGCTAGTGTTGGTGGGTTCCTTGGTATATTTTATTCCAAAAGAGGTACAAATTAACTGGCAAGACTAATACTGCATCATATACTTCTATTGAACCTGGAAACATTCTCCAATCTGCTAAGTAAGGAACTGACCAGTTTCCCACCCTAGTAACATGCATAACGGTAAAGCAATGCCCATGACTACATGAAGTTAACCTTCAACCCGTGTGCAATACGCAGCAAATCCGTAAACCTTCAAATTCAGTTTCCACAGCTTCCCAATCACGCCGTACTACCAGCCCTTGCGCAGCATCTCATGGAGATACTTTCCAACTCGTTCGTAAGCGCCACCCACAGAAGGCAGAAGCGGACAGTAATCTTAACTAACCATAGAAAACATCACACGGAAATCGCACCGGATTTAACTAAAATACCTCATTTCTCAATAAATTTGCAGATAACAGCATGAAGGGAATCTCTCTAGTAATCTCAGCTCAACGATTCCAATCCGCACCATCAAATTAGTCCACGCAAATCACTCTCCAGCCACCTCTAGTCCTCAAGCATGGCGATAGTTTGGACTAAACGCGTAAAATTACGCAACAGGACTCTTCCATTCCCTCTCACAAAATAGCACTGATTTGGCCTCAAGCATAAACTAGCATCAATACTCTCTTCGCCACCAAGCATGGAGAACCCAGCGCGCTATTCGCTCAGTCCCAATCAAACGCACCAAATGGAAGGCCAAAAAACACGTCACCACCGGATCTACCTGCTGCTGCAGCGGAGGCGGCGTTAGCTGAGCCGCCTTGGCGCGCTTGCTGAGCGAGCCGTGCTCGTCGTCGTAGAGCTCATCCGCCTCCAATTTCACAGTCGTTGGCGGCGGCGGCGGCGACACGGGCGGCGCCATGGACGGCTCGGCCGGCTCCGCGTGCTGCCGCTTCCCCGTGCTCGGGAGCTGCACCATGGGGATCGCCGAAACCCTAACCCTAACAACACGAGCGAATCAAAGCGAGGGCCGAATCGAATCGGCGAGGCGAGCCGAGGCGAATGATTCGAGAAGGGAGCACGAAGGCGGAAGAGGAAGAGGGGAGCTTGGCCTTTCGGAAAGAGAAGGGTCCAGAAATAGTCGTGCTCGCGAGCCGGCGCCGGTGCATGACATGTGGGCCCCGAACTTTGGGACCCATCTGTCGGTGAAGGGTGGTGGGATCTCAGTGTGGATGAAGTGGCGGGGTCGAGGGGTGGGCTGGCTTCGCTGGAGCACGGCTGTCAGCTGCGTGGGGGAATGACGGGTGGGGCCCACGTGGTGGGGCTGGGTTTGATGGTCGGGTGGTTTTGCCGTACTCGGGTGTACGTTTACGGGCTGCCGGTATGCATTATCGCGTTGCCGTCTTCACGTGGAAAATGTTTTCGCACCGACGGCACTACTAGTCTACTGCCGAAGTACTACTAGTACACTACTACTTCGAAGTCAACGTCATCATACGTTGGAACGAGACTTGGATTTTTTTTTTTCATATTTGGCCCTGTAGCAAATTTTAATTTCAAAAATAGCCTTGTTCGAATGAGAATTTCAAAAATAGCCCCAAAGCATTGCTCTATCGCGACACCGAGGCGGCGACCACCGCCTCTACTACGACCTGAGCGCGCGCCCCTTTCGGTTTTTTTTTAAAAAGGAAGAACAACTTTAAAAATTGATTTTTTTAAATTAAATAAAAATTGGAAAAAATTTAGAATTTTTTAAAAAAATATGAAATATTATTTAAAAATTATAAAAAATTAGGAGCGACGCAGCAGCAGGCCCCCCCGTATTTCGCGGTAGCTGACCGCCTCGGTTCGCACGCCCGCGTGCTGCATGCTTTGCACCGAAAGTAAAAAGCGTTTTGTTTTTTCTCTTTAAATCACGTCGAAGTCACATCGTGTCACGCTGCCTCGTCTCGCGCGGCCGCGTGCCGCATGCACGGAGACGCGCAGCAGCAGCCCCCCCGCGTAATTCGCGGCAGCTGGCCGCCTCGTCTCGCGCGACCACGTGTCGCATGCACGGAGCTTAGCAGCAGCAGCCTTCTTATTTCGGCGGTTGCCGCTTCGGTTCGCAAGCCGCGTCTTGCATGCGGCGAGGACGCGCGCGCGTGGTTTTCCACCGAAAGCAAAAAGCGTTTTTGTTTTTTTCTCTTTAAATCACGTCGAAGTCACATCGCGTCCTATCAGGTCTTTCTTTGTCTGTTTCGCGCTGCGTATATATGAACGAACGCCCGCCGCTCAGTCGTTATAGCCGCAGCGCGCGTTCTAACATTGTGATAACATTAGGCAATTAATTTTCTTAATGCAGTTTTGCGGGTTACGTACGTACTTAGATCACTAACCATTTGTTGTTGTCTATTTGCAAAGAATGGCCCATCTTGTACCACCCTTCTTCGAGGAGGCATGGGGCGCCCGAAAGATCGCCGCCACGCTTGATCGGTGGCAATGGACCGCCAACTCGTGACGCGGGGACCGATGGAGACTTGGCCGTTGGGCGTGCGGTATGTTCCAAGACTTCGTCAATCGGGTGATTGCGTTCGCCGCATCTTGAACATGGGGCGTAACCTCCGATCGATGCGCCTTCTTTCATACTGGTTGATCGTTGGTGGCGGAGACCCACACGTTCCACTTCGGTGGGGAGATGACCGTGACAACGCAACACGCCGCCTTCATTACCGCCGCCGTTGCAGGCCGTGCGGTTGTTCCTCCGAGGTCCGTGGGTGGAAGCGCGTCTCTATCATCGCCGCATCCTATCCCCAGAGGTCTAAGGGCATTCCGCACGCCGTTTGCGTCATTTCATGCATTGCCCAAATGACGCAACAGAGGAGGTGGTTCGATGCCACCTAATTGCATATTTGTTGTTTATTTTGGGTGGGTCATGTTCCCTAGCACGCAGGAGACATGGTGTACCCGAAGTTATATTCACCTTGCGGAGTCCATCGTGGACGCCGACGCGATGACGACGTCGCAAGATGCGATTGGGGTTGGTATGCATCGTGTGCTACATCTGATGGCTTTGTGCGACGCTTCGCATTGTCGCACAGAACAGAGCAGCTGCGTCTTTGTCGGGTTGCCACACGCTATTACACGGTGTGGTCTTGGGAGCACTGCGGTCGGACGGCCGATGCCCGCGCGATCCACCCTTACCGCGCACACAACATTTCTATGGTTGGGCGGACGGCGAGATCCGTGGAAGGCCCAACCATGGGATCCCGATGGATCGTGGCAAGACCGGGTGGTCTAGGGATAGGCGCGTCGCATATACCCCGAGTTCCACAACGAATTCGAGGTCTTGCATGAGGACGACGTAATATGGGCTCCTTGGGACGGATGTCTTCGTGCAAGGCACAGCGCCCGACGGGTTGAGCTTGCTATGCCAGCAGGATGCGGCGTACTGGAGGACAATCTGTCATCTAGTCTTCTCCCACATGGTTGAGCCCTACAACCCACAACGGGTGATGAGGCAGTTCGAGCTGCACCAGGAGATCCCCCGGCTCTAGGGTGACCGCTTGCGAGGCGCAGTCACTTGTAAGTACATTGCATTGCTTAATAATATCGTAGGTCATTTAGTCATATGTTATGTAGGTACCATAATTTGTTGTGTTTGTTCCACCTGTAGGCAGACAAAGAAGGGCCGAAAGAGCGATGACTGGCTTCAGACGCAGCAGCCGTGGGTAGATGCATGGCAAACGGTCACTGCTTCCGTTTTGCAAGAGGCACGGCCTTACGATGAAGGGACTTACGGCACGTATCTGCAGTGGTACGTACGGCACACGCGAACGAGACTGACAGGCACCCCCCGGCCCGACATGAAGATCCTACCCACGCCGAACGGTTGGGCTTGGGCATGGACGCGCACCGTGCATCACGACGTGACGATTCGGTATGTTCAGCACGTAGTACATTAACCACCCTCTGCCATAGGGTTGAGTAACCAAATTTCGATTGTTCCGTGACCATCCAGGTGGACCGGTTGGAGAGCGTTCTGGAGCACGCCGGCCGAGAGCTCGAGCGGGGCACGAACAACACAGTTGAACGCCTCTTTTCGGTGATGAAGACGCTTGTTGACGATGTTAAGCAAGTCGTTCGTAACATGAGCTGTGGAAGGCACTCCGATGCCGACCTGAGGCATCGGAGGGAGCATCGTCGTGTACCCTCGCCTCCTCCATCTTCCCGTCCGAGCGAGTCGACCCAGCGGCGCAGCAGCATGGGCGCCGGATCACCATCGCAGTTGCCACGCGAGACCGTACGCTGATGCAGTCCCGGTCCTCGTCACAGATGGACCCTACGCTGGTCCCGTCTTCGTCACGGATGGACCCTACGCTGATCACGTCCTCATCGCGGCCGGACCCTACGCTGATCCCGTCCTCGTCGCGGCAGGAAGACGACATTAGAGAGAGCACGGACGTGCAACCCAAACCACCGAGGTTATCCCGCATTCTCCTCCCGACCTTACACTCACGGCCCATTTGCAATGGGCGTCTGACGCCATGGTACGATCGGCTACACACCGTACCCGGAGCAGTTTCCCCATTTCACCTCCCAAGCTGAGCCGACTTGGTGCCCTTCCGCGGATCCTGCTGCGGATCCTAATGCTTGGATCACTGACTTGTTGTCGACGCCGATCCGCGGTGATGCCCCGTGTCACGCGACGACACGGCTGTTGAAGAGCCCCGCTATGACCTGCGGCATAACCCACGGTCACCTGATAGGCTGACGTTTTCAAGGGGGCAGATTCGACAGAGACCTACGGCAGCAACACGGCGCGGAAGGCCAGTGCAGGGTCCTATGCCCGACAGTACTGAGGAGCAGCGTGAGGAGTAGTAACATTAGAAGTGTATTATGTGTTGTAACTTGTAATCCAGTTGCTTATTTGTAATGTGATTGCACTTGTTTAGTTCGTTGTCTATGTGAGAAGAACAATTTTATTCTCATGAACCGCGTCTTCTGAACTCTTTCCATCCTGTGTGGAAAGCACGATTTGACTGCCCTCTAAAAATATTCAAATAATTTGTACACATTGTGAGATTCTTCGGATGGGTCACCTTAACGCAATGGATGATCACAAGGTTTAAAATACCCGATGCAAGCAAAGTTTTAATTTCCGCACATGTTGTTACATTTCAAACACATAGAAAGCAGAAAGGTCTAATACTTGGGATATTTCACATAGAAAGTAGTACAGGTTACAACGCAAATCACTACAAAGATCGCCATCGCTACGACCAACATGACTTAGTACTTTGGATAGCTTACGGATACGGTGGCGCCGAGGAAGAAGGCCTATTCGGCGGTTCCTAAATGAGTGCCCATGACTCTTGCATAGCCTACACCTTATTGGTCTTGGCCGATCTCCACGTTGGCTCACGTCCATGTCGTTGCGGATGCGCCTTGCCTGACGCCTGCCACGGCCTGGATGTCGCAGTTCTTCATTCGGTGACCACTTAACTACTCCGTGTCATATGTCTCTGTAGTGGCCTTTGACGCCGTAGGAGTTGAACTCTCCGTTCCAAGTATCATACAGGTGTCGTATGTCATAGTACTCCGACGTATACATGTTACAAGATTGGTGAAATACAGCACATGCAGCATATACGTGCGAGCAAGGCTTGTGCAGGAGTTGAGGCTTATTGCACGTGCAAACTGCCACATCGCCTATGGTGCAAACGTGCTTCCGGTCACCTCTCATGTGGCCACGAACGTACTTGTCCCGCAGGCGTACCTCGAACTTCCTCCTGACGCCATCCATTGTGATAGCTACATGGGATCGGGCCTTGGTAATCTTCTTGTCCATGTAGGCGAGGGTAACCTCCGAGTACTGCTTCCCTTCGTCGAAATGCTTCTTCGCCATTGTTGCCCAATTGACGAAGTAACCGCCGTCGCGGTTCCATGTCTCTCAACAACAAATTTGTGATGGGCGTGGCACGAACCCCTTTCAACACACCGTTGTAGACTTGGACATGTTGGTTGTCATGATGCCGCATCGAGCACCATAGGTGTCGTGAAGAAGGACCATTTCTCATAGTCGGGGCATGCAAGCGTATCCACTCGGCCGAACTCGCTGCGGTGCGCTGGTCGAACCTCCACTAGCACGCTCGGTTTCGACCTCGAGCTCCCGCCACACGACATCGAACTTGCGCTCGTTCTGGCAGCAAAGCTTCTTGAACTTCTTCATGAGGTCTTTGCTCTTCAATCGCGTGTGGAAGTTGGCGGCTAGATGCCGCATGCACCAACGTGTGCGCATGTCGTTCCATTGGTACGGTGGGCTCGTACCGTGCTGCATGGTGAGCAGCGCGCAGCGCGGACAACAACCCAGCATGACGGTCGGTTATGACGCACACATTCGGTCGGTCCCTTACAACATGTTGCTTTATGTTCCCTAGGAACCACAACCAACTGTTAGTGCTCTCGCTCTCTACAATGGCAAAGGCAACTAGGAGCAACTGGTCGTTGCCATCAGCGGCAATAGCGGTGAGAATGGTGCCCTTGTACTTCCCGCAAAGGAAAGTATCATCCATAGTCAGGACGGGACGGTAGTGGGAGAAACCCTGGACTGCCGGGCCAAATGCCCAAAAGACTCGATCAAGGATAAGGGAATGTGGGTTGTTCGACCGGTCGGGCCTGTCCTCCCTATTGACACGTGTCCCCGGATTGGCATCCGCAATTTGCTTAAGCATTCGGGACTAGATCGACGCCTCCTTATACGCACTGTACAACCCTTCAAAAACAATCGCCGCGCCATACCATCGTACCTAACGGCATACCTAATGTATTCGCTACGTGAGCCATGAGGACCTTGGGCGAAACGGTCAAATCGGCGACAACTACATGGCTTACGATGCTCGCGATGTACGCAGAGGTTACATTCGGATGCATTTGCAATGGCTCTTGAAGCTCGCACGTGTGACCTGTAACGACTGTAATGCGGAAGGTCGTTCCCGCCCCAGGGAATCTCTGCGCACGCACTTTGCCAGGGCAAGAGGTATGCACGCACTTAACTATGTACGTGTCAGGATTAGACCTGCAGGTAATGGAAACCATGTAATAATTAGTGCCATTTACCGTACATAGTTCAAAGCAACAACAAACAATGTCCGAACTCACCTGTAAACTCGGTAAGTCCGACTGGTCTTCACCGCGAAACTCACGATAGCTTGCTGGCGGCGCACTTTGTGTGAGAACCGTTGGCCCACAAGTAGGGTGTCGCGATCGAAGGCCCACGAAGACTCGTGCTCGTGGGACGTAACAAGGAAGAGGCCGCTGGCAATCCAACCGACTTGGAACATAGTCCGTGTCGGTCGAAACAATGCCACCGACGATCCCACCCGCGTCGTCGCCTTCATCCTCGCTGGATTGCGAGTCAAAATTCGCCTCATCTTCGGTGGCAGTGCCATCGGACATGCCATCAATAATCTCGTGACAATCAACACGAGCACCGCTCCATTTGTCGACACCTTCATTCGGTTGAAACTACCCGAATCTTCATCTATCGGAGCACCTGGACATCTCTCCGTCGCCAACAAGCGTAAGAGGGGAGAAGAGCGTCGCCGCCTCCTTCAACGGCGCCCCCACCAAAGGATTGACCTGGATAAACAAAATGGACATACACCATGGGTCGTCGATAGATCGGAGCGTGAGGATTGCTTACAATCTCCATGTGATGTGCCCACATGGCACTGCTGGTCACCTTCGCCAGGCCCCACACGATGTGCCCGTGTGGAACAACCATGTTCGCGGTGATCGCCTCTATTACTATCTTATTCCTAGCGACGTGCCCATCGAACAACTGTCGAATGCAGCGTCGTAGCTCGAGCAAATCGACATGTGCCAGGTTGGGAACGTTAAGCAAGGCACGTTGGCAGTTGGACAAATCCACTCCGTCTGGACCAGAACGCACATTTCCGTGGAACACGTACAGCGTCTCCATTTCTGACGAAAATAAGACAATATTTGATCAAAAACACACCGTAAAAACCGTGCTCGTGTTGCTGAAATAAGCTTACCGTTACGACGACTTTCGCAGATGGTGCGAACAACGGACAAATAAAAATTTGGCCACACGGGATAGGGAGGCACCTCAGAAAGAGGGGAATGATCGACCGGATCCGGTGTCCATGCGTTTATATAGCCGAGCACGGGAGACGCAATGATAAGGCCACACGGGGCAGCTTTCCGCAGCGACAAGACCACACGGCTCAGCTTTGCGCAGCTTTGCGCAGCGACAAGACCACATGGGGCAGCTTTGCGCAGCGACAAGACCACACGGCTCAGCTTTGCGCAGCTTTGCGCAGCGACAAGACCACACGGGGCAGCTTTGCGCAGTGACAAGACCACACGAGCCGACTTTGCAAATGACAAGACCACACGGGCGGCTTATGCGTAGCGACAAGACCACACGACTCGGACTGCAAAGTGACAAGGCCACACACGTGGGCCTCAACCTCTCGTTGTCGGAATCTAAGCCACCGCTCAGGCCACCCTCTCGACCTCCCAGTTGATCTCCACCGTTTAGGACCTCCTTAGAGTTAATCAGGGTCGCAGGACCTCCCTCGGGGTCCTCTTTGCAAAAAGTACTCCCTTGGTCATTTTGCAAAGACCACCCTCGGGGTCCTCTTTGTGAAAAGCCACCCCGGTCTTTTACAAAGAAAACCCCGCCAGACCTCTTAAGCTCAATCCTAGCCGCTCAGACCTCCCCGTGAGATCTTGACCGTTAAGGACCTCCTCGCTTGATCTTAGCCGCCCAGACCTCCCTGTAGATCTGAACTGCTCGGGACCTCCTAGGGAGATCTCGAGCCGTTAAGATCTCGCCTGCTCAATCGTTGACCTTAGACCTCCCCTAGTGCTCGGGACCGCGGATCTTGATCTCGACGGTCACAACCTCCGCTTGCGCGAGGACCTCCTTTGCGCGGCGTGTGCATGCACCGGTCGTGGCCGTTGGATCCAATCTCAACGGCCCGCACCTCCCAGCAGCGGGAGGAGGTCTTTTGTGCGGCAGGCCGAGGTCCGTGGCCTTGCGATGCAAGATCAACGGCCCACGACCTCTCGTATTCATTCCTCGTAGGCTACTCACCAGAACTTAACCATACCGTGACCACCCCCGGGGGCTTATAAAAGGGGGTGACCTGCTCTGGAAGAGAACACTACACAACCAAACCCAACACTACACAAGAGCTTCCTTCACCACGTCGGGATGGACAAGAGAGGAAGAAGCAATGGGACAAGATGACAAAGCAATGGGAAGAGATCCGCGGACTAGCAAGGGTCGGGGGAGCGGACGACCAAGCAAGGGCAAGTGCGTCCGGATAGCAAGAGGTGATTGCTAGGATGGCAGCGCTCCGTAGTGAGGCCCCGTAGCAAAGAACCCCATCCCGAACGTTCCAACCGAAGCGTTCGCGCAAAGACCGCCGAGGGGAGACGCCGCCTCTCGCGGTGCATGGACCCATGCAAGTTCTTCCAGTCTAAGCACCAGCTAAGCCTGGGCATGCGTTACTGGGGTTGTGCGAACTACTCCTGTGACTATCCCGACCGCCGTTGGGACACACGCAGCTATCGACAGCCGGTAAGGTCCAGTTACAGTATGTTCTTATACCCTTTCTCTTTCGAAGAATGCACTAACAACCTCTCCCATCTACCCGTAGTCCCCGGATCCGCTATGTGGCTACCGCAAGTGGATCGACCACGAGATCCACCCGCACGACCAGTGGACTCTCGACTTCGAGGAGTGGGATGTCAAAACGGCCCGCGAGATCCGGGAGGAAGAGCGCCGCAACGACGAGCAAAACGAGCGTATACGTCGGGAGACAAAAGCTCATCTCGAGGCGTGCGATCGCAGGCAGCGCGAGGCTCGCGAGAGGGAGCGCGAGAAAAAGAGGGAAATAGCAGCCAAGGCCAAAGAGGCCAGCGAGGAGTTCAACGCCGAGGTCACAAGGAAGGGAAAATGGCCCCGATCCTCGCAGTAGGTCGGGCCATTCCGTAGTAGTCCTTCGTCCTACCCGCCATGTTTTTTACTATCCCCTAAAGGCATGTATGTATACTTACATAGTCCGGATGCTTGTGTCGCACTGTACCGTAGTAGTAGCAAGGATGACTCAAGCAATTAGCCGAACTAGCATGCCATGTGACCACGTGTAATGTGCCTCTGTATTCGGATTCTAATGTACTTCTGGTTCCGTGCAAACGACGTGACCCGACGAGTCAGCTTTTGCGCAATGATGTGACCCGAGGAGTCAGCTTTTGTGTAGTGATGTGACCCAACGGGTCAGCTTTTGCGTAGTCATTGACCCGACGAGTCAGCTTTTGTACAGTGATGTGACCCGACGACTCGGGACAAAATCTTAAAGACATCACGCAACACTGCCAAATGATTCCTCCTCAGGCCAGCTACCTCACGGACACGAATATCCTTGAACCCAATTGTAATTTAGCCACATGCTATATATGAATGCTTTGGCAGCCATTGACCTCACTCTTCACTTCCTATTCTCCTTTCTTCCATTCTATAACAACATGTCTTCGGCCTCATCTAACTTTCGTGCGAGCAGACAATTAGAATCGCTGCGACAGCACCTCGTGTGCCCTCGTTGCAGGGATCCGGCAAATATGTTTACCTCGCATACGCCAACGAATCCATCCCGAGTGTTCATGAAGTGTTCAAATCTTACGGTAAGTACTGCCTAATCATCCCAAATGAATTCCATTCGAAATAGCACATTCTTCTTTTCACTTCAAGCCGCAATTCCTTTCGTAACACAACATGTCGGTTTTGCGGTGGGGTGATGAAGTCGCCTTGAGAGTTCGAGATATTGCAATGCAAATTGTCGCCTTACAAGAAGACACTCGTGGTGTTCTCGCATTTCGCCCGATGGCTCGAGCCTCCGATCAACCAATGCAAATGAACCTAATGACTTAAAAGATGGATGAAAGGATGGAAAGGGTTGAGAAAATGCTTCAGAAATTACTTCACATAGTTAGTTTTGCGGTATTTCTTCTATTATTTCTTGTTCTTGCCAAATAGAAGTCCAGTTGCAATAAGATTGTAATGTTCACTCTTTATCTATGTATCGTAGTCCTTCATAAATAGATCAACTGTCGTGTATCCCTGCATTACATGACGTATGCTTTTGCGACATTGTTGTACTTTCGCGATACGACGTTAACAAAATATTATTCCGAGTCTAACATATAGTTTTCCAGAAGTACGCGAAAGTATAGCATATTTGGAATATCCCACAACCTCCTCTAGACCGCAAATATACCTTGCTATCAAGACTGCAAACCCTACTTTTTTTTCATTTCTGCAAACCCTAATCGAAATGACTGAAGAAAATTGTGCAGTGCATATAGAGTATGGAACTACAATATTTCTGACCCCAAACATTTCAAAGTATTGTTTTAGACCATCTTCATAATCACAACGAGCGTTCTCAGCCCCTTTAATTGTATTTTGTACAAGCTCCATAAAGTATTATGCTTTAACTCGTCATTTTTAACAAGCATGAAGTAATATCACTTTCATTCCTCCTTACGACTCGTTACTATCTTACTCGTCCCCGTAAAATTTCTCAGAAATTTAGTGCGCTACAACAATATAGGACGATTACAAAATGTTATTGCGAGTCTGACAAATTTTGTGCCCTTCATATTCTACAAAAATAACAAACAGACCAACCAACGTTGTCAAGCATGAAGTAATATCACTTACCTTCCTCCTTACGACTCGTTACTATCTTAATCGTCCGCGTAAAATTTCTCAGAAATTTAGCGCACTACAACAATATACGACGATTACAAAATGTTATTGCGAGTCTGACAAATTTTGTGCCCTTCATATTCTACAAAAATAACAAACAGACCAACCAACGTTGTCACCACACTTTTATTTTCAAAAAAATAATAACATCATACAATAAATATTTAATATTTTTAATATTTTATAATTTTTAAATAATATTTCATATTTTTTTAAAAAAAAAACACTAATTTTTTTCCAATTTTTATTTAATTTTTTTAAAAAAAATTCAATTTTTAAGTTGTTCTTCCTTTTAAAAAAATTTGAAAAGGGCTATTTGCGCTTTGGCGCGAGGCGGTAACTGCTTGCGCCGGCCGAGTCGGCACTGGTGTCGCCCTCGGTGGCATGTAGGAGCACTGTTTTGGGGCTATTTTTGAAATTTTCGTTCGAACGGGGCTATTTTCGAAATTAAAATTTGCTACAGAGCCAAATATGCAAAAAATTCCGAGACTTGTTCCATTATAATGGGCCAAAAGATGAATATAATATATTCAGAGTTGGCCAATACGGAAAAAAAATAATATCTTAAGCTATATACCTATCTAACATCCTCTCTCAAACTCATGATGGATCAGCAACATTGAGTTTGGAGAGGTAGAAGCTATGTTAAACTCTAGTATGTGTCTTGGTAAAGAAACTTATTAACTGAAACTCTGAAGTCACATACTAAAGAGCAATAACTTGGTTTTGCACCTGGGATCTCATGTACGAAGTATCCACACCAATATGCTTGGTGAGCTCATGCTTCACGGGATCTCGAGCAATGCTGATCGCACCAGTACTATCTGATAAGAGAGGAGTCGGTGCAGAAACTGAAACACCAAAATTCTCAAGTAGCCACCGAAGTGAGGTGATCTCAGCTATCAAGATGTCATGACTCTCAACTCAGTCTCAGCACTCGAACGAGAAACGACGGTCTGCTTCTTGATCTTCCAAGTAATCAAGGAGTAACCAAGAAAAACACAATAGGCAGAAAGAGACTGGCGATCAGAATGATCGCTAGTCCAGGTCACATCAGAATACGTCTGAAGCTGCAAAGAACTAGAGCGAGAAAAGAAAAGACGACGAGTGATGGTCCCATTGAAAGATCTAGACCCGCCATTATGCGGTAATGGAGTTTTGGTGATTAATGATAAATCTAATTGGGAGACTAACACTTTTATTGATATACATATTGTGTAGTCTTATTTGGATATAAAGGTGAAAATCATGAAGGCATGCAAGTGATTAAGTGATTAATGACAAATGCACTTGTGAGACTAACACTCCTATTGTTATATCAAGTTTAGTCTCAGCTTGGATATAAAAGCAAAAATCCAAACAGGTATGTATTCATAAATGACAATTTATTTGTGAGACTAACAATTCTATTGATTATCTATTGCTTAGTCTCGTTTGGATATAAAGATGAAAATACAAGAGGTATGCATTCTACTTCTTCTTATTATATCTTGTTGCATTCCTCTGATCCAAAATATAGGTTAAACTCCACCAAAAGGTCAATTTGGATATGTGCATATGTTTCCATTACACATTTGTGTATGCACACATTTAGGGAGTCCATTCTATATTTTGTGGTTTCATTAGTATTGATCCATATTCTCTTTCCACATATATTAAGGATCTTTACTTTGAAACATATCCTTGAATATATTTAACTTGTGTAGTTAGTATATTCATATGAGTATATGAGAACATATGAAACTTGTGTAGTTCATGGATGTTCATATATCATTAAATATATTTAACTTGTGTAGTTAATATATTCATATGAGTATATGCAACTTGTGTAGTTTGTATACACTCATACTTGGTATATGTAACTTGTATAGTTCATATATACTTGTATGTGAGCATATGAGACTTGTGTAGTTCATATATGCTCATATATCATTGAATATATTTAACTTATGTAGTTAATATATTCATATGAGCATATACAACTTGTGTAGTTCAGATACACTCATATTTAGTATATACAACTTGTAGTTCAGATATACTCATGGTATATATAACTTGTGTAGTTTATATATACTCATGTTTATCTATATTCAATTATTTGAGATTGCATTGTGGGACTAACATGTGTACTAAGATGTTTGAAGGCTTAGTCCGGTTCATGGATGGCGACATGGTAAGGGAAATGCATGACAATAGAGGATCATGACTAATAGCTTGATAGCATGTTCTTGTGCCTTATGGATCAAGTTAGGATCTTGCATGCATTTGAATTTGAGTTTTGGAAACTCTAAGTGTTTCGTCGTAAATCGGATGAACCGACGTGTTATGGGCGGTTCGGCCGCGGCTGCGGTTCGGCCGATCTTGGTGCGGTATGACCGCACATCGGTCGTTCCGATTTCTAGTTGGCGGTTGCATAAAACCGTAACCGATGCATTTTGGCTCTGAGCTCTCTGAAAATCGGTCGCACCGTTTTGAGAAGCGGTTGTACCGCGATGCGGTTGTACGAATTTTGTATGGCGGTATGTATTTTCGAGAGCATGTCATTTGGCGTTATTGGAAACCCCGCAATCGGTAGTACCACTCCTTGTGCGATGCACGCCGGACCAAGCGGTAGTACCGCAATTTGGTTAGCGGTTGTGCCGGTCGAGTTTTCAACGACTTATTTAGAAGCATTTTGCATGTATATCTTGGTAATTAATGTTAATCATTATGGGACTAACATTTTCCATGAGTTGGATGAATAGGTTATGTTCCGAGGTAATGAAGACTTGGATGGCATCATGAGTTGATCGTCATCAAGTAAAGGTTCAAAAGAGGATGCATCATGTGTTGATGCATATCAAGATCTCGAAGAAGAGATGATCATGAGTTGATCATCAAGTCAAGAGAAGACTCATCATGTGTTGATTGAGGTCAGTAAAGAACGCATCATGGGTTGATGCATGTTAAGATGATGACCGGACTTGAAGTGAAGATGTGCGCCATCAACCTTCAAGAAGATGCTCAAGGCAAAGGTATGACTAGCTAGGGCTAAGGATGTGTTCCTAGTCTTTTACCGGTCTTGGTGTTTGGTTGGAAGACCGGATTGCTAGTATAGGTTGCCGTACTATTAAGAGGGTCTTGTCTAGTAGCTTGAGTCTCATCATGTGTTAATAACTCAATCTCACTTGCTCTAGCTCACTCTAACATGTTGCCTGTATTTGCGAATGTGTTTTGCAAATAGTTGAGGCTCATGGATAATCCTTGTAGCATGTGACTATACTTTGCAAATATGTTTTGCAAATGGTTGAAGTCCATGTACCTACTCCTTGTGGCATGATCTAAGTTTGCAAATGTGTTTTGCAAATTGTTGGGATTCATGTATCTTCCCTTGGCATGGTCTAAGATTGCTTGTTGCTATCATTTGGACTTAGACCATGGTAGTGGCTCTTTGAAATTGTGCTTTTTGATTTGATAAAATGTGTTTGAGATCAAATCAAATAGGTGGGTTGTGTAGCCCACTGAATAAGCTTTCAATAGAGTCCAAGATCACTCAATTCGACATCGAGTCAAAAGTTATGACCTTTTAGCGAGTGTAAATGCGTGCTGATTTTGAGCTGCGGTACGACCGCCATGTAAAGAGCGGTATGACCATCCAGAACGGTTGTACCGGCCCTTGTGAGGGCGGTACGACCGCAAATGGCTGTAACAGCTAGTTTTTGGCTGTTTCGTCTCCAAACGGCTAGTTTTTGGTGTAGGGGCTATAAATACCCCTTTGGCCGGTTGAGAGACAACCTTTGGCATCCCATTTTACTCTCTTGAGCTAGTGTGAGTTTCTCCTCTCAATTGTGCATGTGTTGCACCTTGTGAGCAAGGAGAGAGGTCTCTAGTTGCATGTGTTGCATCTAGAGGTGGATTTTGTATCCACTTGAGCTTGTGCATTCGTTGCACGTGGTGAGAGTCAAGCAAGGGGCTTGACCTATTACTCTTGGTGTTTGCCGACACCTAGACGGCGTGGAGGCGTCGTGGTCCGGTGATCTTCTCAAGTGAAGCTTGTGAGAAGGCCCGGTGTTTGTGAGTGGCTTGGTGCTCGCCATCTCCGGAGTGGAGTAAGAGCAACCCTAGTGGAGCGAGATGGTTGATACCTCGGAGGAAGGCTTAATTGGTGGAGCCGGCCCAATAGGTTTGGGTTTCCCTCAACGTGGATTATGGGAGACCGGCAAGTCTCCGACCACCACGGTAAAACATCGTTGCGTCACGTGTGTTTCTTGTGATTAGCTTTCATATGCTTTACATTGTGCAATTTACATTCATTGTATAATTGCTTATTCATTTGTATGATTGCTATCTTGTATGTGCTTAATTAATCATATCATTAGTTGATAGCTTACAAGTCTTTGCTAAACTACTCTATGTATTATTGACTTGTATTGTTGGTGCACTTAGTGAACTTAGTTGATTTAGGCTAAACCGAATTGATATTTAGCTTCCGCATTAGAAATCGGTTTTAGCGCATAGAAGTTTTTAAACTGACTATTCACCCCCCTCTAGTCGGCCTCCTCGATCTTACACCCATAAAGATATCACAGAACACGAAGAAGATGACTATAGTGAAGCTGAGTGGAAGCAGAGACGAACTAAATCAGGACATGAACTTGATGAGAACTGTCAGGTCGAATGATCCCAAGATAGACGAGGCTCCCGACAAGATGGCGGTAGCGAGTAGGGTCCTCAAGAGGCTCACCATCAGTAGGACGAAGGTGAACACCAAACTCCATAGAAGTATCCACCATGCGTTGATCAGTGAGACAAACGCAAGCAAGGATATCATGAATGTACTTCTCTTGAGAGGGGTAGTAGCTCTCAAGCGTAGAAGTGACCTCAATCCCAAGAAAGTAATGAAGAGGACCCAAATCAGACATCAAGAACTGCTCACTGAGAAGCTCTTTCATAAAGGCAATGTACTGAGAGTCATCTTCAGTAATGATCATATCATCCACTTATAGAAGTAAAAGCGTCCGACCCCAAGGAGAGGTGTGTATAAAGAGGGCAGGATCGTGATCACTGGCGGAGAAACCGACAGCAGTGACAATAGAGGAGAATCAGTTAAACCAAGTACGAGGGGCTTATTTCAGCCCATAGAGAGAGTGATGAATGCGACAAATCATACCATCAAGGACAGAATACCCAGGGGTGGTTGCATGTAGACCTCCTCACGCAGCTCGCTATTTAGAAAGACATTCTTGACGTCTAGCTGAGAGATAGGTCACTGTCGAACAGATGCCACATCAAGGAGAGTGCGAACAGTGGTCATGTGAGCGGTAGGAGCGAAGGTCTCATCGTAGTCATGATCATGCTCCTGCTAAAAACCATGCACCACAAGGCGAGCCTTGTAACGTTCAAGGGAACCATCTGAGCGGGTCTTAATCTTGTACACCCACTTGCACATGATGGGAGTGACACACGTAGGTAAGGGCACAAGATCCCAAGTGCCAGTACGCTCCAAAGAAGCAATCTTCTCAGACATCGCAAGCTACCACTCAGAGTAAGCAGTAGCCTCACGGTAGATCGTAGGCTCAGAAAGAGCAACAATTGCAAAGCCGTAGCGCTCGGGAGGCCTAATAGTGTGGCGATCACGAAGATCGTATCTGAGAGGAGAAGGTGGAGCTGGACCCAACAAGGACGGAGAAGAAGAGCTGGGAACACGGTCCAGAAAAAACAAAGGCTCAACTAGAGAAGGAGCAGGCTGGGGACGTCGAGAGTAGTACAGGGGAAAGGGTAGAATCTCAATAAAAGAGCGGGAAAGAACCTCCGGTGGAGGAGGAACAGGTAGAGCCGAAGGATAGGGAAGCGAAGAAGGTGGAGGAGGAAGCGAAACAGTAGTGAAAAGCTAAGAGTCCAAAAAAGTCAGAAAGGATATCGACTCAACAAGAAAATCTGAGCTGACAGTAGGGGAACGAGGGTAATAAGGTCGGGACTCATCGAAAGTGACATCCCGAGAGATCCTCATCCTGTGAGCAACAGGGTCGTAGCAACGATAACCCTTTATACTCAAGATTTGTTGATGTTCTAATATTGATCTTACAAATAAATGTTTGGGGATTCCCTTGAAATAGATCCATGCAGAAAGAGACACCGGGATTTAGACAGGTTTGGGCCTTCTCTTGGGAAAATAATAACCATACTCCTGTGTTTTTGTATTCACTATGCTCTTTTACAATCGGGAACAAATCACTCAAACTAAGACTTAATGACTCCTTATTGTTAACCCCAATTGTCCCTTCCTCTGTCCACTGACGTTAGCCCTTATATAGCATGTGATGGGGTGGTAGTTACTCCAGACTAAGAGGCATCTCAATGCTGAATGAAATATGTGTGTTAATGAAAGTTATTGTCAGAGAGGCTGCACCCCACGTCGCCTTACAGTTACGTAAAAGGCTGAGATGTAATACATGCAGTTATCCGGGAGAATAACAGCGTATACTAATTGCTTTCTGTATTAAACATAGCGTATGAGAGTCCCTAGTTGATTGGGCCCATATATCTGTAGGTTTTATCGACTATAGGGTGGTCGTAGCTGACCTGGTCGTAGTAAAGCTTACGACTAGGAGGTGGTTGTACTAAGACTTACGACCATAAGGTGGTTGTAGAAAGACATACGACCATAGGGTGGTCGTAGAAAAGCTTACGACCACCCAGCTAAGCTCTCCCCTTATTAATAATAAGGAGTATATTTATGAACAATATGTAGATATTGCTATCTTATAATAACAATTACAGATAAACAATTAATTGAGGGTTATTAGATCCTCGTCAAGACTGTAGCTAAGAAAAGCATACTCAACCGACTGAGTAGTCAGCTTGATGCGCTCACAAGGTGGAGGAAGGACGAAGCAGACACAACTGAAACTGCAAAGGTGACTGTACTCTGGAGCTCGACCATAGAGACGATTAATAGGAGTAGAACCCTGAAGAGTAGTGGAAGGTTGCATGTTGACAAGGAAAGCAGCAGTGAAGAAAGCCTCATCCCAAAAGTGGGGTAGAACAGAAGAGTCAAGCATGAAAGCGCGAGCTGTCTCAAGCAAGTGATAATGCTTACGTTCAGATATACTATTCTGAGCGTGAGCACCAAGATAAGAGTAGTGAGAAAGAGTACCCTACTCAGTGAGAAAATGATGCAAAGCAGCTGACAGGTACTCGTCAGCAGAATTAGCACAAAATGCACGAATGGCGGAATCAAACCGAGTGCGAACCATGGTGGCAAACATCTGGTAAATAGAGAGAACCTGATTGCGAGAGGACATGAAGTAGATCCAAGCATGGTGAGAATAATCATCAATAAAAATCATATAGTATCGATGACCCCCTTTCGAAATGAAGGAAGTCAGATCCCAAAAATCGGAGTGAACAAGATCAAAAGGACGAGTAGAAACAGAATCACTAGAGGGATAGAGGAGCTGCAACTGCTTGCCAAGCTTGTAGCCATACAATGTAAAGAGGTGTCCTTAGAAACAGATCCAAGAACACCACGACCTACTAGTGACGATAGAAGCGATTCGCAGAGATAACCCAAACAATTAATTGAGGATTATTAGATCCTCATTATGAGCACCCTAGCGATTAAACTCGTATAAGCAGTAAATTAAAGTCATCTCAACAATAATTGCAGACAAATAGAACGTGTGATAGCTCAATAACATACAACATTTCATTATTAAGAATGTACAAAAGGATTTATAAATCAAAGTTACAACATCATTACAAACTTTGAATTAATTGCAAGCGTTCATTACAAGTGAAAGTAAAACATTAATTGAACCTCGGAATTGATTACAATAATCCTTTACATCGGAGCAAAATAAAAATTACAACATTTATTTAAATCACAAAAATGAATTCTTGCGTGCTTGGTAGACTGAAGCCCTTCCTTCCCTTTGCTCGTGCATCGCCAGACAGTAGAGTTTGTCCCTCAGCCATCCCCAAGCCCTGCCATTCTTCTATTCATCTATTAGCAAAATCCCAAAAGACCGAAAGCAAACCAAAGGCGATAAAATAGGGTTATAGTAAAGAAGGGTTGCCGTCAGAAAGTATGAAGCACATCGAGGTTCCCAGACTGTCCGGGGCCAGTCGGCGTCCTCTCACTTTAGTGGGTTTCGTCACTCGGCATTTCAAAAAACCCAACACCCACTTTTCCCGACTTACCGTAGTCGTAGAAAATCCAAAGAATAGTGCTCTATGGACCAATGATCCATTCCTTTTACCCGGCAAAACAGCCCCCACTAAGAGAGATGAGGATAGGGCAAAGGCAAACTAGGAAAGAAACAGCAGCCAAGTCCTAGCCAAAGCCACAACAAAAGCCCAAATAAAAGCCATTGCTCACAGCCAATCCACCCACTGCCTCACTCCACAACCAGCCGCAAGAAGCCACCAGTCAACCCACTGCCACCTCAAGGCAAGCAATAACCAAACCAGCCCCACTGCCAAAAGCCAAGAGCAAAGGAGCAAGCCAAGACAAGCTCCATCATGCACCCACAACCAACGAGAGGGAAGTCAAGAAGGAGAGTTGATGAGGACATCTCTTCCACTGATACAACCATCCCTACTGCTTCTACTCTTCAAATTGATATGCAAGGACCAATTACTAGAGCGCGTGCTCGCCAACTGAATTATCAGGTAACTTCGTTTCTAGGAGTTTATAATTGTTCCATTGAGGATGGATTGTTACCTAAGTCTGGTGATGTTATTCTACTCAGGAACGAAGGCAAGGGGGTACCGCAACTACTACAACAAGTCTAGGCCTCCGGAATCAGCATGACAACACCAACTTAAAACAGGCATAAATTTCACATACGGAGTCCGTTGAAGGCCCACAAGTACTTGATTGAAAGCTTATTTCGTCCTCTTTCCAGCGGATCTGGCCTCATCTTCAAATTCTTTGTGGACTGCTCGCAATCATCAAAAGAAAATGTCATATCGCTTGTTTGGGCCAATCTGGGCCTTGTAATCATACTGATTTTGGCCCATCTGTCGGCGGGCCACCTGGGGGTGCAATTACTGTTCACATCAACAGTAATCCATGGAATTAGTCCCATCCCCTTAGTTCTATTAGATGTGTGGCTCCTCATCCCCTATTTAAGGAGGCCGCACCCCTCTAGTTTTCTTGGATTTTGTTTATGTTTAGTTTGCCTTCGTTGCAACTTGTATCTTTTGCGTGTGTCGACTAGACCACCCAATTAAGATCCTTATTCAGAATCCCAACTCAATTCAAATATTTTAATTCCTATTTGCAATTTCAGATTGCTTAATCTTGTTCTTGCGTGCTTCTTCGGTGTATGCATGAATCGACCCTCGTGGTCAGGTCAATCGGGTATTCGTGCACGGTTGATGACGACTTGTCGAGCAGTTCAGCGATTGCATGGCTTCGAGCCTTGCGTGTTCGTAGCTAGGATCGTGAGAGTTGAGCGACGCCTACCGAACTTATCGTTCTCATCGAAAGATCGGGCCAACAATAGAACCTTTGGGTTCATCAGGTGGTATCAGAGCTACAAGTTCATCGGTGAGATTTTTTTTTTCCTACAGTCCAAAGCCACGAAAATCAAAAAAAATAATTAGGGTTAGTTCTTATTATCCAAACCAATTTGTGCCTTTGCAATTTTTTCTTTTAGTTTGTGTTGTTGAATTGTCGTTGCATCGTCGAGTCGTAGTGCTGGTTTCCTGTCTAGATTAGTCTCGTTTTAGGGTTTCTTGTCGATCGCTAGTGTGTTCTCCCTTCCTACCGTGAGCCTCTTTAGGGTTTATCAGGGCTGCCGCCGTTAGAGTTGAAGCCAAAAGAAATAGCAGAGCTCGTTGATTACATCGCGCAAGCAAATCAACCGGTCAGCAGCGTAGCAGCAGACCCAATCGGGTCATCAGGAGGCATTCATACACTATATATAAAAATTCTAGTGCAGATCCAATCTGCTGGACTGTCGTCTTGCGCAGCGGCCAATCGGGGCTCCGTCGAGGCTTGTCCCGCCGCCGTCGAGGCTTGCCCACTGCCGCTGAAGCAGAGAGCCGGGCCATTGCTGCTGCGCCGCCGCTTCGACTTGAGCCGCTGTAACCGCCATCTCCACAGGCCGCGCTGCCTCGGATTCGACTCGGGCCACCACACACGCCCAACCGTCTCCACTGTCAAACCTTTCGATCTCCGCCGTCACCGTCGCTGTGCTGCCGAGTCGACACCGCCATCCCGCCGAGCCGCCGTTGGAAATCGGCCCGTCGTCTCCGCGGGCTCTGCTCGGGCCGCCACCTCCGCACGTCCTCCGTGCTGCCCGAGCCGGCGCCGCTCCAAGGCCGCTCCAGCCGAGCCTCCTTGCTGGCGACGCGAACGCTGGCCGCCGCCGCGGCCGAGCCACCGCGCCGGCCCACTCACCGACGCCACCGCCTCGACAAGCCCGCGCCGCCGCGCGCCTACCAACTCCTCGCGCAGTCCCACGCCGCCGCGCTTCCGCCAGGCTACGCCGCGCCCGACCGCAAGACGGAGCCGAGCCGCGCTCCTACGATCGGCGCGCTGCGCGCTGCCGAGCCGCTGCCGCCGCCATTGTCGCTGGCCGGAATCGCGCCGCCGCTCTCCCGTGGAGAAGCCTCCTATGTTGTGTTTCTTCTTTTGAGTGTCCAGTAGCTTCAAGCAGTCTTTTTGGTTACTGTAGTAGCAAAAAAAACAGATTTTCAGCCTCCAGTAGCTCCCTGAGGTAGAAAAAAAAAAGAAAGCAAGAAAAAAAATAAAGGAAAAAAAAGAGAAAGAGAAGAAGAAGAAGAAAATATTCAGAGTTGCCTTTCTTTTCTTAACTTTATTTCCTGTTTAGGTTGGCATAGTTCATCCATTGCTCGCTTGCGTTGATAATTCCTGTACTAGTCCTCCGTTGTTTCATTCTAGTCGTTTTTGCGAGTTGCTCTAGCTAGGCTTGGTTTAGACTAGGACCAGCACTTGTGACTAGTACTTTGAACTGTTTTTCAACTTTGCATTCTGAATTGAATAATTGCTATTCCTTTGCTACATACTAGCCTTCCGAGCTCCACTTTCTACTAACTCAGCAGGTGTCATTCCTCGCAATCGTTGGGCTCGTCACAAGTGAGAGTATCACGAACCAGCCACCGGTTGTACCACTTTCTTGCTACATTGGTAAGATCTTGTAAGAACTTGGTAAAAGCTTGAGTGTGAGTGACCTTTGAGCTCCAGATCCTAGTAGTTCATAGGGACATATACACTGTGATTTGTTCTTTGCTTTGATACTGACGATGGCAGGATCAGGGTCACACGGGGAGCATAGCAGGACCAATGTTGAGGACAATGCATCTCTCACGCCTCACACGAACGACATCATGCAACGTTTTTCACGCTTGTTGAATCAACATTCGGAGCGTATTGAGGGGGTTTTAGATCGCACCAATATCGATCTTGCTGCGCTTGCTACACGTGTGGAGCAGCTAGAGAGAGCTCCACCTCCTGCTGCCGCCCCCGCTGCTGTCGGCATTGCACAACCGCGCCGTAACCCATCCATTCATAGCTCATGGGCCGATGAGGTAGAAGATGAAGCGAACCCATATGTCGCTGATACAGAGTCCGATGGTTGTTTCAATCCCATCAATGATCGTGATCACCGACAACGACGTTTCAATCGACAATGTATGAGAAGAGATCCACCACGTGAGGTACGTGACCGTACTGATTCCATTGGTAAAATTAAATTCACTATGCCTCCTTTTGCTGGTAAATATGATCCTGATGCTTATCTCACATGGGAGTTAGTCGTAGACCAAAAATTTGCATGCCATGAATTTCTTGACAATAAAAGGGTTAGGGCTGCTACTAGTGAGTTCACAGATTTTGCTTCTATTTGGTGGAATGAATTGTGCCGTAATGAACGAAACATACCTAGAACTTGGGATGCTATGAAGAGAGCTATGAGAGCTAGATTTGTGCCTTCATATTATTCCCGTGATTTGCTTAATAAATTGCAACGCTTAAGACAAGGTAGTAGTTATGTAGAGGATTATTATCAAGAATTGCAAACTGGTTTGTTGCGTTGTGGGTTAGAAGAAACTGAAGATGCTAAGATGGCTAGATTTTTGGGTGGTTTAAACCGTGACATTCAGGACATACTTTATTATAAGGAATACAATTGTATCACTCGCTTGTTTCATCTTGCTTGTAAAGCTGAAAGAGAGGTACAGGGACGTCAAGCCAGGAACAAAGGAAACTTTGCAGGTTCTTTTGCAGGTCGCACAACTCAAGGGCAATCAAGAACATCCTTTACCCCCTCCAGCCGAACACCTGCACCTACACACTCCTCCGACAGTCGGCGTCCATCTACTTCCACTACACCATCACGTGCACCGAAAACAAGCAAGAGCATGGTACAAGCCCCTGCACAAAGTTCATCTTCGGTTGATTCAACGGGTAGAGCACGAGAAACACAATGTCATCGTTGCAAGGGCTATGGACACATGATGCGGGATTGCCCTAGCAAGCGAGCTCTCTTGATAAAGGATACTTGTGAGTACACTTCAGCTAGTGACATTGAGGAAGAATATGCTCTGCTTGCAACTAACACCGCAGGTGATGACCAAGAATCTGAGCGAGAAGAGAAACAATATGGTGCTGAAATATCGGATAAATATTTAAGCCTTATAGTGAAGCGTGTACTTAGTGTACAAATGGAGTGTGCTGAACAGAATCAACGCCACAATCTGTTCCAAACAAAGCTTGTCATCAAAGAGCGTTCATGTCGTGTGATAATTGATGGAGGAAGTTGCAATAATTTGGCGAGTATGGACATGGTTGAGAAGCTTGCATTGACCACAGAACAGCACCCTCGTCCATATTACATTTAATGGTTCAACAATTGTGGTAAGCTGAAGGTAACCCGCATTGTGAGAGTACACTTTTCTATTGGTTCCTATCATGATTATGTTGATTGTGATGTAGTACCTATGCAAGCATGTTCTTTGTTGTTAGGTAGACCTTGGCAATATGATAGGGATACGGTGCATCATGGTAGAACTAATACGTATACTCTCATGTTTAAAGAAAAGAAAATCACGTTGCTACCCATGTCTCCTGACGCTATTCTAAAGGATGAAATAGAGAGAGCTAATAGAGAAAAGGAGAGTAGCAAAAGTGAAAATCAGATTGTAGCTAAAGAACTGGTGCACCCAAAGAAGAAAGAACCTAGTGCTAGGCAAGGTGAAATTAAATTAAAAGGTTCTGTTTTACTTGCTACAAAGTCTGATATTTGTGAGATGGAGGATAGCAAATCTAATTGCTATGTTTTCGTGTGCAAAGAAACCTTGTTTTCTTTTGAGGATATGCCTCCTTCTTTGCCTCCTGCTGTTGCTCACGTTTTATAGGAGTTTGCTGATGTGTTTCCAAGTGACATACCCCCGGGGCTGCCTCCAATTCGGGGGATTGAACATCATATTGATTTAATTCCAGGAGCCTCGCTTCCCAACCGTGCGCCATATAGAACCAATCCCGAAGAGACTAAGGAAATTCAGCGTCAAGTGCAAGACTTGCTTGACAAAGGGTACGTACGCGAAAGCCTTAGTCCTTGCGCTGTCCCTGTGATTTTGGTACCTAAGAAAGATGGATCATGGCGTATGTGTGTTGACTGTAGAGCTATCAATAATATTACTATTCGATATCGTCATCCAATTCCTAGGCTCGATGATATGCTTGATGAATTAAGTGGCTCTACTATTTTCTCTAAAGTTGATTTGCGTAGTGGATATCACCAAATTCGCATGCAGTTAGGCGATGAATGGAAAACAGCTTTCAAAACTAAGTTTGGATTATATGAGTGGTTAGTGATGCCTTTTGGATTGACTAATGCACCTAGTACTTTCATGAGATTAATGAATGAAGTTTTGCGTGTGTTCATTGGAAAATTTGTGGTGGTATATTTTGATGACATATTGATCTATAGCAACACATTAGAGAAACATCTTGAACACTTGCGTGCTGTTTTTAATGCTCTACGTGATGCACGTTTATTTGGTAACCTTGAGAAGTGCACCTTTTGCACCGATCGAGTATCGTTTCTTGGCTATGTTGTTACTCCATAGGGTATTGAGGTTGATCCAGCCAAGATCGAAGCTGTACAGAGTTGGCCGACTCCTAACACGGTCACACAAGTGCGGAGTTTTCTCGGACTTGCTGGATTTTATCGACGCTTTGTCAAAGATTTCAGCACCATTGCCGCACCGATGAATGAACTTACAAAGAAAGACGTTCCTTTTATATGGGGCCCTACACAAGAACAATCATTTGGATTCGTAAGATGGCGACACATGCACCACTTCTCCAACTTCCTGATTTTGGTAAGACTTTTGAGCTTGAATGTGATGCTAGTGGAATTGGACTTGGAGGTGTGCTTATTCAAGAAGGTAAACCTGTTGCGTATTTTAGCGAGAAATTGAGTGGGCCTAGTCTGAATTATTCTACTTATGATAAAGAATTATATACTTTAGTTCGGACATTAGAAACATGGCAACATTATTTATGGTCCAAAGAATTTGTAATACATTCTGATCATGAATCGTTAAAGCACTTTCGTAGTCAATCAAATCTGAACCGTAGACATGCTAAATGGGTTGAGTTCATTGAATCGTTTCCTTATGTCATTAAGCACAAGAAAGGGAAGGATAATGTTATTGCTGATGCTTTATCTCGTCGTTATACTATGTTATCTCAACTTGATTTCCGAATCTTTGGTTTAGAGACAATTAAAGAGCAATATGTGCATGATGCTGAATTTAAAGATATATTTCAGAATTGTAAAGAAGGCAAAGGTTGGAATAAATTTGTTGTGAATGATGGATTTTTGTTCAGTGCTAACAAGCTATGCATTCCAGCTAGCTCCGTTCGTCTTTTGTTGTTACAGGAGGCGCATGGAGGAGGATTCATGGGACATTTTGGTGTCAAGAAGACGGAGGATGTTTTAACCGATCACTTCTATTGGCCTAACTTGAGGCGCGATGTTGAGCGCTATGTGTCTCGCTGCACTACATGCCACAAAGCTAAGTCACGTCTTAATCCACATGGTTTATATATGCCCCTTCCTGTTCCTAGCGTACCTTGGGAAGATATTTCTATGGATTTTGTCTTAGGACTGCCTAGAACAAAGAGGGGGAGGGACAGTATTTTTGTTGTTGTGGATATGTTTTCGAAGATGGCGCATTTCATACCTTGTCATAAGAGCGATGATGCTACACATGTTGCTGAGTTATTTTTCAAAGAAATTGTTCGACTACATGGAGTGCCCAATACAATTGTATCCGATCGTGATCTGAAGTTTCGTGTCACTTTTGGAGGACACTATGGGCTAAATTGGGAACAAAGTTGTTGTTTTCTACTACCTGCCATCCCCAAACAGATGGACAAACTGAAGTTGTCAACAGGACATTGTCCACTATGTTGAGGGCTGTTTTGAAGAAGAACTTGAAGATGTGGGAAGAATGCTTACCTCATGTGGAGTTTGCTTACAACCGTTCGCAGCATTCAACCACAAAGATGTGTCCTTTTCAGGTAATATATGGCTTTATTCCTCGCGCTCCTATTGATTTATTACCTCTACCATCTTCGGAAAAGGTAAACATTGATGCTACACAACGTGCTCAACTGATTCTGAAGATACATGAGACAACTAAAGAGAATATAGAGCGAATGAACGCACAATATAAACTTGCGGGTAGTTAGGGTAGAAAAGACATAACATTCGAACCTGGAGATCTTGTTTGGTTGCATTTGCGCAAAGATAGCTTCCCTGACTTGCGAAAATCAAAATTGATGCCTAGAGCTGATGGTCCATTTACAGTGTTAGAAAAGATTAATGATAATGCATATA
Source organism: Ampelocalamus luodianensis (assembly GCA_036346255.1). Taxonomy (NCBI): domain Eukaryota; kingdom Viridiplantae; phylum Streptophyta; class Magnoliopsida; order Poales; family Poaceae; genus Ampelocalamus; species Ampelocalamus luodianensis. Next base: position 6,646,351 of record CM070628.1, read on the forward strand.
AGCTTAATCTGCCTGCAGATTTTAGGGGTTAGTCCCACATTTAACATTGCAGATTTGACGCCCTACTTGGGAGAAAAAGATGATCTTGAGTCGAGGACGACTCCAATTCAAGAAGGGGAGGATGATGAGGACATCTCTTCCACTGATACAACCATCCCTACTGCTTCTACTCTTCAACTTGATATGCAAGGACCAATTACTAGAGCGCGTGCTCGCCAACTGAATTATCAGGTAACTTCGTTTCTAGGAGTTTATAATTGTTCCATTGAGGATGGATTGCTACCTAAGTCTGGTGATGTTATTCTACTCAGGAACGAAGGCAAGGGGGGTACCGCAACTACTACAACAAGTCCAGGCCTCCGGAATCAGCATGATAACACCAACTTAAAACAGGCATAACTTTCACATACGGAGTCCGTTGGAGGCCCACAAGTACTTGATTGAAAGATTATTTCATCCTCTTTCCAACGGATCCGGCCTCATCTTCAAATTCTTTCTGGACTGCTCGCAATCATCAAAACAAGATGTCATATCGCTTGTTTGGACCAATTTGGACCTTGTAATCATACTGATTTTGGCCCATCTGTCGGCGGGCCACCTGGGGGTGCAATTACTGTTCACATGAACAGTAATCCATGGAATTAGTCCCATCCCCTTAGTTCTATTAGATGTGTTTGTTAGTGATATGCCCTAGAGGCAAACATAGAGATGATTGTATCACGTCTATGTTTATGAGTTCTTGAATAAATATTATTATGTTCCTTGAATGAATCATTAGTTCTGAAGATCAACGAGTATGTGACTTGTTGGTGAAACTCTTCGACTTATATGATGTCGTTCTAAAAGTATCCCTGATCGAATGTTACTAATCGGAACACCAGTAACCATACGACCAGTACATGTATTGATTGATGATCATGTTTCACTGGTCATGGATATAGGGATATCGAATCAATAATGTAAACACATGTTAGAGAACATGGGGTTGGATTGACCCACCTTGAGACACTATAGAGATTGTTATGATTCTATGTGTCATTAGTTGGTCTCAAGCAATGATGATGTATAATCCTTAGACCTGAGATCAGCATGGTTCCCTACATGTGTAATAGCACTCTTAGGGGTTGCCAAACGCTACTCATAACTGGGTAGTTATAAAGGTAGCTTTCGGGTATGCTATGAAACATGCGGAGGGATGTGACTGGTCGGATATGGGATTTGCCCCTCCTAACATAACGGGAGAGATGTCTCTGGGCCCCTCGAAGTGATCGGATAAAGAAAGTGCATGACCATGCCACTAGTAGTCGAAGTGTTCGACCACATAAGATTATCCGACAACTCGATCGAGAAAATATTGAATAGTCCATGGATGACACATTATCTCACCTGGAGTTCAAACCAGATATCGTGAGGCAAAGGGAGAATACTAGAGTAAGTCGCTTAGTTCGATCAGATCCAGACAAGTCGTATGGTGATACGAGCAAGTCGTAGACTGATCGAACGAAATCACGAGTGGTCGAAACACGGTCGTAAGGAGTTACGAATCGTCGTGACCGAAAGCGAATCGTCGTATAAAGATAGGACCTGGTCGTAAGTGATGAGGACCTAGTCGTAGATCATATTGCATTAAGGTTCGTCCGATATAAATTGTGTGTATTTGGGAATCGTTATGTCCTGCTAGGGACTGCTATGACTCGTGGTCGGAAAGGGTTTCCGAGTCACAACCGATTACACATAAACCTAACGGGTCACACACTTAAAGGGATGGAACAAACCAGTATGAATACGATTCGTTAAATGTGTTCGGATAGGATCCGACACGGGGCACTATATAAGGAGATGCTTGAGGCTAGTTTTTTGGGGGATGGACGAGAGACACGTGAGTCATTTTCCACCGAAACCTTAGCCGCCATCTTCTTGAGAGCCTTCCCGTGCGACTTGGTGCTAGCACACCGGCGTACGGTTATTCCTTCTCTGGACGTGTGGATACCGTAGAGGCGCTACTGCGGTCGCTGTTGCGCTAAGGACGATCCGCGATCTTCACAAGGAATTGTGGAGGCTGCTGGAGGAGACGATCGACTACAAGGACGTTGGACGATCATCTACGACCACTACAGCGACGCGTTCATCGTCGGACTAGGTCGCTCGACTCTACTTCACATTGATCACTGCTGCGTCGGTGGTAATGATCTGTGATCATCTATCTTGCTTGGCATCCTGGTTTACGTGGTAGAATTTTTTGAATTTTCGGCTAGCGTAGCCTACCCGTATCCCTACAGTGTTGCTCCTCATCCCCTATTTAAGGAGGCCACACCCCCTCTAGTTTTCTTGGATTTTGTTTATGTTTAGTTTGCCTTCGTTGCAACTTGTATCTTTTGCGTGTGTCGACTAGACCACCCAATTAAGATCCTTATTCAGAATTCCAACTCAATTCAAATATTTTAATTCCTATTTGCATTTTCAGATTGCTTAATCTTGTTCTTGCGTGCTTCTTCGGTGTATGTAGGAATCGACCCTCGTGGTCAGGTCAATAGGGTATTCGTGCACGGTTGATAACGACTTGTCGAGTAGTTCAGCGAATGCGTGGCTTCGAGCCTTGCGTGTTCGTAGCCAGGATCGTGAGAGTTGAGCGACGCCTACTGAACTTATCGTTCTCATCGAAAGATCGGGCCAACAATAGAACCTTCGGGTTCATCAAGAGTCGAAGGCCAGGAGGCAAGGAGTGAAGAAGGTAGAAAAAGGCATGGCCAAGACCACCAGTGGATGAGCACGACAACCTTGGACTGACCACGCTTCAACCAAACCACATTTCCCGACCAACTGACCGTCAAGTAAGCCCACCATGTTATCCCTCCCATTCCATCCTTCTTGACATCATCATCACACACAACACTCACTGCACACAGCCACCACCAACCATGCAAGGGACCAAAGAAGAGAGCCACCATGCCTTAGTCAGTATGGTCACCACACTGTCGGTAAAAAGTCTGCAAAGGCCACCTTGTGCCCTCGGGGGCAGGGATAAGCTCCTTGGCGCAAACCCTACCCCGAGTCCCATCAACGGCACCCTAACTAGGCCTAACTCCTAAGCATGCATGGTAAAAAAAATAAAGTAGACAAAATAAAAGCTAACTAAGTATTGCAAAATATGAGAAAAGGGAAAAAGGAGATTATATGAGTAGGGTTTGGCACCAAGAGACCAAGGAAAAAGGAGATTATATGAGTAGGGTTTGGCACCAAGAGACCAAGGCCAAACCCCACCATTGCCAAGCATCACCAAGCCATCACCATCAGAACCCACAGAGCACCACCAATCCACCATCACCGAAAACCTTAGCATCGCCAAGGTCACCACAAAGACCCACCAAGAACCACCATGCCGAAAGCCGAAGCATCGCCAAGCCCACCATCCAAACCCTAACCATGCCTAGTACCCAAGCATCACAATAGCCCATCAAAACCCAAGCCGAAGCCATCAACATTGCCAGGAAACCAAAAACCACCACACCATTTCCATGAACCATCACCACCGAAGCCCACTGCCATCACCACCACACCATACCCATGAACCATCACCACCGAAGCCCACTGCCATCACCACCACACCAAGCCCATGAACCATCACCATTGAAGCAATCATGCTCATGCCACCACCACGCCATCCCCACAAGAAATCATCCAACAAAAAAATCCCCCAATACCCACCAAATATATCACCAACAGTATACCCCAAACCAAATGGGGGACAAATCGGCATAAAGAAAAAAATGGGTAATGCGAGTAGAGATAGAGGCGCAAACCACCAGGGTAGACGATCAAGAAGCGACCGAGGCGGCTGGAGCGAAGGAAGAAGCCCCACCAAGAAAAGCAACCGAGGCGGTGGCCACAGACCCGGAGGCGAAACCACGAGGGAAGAAGCCGAGGCCCACAAACAGCGCAGATCTGGTGAAGAGTTGGCGAGGGGAGGCGATAGGAGGTCAGCAGCGCCCAGGTGGAGCCAGATCCGAACGAGGGAGAAGGGGGAAATTGCCAGGGAAGAAGACAGGAGGGGAAAAGCCGAGAGAGAGTATGGGTGTGAGTACGGGGGGGTGGTGTTGTGTGGGCAGTGTGTGCATGTGTGTGTGTGTGTGTGTGTGTGTTGTACAGTGTGTGTTAGTGCTAGGTGTGTGTTTAGTGTTTAGTGTTTTGTGTGGAGTGAGAAAGTGCAGGGTTGTGGGTAATAACTAGGGCGATAAAACGTGAGAGCAGACAACCAGCGATTCTAGAGCCGGCAAGCCAGAGAACAACAGCCGTTTGGAGTGTTAGCCTAACCGGGGTCCAAAAAAGAATTTAGTTAACTAAAAGTTACTGAAAAAGGAGATCAACTGGTTAATGTACGCATAATAGCACCAAGAGCGGCTAAGTTTTTATTTTATTATTCGCATCTGCCGTATATTTGCAAAAGACGAACCGACTCAAACAGGAGTATCTGATCCAGGATCCGTTGATGCGGATCTTTATTACAAATATGAAGGCAAGTTGTCTCTTGAGCATCAACCTGGTTATATTAAATGTAAACGTTATCTTTCTGTATCATTGTATATATGTTCATTAAAATTATCTCTCAAAAATCAAACCAGATAAAAGAAAGAAGAAAAAATAAAATAGATGAATATGAGAAAAGAGCAGTCCAACTGAGAGGATGTAAGATCGAGGAGGCCGACTAGAGGGGGTGAATAGACATTTTAAAACTTTTATACGCTAAAATTGAATTTCTAAAGCGAAAGCTTATAACAATACGGTTTTGCACAATTAAAACCTAAATCAACTAGGTTCAACTAAGTGCACCAACAATACAAGTTAATTGAAGAATATTGCAATTAAGCAAAGACTTGTAAGCTATTCAATTCTAGCAATGCAAATAGCACAAAGCATGGCAAGCATTCATACACAATGAATAAGCAATTTAATACAAGAAATATAAATTGCACAATGTAAAGCAATAGAATGCAAACCATAAAAGACACGGCGATGTTTTACTGTAGTGATCGGAGACTTGCCGGTCTCCCCTAATCCACGTTGAGGGAAACCCAAACCAATTGGGCCGGCTTCACGAATTAAGCCTTCCTCCGAGGCATCAACACATCGCTCCACTAGGGTTGCTCTTACTCCACTCCGGAGATGGCGAGTACCAAGCCACTCACAAACACCGGGCCTTCTCACAAGCTTCACTTGAGAAGATCACCGGACCACGACGCCTCCACGCCGTCTAGGTGTCGGCAAACACCAAGAGTAATAAGCCAAGCCCCTTGCTTGACTCTCACCACATGCAACGAATGCACAAGCTCAAGTGGATATGAAATCCACATCTAAATGCAACACATGCAACTAGAGACCTCTCTCCTTGCTCACAAGGTGCAACACATGTACAATTGAGAGGAGAAGCTCACACTAGCTCAAGTGAGTGAAATGGGATGCCGAAAGTTTTCTTCAACCGGCCAAGGGGGTATTTAGCCTCCACAACAAAAACTAGCGTTTGGAACCGTTACAGCCCAAAAACTAGCCGTTACAGACTTAGTACGGTACTACCGCAGTGCAAACCGCGGTACTACCTTTTATCGGTAGTACCTCTCTTATAAGGGCGATAGTTCCGCAGCCCATTTTTCAGCACAGACGACACTCGGTAAAAAGGTCATAACTTTTAACTTCGATGTCAGAATTGAGTGATCTTGGACTCTATTGAAAGCTTATTCAGAGGGCTACACAACCCATCTGATTGCATGATCTCAAACACATTATATCAATGCAAAAATCACAAGAATTTCAGATAGTCACAATCATAGTCTAAGTCTAAAGAAATAGCAACAAGCAATCTTAGACCATGTCAAGGGAACATACATGAATCGCAACAATTTGCAAAACATATTTTTAAACTTAGATCATGCCATAAGGAGTAGGTACATGGACTTCAACCATTTGCAAAGTATAGTCTCATGCTACAAGGATCAAACGCATGAGCCTCAACTATTTGCAAAACACATTCGCAAATAATAGCATCATGCCACGGAGAGCTAGAGCAAGTGAGATTGAGCTATCAACACATGATGAGACTCAAGCTACTAGACAAGACTCCTCTTAATAGTATGTCAGCCTACACTTACAATCCGGTCTTCCAACCAAACACCAAGACCGGTAAAAAACTAGGAACACATCCTTAGCCCTAGCTAGTCATACCTTTGCCTTGAGCATCTTCTTGAAGCTTGATGACGTACATCTTCACTTCAAGTCCGGGTCGTTGTTTTGATATGCATCAACCTATGATGCATCCTTCACTTGACCTGCATCAACACATGTTGAGACTTCTCTTGACTTGATAATCAACTCATGATCATCTCCTCTTCAAGAACATTATCAACATATGATGATTTCCCGAATCTTAACTTGATGACTATCAACTCATGATGTCATCTAAAGTTTCCATTACCCTGGAACATAACCTATTCATCCAACTCATGGAAAAAGTTAGTCCCATAATGATTAACATTAATTACCAAGATATACCTGCAATAAATGCTTCTAAACAAGCCATTACTTTCAGGTGCAGTACTACCGTCATTGATCATGCGGTAGTTCCGCACAACAGCAACGGCACCACCATTCCACAAAAGAGCAAACCACTCCAGAGAAACACATTCTCTGAAAAAAAAAACATACCGCCACTAAGGCCGGTACATCCAATGTTGCGGTAGTTCCGCTCAAGGAACGCTAGTACTTCCGCTTATCAAGGAGAGCAACACATGCTCGAAAACACTTATTCTGGAAATAACGTACCGCCACTACAGTTTGGTACAACCGGTGTGCGATAGTTCCTCTCAAGGAACTGTGGTACTACCGTGATGCGGTAGTTCTGCCAAGATAACTCCGGTACTACCGATACTGTTGAGAAAAACAGAACACCAAAAACAAGCTCTCTGGAATAAACATATCGCCATGTAAAATCCGGTACTACCGCACACCGGTAGTACCGCTTACCAAATGCGGTCATACCGATTTCCACTGAAGTTCTTCCAGAAGCTTTTCGAAATGCAATGTATGACTCCTTTGTCTTGAGCCATGTTGATCTCTTATCACCTTTGCATTTCCTTTTCATGCCATCATTTAAACTGTGGGACTAAGCATTGAAAACATCTTAGCACACACATTAGTCCCGTAACACAATTTTAAATAATTGAATATAGATAAACATGAGTATGTATAAACTACACAAGTTATATATTGTCGGGACCCAAAATTACGATTCTGGAACCCTCTGTGTATAATGCACTAGTCCAGGATCACGCTAGTGCACACAGTGTCAACATAGGTGAATATCAATCCACACAAGCGATTAATAAAATAAACGATTAGTTTGAATATCAAATAAGGGTTTTGACCTTATGGTCGAGTTTACACTTATTGAGTCACGCAGAGCTAACAGAGAATAAAATAGCAGCGGAACATAAATAACTTCAGCGTAGATCCCATCAATTCACCACAGGCAACCGACTGGGATCCAGACCTTAACGATCAATAACCTTCGACGAACTCCTGCTCAAAAGCAGGCGTAGACTCCTCCTCTTCTGTAGGTTTGGGCGTAAGTTTTACAACAAGCGTGAGTACACAACCGTACTCGCAAATCATACCACAGAATGCAAATTTATAGATGCAGGCTTACTCCAAAAGAAAAGGCTTCTATGGTTCTTTTGCATAAAGGCAATATTTGCAATGGAATACGATAATAGATTGAAAGCATAATTCAAAACAAATAGACAATATTAATTTAACAGTTGTTTCCACAAAGACACAAAGCTAAGCAGATTATTTCACATAGCCATATGACTTAGATCACATAGCTCCCATGCCAAACATTTTATGAAAACTACCCCTCGTGTGAAATCCCCGAGTATGTCCATGACCGCGGACGCGGCTATTCGAATAGATTGATTTAACACTCTGCAGAGGTTGTACACTTTACCCACACGATACAACTAGTGTTGCAAGCACTAATCATAACAAAACGGTTCAGAAATTTCATCTTAACATTGACACTCCCGACGTGCTTACAAACCGCTATGCCAACCCAAACGAAGCGCTTTGGCATAACACACATCGTTGGACAGGGACACGGCGAACCGCCCCGTGATGCGACTACCTTGTAGTACACACCTCCACCCATAGCCTAACCTACAGCCTGAGTAATCAATGCCAAGAATCCATAACCTACTAAGTTAGGCCCGTCCCATCAGGCATGTGGTCGTACAGTAAGGCTCAGTTCAATGGCGCACGAAGTTAAGTCCTTAATTGACCAAGGCAAGACTTCCATTCTCTAACTATGTCACAAAGATCATTATTCCCATGCACATAGCTTCCACCATATCACACAGTATCCACCACTTGCCTCAGTCTAAATCCTTTACCACCCAGTTGGTTTTAGTGCAACATATGCCATACACAAAGAAATAGCACACAATACACACAATTTTATCACATAGCTCCATAGTTATTTAGTCAGATTTAAAGCTTGCAACTCAAATGAGATGTGAGACTCGTAGCATGGCTAAGCAATTGTACTCGCATCTAACCAATCCACGTTGGTGCTACAATATTACAACCTAATAACCAATCTAGGGTGACAAGGTATTATGACATACAAGGCCAAGGTGTATTAACAAATTGGATGATAACTATGCCCAAATGCATTTAAATACATAATTAAAGTAGAATGCAATACTTTGAAATAAAGTAATTTAAAAACTGGGTCAAAGATGATCAAAGGTATGACTTGCCTTGGAAAAGGTCTAAGTACTGGTCTTGATCTTGAGGTGCTCCTTCTTCTCCTAAATTCTCCGATGTATCGACGTCTACTCGCAAGCGAGACAAAAAAACAAAACAAATAAATAACAGAGGCAAAACAAACTCCAAAAACTAAATAAAAATCTCAGATAAATAGAGCTCGAATTTAGATGAATTTTGGAATTTGAATGGGCTCAATCGGAGTTCGGATGCAAAAGTTATGGGCTCTGGAAGTTTAAATCTAAAAGAAACCCTAATTTTGGATTTACTGGAATTTCTGAATTATTTCTTAACAGAAAAATTGGATTATTGCGCAACCACGACGTCACCACAGAATTTCGGGAATAAAAGAAATAGAAGACATTACTGACATGTGGGACCCACATGTCAGTGAGATGGCTCACGGTAGACTAAGTCCACCGAGCCTATGGAGTCTGGGACCAGCTCGGGTGGCACGCTCGTGCCCACGCGGCGCTAACGCGGCGCCACCTAGGACGACACGCACGCACACACGCTAAGGTGGCGAGCCATGTGGCCTGACACGTCAGATCGACGGGCGGCGGCCCTCGGGAACCGATAACAACGGCAAACGGCGGCGATCCACCGGCGGTGAGTGGTACCGGCGTGTAGCTGAGGTTATTGCGAACCTCAGGGTGCAACTCCGGGTGCTTGGGGTGGACGGTGGCGACCGGCGGCGAGCTTGGAGCGGCGGAGAGGTTCGGCTTTTGTCGGACGGGGGTTCTGGTGGGGTGCTGGCGACGGCGAGGGCTCATGGAGGTAGCCCACACGACGGCGAACCCAGCGGTGCAGATCACGAGGGCAGGGCGACGTCGACGACGGCGCAAAACAGAGAAAAAGGCCGGCGGCGAAAAACCCTAAAACTCCGATTGCGGCGGCGCTAGGGCTCTCGGGGCGACGTGGGTGGTGGCTCTGGGTTGCGGAGGGCAGGGCGAACCTCGGGGACCTATTTATAGGGCCAGGGCGGCACGGGATAAGGAATCCCCAAATCGAGTCCATGAAGAACACGAAACAAATTTCGGAAATCCGGGGATAAGATATGATTCGGGATAAAAATTTAACGGAAACGGGTGCGGAGAGGTTAGAGATATGATTTGGCACGTTTTCTAGAAGGGGTTTAGATAGAAAAACAGCGTTGTCGTACGGAGCTCGAGCTCCAATCCATGGTGGACGGCGCGGTCGCGTGCGGAGACGAAGCCGGGCGCGAGGAGGACGACGACCTGACGCGGGGGGCCCACACGTCAGCGAAAACCCACGCACGTGCACGATCGGACCAAGAGAGTTAACCGTCCAGATCTGATCGAACGGCTCACAATCAAGGGGACGTTCGGGTCCCCGAACGATCACGCCGCATTTGTCCGTTCAACCTTGATCGAACGGCTCAAAAACGCTGGTGACGTTCGGACCGCCCGAAAGGCACAACGCCATCGAAGCGTTCAAAGAGAATCGGACGGTTGAGGTTTAACGCGCTCGCGCGAGGAGAGAGGAAGGGAGCTGACACGCGAGGACCACCTATCAGAGGGAGGCGGGCTCGCGCATGTGTGGTGTGAAATTTGAGCAGTGGGCGGAGGAGGATTTGGGCTGGGTTTCGGCCCAATAGCTTTTCTGAGATTTTAATTAGTTTTTCTATTTTATAATATACCAGAAATTCAAATAAGCAACAGGAAATAGCAAATGAACTCAGAAAAATTCTAGAAAATTATAGAAAATATATCTGAGCACATAGAAACCAAATAAAATAGTTTTGGCTATTGTTCATGTTGGGATTATTCACATTAAATATTTTTTATTGTAAAGTCCAATACTAAGCTTTTGAATTAAATTCAAATAAAACCAAATGGTGACTTTTTCTCCCTACTAACTATTCAAAAGATTTTTAAACTCAGAAAATTGGGAACTACACAAGTTGTATATACTAAATATGAGTGTATACGAACTACACAAGTTGTATATACTCATATGAATATATTAACTACACAAGTTAAATATATTAAAGGATATGTTTCAAAGTAAAGATCCTTAATATATGTGGAAAGAGAATATGGATCAATACTAATGAAACCACAAAATATAGAATGAACTCCCCCTAAATGTGTGCATACACGAATGTGTAATAAAAACATATGCACATATTCAAGTTAAACTTTTAGTGGAGTCAACCTATATTTTGGATCCGAGAAATGCAACAAGATATAAGAATATGATGTCGAATGCATACCTCTTATATTTTTCACCTTTTTATCCAATTGAGACTAAACAATAGGTATAACAATAGAAGCATTAGTCTCACAAATATATTTATCATTATAAGTGCATATCTGTTTGGATTTTTCCTTTTGTTTATCCAATGAATTGGATTTGTCATTAATCACTTGCATGCCTTCATGATTTTCACCTTTATATCCAAATAAGACTACATAATATGTATATCAATAAAAGTGTTAGTCTCATAATTAGATTTGTCATTAATCACCAAAACTCCATTAACACATAATGGCAGGTCTAGATCCTTTAGAGGAGCAACTGGGCTGTAAGAGTAAATACTAAGGCTGGTAAAGAGGACCCTTGGCAAGAAAGAGAGGTAGGACCCTTTACATATGGATAATATATAAGGACCAACAAAACTCTCATTTGGATAAGGGGACGTATTTAAGTACCTACTATTTTTCCCGTTTCGACAAACAGAAAATGCTACCTTGTTACGTAATTATACTCTCCACATCGGGTAAGTAATATAACGTGTGAGTTATGGAGGAACCTAGGACCGGTAGGAAAAGTCTGGAAGTAGGGGATCCAAGACACTATAGTAGCGCAAGGTGGAGTGTTGGGTATGGGGATGACCGGCCCAACCAATATTATCGGAACTCGGTGGAGGACAGGGTGAGCGCCCCAATACACTGACAGAGCATAATGGGTGGAGACTTAATAACGTAACTTGGAAAACGTTTCATACTCTGAACTTGACATTACATCAAAGGAAATGCGGGAGACCTAGCTTAAGAGAGATCAGAGTAACTATAGGTAAAGTGGTACAAAGCCTACGTGGTGCTATATAAAACCATGAATTCACGCCTATCTCCTAGATTGGAGTCTACGGTGACCGCTATGGGTCTATCTTCTCACCGAGTGATAAGTAGTCTTTTCATAATTAAAACTTGTCATCTAAATTTTGCTGAAGTATTTTCCAGAGAAAGAGATGGGCTAGAAAATGTGATAACGAACAGAGAAGAGTTATACAATGCATCTTTGCTAATAAATGCTTACTTAGTACACTAGTACTCATTCTTGTTATTATCTTCCTTTGTTAGACCCTAGTCCGGCCGGGAGCTATCCTGAGTGGGATGAAGGATACACAGGTACTGAGGAGACCGTAGGAGGCAAGGATGCTTACTACGAGAACCAGGGTGAGGTGGACACCTTATTCGGCGAGTGGGACGAGTAGACGTCCGGTGGAGTAGGGCAGGCAAGCGAGGGGTTTTAGTTCTATTTTGTAGTTGTAATTATTATTATTTTTTAATAAAGACCATAGCCTTGTGTGGCTAAATACTGTAATAAAAGTACAGTTTGTATCTTATTGTTCTGTTGTGTTAACTTTGGTGAGGCTTATTATTCGTTGGAGTGGTATTCTACTGAGCAGACGAATAATAATCTGTATTCCTAAGTGTGATTACCCCTGGGGTAATGACACGGGGCTCCGCACTCGTCATCTAGCCCCTCGACTTCAAGTGAAAATAACTTACTTGGAAAAGATGTCGTAGAATAATGGTCAGAAGTAGAGTCTTTCTGACTAGCATTTTATTTGACCAGAAATTGACTAGGTCAAGAAGGTAATTTTACTTGAGTTGAAAAGACAGAACCGCTTTTCCCGAACAGACAGATTAAATAATATCAATCGACTCTCACAGATTTGTCCATTGGAGCGGTTCTGGAAGGAGTGGTAACTGTTGAGTTCCCACGATTTTTAACTCAGACTCGTGGCTATAAAAATCTACCATGAGCGTAACTTAGGGTTTTTACTTTCCTCATTTGCTTTAACTGCTCTCGAGTTCTTGTTCTCTCCGCCGCCAATCAAGTTGCAAACTTTCTCCAAACCTTTTCAAATACAAATCAATCTTGCTCGGAAGAGATGGCCGGAACCATTTTCAAGTGGGAGAAATCGGAGATGGATGTAGAGAAGATGAAGGCTCTGGTCGTAGCTGAGAAGATCCCGAAGCGAGTTTATGTGAAGTGGACCAATGCTAAAGGACAATATTGGCCCTCAGGTGAAGAGGGCACCATTCCAGTATTCCAAGCATACTGTGAATGTGGCTTCTGATTACCCATTCATCCTTTCCTCATGCTCATACTCCAGCATTATGGGGTGGAATTGGTGAACTTCCCAATTCCAGCACAATACTGAGTGTATTCGTCTACCTGTGCAAAGCCAATATGGGAATCCTTCCAGATTTGGATCTCTTCTGGTACTACTACGGGATGAGCAAGCACAGCGGAATCGCAGGTAGCTGCGATCTAAAGCTCCACGACGGGAAGTCGATGGAGTATATTCAGATGTTCACCCGGTCATCATAGCCGGGTTGGAAGAAGAAGTGGTTCTACTGGGCAATGTCCAAGGAAGACAACCTCTTCTTCACGGGGAAGTCCGCAGAGAAGAGTGCATCCTGGGACTCGACTCCGAATGACTTCGATCGAATCACTCCTTATATCCAAGCCATCAAGAACTTGAAGGGAGAGGGACTTATCGGATGACACGTGGTGAGGGACTTCATCACACGTCGCACAGTCCTCTAAAGAATCGAGTACACCCCATGTGGATGTACTCGGGGACTCCGACCCGACTAGGGATTTTGAAGGAGGTAAAGTATCAATCAACTTAGCTCTTTTGGTTAACTTCAAGCATGATTGTTGATTATTTCTTAGCAATCGTAGATCTTCCACACAAAAAAATTGACGCTCGAGTCAAGCTTGTTTGTGAGAAAGCTCATACGCCCACGTGAGGGATTCCTCGAATCCTAGCGGTCGTAAGTGAAGAAGAAATAAGTGAACGCCTAAAGGTAATCAAAGGTGGAAGAAGGACGAAGCAGACACAACCAAAACTGCGAAGGTGACTGTACTCTGGAGCTCGACTGTAGAGACGCTCAATAGGAGTAGAACCCTGAAGAGCAATGGAAGGTTGCATGTTGATGAGAAAAGCAGCAGTGGAGAAAGCCTCAGCCCAGAAGTGAGGTGGAACAGAAAAGGCAAGCATGAGAGCGCGAGCTATCTCAAGCAAGTGATGATGTTTACGTTCAGAGACACTATTTTGAGTGTGAGCACTAGGACAAGAGTACTAGGGAAGAGTACCCTGCTCAGTGAGAAAACGATGCAAAGCAGCTGACAGTTACTCGCCAGCAGAATCAGCATGAAATGCACGAATGACGGAATCAAACCAAGTGCGAACCATGGTGGCAAACATCTGGTAAATAGAGAGAACCTGACTGCGAGAGGACATGAAGTAGATCCAAGTATGACGAGAATAATCATCAATAAAAATCAAATAGTATGGATGACCTCCTTTCGAAATGAAGGGAGTCGGACCCCAAACATCAGAGTTAACAAGATCAAAAGGATGAGTAGAAATAGAATCACTAGAGGGATAGGGGAGCTGCAACTGCTTATTAAGCTTGCAGCCCATACAATATAAAGAGGTGCCCCTATAAACAGACCCAAGAACACCACGGCCTACTAGTGACGATAGAAGCGATCCGTAGAGATAACCCAGACGATGGTGCCACTGAGCGAAGGAAGTAGTGGAGGACGCGGCAAGACCAGAGGTAGAGGTAGTGGCTGACTGGCTGCTGGAGACAGGGGAAGGAAGATGCAGCCAGTCGAACTCTCAAAGATGTTGCGAATCACAACGAGGGCCAGTACCAAGCAGAGTCCCCGTGCAGTGGTCCTAGACACAACAAGAGTCAAACTAGAGAACAACACAACAGTCGTGATCAGTGATCTGACTAGTCGACATAAGCTGCATGGTAAGCTAAGAAACATGAGAGACCGCGTGAACATGAAAAGAAGTGGAAAATGGTGCCTCGACCTATTACAGGAAGAGAGGTACCATCTGCAGTCTAAACAGTGAAAGAAAAAACTGTGGGACTCATAGAAGTGAGGTGGGTAGAATCTGGTGTCATGTGAAAGGAAGCACCAGAGTCCAAGATCTACAGAGACAAGATACCTGACGAGGGAGGAGGCGGAGGCGAGGAAGACTGCTGAGAAGTAAGATCCAAACGAGCAAAATCCGAGGAGTCTGAGGACGAGCCGACACCGAGGAGCTGGAGTAGTGAGAGGAGTTGTTGTGTGGTGTCACCAGGGGAGCCCTGGCGAGAGGCGCCAGCTCCTGAGTGGGAGGAACCTCCAAAGCCCTTTGGGAGGCATCCACCCTGGTGACCCTGGTCCCTCCTCCGCTTTGTAGCAATCGTGATACCTATGGTCGTCACGTTGGTAGTAGGTGCAGTGAAGACCCGTAGTAGAGGCAACAACCACTGATGAGCTAGGAGGTGGAGGGATCACGGTCGGTGTTGAAGAAACAGGCGAAGGAGTAGTCGCTAAAGCAGACAAGACAGCATGTATCTAAGTCACGCCACAATGACGAGTCTCCTCAGCAAGAACACTCGTGAGAGCATCCACCAAGGTCGGGCATGGGTGGTGAGTCAGGAGCTGAGCACGCACAGTCTCGAACTCAGGGTGGAGCCACATCAGAAAGTTGTAGAGATGGTGAGTCTCCTGGTGAGCACAGAGCTGCACACAGCAAGGACATGTCTGGTAGACATCCGGCCCCAGAGAGTGGAGCTGACGCCACACCTCAGACATCTGCTGGTATAAGTCATCCACGGTAGCATCAAGCTGCTGAAGAGAATGTGCCTGGTGGATGACGGGGAAGTACATAGCATCACGTCTGGTAGTGAGCTCGTAGATGCTCCCACATCAGTTACGTTGTCGGCAGGAGGGTCGCGGTCATGCTACCTACCAAGATGGTGGTAGCACGAGCTTCAGCATCCTGCCATTTTATCGTAGGCGTGCAGATGAGACTGGTAGAGCTCCAGGGCCTCCTCTAGTGTAGCATTGGCAGCCTCCTAGATAGCCTGATCTGCACCAGTAGGAAGAGCTAGCAGAACTAGCGACGTAGGATGAGGCGGACAGGGCCGCTCGCCGGTGAGATCGCCCCAGAGGCACTAGTTGTTGAGGTGAATCTCAGGTGAATATCCCACTCCCTGAAGTTCATCTCGTTGAACCGAACTAGGGGAGCGGGATGACGAAGGAGCCTCTGGTAGTAGCCATCAGTGATGACTTGACTGGATCCAGAGTCGGGAGTCGGCGTGCTCAGGAGCAGAAGCCACATGCAGTGGCTCCAGCTAGATCGGGAGTTAGAGAGAAGCTAAAAGCCAGAAAGAGGTTGGAGAAGTCAAAGCCGAGGTGAAGCCGAAGCTGAAACCGCCAGCTCCACGTAGATCGGGGAGCCGGAGTGAAGCCGAAGCCACCATCTCCACGTATATCGGTGGAGCCAGAGTGAAGCCGAAGATGAAGTGCCGGCTCCACGTAAATCGGTGGAGCTAGTGTGAAGCTGAAGTTGGTGGCTCCACCCAAATCGAAGAAAGTAGAGCACTCTGCTCTGCTCACTCCGCGGCTGGCTCGACGGCATCGCGGCCAGTGGCGTCGACGGCGAGGATGGGGTCCTGGGCGACACCGGCGGCGGCGGGGAGAGGATCCCGAGTGATGGCAATCGGGTCGGGGCGTGCCGGCACAGAAAATGGTGTCATCGGGGGTCGTCCATCCCAGATCTGACTGCGGGGAGGAGCTACAGCGGCGGCGGCCAGAGCGGCGGCGGATCATAGTGACGGTGGCTTGGGCGGGAGTAAAGCAGCAGTGGCAGTGGGAGCAGAGTAGTGGTGGCGCTGGAGCAAAGCACACGGCGTGGGGAGAAGGGAACAAGGAGGGCGGAGGCGGCAGCGAAAACTCTAACCCTAATCTTGCTCTAATATCATGTTGGAACGATACTTGATCTATTCTAATAGGCCAAAATGCCAATATAACATGTACATGGTTGGTCAATATACAAAAAATACCCTAAACTATATACATATCTAACATCATACATCTTAAAAAATAATAAAGTATCCTCACAAAAAAAAAAAACATACAATTTTAAACAGGACCTTTAAGGTTTTTCCAAGCATTTAAGGGGTTTTCGTATCATAAAAAACTTTTGTACGCAATGCTAATCTAGAGTATATAATTTGATTTATTTTTTATAAAAAAAAGTGAGCATAAGAGTTCATAGAAAGATTTCATCGAAATTCATGCATTTTAAACAGGACCTAAATGTGCTGCCTAGCCTAATTGTTGCTTTTAAGCAAGAAACCATCATTGTTGGTGTGCACCAAACTGCTTGAGCAATATTGCTATTAGCATATCGTTCTCTTCATCTGTTCATGAAAATGAGTTGCAGATAAACCTGATCCGCTGGACTTCGACTATTGTGGCCTTAATTCGGGCCTTTGACAGCTGAAATCATATAGCATTAGAGTATGAACTAGCCAGGTTAGAGCAGGGGAAAAGGAAAAGAGACATGTTGCATAACTTGCAAGGAAGATAAATTTATAGTTGGTAAAACTTGAGTCAGAATTAGATCAAACTTCAAAGTATCCACTGACATTTGAGGATTTGCTACCCTGATGTAAAAAGAATGAAAACAACAGCATGAACAACTAAAATAAATAAATCATGTGGTTTTTCTGATTTTTAACTATTAATCTGTGTACTGAAAAGAATCCCATATATGAGCCATCAACTCCTGTTGGCAAGCAGAGACGCCTCATCATCATCATCTTGTTCTGCATCTAGGTCCTCCTGAGTTTTGCATTCTTGCACCGAACTATCAGTGCTCAGATTCCCATCCACAGTAAGAGAGGTTAACTCAACATTCTCTACAAGGTGAGCTTCAGCACCATCATCCTCAGTCAGCAAATCAGCTGGAGGAAGGGTAGAATTCTGGTCACTTCTCGGCACCAAAAACAACAGTGCCAATGGTAGTAGCCTCATTGCATTTCGAATTATAATTGCAGCCCAGAGGTTTTTGAATTCTGTTCTTGTGATTTTCAACAGATGAAGGAGCAATCCACCAGCCCAAGATGCCGTTAGCACGCCAATATTGTCAATGGACATGAGTAGCGCGAAGAATGTGCCCTCGATGCCAGGGGGACAAAGCTTCGAGCTAAGCACCAAAAGAGGCATCCATTTGATACGGTTGATCATTTTGGAGACCCCCTCATCGAACACAGCGAAGTAGTAATCAGGTATCCCCAGTTTTAGATTTAGACGAAGTACCAAGATCAGATCAAGCACTCCCGACAGGCTTAGCAATAACTGACTTGAAAAGAGAAGGCTGCGAAAAGAATGGTCCTTAAGAATAATTTGATAAAGTATTACTCCAACAAGAGATCCCACTGACCCAATAGAGAAGATAAACCCAATGAATCCCTGGTAAAGTAACAAAAACAGTTATTTTGGTTATGCGTCAAAGATGGGAAAATTCTCAAAAGCAGCTATGCTATATTCCCATCAGAGGTATTCCTATATCATTTCAGATATGGCAAGTACACGAAAGAATGTAAACTGCAGGCAAACCTTATTTTCATGACAAAAAAAATGGAAGCCATAGCAAGTGTGCATTATAGCCAAAATGTTTCTAAATATACCTCCGAAAAAGATGGGCCTGCACTTCGATCTGTGTACCAGTAGAACATTCCTTCCTGAATGTCCACACTCAGAGCATGAGACATGTACATATAAACGCATGGCCTCCATACTTCAGGGCATTTTAAGGTCATCAACATTTTTCCACTGGCTTCTACAAACTTCATATGAGCCTAGTTTGTAGTTTTAGACAGAAAAAAGTTAGTGTATGCATACATAGTACTTGTATCTGATGTCAAACAAAAAACATTCAACTAACCTGCTCGTATGGAAAGTTGGGGATATGGACCTCCTTAAACAGCATTCCAGCTAAAATTACCAAGGCAGAAGGTATAGCTATCATGCCAAGGGCACCCTTGAGAAAGACAATATTTATCAGCTATCAGATAACAGCACCAGCCAAAGTATGATAATCGACAATTTACTTTCTACCCGGCGAAAGAGAGGAGGGCAAGCTCAGTGCACTTATTCTTTATGCATAAACAGAATTTATCTGTCGATGGATCAGTGGGAAGTACGAAGTGCTAAAACATGAGTGCGGTGAACTGGGGATACTCACTTGAGACCCAATTGCATGGACAAGAAAACCACTTATTGAGAATCCAATAAGACCTCCAACAGATGCACAGAATCCATTTAAGCTTATCATGTCAGCAGCAAGATGAGGGTACATTATACTGTTCTCAGCCACACAAGCATCTATAGTTACATCAGCTATTGCTACACTTGCGCTTCCGGCCATCAATGCCAACAACGCAAACAATACATGAAGCTTGCTGTGAAGAGAGATTATAAGCATTGCAATCACTCCCATGATGCCTGCAAATTCCTCGGAAAACAGGGAGGGGCAAAATCAATTAAAAAAATTCCATAGCCGGTTAGTAAATGACTTTTACATTCAATCGAGGGAATAGTAGTAAAAATGTACGCTGCAAAGCTTGTTTAGAATAAATGCACCTGCATAACTGCAATGATTCCTGTTAAGGGTAGCAGTGTAATGTGTAGTAAAAGTGTAATAGTCATGTAAGTGTTATGAGTAGTTATGTAATTGTAGTCTAGTTTAGGATTTCTAGTCTAGAGTTTCTCTTGTACACTGTATATTGCCCCTTAAACTCTTGCAATACAACTAACAATTCAACCCCTATTCCTCTCTTCTCCCAAAATCTAGCATGGTATCAGAGTCTAGATCCAAACTCCAACCTCCATCTTCTTCCACCGCTGCGGCACTGCTGCCCCAGGAGGAGCAATCTTCACTCTCGGGGGCATCACTCAATCTCGTTTTTATCTTTAGCCTATCAATAGTTTGTAAATGTCAAGTAGCACAGCGACAAGAAGTGGCAATCCAACGAGATGTCAAGTAGCAGCAGCGAGTGTGACCTTATCCTCAAGACCTCAACTGCATCCTTTGTGCTCGATTCTTCAGTGCTTTGGGGAAGCTTTTCCTCCGCTCCTCCTCCTCGCGTGGCTCCGCCTCCTACGCCCTCCTTGCACTCACCGACGGCCACCCTCGTCACCGGATCCGGTGTGGGCCTCAGTTGTCGGCTCCACCTCGCGCGCACCCTCACGCGGCTACCGAAGGGCCGCTGGCTCCACCCCGCTATGCCCTTTCACCGCCACCCTCTGTGCCGGCCATCTCCACCTCGCTCGTTACCAAATCCGCCACCGCCACCGCTTGTTCGCTCGATCTGTCCGCCAGCGCGACTGTGGGCGGCGGGATTCGGCGGATCGAACGTGGATCCATTGCCGACACTAACGTCATCCTCGTCATTGAGCTCCCGTCGCGTCCCCCGGCTCCTCTGATCCCAGATCCGCGTCGTCCGTCGCCTGGCGAGCCTCCTCCGGTCGACTTCGCCTCCCCTGCTCCTGGCCGCGCCGCGCCGCCCCTGTTCTGCTTCGGGCCGAACCGGCACCGCCTCGGCTCTCCTGCAACGGCCGGCTTCGCCTTCTCTGCTCCCGGATCCTCCTGCCTACAATAGCTTGGTATCAATCTATGGCGATTGCAGTGTGTCCTCTCCCTGGCTAGTGTCAGCTCCTCCTCTAGCTGGGCCTCCTCGCCTTTCTGCTGGTGGTGCCCACGGCTACCGAGGCGTGGGCTAGGGGATCCGTGGCCGCATCGTCTGCGCCGCCGCCATCGGCCCCGAGGACCACGTCCTCAAAGGTGCTGAGGTTGTTGTCCTTTGCATCACGAAATCTGGTGAGATTATCAACTACTAGGCCTTTACCAACTCCAAGGGCATATACATTGTTGTCGTCCTCTTCCCGACCAGATCCGAGTGGATGTGGCGCAAGCCACGCCGTCATGCCTGGCTGCTGATCGTCGCCAGCCTCTGAGAGCGCCGCCACTAGATCCGGTCGCCGCCAACCTTTGGAGCTCGCCATTGTCATTTCTGGCATCCTTGAGCCCGCCCTCTTCGTTGTCAGTCATCTTCTCGCACCGCCGGCCTCATCCTCACCGGCCATCATCCTCAACTCTAGCCCGACCTCTTCATCACCGGGGGGAGACCAGAGCTCCTTCGCCTCCGGATTCTGGTTGGCTCTGCTTCTCTGCTTCAACAGCGTCAGTGTCTGCTGCTCTTGCTCCACCGAGTCCGGCTTGCTCTAGCCGCAGCTGCTGCACCAAGCTCTTCTCGTTGCCTCGAGAAGGCCGCGCTCGACGTCGACCTCGCCAGCCTCGCGTCAGCAGCTATCGGCAATGATCCGGACGGGACCATCTCTGGCGCTCCCAACTCTAAGGTCAACTATGTTGCCAATCAGCCTTCTTTGAGCTGATGTTCTGTTTGCTGGACAACAATCTTGTTGATCTTTGGCTCGTTTCCTTGGCTTCTTTGGGCTTGTTGCTTGAGTCATGGATAATGGGCTTTGGAGCTTGGGACTTCATCTACCGCAGCTTGGGCTGCTGTTTTCAGCCTACTACTGGAGATGGCCTACTTCTTTGGGCTTGTTTTCAGCCTCGCCCGCTACCTGCTGCGCTGCTGCTAATGCTAGTATTTGCTGCTAGTATCCTAAGTCTATTTTCCTTTGATTTCCATCGAGTCCATCCAAGTCTGTTGCATCTCTCTTTGAGTTCGTTGAAGCGTTGCCTGTCCATTAAATCCTTTGTCGGTCAACTAATTGCTTCTTCCTTTTCGGGTTGTCGCGGTCCGTCCATTGGATCGAGTGCGGTCACCCCCATCATCATTGTTGATGCGACTTTGCCTTCTTGGTCCTCTCTTGTGGCCATCTTGCTACATATCTTCGCATCATTGCGACTCTTGACCAATGGTCATCTTTGTCGTCATCAACAACTGCCTCTTCGTTTTTGTTTTCGTCGGGCGCCAGATTCGACACCATCACCTCACTCCTTGGGTTGGCGGATCTGGTCCGTCGTGTAGCGGATCTAGTCCGTGTCTTCATCTCTGTCTCTCTCTCCTCATCGGCTTGATTTGACATATCTCTCTACTTCTGTCGGTTTCGAGAGTTGCATGCTTCGACGACATCTTCAGGCCTGGACTTCGTATTTATCTTTTATTTTAGTGTTGTTCCCTTTAAACTCAATGCTATTGCATACACATTGAGTTGGAGGGGGGTAAGGGTAGTAGTGTAATGTGTGGTAGAAGTGTAATAGTCATGTAATTGTTAGGAGTAGTTATATAATTGTAGTCTAGTCTATGGTTTCTCTTGTACACTATATATTGCCCAAATACAACTAACAATTCAGCCCTTATTCCTCTCTTCTCTCCCAAAATCTAACAATTCCTTCCTCCTAGTTTGTGGTCAAGATTTGTACTTTCCTGTAATTCTGTGTGCAGTTGAATGACTCAGCATAGCAATATGGTTAACTCAATGCCATATAAGTTTGTTTTCTAATGTAGCTTGGATCTGAACTACATCCATTCAAATGGGCAACTCAACTAGTAGTCGTAGCAGCAAAGAATTAGCAGCCCTATGTGAGTCGTAAGCATGCTTGTCGATAACTCGATATGGTTCCTCACTACTCTCGCAGCACCAAATCATTAAACATTGCAACATTTCAAAATTTTCAGTTAATAAAGAAACAAGGGATCTTCACTGTATTCGAGAAATCAGGCATATCGAGTAACCAACACAACCCAAAACCAATGCTCCTCACCTGCAAGAACAAAGTACGGCCGGCGCCGGTAGCCGGCCA
Source organism: Ampelocalamus luodianensis (assembly GCA_036346255.1). Lineage (NCBI taxonomy): Eukaryota > Viridiplantae > Streptophyta > Magnoliopsida > Poales > Poaceae > Ampelocalamus > Ampelocalamus luodianensis. The sequence continues at coordinate 6,669,056 of CM070628.1, forward strand.
GGGGGAGCACGTCGGTGAGCAGGCCCCAGAGCGGCTTGACCATCCACGGGATCGACGTGACGCCCTGGTACACCTGCGCCTCCGACGGCTGCACCCGCTGCACGTCCTTCCAGTAGTAGTCCGACGCGACGCGCGTGATGCCGCCCCCGAGCCCCTGGCTGATGCCGTACGTTGCCACCACGCCGAACACGAAGCTCCAGTGCAGCTCCTTGACCAGCATCCGGAACCACCCCACCGGCGACGGCGGCCAGACGGGGCCGTCCGCCGCCACCTTCGCCGGCGATCCCGGAGCCTCCTCGATGAGGACATTGGTCTCTTCTTGGCCGCTCCTCACCTTGTCCTCGGGGAGGTCGGGCGGCAGCTGAGGCGACATTTTCTTGGTTGCTTACGCTCCTGCACAGGATCTTCAATGGGTTCTTCGACAACGCGCGCTAAAGCTTGGATTCTTCACTGGGTTTAGCCGAATTGATCCAGGCCGAATCTGGAGATTGGATGTTCCAAGAACAGATTTGGGGTTTCTTGAATCCTAAGCGCCGTAGAAAACAACTAAAAAGATCGCAGCTGGGAGTAGGTGCGTCTCTATCGATCCCAAAGTCGTAAAAAATCAAGAAAATGTCAGGGTTTGGGTAAGAACATCAAATCAGGGTTGCTTGAAACTTTCAGAGCTTTCACAGACAAGTACGAAAGAAAAAAATGGCAAAAATTGCAGCAGAGTGGTGCACTGGTGCCTACCTAATTGCATCCAAAAATACCACTAAATCAGCCAAATATGAAAGGCAGTAACCTATAGACATCAAATACTAGTGTCTAAAACAAGAAGAACTGAGGAAAAAAATAATAGGACGGGAAATGGAAGTCCTAACAAATTGGGAGATTCCTTTGGGAGGAAGAGTAGAGGATAGCCGTTTGACCTTTTGTCTTAAAATTTTGATTTCTGTTTGCTAACTAACACCGGTAGAAGTGCCTATCACAGTCTGGTGGGACAGCGTTTGTGGGACCACCGTGCAGTGAGAGTGGTACATTAAGTCATTAACTGTTCAATGTGCTTGTACAATTGAGTTTTCTGCTTAGTGACCAGTGGGTAGTGCCGGTAGTTAAGCGAATTTTTTAAAAAATAGTATAATTTAAAAAGATAATTACAAAATTAAATAGTTAGAAAAAAAATACAAAAGTAGGTGGCTGTCGTCATTCCAATTGATAATAGAGATTCTATCGCTAGTTGGAACAACAAGGGAGGTTCCTGTCGCTAGTTCAATTGGCGACAGGACCCTGTGCGACAGAAGTCCTATCGTCAATTGAATTGACGACATGAAGGCTCTGCCATTTCTTTTTATTTATATCTAGAAAATTTTTAGAATTTTTATTTTTTAAAAAAAACTGGTAATACATTGAAGTGTTTGCGTAGTTTGGAATGAAAAAATGGAGAAGACAATGTAACGTGAAGTAGAGAATGAGAGTTCGGCGACGCAATGACACAAACAGCCCCCTTCGGAGCAAAATAGAAAAAATATTTCGGTTTAGGGTTGTCATGCACGATGTTGTCCCGATTGTATTGTTCGTGGAACTGATTTTTTCGGAAAAATATTATATAATATTTAACAGTCAAAATATTTAGAAAAAAAGATATGTAAGTTCGAAATAGTTCATAATTTAATTGTGAAATACATAGCGCGCATGGTTTGATTACGTACATTTGAAACGCCAACACACACGAATCAACGAACCGAAATACACCTATGATACATGTACGTCTTTTTGGAATCCAGAAAAGGTTGATTAGAACAAAATCGACCAGTCATGGCGGTCCATCGGTCCCTGTCCCTTGTCTCTGGTCTGTCCGCGGCAGTTAGGGGTGTTCGTTCGATTTTTTCGGTATATTCGGTTCGGTAAATATGGTGTATACGGTAAATACGATATTGTTAATATGGTAAATGCTGTATTATTTAAAATAAGGTTCGGTATCGGTAAATACCACTTTATTTCAATATGGTATCAGTAAATACTATATTTATCAAAGTTAACGCGAATTGACAACAATACGGCGAGTCAAAAATACTCGCGGTCACAAAATACTTGCGAACTTCAGGTTCTGTAACATACTAACAGAACAGAACACTGAGTAGTGAGTACTACAGCCGCCTTTTTTGAATTTTAACTCGATCATGCATTCATCATTCATGGGCCCATGGCTTCATGCTACTGTAACTCAGTGAGTCAGTGTTCTGTTTGTTGGCTCCGTGGCTTGGCCCAGTACCACACACACTACTGCTGCCTACTGATGGTCTGTTGTTGTAACGTCCCAAGGTTATGTTACCAAAATTAAAATAAAATAAAATTATTATTTTATTGAATTTTCTGAAATTTGATAGAGTTCCATTGCTTTATTTGAATTTCTGAAGTTTTAAAAATCAAAATTTAAAATTTATTTGGAGTTCTTGAAGTTCTATTTGACTTAATCTGAAAGATAAAAATTTACTTAAATTCTAGAATTTTCTGAGTTTTTAAAAACTTTTTCCTAAATATTTTAAAGTCAAAACAAATTTATTTGCAAAATTAAAAGCCAACATAAAGTTGGAAATAATTTTATTAAGTCCAAAATAACTCTGGAAATTTCTGTGAATTTTCTCATATTTTTTTGATTTAATTTGCTATTTTATAAAACCAAAATGAATTAATCAGAATATTTAAATTGCAAAATGAATTGAAAACCCTAAAATTTCTTTGGGCCTAAACCTCCAGCCCATCCCTCTCTCTCATGCGCCCAACGACCCGCCTCGCGCGTTTCTTCCCGCACGCCACCGTTGGATCTAATCCAAGCGGCTCGCACGCCCCACTCTCTCTCTCTTCATCTCATCCGCCGTTGGATGCGAATCCAACGTGCCCGCACCTCCCTCCTTCTCTCATTGCATGTGGCCCTCGCATCTTCCTCTTCCCGCCTCTTCTTCCTCGCGCAGAAACAGCGACGCCATTTTCGCTCGCGCCGGCTCGTCAAGCTGCCATTGGATCGCGCGAGACCGCGCGGCGTCGCGCACGAACTTCGAGAGCCCCAACCGCCTCCGCCCCCACCTTCTCCCCCTCTCTCCGCGCCGGTTCGCTCGCACACCTAACCGCCGCCGCGGGCCTCGCGCACACGATCTCCTCCTCCGTGCCCCTCGCCCCTATAAAAGCGAGCCTCGGAGCCTCTCCACTCAACGCCGACGCCACCATTCACTTCCTCTTCCGCCGAGCTCGCGCAATCGGCGTTTTTCGCCGTCGGCGCCAACTACTCGCGCCTCTGCGCCGCCACCGTCGACGATCTTGCCCAGCCACCGCCACTATCGGCTTCTCCACGCCTTCGCGCACCCGGTGCTCGCCTCCGTCTCGCCGGAGCGCCTCCCGAACAACCGCGCCACCACAAGCCCGACTCCGCCGTCGCCAAAACCTTCGCCGCCGGTCAACCAACCTCGCCGCCGACCAACTAAGGTGAGCACCGCGATCAGTGAACCCTCCTCTCCCGTTTGACACCACCTGCATCCCTCGCCGGGCATTGTTCACCGGCCGCCATCGCCCCAGCGCGCCCCGTCGGCCGGCGTAGCCGACCATGTGGCACCACGTGGCCGCCACATATCGCGCCGGTCGCCGCCCGGCGCCACATGTGCGGGACACGCCACCTCGGCCCAAGCCCCGATTCATCTTCCCCGTGGACTTGGTCCATGTAAGCCGAGTCACTGACATGTGGGTCCCACATGTCAGTGATTTCTTTATCACTTTTAAATCCCGAAAATTCCTTGCTGATGTCAGCTTGCGCAATAAACCGAATTTCCTTTAGAAAAATAAATCAGGGAAATCTAATAAATTCTGAAATTAGGTTTTAAATAGATTTAAACTTAGAAAATTCATATCTTTTGAATCCCAACTCCAAATTGGGTGATTCAAATTGCAAAATTTGTATAAAATCATTATCTAGCTAACTAAACCAAAATTATTTAATTTTGAGTTCATTTGACCACAAATTCCTTTAAACCCTAAATCTAACATTTTATGTAAATTCAAACTTCAAAAACCCATATCTTTTGCATCTGAACTCTGATTGAGTCCATTCAAATTTCTAAATTTATCTAAATTCAAGATCTAGCCAACTAAACCAAAACTATTCAATTTGGAGTTGATTTGAATCTTATTTGAATTTAGTTTGAATTTAGCTTATTTTCGCGTATAGATTTCGACGACTTCGGAAAGTCAGTTTTCGACGCCGTTGAAGAGCACATAAGAGGATTGATTTTGACTGTATGATCATCATGATTGTACACATAGACTACCTGGAGAAAGTACTTGTGAGTACTAGGTGACCTGTTAAGAAAAACAACATCACCTCAGTAACAGTTGATCTGTTCACCACAAGCGAGGCAAGTTATACTCTCGATCATATTGATCCCATTATTTCAAATTATTTATATTCTATTTTAAATTATTACTGCATGCTTATTTATATCAGTAATTTAAAGTCTTGTTTAAATGTATAGTTATGTCTAAAATCCCTTGTATGGCCAATTTTGATAATTGAACCAAACACATTGTCACCCTAGACAAAACCTGGTTGATACGATAGTATGAACTAGGATCATTTTGAGAAAAATTATGCTTAGCGATGCTTAGACCCAAAAATGTTTGATTTGGAGAATTTCATCCAAAAATCAATTGTTGTTTAAATTATATCCATGGCATTGGTATGTTATGAAAGTTTATAGATGACTTTGGAAAATGAAATAAAATGATGGTTTGGACATGGGCGAAATGGTTGTCTGGTGGGTGCAGATTTATGCAGGCTCAAGCGGGTAGGTTGAGGCCCGTGGTTGTTGGTTGTCGCCAGTCGATTAAGGACCGGTCTTGAGCCGCATCTTGCTAAGCCACATCGTACTACCACATGTCTTGTATGGCGGGACTGGTGATTAATTTGCAAAGTTCCATTATGGTTATTCCTGTTGGTGCGGTGGGTAGTCATGTTATGACCTATGTTAGTCCCACCTGGCGCAAGAGGGGGCCTGAACCCTGCGGACGGATAGTCCAAAGGGGGCGAAACCTTAGCGAGGGAGGACTATGGTGGAATGACGCATTGTAAAGGCCTTGACACGTGCTCTAGACTGCTTACCTAAGGTAGTGAGCGGTGGTATCGACGGATGCCAAACAAACTAGAGAATTCATGTCTTGTGGGTAAAGTTGTACAACCTCTGCAGAGTATAAAACTATTCGAATAGCCGTGTCAACGGTCATGGACATGCTGGCAAAGCCACTCAAAGTTAGACTTCGATTTCAAAATATTTTTGTAAAACAGTTTGACATGGATGGGTGTCCATGAGAAAAGTTATAGGTTGAAGCCCCGGGTTGGTGCCCGTTTTTATATTGGTGTTAGGTTGATGCCTACACTATCTTTACAAATTTAAAATCAATTTTAGATTTTATAAATCTTGAGTTTTTGAACTTATTATGGTATTTAATGTCAAATGATGTTTTTGCAAAGATAACCCTATAAGCCTTTCTATTGTTACATCCATGTATGCATGTCATTACATTATTGTGGGTGTAACTTGCGAGCACAGAAGTTGTGCTCATACTTGCTTAATGCAAACAAATTTCAGAGGAGAAGAACTTCGCTTCAGGTGTGGATCATGACGACTAGGCCGCTACCCCAGTTGATTGCCTGTGGCAGATCAGCTGGACTCCACTACCTCTTCATCGTCTTCCGCTGTGTTTATTTAATGTTGCCCTGTAAGGCTATCTTGTAATCAACTCTGTTGTTATTTAATAAATTTTAGCGTTTATGGTTGTGTTATCACATTTGTTTACTGTGTGAGCTAGCCACTGATCATGGGACTAGTTCAGTTATGCACAGAAGATCTGGGATGTTAATCCCGGGATCTTACCGCTGCCGAGGCGTGGGATGAGAGAGCTACGCTGGCCGTTGGGTACTACTATGCGTTGGGCTCTACTTGGATGGGCTCATGGGCCGAGGCACTGAGCCTGCGAGGTGCGAGCTATGCGCGTGCCGGCATGCCGCGTCAAGACCAGAAGTTTTCGGTTTCTTTGGTTTTCAGCCGGTTTTTACCGAAAAACCAAACTAAAAAAAAACAGATTTTCAAAAACCGTACCGAATACCGGTCAAACCGAGTTGACCGATATGGTGCGGTTTGGAAATGAACAGCCCTAGGCAGTGGCCAGCCTCAAAGTCAGTCATGTTCTTCGAGACGGGCTAGACGATTGAATGGTGTTAGCATAGTACAATGTAGGGCCATTAATAATCATAATGCAAACTGAGCATAACTTACCTCTTTGATCTGGACTGTACCCGTACGACGGGGAGCGTTAGGACGGCCGTCAGTCTCATTAGCAGGAGCCTTCCCCTTTGTGTGTCTCGTGCTCGGGCTCCTCCGATGCCTTTTCAGTAGGGTCAAGGTCGGGTATGTATGGTTTCCAGTGTTTGAAGGTCTCGGCTCACATCGCATAGTTCAGCATATACTTCTGCTGGATGAACGTCCTATCGTACATGTTCGGGACATCGATCCATTGGAAGAAGTTGCATTACATCTCCGGCTGCCATTATGCGCAGGTGTAGTTAGGGATTTGTGTAATGGAACTTAAGATGTTAAAAATCTATATATGTGCAAGATACGCTTACGAGGTGGTGGCTGCACGTGTAGTATGCCTGGGCGGCTGTCGCCGTGTGTGTGAACTAGATGATCTTTGTTGGTTCTTCGCACACACATTGCGGCCATGGGAACTCCGGTGATACCAGCGCAACCTTTATAGAATTATCTAGGTAGGGTTTAGCCCTTTCAGCAAGCCACTTGCATTTTCGTAGTATCCTCACGTAATAGCTCGCCGAGTCCTCCATCTCCTTCCTCTCAATTGTGTGAACCAAGCTTTGATGTAGTGTTAGGTGTGGTGGTATAGTTTTATCCTGCAGCTCTTTTCTCCTCCACTTCTCTTCCCCCTCCTTTTATAAAGGGATTTTTTGGTCTCAAAAGGGCGGTGGCCTAGTGTGGTCTTTTCGGTCTGAAAAGGTGGTGTCATAGTATGTTGTCATCTCAGTCTGCAAAAGTGGGCAACATGTGGCGTGACAGGGTATGGTCTTTTTCGTCTGAAAAGGTGGCGTGGCGGAGTGTGGTCTTGACGTTCTAAAAAGTTAGCGTCGCAGTGTGTTGTCATATCGATTGTAAAAGTGGCAGCGTGTGGTATGACAGGGCGCGGTCTTTTCGGTCTGAAAATGTAGCGTAGCGAAAGGTGATCTTGTTGGTCTGAAAAGTTAGTGTCATAGTGTGTTGTCATATCGATATGCAAAAGTGGCAGCGTGTGGCGTGACAGGGCGCAATCTTTTCGGTCTAAAAAGGTGGCGTGGTGGTGTAAAGGGTAGAAACAAGGTGGTATGGGGTGTCGCGATGCTAACTCCCTCACATGGGCGTAGTGTACACGCAAAAAATAAATATTGAAACACGAGACTTGCATAATATAAGTTGTATAGAAATTAATATTTACATGACATTACTGATATTTACAAGAACAAATATCTGCTCGCGGTCGCTCTTGGGGTGTACCTCACGTGTCGCCCCTAGCCTCGTCCGGGGCGGCTACGAGCACTGGTGCGAGTATGTCAAAGGCTCAGACGGCCATGGTACCCGACCAACGTGAGTAGTCTAAGGGGGTGTCGTGAAGGGGTTCTGCGTTGGTTGGCTCGGTTCGGACACATTGTGTAGCTGTAATTTGTGAAGCCCCCACGGAGATCTAGCTGCCACACTAGTTGAAGTCGAAGTCCCTGGAGCGTGACTCCTCATGCGATACCACCGGCTCGTCCCAAAGTGGTGTACGACCTGTGAAACATTACGTTGTGCATGCAAACATGGCGAAAACTAGGAAATAGTACGTTATGCATGCAAGCAAGATAGTCATACCTCATCGTACAAGGCCAAAGGACGGCTCCGCGTACACCTGCCCCATGTACGGGTGGAACTCTGGACATATCAAAGAAAATCACTGTTAGTAACTAGTGGAGTTCAAAATAAAGAACCAGACATGACTGTTTCATGCTCACCTGCAAACTGTGCCGGGGTACTCCCAGCACGGTGCCACGAGGACCCGCTCGCCACATCCGGGTGAGGAGTCCTGGGGTGTGACTCACCGTGGCTCACCCCTCGTCCACGCACAGGTGGGTCCACCGGGTCCCTCGACGTCCGACAAGACACGATCTGGATCCTCATCTTGTCTTCTCGAGGAACTGCTCCATGATTGCTCTGATGTCCTGCATCGTCATGCTGAAGCGCTCCCCAAGCGTCAACAGATGCACAGTGGCTGCCAACTCATGCACCTCTTGGTGCAGATCGACCTATACACATAATTAACAAGTTAGAAAACGAAATCTTGTTAATCAAATAAGAAGTATGGGCGATGGAATGCGGAGTCCGGCTGGGTGAGGTACGTGTAGGACGTTGCAGCCTCATGCCGTGGTGGGTCATCCACGACCCTGGGGCAGCGAACCCTTGTCCGACTGGAGTATCACTCGATTTACTCCGTGTGCGTCTCGGGGTCATAAGGAGCATCCTCATGTACGATGTCAGCAAAGGCGTTGATCCAACCCCGAACCCAAGGGGACATCCTCTTTGCCCTGGAAGTCGTAGCAGGTACTCCCTTCCTAGTGTACCTATGGAAGACAAAACGATTGTTTCATAGGTACGTAAAGCAAATTGTACGACATAAATAAAACGAGAACTTACCCATGGACTTTCGGCTGTACCCACTGCCCCAGGAGGCTGGGACCTCCTGTCATAGACCAAACTAGTGCATGACCCGCTACACTTAGTACTCCTCCACGAAGACGTCGTGCACCAAACACCTCCGCATGTACCAGTACTCATGGTCTCGCGTGCACAGACTTGACAAACCTCAGGGCGCACGCGCGAACACCCTTTCGGGAGTATACAGTGTCCAAATGATGCGGTCATCCATCAGCTGATCGAACATCGCAACGTAGTCCGGATAGGACGTGTGCATAGTGATTGGTGTGTAGGTGACATGTGGAATAGAATAACGAAAACTTAGCACACAAAATTGAATTACATTACGAAAAAATTAAAATGTTCAGGAAACTTACCTGTTGGAGGCACCACACCGTACCCATGGTCGGCCGGTCCACGTCATCGTCCTCGGCGTACATGTTGACTATGTACGCTCCCAAGTCCAGCTGTGGTCATCCAATCTAGAAACGCTCAAAGGACCACAACTGAAGGAGCAACGGGCATCCAGACAGAGTTGTCTTAAACCCAGTGGTGCGCGTCGCACAGTCCACGGTACGTTGCTGTCGGACTCCTGGGCATGGAATGCCCGAAAACCCTATGTGTATATTGTATTAGTCCTATGATCAGTGGCTAGTACACACATTCACAACATTTGACATTCACATCCATACATTCACATCTAAAAATAAAGTAAAGGGGTACTTAACTTAAACTATTACAAGTTATTACATCAATGGCCGATCAGCCAAATAAAAGTAGTCATCAGAATAAAATATAGCCATGAAAGATATGATAGAAGTAGCAAAATTCCAGTGGCATGTCCATCCGATCCCGCAGGCAACCGACAAGAACAAGGCCTAGGTAGACGCATCACTGAACCCTCCGATTCCGGGTGCAAAGAATGTGTCGTCTGGCGTTGGTTCATCCTCGAACTCTGATCAACATTTATAAGCCAGATTGAGTAATTGTGTACTTAGCAAGACTTGTAGTGTATTGTAAAATTATATTAAATATAAGGCTATCAAGGGGTGAGGCTATACTCTACAAGTTATTTTGCTTAAAGCCATTATTATTTGTAATATTCATAAGTAGTAATTTGCAACGGAATTTGAAAGAGCATTTTAAATATGTATATGACAGTAAGTAAAGAACTGAACAAATAATAACATCATCTCGTAACCCTTCTCGGTTACGAGCACGAAAGAAATAATGATAACAACTCGCAACCCTTCTTGGCTGTGAGCCACATTTTATGTTCAGCCATTGACATGACAGTTAACTCAATAAAATAAAACCCCAAGTCATGCCCATGTTTTGTGAGAAAACACATTTAAAAAAAAAACAAAGCTACTGCCATACCAGCCGCACTAAGCACGCTGGTGACCGTGAGCACGACTATGTAAATAGATTTTCACTCTGCAGAAGTGTACAACTTTACCCATAGCACGCAAATATTCCAGTTAGCCTAGAATTCTCTATATCACTGCCCACTACCGTAGGTAAGCAGTCTAGAGCTCACGATGCAGCCTTTACATCACCTAGTCCTAATCTTGCACTAGCCCAACGAATGTTTCCCCACTCACCCGGATACCCTCAGTCGAGTGAGGTCCTCACTTACCTGGATACCCTCTATCAAGTGAGGCATTCGCCGTTGTATCGGCAAACTTTGTCCCCAATGCCTCGGTGAAGGGAGCCCCTTCGGACATGCCTAACTGGTCATGCCTGCACTCTGCGGCCTACCTACGTGCAAGGCTAGTTTTTCAGTGATTTAGTTAGCTGTGACTATCCCGTACTAGCATATATGGTTTGTATGCTTAGGTCCTAGCCCCGGAGTTGCTGGCTTCAGTCCTTACTTTACCCGGACGACGATCTCCACCCTATCTACTAGTGAGTCACAATCCTCACTTTCTCAAAATACAAGATAACTCATCTGCGTCTAAATCTAGGTTTTTTATTTAATTTTCATATAAAATAACAGAGGTACCCCCTCTGGATATTTTTTAAAATATCCTAAATTCACAAATTAACATATTGTCATTCTACAAATATTTCAGAAAATCTATCATTCTAGTAGCATTTGTGCGATAGTCGCACTAAAAAATATTATTGAATGACATCATATATTGTCTATCCCATATTCTAATGGCTACAACAGTAAGGGATCAATATTCCAAGGAGATATATGTAGCAAGTAGGATTTACAGCTACCGATTTTCCAATCATAGTATTTTCATACAAAACATACATACATGCATAATAGACCTTACAAAACAAAATACAATAAGTAAAATACTGGGATCAACATGATCAAAAGAGGTGCTTGCCTTGTTCTTGCTGTTTTGAATATATAGTTGGTCGGTCGTTGAAACAATTACTCGAGCAATCGACATCTAATTCAAAAAGAGCCAAAAATGAATTAAATAACACCAAGAAATTCAACAGTGACCAAAACTAAATATTTTTTTTTACATATTATGGTAATTCATGATTTTATATGAATTTAGAAACAAATATCATTTAATTTGGAGTTTTTATGCGAAAGTTATTAATGTTTGAATTCTGTTCGGTTTGAAAAATATAGAGAAATGAGAAATACGCTTTCTAACAGAGAAAACATGTGTTTTGCACATGCACTATTGGGGTTTACGCTTTCCAGTAAGGAAGATGTATTCTCTTCATAACTAAAAGCGTATTTTCCATTTTTGTTTGATTTTCTTTATTATCCTGACAAGTGGGGTCCACTTGTCAGTGGCTCGGTCCATGCGAATAGTGCATAGACCAAGGGTCCATATGCACAGCACACGGGTTCACTGAGGCATTTACTGTGCACTTAAGTTGTGGGATCCGCATGCTAGTGACTCGTTTAGAAAAACTGATTCGTTTTTGTTTCTTTAAATCTTTGGCTCGGTCCCACACATCAGCGACTCAGCAATGATTAACTAATGATTTAAAATTGGATTTGTGCTAATGTTCGAGATTACGTGCGTTAATGATGCCACTATAGTGTTTGTCCGGCAGAGCCACGCGATGGCGCTTGCGCCTGCGCTCATCACCGGCGCGATGGTGCTCGGTGGTGCGAGGAAGACCCAAAATGGGGTCCCCATGCTGTTGCGCGCCTAAGGGTGCCAGCAGCGAGGCCTGAGGTGGCCTGACGCGGCGGCGCAACCACGGAAACATGCCAATGCGCGAGTGAATGATGCTCCCGACTAAACAACAAGCGCAAGAGCATCTACGGCCTACTAGGAGTATACTAGAATGATGCAGAGTCAAGGAGATGGCCGAAGATGGCTTGGCGTCGAGGATCAGCGACGACGCGGTGAGCTTCTCGTGGAGGAGATGTTTGGTTGAGGGATGGTGCTGTCTAACGATCGGGGAAGCTTGAAGGTGCTCTGGCGATGCTCCTGGTGCAAGGAATTGGCTCGGGGTGCGGCGAAGCTCTGGTGGTGATCGAAGTGGTGTAAACGACTGGAGACGAGGAGGGAGCTCAAATTCAGCGTTTCCTGTGGATCAAAGGTGAAATCGGGTGAGGGGAAAGCTTCAAGGTGTTCTAGAACACGAGATGACGCGGATAATGCGAATAAAAACCCTTTGAAGCAGTGGAACACCGGTAATGGCACGACAGCAGAAATGGAGCTCGCGCTCTCCGAGCGTTTGAGCTCGATTGAGTGGAGAAGAAGGTGTAGGAAGGAACGCAATGGTGGGGAAAAGAGAGAATGAAGCTCTGGGCGGCTTTTTATAGGCTAAGGGGCAGAGTAGAGCGAGAAGGAGCTCGAGTGACCACAGACAATGGAGACGGAGGTCTCGGGTGTACAGGCAGGGATGGGACACGATCGGGGCAGGGATGGGCGCGGAGGAGATGGGTATCGTGACCGGGGTGGTTGGCCGGTAGAAATACCAGGGGAGGCGAAGCAAGACCGTGGGCGAGGTGGCAACGCGCTCATGGGCATGCGCTGGTGCAGCGAGCGTGAGGTGGACGAAGCACCCTGCAGGTGGGGCCCGCTTGCCCAGAGAGAGAGAGAGAGAGTAGATTGGGTTTAGTTTTAGGATTTTCAGCTGATTTATTGGCCGAATTTTTATACTGCTCAAATAAAGTCAAAATTTTATGATTTTTTTTTTGGGGGCTTGTAACCTAATATAGTTTCTCTTGTAAATTTTCCAGGGCTTTATCTCTTCTGTGATTTTCTCAAGAATTCGTGTAAGGTTCTGTTCTTATGTTGTTGTATTTCTTTTGTTTAACAAGTTTTCACAAAAATGTTTTGGTGGATTATTCCTGGGAAATTATTTTCAAAACAATTCTCTCATTTAATATTTTTTTACTTTATTTTATATAATTTCTTTTGAGTTCATGTTTGCTTGCATTTCGTGTATTGCTTTTAATCAAAAGTAAATTTCAAACATGGATACCCTTTTCATATGAAAAATGGTCAAAGCATTTTTCCTAATGCATTTATAATATACATTCTCAAAATACATATTTTGAGATGTTACAGTCGCGCACAGCACCACCAGGCCCCAGGCGTAGGGCTGAATGTCCTCTACCTCCCAGTCCGCCTGCTAGCGTGCGTACCAGATGTAGTGCTTATCGACGTTATCGCTGTGGGACCCCAGGAACATCACCTATCTGAACAACCACAGTAAGTAGGCCTCGAAGTGCCTCCTCACCGTGTGGTCGGGTGCATCCTTCGCCATACGCTCGGGCTGCAACAAGACAGATACACATCAGCAAGGTTCACAAATCAATTGATGCGAGAGGACAAGAGTTACAAAGACTTTTGTAGAACTGGCAGATCCACTTCAACGTTGGCCCGTGGGTGATGCTGAACTCCCTGTAACCGCTATCTGACGACAGCACCCCCTGGAACCTCGCCAGGAACTCCATGCGCCACGTGGTCGGGATGTCGCACACCGCCAGGGGGAAGCCAAAGCAGGGCAACCTGGTCAGGAAGATCGCATCCTGAAGCGTCGGCACCATCTCCCAGCATGGAAGGTGAAACGTGTGCGTCTCCGGCCTCCACCGGTCAACCAGCGCCGTCAAAAGACACCGGTCATACAGAAAGCGCCTGGTCGTATGACCACCGCTTGCGTAGTCCTCGTCATCCTCCCACTTCTCCTCAATCATCCTCGCTAGTGGAAAGAGGCCTGCCGCCCTCAAACTGTGTCAGAAAAGATTAAGAATAAATGTTAGTACACCCAAAGTAGTCAGGCTACAAATGAGTAGTCGAAGGTCGCAACTGCACGTACCTCAGAACCCAACGTGGGTCCACCCTCCACGCCCTCATGGGCGTGCGCAGTCGTAGTGCACCAAGCACCAAGCTCAATCACCAAGCTCAAAACACTCCTAGGGGAGGATGGTACTGAGATGACTACGATGATGCACATCAATGACCGGGTCAAGCAACGTCGACGCCATGCAAGCGACATGTCCTAGATGCGCCATACACGAAAATTCGATTGCATACGATGTAAAACTACGAAACATATACATAAAGTAATAAGAAATGGTAATAACGAAATAATTACCGTGCACAAATATAAATCAAATTTAAGTTGGGATTATTTTGAATAAGCTATACAAACCCTACTAACCTACTCCGTAATTTTTACAGATATTTTATAGGAATGTTGCTATTTTCCTAGTTTAAAAAGTATACTTGGCACTAACAAAATAGTTACTGCGCACAAACGACAATCATAATTATGTTAGAATTATTTCGCTTAGGCTTTACAAACCCTACTAAGCTACTATGTAATTTTTACAGATTTCTGATAGGTATCTTGCTACTTCCTTGTTTAAAAAGTGTGTCGATCATTTTTTAAATATTTACCATGTACAAATAAAAATAATCAATAAAGTTCATAATATTTAAATTTAGCTCTACATAACTTATATAACAACTCTGGATTTTCTTTATAATTTTAAAATATCTCATGATATTTTTCTAGTTTAAAAAGTATTTTTGGCACTAACAAAATAATTACCGTGCACAAACATAAATTCAAATTATGTTGGGATTATTTCAATTAGGCTATACAAACCATACTAAGCTACTCTGTAATTTTTATCGATTTTCAATAGGTATCTGCCTACTTTTCTTGTTTAAAAAGTGTCTTCAACACTTTTTAAATATTTACCATGTGCAAATAAAAACAAAAAATAAGATCAAAATATTTTAATTCATATGTACGTAACCTATGTAGCAACTCTGGATTTTTTTTTTACAATTTAAGATGTGTCATGCAATTTTCCTTGTTTAAATTTTTTTCCGGCATTAACAGAATAATTACCGCGAACAAATGGGAACCAAAATTAAGCTGGGATTATTTTGATTAAGCTCTACCTATCTTACTTGGCTACTCTGCAATTTTTACAGATTTTTAATAAGTGTTGGCTACTCTGCAATTTTTACAGATTTTTAATAAGTGCCTTCCTATTTTGGCAAATTTATTCTAAATCGTTCGAGTACTGCAACATAAATAATATCTGCATGATGAATTAAACTATGCACTACTCAAATGATGTACTACATAAAACAGCTAAAATATCTAATCTATTGAATTCTAACTCAAATGATGTACTACATAAAACGGGTCGACACTGTACGTGCTGCGCCAGGCCGGCCTACCATGCTAGGTTGAACCAACAGTTTCGTGTCTCGGGCCGGCCCGACGGGCACGACCCATCTGGCCACCTCTACTACGAGAGATCAACAAACTTCAGGTAAATACCACTGTGTTTTTTCCAATGCTAGAGCATGCTCATCTTCCATATTTCAGTGATTTCGAAGTTCATTTATCTCTAGTTTATTCACATGTCCTTTTATTTACATTAAGCCTATATGGGCCAATACAGATAGTGAACTGGAGAACACATTTGAAATTTTCTGAAGAAGCAAGGCTAACGACGGATGCAAAAGATCTTATAGGTAAACTCTTATGCAATGTCGACCAACGTCTTGGTACAAAAGGGGCAGAGGAAATAAAGGTTGTTATATGTTCTTTAAGTATGCCTTGCAAGATGCCTCAAAGCAAATATTTGATTCCTTATCCAAAGAAATATTTGATACTCCTGAATTTTTTTAATAGTACTTTGCATGTTTAATTTTAGGAACACCCCTGGTTCAATGGAGTAGAATGGGACAAATTATATGAAATAGAAGCTGCATATATACCTCAAGTCACGGATGAGTTGGATACTCGGAATTTTGAGAAGTTTGAAGAGGTAGGTGGTTGTTTTTTTCTAAAGAAATTAATGTTCTCAATTTCTAGAAGTTAGTACAAAAATGTTAAATTTCTACTGTGTATTTGCAGTCTTCAGAGCATGTTCAATCTTCATCAAAGACGGGCCCTTGGAGAAAGGTAATTGTATCTTAATATAAATTCGAGAGCTTTAGAAATCCCAAGATATGCAAGAATTTCCACCTTTTGATAAATATTCTCATTTGCTCTGTCGTTGTCTTGCAGATGCTTTCTTCAAAGGATTTGAATTTTGTGGGCTACACATACAAGAACTTTGAACTTGTGAATGATCCTGAAGTTCTTGGAATGGGTACTGTACTTTCCAGTTTCTCTATTAGCTACACACTAAATTTCTCCAAACTAATATGCCAGTCCAAAACTCCAAATCCAGTTTGAACGCTTCAAGGCCATATTTCTAAATTCCCATATGTTAAAAGGGTCTAATGGGAAAAGCGCGAAAAACTCTAGCGCTCACAGGGCGCCAAAACGGCAAACCCTAACAGCTTAACTCCATTCTCCATCCCATCCGACCAGCCCCCTCCATTCCAAATCTAGGCTCCCCCCTTCCTCCGCCTCCTCCCCCGCCTCCGGCGAGAGACCCTGATGGATCTCTCCGCCACCCCGTCCAGATCCAAATCCAAGCCCAGATACTCGCCGTCGAAGCCCATCGCCGCCTCCACCGCGGCCCAGATGGACTTCTCCACCCCTTCCAAGCCCACGCCCAGACGGAAACCCAAATCCGCCGCCTCGCCGCCGCCGGTGTCTCCGGCGACCCCCTCCACCGTCCGCCGCTCCCCCCGCCTTCTCGAGACCCCCACCAAGGCCCCCTCGGAGGCCCCGGCTAAGCCCACGCCCACCCTCAAGCGGAAGCGGGCCGCTCCGTCGCCCAAAACCCCGGCTCAGGCCGAGCCCAAGCGGCAGAGGCGGCAGCCGAAGAGGAGGGCATACTACCGGAAGGTGGTGTACGACGGCGGGGAGTTCGCCGCTGGGGATGACGTGTACGTCAAGCGGCGGGAGGGGGCGGAGTCGGACGCGGACGACCCGGAGGAGGAGCTGTGTTGTGCATGCTTCCGCGCCGGCGGCGGGGTGATGGTGGAGTGCGACGTGTGCCTCGGCGGGTTCCACCTACGGTGCGTGCGCCCGCCGCTGCGGCGTGTGCCAGAAGGGGGCTGGGCATGCCCGTACTGCGAGGCCGAGCGCGCGGGGAGGGCGATCAAGCGGCCCAAGCCGCCCGAGGGGAAGCGCATGACGAGGACCGCCAAGGAGAAGCTTCTCTCCAGCGATTTGTGGGCTGCACGCATCGAGAGGTCAGTGAGGGTTAGGCTTTGGAGTGGTTTTCGAAGTCCAAGTGGTGACCAAAAGTTTGCCAATTGGTTGATTTCTCATTTTGATTCATGTGAAGTGCTTGTGGTTGGCCACGTTGCGATGAACATCGGGAAGTTTACAGAATTTGAAGCCGAGGTGGCATTGGGTATTAGTGGTGGTTACTGGTTACTGATGTGATAGGGTGTGGAATAGTGTGTCCTAGTCATAATATTGGTGTGCTAGTACTGAGTTATGCATAGACATAACTTTCTTTTAGCTGTTGAGAGTTTGTATTATAACCTGAGTTTGGTGCAGGGCATCATTTTACTATGTGTCTGATCCCCCTTTTCCAACAAAAAGGGTTAGAATAACGATTTGGGATGGGAAAAGTGCCCAATAAAATAGTATATGCTTGTTTTTTAACAATGATACTTGTAGTTCTCTGCTATTACCTAAGACTAACAATCGCTGTGTGGTTCACAAGTTTACTTACCAACACTGTTGGCTGCAACAGTTTATGGAGGGAGCCACATGGAACAGTCTGGGCAATGGTAAGGTGGTACATTATCCCCGAAGAGACTGCAGCAGGCAGGCAGCCACATAATTTGCGGAGAGAGCTGTACCGTACCAACGATCTTGCAGACATTGAGGTGATTAGTTTTTTTCCTGTGTTTATGGTTGGGTCCTTCATATGTATGTTTATGCATTGTAGTTCTTTGTGCTTATGGCTTTTGCAGATGGAAACAATCCTCAGACATTGTTATGTCATGAGTCCAAAAGAATTTAGGGATGCTAATAATGAAGGAGATGATGTATTTTATTGTGAATATGAGTATGATATACATTGGCATAATTTTAAGCGTCTGGCAGATATTGATGATGAATCTGAGGTACATCTACTGAAACTTCAAAGATGCAAAACTCTGTTCTAAGAAGTTAGGACCATCATCGTGGTATAGTCCATAGTGATTGAGCTTGTTCCTGCTCTATTATTCTGTAGATCACAAAAGAAGATCCCGATGATGAGCCTTACAATGCTGGTAATGATTATAACAGTGACACTGATGAAGAATCAGAATATGACGAGGAGGAAGAACCAGCTACATGTCGTTCTGCCAGAAAGAGTCAATCACATGAATTGGCTGCGGTTCTAACTCTTCTTCCCCTTCTCGCCCTCTCCCTCTATAGTGTTGCATTGCTTTACTGAAATGCATGTTTGTTCGTAGAATTCACGGAAAGGGAGGATATATGGCCTACAAAAAATTGGGATCCAAAAAATTCCTGAGCATGTTCGGTGTCATCAAAAGACTGATCTGGAGAAGGCAAAAGCTACCCTGTTATTGGCAACTCTTCCCAAGTCATTGCCTTGCAGGGATAAGTATGTTTATTCATTTTTTCTGCATGTTTCATCATCTTATGAAAACTGTCGCTGATTAGAAGTCTTATGTCAGAGAAATGGAGGAGATATCTGCATTTGTGAAAGATGCCATTTGCAATGACCAATGTCTAGGACGTTGCCTTTATATTCATGGTGTACCTGGTACTGGCAAGGTAACCAACCATCTTGTCCTTGCTGCTTTGATAGTTTGATTTCCTCTGCTGCAGCTGAATGTTAAACAATTTTCTACACCTGTTTTATCGACCTGCAGACTATGAGTGTACTTGCAGTTATGAGGAGGCTGAGATCTGAACTTGATTCTGGAACTCTGAGGCCCTATTGTTTTATAGAAATTAATGGTCTTAAATTAGCTTCTCCAGAGAATATCTACAAGGTATACAAACTTCTATTTTGGTCAACCAATGACAAATCTGTCCTACTCAAGCATAGCAGGTGCATCCCCCCCAAAAAGGAATTATAATGACTACATGTTTTTCAAATATGCAGGTTATATATGAACAGTTGAGTGGGCAGAGGGTGGGATGGAAGAAAGCTCTTCATTATTTAACCGAGCACTTTTCAGATGGCACTAAAATTGGAAAGCAAGCAAACCAGCCAACTATTTTGCTCATTGACGAGCTTGATCTTCTTTTGACGAGAAATCAGTCGGTAATATATTTTAACTGAATCTATTAAGTAGTTGTGTAACTTTATACTTAATTTTTTGGAAAATGAATTAAAAAAAATTGTTTGATATTGCCATTTGTTTGACTTTCTGATTGTTGTACAATATATGTTCATATTCATTTACATTTGGACTTTTTTATCAGGTGCTGTATAACATTCTTGATTGGCCCACCAAGCCAAATTCGAACCTAGTTGTGATAGGTACCTATTCTTTTGTTTTGACATGTGATTTTAGTCTAGCCTTTTACTTATTCTTTGGCTGTTTGTTACTGAATGCAGGTATAGCAAACACAATGGATCTTCCAGAAAAGTTATTGCCTCGTATTTCAAGTCGGATGGGTATTCAACGACTGCGTTTTGGCCCTTATAATTATCGGCAACTGCAGGAAATCATAACAAGCCGTCTTAAGGGTATCAATGCCTTTGAAGAGCAAGCTATTGAATTTGCTTCTAGAAAGGTTTGGGTTGCAGTACCATGTGTGTGTGTGTATATATATATATATATATATTTGTTATTATATACTCGTCTTTTCATCCATGATTGTTGCTCTGTCCATCTAATCTGAGTTTTGCCGAGAAATGATTTTAAGCCATGTTTTTTACTTGAAGGTTATTTTCTCCTAACTGCATACAGATCCTCCTTGACATAGCTACCTTTTGCATTCATTTGTTTCATAACAAAACCCAAGTTAGTCTGGGTTCCACATCAAACTAGTAGAATGAAGGGGTGGCATATGTATGCTTTTCCCTTTTCCGTTAATATGGTAAAAAGCACATAATAATCTTTTTGGCCATCAGTTGCTTGTTTGAGCTGTATAGGGTGCTTAGTTTTGGCTGAAGATGCATCTTATGGAACACCTCATTAGTTGAAATATAATATTCACTATTAGTAAGAAAGTGTAGTTGACACTGATGGAAGTCAGTGGAATAAACAGATTTGCAGCAATGCAGTGTAGAGCCATTGACTATTATTTGCCAATTGTTATTGCATTAAATATGAACATTGCTGGTATAACTGAGTTTCATCATTCCATAATCCATAGTGTAGGAAAAATGGGTTGATCTCTGGAGCAAACAGAAAAAGTAAAGGGAGATAATGTTGTTTATCCATATCTCGCATCTAGTTATTTTTGTATTCTGTGAAGTGTGAAGATTAGACCATCTTCTGGTGTTCTGTTGGCATGGACTTTCATGCAGCTGACTAGATTGCCTTTTCACACAGGTAGCTGACTAGATTGCCTTTTCACACAGGTAGCTGCTATGTCAGGTGATGCTAGACGAGCCTTAGAAATTTGTAGACGCGCAGCAGAGTTTGCAGACTACCGTATTAAACAGTCTGGGCAGAATAACTCTCTTGCGAATAGAGGTACCATCCACATATGTATTGCAACTGTAATCACCTATTCACTAAAAGGGTTTACTTTGGATTTATTCTATCCTTATGCTTATATTCAACTTGACTACTAGTACCAGTTCGCCCTTTACTATGGTTGTAGAATTCTACCCCTCCATTTGTTTAGATTCAATTCTAAATTCTATATAGCCCATTGAACTTTGATCCAATGCTTGTAGGAAATGGTGTTGTTTGCATGGGTGATATAGAAGCCGCTATTCAGGAAGTCTTTCAGGCACCACACATTCAAGTAAGTGAATAATGATTGCCTCTTATATGAACCAATACTTGTTGGCTTGGCTATCTAGTATACAATTTGCTCAGTTAGGGTAACCACATGTACTTGACTCGCGTAACCAGATCAGTTACTAATGCTAGTTGACCATTCAAGCTTACATTACCTTTAACTTTTCGTCTCTTACAGGTAATGAAAAATTGCCCGAAATTTGGAAAAATCATATTGGTTGCTATTGTTCACGAATTATACAAAAGTGGACTAGGTGAAATAATGTTTGATAAGGTGAGCACAGTTTTTTCTTTGGTTCCTTTGTTGGTCTTTAGCATTGCATCATGAAGAAAAGGTTACTATTAAAATTGTTCCTTCTGGATTCTCTCTCTTTTTCCTTAAGTCAAATTTTATGTTGAATTTAGTTAACCCTTTTCATTCATTGCCTATTTTTTTTAATTCGATACTTTATTCAGAGTCCATTGTGTATCTGTTTTAGGCTACCCACCTTTCTTACCTCTTTTCCTGTATTCGTGTCTGCTACAACCTTAAAGCTGGAAATGTTAACGGTGCGCAATGGTTTCCAATATTCTTATAATCTTATTCAATATAAAGTTGCTTAAAAAATATTATCCTGGGATCTTCCAATGTTTTATTGGTTGCTTATTCTCCTGCAGGTAATCTGTCAAATTGGTTTACCCTGTTTTACACTACCTGTATTAACTATGAGAAAGCTGGGTTAACTATAGCTGTATCTTTCATGGATTCAGTGAATTAGTGTTCTTTTAATGACTTCCGAGTTAATAACTACTCAACTACTATAACATGAGTACTGTACTGGTTATTTCCCTGGATCAGTATAGTGGTCTGCAGGGAAAAACCATGCACCAATTAGTCATTCAGTCTTTCACTGAATTATCCTTCCATATATCGAATATTTCTTTCCAACAGCTTCGTGTCTTGTTGAGTTTCTATGTGAATTGAGGCTTGAGGGTTGAGACAAACAGTCTTATGCTTGCTACAGAAGTGTTCAGGGTGTCAGTATTCCTTTACTGAATTACTGTCCAGATGTTAACAATCATGCTCTTGTGAAAATTATTCCCACCTGGAAATTAGAAAGAATCCCCATAGCACATGTGCTTTTGAAGAAGAATCTGACGTGATTTCCTTTTATTCTGTAGTTGGCAACAACTGTTCTCTCTTGGTGCCATGTCAATAGAGAATTATTGCCCGGATACGATACTCTCCTGAAAATCTGGTAAGTGATTCCGATTTAATCTGTATTCACATTGCATGAAACTGTGCTAAAATTGCTTTTACATTTGGTTCACTCCACGAGTTCATGTGTATGTACCATCATTTGTGATGTGGATAGTGTTGGTGTTGCCTTTGCTTAGGCGCACTGTTGCAATTGCAGTTCCATTGGCATGCTCTTGTTCCAAGAGAAGTCATAGTATCACACTGGACGTGCCATTTCCTTAGAATTTTAGGGTAAATATTCTTTCTTGCACATAAATGATTGGACTAGAGCATTTTCTGATATAAACTGAAGTGAAAACATCGACATTTCTTTACACTGAATTGTTCTTGTTTCCTTCCATCACTAATGTGTTAACAAATTTATGCAAGTTAAGATTTATATGCTGTAAGTTTGGTCATGCATTTTCTTTTGTTGTAAACATTATGCAGGCACTAGGAGAATCACATTGGTGCTATGTTTCATTCAAGCACTTTTAGTTTTTCTGCCTTATTAGTTTAGTCCTGTACGTAGTTATTCGAAAGGCAATGAATGTCTGCTTGTGAATAATGATAATCTTATTTTTGTTGTTTGCCTAGTAACAAGGGATAAAGGTGGTCCAGTCAGTCTTGAGTTTGTGCTGTACTGCTGTGCAATTACAGCCTTTAGTTAGCTGGAAATTCTTTGTGTGCATTCTCTCTCGTTCTTGAGCATTTTCTTCATTTATGGCACCTTTAACTCCCAATGCTTCATGCTGATGTTCTCTTCACTTTGAATTCTGCTAATTGTGTTATGTTCTTCTCTCAGTTGCAAGCTTGGTGAAAGTAAAATCATTCTCTGCGAGGAAGGCACGAAGCACAAGTTACAGAAGCTGCAGCTTAACTACCCAAGGTCAGCCTTCGAAACGGCATTTACCTTTGAAACCTGCATGGCAGGACAGCTTAAAGTGCTTAATAAGACACCCGTCCACCTAGCCGCTAGAACTCCGTCAAATTAAAATTCGGGAATTTTCAATTCAAAGCACATACCTGTTCAAACATCTTTCCTCACGGTACTAATGCCTTATTTTCTTGTTTGGCAGCGACGATGTAACCTTTGCCCTGAAGGACTCCCCAGATCTTCCTTGGTTGTCCAAGTATCTGTGAAGCTCATCTCTGCAGTGGTCGTGTTTTCCCTCTTCTGCAGAAGAGAACCCTGGAAATACGCAGATCCCATGGTTGATCTCCGAAGAAGCTGATTCGACGGCCGTCGCTGCACCGAATGCATTCCAGTTGCGCACCAGGGTTGTAAGACGCGAAGAAGAAACCTGTACGTCTGGATTTTCACCACATTTGTTGTCAGCTGAGAAACTCGTATGGTAGTATGTTGTTTTCTGTTGCATTGAGTTGCCTTATGTTTAGCTGATCCTACTCTTTGTAACGTGACTGTCTAGAACCTTAAGTTGTTTACTGTAAGAACATTTATGGTTTGTTTGGATAGGAAGGGATGAGAATCAATTATTTCGGATTGGAAGGGATTTTAGTTTAAATTCCGAGTCAATTTGAAATCATCGAGTCGAATCACAATGTATCTAAACAAGCCTAACGGATCTAATCATTCCAATTCCTGATTTCCTGTTAAGACGGATGTTGTTAACCAGTCCGCACCTCTTCAGTCTCAAACCCTTGTGCAAACCATCTCTCTCTCTCTCTCTGCCGAGTCGGCGACTTTCCAAATTTCAGTGTTGACGTTGGCGGCATCGTCTTCCTCCCGCCTGTGTGGAGTCCCGAACCAGGGCAGTGGAGAAGGCCAGCGAACGCGTCACACATGGCAAAAACAAGTGCGACACCACCGATCCCTCACCGCCGTGGCCGCCGAGCCCGCGCCGTCCCGTTCCTCCCCAGGAACCCCCGTCGCTTCCTCCGCCTGCTCGCCACTAACCCAAAAACTGCCGCCCGCCGCCGTAGCCTTATCGCCTCCTCCCCGTCCTCTCCGCCACCCCTCCCGACCTCCAAGAAGCGGAAATATGCAAACCAACCCCAAACCCCTTCTTCCCCACCCCACGAGGTCGAGACACCGAAGAAGCCGAAGCGCGCGGAGGCGGAACACCCGCAGAACGACACGCGAACCCCTGATGCCGCCGCCACCGCCGGGGCCGAGGCCGAGGCCGTGGCCGTGGCCGTGGCGGGCAAGTACTGGGCCCACCGGCACAGCCTCTTCTCCCTGTTCGACCGCGGCGTGCGCATGGACGCCGAGGGCTGGTACTCCGCCACCCCGGAGGCCGTCGCCGCCGCGCAGGCCGCCCGCGCCGCTCCCGCCGGCCTCGTTGTCGACGCCTTCGCCGGCGTCGGCGGCAACTCCATCCAGTTCGCCGCCAGGCACGCGCCACTCAACCCCCTTCCCCCGGCTCTCGGTCTCCGTTTCCCTCCACTCCCGCGCTAATCCCGTCGCGGCATCTCGTCCTCGTTGCAGGGGTTGCTACGTGGTCGCGGTGGAGATCGACCCCCGCAAGGTGGAGCTCGCGGCGCACAACGCGAGGATCTACGGCGTGGAGGATAGGATCGAGTTCGTGGTCGGCGATTTCTTCCGCCTCGCGCCTTTCTTGAAGGTACACATACATATTCAGTCAGTCACTGAACAAGACTGAAAACGTCACACCTTTTTTTTTTCCCGTTAGCATTCTTGTGAAAGTAGATGTAAGCTCGATATGATTAGTGATCGAACTGGGAGCTCTGATTCCTTTACCTTATACCAGTAGGCTGATAATCTCGAGAAAATTGCAATTATAGGACAGCAAACAATGCGCTTCGCAATTATAGGACTCCAAACATCGACTTCGTTAAAATGACCCTTGAAACGTTGGCTTCTTGTTTTCATGACATTTGGTGTATTAAGTCTCTTTCTCATCTAAATACATGTATTTGTTACCCAAAGTGACCCTTTGCCCTTCACCATTACGTATCGTTGATCCATCGATTCATCGCCGCGTTCCCGGCGGTGGCGACCATGGCGGCGGGCGGCCAGCCAGCCGCCACGGCCACACGCCAGCGGCGGCCGGCCGCCAGCCGCGGCCACCACGCCAGCGGCGGCGGCGGCCAGCCAGCGCGGCGGCCAACGGCCACCCATGTCCTTTTAATCTCACAAGGGCAAAAGGGTCACTTTGGGTAACAAATACATGTATTTAGATGAGAAAAGAGACTTAATACACCAAATGTCATGAAAAACAAGAAGCCAACGTTTCAAGGGTCATTTTAACGAAGTCGATGTTTGGAGTCCTATAATTGCGAAGCGCATTGTTTGCTGTCCTATAATTGCAATTTTCTCGATAATCTCTAAGTTGATGCTGGTAGTTTCTGTTTCTTAAAAAAAATGCTGGTAGTTTCTGCATTGTTAGCAAGAATGAGAATATCATTTCAGTTTTCAAACGGTTTGCTGATTGCTGCTGTTGCACCAGGCAGATTTGGTGTTCCTTTCACCACCATGGGGAGGCCCATCGTACAACCAAACGCCAATTTACACCCTAGATATGCTGAAGCCAAAAGACGGGTACGCTCGTCATTGAGTTCCCTTTTGTCCTCACAGAAAGATGGAAAAGAAGAATCAACAACTCAATACAGTTTTCAGCTTTAAAACAGTTCGCATCCTGACACACATTCTAGCTATGGTCATGAAAGTCTGCAGCAAACAAGTAAAAGCATACTGATTTATATCGAGATGACAACGTAATAAACAAAACATAACTTGGATGCATCAATGTAAATTTAACCTATGGCTTTGCATGCAGGTGTGCTATATTCCAAGCTGCTCAGGGAATAGCTCCTAATATCGTCATGTTCTTGCCACGGAATGTGGACATACGCCAAGTAGAGGAACTTAGCTGGCTGTCTTCTCCTCCCTTAGATTTTGAGGTATCTTACTGTTCTTGACTGACCTTTGGTTGCTTGAGCACGTGCCACTGTGCCGCATTTTAAAGGCATCAATCCTTCCAAGTTAAGTTACCCTGACATTCTGTTTTTTTTTTTAGATTGAAGAGAACCACATACAACACAGATTCAAAGGAATTACTGCCTACTTTGGAAATACAGCACGAGGACCAAGTTCATTACCGAAACAGAGATGAAGAACAACCCAGTGAGGTGAAGTTCTTGCTAAGCTCTGTATGCCTTTCCTCCTAGAAATCCAGCAGCGAGAAAATCTAACGAAACCCCAAAAATCTTCAGGTGACTTTCGTTCTAGCATATTCGATTAACATTTGTTTTGTCAGAGTTGCCGGTGCCCGGCTGGGCCTGGTGTTGCCGTACCTTAAACTTTCAGAATGCTAAAAATGGTCCTCACTGCACGAGCTACACTGCGGACTCGTATTACGGGGAATTTTTAGTAGATACACCGCTTTTTCGTCGCGTATTTGCGGATCTGACCATGGCGACAGTGTATTTACAGATTTGGCACAGGTGGCGCACGGCCATCGTGCGCCAACACTAGATATCACGGCATATGGTGTGCCGCCGTGTGCCTGCCACCCCAGCCCCTGCCGCTGGCGCACGGTGGGCATGCGCCAGCTCTTGGCGTATGCCCACCATGGGCCAGCCAATAGTACGTCAATTAGCTAGGGTTAGTTAGGTTAGTTAATTAGTTAGGTTGGTTAGTTTTAGACTGAAATTTAGAGGAATTTTAAAATATAGAAAATGAATTCAAAAAATTATAAAATTTTTGTGGAGCCTCTGAACACTGTGTATTTGTTTGTGTAAATTTTCCATAATTTTATTCGTTCAGAATTGTTATCGCTATTTCGTATAAGTGTCATGTTCGTATGAATCAATAAATATAGAAAATGAGCTCAAAAAATCATGAATTTTATTTTGAAGGGTTATCACACAGTGAACTTGATTGTGTAATGTTTCGGCAATTTTATATGTGTTCTGGTATTGTCTAAAAAATTTAGGATTTAGGTTGCGAAAATTTCGATTTTAGGTTTTAGAAATTAGGGTTTTATGATTTCATGTGACTTGGAATGTATAGAAAAAAGCTGCATTGGAACTCCATTGGAGATGTCGATGTACAACATGACGTTGGAGTACACACGTAATAGCCAAAATACGCGTACAAATTTGCCATAATTTTATTCGTTCAGAATTTTTCTCGCAACATCCTCCCGAATCACGCCCCTCCTCCGACCTTCCCTCTCGCCCACCACATCCGCCACGCACCCGGACTGTTCTGCGGAGAATTAAAAAACCTCGCGGTGGCCATCTTTCCCCCTGTCCCTCCTCCCTCCTTTGCACATCTGTCGTCTCGTTCAGAAATTTCGGCGCCAACGCTTACGGAATTCTCGGCGCCAATGCCGCGACTCCTCCTTCGCTCGGCTATAAATACCGAACTCTAGCACTTACTCTTCGCTCATCTCATTTGAGTTTCGATTCTCGTTCTTGCGCTCGTCGCTGAGAACTCAAAGAACGTAACATAATTACTTTTATTGGGAGGTTAACTGTTTTCTTGTTTCTCGTCGCTCGACGCTCGACCTTGATTGATTACTTTCCTCCGAAGGGCGGGTAATTTGTTGGATGCTTTTGCTGTTATTACCATAGTCGTAATTAGTCAGTCTTAGTGAGCTAGTCATAATTAGATAGTTTAGGGGCAATTAATTAGTCGTAATTAGTTTCACTAGTAATGAATTAGTTTAGTGGTAATTAATTAGTCGTAATTAGTTTAGTAGTCATCATCACGGCATATTAAGTAAGTGAAAATGAAGTACCGATAATTTTTTAGTGGTAATTAGTCAATCGTAATTAGTTAGTTTAGAGGTAATTAATTAGTCATAATTAGTTAGTTCACCAGTAATGAATTAGTTTAGTTATAATTAGTTTAGTAGTCATCATTACAACATATTGAATAAGTGGAAATGAAGTACTGGTAATTTTTTAGTGGTAATTAATAAGTCGTAATCAGTTGTTTGCAGAAATGATTAGTGGAAATGAACTACCAGTAATTTATGTAGTGATAATTAATCAGTCGTAATTAGTTAAGTAGGAATTAGTTAGGCATAACTCATTCGTAATTATTTAGTGGTTGTTGTGTCTTTAGGTATTTTCGAAGATGCAAGACTTGTTTGTGTTTTACGGCAATGGTCTCGTATGGGTCGGACCCGATGGGTTGGACCTGTTGAGATACCAGTACAAGGTGGTTCGGGCGGAGGGACTCCACGCGATGAATATTCACGAGCTGCGAAGCTGCATCTGGAGAGAGTTCGTCACGGAGCCAACGACGAAGAAAGTTGCGATCGAGGCGATCACCTGCACGAATTATATGTGGGAGCTCGTCAAGGTGAATGGAGGCATAGCATGGAGGCAGTACATGGAGATTGTCTTCCAGCCTGAGGTGGCCATTCACGGGAAGCCTATGGTGTACGTGAATTTCGTACGTAGGGCGCGGGAAAACCCTGATGATGCAGGGGCCTCTACAAGCTTAGCCCGAGTCTGAAGATGGCAGCACGGAATGTGCTGCCTCGGAGGTCATCGTTTTCCTCATTGAGATTGTCAACCCGCGCTTCCAACTGAAAGATTCGGTTCCACAATATGTCTATGTACATCACAACATGTCGTTCATGGGGAGGATCAATCTAGCGGGCAAAGTCGTATTTCGCCATCTGCTAGAAAGGAGGGTTAACATGGAAGCTCTATTAGCAGTAACATAAAGCAAATAATTTGCTAATTGTACCCCAGATTGCGGGAACCGGAAGAAATGTCGTCCGCCATCGAAAGGGCCGGCCAAGACCTGCGCGACAGCGTCCTCCCTGTGTCCGCATTTTGGCCATACCCGTTGAGCACGCTTGTTCGGCATCAACCAGTAGTTAGGGCCGAAGTCCTCCCTCCTTTCGAGGGGAAGGTCTTGCTTCGGCGACCCCGGTTGGACTGGTCCCTCGGCGTCTACCATGGTATGTTACTGTACGACGGAGAAGGTTCTTCTTCCTACGGCTTGGAGGGTCGAGTGGTCCTACTTTCGGAGCGTGGGGCGTGCATTTTATAGCCCGCGGGGGAGGCTAATAAAGCGGGTAATGTGTTAGCTTGGAGCTTTGCGCGGTGACAAGACCATACAGGGCTACTTTGTGCAGTGACAAGACCAAACGACGCAGTTTTGCGTAGTGACAAGACCAAAGGAGACAACCTTGCGTAGTGACAAGACCAGACGGGACAGCTTACGTAGTGACAAGACCAAATGGGGCAACTTTGTGCAGTGACAAGACCAAAGAAGACAGCCCTGCGCAGTGACAAGACCAGACGGGGCAGTTTTGCGTAGTGACAAGACCAGACGGGACAACTTTGCGCAGTGGCAAGACCAAACGAGACAGCTTTTTTCAGCGAGAAGGCAACACTATGCCAACAACTTTTCATAATGACGAGGCAACACTATGTCTCGCATGCTACTTACATGAAATTAAGTACACTATGCCAACCCTTTGGCTTATAAAAGGAGGTGGAAGAGATCTTGGAGAGGACACTACACAATCAAACCTAACGCTACACTATAGCACTACAACAACATACGACGATCACAAAATGTTATTCCGAGTCTAACAGATAGTTTTCGAGAAGTAGGGAAAAGTATAGCATATTTGGAATATCTCACAATCTCCTCTAGACCGCAAATATACCTTGTTGTCAAGACACGTATATCACCAAAATATAACCCAGCAAATCTCAAAGACATTCCAAGTTACATGAAATCATGAAATCCTAATTTCCGTAACCTAAAATCCAAATTCTCGCGACCTAAATCCTAAATTTTTGAGACAATATTAGAACACATATAAAATTGTTGAAATATTACACAATCAAATCCACTACGTAAGGACCCTTCAAAATAAAATTAATAATTTTTGGAGCTCATTTTCTATATTTACTGATTCATACGAACATGACACTTATACGAAATAGCGATAACAATTCTGAACGAATAAAATTATGAAAAATTTACACAAACAAGTACACGGTGTCGGGAGGCTCCACAAAAAAAAATCATAATTCTTTGGACACATTTGCTATATTTTAAATTTCCTTCAAATTTCAGCCTAAAACTAACCTATTCACTAATTAACTAATTAACCTACACTAACTAACCTACTGTGTGTGTGGCACATGGTGGGCATGCGTTAAGGGGCTGGCGTATGGCCACCATGCGCCAGCGGGCTGAGGTGGCGCAGGTCAAGTGAGGTGGCAGGCACGCGTCGGCTGCAGCGGCCATCATATCCAGCTCTAGCGCACATCCACCGTGCGCCAGCGGGGACATTTTTTCAAATACAAGATCCCCGTGGTCAGATCCGCAAATACGAGATCAAAACGCGCCGTATCTGCCAAAAATTCTATTACGGGCATGCCAGTATACCACGTACGTACCGCACGTGCAAGGCATACGTGCAGGTCGGTCGTGGGCGACATCGGCAGCCGCTCCGCGCTCATAGCCAACCGTGGCCGGTGGCCTTTCCGCGCTCTCCCTCGATCCTTGCTGATCCCGTCGTGCCCTCACGAGGTCGCGGGCCACTCATGTACGCACGTACACCTGACATGCAAGTTTACAACTACTCGCTAAATACCCAATACCCGTACTTTGCTACGGATAAAAAATATCATAATACCCCAGCGTGTTGAGTTGATATTGGTAGGTTTGGTCTGCTCTACGCCCTTGGCTCTGCTTCCTTGTCGATCAAGCTCCGACAAAGCTGGTGTTGTGTCTATGACATCGTGCTCGGTCTACACCCTTAGCTCTGTCGCCGACCCTAGCCAAGCTTTGATGTGACCCACATCGTAATTTTTGTATTGAAGATGGTTTGTTTGTTAGGCTATTGTTTTTTGTTTTTCTTAAGACATTTGTTAGGATGTGGATTTTATTTGTTGGTATACGGTTTTTCTAAAAAAAAATTCGTTGGAGATTTTCTAAGGAGGTGGGGGGGGGGGGTGGGGTTTGGAGTAGAGGAGATGGATGCACCATCACTACTAACTCCTTTTATATTAGTATTAGTAAAGATAACAATATATTTATCCGGTCGTGAGGTTGCTTTCTACGATTCCATCTGTCCTATGTCGGCGTCGTGAGGTCAGCAGAGAAGAAGCTCAGTTTCTTGGAGGTCTTTGAATGAAGTTATGTGTTGCCAAGACGCTTCTCTTTGGTGACAAGCTAATTCTTTGATGTAGTTCACAGCGTTTACAATAATTGGTTAGATCGTGTGAATTTTAGATGAGAAGTCAGGCTCTGGTTTTCTGATTCCGAAATATTTTAGGTGACCCACCAACCTTCCGTACCAACTCGTAGGGGCGGAGCTTTGGGTGGTGCCCGGTATGCACTGGTACATTCAAAAAATTCAAAAATATGTATAAAGTATATAGATATTATGGTCAAATTGTTGGTTCTATTGAAACTAGATAAATATTATTGTACAATACTTTAGACTTGTGTAAAGCGTGTACCCCCATTGAAAGTTTTCAAGCTCCGCCACTGCCAACTTGAGTACACGACCATGTTGCCCTCCTCCTCTGCACCATCCACCATCGACAAGCACCGCAGCATGCAGTGGCCTCCTCGCCCTAGCCGAGGTCTACAAGGCAGGCTAGTGCTGCCGTGGCTCCAAGAAGCAACTACTCTAGATCTGGCTCGTGCAGAGGACATTGTAGAGCTTTGTCTCGTCATCGTCGAGAAGGTGAAAGCACTGCTGCCGGTGGTGGTGGTGGCTTTGTGGCCGCCGCGTGGAGAAGCCGACGAGGTCTCACCGCTGCACACCCATCGCCCGCCTGCGCAGATGGTCAACGCCAGTATTGAAGAAGAGAGGTGAGAGGGCCGCAGACGTCAGACTTGACGGTAAAACGGTTCAAATTGATAACCGATAAAAAAAAACCCTAACAGTGACATGTTTCGGTGATATTAAAGTGCATTAGATTCTTTGAGTGTTACTCTCTCCGTTTTGCTATATTTATCTATATCTCACCATACGTGTAGACTAAGAAAATACTAAATCTAAGAAATACTTAATGAGAAATGACCATACATGCCACTGTTAAGTGATATAGCATAACCACTAAATCTCCTCCAAACAATTTAAATAGGGATAGCGAGAAAAATTGCAATTACTACACTATAGATTTCCTTCGATGGAGAAATACATTGAAACGGATACTCCCGAGGCCATAAAAAATATAGCGAAACAGGGGAGTATATAGCAAAAGGTGCGATGGTATAGAACCAATCTATTATCTTATTAAAACAGAGTCAAAAGAAGCCACCACGTTCGCTCTCAAAGGCTAGAAATTCCCACGTTAATCATTGAAAAAAGATAAAGATTTACACTGTCGATCCTGGTGAATCCAGATTATAATGGTCTAGATTAAAAGAAACAATCAATGTCAATTAGATTAAAGCTGAAATTCAGAATAAAAAATAAAATAAAATTAGATTTTCATACGAATTCCTAAGTAAAAGAGTCCATGTCAAGTATAATAAAACTTAAATTTGGAATAAAAAATAAAATAAATTAGCAATTTGATTTCCATACGAATTCATAAGTAAAATCCGTAAATAATTATAATTTAGAAAAAAACAAAAATTTAAAAATAGATTTGTATACTAAATAAAAAAACTAAAATTCAGAATAAAAAATTAAATTAATTTAACAATTTGATTTTGATACAAATTCTAATAATTATAATTCAGATTATCAAAGCAGAGTCAAAACAAGCCATTACGTTCGCTCTCAAGGGCTACAAATTTCCACGTTAATCGGTGGAAAAAGAGAAAGATCTCACCGTCGATCGTGGTGGGTTCAGATTATAACAGTCTAGATCTAAAAGAGTCCATGTCAACTATAATAAAAACTAAATTTTGGAATAAAAATAAAATAAAATTAGCGATTTTATTTTCATACAAATTCCCAAGTAAAAGAGTCTATGTTAAGTACAACAAAACTAAAAGTCAGCATAAAATTAAAATAAAATTAGCAATTTGATCTTTATACAAATTTCTAAGTAAAATATGTAAATAGTTATAACCAAAAATAAAATAATAAAAACAAATTGGCAATTATATTTGTATACGAAATGCATACAAAAAATAACTAACACTCAGAACAAAAATAAAATAAAATTAGCAAGTTTATTTCAATACGAATTTCAAAGTAAAATCCCTAAATAATTGTAATTCAGAATAAACATTAAAGAAAAATAACAACTAGATTCGTATACGAATTCCAAGAAAAAAGAACAGAATTTCAGAATAAAAAATAAAAGAAAAAAATTGTAATTTGGTTTCCATATGAATTCCAAAATAAATCCCTAAATATCTAAATTTTGGAATAAATTAAATAAATTTAGCAATTTGATTTGTATACGAACTCCAATGAAAATAACTGAAATGTTGAATAAAAATAAAAGTTATAACGAGGATATCACGAATAGTGTTGGAGGAGGCACATAATAAGCCATCATGTTCGCTCTCAATGTCACGTGTTTTTATTGTTGCTTCCTATAGAATAAAAAAATAACTGAAATTTTGAATAAAAATAAAGGTTACAACAAGAATAACACAAATAGTATCGGTGGAGACCACGAAGGAGTGCAATGGCATCGATATGTCATGCAAAAATATATTGACCAACGGGGAAGCGAACAACCGAGGTGTTAGCGACGAAGATGAGAACAATGTCGTGATGCTCACATTCGCCATTCAATGAGGACAATATCGTGTTGCTCGCCTGAGCCATAGTAGAGAAAGTCCAGAGTTGAATGAGCCAAGGGTCGCGATGACAAGTGGTGAGCATCGACGTCGTTGAAAAAGTTAGTGGTAAAAAAAGCTCAATAATGGGGAAGCCCTGGTAGAGAGGAGATGCGACGTTGTATTGAAGACGAGCTATTCGCAATATAGAGCCACCGGGTAGTTAGAAACGTGCTATCACTGGTGAGAGACACGACGTCACCAGTGATGGCGAATTTTTTTCCATATCATTAGACAACGACTAAAGCATACATGCTGGTATCAGTGAATATAGGTCGATGTAGTGAGGAAGCCACATCGTTAAGTCGGTCAACGTCGAAGAATGGAGCGACCAACACGAGAGAAGATGGTATCAAATATGTATAACATCATGCATGCGTATATACATACATGCATCCATACGAATAGAGGCACACACATACCGAGGTAGAGGAGCAAAAAGCTTGGAGTAGAGATGGCGCAGTCGTAGAGAATATGCTTGGTGTCATCGAAAAGAGTGTGACGTGTTCCCAACTGAGATCGGCGACGGTTGTATGTGTATGAGTGTTGATGTTGTAACGGTTAGCATTAAGTAATAATTGGGGAGATCTAGAAGATAACTACGTGATAAAAATATTACATTGAAAGAGGTAGCATCTGAGAGGGATTGATCAAAATTTGGACTTATTGTTGGAGGTTGAAACAAAAAAATTGTGACGTCGAGAAGAGATAAAGGATACACGGTTCAGTGGGGCAGCCAGCATGTGAGAGAATACACACGGTTCGATGTATGCATGAGTAAGATACTCTAATACAATGTAAACTAATAAGATAATTTATCGCACGTATAATCAACATATTGTTTGATATTAAATAGAAATACATCTGCATGCATACAATTTGCAACAAAGTAACTAATAGAGTAAGAATAGGGGCATGCACCTACATGATCTATGTACGAAGGAGAGTGATTAGTTTCTAAAACCCCAACATCTTATTATGTTCAATATTTTTGTTCCATCAAAGCCCACACTTCAATTACATTTTTTAGATTGTGTTTTCCTTTGAGTTTCTATTGTCATTTCCGATGTTTAGGATATCTTAAAATCTAAATAACCTATGAGATATATAAATATATTCTAATATATTTATACAAATTTTAAAATAAATTTAGCCACACGAAAATACGCGGACGACCTTCGGGTTTTTTTTTTTTTTTTTTAAGACGGTAGTCTAATCTGAATCTGATCCGTGCTTGCACATGTAACAGCTAGCAGACGGCGCTATCGACGACCTCCTCGTTCATTCATCCATGATGACGGTAATCATTAAAAGGGCGCCTCAATCATGTAGTACAGTAACTGGCGTGCACCAACTGCCATGACGGGATATCTGATGTGACAGCCGGACCCACACCAACAGCGTCTCAGGGGTCCCCACGCGGGCCCAGAATGTCTGGAGGGTATGTGTGAGGTGGTTCAGAATTCACTATCTTACGTCACCATTCCAGCAAAAGAGTAAACCGAGACACGAGAGAGAGTAGAGAAGGGAGGCAGTGACGATTGTGAGGGCAAAATGAACATTCAAGAAAGTGAAATATGTGTCTGCCCATAATAGCTAGCTATCTATGTAGATCTTTAAAGTTAAAATTCAATATGGCTACCTATCCGGATCTTTAATGTTGAAATTCGATATTTTGAGTTAAAAGTTTAATTTTTTAGATAAAAGTGGGATTAATTTTCTACTGATGTCCATCATTCCCACAATGCTAAAGGGATTAATTTCTCTTTTTTGCTAACTTTTTCTTCCATTCTTCTTATGAAAGAATATATGTAGGCTACACTAGTGCAGATTAAAATTTTCTACCGCGAAAATCAGGAAACCAAGCGAGGAAGAGATCATAGATCGTTATCATTAGACGGGCTGCAACGAAAGTAGAGTTGAAGTGGCCGGTTCAATGTAGCGAGTGCCAGTGTAGTGGAAGTAGTCGATTGTCCTATAGCTATCCGTCTCCTTGCGATTGACTCGATCAACACCACAGTCGCAACAACGTCTCTACTGAAGTTCACACGTCCAGAGATGAATAAAGAATTCCACGAACAAGTCATCACATGCTTGTTGATCAATATGAAAGACATTTATTCAAGAGACAAAATAACATATTATTAAAAAAACCATAAACATAGAAGCGATATAATCATCTCCACGATCGCCTCTAGCGCATATCACTAACACCTTACACCACGGAAATACTCCTTACACCATCGAAGTACAAGGGTGCAAAAGAAACTCCATGTAGATAATGATGATTGAATAAACCCAGAAAAAACAAACAAACGCGAGAACTGATTGAGCCAGTCATGCCAATATCCTACTGCTACCTCACAAATGAACAACACACCTCAGGACAAGGAGGTCTCAGCGAGCTCCCCTCCATTGCTCCCCTCCCCACCTCCCTCGTCTCCTCCTCCTCCACTGCCCTCTTGCCGTTGCAACGCCATGAGGGATCTCATACTCTCATCTTGACCTCCACAAAGAGGCAAACGAGGCGGTGGCACACACGAGCACTAAAAATGCTCTTCTTGTGCCTCTCTGCCGCTGCCCCTGTGCGCTTTCCTCTGCTCTCGATTCTCAAGTGAGAGGAGACGATATCTTCACTGCTCCCTCTCCAGATGAAGGACGAAAAGATGGGGAAAATCAGAAGCAATTTGACATGAAGAAGAGCATGCTTCGGGAACAAAAGATCGTAGTACAAGAACTTCTCATCCCAACTCTCTCTCTCTCTCTCTCTGCACTTTCTCTGTCTAGTCCTCACGGTTTGGCTCTGTCAGTATCACCCGGTCTGAAATAAGATCCGCGACAACACCGGCTATCTGGTAATGACCACGATGCCCCTCGAGTTACGGTCCTCTGCAATAATTAAGCGAGTTTATCCCAGGGGTAAAATGGTCACAGCAGCATCGGAAGGCGTGCTCCGGCTTTCACGTGTCGGCCGTGGGGAGCACGAGCGGCTCGATGAGGGAAGTGCATGGCCCCACATGTCGGCCTCTCAGGCCGAGCTATGCTTACCTTTTCTGATCTAAATCGCCTACGTCAGCTGAAGATCAACCTAAGACCATCCAACGCACAGTAGCTTAGGACGAGCTCCCAGCATCTGAAACAAAGCAGCCTACGACCGAAATGGACGGGAGGTTTCAATGCAAATGAACTACGGCGCATGATATTAGAAAGCGGTATTCAATGGATGCAACGTTTTTTTTTTTTGCCATAGCAAATGTTCCACTGTTGCTACAGTATTTTTTGCAAATGTTCCACTATTGCTACAGTATCCTACAACACAATACTGTTTATGTACGCACAGAAAACGGATCTTTTCTTTGGGATTTCCGGATCCATGCTTTTTGCAAATTGCAAACGAGTATGGATAGGAAAAAAAGGACATTTTCAGATAGATACCAGCAGGGTATTGTCAGTTGTTACCTTCTCCGATCTACGTTGAGTTACGACACACTCCAGCTAGCGTGGTAGCCTGGTAAGTAGCATAGAACATAGATGGAGCAAGAGGATGCGGTACGCTCGATCGTATGAACCAACGGGACAAGGACAACTATTGCATTTTGTCATAGTTGGTGGGACACTGTATACAATACAATTTCCACGTAGCATTGAAGGAGCGGGGACATACACTTTCCCACTAATGTGTCTGTGTACTTTGATTAAATGAAATATTGTGTTGATACTAGGGATCAAACCCGTGTGGATGGAATGAACACCCTCGCTCCTACTACCAAGCCACTGGCCCGTCCTTAAATAGGAAGTCTTATGATAGTAACTAATGAGTCACACATGGTTAGACCCTCCAAAATTGTGTTTATACAAAGCATGTGTGATAATTTGGTCCATGCAGTCTCTTAAGTCAGTTGGTTAACACCATGGATGATGAGCTAGCCAATCCGAGTTTTAATTCTTCCTTCTTAAATACGTTTGTGTGGGAGGAATATGTCTTATCTCTCCACATCAGCGGTTTTTTTTTTTTAATTTGGCCCACGTTGCAAGCAAATATGGACCTAGACAGACAAGCACGAGATCAACAGGTTCTTTGCAAACCCACTTAGTCTGTTACTGCAGCTGCCTTCTTTCACATACATCATCGCTACGGGATCGTGCCATCTGTGCGTAACTTCTCAAACGGTCAAACCCATGCATTTATTTACCATCTTTCAGCTTTGGAGCACGCATAGGGGTGCAAAATAGAGTGAATAATTTTCGTCCAATCGATCGAAGGCTTTTGGAGCAAGGGGGAAATAGATATCCAACACTATCTAATAATATCCAACTCCGAGAGAAGAAAAAAATACAAAATAAAATACGGAATAAATGATAATCATCTGTATCCGTTGTGATTGCACCGTTACTTACCCACGTGGTCCACATGGGGTACCTCGCTATGACCAGCACCACCAGTGCACCACTGTCCACGCTGTCGTCCACAGGCCACAGCGTACGGAGACCCACATATCAGTCCCAAATACCAGACGACCGGCCCCACCTGCCATGGAAGTAGGGACCAGGAGCAACAGATTCAATCGCCAGTTGTCGACCTTGGAGGATTTCTTTCCCTTTTATCTTAATCTGGAATGTCCTATCCCATTGGATGGCACAGAAGTAACAAAGATTGAGCTTTAGAGCGGCGAACGACGGAAAATAATCTTATAGGATCTGGTTCACAATTTTATCAATGTAGAACTATTTCACTGTGTGATACG
This sequence comes from Ampelocalamus luodianensis, assembly GCA_036346255.1. Classification (NCBI taxonomy): domain Eukaryota; kingdom Viridiplantae; phylum Streptophyta; class Magnoliopsida; order Poales; family Poaceae; genus Ampelocalamus; species Ampelocalamus luodianensis. Next base: position 6,707,755 of record CM070628.1, read on the forward strand.
TGTTTTTTTCTTCACGAATCTCAAAGCATGACATGCTAGTTTTCAGTATTTAATTCGTGAAAATTCACATCAGTGATTTATTAAGCTGTGCGCTTTGAGATTCGTGAAAAGACACGTGTCACGCGATGAAATAGGTCTACACTAATGGAACTGTAGACCAGGTCTTATAGAATTATTTTTCGCGAATGACCGTACCAATACAAGTGGGCTGATCCATGGACCCATTTCACTTAATTTGTGGTTCATTCTGTGCACATAGCCCTTGCATAAATGGCGATCGAAGCGAAATAATTTGGTTGTGTGGGAGTTGGGATGGAGACGAAGGTGAAGGCCGACGGATGGATTCTTCGTGCACATGTAAACATTCAAAATTCGACTAAATCTCCCAAAATTTCATGCGACAGATGTACATTGGTAATCCAATTTACAGAAGAAAATACAGAAAATTCAGCCTTCCCCTCCGTTTGCTTCTTTTCCCATGGCCTTCTCCCCTCGCCAACGAAAGGAAAATCTTCCTCGTGTTTCCCCAAAAAGAAGCAGCAAGCTCGATCTTTGATCAGAGAATAGAAGACCCAGAGACCCCAAAAAATCATATGTATTTACTACAGTACACATCACAAGTTCTTGAAGGTGTGGGTTCCCCGGTTGTATCCGTAGTAGGAGAGGTACCACCTGACGAACTTCTTGAGCCCCATCTCCAGGCTCGTCGTCGGTTTGTACGCGAGCTGCTCGCGCGCGAGGCTGATGTTGGCGTGCGTGAACGGCACGTCGCCATTGCCGGGCATCTCCACAACGCTCTTCTTGGCCTTCACGCGGAGGTACCTCTCCAGGATGGACACCAGCGTCGGAACCGTCACCGGCGACGTGTTCCCCAGGTTGAAGATCCTGTACGGCGCCGGCCCGCGCTTCTTGCCCCCCGTTCCCGTGCTCCGCCCCGCCGTGTCGAGGGACGCCAGGCAGCCCCGCACGATGTCGTCGATGTAGGTGAAGTCGCGGGCGAGGTCGACGTGGTCCTTGCCGCGGTACACGGTGATGGGTTTACCCTGGAGGATGTTGCGGGTGAAGGAGAAGTAGGCCATGTCCGGGCGGCCCCATGGCCCGTACACGGTGAAGAAGCGTAGCCCGGTGACGGAGAGGCCGTAGATGTGGTTGTACGTGTGGGTGATCTCCTCGCCGGCCTTCTTGGTGGCGGCGTAGAGGGACGCCGGCTGGTCGGTGCGGTGGGCCTCCGAGAAGGGGACCCTGTCGTTGAGGCCGTACACCGACGAGGACGACGCCCAGACGATGGCCGGCTGCGGGTCGGCGTCCTTGCATGCCTCGAGGAGGGAGACGAGGCCGGCGATGTTTGAGTGCACGTACGAGGCCGGGTTCTCCATGGCGTAGCGCACCCCGGCCTGCGCGGCGAGGTGGAGCACATGGGTGAAGGGCACGACGTCGAAGAGCTTGGCGAGGAGGCGGCCGTCGTTGATGTCGCCCTGGACGACGAACACGCCGTGGGAGGCGAGCAGCGCGCGGCGGGCCTTCTTGAGAGAGGGATCGTAGTAGGAGTTGAAGTTGTCGATCCCGACGACGCCGTCGCCGCGCTTGCGCAGCGCGAGCGAGCAGTGCGCGCCCACGAACCCCGCCGCGCCGGTCACCAGCACGGACAGACCGGCGCCCTCCGCCGACCCGGGCGGCCGCCGCGGCGACGCCGACGCCCGGATCTGCCGCTCCCAGTGCAGCCCGCCCCACGACGCCGCGAAGTAGCGCGACGAGGTGTCGACGAAGGAGTGGAAGCTGAGGTAGGACGCCGTCATGGCCACGAGGAAGAGCGCCCACAGGAACATAGTCCCCGTCGACGCGAAGCACCGGTGCAGCTGCCGGCCCATCGCCCCTGACCGCTCGACCTTCACCTTCCCCGGCGTCGACGGGAACAGCTCCTCCTCCAGCACCCGCATCCTCTGCTCATGCAAGCAAACAACGGAGATTCGCGCGCGGGTCACCACCAACAAGTCCTCTCAGATCGCGCTTAGCTGCTCGTCGCAAAGATCGAGTCTTTGCCTCTGCTCCGATCGATCTCTATGCGCAAGCGTCCTTGCTTACCATTCTTCTTTCACAAAAATTCCGTGGAAATGGCATGGCGATGGGTGGAATCGGCTCCTGCTAACGAGGGGAAGGGTTATAAATAGGAGTGGTTTCCATGCAAGTCTTTTGCGTATTCTCGAAAATAAATGGGGTGGTTTTGTGTTTCAGGGCTCGGCGATGTTGATGGGACCCTTGTAATTTAGCTATGTTTATTTTTAGGCTTTCTAGTTCAGTTTGAAGAAAAGAGTGTCATTGTTTGCTTGGCCCGGTTCCAGACTTCCGGCAATGGTGGTTGAAGAAGGGCAAGCACTCGTTTGAGGAAGTTTGAGCAAGGCGCGACTATGCATGCATCGGGAGGAGTCAGATGATCATGCGTCTTGCAAAGAAACGGCGTAGAATTGTGTCTTCTTCCTCCTGGAGTGGTTTGTTGTCGGAATCTGGTATGCATTGTGTGAGAGCTCAGATCAAGATGGGTGAGGAATTTTAGTGTTGATCTCCGATCGAATGACGACGCCAAATACATGATAATAGTGTCAATTGAACTGTAAGGTAGAGAAAATGCATCTGAACAATTCAGTTCAGGTTTGTCGAAGTTACTCGTCCAATGAGCCTTTGGAAAGCTCAGAAGACCACTCGTATTTCAGTGGAACAAAACCGATCCAAAAGAACAGTGAGTGCAGTGTCTTTAGTTAGGGGCTTAATTTTGCCTGCACCTATGTTTGCTTTATGACAATGATCGTGAATTCATGATCATCAAGCCACAAAGGCGCCAACGGCAACGCAACAGAAAGAAAAGCACACGCGATCCTTGTAACAATCCCAATCTTTATACCCGTCATTTCCGTAGTACTTTCCTGCTACTTATGTTGTGCCAGTGCATCATTGGACAGGGCTTGTGCTTATCCAACTTCATCTTATCGTTAACTTTTGCAAACAAAACAAATGGAGGAGACCCTACCACTAGGGATTCCTTTGCTAGTGACACCTTGATTAGCTAGCTGTGCTTTGACTGCATTCAAATAAACGTTCCAAGTAACTACAAAAGGGAAAAAATAAATAAATATTCGAATTAATCCGAGGGGATTTTATTTAACAGTATAATGCGGATGAACACACTCCACACTCACACTACCCAAACACACATACGTATGTGTCCTCTACACACGTTAAGAATTCATAGGAAGACCCAAGGCCTCACAGACTGTGGACATCTGTAGCTCTAAAATCGATGAACAACAGCACAAATCTAGGACTTGAAGCATAGTGAACCCTCGTGGTGGTCTGGATGCACACCCATATCATACATCTAACCATCTGGCCACAGGCGGCCATTGTCCAGCTTCCATCCAATAGGGATCTTTTCATGTGCTCTCTTCCGCAGGTTTGCAAACTTTTGTGCATGCATTCTCTCTTTGATCTATACGCGAGAGATTTGCTGCCTTCTCCTTCGCCGTGGTCCCGCCTGTCATTGTGCGCGTGCGGTCTCAGCTGCTCTGCTTTCCTTCGCGAGCGTTTCTCCGTTTGGTTCTTTCGTGGCGCCTTCGCAGCTAAGCGTCTTCCCCTCCACGTTCCTGCGTACGTGCCGGCGCGTCCCCGGTCCTTGCGCTCGCATCGCTCTCGGCGAGGCGCCACGCATGCGTGTTCACTTGGATGTTCGTTGCCCATGCCCTGCGCCTCGCATCGCCTCCATCGCCTTCTTGCTCCGCTTGTGCATTGTTTCCTCGGTTTGGTCGCCCCATCCACAGCTCGCGCCCCTTCCTCTTCTGTTTTCTGCCGTCACCGCGCAGCCACGCTATCCGCGCCGCCCACGCGCGGCCATGCCGCGGCTGGTTCTCTTCGGGTTCGCCGTCTCCAGTCGCTTCCTGCTGCTGGCTGTCGCCGCAGCCCGCGGTATCCGTGGTTGGGTTTCCCTCGCTCGCTCCGTTTGCGTTTTCGGTCTTCCTCCTCTCAGCATCAGAGCATGCCACCGAAATCCGTGGTTGGGTTTCAGCATCATCCTTCTACTGCTGTTCGGCTTCGCGTCCCGCGCCCCTCGCTTTCTCCCTGTGCTTTTTTCTTTCCCCCTCTCAGCATCAGAGCATAACACCAAGATGTAGGAGGGGGCCCGGTAGTGTTTCCTTTTGCTCTTGCTTCTCTGAGCTTCTTGCGTTCGAACTTTTCTGCATGTTTATCTCTCAGCATGAGCCTTCTACTGCTGTTCGCCACCGTAACCGGGAAATAGGTGCATCAGAGAACCGTCACATCTCGTTGAGAGCATAGTGATTGTTGGACTTCCTCCTCAGGCAGATATCCATGAGCTAGAGAACATCGCACTAGGGAGAAACGATGAAGATGTACAAAAAAACAAGAAATATATTTAGCAACAACTGCTGAATATATAAGCATTTTTCGAAGTATTTTAATCCAGAAATTTGCTAGATAAAACATGAAAATAACTATAACTAAGAACACTATAGTTATACTAGATTCTACAAGAACAGAAGCTAGCATTCCTATCTCAGTGTTCATAACAATAACAGAAAATAAAACTAAGTAAACGACAAACGCGAGATAGGCATACCCAGATCTTTCAGTGGAAGGAGTAGAAGAAGTAGAAGCAGAAGTCTTGGTGAGGTCGTCGTTAGTCATGGCGTAGTGGACGTCGTGGTAGTAGTTGTTCGGTTGATGTAGATGTAGCAGAAACCGTGGATGTTGTGGTAGTAGTCGTGCGGATGTAGCGAAAAGGATGAAGCGGCGATCGCGCGAACGCTCCCCAAAACCTTATTCGTCCTCGCTCGTGCAAGCCTTCGAGGACGGGTTCCGAGGCTCGCTCTCCGGTGCGGCCGTACACGTGCCTCGCCGGATGGAGATCGCGAGACAACGAACAAAGCTGTGATTACGTATTTTGGAAGTGGAAAAACTTGGGAACCGTACTCTCAGTTTCTCTTAAATAGCCAAAAGAAAGGAGTCCAAAGGCCAACAGTTACCATTGATTCAACAGAATCGAAAGGCCAACAGTTGCCATTGATTTGGCAGAATCGAAAAGCCAACAGTTGGAATCCGAAAGACCAAAGGTTGCCATTGATTCGCCATCAGAACTGAAACCTTTTAATAGCCAAAAATAAAGAGACTGAAGACCAAAGGTCACCATCAATTACGAGTCAGTGCATTTCGATTTTCGAATAGATAAAGAAAATCGCGCCGCACTGACACGCTTCGTATCTGTAGCACACGCGCGCCGCCGCACACACACACACACACACACACACGCACGCACCGCACCGGCTCGGCTCGGCACGGCTCGGCGAGGCGAGCGAGCGCGCGTGTGTTGGCTCTTTCCAATTCCACAATAGGGCTACCACGTTCCACCTTATAAAGTGGTGTAACTCCCTTCATCGTCCATATGGGACTAAACAATCATGCACATGCACATGGGCCTTTGAGATTTACCAGAATTAATTAGAATATAATATTTGGGCCTAGCCTGATTAATTCCAACAATCCCCACTGATCCCAATGGCACATGTCGATGCCTTGATCCACGTGATTGTTTTTAATATACCGTTGTTTTGATGGAGACCGGTTAAAGTTGAACATCCACCTAGAATGAAGCTACACTTATCCACAACCGCACAATGGACTAAGCCTTGAATTGTGATTTTGTGTGAATAAGTTTTACTTAAGTCCTTAATCGATACTAGGTGCCAGCATCCCCGCGATTGGAGCATATAAGTCATACTCTGGCCTATTCATGAGCTTCCTAGAAATTACCCTATTTCATAGCTGTGACTAGCGATCGGGCTCATATAGGTGTGTTCTTCCAAGATCGCTCAGAGGATAGCATCTTTGCTTTAACGAGCCACAGAACACATTAAGATAAAAATCAATCGCCATACAGATTTAGGAGAGAATTGCATCTCCAATGGAGTGGGTCTATAAGGTACTCTCCTCTCGGTTAACCAATAGCTTGTTTCGCCAATCCTACTTCACGGATCTCGATCATATAGGATGGGTTACCACTATGGTATAACTCACGTGGGTCTCAAACCCATCTCCTCGATGCATTGTCTATCACATTTCGTGATAAACCCTTTGTGAAGGGATCGCAGATTCTTAGTTGTTTGGATATAATCCAAAGCTATTACTCGGAGTTTCTCATTTTTCGACGGACTTGATCTTCTCTTCACATGTCTTGATGCCTTCATATTATCCTTAGAATCGTTCACTTTGACAATCACGATCGATTGTCACGATTCATCGAATAGCGTGCACGGTTTTCAACCACCGCAAATCCATCAAGAGCTCACAAAGTCATTCGCTTCAACAATGGCGATATCTAATGCCGTGAGTTACGCTTCCATTGTTGACCTCGTTAAGATGGTGCGCTTGCAAGACTTCCATGAAACAGCGCCACCTCCAAGTGTGAAGACATATCCACTTGTGGCCTTAATCTCATCAGCATCAGATATCCAGTTTGAATCGCTATAACCCTCTAGTACCCTAGGGTACCCGGTATAGTGAATGCCATAACTCATATTACCCTTTAGATAGCGCATTACCCTCTCAAGAGCATGCCAATGATCATCTCCCGGATTAGAAACAAACCGGCTTAGTTTGCTCACAAAGCGAGATGTCGAACACGTACCGCTAGCTAAATACATAAGTGAACCAATTATCTGAGAATATCTCAATTGGTCTCTGGCTATTCTCCGATTCTTCCTAAGCAACACGCTAGGATCATAAGGTGTTGGAGAAGGTTTGCAGTCGCTATAACCAAAACGACTCAGAACCTTTTCCACATAATGAGATTGCAACAATGTAATTCCACCATCATCACCTCTCAACAGCTTGATGTTCAAGATAACATCAGCTACTCCTAGATCTTTCATCTCAAAATTCTGAGACAAGAAATTCTTGACCTCCTTAATCACATTAAGGTTGGTCCCAAAGATCAGTATGTCATCAACATACAGACATAGAATGACTCCCTCGCCCCCACCATGGCGATAATACACACATCTGTCAGCTTCATTCACAATAAAGCCTGCAGATGTTAAGGTTCTGTCGAACTTTTCATGCCACTGCTTAGGTGCTTGTTTAAGACCATACAAAGATTTCAACAACTTGCACACCTTTCCTTCTTGACCATTTACTACAAATCCATCTGGCTGTTCCATGTAAATTTCCTCGTCCAACTCTCCATTTAGAAAAGCCGTCTTAACGTCCATCTGATGAACGAGAAGACCGTGTGAGGCAGCCAGAGATAGTAGTACTCGAATAGTGGTCAATCTAGCCACAGGTGAATAAGTATCAAAGAAATCTTCGCCTTCCTTTTGGGTATAACCCTTGGCCACAAGCCGTGCCTTATACTTCTCGATAGTACCATCGAGCCTAAGCTTCTTTTGAACACCCACTTACATCCTACAGGTTTACAACCATAGGGACTCGGTGATCTCCCAAGTTCCATTAGAGATAATGGAATCCATTTCACTACTGATGACTTCCTTCCGAAGATTCGCATCCGGAGAAGCATACGCCTAAATGGTACTTGGAGTATCATCCACAAGGTACACAATGAAATCAGACCAAAAGACTTTGCAGTCCTTTGTCTTTTACTCTTCCTCGAGTTTCATTGTCTTCCTCCTCAGAATTTGCTCGTGGGTTTGCTCAAAATATTCCATTGGAATGGCAGTTCAGGAGTTGTATCGGGCTCTGACTCGATGAATTAGTCATATCTTTCATTGGAAAAATATCTTCAAAAATGTAGCATCTCTGGACTCCATAATTGTACCGACAAGCACGTCGGTACTCCATTTCACCACTAGAAATCTATATCCAACGCTATGGTGAGCATAGCCTAGAAAGACGCAATCCACGTTTTGGTCCAAGCTTACGCTTTTGGAAATTGGCACGTTGACTTTCGCCAAACAACCCCAAGTGCGCAAGTATGAAAGTGATAGTCTTTTCTTTTCCCATTGTTCAAATGGAGTTATCTCTTTATTCTTTGTGGGAACCCTATTTAGGACATGACATGAAGTCAATATAGCCTCCCCACCATGCCTTGGAAAGACCAGCGTGTCTAACATGGCGTTAACCAAATCAGTTAGAGTACGGTTCTTTCTTTCGGCAACCCCATTTGACTGGGGTGAATAGGGAGGCGTCCTCTCATGGATTATACCATGTTCCTCACAGAATAAATTGAACTCATTAGAAAAGTACTCGCCGCCACGATCAGACCTAACCCTTTGATTTTCTTTTCAAGTTGGTTCTCGGCTTACGCCTTATAGATTTTAAAGTAGTGAAAAGCTTCATCTTTAGTTTTAAAAGATACACATAGCGAGAACCTAGTGGAGTCATCAATCAAAGTCATGAAATATCTCTTACCACCTTTTGTCAATACACCATTCATCTCGCATGATCCGAATGTATGAGTTCTAATGGTGCCAAGTTTCTTTCCTCCGCGGCCTTGTGAGGCTTACGAGGTGCTTTGATTGCACACAAACTTGACACTTAGAGCCTTTGGCAAAGATGAATTTCGGATTAACTCTAAATCAAGCTAACAGCGTCATGCAACCAAAATTTATGTGACAAAGTCGTGAATGCCAAATAGTAGTCTCATTACCACTGAAAATATGGTTCACAACATTAGTACATAAATCGAAAGAGATAGGCGGAACAAGCCTCCGCACACATAGCCTTTACCAACAAATTGTCCACACTTGGACATTACAAATTTATTGGATTCAAATACGGTCTAAAGCCATCTCTACAAAGAAGAGATCCGCTCACGAGATTCTTATTGATAGATGGCACATGATGCACGTTCTTGCTTGCACAATCTTCCCGAAGTAAACTTGGATCGACCGTGCCAACACCATGAACAATGGCATGTGACCCGTTCCCCATTAGAACGGTGAATCCCGAGTGACTGGTAAGAAGAAAACAATGAAATATCGGCACACACATGTATATTAGCACGGTGTCTATCCACCAATCCAGATTGACATACGGAAAGAACGATTGGTAAATTACCATACCCCGATGTTCCGTCTCAAGAGTACCAATAACAACATTAGCGGACTTAGAATTCGCCCTTGCTCGATTCTTCCCACCCTTGCGTTGATCGCAATCCTTGGCCCAATGACCATGTTCGCACACACAAAGCAAGGACTATCCTTTGTGTTCTTCTTCTTCTTCTTGAAGCTAGTTGTTTGTGCGATCTTGTTCTTGCCTTTGAACTTTTGAGCTTGGCCATTCTTTTTCTGTACCACATTGGCACTAGAATGTCCCTCATTACCTCTGATGTGTGTATCTTTTGCCCTCGCCTTCTCTTCAACATCAAGAGACCCGATGAGATTTTCAACAGAAAACTCTTGTCTCTTGTGTTTCAGGGAAGTAGCAAAATTCCTCCAAGAATGAGGAAGCTTGGCAATAATGCCTCCCGCGACAAACTTGTCCGGTAACACACATTTGAAATGCTCTAGTTCTTTGGCCATGGATTGTATCTCATGAGCCTGCTCAACTACAGAACGGCCATCAACCATTCTATAGTCATGGTATTGCTCCATAAGATACAATTCATCGCTCGCATCCAAAACCCCAAATTTGGCCTCGAGTGCATCCCACATCTCTTTCCCATTTGTGATCACCATGTATGCATCAACTAACTTCTCACCAAGAACACTAACCACGGCACCTTTAAAAGGTTATCGTGACCTCGAACGCTTGCTCTGTTCAGAGTAAGTGTTCCTTCAGCTTGCCTTTGCCACATGGAAAACGTTCATGGCGAGTTAGCGAGTACCATCTTGGTGCGCCACCTCTTGTAATTCGCACCATCAATTCATGGGGTTTGAGCGCAGAAAGCCGATTGTCGAAAAATGCCTAAAATAAGGTTTTTGAATTCTTGAATATATAAGCATTTTTCAAGTATTTTAATCCGAAATTTGCTAGATAAAACATGAAAATAACTATAACTAAGAACACTATAGTTATACTAGATTCTACAAGAACGAAGCTAGCATTCCTATCTCGATGTTCATAACAATAATGAGAAAAATAAAACTAAGTAAACGACAAACGCGAGATAGGCATACCCGGATCTTTCGGTGGAAGGAGTAGAAGAAGTAGAAGCAGAGTCTTGGTGAGGTCGTCGTTAGTCATGGCGTAGTGGACGTCGTGGTAGTAGTTGTTCGGTTGATGTAGATGTAGCAGAAACTTCGTGGATGTTGTGGTAGTAGTCGTGCGGATGTAGCGAAAAGGATGAAGCGGCGATCGCGCGAACGCTCCCAAAACCTTATTCGTCCTCGCCGTGCAAGCCTTCGAGGACGGGGTTCCGAGGCTCGCTCTCCCGGTGCGACCGTACACGTGCCTCGCCGGGATGGAGATCGCCAGAGACAACGAACAAACTGTGATTCTGTAGACTGAAGACCAAAGGTCACCATCAATTACGAGTCAGTGCATTTCGATTTTCGAATAGATAAAGAAAATCGCGCCCGCACCTGACACGCCTGTGTACGCACGCACGGCACGGCACGGCTCGGCGAGGCGAGGCGAGCGAGCGCGCGCGTGTGTTGGTTCTTTCCAATTCCACAATAGGGCTACCACGTTCCACCTTATAAAGTGGTGTAACTCCCCTTCATCTGTCCATATGGGACTAAACAGTCATGCATATGCACATGGGCCTTTGAGATTTACCAGGAATTAATTAGAATATAATATTTGGGCCTAGCCCAGATTAATTCCAACAACAACCACCACCGAGTCCATGCCATATCAAATTTGGAACCTCAGGTTATTACTCACCTGACCTATTGTTGCATGTTCTTTACTCTGATGAGTAAAATACATTCGGGTAGGGACCTCCCCTGTTGTACACATTCTGATGCACATCGATGATGCCTGACTACACTTACATTTTCGTGACACTTAAACAAAATTGCTCAATGCCAATGACTCACGATACAAGATATCTAATAATTTGCTCTGCCTGTACTCAAAACTTTCGAAACCGACCTATTCTTCGTCCAGCCAACGCTTATCACTGCAGTGCCAAACATCCTATATCTATCAGACGGGCGCAGCATCACGCACGTACCCATCTAGTTGAACTGAAAGTGGACTGTATCCATGTGATCGATGTTATCGCCAATCAGGTTTGTAATATCCACAGATGGTCCCGTAGAGAGGAACAAAAAGGTTCGGAACCTTCACAAATGTAGCTAGCTGAAGATGCTGCAAGAATAGGTGCCATGGGCAGATCTGCCAGTTCGGATGGTACGAACTAGGAACGAATGCGTAGTTGTACCCATAGGGCCATGGCCCCTTGCAAGGGATCGTAAATTATCGAGTTCATTTGGTGGGTTGGGCTGTCCCAAACCAGGCATATGGTATCCCGCGCCGGCAAATGGCCGGTGAGCCATGTACCATGGGTTCAGCCCACGCAGCAGCCTGTGCTCGTGGTAGGCTTTCTCCGCCATGACGTGTAGCCATGGCCCATGGGGTCGTCGAGCTCGCGGTTAGAGTGGCCTCCTCGCCTTGGCCGCGCGCCGCACTGCCGCCTCCACCTCGTCGTCACCGGCGGTTAAGCCAGTTAGCACCAGCAGTTTGTACCTGCTAGTGGACTGACGATGAGTCCTCCTAACGTCCAAACTCCAAACCCTGTGCTGCTTGCACGCTGGTTCAGCACGTACCGGGGCGCATGATGCGTTGCTCCAGATTTCGGTGCACTCCGGCAGGCTACAGGCGTAGTCTCTGGCCAGGCATTTTAGTCCAGGTACCAACCAAACAAGCTATGTTTCTACGATGGCGGCAGATTAGTTAGTTTGTATCACTGTAACACTATCCTGGCTTTTAGCCCCATTTGGAACGTCAGAATTGTTTCCTGTTCAGAAATAAACTGATTCTTGTGAAATTCCAGTGAAAATCCTGGTTCCAAACAGGCCTTTACAATAGTTTTGCGAGGACAAAAATATATGTGCAGGTACAAACAAGGCAAGCAAAACTGTTCTCCCTTCTCTCTTTCTGATATCATTGCTGCCGTTCCAGGGACTTCTGCATCGATCTCACCATCCTTGGATCTCCAAAACCTTAACCTCTGGTACGTAGTCTAGTACTACTAGTCTGTTGCATCACCATCACCAACCCATCGATCCAAACAAGGCCAAAACACCCTTTCCTACTCCACACCATTGCCTCATATAAAGAACAGTGCCTCATTCCTCTTCCTCTTTTCTTCTTATTCCGTTATTCGTTAGCACTTGGGGTTGGTGATGCCATGGACGCTACTCCACCACCACCACCACCACCTACGCATTCTTTGCTCAACGCCATCGAGACCAAGCTAAGGCCGGGCGTGCTCCTCATCATCGCCATCCTGGCCATCATCTTCTTCATCTTCGGCCTGCTCAACCTGCTGGTGCAGAACCTCCTTCGGATGCGGCGGCCGGCGGGGATGCGCCAGCGCCGGCGCGTCGGCGTCTGCGACGACGGCGTTCCAGGGCCAGCTCCAGCAGCTGTTCCACCTCCACGACGCCGGCGTCGACCAGACGATCGGACCTTCATCGACGCGCTCCCCGTGTTCCTCTACCGCGCCATCGGTGGCGGCGGCCGCAAGGACGACCCGTTCGACTGCGCAGTGTGCCTGTTCGAGTTCGACATGGACGACAAGCTCCGGCTGCTGCCGACGTGCGGCCACGCGTTCCACGTGCCCTGCATCGACGCCTGGCTGCTGTCGCACTCCGCGTGCCCGCTCTGCCGAGGCAGCATCCTCGCTACCGAGCTCTCGCCGGCGTCCAGCCCGGTCGTGCTCGTGCTCGAGTCGGAGAGCCTCCCCAAGACGGTCGGGGATGGAGAGTCGCCGGGAGGCAGGGACAACGAGGGTTCACCGAAGGCAGAGGAGGTCGTCGAGGTGAAGCTTGGCAAGCTCAGGTGTGTGGACGGCAATGGCAATGCCGGCGAGCTCGCCGTCGAAGGCACTAGTGGCAGCAATGGCAACGGCAGGGGGAATCTTGGACAGAGAAGGTGCCTGTCGATGGGATCCTACGAGTACGTCAATACGTCATGGACGAGCACGCCGCGCTCCGCGTCGCTTTCAAGACGCCCAAGAGGAGGCCCGCGGGCTCGAGGCCGCGGCGAGCCGCGGCGCCGGCTCGCATTGTCGGAGTGCGACTTCGGCAGCGCCAAGAAAGGCGCGTGGGAAATGGCGGTGACAGAGTCCGCATCAGCGGACGCCAGATGTGGCGGTGACGGTGCCGCGGCGGCGGCAGCAAGGCTGAACAAGGACAGCTTCTCTGTGTCCAAGATCTGGATGGTGCCAGCAAAGAAAGAAGATGGCAGGACGGCGGAGTTGGCCGCCGGGAGGCGCGCGGTGTCGTTCCGACGGCCAAATTGAGCAAGAAGCAGGGTGGAAACGAGGAGCATCGGGACGTGGAGGCAGGAAGCTGCGGCAACAATGGCGTCTCGTCTCTCGCAGAGGAGAGGTCGTCGTTTGCGCGGGCGACGCTGCTCTGGCCTCTGGGTCGTCGGCGGGAGGCAACAGAGCTGGAAGCCATTCTTGAGCTGCATTTGGTTTGCACTTTGAACACTGAAGAGCTGGAAGCAATTCTTTTGTCTGTCAGATTGATTATAGTGATTGCAAAGCAAGAAGTTTGTAAAAACAAGTTACAAGAATTGCATTGCTATGGGTACGATGCACACTTAGCAGAGCAGGAAGCTATTCTTGATTGTGACTTGTGAGATATTTCAAAGTTTTGTGAGACATAAGCTATGGTGATTTGCTTTACAAGTACAGTAGAATTGGAGGAACTTGGAAGCCACTCATGGACAAAAGAAGCACGCTGTTTAGATTTGTCAGGTAGACAAAACTGCAAATCTTATCGCAATCTCTGAAGATTTGAACCCTCTGATGGAGAAAATCAGAACCAAAAGAGTTTGTCTTATGCATCATTTTAGAATGGCCGAGAAGTTAAATTAGGACCAAGAATTGTTGAACACACGACGTTTATTATAGATGATAATGTCTTGAATACTATCTTCAAGGGTACCCCTTAATATCAACAATGAAGGAGATTATAAACACCTAGTAGTCGTAATTTTTTTCAATGATCACATTATATGGTCGTAAGCCATCCTACTATCACTTCATGGTCGTGAGTTCTTTTACGGTCACGTATTGATCGTAAGTCCTACTACGATCACCTTATGGTCGTAAACTTTACTACGACAAGGTCATTTATGACCAACCTATAGTCCATAAGAACCATAGACATATGAGTCCAATCGACTAGGGACATTTGTATGCTGTGTCTAATACATGCAGTAGTTAATATGTGTCGTTATTTCCTGAGATAACTGCAAGTATTAAATCTCTGTCTCTAACATATGTGCCCAATCGACTATATAAGAAGTAAAGTCGGTGGACAGAGGGCGGAAGAGAATAGAAGAGATTCGACATATACAACGAGAGACAGAAGTCATCAAGCCCTAGTTTTAGTGACTCCCTCCTAGTTGTAAATACAATTAATACAACAACACAGGGGTAGAGTTATTATTCTCCCAGGAGAAGGCTTGAACATATATAAAATTCTCATGTTCTTTTCTGTATAGTTTTGCTCTAAGAGAGCTCATAGCATTCATTCATAAGATCGATACTAAAACATTGACAACCTGCGGTGAGGAATCGTCTCATCAATGCATTTGTTTGGCCTTCTTTGTGTAGTTTTGGCTGCATTCCAACTCTCAAGCTCTTGCCAAAAACTGGTTAATAGTACAGACAACCAAAGTTCAGGCATGGCAATGCAATTGAGAAATCGGTTTGTCTGTCATGACTCATGACATTAACAAATTAACCAGTCATCATATCCCTAATATCTTAAACTGAGCCATGTCTCACTGGCATCATGAACATTTAATGGTGTAATGGTGGCACATTCGAGGCGCCCGGGAGGCCTACTGTAGATGGTGTTATAGCTGTGTACTGTAGATAATACTGTGGTTGGTTTCACTGATTGAAATCGGGAGAGATAAACACACCTTTAATAATAAAAAAAAACGATCGATCGCCACTAATGATGCTGCTGCACCACCTCTTTTAGGTACTTTTTTTTGGCTCGATGGTGATTTAGTTGGCGGGTCTGTAAGGCGTCTACACATTTTAAGATTCAAACTTTTAAGTTTTTTTTCGAGGAAGCGCAAAAGCTTTGCACATCATTTCATTAGACAGAAAAAAGCATAGCCGAATACAGATAGAAAAACAGAAAAGACTCTGAGCACGACCCTCAGAGAAAAACTACAATAGAAAAAGACAGAACATGCCACCACGCCAGAGCAAGGACGCTAGCTCAAGGCCACATCAACTTCACTCACTGCTGCACTACCGGCCAAAGCTAGAACGAGGAGAGGGAGGTTATAGACTCCAAACCGACGCCTCCAAGGAGGAAACAACGCCGGGAGGCGTCGCCGTCAACCGATCCGGCAGGAACCAGATCTAAGGTTTTCACCCTGGAGAATGCCACAAGAACTCAAGGAAGGGTGAGGAACCGAAGCTCCAAGACGACGCCTCCAAGAAGGAAAACGACGCCCGAAGATGTCGCCGTCGTCGGATCCAGCTAAAAGCTAGATCAAAGGTTTTCACCCGGAACATGGCACCACACCATCCCCACAAAGCTCCCGCCATTGCCCACCATAGCTGCCCCGTAACAGCACCGCGGCAGCCACCTTCTCGCCGGTCGTCACCCAAGGACCACCCGGATCCAATGGAGACACTAGATCCAGACGGCTCAGGCACCCCAGCCCAGCCTTGCTAGCCACCTCCACTAACCTTTGCAGCAGGAGCACCGCCGATCGATAACTGGGGTTAGGGCAACCCCACTATACTATCCTCTTTTTTTTTTCTCTTTTATTATTTTTATTTTTATTTTTCTGGTCCAGATCTGGAGCCTGAAGGTCAACACATCCAGATCCGCGCCAGATCGACGCTGGCGCACACCATCAGCGAGCCGCACCGACGACCACGCCGCCCTGGTCGCCCGAGGCCGCACCACGCCCTCAGCACGTCCGACGTTGCAAGCACAGGGGCGAGGCCGTGCTGCTTGCAAGCTCCAGATGCGCGCCGCCACTCCGGGGGGCCTCGGGCCACCGCCGGCCCCCGGCCTCGCTCCAGATCCAAGGTGCCCGCCACCGGTGGTGGTCGCCGGTCTCTGCTGGCCGTCTCCCAAGACAAAGAAGGTCCGCCGCGCGCGTGAGGGACACCATCGACGTGGCCGCCAGACCCTCACCCAGCGCCGCCTGAAGCCGCCACTCCGGGGGGGGCCTCGGGCCACCGCCGGCCCCCGGTCTCGCTCCAGATCCAAGGCGCTCGCCCGTGACCACTCCGCTGGTGGTCGCCCGGTCTCCTGCGCGAAGCCGCCTCCAAGCACGAAGAAGGTCCCGCCGCCGCTGCAGCCGTCGATGGTGGCGGCGGCGGCGGTGGCGAGGAGGGATGGGGAGGAGGGGCGGGCTCGAGCTAGGGCTTGTGTCGCCCCCGGTGTCGCCTAGCAGAGCGACACGGGAGGCCCAACTTTCAAGTTTTGACAAACATTCGGGATGACAAACACAGATGATGAGTCCGATCTAATCCATTCCATTAAACTTTTAAGTTTTGACAAACAATTGGTCCAACGATATATAGATATATATAAAAAATGATACAATCAGATTTCAGGAACTTGGTTTAAACGACGACAATTTCACGAATTTTCACAGCTGTGTGAATTTGTGAGAAGCTATATACCTTTCGTCTTTTTCAATAGAACATCCAATACACCAAGTATTTGAGCATATCAGCGTATATAGACTGTTTTTGAAGAAGAGAAAAAGCATAAAATTGCACACCAGAAACTTGTATTGTGCTACTTAGGCTACCAAGCTGGTGATGGTGAGTCAAAATTTTGGTAGTGTTCATGCTCCATGCATCATTAGTTCACAAATCCGGTGAGTTAAAGGTGAATGCGACCGGTCAATCGGCACAAAAGCAGGTGAAGAATTGACCGTGTTAGGAGGACAGGAGCAAGCAACATCGATCATCTTGAGTAGATGACAAGGTTGAGACAAGCAAGCATGCATGCATGCTTCACTATAGCGGGGCTGAAATCCATGGAAACAGAGGTTAAGGAAGAAAAAGATAGGCCTGGGGGCCAAGCAGCAATAGTAGCTTAAAAGATTGGAAACTAATACTTGTAGCACATGACATGATATCAATCAAGGTGTATATATCAGATTGCTCTGCTAATGCTAATATGCAGTTCCATTTGAAAGATTCACTGTTTTTTTTTAGAGAGGCTTGCCAATGATTATACATGCAAATCAAGTGCATTAGCTTTTCTCTAAGGAAGTTGCCACACGAGCCTGCAATTTAGTTTTTTTTTTAATAAAAAAGAGCTTGCATTTAGCACTCCTGCAAAATCAGAATAAACAAGAACAACAAAACTCCTGTCACTTGTGAATTGTGACAGTGTTCATGATCGAGCTCATGGGTCATCGGCACTGTTCTTTTTGCAGGTTGTCTGTGTCAACGAACTCGCATTTGCCAGACCGTGAATAGCGCAACTGCTTCCATCCCTTGCGCTACTTCTCCGGCTCATGTCTTCAGATAGCACGACCAGCTCGCCTCCACTTGCACATGTCCTCAACGGGAGTCCGGCTCAGGCAGAGACTTGTGGGGTTGTTTCTCTCTTCTGTACAATCAGCGCACGGGATGAACGGCCAACGGGTCGTACTTAGACTGCCTCCTCCGCATATGAGGTGACACAGCACCTATCTATCTAATAGCCGGACCAGAATAGGCCTCACCAAGATGGGCCGAACCGTCTCCTGCCCATGCCGGGCTGGACGGCACCGCCTATCCGGCCACCTCAGTTCAGAGTCTAGACGTCAAGTAGGTTAAAGTGTGATTATTGGATCGTTGACGATGTGAATGTGATACATACCACAATACGTCAAGTAGCTCAAATGAAATTGGGCCCAGTGGACAGTGGCCCAGCCAACTAATCCGCCGCAGGCGAGCCTAACCCAAACCCAAACCCAAACCCGCAACCGCAATATATCCTCTCGCCGTCTCGCCCACCCACCTCTCGATTGCCCCGTGCATCGCCTTCGCCTCCGTCGCCGTCGCGTCCCTGGAGATATAGATCGTAGAAGGTGAGTGACCGATCTCATCTCGGCCTCTCGCCCCTGGACCCCCCTCAGATCCCAAACCCTAGATCTAGCCGTCTTGGTGCCCGCGGGCGTCGATTTCGGAAGCCGGTTCGGTTGCGAACTTAGATCTGTCGCTTTAGACTCGATTACTGTGATGCGTCGTGTGATTTTGTATGTGGATGCTCTCGGTTGATCTTTGCTTGTTTGTTTGGTGATTGATAGGTAGGCAGTCGGCTGCGATGGCGCGCGTGTACGTCGGCAACTTGGATCCCCGTGTGACGGCCCGGGAGCTCGAGGACGAGTTCCGCGTGTTTGGGGTTCTTCGGAGGTCAGTGGTTCACCTGTGGTCTGGATTCTGTGCGGTTGTTTTGGCGTCCTGCTAGATTTCCATGTGGATGTGTATGTGAATTCTTCCGGGTGAGAAACATGAGGGGGGAGAATATGCCCTAACCTAGAGTGCAACAACCATCTCGTTTTAGGGGTAGGCTTAGGCTTACGGTGCTTTGGTCATAGATGAGTTTGTGCATACCGGCATACTGTATTTTAAGGACTTTTGAGCGTTCCAGCAGGAAATGAATCGTCGATTATGTTGAAGACTTGCAGGTTCTCCCTGCTATATCAGCTTCGTATGCATGTCAGCATGCGTATGAATTGACAGTCTCTGTATTGTTATATGATGGTGTGCTACTATCTATGCCACGCGCCCAGATGATTCTGCCATCCTTCTTTAGGTGCATGCCTGCACGACTATTCATTATTTGATGGACCCTATCCTGTGTAATCTTGTTGTCAAATGTGCTAGTGTTATCCTGCTAGGATTTGTACAGCTTACATTAGCTTTCATCAGGATACAAGTTCAAAATATTTTGATATCTACACCTAACGATATGTCTAATTTACTGAACGCTGAAGTTGATGCTGTGTCCCACTGGACCCAAACGCTGAAGTGTGTCCAGAATTTCTTATTTTCATGTGTTATTGATAAACTCATCACATGAATCCATGCATTTATCTTTTGCATTCTTAAATTTACATTCTGCTTGATGCTGATGGTCCTGATACAGTTTGCTTAATTTTCTTTTGTGGAAGCAGTGTATGGGTTGCACAAAAGCCACCTGGTTTCGCATTCATTGATTTTGATGACAAGAGGGATGCTCAGGATGCAATTCGTGATATAGATGGTATGTGACTAGTGCTTTTCTCTGAGCATGTTACGCCTTTCTCAGCATATTTCACCAGCTGTACATGTAAAATTTACTTATCGGTGTTTTTTTTGGGTCAAGAAGAGAGATGCTGGCTGTTTCTGAGACTATCTAAATTATAATTAAACTTCTTTTAAAGTTTATGCCTTTATGGTACATGGTAATGTCATTTGTTAAGATGAGATCATATACTGTTTTATTTCGTTAACAGATGCTGTCATTATATGGGACCTGGGAGACTTTTAAATTACAGTTGATGAATTGAGCTTATTTGAATTTTTATGATGACACAGTTTTATTGTTTAGGATTAGATTCTTCCTGCTCCTGGCCCAGCATAAGTTATAGTTGCATTTCTATGGTCTTGTATTACATGTATAAGTTCATGTAGAGCTAATTCTAATTGTTTGTCTTCTGCTTTTATAGGCAAGAATGGATGGAGAGTTGAGCTTTCTCGTAATTCTAGCAGCGGTCGTGGTGGTCGTGATAAATATGGTGGGTCTGAGATGAAGTGCTATGAATGCGGTGAGGCTGGGCACTTTGCTCGTGAATGCCGTTTGAGGATTGGTGCTGGGGGTCTAGGCAGTGGAAGGCGTCGCAGCAGGAGCCGCAGCCGCAGCCGAGTCCCAGACACCGCAGGAGTCCAAGCTATGGTAGAAGGTAACCAAATAATTGTTACTGTTAAGCATGAATCCTTCTTTCTACAAAGAGAAATTAGCTTGGTATGATCGCAAAGATGTATAAATTGGAAAATACCATTGCATGTGAGGCTGACAAGTAGGTCCTGTGACCACATATCAGTGAAAAATCACTGGTATTTTCCAACTCGAATGATCTTTGCGATGGTATGGAGCAATTCACCCTGCTTGAAGGTGTGAAGGCTTAGTGACTGGCAGCACACTTTTATTTCTGTTAATTTTTGAACTCTTCAATGACATGATGGGCAGCTCGTCAATGACATGAGATATAGTTTAGTAGTTATTTTATGGGATGGCTATGGTACAAACACATTATGCTACATAAAGTGTTTTAGTTTTTCTCCTATAAGACATTTATCCACCTGTTGCCATTCCCCACTCATAGGATAGTGGATTTTACTTTGCTCCCCATAAGTTAAGTTGGTTTGTAAATACCCCTATAGGTCGCATGTTCGCACTATTTTCTCATGTTTTTAATTATCTTTGGCACTTGCTTCAATAATTTTAGTACTTATTTAAGTGATTTCAATACTTGTTTCGATAATTTGAGTTATTTTGTTATTTGTAATACACGATTTCAGTATTGAAACATTAGCAATGAAATGGTGTATTACAACTACCAAAATCACCCATATAATTGAAATAAGTAATAGCATCATTGAAACAAGTATTGACACTACTAAAACAATTGCGAAAGATAATGAAAACCACGAGAAATAGTGCTAATATACGCCCGAGGGGGTATTTGCACGCCAACTTAACTTATGAGGGGCAAAGTAAACGATAATTAGATATGGAGGTGTCTATGGATTTCCCCCAAAAGAATAATAAGGGGCAAAGTAAACGATAATTAGATATGGGGGTGTTTATGGATTTCCCCCAAAAGAATAACATAGCACTTGCACTTGCACTTTGGTTATCTTGTTATTTGTTTGTTTATCGGGTTTGTCAAATAAGTTTGCTTCGTTATGCCAATTTCGTAACTAGTAGACTACACGAAGAAAGATAAATCTGATAGAAATTATATGTTCTGCAAACAGAAGTTACAGCCCTCAAGGGCGCTCTCCAAGGCGTCGTAGTGTGTCACCAGCTCGTGGACGCGGCTATAGCAGGTCACCACAATACAACCGTGCCCGGGATGAATCTCCCCCCTATGACAATGGGTAATACATATTTCAGTAAACATTTATTGTCAGGTACTGAGAAGATAGCTTTTATAATTTACCATATCTAATGAATTGCTACTATTTTAATGGTGCCAGGTACCGTCGTAGCAGGAGCTAGAGCTGAACCTGATGTCTGAAGAGTGTTCTGTTACAGATATTGCTATGTGGGTTGTCAGCTATGAACAATGTCCTATTTGAAAGATCCGTCATCGACTGCTTGACTTTGGTTAAGGTTCTCATAACTTTATCTGCCTTATTATGCTTGTGTTTGATTTTAATCACTAGACAAACTTATGGATGGATGTAGTATTAAACTAAGTTGAATTATCTTTCTTCTGTGTGTTAAAAAGGCATCGTCCTGCAGTGCTTAAACGACTCGGCCGACTACGGCTTTCAGTTATGTCTACATGGTTTTGTTCTTCGCTCTTCATTCTTCGCACGCCCTCGCCTGCTTCATGCAAACAAATGAGAATACCATCCATTAGTCCCTGCCGACTACGCCTCTTCACGATGCATATACTTCGTTGAAGATACTGCTCGTTGAAAAGCAGTAATGACCTTTCTTATACCAAATTGGTAAGGTTTGATTGTGTTCATAACTGCAGCATCTGGAAGTGTTAGAAGCACAAATTTCTTCGTAGTCCATCTCTCGAGAAACTGAATCTGCTTCCCTGGAGCTGCAGTATTTAGTTCGATGACTTGCACCCCCCGCCTGTTTATCATGCCTTATGCCAGGGAAATGGGGGCAGCAGAAAGAGAATTTGATCAAGGTTGAATTCAGCAAGAGTGTAAGCCTGTTTAGACTGCTGCGCTGAGTTCGGCCCTTGGTTTTGTTCTTCGCTCTCAGCTTGCCTCAACATTCCGCTGTCAAACAAAGAGCCTTCCCTGCCTTCAGCTGCCTTCACTGCATCACCATGACTGATGTTCTTCATAGATGCTGCATTCAAGCAAAATATCTAACTTCATATGACATTGATGTTGGATGCCACATGTGAAATTACTTAGCATTTGGCATATTTGTTGGTTTAATCATGTGCTAAATGGTTAAATCCTACACATCAGATCCGCGGGTAAAATGTCAGATGCTATTTTGTTTTGATGACATTGAAATGCCAAATGCTATACCTTCCATCCTGAAGTGAAACCCACCAGCTTCGCTGCAGTTCGTTTCTTCATATTGGCATACTCTGTCTGCATCTCGTATTTCGTTTCTTCTTATTGGCATACTTTGTCTGCATCTCGTATTTCCGATTCAGATTGGCCGATTGTTTGGCATAATTAAACTTTTTTCTACAGTGCTAACTTTATGCCGGCCTTTCGACGTCTAGCATGTTCCGATTGTTCATTGTAAGATATTACTGGATCATCTTGTAAAGTTTGCAGTGACATCCCGAAATTGACGTTTCTTGCTGAGCAACGTTCTCTCAGACGGCTGGTGTTCCCTTACTGGTTCCTTTTGCATGAGCTGTCTAGACTTGTGACACCTACTGCGACGATAATTCATGGGGACCACCGGACCAGAAACGGTTTTGCTAAGCGTGTGCCTTGTATCATTCTCATTGGCCATTACTCTGTTTTTGGAGCCCTGTTTGGCTCGCAGAAATTCCATAGGAGACCATGTAAATCCTCCAGAATTTTTGTGGCGTTCCCGTGCTACAAATAGGCTCGGTCTTAGGTGTCGATTTCCCTTCGGCGGTCTCAGATTTCTCTCCAGGGAATGCAAGAAACATTAGCTTGGAAAGGGTATATTTTGCTCAAACACAAAACTTCACTCGACTATGTGACGTTTCCGTACCCGGGTTACATAAATATTGGCGAGGAGCAGAGGCTGAGGTGCAAGGATTGCAGGGTGGTTAGGTGAGGGGCAAACGCACGCAGGACCGGGTGATGGAGTGGCACCAAGACGAGGTAGATGACGCCAGGCTACCGTCCTGATCAAAACAAGCCGATGAGAAACGGCGGCACGACTCACGAGGATTGTCGTTGTCAGTTGATCCACGGATGCGCTTTAGCGCGGGACGAACCGCGTGATCTGCGCCTCGAACCCTCGTTAGATCGTCGAGTTGGGCTCCGCTTTTGTCATCAGTTACTCGGTCGCTCTCTCGTTCATGGCACTTCCCCCGTTCCCCGCCCGTCAACCTCTTAGAAGAAACTTACAAGAGAAGAGAAGCTTATTTGGAGATCGGCCGTGTTTCACAGCCGTCTGATCATGGTTTCTCGCCTGACGGCTGCTGTCCTCACACGAGGATAATGATCCTCATAAAAATCGCTGCCGTGCGTCCGTGCCAGCCACCAGATGCCATAGGTGACCAGTAACACCACTGTCCATCATTAGGTCGTTGGCACTTGCCACAAGCTAGTGATCCTAACATGGGAGATACATGAATCTTAGTATCTTACAAAGTTTAACTACGTGATCGTACAGATTACAGGGTGGAAATTGAGGACTTAAAAAAAATAGTAAAACACACGGACACATGATGTTTATCGTGCTATCGGATCCGCGAGGCTAATGTGTCGTATACTCGTATGCCCTCGCAGAGAGAGGGGGACCTCAACATATGGACACATGATTGACAGTTGACTAAGTTTGAAGGTTCATTAGTTAGCTTAGTCTCATATTGCTTATTATTGCATGAAGAGAGACCCTCACCTCCTATATAAAGGGGGCAGTGATCCTCATTGTACATACAAGCATATGAGCAAAGAGACCAATAAAGAGATAATGTTGAGACTATAACCTTCTGTTCTTGTCTATTGTTTATTATTTGTGAGTTGAGAGCTTTGTTTATCGGTAACATAATCTCAATTATACAACACGTTATCAATACGATACACTCTGAGCTAAGGCTTCTTGGTACATTTCTTTGATGTAAGTTTTCAATTCTAGTGGTAATGTTCTTTTTAGTAAATTAGTTTTTATTCTTCTGTTCATTGTCGTCGATCCCGCCGGTCGGCCGGGTGCACGCCTTTGCGTGCGCACTGACTGCGCCTTCCCATCCACACCTGTTGTACGCCTCCGCATACACGCCGTCACCACCACAGATTGAGCGCCGCCGACAAACACAGCCTACCGGCCGTGCACCTCCGCGCAGCACACCGTTGACCACCACCATCTAGCAATGGCAGCACGCCTCCGCATGATAGCCGACACCATGAACCGAGCACCAGGCGCCGCCTCCTCGGCGCGTTGTCGCTGGATCGATCTCGCCATCCCGACCGGAGAGGGCATCACCTCTGCGTCGCACCACCGACCGGGATCGGGCTTGCCGTCGCTCGCTTGCGCGCGCATCATCAGGCTCCATGGGGCAAGGGCCTCGCCATCGGGCGAGGTGTGTTGTGCGCCGCCTCGCGTCGCATGTTGCCAGCCAAATCGACGCCTTCACACCGTGGTCGCCGCCATACTCCGTCGTTGTCGTCGCCTTCGTGTTGGCCCGCCGGAGAAGAAGAGACAGGATGACCTCGATGCCTCCATGCCATGGTTGTCGCCGTCTGCTTCTGTGCTCGTTCCGCTGCCTCCGTGACAAACACCAGGCCGAGGCAGTCTTCGCACCGCACCGCGTCCACATGTCCGTGCGGATGAGGCAAGGGGCTCCAGCCCTGTGCCCGGTGAGGAGGGAGCGGCCGCCGCTGCCACCACCATCGTCCATGGCGAGGATGAGGTGGAGCACCGGTGTATGCCACCACATCAGTCGGGGACCGATATGTGAGGACCCCAGTTTATTTGGTTTGTAATGCTTAACCAACCACCTGGTCCTAGCATCACAAATCAAATAAACTGATCCTCGAGATATGTATACTTCCTGAGCAAGATACACACCCGGTACAAAATTAGACATCAACTCCATTCCACACATAGAGTCCAAACACCACACTTCCAAACGGAAGATAAACAAATAGCAAAGATATTACGGACAATGGCCGATCGCCACAAGATACACAAATAACAACAAAAGACATGGAAGCAAAGTGCCATAAGATGGCTATAAACAAAGCCAATCGCGTGCCTTCAACCCACAAGGCATCCGACCGGACCGCCAAGTCTAGTCGCCCAAGAAGCGGCAACACGACTCACGTAGTGAGGACCCGAGGCTCACCTTCTTCCTCCGCAACAAAACATTAAGCAAAGCACCGAGTACAAAGATTGTCTTTGTACCCGCAAGACCGACGTGTGAACTAGCGGACTGTTAATATGCTACATGCGAGCTTGTTTAGTGGGGCCATATGTTTAATTTGCATAACGCCAATTTTCATTTGCAATAATGTAGTATGGTTTAAAGGCAAGTTCGCAATTCATTTTTAATGTTGAAATACAAGAAAAGTAATAATAACAAAAGGGTAAGTAAAAACATCCTAGAAGTGACTATCCCAATAGTCACCACAACAATAGCACGAATCCCAGTTCGTACCACCCATCAAGTTTTAATTTAAATGTTGTAGTCTAACTCTTGGAAGACCTTGCCAAGCGTGTCCATAACCTAGGACGAGGCTATTCGAATAGTTTGAACCCCGCAGGGTGTACCACTGTACCCACACTTGCATCGCCTTTAAGCCAAAGCACACTTCCAAGGTATGCGGCATGACTAAGTCCTACGAGACTTTTTCCAATATTGTGTATTAACTACGAGCCGCTCGTATGGATAGAAATCCATACGCTTACATGGTAAAGCCGAAAGACAACTACCCACTCAGATAAAGCTTTTGGACAACTACCATGCTCCCACCTCCATCCTCCTGCGACCTCCTGCGACCGGAGCCAATACACGCCAAAGTACTAGGTCAAGAGAGGTCCCATAAACTCTAGTGTGGTTAGCACGCAAAATGCTTGGTTCGATGTAACAAGATGTTCGGTCCTTGTTGACTCGGGCACCATTCGATCACACCCAACAGATCACACCAAACATACCGTTGTGCCCAAGTCCAAATCATTTTTGGTTTTCAGCTTTAGTTTTGCAATTAAACATAGCAAAAATCTTTGAAACATAAAGTTATAGTAGATTTTGTGTGATCAAGGTTACCGACTAAAGCCGATAACCTTGATTCTACCGATAGCTAAGCATGTCTAAGCAAGTTGACCGGATCTACTAAGTGACAAGAGATCATCCAATGACCTCTAATCACAAAGAAATAACCTAGGCTCGGTAGTAGAGATCAATATTTTGTCTACAGGATATGTAACTACGGATTTAACTAATCAATTTAACACAAATTAAGCAATGCATACATACAAATTGAAACAAAATATTAGACTTTAAAATACTGGGATTATCATGATCAAACTGCTTGCCTGGTTGCTGTTGCTCGATATGGTGCGGAGGATCGTCCTCAGGGTTGCCGCAAATATCGAAGCCTAACGATCGAACAAAACAGCGAATAAGAACGAATAACACCGGCAAAACTCAAACATCAAATACAAACACCAATATTTGCACCAAGGCTAGACTATCACAAAGAATGACAAATAATTGCTACAGAGACCCATCCACTCATTTGCTAGGTTAACCACAAAATCAAACTTCTAACATGCTTTAAACTTTGGACAGGCTTTGATGGTGATTGTGTGCACATCTATTATTTAATCATCAAGTTAACACATCAAAATCAGCTAGCTATACTAAAACCACTATTGACAGGTGAGAGCACAAAATCTACAAGAAGCTATTGAAAGCATAACTAGCCAAGTATCCAACTAAGAAATGCTAAACAAAAATCTTCTACCTAAGATAGGATGCTAAGGATGCTCAGCTATTCATACCCCTAAGCATCACACCTAGATTTTGCAAGGCTAACAAGTTTCAACATTTGGCCACTACCCAAATCTTATAACACTGACAACTCAAAAGTACAGAGGCAAATAAAATGAGCAGCTAACTATCCCTATGATCAAGCATGGCAACAGAAGCTTAGAAACTTAAAGATACCAATCTAAATGATTTCATGCTAACCACCACAACAAAAAGGAGGCATCAAGTCTAACAAAACCTAATAACAAGCATGATACAAATTTTGATTCGACAACAGATAAAAATGACAACGAGAAAAGCTACAAGGAAACTTGCACTAATATACTTTCAAACCTCAATTACAAACTTTGATCATGCATGAGAGTGAACTAAAGAACAATCATAAGCATGATTAGCAGCTAACTAATTGGTTTTGAAGGAGGGCCCCACCGTCGCATGCATGCAGAGGAGCACTGGCGAAAAGAACGAGAGGATCTCGGCGGCTCGGACTGGATTCGTCGCCGCGCGGAGGCGCGGCGAGGTGGAAACCAAGGCCAAAATGGGTCGACGGAGGATCACTGAAACTGTAGGTGGTCTCGAGGTAGCCGGAGATGCACTGCGGTGGCGCGGCGACGGAGCTTGGCGGCCGGCAGTGGGGTGACAAGGTGCGACTGCACTAGAGAGGAAGACAATGAAATTTAGCGCGCGCATGGGCATCGATGAGTTACCAGAACTCACCGGTGTGCTGGCGGCAGAGAGGCACCGAGTGACCGGCGGCGAGCCCACGGCGGCGCAAGGCGGATTAACGGCGGCGAGGCACAGGGTGAACGAGAGGACACGAGAGTGAGTGGAGAAGAAAGGTGGAGTCCAGGTGGTGCTCACCGAGCGAAGAATTGAGCTGGAGCTCACCGGAGAAGATGCGGCGGTGGAAAAGGCGGTTTCGGCCGGACTTGGAGAAGAAAGCCCACGCGCAGCTCCACGGTGACGGAAACTCCGAATCTCTTGAGGGGTTTGCTTCCACGGGATGCTAGGCACACCGTGACGCTATCGGCGATGACCGGAGCTCACCGGAGTGGCTGAAATGCTCGGAAGCGGCGCGGCGGCGCTCACGGCTCTTAGAGCTCGGTGGAGAAGAAAGACAGAGGAGAAGAAAACGAGGTAGGGAAAACCCTCGGTGGCCTTTGTAGGAGCAGGCGGAGGCAGCGAGGTGAGGCGGTGGGCGGTGAAAAGACCGGTGAAGCTAGGTGGCAGCGTGCATGCGTGGGCGGCCGGCGAGAGCCTGACGCGGCGAGCAGCGCTTATTGGCTGGCGGCGCGGCGTGGCGGGGATGACTCGCAGGTGGGTCCGCCTTGTCAGCGACAGCAGCAAAACGGCGCGAGCCCGAGTTAGACTCGATCAATATCGCGCCGACCGTTGGATCTAAAACGGACGGCTGAGATTAGTGTATGCATTCGGACAGGTCGGTTGCATGCGCGCACGTGGATCGTTCGATCTTCATCTGACGGTTACGATCGATTGGACTCGTAGCAGTGCAGCTAGTTGACGCGACCGAACCAAGTGTGCGTAGTCGGACTCGAGCACGAGTTGGGTTCGGGCCCGAGCGATATTTTTAGAATTTGATTTAAAAGACAGAGAAGGTTTTGGGAATTTTAGAGGTAGCTTCTAAGCTCCAAAATTTCGAAATTTTATGGTAGCTACTAGAGACAGAGAACAACATTGCATAAATTTTCCAGAACTTTCTATGCACTGAAAAGTTCTGCAGAAAATTCACAAGCATGCTGACCTAGGGTTTGACCAGGTTTTCAACTAGTTTGACTTGGCCATTTGAAATAGCAAATAAAATCTAAAAATTGTGAAATAATTCAGGGAGGTAGATAGGATGATTAAGATGGTAGGAAAAATAATTTCAGAGGATGATCACAAGTTTGAAAGCTAAGAATTTGCTGACAACAATCTCCATTCACAAGAATTTAATTCTAGAAAATGGAAATTGCTAGGGAGAATTTGGAAAACTTCCAAATGATTTGAAGAGACAACAAAAGTTTTTATTCCTCCTCAAAATTTTATATTTGAAATACAAACCCTAAGTTAGGGCTGTTACACGATAGGTCACGCGAACCACCACAGGCCGCTGCTGTTGCTCTCGAGCCGAGTTGTCGCCGCCACACCTCTCACGCGTGCGGCTACTGCGCTCGTATCGCCATCGCCATGCACACCGAGGCCGACGCCACACGCCTTCACATGGGCGCGTGCGTGCACTCGGGTTGAGCCACGCCAGGGTTAGGGGAAACCCTAGCGGGCCGGCTAAGCGGACCGCGCAAAGGCCCTATTTGGTCTGTTGATTCTAGCCCATAAGGCCTGGTCGGGATGGGATCCGACCGCCTTGGCGCTTTTGTTGAAAAGCCCTTCGACTTTTTCGGAATTAAACGCAAGTCCTTGGTTTATAAAAATTGGGTCATTCTGGACCGAAAATTTGCAAAAAAAAGTACCATGAAACTTTTGGAATAAAGTATGAGGGCTTCCACTTGGTGGAACTTTGTAAATTAAACCTTGGAAGTTTTCTGGTTTTTTATTTAAGTTTTTTACCAGAAATTGTTTTTCTATTAATTTGTGAGTATAGTAATTGTTCTATGCCTGGAAAATAGTAGAAAATTACTGGAAATTTGTAAGTTTGTTATTTACTACTCATGCAAGTCGTTTTATTGTTATAGCACATGTTTTGACTTATGCAGTACATGATGTACCTATTCATTGACTTATGGTAATTATATATGTTGCTATACAATGCTATAGACAACATGACTGACGTCGTAAAAAGGGAATTTGATGAATTGGCAGTTGATGGGAACAACTACCTAACCTACGCCTTGGAGGTGGAGTTCTAATTAGCCTCCATAGGGCTAATTGCACCTATTATGCCTTAGAACAATACAAATAAGCTCCCAGAGGAAGACAAGGCTAAGAACATATCCTTCCTACATCATCATTTGAATAAGGATACCAAGAATGAGTATTTGATTGAGATAGATCCTTTAGCCTTATGGGTTTCTCTTCAAAAGAGATATAATCAACAAAGGGAATTAATGCTCCCACAGACGGAGCATGATTGACGAGTTTGCGCTTCTAGGATTTTAAATTTGTGGTGGCTTATAACTCAACATTCCATAGGATAATTTCTCGTTTTGGGCTATGTCAAAGAGATTTTACAGAGGCACAATTGATCGAGAAAACCATTTCCGCTTTTCATACTACAAATCTGGTGCTAGCACAACAGTACAGAGAAAAAGGGTATGAAAACCACTCTAAAATGATAATGGCACCACTAGTGGCAAAAAAAGAGTTTAATGAGCTCCACATGAGGAAATCTAAACCTTTTGTCTTCAAGGCAAAATGTAAGATATGAGGAAATGAGAAGTCTCAAATGAAAGCACCAGGTGGTAATAGACCTGCTATAAGTGTGGGCTCAAGGGTCACTAAGCAAAAAGGTTGCAAGACACCTACGCATCTGGTGGAGCTCTATCAAGAGTATCAAAGAAAGAAAAACTAGAATAAATTAGAAGCTCACTTTCTGGAAGCATCAGCGGAAGGAGAGCAAGAGGAGAATGAAACTCAAACTAATAGTAGAGGAGGAATCGAGCGATGATGCTCTATATGATGATGAATATTCTTTTATACTAGATGATGAATTATTGAATATTCATCAAGAAAAGGACCAGGAGAGTCCTAAGAATTAATCTCTATTATCCCACTAAATTTATAAGACAATTCATGGTGTGCATTTGAACACCAAATTTGTCGATCCTAAATTAGTCAGGAATATTGCTATTAAGAATTAAAATTACTTCTTGTAATATGTAGTTCATGAAATAAATAAAGTATATCCAGTTTATTTGCATGTCTTATGTGTGCATTTATGCGTATGCAATGCTTTTAATTTGTGCAAATTATTTATCTTATGCTTATAGTTGACGTACAATAGAGGGAGAACATAAACGCTGTCTTGTGGACAGTTGTACCACAAATTCTATCATAAGGAATATGAAATATTTCCAGACCTTCAGTTCTAAAATTAGCAATATTATGACCATAAGCTGACAACTGTAGTAATATTGCGAGTGTGCGCCATGGTAGTCCTACCGATGGGAACAAAAACAATAATGGAGAATGCATTATTGTTTCGACCTCGGCATCGCCAGATCCGATGAGTTCCTACATTGGTGGTGATCGCACCCTACTTCATCTCTAGCTCCAACGGGGACGCTTTTACCTCGCCAACTGTCAATGGGAGGGAGCGCGAGCTATGATGGCGCAATTATGATTACTCATCTCTACAGTGAGCCGTTAATTGCTGAGCGGGACGGAGCCGTAGGGGCAAAGGGATAAGCAATGAAGCGACACCCATGGAGGGTGGGGGCTCGCCGGGGATGCGGGGCAGTGGCGATCGGAGGCGTAGGCGAATCCATGCTAGCTCTCTTTTCGTGCTACTGTGTACGCGTAGATGGATAATGATGGGGATGTGTGGTTGACAGGTTGAGTAGACTAGCTAATTTTGCAGTTTGGAACTTAGAAGGGACGGAGAGAGTGAGGGGAGTGGGGTCGCGTCCGATGCGTGCGACGCCCGAGCTGTATCAATATCTAAAAATTTCTACTAATTACCTTTCCAACTGCCATTGAAGTCAACACTAACCCCGATCTTTAACCCCCAAACCCATCGATTTAATAGCGATTAGCAAAGTAATTAAGCCTACGAGGACTTTCGGTTTTCTCCTTCCGGGCAGTTTCCGCTTTCCGCCTTTCCGGTCGTGTTCTCCTTCCTCGAACTCCGCGCCGGCGGCTTCGCAGTTCCGTGCGACACTGCGACCCCGTGCGCCGCAGCCCCCCTCCTCCGGCCGACGCGACAAAGATCCGCTTCTGGCTGTCCCGGCACCGGACGAGTGAAGGAGGAAGTTCTTGGTGGTTTCCTGGGTGAATTGTTGGTTGCGGAATTCATGGTCCTTGTAGTAGATGGACGCCATGTTCGGGTCGAGGAGGGTGGAGGACGAGATGGCGCTTAAGAGGCAGAGGACAGTGAGGTGAGCGCTAGAGCCGCTTATTGGTTTGCTGTTCTCTTTGCTCGGGGGCATGGATATTTTTTTTCCTTTTGGCCTGGGGAGGTTGGAGGCGCGGAGGTGAAGGCATGAGAAGGGCACGATTTTGCTGGAAATTTTCTTGTTTAGGTGGGGATTTGAGAAGAGAACTTACTGGTCGGGTTGGCTTGGCTTGGTTGTTCTGTGTTCATGTACCGGTTCTCAGTTCTTATTTCCTGTTTGGCTTAAAAATGCTGTTTTAGTTTCTTGTATGGACAATCTACTTGATAAGTTTACAGAACAGTAATAGTTGTTTGTTAGCTGTAATATTTTAACTTTTGATTAGCAGAACTATAGAAATTCATAGTTGAGAATGGGATATAAAACGTAATCTAAATAAGCCTTATAAGAGCATGTAATCCATGCTGGTTATGCTGATTGGTGATCATCTTAAATGATCATGTCTCACTTTTTGAAAGGAATTATAATGCTATTTTCATCCCCAGATTCCATGACGAGAGGGCAAAGCCAACTATACCCTTTCACCTGAAGCAGGCTGCCCTAGCTGCTAGTAAGCTTGGTGTGGGGAGTTCGGGGAAGAGCAAGATTTTTGTTGCAGGACATGAGCTTTGGTACAAGAAGATTATTGATCCATCAAGCTATTTCATCTTGAAATGGACTTATTTCTTCCGTATCTCATGCTTCATTGCTCTATTTATGGACCCTCTGTACTTCTATGTGCCTAAAATCTTTTATGGCACACCCACTTCATGTATCGGGAGAGATAGAAACCTAGCTATCATCGTTACTGTCTTCCGATCAATTGCCGACCTTTTTTATGTCATCCAAATTATGATAAAGTTCAGGACTGCATATATTAATGCAAGCTCCATGTTGGGGGTTTTCGGTCGAGGAGACCTTGTCACAGATCCTAACAAAATTGCAAAGCAGTATTTGAGATCTGATCTTGCAGTTGATTTAGTGGCTTCGTTGCCTTTGCCGCAGGTAGTTTGAATCCTTTCTGATGCATTTGATTATCATTATTGAAACCATTTGTTAGCAGTGATGTTTGCATATTATTTTATTTAGCACTTATCTAGATGCTGGTATGGTCGTGAACTGCTAAAATTATTGTAAGGTGGTAGGATTGAGTTGAGGGGTTGTTCCTCTTCCAGATGAAAAGATCTAGTTTGTTTGACCATAAGCACAGAATCTGTGTGGATGTCTTCACAGGCCACGCTATAAAGAGGAAATTCTTAAAGAATGTACTTTGGAATAAATCAATTTTTTTTAATAAAAAAAGCCTCTTGCAGTTTATTATCACCAAAATGAAATATATATGCTGTCTTTTGAATTGTTTATTGCAAATTTCAAAATAAAATAAAATAAAATCCAGAAGCCCTCCATTTTGATCATTTCACCATCATAGATTCATAGCTAAGCAACTTAATTGTTTTCTAAAACTTGCTATTCTTCATGTCAGTAGCACTCAGATACTATAAGTCGAAACTGATAACATAGGTCAAAATAGTGAAGTTCTGATGGCTGCAATCCCTTGATGATATGCTGCATTTTGTACTTTGTGCTTGTTGTTTTTTATTCAACTGGATGCCTTGAAATTACCAAAAAAACAATTTCGTTCTAATATACTGGTCACTTGTTCTCATTTGTTGTGTGGCTCTGACATGCTTGCTCTGATGGAAAGACTGTTCTTTTATCAAACATGAAAGTAGTGGATCTTGTTAGAAAATTAGAATACCTTTTGTATTTCCTTATCTGTATATGACGTACCTCTTGTACTCCCTATATATATTGCCCATTAGACCTCTTGAATATATGTACAATATTCATAACATGGTATCAGAGCAACTTTACTAATCTAACTCTTGCCGTCGGCCATCCCATCACGTAGTCATCGCCAGGACCTTTTCAGCGAGGTGACTCTGTTCGGCAGTTCTACCAGGTTTTACTTCAGCAGCTCTCTCACAACTCAGCAGGTTCTGCCAGTTTAGCTCCGATGTCTCCTCCAGGTACTTCTTAGGTTCTGGATTCTGGACTCTGGTGCCTCTTTCCTAATGACACCAGACTCCATATCTCTCACGTTAGTAGGACATCCTGTTTTTCCGATCTCTGTTCAGACAGCTGACGGTACTCCTCTGTCTGTCAGCTGTCAGGGCACTCTTTTGTCTACTGATTTTTCTGTTCCAGTTATTTCCTATGTTCCCTAGCTTACCATGCAGCTTCTCTCGATGGATCAGCTTATCGATCTCACCTGTAGGGTTGGTTTTGACTCTCACTCCTGTTTCGTCTAGAATCGATAGACAGGGACGGTACTTGGGACTGGCCGGCGCCGTAGGGATTGTCAGGGTCTCTACATCCTTGACCGCCTCCACCTTTTGTCCACTTCAGTTGCTCCTATCACCTCCACGTCTACCTCCACCGCCACTGCTGACACCACCTCTGGAGTTTTTGCGCAGTGGCATCATCGTCTAGGTCACTTGTGTGGGTCCCGCCTTTCTTTATTAGTTCGTCAGGGTGTTCTTGGATGTGTTGCTGTTGACATGACCATGTTTTGTCAGGGTTGTAAGCTGGGCAAGCAACTACAACTTTCTTATCATTCTAGTGAGTTCTTATCTTCTCATCCTTTTGACTTAGTTCATTTAGATGTATGGGGACCTGCGCCTATTATCTCTAAAGGCGGGCATAAGTTTTATGTGATCTTCATTGATGATTATTCCCGTTTTACATGGATTTTTCCAATGTCAAATCATGGTCAGTTTCTTGCGATCTATCGTAGCTTTGCAACGATAGTTCGTACTTAGTTTGATTCTACCATTTGTACTTTTCGCTGTGATTTTGCTGGCGAGTACTGTTTTGGCACTTTTAGACAGTTTCTTTCTGAGCAGGGCACTCTTTACCAGTCTTCTTGTCCTCGTACCCATGCTCAGAATGGGGTTGCTGAGCTCAAACATCGTTGTCTGATTGAGACTGCCTGCACTCTTCTCCTTACCTTTTACGTTCCACCACAGTTCTAGGCTGAGGCTGTTTCTACGGCTACATATCTCATCAATATGCAGCCTTCCACTGCTCTTAAGGGTGCCAGTCCTATAGAGCGTCTCTACTCTCGAGCCCCCTAGTACACTCACTTTCGTGTTTTTGGTTGTACTTGTTTTGTTTAGCTGCAGTCTCGTGAGCGCACTAAATTATCGGCCTAGTCAGTTGAGTGCGTGTTTCTTGGTTATAATTCTGAGTATAAGAGTTATCGCTACTATGATCCTTCTGCTCAACGGATCAGGATTTCACGAGACGTTGTCTTTGACGAATCTCGACTTTTCTTCTATCGAGATTCGGCTCCTTCTCCTGTTTCCACTGTTGAGTTGATTTCATGGTTGTCGCTTTCTGACTCTTCACCTATTTCTCCACTATCACAGTCTTCTCCTGGTCTGTCTCCAGTGGTTCCTTCTATACCTCCGCCTCTAGTGCTGCTTCCTGCAAAATCGCCTCTTGTTCCTGCGGCACCGCCGTCTCGTTTCTCTGGTATTCACTACTCCAGGCGTCCTTGTCCTTCACCAGTCTCCTCTCCTTGTATCTTGCCGACACCCACATCTGATCCTCGTGATGATGCTCACGTCCTTCGTGACCGGCCATCCCTTCGACCTCCTGATCATCTTGGATTTGCTCCGATAGCTCATGCTCCCTCTGTCACTGAGCCTAGTTCTTATCGTGAGGCTGCTCCTCGTTCTGAGTGGCATCTCACTATGGCAGAGTAGCTTGATGCTCTTCGACGTACGGAGACTTGGGATATTGTACCGACACCTGTGCATGCTCGTCCAATCACGTGCAAGTGGGTGTACAAGATTAAGACCCAGTCTGATGGTACTATCGAGCGCTACAAGGCTCGCCTTGTGGCTCACGGCTTTTAGCAGGAGTACGGTCGTGACTACGATGAGACTTTTGCCCTTGTTGTCCATATGACCACTGTTCGCACTCTTGTTGCGGTTACTTCTGTTCGCTGATGGTCTATCTACTTCTGTTCGCTGATGGTCTATCTCTTAGCTGGATGTTAAGAATGCTTTTCTTAATGGTGTTTTGCATGAGGAGGTCTGCATGCAGCCACCAACTAGGTATTCTGTTCCTGATAGGCATGTCTGTCGTTTTCATCGTGCTCTTTATGGCCTCAAACAGGCTCTTTGTGCCTGGTTTTCGCGTTTTACCTCAGTGATTACTGTTGTCGGGCTTTCATCGCCGCCTTACGATCCGCTTTTTGTCCATGTCTCATCTCGGGGTAGGACATTGTTTCTTCTGTATGTTTATGATATGCTCATCACTTGTGAAGAAACATCTCAGTAAGCAGTTTTTGATGACTGATCTTGGTTCTTTTACGTACTACCTTGGGATTGAGGTCTCTTCCATGCCTGGGGGCTACTACCTTTCCCAGCAGAAGTATATCCAGGATCTTCTTGACCGGTCTGGTATGACTGACACTCACACTGCTGAGACTCCGATGGAGCTATCCCTCCAGGTTCGTGCCACTGATGGTGATCTTCTTGAGGATCCTACTCGATATCGTCATCTTGTTGGGAGTTTGATGTACCTTATGAGCACTCGTCCTGATATTGCTTATGCTGTTCATATCTTGAGTCAGTTCATGGCCCGTCCCACCCATCTTCACTACAGTCACCTTCTTCGTGTTCTTCGCTACTTGTGTGGGACTATCTCTCGTCGTTTGTTTTTCCCTAGCTCCACCTCACTACAGCTTCAGGCGTACTCCGATGCGACCTGCGCTAGTGATCCTTCTAATCGTCGTTCTCTTTCTGCTTACTGTATTTTTCTTGGCTCCTCCCTGATTGCATGGAAGACAAAGAAGCAGACTGCAGTTTCCCGTTCGAGTGCAGAGGCTGAGAGTAGAGCTATGGCAGCAGTGACAGCAGAGGTTACTTGGTTGAGGTAGTTACTTGCAGATTTTGGAGTGCCTGTGATGGGACATACGACTCTTTTGTCTGATAGTACAAGTGCTATTAGTATTGTCCGGGACCGTGTGAAGCATGAACTCACCAAGTACATTGGTGTGGATGCTTCATACACTCGCTCACAAGTGCAGGAGGGAGTACTTGCTTTACAGTTTGTGCCCTCAGAGTTACATGTTGCTGATTTCTTCACGAAACCACAGACTAGGGTATAATATTTGTATTTTCTCCCCAAACTCAGTGTGTGATTCACCATGAGTTTGAGGGGGTGTTAGAATACTTTTTGTATTTTCTTATCTGTATATGTATCCTTATTTCTATATGGCATACCCTCTTATACTCTCTATATATATTGTACATTGGGCTTCTTGAATATATACACAATATTCATAGCAGATCTCAATGTCATACCCTAAAAGTTTATCTGTTATAGTTGTGAGTTTATAGATGTTAGTTTCTTTGAGGTGAAGCAATCTACATTTTTATACCTGAAGTTTGAGTTGTGACTGTTGTCTGACATTCTCTCCCTTGTTTTGCAGATCATTATTTGGTCCGTGATACCAGCTATCAAATATTCTTGGTCTGAGCATAACAATGACATACTGCTTCTGGTTGCTCTTTTTCAGTATATTCTAAGATTATATCTCATATTTTCCTTGAATAATAAAATTATCAAAGTTACTGGAGCTTTTTCGAAGACTGCTTGGCATGGAGCCGCATACAATCTGCTGTTATACATGATTGCTAGCCATGTACGATACTTATATTTCTTTATGCACTCTTTCTCCATTTCATGTCTTGAAATTTTGCGTATTTACTTTTAAATTGTGCTGCCATATTTTATGTTTTGCTAGCATATAGTGGAACTGCTCAACATGCATTTCTCCTTTTCAGGTTTTAGGAGCATTGTGGTACCTGCTATCCATTGATCGACAGACTGCGTGTTGGGAAAAATATTGCAGGAATGAAACTAGTTGCCGTAATAGATACCTGGCTTGTGATGTAAATCCAGATCCAAATTCGGTCAATTACACTGCTATCTTTACTAGATGTGACGCTAGTAACAAAAATGTCAGTTTTGACTATGGTATGTTCCAGACATTGTTATCAAACCAAGTTCCTAATCGGAGCTTCGTGAGGAAATACATCTATTGCCTTTGGTGGGGCTTGCAGAATCTAAGGTTTGACTTTATCTGAAGTTCTGAACACATCTTTCTCTAAGACTTGTCATTGAGGTGCTTAATTTTGATCATTAACCACATTATTATTCTCTGCTAAAGCAAAAATCCAGATATCTTACATTTGCATCTGCAACTATAACTCTTTAACATTATTACATTTCTGATCTGAGAAGTTTAAGCTACTACCCAGGTTATTTAATGGAACAACTTTGATAATATAATAATATTTGGCTTGAAGATTCTATTATTTTCTGACATGCTATATGATACTCTTTTTTTTTTCCCTAAACAGTTGCTATGGCCAGACTTTGACTGTGAGTACCTATATTGGTGAGACGATGTATGCTATATTCTTGGCGGTGCTTGGTCTCGTCTTGTTTGCGCATTTAATTGGAAATGTGCAGGTACTTTTACATTGTAAACTTCACTTACCAATCATGGAACTACTTTGATTATATTAGGATAGCTTTACTGTTTATTTTAGTTGTTCTATTCCTTAGTTCTCTATTGCGATTTACTTGCTTTTGTCAAACCATCTTCTGGTGCTTAGGTCCACCAATTGTCTAGCCTTGGTCCTGATACCTTAGTGTAATGCCATCGTTGGGAATCACCTTCTGGTCGGTTGGTGGATACGTGGGTGTAAGACTCCATCTACTAGGTTTCAAATCCTGGCCACCACTTTTACGCACACGCAAGTGCGTCTAGTGGGGAAGCCGGAAGCACATGTCCGCACTCCGCGAGGTCTATGATTTTTCTTAGGCCTTTGGAATTCTAGGCATGTGCTTGGGGAAGCAATTGTGTGTGCGTGCGTGCGTGGTGGGTGTCCACCTTTGTAATCTAAAGAAAAGTATCATGCTGTATTTTTCTTTTATACTCCGAGTTCTGGGGATGTTTCAGATCTTTTCTTCCTTCCTTGCTTTAGCTCAGAAAGTACGTATGAAGCTTATGGGTCATTTTTTTGTTAACATTTGCTCATGGACCAAAATTGTCAGGTTGTCCATTGCAAATTGTGATTCAAACTTGTCGAATCTATATCCTTTGACCATAGCTTTATGAGTGGTGGCATGAAAATCCTTTTTGTGCTTGGTGATATCCTTGGTCAACTTGCATTGATGATTTTAATATATTGCTCAGACTAACAAGTATTGTAAGCTGAGGTTTCTGTCTGGACAAGATCATACTTATCACATGCACGTCTCACTGTGCTATTATCTGCTCTAGTAACTAATAAACCATCATACTGATAATACCAA
This sequence comes from Ampelocalamus luodianensis, assembly GCA_036346255.1. NCBI lineage: Eukaryota > Viridiplantae > Streptophyta > Magnoliopsida > Poales > Poaceae > Ampelocalamus > Ampelocalamus luodianensis. The sequence continues at coordinate 6,747,222 of CM070628.1, forward strand.
AATGGCCCCCTTGTTTCTTAATGCCACACTTCCCAACTTAATTTGTTGACGAGACATTGAGCTTATTACATTGTATTATATGCTAGACCTACTTGCAATCTATCACTGCAAGGGTTGAGGAGTGGAGACTAAAGCAAAGAGATACTGAAGAGTGGATGAGACATCGCCAACTTCCTCATGAACTACGAGAAAGGGTGAGGAGATTTATTCATTACAAGTGGCTTGCAACTCGAGGTGTGGACGAAGAATCTATACTGAAGGCTCTGCCTGCAGATCTTCGCCGTGACATCAAGCGCCACCTTTGCTTGAATCTTGTTTGCCGGGTAAATAGCTTTCTTCCTTCCTTTTATTTTCTGTGAAAAAACACACCCGTTTAGTGATGTAAATCATCTGTATAAGTTAAGGTATGTGTTCCTAGGTGACCATCAGTTCTGGTTATTATGCCACATTTGGATGGACAAAAGTGGTGAGACCAACCATGGAAGTAAATAAAGGAAGAGGAAAGGAGAAAAAAGAGGGATAGGAATAGGATAGGGTTGGAAGGTGCATCCTATTCTTTTGCTTCCTTTGTTTTACAATTAAAAAAAAAACATTCAATAAAGGAGATAACTATGGCATGAATAATAATAGCAAATGTGTGCTTCTCTTCCATTACATCCCTTTTCCAAACGTTTAGTGAAGTGAAAATTCAACTCATAGTTCTTCCCGTATCCTATGGTTTCTCTTGTTTTTCACATGTGAGACGTTTAAAAACATGGAAAACTACCACTGAGAGTTTAGGGGAAAACCTGCTAATGTATTGACGTAGATTTGTATTGTTTCCTCTGTTTGAACATACGCTGGACAGCTGGACTTGAGCTTTTGAATCTGCCACAGGATTCAATATATTCTGGTCCTAAAGGGAGGTGCTTCAATGCTCTCCAAAAATGTGAAAAGCTCAATTTTTTAAAGCAAATTAGGATTGATTTGCAACCACCCAGTACTCCAGCACTACTTATTAGCCATATTACTTTTAGATTTGTGCAATTTAGTTTTTGGGAGAGCATCGAAGCACTGCTCCAGCAAGAATACATTCATTAATGGTTCTGAGTACTCATTTGCAAATCTACCTCATCCCAATCCCGTCTTTTGTCCAGTGGCACTTGATAGCGGTAGTTGACGTAGCTCTTGTGACTTGTGAGGTGAATATGATCAATGCTGCACATATAATTTCATTTGATGATCAGTTCATGACATTGCAGATCACTTGATGTTTATCATATCTCAATGTTTCAGGTCCCATTTTTCTCCCAGATGGATGATCAACTTCTAGACGCCATCTGTGAGCGTCTTGTATCTTCCTTGAGCACAGAGGGCACATACATTGTCCGTGAGGGTGACCCAGTGACTGAGATGCTTTTTATCATTCGTGGGAAGCTGGAAAGCTCCACCACAGATGGTGGCCGGACAGGCTTCTTCAATTCAATCACCCTGAAATCTGGCGATTTCTGTGGTGAAGAACTGCTTGGATGGGCTCTTGTTCCCAAGCCTACTGTCAACTTGCCGTCATCCACCAGGACTGTGAAGGCACTTGTTGAAGTGGAGGCGTTCGCTCTCCAAGCTGAGGACCTCAAGTTTGTTGCCAGTCAATTCAGGCGCCTCCACAGCAGGAAGTTGCAGCACACTTTCCGCTACTACTCTCACCACTGGAGGACCTGGGCTGCGTGTTTCATCCAAGCTGCCTGGCGCCGCTACAAGAGGAGGAAGCTGGCCAAGGACCTGAGCATGAGGGAGTCGTTCTCCTCCATGAGATCATATGAAGATGACAATTACCCTGAGCACAATCTCGTGCTGAAAATCATGGCTGGGTCAAGGAAAGGAATTCATAGCATTAAAGAACTGCCGAAGTTTAGGAAGCCTTCTGAACCAGACTTCTCAGCAGAGCATGACGACTAAGGGTGAGCTGATATATTATTTGCTACGACGAGATTGCTGCTTCTGCTGCAAACCCTGCTTCCCGTTGGCCTCCTGCAAGCGTGCATGGAGTTCGGGTTGACAGGTATGTTGATGTCAGAAAAATGCTCAAGCTCAACTTCAGAGCCTTACATATGATATGATGAAGCATCAATGGTGGAAGGGTGGTTGGTGTTTGGGAGAGTAAACTATTGGTAGATAGTGACTGTTTTTTAAGTGAAGTGACTGTTGTTGTAGGTTAGCTTAGTGTTTAGTCTTGCTCATATTGTACATGCAGATGTAATTATGTTTGCGATATTGTTGGGGCCTCACAGGAGCACATTGATTTTGTATTGATTAGCCGAGAAAATTCTAACGTCTCGGCTAAGATTGGGCTCCACTGTTATTTCGGAGCCTGTAAATTACAGGAGGTAAATTACTTTGTTCTAGTGTCAGTAATAGCATGCCTGGTTCAGTGCTTTGGTCTTGTTATTTCTCTGAACTGCTGGCGGGGGGGTCGGTTTAACAACGAGATCCTACACACCTGAGAGATTCGCCGCTGTTTGCGCGTGCCGGGACATGCAAGTGTAAGCACACGTTCTCGTTAAGGGCGGCACAGCCATTCTCTGTTCCGGTGTTCCTTTCCTGCTATTATAATCTTGTCTAGGCTGTGGCGTATTTGCAACTTCAGAGATGCAGCAGCACGGGAGGGGGATCCAGTCAACACCGATCCCCCCAAATTGCGCGGCGCGGCGCTGGATCGCTCCACCCCACCCCACGCAGTCAGCACACGCCGACACCACGAGCACGCCATCGATTTTCCTTGCGCAACGTACGTCCGCAGTGTCTTCCAGCGCGAGCCGCCCGCGTACGATCCCGTTTTTGCCACCCGCCGCTACCGAGGGGACCGCGCCTGCACCCGCCGGCTCCCTCGTCCGTGGCACGCTTTGGCCCTCGATTCTGACGTGCAACGCCCCGTCACGCGAAAGCCGCGCCCGCCCGCCTCTGCGCGGCACTCGTGAGCTGTGTAACACCGTGCGGACGTGCGGTGCGCGTCGCCTGTGTCGCGCGCGATGGACGTGGGCCAGCCGCGCCGAGCAATGCTCCGCGCGAGCGGGAGGGATTCCTCCTGCCGACGCCGCGCTCCTCCGTCTCTTCCGTCCCCACGGCCCACGCGTTGGCGTTGCCACAGTCTCGTGCCGTGCGCGGTGCGCCCCCGGCGCCGCTGCTGATTGCCTGCTCCGCACGATTAACTACCCATGTGGCCATGTGCCGCTACGAGCATCGGGGGACAGGGGTCTAGGACGTCGTCCGCCACCGACGCAATCTGTGCGGCAGAATTAGAAACGAAACAAGGGAGAGAAGATTTTTGCTCCCTAATTTTATGTCACTTCTTCCTGGTTTTGTTTACACCAATGCAACTCCGAAACCGATGGATTTTCTTTAATGGTTCACTCATTTCTTCAAAGAATAACACAAAGCGAAAGCAACGAGGTCACTTCGGCAAGGTTAATGGAAATAGGAAAATCAGCCATGAATGAGCATAAATCCTTCGTAATTTCAGGTTACTCGAACTCACTTCTACACAAATGTGTACTATAAACCAACCGGTAATCAGGGAGAGAAAAAAAAACAGCTTGAAAGCCTTTGCTTGACCATATATACTTTTTACGAATTAAACCTTCAATGTAAAGCTGCGGCATCGTGGAGTAAACGGGAAGACATGAATTGCTATCTCATCTGAGGATGATTGCCATTTCAACCACGGCATTCCCCTCCTCAAACCCGACATATCTGTTTCTCTTTAATAAGTAAATCTTTCAGGGCAAAATCCACCGATAGATAGTCTTGTCCTTCTAATTCATAGTGGATACAACATCACAGTAAGTGGCTCACTGATTTCACTCTCCTATATTACTGGTGATTAATTCATAATGCTATTTGATCAAAAGAAAAAAGAAGAAAGAAAGCACACCCGCTTCCCCTACACCAACTATATTTGCTGCTGGTTGAATGGGAGTCCAGAAAATGGATTTAAACTGGTATTCAGTTATTATCTGCTTAAATAATTAAGTATAGCTGCATAGCTACTGAGTACTGACTCTGGTGCTACTTGTGGGGATGCGACTCTTCATCAGGTACAATCTTTCGTGGCATCTTCTTCTTCTGCATATACTTTGCATAGGAATACCAGACACCACCAAATGTGTTGATCACCAATCCACTAACATTAAGAGCGTGCACTTCCACACCTCCCAACACAACAAAACCCAGGGTCTGAAAAGTCAACGAGACAAAATGGTATAAGGTTGAGATGTACTTCAATTCTACAACTTCAGAGCTAAGTTGCAACAAGGGTTCTAGTTACATATTAAACTGCTTATACACAAGGGGGTAAACTTACCGTAGACCCAACACCCTTGAGAACTCCTACTATTGTGGTTGTCAGGGCAGAGTTCACGATTGTGCACCAAAACATGGTGAAATTGAGAACGATTCCCATCACCAGTGAAATAACAAGAATAACACTGAATGTTAGAGAGGCTGTCTGCATTCCAAGAGACATCAGATAATGTAACTTACGACAGAGTAAAGTGGAAATTATTTTACGCAGAAACTCATTTAGAATCAAAGGCATGCTATGTTGATCAGCAGTTAAGTGTAAAAAAACTACTTGCTCTAGAAGCTCCTCACACAAACTAATCTGTAGTCAGAGAGTATTGTGAGCTAAAGGAGGTAAAAGAAAAGAACAAACAGATTGCCATCTTAGATTTGCTAATTAAGTTTCATTAACATGTATTCATATTACTAACCTTTTTTAACACCAAAGGCCCGGGAGCCCAGCTTTATTAGAAAGCTAGAAATAGATGCTGGGGATACCAGCTGTTACATAGAGTACAAATGGACTCGGAAATCCAAACAGAATGAACAAAATACATGCTCCAAACGGCCACAGCATGTACTATAGGGAGTATATTACTAACCTTTTCAGAGAGTACTGAAAGAGAATGCGGGAATTCTCCCGTTGCTATAATGATGAAAAACAGAAATGGAAGTGATAATATGCTGTTATAAAACATTAACTCCACTGTGGAAAGACCATCCTCTGCACCTGATTTCTCCACCAGGATCAAATACATCGTCTGCATACACATTCAGCTGTCAGTTAGAATTTTAAAACATACCCAAACAAATTCTCTGTGAACCAGAATGGAAATAATACAACCTGGAAGAAGACTGATGTAAGAGCCATGCAGTATCCATACAAGTCAAAAGAAAAATCTCCAAGTGCTGCAATAAGGACACCTGCGGCGGTGCAGATAACTGAAAGGGACACCTAAAAAAATTTGCACCGATGAGGAAGTGCCAGATAATAGTAATAAGTCATTCCTTCCTAGAGGGAAAAGACCGCATGCCTATATGTAGGATATCAAAGCTGGCCCATTCAAGATGTTGACGCAAATGAACGTACAAGAGATCTCGGGTCACAGTGGCAATACCAACACATTTTTGCCTTATGTCCCTAAAGTTCTTACTTGATTTCACTACAAAAACATGGATGCCTGAAGTGGCTTAACCAAGAATAAGATTTATTGGCAATAATGCTCGAAAGGTATGAATCGATGCAATCCTACAAGGCCAGAATTCCTGTGAATGTTAAGAAATTTTATCTAAATATGCAAAATCTGAATTCATAAATACAGTTGAGCGGGAGAAACCGCGGTATCAATTTTCAAAATGCAAAAGGGAGACAGTGGGGGATCTAAAGATGGAGAAACCATTGTACTACGTGTAAAAGCTAGTAAAAAAGACTCAAGAAATGCACTCTTACCTGTGTTGGTGGCTTCCCCTTTCCACGTAAGTAACCACCCACCAATACAGCAAGGGGGGTGAGCCTCTTAATTGCAATATACATAGGGATGTTAACCCCTTTCAAGCTTGCTAGAGCAAATGCGACATTTGCATTGTAGAAAATTGACACTGGAAGAAGCTTCTTTGCTATTGTCATGCTGAGATCTTTCCTTTTAGACACTCCTAGAACTTGACCAAAATGTATAATAAGTGCTGTAGCTATTTGCTGCAGAAATAACAAGAGAATTTGAACAACACAATCAGGCTTAGTCAAACATAGAAAAAAACAATATTTTGTCGGCAGTGATGTTCAGTCATACCTGTAAAGTGAGAAGAGTCATGGAGTGAACATACTGCATTAGAACTGCTTTGTTCACGAAAACCATTGCCATTGATGCAACTCCATAGGAAAAGGCCGCAGATAAGCTGCAAGAGCAGATAGACAGGGGAATGGTCAGAGCTTCCAAATCATTTCCTCTCTCATTCCGGTCCTACCTGGTTGATGTACAGAAAACTGCAATCTTTGTCTCCTGACAATATGGTCTAACCTCAGGTATTGATGGTAGGTAAAACAATGCCATAATTATGTTCTAAAACTCTTTCACGGATTAAGTAAACCAAGAAGATTGCCCCTCACCATTTTTTGGCTATGTTAATAGCTCCAGATGATGAGTACTAAACAAAGTGAAATCTAGTGCATTTGATTTAATTACCATGCACAGGCATTCGTGCGGCTTAACTAGAAAACTGTTACAATCGCACCACATCAGGCGGCCTGAGAGTTGACTACCTACATACAATTGGAAAGTGGGACTCCATGCGCTATTCTAAACTGGCCTGATTTTTTTTTTTATGAAACAATCCATTTTCTTCGGTAATAAAAGACCTTTCGCATCTAAATCCTACCCCAACATAATCTACGAAAGAACCTATCCCTAATCATCCGCCATTAGCCTGCAGAATGTCCATTGCAACGGCCTTGGCCCTTGGTTCAGGAGCAGGCGGGTCTCCGATGTATGCCTGTGTCTTCTGAAGAAGAGACTGGCATTGCGAGCAACCATTATCCACCACCATTCAGCCTTCCTTTCTTACCTTTCTTGGATTCCTATTTCACAAATCAAGGAACCATCAACTACCCCCAATACTACACTAGGGAGCCCGAAGAAACTATCGAAATCACAGACAAGCAATCAATCACGCAAATCACCCCCCCCCCCCCAATCCATCCCAGCACAGCGTTCTTGCCCAATTAATTACACGGCCAAGAAAAGAAAGAACACAAAGAGATTAAAGAAGAACAGAAAAAGGATAGGAGCAGAAGCGGAAGCGGGCGAGGTCACCTGAGGAAGGAGCTGGGTTCGCCGGCCTCCACCCCCATCTCTCCCCTCTCGCGCTTCCGACAAGCCGATTGCTCCCCTGCCGGGCGCGGGCAACATGGACCGGCCTAGCGACCGGCGGTGCGTTCTCGGGAGTAGGGGGGATCTGGAGCCGGATGGAGTGGGAGCGTGGGGTGGGGCTCGCGTTGGGCCGTCTCGAGATTGGCGGGGGATGTGGTTATATGCTACTTCAATGGGATGGGCATCTACTATTTTATAGCTTGTTATTAATAAGAGATGAAAGAGTACTAAATTTAAACGGAACAAATCTTCTAATGAATTGTTTCTTAAATTTATATCTAAAATTTTAATTATTATTCATAAAATAAGTTTTTAGGTAACAAACAAGTCTTCAATAATTATTTTGTTATTTCTTGTGTCTTGGTATCAACAATTTGCTTATTTCTTTATCTAAAAATAAATCCATCTTCTTTTCTCATTATCTATCCTTTATATCACCTAAATGCTGATGTGTACATCCCTTAGAGCATCTCCAATAGTTAGAGATAACCTTATCTCTAACATATGCTACATTATCTTTAAAGACAATATCCCCAATTAATAGTCTCTAGTATACTATTTAACATTTATATTTTATAATTTTTATTTGAAACGGGTCTACATATCATCTAGAGTAGATTAATGTATCATATCTTATTTCGCGTACATAACAGTCTCTTCAGGAAGAGACGACATGTGCTTTCTCTCCTCCCCTTTCTCCTCCACGTAAGATTTTGTTGACGTGATATAACTAAGAGACGATAGTAAATATACTATTAAAGATGCCCTTAGCAACAAGTAATATTAACTATTATAGATGCTCTTAACTAACTAATTTGCTCGGTTAATCATCGTTAATTAAACGAGGAATTGGGAGACCGGAGTGGAATGGGGCGCCGCGTGCGTGTGGGGGACGCGATGCGCTCTCTTTTTCACGCGCAAGCCAAATCCGTGGAGATTGGGGACCGGAAGAACGTGGTGGGGGTGGACCTCGCGGGGTTTTGTGCTCTAGGCCTATTGCTTTCGACGCCGTGCCCGAGCTATTCGGGGGCCCATATGCAGTGGGCTTTCTGGCAATGGGTTATGGGTCCAGGGACCGTCTACTGGGCCCGCGTGCGCCCAGCAGCCGGAGAGTGCGCGGCCTCCAATCCTCAGCACGTTGGCTTTGGTGGGCTTTCTTTTAACCTTAACGAGTACTCAGCCTTCTTTTGTCTGTTTTTTGTTTGGCCCTTCATTGTTTCTTTCAACTATTCCATTCAGATTTTTTTTTAACCACCCTAATGTTAAATGTTTCTGGAGGTTAACTCTATCTGTTCCGAAGGTTGAATTGAAATGTTCCGAGCGTAGGATCGAATTGTTCCGGTGATTAAATCGAATTGTTCCAAGCATAGGATCGAATTGTTTCGGTGGTTATGTAGAATTGTTCCATGAGTAAGATCAAATTGATCCCATGTCGTGATATCGAAATGTTCTGCGGATTGAGTCAAGTTGTTCCGGTTCTTGAATGGAATTGCTCCCAACGTTAAATCGAAATGTTCTTAATATTGAATCAAATTGTTTGGACATTAAAAATGGAATTTCTTCCGAGTGTTGTATGAAAATTTTGCTTTTTAAAAAAAATCCTCATCGATCTAGTAGGACCATGTAGCTTCAATGAAATTTGTTTGGCTCAGCTCTTGGGGAAAAAATCGTAGGCATCATCTTGGGAACTTTTTTATTATTTAATTTTTTTTAATTTTATTTTTAAAGTTAACCTCTCGCAAACTTTATTTCCAATTCTGACATCTTTGGTTACGCCACCACCCGTGGCGTGACAAAACAACACTGTCACGCCACAGGATAAGTCCCCAAAATCGCACTTTTTGTCACGCCACCGGTGGTGGCGTGACCAAACAACACTGTCACTCTACCACCAGTGGCGTGACAAGACTTTAACTAGAAATGGGCTGACATGACAGTGTTGTTTTGTCACACCACGGGTGGTAGTGTGACCAAAGGGGTCAGAATTGGAAATAAAGTTCGCGATGAGTCAACTTAAAATAAAATTAAATAAAAAAAAAATCTCATCTTGGCCCGTAAAAGTGACAAACGAACAATGTGCAATTTTGGTGCACGTTACTGCTTGGCAACCAAAAAATGGTAACATGAGCCAATTAACATCTCATGTGCTTGCCTGCTTGGTAGTGGAAGCCCGCAAGGGTCCACGCCTCCACGGGCCTCTGCCACCCTATGAATCGGCGCTTGGCAGGAGCCAATGCTGCTTACCTGCGGCGTTGCTTCGACCGCCTCGGCCTGGGTCACCTCAGGCTTCCTGCAAGAGCGAAGTGCGTTGCCTCCTGTGATGGTACACAGACCACTTAGCGCGTCATTGCCCTCTTCGACGTGAGTAGCGAGAGACCAGGGGGCAAAGGCAGCGCTTCGTCTTCGTCGGCAGCTCTGCCGCCGCAGCCAGTGGGAGGCCGCCACCGCAAAGAGTTTCCGCCTCTTCCAGTGCGGATGGAGGTTGACAAGGAACTACCGGTGGGGGCGCCTGCCTCACGCCCTGACGTTGGCAGTTGCATCCTGTCCTGGACAACCACCATGGTTGAAAAGGAGCAAGAGCTCAACTCCAGTGCTTTATTGGCCATGGTGAGGGGCCGGCGTCCAGCTGTATCCCCGGAGTGCCTGGTGCGCGCGCTAGAGAGTTTCTGCAACGTGCCCCGTTGGAACTTCGAGCTGAAGTCCACTTTCCAGCGGATTTTCTCGTCATTTTCGCTATGTCCAGCCAAATCTTCTGCTCCGGTGCGCCTATCCATTTCCGTGTTTGGGATCGGCGTGTGCTGTCCGAGGGCTCACACCTCCAATTCCTGACTCGATTCGGAATTGAAGGGCGCCCGGCCCTCGCTTGGGAGGAAGGAGCGGAGCGCCAAATTCTCCACAACCTCGGCGCCCAGTTGGTGGAGCTGCTACCGTCAGAGGACAAAAGGTGCCTCAGGGTCTGGGCATGGGCCGACAACCCGGGGCGGTTGCCGAAAGAGTTTTCTGTGTCCATCCCAGAGCAGGATGTGCCGGTTCACGCTTTGCCGGCCGCGACACAGCCAGGACCCTGTCGTACAATATCATCATTCACATTGAGGGCTTGTTTAGATGTTAAGGGGGCATAATCTCTGGGAAGAAAATCCCTGAGGGTGATTTTGAGAGCACATAAAATTCCTCTCAATCCTAAGGGAAAATATTCCCGCCCGGAAATAAAATTCTTGTTGCCGTTTGGGAACATTAGGGATAAAAATCTCGGTCGGTCATGAAAAAAAATTCAAAAAAAAAATCGTAAAATTTAGAAACAATAGCACAATTAAACAACTCAAACATAACGTTTACGTTCTTGAATATTTATCTCAAAAACTTTCGAAGATACACAATTCAAATGATATAACAACTAATTCTTTGTGAGAGACTCTAATTCCTGCTTCTGTGTTGAACTGTAAAATGTAGAGTCTGCTTCCTTAAAAAAGAAACTGTTGATCTTGTGTTTCCTATACTGTCTACAACCACATAGGTGTCTCTCCAAGATGAGTTCTTTTACTCCATTTGGTATACAAAAATGACAGGCCGGGACATAGAAGAAATATAGAATAGACGTGCTCAATGCATCCTTTAAGACAATCCACTGATAAGTATCACAGAACAATTAATACAGCATTCGCTCTGTTGCTGCACTTGATTTTGCCTCCAACAATGCCGTCCGCCGCTTTCATGTCATAGAACCTCCTGTACATGGAATCAACTTTTGTAAGGTAGAATGTTCCTGGTGGCAACAAACTTGTGTCTTTGCTTGTTTCTTTGCTTGTTTCAAAATCTTTTGCTCCATAACGGTGCTCCATCAGCTTTTGCTTGTTTCAAAATCTTTTGCTCCATCAGCTTCAGTGTCTCCATGAACTTCTCAGGCGAGGTCTATTAACATGTGAAGGAACAAATCAGCCTGCTGTAGAGAAATTACAGGGAGGAATGGACTTTCCAAAATTGGATGTTGGGGCATTCAGATCCTAGATATCAAGGTCTTCACAATAGCAAGGAATTACATATTCTCATGCAAACTACAGTTGAATCACTATGTACAGTGATAATAAATCCAATAATCGTGTGTAGCTATCCTCAAGAAAGCTTATTTTCAAATGGATGTCATAGGTAAAACTAAAGTATTAAACGAATCACCATTTTCTTGAGGATAAAATTGGTACAGCCCATTATACCCCTATTTCCTTGGTGAAATTTGGCGATAAAATTTGTTTGCATATTTGTGTTGACACAGGATGAGCCATAACAGGGGTGAACTAAAATTTGTTTGCATATTTGTGTTGACACAGGATGAGCCATAACAGGGGTGGACGGTGATACAATGAATAATCACCATAATGACCTGGGCTAGTTTTTTGAAAGATATCAGTTCAGGTGGTAGGTGAAATTTGGCGATAAAATTTGTTTGCATAAAAAGTTCTTTGACATGACTAAGAAAAAAACATGAAGCCAGCATCAGAAGAATACATGGGGCTTCACTTACCTAATGGAGCCTAAACATATTCTTTGGCTGACACTTCTATATGTGTTCAACAGAGGATGTATGTTGAACAGAGGCTATTTTTTTTTTTCTTCTAATGAAAGACAGCCTAGCTAGTATATATCCGTGTATGTACGCAGTGACTGCAAAATACCCGTCAAGTAGTGAAGCTGGCTCATTTTATCCAAGGCTGGTACAAGAGATTTACACGACAGCCTAAAAAGGAAAAATACTTGCGATCCTATATCCAGGTATTGCATGTGTTAGTCAGGTTGGAGGCTAACATATAGACAAAATACAAGCATCAAGTTTGACTCCAGTCACCAACTAGGCAACTATGTATTCGAATATTTGAAGGAGTTGATAATTAGAGCCACCAATAGGAGGCAGTTTTACACTCACAATAGAACAAATACACTTACTAATTACGACCACTGTTTATAACATTTATGTTCAAAGTAGTGATCTCACTGCAACTTCATCTAAATTCAATAAATTCAATTTTTAGAAACCAATTCAACTTTCTATCTTCCAAAGTTTCTCCTATCTCATCACCCATATATTTCCATCGCTTTGCATAAGCAGTGGAGCACGCAAGATAATAAAATGCCTCAATTATCCTCAATGACCTGATCCTATCCTTAAGACATAGCAACATAATCAAATGCAAGTATGAACACCCAAACAACAAAATTCTCAAAGAAAATGGAAGATGCCAGCAGCCCAGCATAAGGCAATCACCTTCGCCGATGCGGTCACAGCGCGGCACATAGCCCTCGATGGCATCCGGCGGCCCAATCCACTCCTACAGCGTCACCTCCCATGGGTCAGGCGTCTCCTTCTCCCTAATCTCCACCTTCCTCCCGTCGTCCTCCTTCCCACCGCCCGCCGCAAACCCTAGCCCCAACCCGTCCCCGCGGCCCTCGAAGAGAGCCACAAGCGCGTCGAGCCGCTCCGGCGGGACGCCGAAGGGGCGGTCAGGCGGGAGGGAAGCGGTGAAGGCGGCGGAGGCGATGAGGCAGTGCTCGGAGCAGAACTTGCAGGCCTCATCCAGGTTGTAAACGCGGTGTTCGTGGAGAGGAGATGTGGAACCAGGGCGTCGCAGCGTTGGGGAGCGGGTTGCTGCATACGGGGCTTCCGTAGGCATCAGCAATGGAGCGCTCGGTGACGACGTCGTCGTAGTCGGCGCTGGGCGAGACGAGGCGAGGCGAGGAGAGACGGGGAACAAATCCACGTGTGGATAGGAGCTTTTTCTTATCCCGGGATTAGGCTGGGATGTGCCGATATTTCCCCCACCCAGGTGTCAACCAAACGCACCAGAGGGATGGATCCGGGAATTTCGCCCTGGGTGAAAATTTCCCTGGGATCTAGCGACAATCCCGGCCGAGAATCGGGCTCCCAAACAAAGCCTGAAGAGATCCTCGATCCTGCGCCGTTCAGTGGTTCCTGGGATGGTGGTGCTGATCGAGCCCGCCTACACCAGTTTTCTTGCTTCCCAGGCAGGATTGATGGCTCTTGCTCAAGAACACAAGAACCGATTACAAACACAAGCTCCAATATGATTTTAGGTTTGGGTCTAGTATACTTTAGGTCACAAGAATATAAGAACTCAGGCTCTGATATCAATTGGTGGTATAAACCGAAGACGAATACACACGAACACAAGAATACAACAAATTTTTTTTTTATGCCACCAGAACAACGGTGGCTTTTCTGATTTTCTTCTTCTTTTCTATTGCTCTTGTTCACAAAATCTGATTACAGATGTGCCTTTTTATTGAGAGCAAACGATTATTCGTATCCAGAAAGGATTCTACGTATCTTAAAGAGATACCACACAAAGTCTAGTATTTATAATTAATACTGCATAAATACTTTATGACTACATAAATAAACTCGACATAAAATCTAGATGTACCATATGCACAAAGATTACTAACAAATTAAACCAGAATAGCTGATGTTGTTCTAGCAGCAAATTTTTTTTTTGCGTTCTTGTGTTCGCATGTGTTCGTTTTCGGTTTGGGCCAACAATTGGTATCAAAGCTCCAGATTTGAAACCCTAGCTGCTGCCTCGAGAGGAGTGATCTTGACTCTCGAGGTGGCATATATGGCGTGTCGGCGCAAGATGCGGTCGGCAAGGCGGAGCTACATGACGGGCATGGGCAGCCGGAAGCGCGGCACGGCTGGTGGCTTGGCGCACGGCAGTCTCGATGGGTCGGTAGCAACGCTAGGCATAGCGGAGCTAGCGGTAACCGCGCAGCGCAATCTCGTCGGCGGAACACAACGTGAGTTACACATTGCCAATGTCAAAGCGTTGTGTTGGTACTAGGCGGTTGCGGTGCCGTATATGTGTGTGTGTCCGTGGAGTTGAGTCCGGGACGTTGAGAAGATGTGTTCGCCGTCCCTAGTTGAGTTTGGGATGTTGAGAAGATGTGTTCGCCGTCCTGAGTTGAGTACGAGTTGGGTAAGTTGTAGTTGAGACCGACTACCTCAATCAGTAAGAGTCCAAGACGTGTTCGAGTTGTGCCACCATCTCCGGACATGTGTATGAGCCAAGTACACGAAATAATAAGTAAGTACACAAAGATTAGAGAGTGATTGTTAGGTAATCTTTGTTTAGCATTAGTTTCTATTTTGGGATGCTTGCTGTATTCGAGTTCTGTAGCAATTCAAGTCGAGTACTGGGCGATGTAGCAATCTGAGATGGGTACTGTAGCAGAAGTTGTGCCTATAAAAATATAAAAAGTCATAATTTTTTGAACAAGTTCTGTGTTGAAAATCATAGATATATTGTATGGTGCACATGGCCTCTAAATCTATTTTATTTTTCTTGAGACACTGATGTTTTTTTTAGTATTTTCTTCAAATGGTAACCTATTTGTTTTGCTTGTAAATCTTATTTGCTTCACACCTTGATGAAATGTTGTGTTTTGACTCTATCGGACGTCCGAGCACTAGTCCTTCCCCTATATATATGTTGCGTATCACGTATACCAACAACTTACCGAGTAATTACACCCAAGTGAAAATTCCAATTGTATGGAGTGTTCAACTGGGCGCTTGCTCGCCGCCATTGCTCCTTCTACATGTCTCCTCTCTTTGCTCGTGCTCTAGAGCGTTGCTGGATCATCAGCCGCGGCGTCATTGACGGTGCGTTTCGCCGGCGTCGGGACTCGATGAGCGGCGTGGGAGGCGAGCCTCACCTGCATTTTCCATGGCGTTGGACGACTACTACGCCGCGTGCGCCAACTCAACCGCGTGGCTGGTGGAGCTGCGTGTGAGGGACTCGCGCGGAGAAGTCGTCACGGCGGCAAATGCTGGTAAGCTAGTACGGTTTGCTAGGCTTACTGGCCGTCGAACTCGAATTTCGTAATCCAGAATCCTCTGTGAAGCACTGTGCTATTCCCTGAATCAGTAGCTAGTATTCACAGATACATCACTGAATCAATTCATACATGGTGTAAAACCATACCATTCATTATTTAACACTTCAAAGTTTATGTAGACCGCATCAGGTCAAGTTTTACAATAAGGACCGAACAGGCCAATACTGATTACATTACAAAAATGGAAGCGACAACGGAAGCAAAAGGGGTGAGAGCACATCTCTCCACAGGCAAGCGACTGGGGAAACCTGTGTGCGTCTGATATTAACCAAAGACTTGGATAATATTAGATGCACGCAAGCATCGACGGAGTCAACTAGACTGAGGCGAGACTAGAATAACTAAAGACTACACTACGCTTCATGATCTCCTGGGCCTCCAACTTCTAGATCCTCGTAGTAGTCGTAATCTCCAGGGATTCCTGCTTCTGAGGTTTTTGGGGAAAGAGCGAGGATGAGCACAACTTTCGTGCTCGCGAGCCAACACACAATGCAATAATATACATGCAAGGTTTAACAAAGATGGCTCTGGTTCTTTTATTTGCTAAAGCAATGTTTTCAATTATCATAGTTACAAATTCCTATCACTTAGCATTTTAATCAAATTGCATTTTATTAAAGAGAGTAATTATGCAATATTTATAACAGCAGAGGTTCCCTCCGTCGGAAACTCTACCTTATGTTTCTTTTTGATTGGGTCCATCCCCAATTATTAACATCACTGAGTTCGAACACTCAGGGAAAAATCCAACCTCGAGGCTAGGTGAGCCCACCACACTTTTCATCCCACCCACAAAGGTTTTTGAAATAGAACTAATTCAAGTAAGAATTCCCATGTTCGCCTTTGATCGTAGACGCAGATGTTTAAACAATTTAGACTCTGCAGAGGTTGTACACTTTACCCACAAGAGATAGTCATACTCGTTACCCCACATGATTCCTTAGTCATGTAGTTGAGCGACCGTCACAGTAACCTTTCAAAATATCTCGCCCCTTCCGTCATCTCACCTATATGGGGTTACACCCATATATTGGTGCGGGATGTCACCCCCTACGTCTTGCCATAGAAGGCACTTCACCATCGGTGTCCCATTCAAACGTGATCAAGCTCACACTTGCACCCTTTATTGTTCCTTCCGTGAGACTGACTTTCAAGGTTCGATAAATCTACTAAGCCAAGTTGAAGTTTGCAGACTTGTGGTTGTACTTGTTTTACACAGGAGGTCATGACAAAATTAAGTTCTTAGGGTTGTCTGGGCGGATCATTTCACACATCAACATTCTTTGGGCTGCATTAGCATCCATCAACATACTCTTTCATCACACAGTCCGCCCAGATAGTAACAGCAAGTTATTAGGGTTTTGAGAAGTAAAACCAAATTACCATATTTATCTCAGTCATGGACCACCAATGACTGCCCAAACCATTTTTATGTTTTAAGAGATGATGATTGAGACACTTTAATGTCCCGGTACTCAAGCAAGACTAGCATGTCGCTTAAGTACAACCTATAGCTAGTATTACCATGCTTAAGTACAACCTATGGCTAGTATTACCACATAGTTACTAGGGTAACAAGGATTAAGGGATTCAAATTGTCAAGGATGGCATATTAATTAATTAACCAATCATCAAATGGGTATTTAACTACCTTAAGCTTTAACATACATTTGCTTAAAGAATTAAAGCATGCAATTTGCTATTTCAAAAGAATATACTTTGTATAAAACGTAGGCTCAATATGATCAAAGTATTGACTCGCCTTAGATATAGGTAAGATGATCTTGATAATCTTGTGCTCGATCAACTTGGAGGTCGTCCGCGTCTTCAAATCCTAATCGAACGAACGCACCGGAAAAAGGCACAAACAAGCAAACACAATAAATAAATATAAATAAACAACAAATGAACTCCCAAAATAAACAAGACCTATGCCATTAGTAAGGTATTGAATTAACAAAATTTTAGAAATAAATCTCATAATTTTTGGAGTTAAAATGAGGGAGAACGGGATTTCCGAAGATCAAATTGAATTAGAAGAAAGAGGGGGAGGGGATGGGTGCATGGCATAGTGCGTGGAACCAGTTCATGCGCACTAACCCGCTGATGCAAGGGAACAGTGGCGTAGGGACCCACTGGTCAGTGAAATGGAGGGGGATCGGGTGATTTACTTAAATGGCCACCATTACTATGCGTGGGGCCCAGTGGCAGTGAGCCAAGGGGGTAAGACATCATTTAAGGTCAATGATTAATTAGGGTTTAAAGGTTAGCCATTAAGGCTTAATGATGAGGGAACAGGGGCGGTTCGAAGGTGCCACGCGTGGGTGCTCCTCGGGTGCTGGCTGCCTGTTAGATCAAGGAGGCCGACTAGAGGGGGGGGGGTGAATAGGCGTTTTAAAAACTTCTACGCACTAAAACCGATTTCAAATGCGGAAGTTAATACAAATACGGTTTTGCACAATTAAAGCCTAAATCAACTAGGTTCAACTATGTGCACCAACAATACAAGTCTATTGATAATAATCAATCAAGCATAGACTTGTAAGCAATTCAATTTAATCAATGTAAATGATACTATTGCAATCATACACAATGAATAAGCAATTTAATACAAGGTATATAAATTGCACAATGTTAAGCAAGCATTCATACACAATGAACGTAAATGCAATAGTAAGGAATTAGAGATCACACCACAAAGACACGTCGATGTTTTACCGTGGTGTTCAGAGACTTGTCGGTCTCCCCTAGTCCACGTTGAGGGAAACCCAAACCAATTGGGCCGGCTCTACGAATTAAGCCTTCCTCCGAGGTATCAAACACCTCGCTCCACTAGGGTTGCTCTTACTCCACTCCGGATATGGCGAGCACCAAGCCACTCACAAACACCGGGCCTTCTCATAAGCTTCACTTGAGAAGATCACCGGACCACGACGCCTCCACGCCGTCTAGGTGTAGGCAAACACCAAGAGTAACAAAACTCAACTTTCACTTGAACCAATCAAGTGCCAAAGCTCTTGTGGATACTAAATCCACCACCTAATGCAACACATGCAATAGGATTTGCCTCTCACACTTCACTAAATGCAACACATGCACAAAAGAGTGTAGAGAGCTTGCTCTTTGCTCAATAGAATGTCTAGGGGCACCAGCAACCTCCCCTCACACGGCCAAGGTGGGTATTTATAGCTCACACACAAAAACTAGCCGTTGAGAAGAGATTCCAGATAATCTGGACGAAATCGGTCTGACCGCCAACTAATGGCCGGTCTGACCGCCCGAGCGCCAACGGCTATAAATCTAGCCGTTGGACTCACAATCGGTCTGACCGCCAACCCAAGTCCGGTCCGACCTCTCAACCCGGTCAGACCGCCAGAGGGGCCGGTCAGACCGCTTCTCAAAACAACCGAGGAAACAGAAATGCACCCTCTCTGGAAAAACCGTACCGCCAAACAAATCTTGGTACTACCGCACTCCGGTAGTACAGTTTCATATAGGCCGGTACAACCGCAGTTCGGTCAGACCTCACACCCCATGGCGGTCAGACCGCTACCACCGGTCAGACCGCTAACAAGGGTGGTCAGACCACCAACAGTCACAAAGACTGAGAAAGGACTTTGCACATTTGCTTCAACTCAATTTGCAAAACATATTTGTCAATTGACGCAAGATGCACACAACGGTAAAAGCGAGATTCTCAACAAGTTGTAAAACACATTCGTCAACTTTTAGAATCAACGCCACAAGGAATAAGGTACATGGACTTAAACCATTTGCAAAACACATTTGCAAACTTAAGTCACATGCTACAAGAATTATCCATGAGCCACAACTACTTGCAAAACACATTCGCAAGTATTGGCAACATGTTAAGATGAGCTAGAGCAAACACAATGAGCTATCAACACATGACTAACTCAAACTAGTAGTCAAAGACCCCTCTTAATAGTACGGCAACCTATTCTAGCAATCCGGTCTCCCAACCAAACACCGAGACCGGTAAAAGACTAGGAACAAATCTTTAGCCCTAGCTAGTCATACCTTTGCCTTGCGCAACCACTTGAAGCTTGATGACGCACATCCTCACTTCAAGTCCGGGTTATTGACTTAATGCCTATCAACATATGATGACATCTTTCATCCCGAGTCTTGACATGCATCAACTCATAATGCATTCTTCACTTGATCTCCATCAACACATGATGATTTCTTCTTCTTTAAGAATCTTGACTTGATGACAATCAACTCATGATGTTATCCAAAGTCTTCAACCACCTAGAACATAACCTATTCATCCAACTTATGGAAAATGTTAGTTCTACAAGGTGATTGTCATTAATTACCATAACATACCATTAACTCATAATGGTGGAACAAGATACCACAATCTTTCCCTCTTTGGCAATTGATGACAATCAACATAATTACAGATAATTGAATGTAATTGGTATGAGTATATATAAACTACATAAGTTATATATACTCAAAAGATATATGAGCATATATGAACTACGCAAGCCTCATATGCTCATATGAATATATACAAACTACACAAGTTGTATATATTCAAGGATGTGAGTATATATGAATTACACAAGTTACATATACTCACTTATACTCATATGAATATATTAACTACACAAGTTAAATATATTCAAGGATATGTTTCAAAGTAAGGATCCCAAATATATGTGGAAAGGGAATATGGATCAATACTAATGAAACCACAAAATATAGAGTGAACTCCCCCTAAATGTGTGCATACACGAATGTGTAATAAAGACATATGCACATATTCAAGTTAACCTTTTGGTGAAGTTCAACCTATATTTTAGATCTGAGGAATGCAACAAGATATAATAAAATGATGTCGAATGCATACCTCTTTTGATCTTTAAATCCAACTGAGACTAAACATGAGATATAGATATATAGAAAAGTTAGTCTCTCAAATAGATTTGTCAATATGAACATACCTGTTTGGATTTTCCCTTTTTATCTCCAAGCTGAGACTAAATAATTTATATAACGATAGAAGTGTTAGTCTTATAAATAGATTTGTCATTTGGAATGCATACCTCATTTGATTTTTACCTTTTTATCCAAGCTGAGACTAAACAATAGGTATATCAATAAGAATGTTAGTCTCACAAAGGGTTTGTCATTAATAACCAAAACTCTATTAACACATAATGGCGGGTCTAGATTCTTCAATCTCCCCCTTTTTGGTAATTGATGACAAATCCTTTATCAATAGCAACATTTGGATATTATCAACATATATTGAGTATTTAAGCTATTGAATGAGACATGCATAATATTTGTTGTTAACCAAATATGGAAAGATATTGATCCAACATTCTCCCCCCTTTTGGCATTAATAACCAAAAACTCAAAGCAACCTTAAGCCAAATAAAAGATTTTGCAAAACAAAGAGCTTGTCAAGAGAAGTCATTTTATTTATATCAAATAAACATACTCCTTTTTTTTTGCAAACAAGAACCAAAAGAGATAAAACTCTCCTTAAACATGTGCATTCAAGATATGAAAGGAATACATGCACAAGAAGATTTTATGAAATTTTGACAGAGTTTTCTCTAAACAAAGAATCCAAGGAAACATGACAATTGATAATCAAGATATGAATAATCATACAACATTAATAGAGATTCAACCAATAACATAACTCAGACAGGGATAATAAACATAATCCATAACATTAGCATTCACATATCCAACTAGTCTGATAGCAATTAAGATCACACAAGACATCCACAGCTCAAATAAGCTTACACAAGATATGACAAGAGATAATAAGATTATCCTCACAATACAAGGTCTATCGACCTACATAAGAAAGAAACTGCAACTAAGAGGGAGGAGCCTCTGACGAAGGTGGAGGAGCAGCAACTGATGTGGATGGAGGAGCACCCTGCTGAACAGCTGAAGGAAGTCGTCGACCAAACCTCTGATAGGTCAAAGGCACTCACTGCCGCTGATACTCAGTGAGTCTCTCATCCATACGAGTGACCCTCGAGTCCAAAGTATCAATCTGGCTCCAGTCTCTGCATGCATTTGATCATACTTTGCATCCATGCGATCGATACTCGACTGAAGGCGCAAAAGAGCAGTCAAGACTGCATCCTGAGGAGCTTGCTGACCTGGAGGTCCCTGAGAAGATGATCCCTGCCCTTGATGCTGAAGAGGAGGTGGCTGAGGCACCTGAGAAGGAGGTGGAGGAGCATCTCTAGGCTTATACTCCTTATGCTCCATGTCACAATCCTGGTCGAAATCAATCTTGCTCTGAATGAGCTTCATAATATAGGGAGCAAAATAAATACTTTTGGTCTTATCTCCCTTGGAAGTGGCAATCTCTCTAATGATCAAGTCCATCACATCAAACCTTGTGCCATCCATAATATATTTGATCACATTCCAGGCACGCCCATGTATCTCATCATTATTCCCACTCCTAGGAAAGAATGATGCTCTTATGATTCTGTTAACCACACTGGGCAAAGGAAGAAGTCCAGTTACTCTTCCACGCACAAACTGATTTGCTTGATCATAAAATTCATCTACCTGAGTAAGATTAAGAGGTGCCTGAAGGTGAACCTTTATGCCACTAGAATCTCCTAAACTTAAGGTACTTACAAAATCATCTTTGGAAGCTTCTATTCTTTGATGTCCAGTCATCCATACAAGATAATCATGATCAGGGGATACATAAACAGTTGCATAGAATTGCTTAATTGCCTTAGCATGGAAATTGCACTTTAAGAAAACTAAGGACTCCAATCTCACAGTTCTAAACAGACGAAGTAATCCATTATAAACTGGGTTCTTTCCAATATAGCTCCACTTCACAAAGCGATGATTAGCAAACTGTTTCTTAGCATATATGATTTGATAAACATGTTGTTGGAAGAGAGTGTGAAACATACTCTGGGTAGCATTCCCTGGAAATCTGAACTGATTAATGTGTCTCAAGATTGTATACTGTTCACTTTTCAATTTTGCTACATCAAGTCCAATAAAATGACGTTGATCAGGAGCAATGTCTTCATTCTCATCCTCATCCTCATATTCTTCATAATCATTGTCGCTGCTGTTATTGTCGCTGTCACCACTTGCATTTTCTTTCTCTTCTCCTACTTCTTCTTTTCTACATCCTCCATATGTTAATCTTCAATTATTTCTTTTGATGAGGAGGGAGCTGCAGAGTGAGTCACAGTCCTCTTGTTTGGCATTATCGCTGAGAAAAGATAGCAATGAATATCAAAGATTTTCAAACATTGAATTAACAAGTATTCATAAAGCCATCTCTGTCACTGCCCATTGTCACAGGCGGTCAGACCGCTGCCCTGGCCGGTCGGACCTCTAGGAGGATCGGTCAGACCACCAGGTTGCGGCCGATCAGATCGCTAGTGACAAAAGGCAATCTGAATTTTGGAAGAATCCAAAATTTCCAATTTGTGTACAATGGCATCATGGATACTTATTAATCTACTCTTAGACTACTTACAGGTTCAAATATTTCACCAATTTGAATGAATTTTGGGGATAATTAAGTCAAACCCTAGAAATTGGGAAATTTGCAATGTAGGTGCATAGCAAGTAGGGAAAAGAGGTTTACCAGCTAGGATGAATTAGGTAAAACAAAGGAGATGAATCCTTGAAGAATTTGAGGAACAAATAGCCGGATTGAAAAGATCACCTCCACCTAGGGTTTCAAATTTTGGTGAGATTGAAACAACCAAAATGAAATCCAATTGGATTAAAGAGAGGAGGAGGTCAGGGAGATCACTTTGGTTACCTTGTGCTCTCAAAAAGATGGTCGGAAGGGATGATCCGGGCCGGAGAGAGAAGAGACGGCCGGGAGTGAACAGAGCAAAAGTTTTCGGGTGAAAAGAGGAAGTGAGAAGAAAACCTTTCGGGTGGAAGTTAAAGACTTCATGCAAAACCGGTCAGACCGATGGGCATGGCAGTCGGACCGATTCTAGCGGTCGGACCGGTAGGGATAGCGATCAGACCGGTGATGACTGAAACTGACAGACAGGTTCAGTGCAAGATTTGAGAAAAAGAGTGATTTGTTGTATTTTGCTCCAAATTTTCACACAGTCAATCAAATAAACTTCTTTGGAGCATTTCCAACTTATATAGTCCTTTAAAATCCAACCCTCAAATAGTTTTTATAAATTAAGCTTTAGTTTTTGGAAATGAAATCGTATTTTCGCGAACTTCCACAAAAAGAGCCAAATTGAGCAACTAAAGATATTTTGAGCATCCAATTGCATGTTTGAGTCATGAATACCATTATGAGCCTATTCATGTGAATAATTTAGGCTCAAATGGCAAAACTCACTTAAGTGCTAGAAAGTGACCACTTAGGTCAAACTAGTATTTTGGACGCGTTTCAAAATTGATTAACTTTTGTTGAGTTGGTCTTTTGAAAAACATTTGAATACCAAAAACGTTTAGAATAGCCAACTATAGGATTTTTCTTTTGGGACAAAGGTCAAGTTCCTTTTAGAATAGATTTTACACAAAAATCTAGTTTAGACCAAAAACAAGATTCTAAGATCTAGAATTTTGGGTAGAAACTCATTTTTATTTAAAATATATTTTTCTTGAACCAAAACCTTTGGTAAACCTTTGAATAGAAATTGTATACATTTTGCAACTTATTTTTCAAAGGATATACTAATAATTTCAAATTTTTGACTTTTGGCTAAAAGGCTCATTTTGAAAAACATTTATAGCACTTAATTAATTTGGGCACACTTAGGGATGTGATATACATGATTATGACTTAGCACTCCCCCTTAATGTGTCACAACCAACTTGCTCAAGATTTGAATAATCAAGATTAAGCACAAGAGTAAGAATAACCCTTTTATAATATTTTCATGAAATGCAACCTACACAAGGTAAAGGATCTAGATACTTCAATGTATACTTGTTACCGAGATAGCATTGGTTCTTGATATGAAATGATAAACCTCATGCTTGGCTCCAATTTTGCACATAGTGGATTCTACCTCTTCATGTGAGCCAAACTTCCAATGCCTCTTCAAGTACCTATCAAGCATTTAAGCGCATTTTTGTACCCAATACTTGGTTGGGTCCATGAATGTTAGTCACAATGGATTTGGGCACCCAAATGGCCCTAGCATTTGTTTTATGTAAACTAACATTCTTAGCAAACCCATTGCCATTTCTATCCTTCCTAAGCAAATAATCATTATTATAAATAATAAACTTAGAAGAGATACCTTTAGGATATACCTTTAGGACTTTCCTTACTAAAATGTCCTTTTTCCCGACAATTGTAGCAAGTAGGGCTTTTGCTTCCCTTTGATGTCTTCTTATCTTGCTCATTGCCGACTTGCCTATTCTTTAATGACAATTGCTTGTTATTTAGCTTGTTTGGACACACCGAGGCAATGTGTCCATTCTTATTGCATCCAAAGCATTTGATATTAGTATATTTCTTTCCCTTTTGCTTTGGGATGCTCTTCACCATTTTCTTGGTAATGAAGCCAAGTCCTCTCTTATAATCTTCCTTGTTATGGCATATGGAGGAGATGTGATCCTTTTGGTGACAATCAAAGCACTTGACATTCTCCGTGTGTCTTGCATTGTGCCTTGTCTTGCTATTCTCCCTTTTCTTCATGGGAGTGAACCCAATTCCACTCTTGTCATTTGATCTTTGTTGCTTGCTCAATATTTCATCGAGAGTGGCTTTCCCTTTGTGGCTTATATCCAAGTCATTTTTCAAATTTGCGACTTGGGCCTTGAGCTTTTTGTTTTCCTCTACAAGATTAGTTTCAACAAGCATAGAGGAAATAGAAGTATTTTCGCTAGAGCTACAAGGCATATTTATTAAATCATCACAAGATGTGGATATGTTAACTTTAGATGAAATGCACGAAATAGGAGCTATGCATGGCAAATCATCTAATAAATTACAAGTTATTCCTATATCCACATTAGACTTTTTAAGCTCATTTAAAAGAAGAGTTTCATGTTCATCCTTTAGCATATCATAATTATTTTGAAGAGAGATATGCTTTTTCTCTAAAACCTTGAATCTCTTCTTTTCTTTTCCAATATATTCATTTAATTCTTCTAACATCTCCATCAATTCATCATATGAAGGCTCATAATTATTTACCTTATTTTTGCCTTTAGCCATAAAACAATGAGGCGATGTTGACGGAGTTGATGTGTCATCATTGTCGGAGCTAGAAGTTGATGTGAAGCGACTTGTAGACTCTTCATCGTCGGAGTTTGAGATTGAGTATTCTTCTCCCGACGTCCACTCTTGTATGCAATCCTTATTAGTTGGAATGGACCTTTCATAATAATCTTGAAGATAGGTCCACATCTCATAAACATTTTTGAGATCGCATACGGCATCGAACACATCTACGCTCAAAGCACTAAATAAAGCGTTAATTGCTTGAGCGTCAAGATATAAGCATTTCTCTTCCTCAATGGTTGGAATAATATGATCCAATGGAGGACAAAAGCCTACATCTACAATCCGCCATATATTTAGGCCCATGGCCTTAAAATAACATGACATGCGGATTTTCCAATGTGCATAATTTATACCATTAAATTGTGGTGCTTCGCCTAGGTGCACAAAGTCTCTAGTTGCCATCATTTACTCTCTAGACGGTTAAGTCTAATAAAAGAGAGACTAAGCTCTCATACCACTTGTTAGAACGAGGAGGCCGACTAAAGGGGGGGTGAATAGGCGTTTTAAAAACTTCTACGCGCTAAAACCGATTTCAAATGCGGAAGCTAATACAAATACGGTTTTGCACAATTAAAACCTAAATCAACTAGGTTCAACTAAGTGCACCAACAATATAAGTCTATTGATAATAATCAATCAAACATAGACTTGTAAGCAATTCAATTTAATCAATGTAAATGATACTATTGCAATCATACACAATGAATAAGCAATTTAATACAAGGTATATAAATTGCACAATGTAAAGCAAGCATTCATACACAATGAACGTAAATGCAATAGTAAGGAATTAGAAATCACACCACAAAGACACGTCGATGTTTTACAGTGGTGTTCGGAGACTTGCCGGTCTCCCCTAGTCCACGTTGAGGGAAACCCAAACCAATTGGGCCGGCTTCACAAATTAAGCCTTCCTCCGAGGTATCAAACACCTAGCTCTACTAGGGTTGCTCTTACTCCACTCCGGAGATGGCGAGCACCAAGCCACTCACAAACACCGGGCCTTCTCACAAGATTCACTTGAGAAGATCACCGGACCACGACGCCTCCACGCCGTCTAGGTGTCGGCAAACACCAAGAGTAACAAGACTCAACTTTCACTTGAACCAATCAAGTGCCAAAACTCTTGTGGATACTAAATCCAGCACCTAATGCAACACATGCAATAGGATTTGCCTCTCACTTCACTAAATGCAACACATGCACAAAAGAGTGTAGAGGGCTTGCTCTTTGCTCAATAGAATGTCTAGGGGCACCAGCAACCTCCCCTCACACGGCCAAGGTGCGTATTTATAGCCCACACACAAAAACTAGTCGTTGGGGAGAGATTCCAGAGAATCTGGACGAAATCGGTCTGATCGCCAACTAATGGCCAGTCCGACCGCCCGAGCGCCAGCGGCTATAAATCTAGCTGTTGGACTCACGATCGGTCTGACCGCCAACCCAAGTCCGGTCCGACCGCTCAACCCGGTCAGACCGCCAGAGGGGCTGGTCAGACCGCTTCTCAAAACAACCGAGGAAACAGAAATGCACCCTCTCTGGAAAAACCGTACCGCCAAACAAATCTCGGTACTACCGCACTCCGGTAATACCGTTCCATACAGGCCGGTACAACCGCAGATTCGGTCGATCGCGACACACCCATGGCGGTCGATCGCTACCACCGGCCGATCACGACAAGGGCGGTCAGACCGCCAACAGTCACCAAGACTGAGAAAGGGCTTTGCACATTTGCTTCAACTCAATTTGCAAAACATATTTGCCAATTGACGCAAAATGCACACAACGGTAAAAGCGAGATTCTCAACAAGTTGCAAAACACATTCTCCAACTTTTAGAATCAACGCCACAAGGAATAAGGTACATGGACTTAAACCATTTGCAAAACACATTTGCAAACTTAAGTCACATGCTACAAGAATTATCCATGAGCCACAACTACTTGTAAAACACATTCGCAAGTATTGGCAACATGTTAAGATGAGCTAGAGCAAGCACAATGAGCTATCAACACATGACTAACTCAAACTACTAGTCAAAAACCCCTCTTAATAGTATGACAACCTATTCTAGCAATCTGGTCTCCCAACCAAACACGAAGACAGGTAAAAGACTAGGAACAAATCCTTAGCCCTAGCTAGTCATACCTTTGCCTTGCGCAGCCACTTGAAGCTTGATGACGCACATCCTCGCTTGAAGTCCGGGTTATTGACTTAATGCCTATCAATATATGATGACATCTTTCATCCCGAGTCTTGACATACATCAACTCATAATGCATTCTTCACTTGATCTCCATCAACACATGATGATTTCTTCTTCTTCTTCAAGAATCTTGACTTGATGACAATCAACTCATGATGTCATCCAAAGTCTTCAACCACTTAGAACATAACCTATTCATCCAACTTATGGAAAATGTTAGTTCTACAAGGTGATTGTCATTAATTACCACAACATACCATTAACTCATAATGGTGGGACAAGATACAACAATCTTTCCTTCTTTGGTAATTGATGACAATCAACACAATTACAGATAATTGAATGTAATTGATGTGAGTATATATAAACTACATAAGTTATATATACTCAAAAGATATATGAGCATATATGAACTACGCAAGCCTCATATGCTCATATGAATATATACAAACTACACAAGTTGTATATATTCAAGGATGTGAGTATATATGAATTACACAAGTTACATATACTCACTTATACTCATATGAATATATTAACTACACAAGTTAAATATATTCAAGGATATGTTTCAAAGTAAGGACCCCAAATATATGTGGAAAGGGAATATGGATCAATACTAATGAAACCACAAAATATAGAGTGAACTCCCCCTAAATGTGTGCATACACGAATGTGTAATAAAGACATATGCACATATTCAAGTTAACCTTTTGGTGAAGTTCAACCTATATTTTGGATCTAAGGAATGCAACAAGATATAATAAAATGATGTCGAATGCATACCTCTTTTGATCTTTAAATCCAACTGAGACTAAACATGAGATATAGCAATATAGAAAAGTTAGTCTCTCAAATAGATTTATCAATATGAACATACCTGTTTGGATTTTCCCTTTTTATCTCCGAGCTGAGACTAAACAATTTATATAACGATAGAAGTGTTAGTCTCATAAATAGATTTGTCATTTGGAATGCATACCTCATTTGATTTCCACCTTTTTATCCATGCTGAGACTAAACAATAGGTATATCAATAAGAATGTTAGTCTCACAAAGGGTTTGTCATTAATAACCAAAACTCCATTAGCACATAATGGCGGGTCTAGATTCTTCACTGCCGGTGGGACAGGGGGCAGCGGCGCCGGTCACGGGTAGGGTTGGGGAGCCCTCGGCAAGGCAGACCCGGTAATGGTGAAGACGGCGCCAGAGGGGGGCTATGGCCGGCGGCGGGTAGGGCTAAGTGGCGGCGGTGACTCGACCACGGCGAGAAGGGTGCTTCGGTGACGGCCTGAGCTGGGGGAGGGGAGCATGGTGTAGCCCTCGGCGAGGCGGTCCTACTGGGTCAAGGAGGAGGGCCAGAGGATGACGGTGGCGGGTGGTGAAGAAGTTGGCGGCCGGAGGCGGAGAAGATGGCGAAATCCGGTGGCTGTGGTGGAGGATCTTCAAGGGGGCTTGAGGGGAAATGTTCCTGGAGGTTGGTGACTCACAGTGGCAGTGGTGGTGGCACCGGGAGATGGCTGGAGCGGCGAGTCGGTGGTGAGGCGGGTGGTGGCGGCACGTCTCGGCGGCGGGGAGGAAGCAGGGAGGAGGGGGATGGAATCCTCGCATCGCGGGGCTCATGGTGACGCGGTTGCCGGAGGTGGGGGCTCACCGGAGCGGCGAGGCGACGGGGAGGCGGCGCGACCGAAGAAGGTAGCGGCGGTTTGAGGTGGTGTCTTACCGAAACTCCAAGGGGCGGTGTGACGAGCTCAAGGGGCACAGGAGGCACTTTATAGGCACACAAGGAGCTAGGGGCAGTAGCCGGGGTGACGCGGGCGCGCGTGTACGCTGCGCATGGCTGGTCCGACCAAGGACGGCGTAGGGGCGGCGATACAGAGCGAAGACCGTGGGCGTCCACGTTGGCGCGAGTGGGGGCGGGAGCATGGCTCGGACCGGGGGCTCCAGAGCAGCGAGGACACGGGCGCACAGCTTGGACCGGGCAAGCGGGTGCGGTGAGGATGGGCAGGTCAGCGCGATAGGGAGCAGTGCACGGCTCGGATCGAGCGCAAGGGTGGGCGCAGCGTTGGCGTGGTGACGCAGCGATGACTTCGGTGTCGGGGCGACGTGGGCTGTAGCGGGCACACGGGGGCGCTGCAGGCGGCGCAGGCGTGCTGAGCGGCTCGGACCGGGCGCAGCGAGGGCGGCTTGGGTGCACTCCTGTCTAGCACGGGTGCAACACAGAGGAGCTCGTGGTGTGCAGGAGGTGGCGTACGCACAGGGAGAGAAGAGCGGCTGCAGCGGCTTGACCGGGGGGAAAGAAGATGGCCGGGCGTGAGGAGCAGCGTGGCCAAATGAAAAGGAGGCCAAGGGGGAGTTGGGTTGAGGGTGGCGACCGGGCCAGTTGGGCCAAGGGAAGGAAATGGCCGGGTGGGCCTAGAGAAGAAGGGGCTGGGCCAAGGGAGGTTGGGCCGGCCCAAGAAAAGCAAATGGGGAGGAGGAGGAGCAAAATGTGAGAAGAGCCCAAATTTTGAAAAGAGAGAATCCAAATTCAAATTTGAATTCAAGAATTGCGAAAAGGTTTGAAACACAAACCCGAGATAGAAAGAAACCGGAAGATTTTTTGGAAATAATTGCTAATTTGAATTACAGTTGAAGAATGAAAACCGAAATAGTAAATACTATTACTTGTCCGAAAATGGGACGTTACACTAGCAAAGCGTCTATGCGACATGCATATTACTTTTGTTGGATATAGTGTTCCTAACTAGTCAGCAACCCATGCGCCGGCACGGGCTAGGAATTATATGAAAATGTCTACGTGCCAAGTTTCAAGTTGTGTGTACATGTAATTTTAGTGTTAAAGAATCTGTAAGAATAATAACCGAATTAGGATAAACTTTTTATCTTTTATTAGTTTGGATTGTTCAAAGTTCAAACTTTATGTTTTCAAAGAACATGGGCTTCCAATACAATTGTGTAATCAATTTGCAAACTCCAAAACTTAAATTTCAATAATACTATAGTTTTAATTCCAAATGGACATATGCTTGGGAAGTAAAGTTTGAGTTTGCATTACTACTAACAACATTTTTTATAAATTAGTACAAATAAGTAAAAACAATTTTTATTTTCTATAAATTTCACTTGAACCATAAATTAATTTCAAATTTGATCTCAATTAGAATTTCTATTTTACTCAGGACTTTGAATTTTTTTTTAGTATTCAGGATTAATTTCTTATTGATATTTAGTTATATTTTAAATTAATACCTAATTTTGACCTTACTTACAAAATTAATTTAAAATCCAATCTTTCATGTGTACACTCCGAATTGGGCTTCAGTTCACAACTTAATTTACTATTCATAATCCTATCGTGGCGTTGGAAATTCCTAGCTTTTGATAAGTTGATTGTATTAGATTAAATCTCTTTGTAAAGAAAATTACTGCTATCTCTTTATCCTAAAGGTTTTAAGTTCTAGCTCAAAATTAATACATGTTTCAAAATGAAAATTTTAATTTTTTATTTTTATTCTAAATTTGTACATGCTATACAGGTTCGCATCTTGTTTTCTGATACATGTATGACAGCCTATGGTCTTAATGCTTATCCTATTTGCTCCAACTCATGAATTGAATTATAGTATCTATATCTCTTTAATTATTTTTTTCTAAACTTCTATATACGATGCCTAAAAATACGCAACGTCCCATCTCAACGCTTCTAGTGCTCCTGGACGTCTTCCTGTCCAAAATAAATCGTTGAGGAGCTAGATTCTGACAGGATAGTCATGATTAACAACATAATTCCTGGCCCGCAGCACAAATGTGTCTAGGAGAAAGAGATCATCGGTAAATCAGGACACTGATTCATAGTTAGGACATGCACAGATCATGCACGACTCAGATTCTAATTTGTGAATTGTAAGCAGAGCACGCCTATAGTACAAAAGAAGACGTATACTTGCTATTTTATTTCCATACATGATCAGTTACAAAACAAAAAAAGAGTCCCATAAAACACATGTAGAGGATTAGTGTTCTAGTAGGACAGCTAGTCGTGACCTTGTGTTCGGTTTGGCTTCAGGTTTGAATGTCCAATCAAACTTTTATTTCTACTGACACATAAGGTAGGTATTATAGGAAAGCTTGAATCCGAGTCCATACAGCTACTGGCTAAAAAAATAAATCCAAGCCATAGGTTGTACCACATGATAAATTGGATGGATAGGATTTGTCCGGTTCGGCATCAGGTTTGAATGTCTAATCAAACTCTTATTTCTACTGACACAAAAGGTAGGTATTATAGGAAAGCTTGAATCCAAGTCCATACAGCTACTAGCTAAAAAAATAAATCCAAGCCGCAGGTTGTACCATATGATAAATTGGATGGATAGGATTTTTCCCATTTTCTCTGATTAATGTGGGAATTTCTAGTATTTTTCTTTTTATCCGATTATGTGGAAATTTCTATCTTTTTTACTTCCTAGGATTAATATAGGGGCTTCTAGGAGAGCCTCCAATTAGTATAGATATAGATATGGATGGAATGCTTTTTTCTAGGAAGAATAACAGTAGATCGAAAACGTTAGGCTGGTGATTGCATATACAGTCTTGCTACTTTTAAGTCGTCTGGAATTTTCTTAAGTTTAAGTCACTTGTTGTGACTATTGGATTTGTGTCAGTGGCGAATCCACCGGGTGGGCTTCATCAGGCTGAAGCCCACCCTCCACCGCCGGCCAGAACCCCCCCCCAGCAGTTCAACCTCCGGAGGTCGGAGCGCCGCCATGGTGGTCAGGCGTGGCCGGAGACACGAGTCAAGAGGAAGAAGAAGGTGCTAGCGAGTGGAGGCCCGAAGCAGCGAAGCCCAGCGGTCAGGCCCAACCCACGTTCCCCATCGCACCGGTCCCACAAGGCAGTCGGCAGTCCCACTTCCCTGTTCAAAATTCCCCAAACCCCCAAACCCCAATCAATTCTCCAACTGGCCAACCCGAAAACCAAATCCCCAATCGACAAATCGAGTGAATCGAGTACGGAGCACCTGAGGGGGTAGCCACAGGGAGTGCCGCCGGTCCAGCCAGAGCCAGAGGAGGAGGAGGGCCGGCCGGAGGAGGCGAGGGGTGGGCGCGGGCCGACGCTGTCGCGCCGAGGAGGAGGAGCGGAGGCTGTGGAGCTGCCGGCTGCAGTAGTGCAGTCTGCGGAGGAGGCCGAGCTGCCGAGGCCGGAGCCGGAGGAGGAGGAGGGCCGGCCGCGCCGGAGCCCGGAGGAGGCAAGGGGCGGGCGTGGGCGCGGGCTGATGCCGTCGGCCGTCCCGCCAAGGAGGAGGAGCGGAGCTACGGAGGAGACTGAGCCGCTGACGCCGAGGCCAGAGCGGCGGAGCCGGAGGAGGAGGAGCGCCGGCGGCCGGCCAGAGGAGGCGAGGGGTGGGCGCGGGCCAGAGGCGGAGGAGAGTGAGAGACGACTCAACTGGATACCTGGATCTGGCCTCGGGTTGCATTGCGCCACTGCTAGCCTGCTCCACTTCAAGTTCAAGACTTAAGTGATTTCAAAGTCTTTTGACTCATTGACTGCTCACTGCTGTGCTGCCACTGGTATATCCGTATATACTAGTTACTACTAGTTAGTCACTTAGTCATTAACTCATTAATCAATTACCAATTTGTTATTTGTTAATTGTTAGTATGTTGCCACTGGTATATACTAGTTACTACTAGTTAGTCACTTAGTCATTAACTCATTAATCAATTACCCATTTGTTATTTGTTAATTGTTAGTAAGTTTAATATAGTGTGGTAATATGGTGTATATATATACTCAATTAGCCATTTATTCATTATTCATAGGTTTGCAATTATGGAGAAACGAACTTTGCGTAATTATTTTACAAACAATTCAAGTAGCACTCCACCAACCGATGAGAGCGCAACTCAACCAAAGAAGCCTCGATTAGAATTTAATCCGGATGAATTTGATGGTGTGCTACACCGAGCGAGACATATTTAGATCCATTGATAATGATGCAATTATAAAATCCTTTCAAGGCATGAAATTTGATGGTTTTTTATTTTGAATATTCATGATCATTTAAGTACAATTTGCTATTGTATCACTAATTTTCCGAATTTTGATGTACAGAATGTTACATACTGGAACCATATTTACATGTTTTGGGGATGCACTTTCCATTAGCGAGGTATCTCTATTGTATTTCTCTTTTTTTTTGCTTTGCTTTTATTCATGTATGAAACTATGAATTTGATTAACGAGAATATAAAACTACGTTTGTTATAAATTAGTTTAGTCATTCGAGACTTCAACTCTTTCAGCCCACCCTTATTTTTCGTCTGGATTCGCCACTGATTTATGTAGAGATTGATGTGTCATATGATTGGATATTGATCTAATAGATAAAAAATATGACTTATACTTAAGAAAATTTCAGTCACCTTATGAATAGACAGTCCCTGGCATATATTGTTTCAAAACCATTATTAATCTCATCCCATGCGCGTCATACTAAACGTTGCGTGGCAGTTGAATCCTAATACCAGGGCATTGTTAAGCTATCTAATATCTTACAACTTCAGGCGTTGACGCGACAAAGCATTGACCTGATCGGTATAAACCATACATGCATCTAGCGAGCAAGAATGTTATCTTCAATGGATAAATTTGGTGCGAATTCCATGCTAGTTCGCGATACTTTCTTATTTTATTTTCTGAAAATAGTTTGGTGATGCTTTCATGAGCCCATGCAATCTGGGCCGTTGCTTGCAGTGCGATATACTGCAGCTACGGTCAAACGATTGGTATCTTACTATCCTTGACATCGATTGATTTAGGGCATGTATAAGCATTAAGTAATTCCGTATAAATGTTCGAAATGACCGTTTCCCAACTAGCTGCACTGCACCATGATCATGATCTAAAGAACCCAAGCAGACGAATGCTGATTGCAACAGGACATTTTTTTTTAACCTCTGATTGCTAGAGGACTTGATAAAAATCAAATCAACAAAATCTAGTGCTTTCACCAACATACATTATCATATTTTTCTCGCCAAAAAAATAAGAGGAAAGAAGCATCATCACATACGCTAGAGGTCGGGCATGCATAACCCCTGTCACTGGTTCACGTCTCTCACTGTGCACTATATATATGTTAGGTATCACGTATACCAACTACTTACCAAGTAATTACACCCAAGTGAAAATTCCAATTGTATGGAGTGTTCAACAGGGCGCTTGCTCGCCGCCGCTGCTCCTTATGCAGGTCTCCTCTCTTTGCTCGTGCTCTGGAGCGTTGCTGGATCGTCAGCCGCGGCGCCATCGACGGTGCCGGTCGGCGTCGTGCTGGACCTGACGAGCGACGTGGGGAGGCAGAGCCTCACCTGCATTTCCATGGCGTTGGACGACTACTACGCCGCGCGCGCCAACTCAACCGCGCGGCTGGTGGAGCTGCATGTGAGGGACTCGCGCGGAGAAGTCGTCACGGCGGCAAATGCTGGTAAGCTAGGGCGGCTTGCTGGGCTTACTGGCAAAGCGTCTATGCGACATGCATATTACTTTCGTTGGATATAGTGTTCCTCTTATCTGTAATGTATACTGTTGTTAGTTAGTTATATATAACCAGGGGCAATCAGTTCAAAACTGAGCGCGCAACCAAATTCCAGTAAAACTCACGATCAATACATCATCTCTGCGCATCGAAGCATGCTTAGCTTGTTGTATACGGTTTGATTAAAGAAGCTAAGAATATCGTACAACAACATCACGTTCTAATCTTGATGGTATTAGGTGCCGGGCCGGCCAGCGGCCATTCTAATGTCACTCGATGTTATTAGACAATGACGACGCGACGGGAGAAGGCTCTAGCAGCGAGACATATTTTTTTTATATATATTCAAAATCTAAATATTCCCTCCGTTTTTTTTACTCAACGTTTTTGACTTTTTTTTTTTTATCTCCAAGATGAGACTTTGACAGTTATTTTTTTTATAATATTAAGATATAATGATAAAATTTTCATATTATGGGAGCATGTTTAATGGCAATTATAATGATATAACTTTTATGTAGTCAATCTAGATAATTTTAAATCTACTGGTGGTCAAATTTTAGAAAGTTTGATAGTATAGATTCTACTGGTAAGTAAAAAAAAAACAGAAGGAGTATTAGCTAGTACAAATTTACCCCTAGTCATTATTAACTATTTTCACTTTAAGATCCGTAAACTTTTTTCAAAGAGTACCAGAGCAGAACCCACAGTACTAAGTCTAAGTGCAAAGGAATTAGCAAGTGTTGTAGAAGTACCACAGATCCTATTGGTTTTGTTTGGAACACGGGGATTTTCCTAGCTTTCTGATGTTTATTATTAGACTATTTCCTGTGAAATCCTTTCAAAATTCATGTGTTTTAAATAGGCTCGTCTTGTGCCTGTTAATTTCGATTAGCCAAGTTGTACTAACTACTAAGTACGCCATTGAAGCAATACCACATTCTCCTCCTCCGGAAATAGTCATCACGGCAGTCAAATACTCACATAATTCTAATGGCACCCAGGTCAGTCACCTTATGATGGTCAAGACGTGTTGGAACATCAACTTGAAAACTATACTTTCATTAGGCAAGATCGCTGACAAGTCTAATGGCACCCAGGTCAGTCACCTTGTGATGGTCAAGACGCGTTGGAACAACAACTTGAAAACTATACTCTCATTAGGCAAGATCGCTGACAAGTCTAATAGCACTGAGGTCAGTCACCTTGTGATGTTCAATACGAGTTGGAACAGCAACTAGAAAACTATGCGAGGTCAGACACCTTGTGATGGTCAAGACACGTTGGAACAACAACTTGAAAACTGTATGCTGACTGACCAGAGTGACATTATGAAGCGTAGTTTTCAAGTTGCTGTGTTTGTGTTTTTGTAAGGGTTCACCAAATTTAGTCATTTTTTGTCTAGGTTAAAATAATTCTTTGTTCTATGGGTGAGAGGGTCAGGGTGGGTGATATATAGGAAGTGAAGGGGGTTATGAGAGCGGTTAAATCTCCATCCAAGGGTTGAGAAAAGTGATTGAAATTTTGTAATATTTCAATCACTTGATGAAAAGACAATCACTGGGGCTGTCTATTCATAAGTTACTTGAAATTTTCTTAAGTTTAAATCACTTTTGTGACCATTGAATCATATCCAATCATATGATATCCATTGGATCAATATCCAATCATATGACAATCATATAACACACCAAACTCTACACAAATCAATGGTCACAACAAGTGACTTAAACTTAAGAAAATTTCAGGCAACTTAAAACTAGCAAAACCAAAAAAGTAATAGCCAAAGGTGTGTTTTAAAGACCGTATTGATGTCCAAAACGAAAGTAAAGAAGAACGGAAGGAGTATGTTAAAGTACTTTCATATTATCATTATTTTATAGTTATTAACAATAGTAAAAATTAGAGAAAGTTCAATTTTGAAGATTTTGTATTCCCATGCCTTCTACATCAAGTGACCTCTAATCGGGTTGCCGTGAGGCCAACTCCATTAATGGTTGGAGTCTCATAACCGACTGCAAATCTTACATATTTTCGAATTAAAGTTCCAGACAAGTTCCTTAGTTGTTCCCTATCAGTATGTTTACATTTTGTAAAGTTTGATACTAACTAGCTGTGCGGTTTTGCTATCTGTAAGTTGCCTGGTTTTTGTTATGTTAATTTTTCTAGCCATATATTGATTAGATTTGAGAATGTTAATTTTTCTAGCCATATATTGATTAGCTTTGAGATACGTGAGTTTGGTTTTGATTTTGATACGATGGTTCTTATTTTTGTCGTATGCATGTTCTTGCAGCCAAGGAGCTCATGAACAAGAATGCACAGGTGCAAGCCATCATCATCTCGCCTCAGACCTCAGCTGAAGTCGAGCTATTCGCCAGCGTCGCGAATCGCTCCAACATCCCGATCATTTCCTTGGCCGCCACCTCGCCGGCATCGAGTTCGTCGCAAGCACGTTTCTTTCTCCGCACCGCAGCCAGCAGCAACTCCCAGCTGGCCGCGCCTATTGCCGCCATCCTCGAGGCATTCGCATGGCACGCGGCCGTTCTGCTGCACGAGGACTCGCTCTACGGCATCGGCATTCTCCCGACGCTCGTTCACGCGTTCCGGGGGCACGGGTACGGCGCACGCGTCGTGATGGATAGCGTGGCCGTGCCGGTCGACGCGACGGACAGCCGCCTCGACGCGGTGCTCCTTGCCGTGAAGACCGTGCCGGAGCGGGTGTACGTCGTGCACATGCTCCCGGCTCTGGCTGTGCGCCTCTTCCGCCGGGCCACCGTCGCCGGCATGATGTCGGAGGGCTACGTCTGGATCGCCACCACCGGCGTTGGCGCCGCGGCGGACAGCCTCAGCCCTGGCGGCATCGATTACATGCAGGGTGTTGTGAGCCTGCGGCCTTACGTGCAGGCAACAGACCAAGTCAGGAGCTTCTCACGACGGTTCAAGGCAAGGTTTCGTCAGGAGAACCCAGCCACCATCACCGACGACGCCGTGGACGACCCGAGCGTGTCGATGACGCTGCTTTGGCTGTACGACACGGCATGGGCAACTGCCACGGCCGCCGAGGTCTCCTTCCGAACGGCAAACGGAACACTTCTCAATGCTCTGCTCAACACCACGTTTCACGGCCTGGCCGGAAGGTTCAGGCTGGCCGACGGGCAGCTGCAGATCGCGGCGTACGAGGTTGTGAACATCATCGGCAAAGGCTCGAGGACGGTCGGTTTCTGGACGCCGGAGTTTGGGATCTCGAAGAGCCTGTACCCCAGGAGTGGCAGAGAGCTGAAACAAATCCTCTGGCCAGGCGAAACGGCGGCCGTTCCGATGGGGTGGAGCTTGTCGCCAATCGGCCGGCTGCTTCGCGTCGTTGTCCCGGTGAAGCGCGGGTTCAACCAGTTCGTGAAGATTTCCAGCGACCCAAGCACGGAGAGAGCAACGATCACGGGCTACTGCATCGACGTGTTCAGCGCGGTCATGGCGAAATTGGCCTATCCAGTGGCGTACCAGTTCGTGCCGGATGACAGCTCCAGGTCTTACGCCGCGCTTGTGGACCTGGTGCACGATAAGGTCAGTGTCGACACTGCAAATCCCATCCCACGATGTACAATAGTACTGCTTAATTGTGTAGTGAAATTGTAATTGAACTTGATGTAATCGCTGTCGCTGCATGCAGAAAGCCGACGCAGTTGTCGCGGACGTGACGATCACGGCGAGCAGGATGAAGCGGGTTTCCTTCACGGTGCCATTCGCCGATTCGGGGTGGTCGATGATCGTGGCGGAGAAGGACACCAGCAACAGCATGTGGATCTTCCTGAAGCCGCTGACGCCAGGCCTCTGGCTCACCAGCCTCGCCTTCTTCTTCTTCACCGGTTTCGTCGTGTGGGTGATCGAGCACAGGATCAACCCTCGGTTCCGCGGCACGCCTTGGAAGCAATTTGGCGCCCTGTTCTACTTTGCGTTCTCAACTCTAGTCTTCTCCCACAGTATATATTTTTCTTAATCCCATCCTTTTTTAAAAAATAACTGCAAATCTACGTATGCAATGTACTCCCTCTCTCTGGTGGTCTAAACATATCGTGGTAAAGATTACTGGTTAAAGTTGTGTTCTAGGGACCGTGTCTATGTCTAAATGTCACTCTTTTCATGACTGGCGGGAGTAATAGACTAAAACTAGTACTTGTTATACTACTTACTTCCAGAGGAGAAGCTGGAGAGCAACCTGTCCAAGCTCGTGGTGATCATATGGGTGTTCGCCGTGCTCATTCTGACAACAAGCTACACGGCGAGCCTGACATCCATGCTGACGGTCCGGAAGCTCCAGCCGACGATAAACCTCTTGAGAGAAGGGGACTACGTGGGGTACCAAGAGGGTTCCTTCCTCGCCAGCTGCCTGAAGGAGATGGGCTTCGACGAGGCGAAGCTCAGGGGATACGCCACGATGGATCAGTACGCCGATGCCCTCAAGATGGGATCAGAGAACGGAGGTGTCTCGGCGATCGTCGACGAAGTGCCCTACCTGAAGCTCTTCCTGTCGCGGTACTGCGAGGGCTACTCCATGGCCGGTCCAACCTACAAGAGCGGCGGGTTTGGATTTGTCCGTCCCCTTGCCTTTTTCCATAGATTTCACAGTACCCCGGATCGAATGTATACATGCAATGCAACAAGAATGTTTGTATGCCATGGATTCAGGTCTTCCCGATGGGATCTCCTCTGGTGCTGGACGTGTCGCGGGCCATCCTGGAGCTGACGGAGGAGGAGAAGCTCGCGCGCATCGAGAACAAGTGGTTCGGCGACCAGGCCGGGGCCTGCGTGAGCAAGAGGAACAGCACCGACTCGTCGTCGTTGCTCGAGCTGAGGAGCTTCAGTGGGCTGTTCCTCACCAACGCCGTGGTCTCGGTCCTCGCTCTCCTGATCCACCTCGCCACGTTTGTCTGCCAGGAGCGCGAGCACGCTGAGCCCGCGGGCGCCGGGAGGACGATGTCGCTGCCGTGGCTGCGCGCGTGGCTGCGGCGCTTCGACACCTTCAAGGGGCGCCGTGGGGAGTCCGTGAGGAACGGCAGCGGCGCGGAGGAGCTGGCCGCCGGAGATAGAGATCAAGAAGTAGCCATGCGAGAGTTCACTTCCGTGGATACGAGTATGGAGGCCTCTGATTCAGGGAGAAACGCTGCTTCTGGGCCTGTATCAGAGGAAATCTTAGCACCCGAGTCATCCTCAGGGTTGAGATAACCGGTTTCAAAATTTTACGGCTGGTTAGGCCGAAAATCAGAAATTTTCAGTGAATTTCGGCTGAAAATTTTGAATAAAAAATCGGACAAAAATCGGTTGAAAATATCGGCTGGATTTTTTCAAAATAAATTTTGGTACAAATTTTTTCTATATTTGACAGAATTCATGCAAAATAAATTTTCCGAAACCAGTTTGAAAATTTACTAAGGTCTTATAGAAACGATTTTCACCGTCCGTGAAAATCGGATGAAATTTTGAACCACGGTCGTCCTGAGGCCGTTCGAGCAGTTGGTCCAGGAACCGGCAGCCTCGGCGCCGCCCATGTAAACGCAGCAAATTAAGGTGAGCGAATGAATTGTAGTGTTAGCATCGGTAACAACACGTAGTACTGTAGTAGTTTAGTTGGAGGTATCAGTTGCATCGCACGCAGATAGTGATCAGGGTCAGAGAAATGTCACCAGGTTGATTTGATTCGTGTAAGCAATCGATAGACGATAGTCACCTGCACAACTGCCCCGTATATATAGCCTAGTATACCATCCATATAGAGATCTCTAATTTTCTCAACTCAATATTTGGCTTGTGGTATATCTGTTAGGCAGAGCTGGGTATCGGACCTCTGGCAATAGCCCGAGATCTAGAATCAAAAGTTTATGCAAATTTTATTGAAAAATTAATAAAATACGACTTTAGACCAAAAGTAACTGGCCGGTCCAAGGCTTGGCCTGTAGCTAGCTCTGCCCCTGTATCTCAATGAGAGTTTTTTTTTTTTTTTTTTTTTTTTTATGGTTGAGCACTTTCTTTATCTTTTGAGTATATGTTGCATGTATATCTTATATGGTCATAACTAGCAGAGTGGTCCGCATGTTTGCACGGTTAGATTTATTTTAAAGTTTTTAGTGACAAATGATATAATTTAGATGCTTCAGAATATATTTACGTATCTTGTAATTATTTAGATTTTTAAGATATCATAAACATTAGAAAATAACAATAGAAGTTTGAAGGAAAATACAACTTTAGTAACATAATTGAAGCATGAGTTTTAATGGAAGAAAATCATGAGTATAATAAGTTAACCACTCTCCATTATATATGCATCATGTAGCTGCATGCCTTTAATACCTCTGTTAATCTCAAGCAATACATTGATTATATATGCAACAAAATTATCTTATTAGTTTATATGATATTAGAGTACTTTGCCTACGTATACACCGATGCACCATATGTGACCTACCTTGAATTTATTTTCCCTTACGTCGGTTGCCCCACCGAACCGTGTGTCTTCTATCTCTTCTCCCTACCACAATTTTTCCGCTTCAACCTCCAAGAGCAAGCCCAATTTTTGATTGATATCTCTCAGCTGCTACCCCTTCTAACGCAATACTCTACCACATAGTTATCTTCTACTTCTCTCCAATTATCGCTTAATGATGACCATTGTAACATCTACACGTATATGCGTGCAAATATCGTGGATCCCTGCCGGGACACCCGTCGCGCTCTCTCCAGTGGCCCCAAGCCTATTCCTTACAGTTGCGCTATCTCTACTCCGAGCTCTTTGCTCCTTTGTTTCTGTACGGCAATGCTTCTATTCGTAGGATGCATGCATGTATATACACATGCGCGATGTTATACATGCTCGATGTCTTCTTCTCCTGTGTCGGTCACTTCTCTTCTTCAACGTTGTCCAACTCAACGATGTGGATTCCTCACTAACTGTGACAACCTCCCATCTTCACTAATGTCGGTATGTCCACCTTAGTCGTTGTCTAACTATAGGGAGAATCTTATCGCCATCGCCGGTGACGCCATGTCACTCACCAACGATGGCATGCTCTTAGCTACCCGATGATCACATATCGTCGATAGCTTGTCTTTAATCCAAAGTTTCATCTCCTTTCTGCTATGTCTTCTCCATTATCGAGTTTCTTTGGCCATTGACTTCTTCAACAATGCTGATGCACCATTCATCGTCATAACACTTGGCTCCTTTGACTTTGGTCTTTCTCTTCAACGGCTCCAGCGAGCAGCACGATATTGTCCTTGTCGAACAGCTAAGGTGGGAGCATGAAATTGTTCTCATCTTCATCGCCGCTGCCTCGACTATTCGCTTTCTTGTGAATCAATGTCTTCTTGTAGGATAGATCAACACCATTGCACTTTTTCGTGGTCTCCTCTAACACCATTCATGATATTCTCATTACAACTTATATTAAATTTATTCGAAGTTTTAGTTATTAAGAGATTTTACTTTGTAATTCGTATGGAAATCAAATTATAAATTTTCTTTTATTTGTTGTCCCTAATTTCAATTATTTTTTGTTGGAATTCGTAAACTAATCCAATTGTTAATTTTTATTCAATTTTTATGCCGAATTACAGTTATTTATAGATTTTAGTAACAACCCTAGATTCTTAAGTTGGATTAGTTAAGCACATAATGTACATTTATGAAATTATGGACTTTTTAAAACCTTTTGTTGCAAAACTAATGTGTTAAAAATATGATCTTCCAAAAACTTAGAAATACTATACTCTTTCTCCAATTCAAAAGCTTAATTTGAAAGTGAATCAAAAGTAAAAAGATTTCAAGTGTAGTGAATATATTTTGGGTTTCAACTTAAAATAGTAATACCTCAGATGCTCCTAGAATACTTGAGGTAGTTTAAAAAGGAATCCCAATTTCAAACTTGAAAACATACTTTCTTTATCTCAGAAATAAAAACTGAATTTGTATTTTGAAAATATAGTAGGATGCATAGTTGGAAATATTTTAGTTGGGTTCTATACCATCTTATATGCTTGTTTAAATTTTTCTGGAAGTTTTGGAGTTTATTTGGTTTCCATTGAATTTGCATGTTCAAATTCGAATTTGAAATTAACCTACAAACAAATCATATGAAAAGTGCCTGAAAATAATTTTCCTAATCTCTGTAAAACTTTAGTAACTCACCTTAAAAATTTCACAATTATTAGATTTTAATTACTATTTTTAAG
This sequence comes from Ampelocalamus luodianensis, assembly GCA_036346255.1. NCBI lineage: Eukaryota > Viridiplantae > Streptophyta > Magnoliopsida > Poales > Poaceae > Ampelocalamus > Ampelocalamus luodianensis. The sequence continues at coordinate 6,790,543 of CM070628.1, forward strand.
CAACCAGTCAAACTAGAAGTAAAATACCAAAATCAGAAATTTAAAATAATTATAGAGAAATATGAAAAAATAAAAAAAATCTTGAAAAATTAAATAAGAAACTAGACAGTGTCAGTAACCTTCTATAAAAAATATCAGGAATTTTGGAACTATACAACTATGTCTAATAATTCCCTAAACTATCTCAGCCTTTTGCAAAAATCTGGAAACCAAACTTTCTTCTACCCTCACTTACCTGTGGGCCCCGTTGGCCAGAACCTTCTTCTCCAAAGCGGTGCCCATGGCCACGCAGCTGCTTCTCTGCGCCGCTCAAGCTCAGCTCGCCACGCCACCCTCCACCTCACCGGTTCCTTGGTCTTCATCGGTAGGAGCAGCACCTCCTCACCTCCCTCACTCTCATACCATCCTCCCTCTCCCCCATGTCTCAATTAGAGTTCCAGTGCCGGCCGCCACCGCCATTTTTGCCGCCACTTCTCCTCCGGAGATTCTCCCTCCAATTACTCCATCCTGAACCAACTACTCACCGCCCTAGAACTATCCCTGATGTCAATTGCATCTTCTTTCTCGCAGGGCATCCCCTCCTCGGTGAAGCTCCCTGCGCCACCACCGGCTCGCCGTGTCCAGCACGCTCCGGCCACCCTCCGCCTTCTTCAACCTCTCCGACTTGCTCCAGGTACTCCTCAAGTCCTCATGATCCCCCTAATTAGGCCCCAACCTCGCCCGTGAGCCGCCGCGCCGTTTCTTCTCCGGCCGGCCGCCACGTCTCATCGCCACGCCGCCGCAGTGCCTCCCGAGCTCTAACGTTGCTACTCCTAGCTTCATGGTACTACAGGAAACCCATTTTAGTGGTCGCCCTCACCTCGCAGTCGCTCCATCGCCGGCAGCATGTGCCGCCCAAGCCATGGCCGAGCTCCCCTGTCTGCCCTGTGGCTTTTCCTCTGCTAGCTTTTCTCTGTCACTGCAAATGGAGCTCATGTGTAAAATCAATTCTCTTGTTAACCAATTTTGTGTATGTCATTTGAATCAATCAGTGGAGTTAGCAAAAATTCAAGTTTGAGTTTGTAAAGAAGTTTAGTTCTGTAATTCAGAAAAACTTGCTGTTATATAAGTATGAATAGTAACCTGAAGTTAATCTTGTCAATAAGCTAATGACATGGTTAATACAGTGGTTAGAAGTGCTCTGGATTTAATTAGTTATTTAGCAAATCCCTAGTAGCAGCAAACAAAATCTGAAAAACCTTTGTGGCTGTGAATTTATGAAACCAACAGATATCAATGCACTCTTTTTGAATGAGATGTTAACAGAGAAGAAAATATGGTTAGAAGGAGAAAATCTGAGTTGTCAATGGAACCCAATTACCAAACTAACTATCTAATGTTAACTTATTTTGGGAATGTCAATTAAGCCATTCTAGTGAAGTAACAAGATTGAAAGTTGAAATTTGAAGAAGATGAGCTAGTAGCACTTTAGTTCATATAGATGTTCTGTTGTAGGTTCAGTAGTTGTTCTATTATAGGTGGGTGAACAGCAATCTGAAAAGAATCAGTTTTGGCATTAGACAAATGGCATTGTTAATTCAGTAGTTAGAGATGTTAATGATTCAATTAGCCAATTGGCCATCACCTAACAAGCAGCATCCAAAACTGAAAATAACCAATATAGATGTGAACTTTCAGAACTAACAGAGAACAACTTTGTTAACTGATAGTGTTGTCATTCAAGTTGGTGATTTGGAGAAAGTTGTATTGTCAGTGTAACCCTCTTGTAAAACCAACTATTTAATGCCATCTAGTAATGTGAATGTTAACTAGGTCACTCGATTGAATTAGCTAATCTAAAAGTTGAAATCTTAATGAGTTTGGCTAGTAGAGTTTCAGTTCTGAGAGGGGTCCTGTTAAAGGTTGCATACTCATTTATCTCAAGAATTTCAGAATTTGTCAGAAGGTTTAAGTCTTGGCCAATTCTAGTAGTTAAATGTTGTCTTCTTACTTCAATTGGTCAGTTGTTCATTAAGCTATCAGCAGCATTTCAGATTTGAAAATTAGTTCTTTTGCTAGATAGTTGAACAGAGGAGAGAAGATGGTTAAATTGGTTGGCAGTAGTCTATGGCTTTGCTAGTCTAGTAGTTAGAAATATTATGGATTCAGTTAGATATTTGAACACACAAGCTATTATGAGCATCCATTTTTTAAAACAAGGATGGATGGAAAACCAACAGAGAAATAACCAAGTGCTGCTGTCAAGCATTAAGGCTGTCAATTAAGTCAAGCAAATGAGTAAACAATCTGGTTAACTAAATAGCACTTTAGTTCAGGAGATGTTCTTTTGTAGGCTGTTTGAACAGAAAGAGAAATCAGAGTGTAACCAGAATACACTTGTGAATAACAGTAAGTTTAATAGCTAATGGAGAATTAAAATTTTCAGTCACATGGTAATAGTTGAAACCAGTAATTAAAGTGATTTGAAGGGGCTTGGTAACCACTCACAACCATCTGAACAGGGAAAACAATTAGAAGATCATGATCTCAGTAGGCAGTAGCAGTAGGATTTCACACAAATTTGATCTAATTAAAATTTCAGTAAGCAAGAAGTTGGTTAAACTTAATAAATTCAAAGCTAGTTCTAATCAACTCTAATTTGTGTGAAACAAAATTTGTTGGTTTCCTTTGTTAATGAACTTTAACTTGGCTTAGGTGTTAAACACATTACTGTTACAGAAAATTTTGTAATTAGAAGTAATTTCATAAAAAAAAACTACTCTTACACGAGAAATTGAATTAACTTCAAAAATCCATAAGAAATTCATATGAACTCCAATTAAACTAAAATTTTCACCTAAAAAAAATTAAAATCATAATCTCTCTAATATGTAAATCTCATGTATTTTTTAGCACTTTGGATTTTCTCGGTGTTTTCGATGTTTATTCGATAGTCCTCTTTAAGTGCCAGACGTGAACGAATACATAACTGATAGTGAACAAGTGAACTTCCAACAAGGTAAGCATTCTCTTGCACCATCTTGATCCCAGTTTTGGTACTTTAGTATTTTGAAATGCAATGATAATTGATTGCATGCTATTTTTGTTGTATTATTAATTTATGAGTCTAGATTAGTTATGTCCTAATGATTGTGGCTTATCTTTAATAATTCCATACATTTGAGCTTAGGTTAGATATTGTGATGATATTTATTCTTAATATAAATGCTTAGCCATGCAGGTCAATAGATACGTTAGTCGGTTGACGGGGTTATCTCGTCAACTGTGGGAAACACTGAATAAGTTCATTATTTTACTTTTGTTCAGATCTTGAATCTGATTGTTAAGTTTACGATTTACAAATTTAAACATGTTTTAGATCTGGACAAGTGGTTGCTAGTGAGGGTGCCTTCGTGCACGAGAATTGGGTATGTGGTAGTCTTGTCCGGATCATTAAGGACCAAACTTGGTGCTGTCGTTAATTCAGATAACACTCGTACTTCCATATGCGGTTATATGGACACCGCTTGGTTAAGTAAGGGAAAAATTTTATTGGGTTAGATCACAGGTGGTGTGAGGACACATGTGTTTGATCATATATTCGTAGGGCTTTGATTGCAATTTAATATGTGTAAGTGAGCACAACTCTAATTTCTGTTAATTGGATCAACACTCCCAGCACAACATACGTGCCCCGCTTAGCAGGTTCTATCAGAAGCTTGTACTAAGCGGGATCTTGTCTCGCACGGGTGTTTCCAACTCAAGAAGATGTTCTTGCTGAAAAATACCGAGTCTTGATTTCCCTGGCCGGCATACCAAAGGAAGTGTGCTATTATCCAAAGGCTTACGGGCTGATCAAGTTGTGTTGGTAAAGATGTACACCCCTACAGGGATTAATTTATTCGAATAGCTGTGTCCAAGGTTATGGACAATCATTTGGATTCGGGAGTCACCGTAGTTAAACTTATAATTAAACTTGACGTGGGCAACAACTTGGTATGGCATGATGGGTTTGGTCATGCATTTTTAGTCTATCAAGATGGGCTGCCACTTTGATATTGTATGATTTACTTTTGTATTTTTGTCCATTCAAAGTCTTTGATAAAAATTGTGTTATTAAATGGCAGTTGCAAACTAATAGTAGTAGTATTGAAACTGGTGTGTTTTACGTAAAACTAAGCCACTACAGCTTCTCTTTGATCAGCCATTAACATGTATAAATTCTCTTCTTTTGGATAGGCTCTATCATACACATTTCTTTCATTAGTTTGTGTAAGACTTGCGAGTACCTTCTGTACTTAATCGGATTGTTCACTTGTTTCAGGTGAGAATGTCAAACGAATCGGTTTTAACTACCGCTCCCTTTCTGGGCGATAGCGGCAGAGGCAACGGTTTTAACTCTAGTTGGTTACTTGTGGGTATGGGCATGCCAATCTGGGTAATTACCTTGATTTTTATGTTTTATTCTACTTCAATTTATTGTCTTCTGTTAGTTTTGGCCAGTCGGCCGCTTATGCAAATCGGGCCATAAGGTCCTATTTGTCGATGTCTGAATAATAATGCTTCTAATATTTTTATATGTTTGACTATGGATGTGATCCATGTTGTGTTGGATATGTGCATGTTAGCCAATGATCATTGGGAGCTAAAATGAGACGCATGTCCAGGGCTTGAAATTGTTTTCGTTTCGGTTAAGAATTGTGCCTTCTATACAATCGTTTGACTTGAAACAGACTCAATTTTGGGGTCCCCACAATTTTGCTTTGGAATTCGTATCAAGATCAAAATGCTAATTTTATTTTATTTTTATTCCAAAGTCAATTTATTTTTTTGTTGAAATTTGTATACTAATCCAATTGCTATTTTTGGTTTATTTTTTTTTACTTTGGAGAATTCGTATCTAAATCAACTTGCTAATTTTATTTTATTTTTTAATTCCAAATTTCAGTTATTTTTAGTTGGAATTTGTATACTTATCTAATTACTATTTTTTAAAATTTTATTTTGAATTATGTTTATCTAGTGATTTTACTAAGGATTTTGTATCAAAATTAAATTGTTTATTTTATTTTTCATTCCAAATTTCAGTTATTTTTGTATTGTACTTAAGATGAACTCTTATTTCTATATTGTACTTGATATGGACTCTTTCGTTTAATCTAGATCGTTATAATCTGGACCCACCATAATCAACGATATAGATGTTTGTCTTTTTTACTGATTAACATGAGAATTTTTAGCGTTTGAGAGCGAACGTGGTGGCTTCTTTTTCTACCGCTTTAATAATATAATAGATAGATTAGACCCACCAAATTGAGGACTATATGTATATTTCTAAGGTGACTTATGATTTGTTAAGTATGTTACATTTTTTTATTCATTGTATTATATCAATCTAAAATCATACGCACAAATTCAAATACCTTAAGATAGCAAACCTATTTCCTTTTTCTTTGTATGAATTTCTCCCACATCGCCTTTTTCTCTTGAAGAGTTTTTAACTATGCACGCACTAGAACCAGGAGATCCACCAAACTCAGAGCTAGTTTTTTTTTTTTGGATTCTTTTTCTAGCACATTTCTTTTTTAGAGAGCTTTTAACCACACATCACACATCATTAGTTTTTATTATATAATAGATAGATTTAATCTGATACTGTAGCTTGGCTTGCTTGGATAGGACCTTGATGACCCAAGTCACTGTATTGGTGCAACACATTCCCTTGGAGTATTCCAATGTTTAATATCGAACCTAAAAAGACATGTGAAATATGACATCTATCGTCAAGCAACTATAGATAATAAGCTACAATTAAATAACAGCAGGAGGGTAGCAATAATTAGATAGAAAATAATATTAAAAGACTAATAATTAAAGCCATGACTAATGCTAAGACTAAGCCATGACTAATGCTAAGACTACAAGATGGTTGTGCCATGACTAACGGTATTCAGTTCACCTGCAACAGTAGATGATATAGGGGATAACATATACTATGATCTAAATATGAGAGCAATTGTAATAATATCAAAAGTTTTGTCAGATCTGGATCCTACTCTTAGAGTTTTACGATTCTACGAACCCACGACAGCCTGTCGATCCTACTCGTAGAGACTTAGGGTAAAAGAAAATTTGCAATTTTTTTTGAGGCCAGGCTTTGTTGATATTTTGTTTTAGAGCAAAATTTGTTGATATTAATTTCTGAGAATAAAACTATAAATAAACAAGGAGCATGCAAAATATTGTATCAGTGTGATAATGCTAGTACAAATATCTATATTATGGCATGGGCAATCTTGAGCTTGATAATGATAAGTTATTTTTATTCCTGGAGTATGTCTAACTGCTTTTAAGGAACATGCAAGTGGTAAACCATAAAAGAATCATATAAACTTATAGTATATATGTTAAATATGTGTATTTTTACAATTCCGTAGAATTGCTGATTCTACGATTCGATACTACGATTTCGATCCTACCGAAGGCAAATCGATCCAACTTAGGATCTCAACTCTGACTACCTTGCCCTAGAATAGTAGTTAGTGTACACAGTAAATAAATAGGGTAACATTCATAATTCGTACAAATTTATTAATAAATATCATAGTTTTACAAGAACACCTTACATGCAAACAATAAAGAATAAAGCAAAAGACGAAGAAGTAGTAGAGCCTAGGAAATGTTCCACATGTAATCGATTGGGGTAGCGGCCTAGTCGTCGAGATGCACACCGGTAGCGAAGTCCTTCTCTTCTTAACAATATTTTATTAAGCAAGGGTGAGTACAAAAATATGCTCTGCAAGTTACACCCATAACAAAGTTAATGCATGCATGGATATTATCAAAGGAAGGCTTATAGGGTTGTTTGTGCAAAATCAACATTTGATATTTTAAATACAATAACTAAGTTCAAAAGCTCAAAGTTTACAATATCTAAAATTGAGTTTCAACTTAATTAATAAAGCTAGTGTAGGCGCCAACCTAATACTAACTTAAACACGTGCAACAACCCAGGGCTTCAACTCACAATTTTCTCACGGACACACATCCATGTCATAAACTGTTTTATAAATCATTTCAAAAATAAAACCAAAGTCTAATCTGCGAAAGGCTTTGCTTAGCATGTCTATGACCGTGGACACGGCTATTCAAATAGTTTTACACTCTGCGGAGGTTGTACAACTTTACCCACAAAAGATAATCAACTTTTAATATTCGTTTGACATACTTCCGCAAGTGTGCGACTGAGAGATTATCACAAGGCCTTTACAATGCTCCATCCTAAAGCAGTTATGCCCGCTAAGTTTTCGCCTCCATTGGGTTACCAGCCCGTCGGAAGTCTCCCTATTGCACCAAGTGGGAATTTCTATCTACCCGACACCCGCACATTCAAATGGCACAACTAGCAAAAGGAATGTTACAAATTATTTAGCCATGTATGTCCCATAATAGACTTGTGGTAGTACAAGGAGCTTTACAAGCCGCAGCTCGTAGACCGATCCTTAACTGATTGGGTGTAACACCTTGTTTTTCTAAGCTTTTTTGAAGTTTTAAATGGGACTAAGGACTAAGGAAAGATAGGAGAAACTAGGGGGGGGGGGAGTGAAACAACCAACCACACAAAACCAACCAACTCAAAAGCTTTTCCAAATAACTTTAATAGCTTTAACCTACGCTCTATTCGATACTCACGGTCTTGGGTAGATCTTGCACGATGAGGTCTTCTTGACAGCTTCAAGTCTTGAGGTCTTGATCACCAGGGCTGAACCGAGGGACCAACTAAAGAAAGTTACAAGGGAAAGATGATCCATTTAACACTGTAAAATGGTGAGAAGAGAGAATTAGATAAGAAAGAATTGCTACAAGGGGTAAGAGTAGATAGATGACCAAGCTGAGGAGAGAACATTTTATTTTTTTTCTTGTTAGATAAAATAAGTTTTGAACTTTTCTAACGGCCATTATTCTACTAGGTTGCGACCTACAGTCGAGATGGCTCTGATACCACTTCTTATCGTGACCCCGGGGCAGAGGATCCCGGGACCCTACTGTGTAAACCACACTAGTCTCATGATCAGTGACTAGTATACACAATCAAACAAGAGATGATAACATATCCATACAATGTCACTATATTAACAAAATTTGAGTTGATTACAAAAGGGCACAAGACCAAGAGCAAGTACAGTGGAAACCAAAGAAACATGTCATGGGCCACCCGATTCACCACATGCAATCGGCTGGGGGCGCATCCTAGTCGTTTAGGACCTCCTGGTCCTCTGCAAAGGCCTCTTCACCTACTTGCCAACAAGCAAGAGTGAGCACAACAACTGTGCTCGCAAGTCACACCTGTCAAGTAACAGATTGATGCATGCAAGGATTAGCAAAAGGAAGGCTTATAGAGTTGATTTGCAGGAAACCAAGTTTCTTTCCAAATACTTGTACTAAGTTCCAAAGCAGATATTCCATAGCTAAAATTCATTTTCCAAACTCAAGTTTTATAGTTAGATAACATTCATCAACAAGTAGTGAAGGATATCCTCCTATCACAAGGCTGCCCGCCGAAAACCCAATTGGATAGCGATCCAAAACTGTTTAAACAAGTCTTTTGAAACCAAAACCAGAAATATAACTTTGAGCAACTTTGCCATCATGTCCTTGACCGTGGACCCGAGGAGCCAATGTGCAACATCTTTCATCACCGATTTGCTCCATGCGCGAAAGCCATTTCGGACCCGAGGAGCTCCACCGCTTATTGCCGACGTAGTGCCATCTCTACTCATCTCTCTGGCCTCCACCACCACCCAGTGGGATTGCCGTCGAGAGGAGAACCCATTTTGGCCATCCTGAGTCGATCCGCCGCGCCTTCGCTGCTGGCAAGCTCGCCATGGCGCTCGGCCATGCGTGCAGCTCTATACGTTGCTTCCCTTCTCTCTCTACCAGTGGGCCCATGCGATTAAGAGTTGATTAACGCTAAGTGGGACCGGGCAAAAAGTTTAACAGAAATCTAATTCAAAACATATTAAGGATATGTGTCATTGACATATGGGACCATACATTGTTCTCGGTTTTAAAACACCTTTTAAAACCCGAGACTGACATGTGGACCCCAGCTGTCAATAGGTTAAATCAAAAATAGGTTTAATCATTTAGTTAATAGTTAGCAAGTCTATGACATGTGGACCCCAGCTGTCAGTAGGTTAAATCAAAAATAGGTTTAATCATTTAGTTAATAGTTAGCAAGTCTATGACATGTGGAACCGCCTCTGTTTTTATAAATAAAATCAAGAATTTTTTTTTGAGTCACTAATAAGTAGGCCCCACATGTAATTAAGTTAATAAAATTTAGAAAAATAGAAAAAAAGAAAAGCCACTTTCAGTTCAGAGAAAAATACGCTTTGTCTGTTGGAAATCATAACCTCAAAGAAACTCAGAGGAAAATGCGCTTTCTCTATTAGAAAGCGTAAACCTCAGAAAATACGCTTTCGACGTCACCTTTTTATTATTTTAAGGATTTTCAAACCGAAGAAAATTAAAACGCAACTTTTGCATATGAAATCCAAATTAAATTAATCTTTTTTCTAAATTCATCTAAAATCTTGATATATCTGAATATATGAAAAATATTTGGATTTTGTTTCTGTTGGAATTATTTTTCTATAATTAATTTGCTATCAGCTCTTTTTGAATAGACGTATATACTTCGAATGAAATTTTCGACGATCCTCCATCCTCATACTCTAGATACCATAGCAAGGTAAGCAACTCCTTTGATCATGTTGATCTCACTATTTTAATTATCATACTTCTTTTGCAAAATCATATGCATATGTGTATGTTTGTTTAAAATTGCTATATTTATGGTATCGTTAGTTAAATTCCTATTCATTGCATAATCCTCCTTGAAATATTGGTATCCTTACTGTTGTAGCAATTAGGTTATGGTTGAGGCAGTAGATGATGCTGAGCTAGGTATTTCGAGTGCGAATATCTCACAAGTGCTTAGCTGTGCTCTAGATTTACAAAATTGGAAAATAGATGAAACAATGAATGTGAGTTTGGGAGATTTTGAAATGATAGCTTAGAGGGGTTTACCTCTATTATTTTATATACAAATAAGAATAAAAAACTTAGTTTGTGACAAGGGTGAGTTATATTATAATATGAGGAGTGTGAGAGGTGTATATCACAAGTAGATAAGGACAGATCCTCGTCGGGGGTCAATTAAGGACCAAACATCAGTACATCTGACCTAAGTGTAAGCGTACAACCACATGTGTTGGTATATGATTGCCTTAGCTAATGAAGTCATCGAAAACTAGCCTTGCATATTGGTAGGCCATAGTAGTGCGAGCATGTGTGATTGCTCGAAGGGGCTCCCTTCACCTAGGTGTTGGGACCAAAGCCTTTCGACACAACAGTTAATGCCTCACTTTGATAGGAGGTACCTGATATTGAAGTGAGGGTTTTCATTGCTGGGCTAGTGCAATGTTAGGAATAGGTGATGTAAAGGCTTGATACATGCTCTAGACTGCATACTATAATGTTGCGTGCGGTGGTATCAACGGATGCTGAATAAACTAGAGAATTTGTATGCTGTGGGTAAAGTTGTACACCTCTACAGAGTGTAAATATATTTAAATAACCATGCTCGTGGTGATGAGCGTGCTAAGTGTAGAATTGCTGGTATAGTCTTGTTTTTCAAAAACGATTTTTGTTGGAAAAGTTGGGATGGGTATTTTTTTTTATGATATTTGAGTTGAGTGTCATGTCTATAGCTAAAAATAAGATGTTGATCGCAGCCAAGGAGGGTTGTGATTTGTTATTTATCAAGTTACTTACTTCTTGTTATTTATCTAATTAACTGATCTTTAAACTTCCGTTGCAAAATACTATGCATTGATATTACAAATAAAATTTGCTTAATACTGAAAACAACTTGTAGCATAGAGCCTCATCCCTTGTTAGCCATGCATATATATACATTTTGTGATACACTACAAGTCTTGCTGAGTACGCAATGTACTCAATCTTGCTTAAATTGTTGTTCAGATGATGAGGATGACCACATGCTAGATGATGCCTTCTTCGTCGTCGTGCACCGGGTATGGGAATGGATCTTTCTAGGGTTTACTCCTTGTCGGTTGCCTAAGGGTTTGGTTGGGCATACCACTGGACTTTTGGATTTTATTTATTATGCCTCCGTTGTTTAACTTGCCACTTCAGATACTTGAACTTTTATTTGGCTAGCCAACCCTTGTATTGTAAACTATGAAATCGTCTAAGTTTATGTACCATATTTGTTTCATGTTGTATGAGATTGTGTATGGATGTATATGCCAATGTTGTGGATGTGTGTACTAGCCACTGATCATGTGACTAGTACGGTACACATACAAGGATTTCGGGTATTCAACGCCCAGGGTTTGGCATATATCCCCGGCCTTTGTTTGTTTATCGTGGTGTGCGTGTGTGGTGGTGTGTGTGAATGTGTGTCTTCCTTGAAATTGAAAAAAAAAACTCATTATTGATGTGTACATACTATGATAGATACCTGGCATATGCACAATTGCGCAGAAGCTTAATTTATGTGGGGTTTGTTAGTGATATGCCCTAGAGGCGATCATGGATATGATTGTATTACGTCTGTGTTTATGAATTATAGAATAAATGTTATTGCGTTCCTTGGATGAATTATCACTTATAAAGATTAGCAAGTATGTGACTTGTTGGTGAAGCTCTTTAATAGTCGTATGTTGTCATTCTAAAAGGATTCTGGTGGGTTTTCTTGATTAGGACACTAGTGACTTATATACCATCACATGTATTGATTGATGACCATATTTCACCGATCATGGATATGGAGGATATCGAATCAATAATGTGAGCATATGTTAGAGAAAATAATGTTGGATTGACCCATTTTGAGATACTATTGAGATTGTTATGTTTCCATGTATCATCAATTGGTCTCAAGCAATGATAATGTATAAATCCTTAGACATGATATCAACATGGTTTTCTACATGTGTAACTTGGAGTTCGACTAGATATCGTGAGGCAAAAAGAGAATACACAGACTTGTCGCTTAGTTCGACCAGATACGAACTGGTCATATGGGCATACAGACTGGTCGTGAGCTGGCTGAACATGATCACAAACTGGTCAGCTAACTTGTGATAAGGTGTTATGAACTGGTCGTGACCAAATGCGAACTGGTCATGAATGATAAGGACCTGATCATAGATAAAATTGCATAAGGTTCATCCAATATAATCATTATGTGTATTCGGGAGTCGATATGTCCTACTAGGGATCGCTGCTGACTAAGGGGGTCGGAAATGAGTTTCCAGGTCATGGCTGATTACGCATGAATCTACAGGATCACACACTTAACGGGTTGGAACAAACTAGTTCGGATTGGATCCGTTATGAGCTCTTTATAAGGGGAGGCATGGGCTTTTGAAATAGAGTTGCACCATCCTCCGAAACCCTAGCTACCACCTCCGAAGGCCTTTGTTGTGCGTGTTGGTGCTAGCAATCCGACGTACGGTGTACCATCCCTAGACGTGTAGATACCTTAAATGCGCTGCTGCACTGATCAAGGACAATCCGCAAAGTACGTAGGGAACTCGAGAGGCTGCTGGAGGAGACGATCGAGGACATTGGACGATCGACTATGACTACTACATTGATACGCGCAACGTTGGACCAGACTGCTCCAGCTCTTTTTCCGTTGCACTATACGTCTAGTGGTAACGATCTATGATCTCTTACTTGTAGGGCTTCCTGGTTTACGTGGTAGAATTTTGAATTATGTACTAGTGTAGCCTATCCGTATCCCAACAGTGGTATCAGAGCCATCTTGTATAGTCTTTGATCTAGATTGATCACATATAGTTGATATGTGGTAGTAGCTGATTGGATCTATTACTGTTCTGGTATGGTAACCTAGATCGGTTCATACGGATGGATTGGTTTAGGCACTGGTTGATGAGATCATTCGGCTTTGGCGATAGTAGATGGGTTCGCGGGAGGTATGAGTTAATGGCACCATTTGATTAATTACGCTTGTTCACGGTTGCATTGGATAATACCCCTACCAGTTGGAATTCTGTCACCGAGGTATACCACAATGCATAGCTATATGGACGCGTTGATCAAATTAGTTCGGAATCGGATTAATCACATTAATTCGATGTATTTTCCAGACTCAATTTCATGAATTAGATCCATGTCCTTAAAATTTACCAAGGAAGCTGTCACTGCGCCTGCGCGAGGTCACTGATGAAATAAACGCAAGTAGAAAAGGAGAAAAAAAAACTATCTTAAAAAAGGAAAATAAAGCAAGAAAAAGGAAAACAAACCATTGCCTCACTTGCCTGCTACGTACAAATCATTTTGGTTTGTTAACATCGCGAGTAATTTTACCAGTTAGATTTGCATTTATTCAATCTCCACTATTTCTTGCAAATTTCTGTTCTGACCTCACATATAAGTTGTCAAACAAGCAACACATGGCACCTAACAAATGGGACCCATCGACTAGCCTCACACAGTCCCTCTCTCTCTTCCCCTTTCCTTACATGTGACCTACCTCTCTTCACCACAGTGTCGCCATTAGAGTAGTACATAACGATATCCCCAAATGGCTTCCATGTGTTAGGTGTTGTGGGGAGAGAAGGATGGAAACAGGGAGGACTTGCCATGTCACGGGAGATGTAATGATGGTATGAATTGGATTTTAAATAACCCACTTAACTTTGTTAAAAATATTGACCCGCTTAAACAAGTTCGGGTGGGATACAGTTGAAGCACTTGTAAAAATTTACAGACATGTGTGCAATTTACTCTATTTAAAATCACTCCAAATAAATTTGACAATTGACATAACAAAACTTAACTATAGTTAAATTCACTTAAAATAACCCATGAAATGGATAAATTTTCAAGAACCCTAATGAACTGAAAAAGAAAACTCTATGGGAACGTACCCACGATTGGACGGCTACTAGAGGCGTCCTCACGTGAGGTACGCACCGTAAAAGTTTCTTCAGTGTACCAGCATGTGATGCCGTTGTAGCATCTCCGCGTGAGTGGCTGACACGCAGGTTCGCCGGGACGTCGACTCGCACCGGCGCCGGCGCCATTGGCGCTGCCGCCGCAGATGCATCCCAAAACGCGAGCAGTATGAGCAGAGCGACGGTGAACCGGCAGCTCGTCGGCCACTCCACCATTTTCGCCTCGGGTTTAAGTCACGATGCATTACATATACACTATATATAGAGGTGGGAATGAACTTGGACAGTCCATAGTCCGATTGGACTTTGCTGACTTGGACTCTAATGGACAGTATTTTTTTAAATTTAGCCCTTTTTTTTTAAAAACGCACATTTATATCTCTGTTAGTCTTATTTCCAGTTTTGGACCCAGGGGGTCGGCGCCGTGACTCACGGCGCCGAGCTAACTGACTTCGGCGCCGTGAGTCATGGCGCCGAAGTCCCAACCCTAGCCACCGGGGCAGCCGGCGTGGCCCGGGCTAGGGTTGGGACCTCGGCGCCGTGACTCACGGCGCCGATCTCCTGGGTCCAAAACTGGAAATAAGACTAACAGGGGTATAAATGTGCGTTTTTTACGAAAAAAAAAGCTAAATTGAAAAAAATTCGGTCTAATGGACTTGGGCCTATTTGGATATGGATATCCAGTAGACTGGGTCCAGCAAATGATATGGATAATTGGATACCATGTGCGCCAAAATTTGGACATGATTGGTTTCCACTGACATCAGGACTCGGCGACACTATCCCTCCATCTCCTGTGGTGGCGGCAGGTGTTATCTCCCGCGGCGGCGTCGACGTTTGCCTGTGGAGGCACTGCACTGGGGGCCTTCGGCGGTGGCATGCTGGGAGCATTGTAGCTAGGCCTGGTAATGGGTAGGGATGAAACAGATCGAATAGTCTCGAATACGAATATGAATCTATATTTTAAAAATAAATACGAATTCGAACATTCTCGAATACAAATACGAATAGAATGTTGTAACGAATTCGAATTCGGATCGAATATGTACTCAACTCGATCGAATGCGAATATCCTACAACTTTTACGATAAATATCGGTAGAACACCCAACAGCCACAGATTCGGCACCGAATCAAAACCCCGTCGAAACAGAAACGCTCGGGAAAAAAAAAGGATAGTATTCGTATTTGTATCTAGGAAGAAATGTATAGTATTTGTATTCGTTTTTTCCCCAGATACGAATAACACCGAATACAGATACGGATACTATTTATTTTTCCCAGATAGTACCCAGATACGAATTACACCGAATACGGATACTATCCATTTTCCCCGGATGGTACTCGTTTCTCATTCGAATGCGGATTTTACTTACCACATTTACGTTTTTTCGGATACGAATATCGGATAAAACGGATTATTCTCTACCATTTCCCATCCCTAGTAATGAGTGAGAAACCAACCCATTTCTAACCCAATCTACAACAACACACTCTACTTTCCTAATCCAAACCAGACCACTTCATATCCCTTAGGGCCCAACCCAAAACAACACACATGGTAGTTCAACCCAAACCAACCCAAACCATTTTCTTAATATGGGTTCAACCCACTTTTCCAACTCATTTCAGCCCATCTCCACCCCACTAGTTTAGGCATTCACGTTAGTATAGAGCACACTAAAGATAATATGGTATATCTACAAAACAAAAAAGATAAAAAAAAAACAAAAAAGATTAAAGATTTTAAAAAAACAAAAAAGTTGGCACAAATTAAGGTATATCTACAAGATTACATCAGGCTGCATCTTCATAATTCATAATATCTAAAAGTTTTGAATAAACAACATCTACATTGGTTGGAAACTCTTCTAAATAAAGCAGTTCTTCCTACGAAATCCTGATGCAACTATTGCTTGACAATCTCATGTCAAGACACAAAAATAGTCCTCTTGAAACATGGATGATGGTAAGAAAGGTCAAAGAACAGAGGAGCATGGAACTTAGAGTTGGAGCCATAGCAAAGTTCATGCATGGAACTTGGAGTGGAGCCATAGCCTTGTCATAAAATCATGAAGCAGTTTAGATAGCAGTAAAAAAATGAAGCAATTTAGACCACTATCCTTATTGTTGACATGATGAGTAGGTATAGTAAGAAGAATGAGTAAGAAATTTACGATGTTTTGGCATACATATTAATCTACAATATGGTAGCAAAAACAACAGGAAAGGAAACAGATATAGAGCATTTCTAGTAAAAGATTTAACACCAGGCTTTTAGCATACATGTTAATCTGCAGTATGGTACGTGTTCAGTCATGCAATGTTACATTGATTTCCTGGACATGGTTCCCATGTGGGCCTGGCTATTAAGTATTGTACTTGATGTAAGTAATTGACCCCATTACAAATTTTCTATTGCGAACACTGAGAAGACAAGAAAAACACCAGGGTTCAAAATAATACTATGCAACACCATTTGAAGTAACACAATGTCATTGCCTCGTTGGCTCGGTTAGGTATCATTAGTGGCGAATCCAGAACGAAAATAGAGGGGGAGTTCTACTGTTGAGGCTATAGCACAACATAAACATATTAAAACTACATTTACTAGTCTTTTGTCATTGAAATATCAAATTCATACATAAATAGGAAGAGAAAAAATTGAATCTTGTATGCAATTTCAGACTCCTTGCTATAAGTATTTAATTTGTGATCTACACTTGCTCTATGATTATGAAAATCTTCACAATCTAGCATTGCAATGTTGTGGACACTAGTAGGGATAGTTAACAGTCGAATTTGTTGGAATCGAATCACTCAACTCCTATCTCTCTCCAGATGCGCTTCACACGCACTCACTGATTCACTCAGTGTTGCTCTCTCTTGGGCTTACTCTCACCTCTCAATCTCTATGACAGATATAGGAGAAGGAACGGAGAGACAACTCAGTTTGCTTTTCTCTGTTATTCTATTTCAGATGCGCTACAGTACCTATTTAACTGAACAAAAGACAGAGTACAGATAACACACGCACGCAATAGCTAACAAAACTCCATCCGACTCTAGCAATTAACACCCATGACTCGGCTACGTCCGTAATAATTCGGATCATGGACCAAAACTAAACCAACGTGCGAGTTCATTTCAAGTTCTGAAACTTTGAATGAGTTCTGAACTTCAGAACGACTACAGACTGAAATACCTCAGTATACTTATTTGAGCTTCAGACAAAACAAGCAAAATAACAAGATTAACTTCATCAGAATTCTTGGCCGACTTGCCAACTCTCCTCACTAGCCTACGGATTTGAAGCACCCCACCTGTCGGTGAGTCCAACTCTAATTTTGCAGAAACAAATCGAAAGGGTTGAAGAAATCAATCAGACACGCGTATACTTGAGTTTTAATTGCACGATAAATATGACTTTTTGGAAGCCGGTCTAACATCATCATGCTTGCTGAAAATTCATAGCAGTGTTCACACATATCACATCTACTACAAGAACCCTTTTATGCTACATCACACCACCATAGATTCGAATCCAACCGGAGCTCATGGGCTGCACTAAGAACCCTTGCAAAACATATGCATTCCTCATAAGAAAAAAAGGTACCAGGAAGATAGTCGCAAAGTTCTAAAAGCCTATGCAATTCCACAACTAGAATCGATTTCTCAGAAGCACTCAAACAAACCTCGGTTCTGACTTCTGAGTTAGTAGTTCTTCACTCCATGCCGGATTGCCTGGAACGGCGCCCGCGCAATCTAGAGTAGCAGACCCCGCCGCCGGCTCGCCTTCTCCTATTCGACGTGCGCCCACAGGCCACAACCTCCTGCCGTTCTCGCACGCACTAGGGTTTCCGGTTTCCTCCTCTTCTTTTCCCTGATGCGAGCCGGTGGGCTTGCCTGCCGAGTGGGCTGTGCAAACTCAATAGTAAGGCGCAAGGAGGAGCGATAGAGGCCTAGATGCGGCCCAGCGCCCTCTCCTCCTCTTCTCACCCTGATCCTGTGCATCCAGAACTGGATGTTTGTCTTCTCCGGCGCTGGGAGGCAATGCTGCCATGGCTGACAGGGGATAGGGGTCCGGTGGTGGAGGGAGGGGGTGCTCGAGCCCCCACTAGCACCCACGGTGGATTCGCCCCTGGGTATCATATAACACCAGTCTCAAGTAGAACTACCATGCACAAGCAGAACAAGCAAGGGAAGACCTTCACTGCAGAAGATTTCATTTTTTGAGTTGCATATTTTCAGCCGACTCAATCCATTTGAGCCTGAACCATTACCAGACCTAATTATAGCCACGGGCGGCAGTGATATCCTAGCTTGCTTCGATTGGAAATTTGGAACCAATTTTCTATGATAGAAACAATTGGTGGCAGGGGTGGCAGATCTGATAAAAATGAGGCTTGCTTTGATTCCTCACATCCAACAATGTTGCTGCCATCAATCGGTGTAATGTGTTTTTTTTTATTTCAGTTGTTGGATCAGGAATAGAGCATGGTCTCACATCCAATTGGATGTGATCCATTCCAGCAAATTCTAGAGCATAGACGCCTCAGATTTCTGGCGATTAGTGGTGGACAAACGGGTGGCTCGGCCAGGCACGACACAGGCCTGTGCTGGCACGACCCGATTAGGCATGGCTCGATAAGGCCCATCACTAATTAGGTCGTGCCGTGCTGGCCTACGGGACGGGGTGCCGACCCAAGCACGACATGCCAACCATTTGGTCTGGCCTGGGCACGGTTGGTCTGACGGGCCGTGGTCGGCCCGCGTAGCCCGTTTTGGGTCAAGAAATTCAATTTTTTTCCAAAAATATTCAGAAAAATGTGTAGAATTCAAAATACATATTGAAAATGTAATAAAGAGTTTTTATTAATGTTTAAATGACTGCCTCGTTAAAACCTTTACCAAGTAAAAACTCAACATAAGAAAACCTTGGCAAAGAAAAAATAGTGCAGCCTATAGCGCATGATTATGTGTAGTCCTACTGTAAGTTTCGAGAGCTGTGGGCTCCCCAAAGCCTAAAGATAAATCTTCAAAAGCAATTAAATGACAAAGAGATTGATGGGCTACCTCGGGATTGTAGTCCTAGCTACGTAATATCCCGTCTGGGTTGTATTGTAGCTATGTCTACCTCATCGCCAATCCTTGCTTAGCCATACATCTTGAAGCATGTCTAAGCAAGTGCCCTGTTCTACCTGAAGACTTTGCAGACAATTAATGACGATAAATTTTACAAACAACATATGGTACCTAAACTCCTTGTGCGTCTTCCTTGATTGTCCTATCAAAATTTTTCCTATCAAAATTTTTCCAAACTTCTGATGTACTCATCCTGGACCTCTTTGTTTCGGTGGTCGTCGACGAAGATGCTGCCGTAGAGCTTGATGATAGTACTCCTCCTTGCCCTTCCAGTAACAACTCCGGTTAGTTTGAGACAACAACATTCTCCATGTATGCAATATCCTCCAGTGAAAGTAGGTAATCACTAAGAGCAAAGCTATCGTTATTTTCCATAACGAAAACTGCAAAATCAAAACTTACACTATTATTTCTTTCATCTTAGTATAACAAAAGATAACAAAAAAATAGTATTGTACCTCTTTTCTTGACTTCTTCTGGAATTTAAAATTTTCAAACACAATTTTTGAATTTTACCAAATTATCTCACAATAAATCTAAATTTACTGTAGAATTAGAAAGAGAGAATGAGGAAGGGATGAGTCTTTGAATGATGCGTATGGTGGCAATTTATAGAAAATATTATGGGATTTTTTTAAATTTTTTTGCAATTTTTAAAACCCAAACAGCCAAAAAAACGATCGGATTTTTGAAAAATCCGAACGTTACCTGGCTAATCGAGCTAGATGGGTCGTGCTATGTCGTGTCGTGCATGGCCCACCATGCCAAACGGCCCCCAGCGGCCACATCTTTTCCTGTGCCGTGCCAGGTATGGCCCACCATGCCGACACGGGCCCAACGACCGTAAGTGGGTCGACACAGTCGTCGTGCCCGTCTGGCCCGGTCCCCGCCTCCCTTTTCTCCCCCTCCCCCTATGTGGCCACGCCTGGTGCCTGTAACATCCCAAAGTGTTGTTACCAAAATAAAAATTAATAAAATTATTCTTTTATTGGATTTCCTGGGTTTGAATAGTGTTTTCTTGGTTTTCTTGAATTTCTATGATTTTAAAAGTCAAAAATAAAATTTATTGAGTTTTATGAGTTTTATTGGATTTAAAGTGAAAAATAAAATTTGAAGTAATTTCTGGAATTTTAAAAGCTTTTTACTATTTATTTTAAAACAAAAATAATTACTGTTCAAAAATAAAAACTAACTTTAAAATGAAATTATTTTTATTAAGTTCAAAATAATTCAAGGTATTTTTGTGAATTTTTCTAGAACATTTGGACTCTATTTGCTATGTTCTAAAAATCCATTTGATTTATGGTTTATTATGTATTTCGAAAATAAAAAAAATATTAAAAATCCAACTTTCCATTCGGGTCAACCATCCGAGCAATGCTCAGGGGGCAGCACGCTCCACCCAAAGCACTTTGCATGCACTACCACCTTCCCTTCCTTCTTTCTTTAATTCCATATCCTTCCTTTATTCCTTTTATTCTTTGCTTTCCTTCCTTTCTTCTCCAACAAAACGTTTTCTTCTTGCCTTATAGAGAGCAACACGCAACCGACGCCATTAATAGGCTTTCCAAGCTTTTGAAAACCATGATTTCCTCCCCAAAACTTCGCGCAATCAAGAGCATTAATACCCCCACATCATGGCTCCTCCAATCCGGCCAAAATCCCTTCAATCCATGCACTATTTTCGCCCGTACGCGTCGTTGGCCACCAACGGTCACACACGCGGTCCTCCGTCCTCGGCTCCTCTCCATCCCTATAAAAGGGAGCATCGGGTACCCCTCATCTCCCTCATCTAACCTCTGAAGTCTCCTCTCCTCCCTCCCTTCATCCACGACGTAATGGAGCTTTTTCTCTAGCCAACCGATCTCGTTCCGCCGCCTCTAGCGTCGTCAGCAGTGGAGCTCTGCCATCTTCATCAACTTCTCCGGCATCGCGACGTCGTACTCTACACGGTGCACCCTCCCTCTTCTCCGGAGAATCGCCGGAGCATCACCGCCACCGTGAGACCGTGCGCTCGCCGCCGCCGCCACCGGCCACCGTCCGCCGTGCCGCCACTTCCTACGGCCTCGTCACAAGGTGAGCAATCCATTTTTGTCATTCTCCGGTCACCCTTTCCCTTCCTTTAGCCGGCACTGCCATTTTTTCCTTTCGTTCTTGCTTGCTGTTCGTAGTTGGAAGAAGATGAACAGTGAACGACTAGATAATTTGTACATACACATTTTATTTCTTCCAAAAATTCGTTCTCTCACATGCCAACTCCAAATCCGTTTATTCTTCTTCCTAAATTCACATAAATTCCTCTACTATTTTTAGTATTTATTTCGTAATTTTTCGATTTTATTTATTTTCTATCATTTATTTTGATCAATTATTAATCTCTCCTCCGTTCTCTCTCCCCGGTCACTCATTTCCCGAGCCGACCTTGTCGCGGCGTGCCCCTCGGCGTCCTCTTCATATCCCTGGAATTCGCCCCTCTATCTCGCCTCAAGCAAAAATTTTCCGCGAGCGGCCGAACCACCTTCTATCGTCATTTCCGGTGCCGTTTTTGATCCACTGACGACATCGTCCACACCGTTGGCTTCGCCGCAACGTTCTCTGCGGTGCTCCTTTCCTTTTCTCCAAAACACTCGGCTCACCGACACTACTATTCATCGACACTATTTTGCGCGCGCCGCACCGACCTTCGCTAGCGATCGACCACCACCGTGGGTCCGTCTTACTCCGGATTCCATTTTTGTGATTCACGGCGCCTATCCTTTTCTCTCGCCCGAATCGTCACTTCTCCATGAGCTTTTCATGGTGAGCTACAGATGCCATGCACATGAGCTCTGATGCCATACATGAATAGTGCTTTATGCATGCATGTCATTTTCTACAATTTCGTTCTCCTCATACGAACTCCGATCCGTCGATTCGAATTCCTATATTCATATAAAGTTGATACCTTCCTCCTGTATTTATTATATATATATTTTAGATTTTATTTGGATTTTATTTGAATGTTATTTGAATTCGGATCGTTTCTGCGTATAGATTTAACGACTTGGACGACGGATTTCGACACCGTTTGAGAGTAGCGTTCAATCAAGCAAGGCAAGTTATACCCTTGATAATATCGATCCCATTATTTTAAATTTATTTAATTCTATTTTTAAATTACTATTGCATGCATAATTTTTATGCAGTTATTTTAATCCTCTGTTTAAATACTTAGTTATTCCAATTCCTTGTGTATAGCCAATTTGAATATTGATTATCATTTCCTTGTCACCATTAGATGAAATAATATTGGAAATAATTAAATGCTTAGCCAATGCTTAGATCAAATATTGTATGTGGGAAGTTTTTAGCCAAATCTTTCAAATTGATTTAAATTGGGTCTATGGTATTGTTTTGCCATAGAAGGTTTATAAAATACTTTTACATAGAAAATAAAATGAGAATGAGTTTGGACTTGGGCATAATGGATGTTTGGTGGGTGCATGTTCATGCACGGGCTCAATCGGGTATGGTTGAGGCTCATGGGTTTTGTTGGAAAGTTGTCCAAGTCAGTTAAGGACCGGTCTTCGAGTGTTTGATGCTAAGCCATACCGTACCACCACATGTCCCAAGTATGGGTCGGGACCTGGCTAAATAATTTACAATGTTCCACCGTGGTCGTTCCCTACAGATGCAATGGGTAGTCGTGTTACGACTTATGTTAGTCCCACCTAGCGCAAGAAGGGGCCCGAACCCGGAGGTCTTTATTCCAAAGGGGGTGGCGAAACCTTAGCGAGGGGTAACTACGGTGGAATGACGCTTTGTAAAAGCCTTGTCACATGCTCTAGACTGCTCACCTAAGGTAGTGAGCGGTGGTATCGACGGATACCGAACAAACTAGAGAAGTCGTGTCTTGTGGGTAAAGCTGTACAACCTCTGCAGAGTGTAAAACTATTCGAATAGCCGTGTCCACGGTCATGGACATGCTAGCAGAACTGCTCAAAGTTAGACTTTGGTTTTGTTTGAAAAAAACTTTTTAAAAACTGGTTTATCCAAATGGGAATTTGGGCAGGATGCCTTATGATAGGAGGATATCCTTCACCATTCATGTGTGAATGTTATCTTACTATAAAATTGAGAATTTATAAAAAGAATTTTAGTTATAAAATAACTGCTTTGGAACTTAGTACAAGTATTTAAAGGAAATGCTGCTTTATGCAAATCAACCCATAAGCCATCCTTGTTACATCCATAAATGCATGTCATTCTCGTTATTTGTGGTGTAACTTGCGAGCACTGAAGTTGTGCTCATACTTGCTTTATGCAAACAAAATTTGAGAGGAGAAGGACTTTGCTACCGATGTGGATCTCGATGACTAGGCCGCTACCCGATCGATTGCTGTGGTAGATTCTGGACCCTACTACTTCTTTGTCTTCCATTGTGTTCTTTATTGCTGGCTTGTAAGCCTCTTTGTAATAAACTCTGTTGATTATTAATAAAGTCGTGATATGAATTTGTTACCATATTTGTTTTCTGTGTGAACTAGCTACTGATCATAGGACTAGTTCAGAAATGCACAGAGGATTTGGGATATTAATCCCGGGTCCTGACAGTGCCCGCCGCCCCTGCCTCTGCGCTGGCCTCGCTTCGTCCCGCGCCCCGCCGCCTCCCGCGCGGGGCTCGCCCTACCGTCTCCTACTCCTCGTGCCGGCCGCTGCCTCCTCCTTGTCCTCCTCGACGCTGGCCTCGCCTCGCCGCCACCACGCCGGCCTCCTCCTCCTCACGCTGGCCTCGCCCCGTCGTCGCCACACCGGTTGCGCCCGTCCTGACCTCGTCCTCCTCCTCACCTCGCCGTCGCCGCATTGGCCATGCCTACGCCGCCCTCCTCCTTGCCCTCGCGCCCTTGGTGTCTCTACTGCCGGGCCGCTGTGTCGGGCCAACTTGATGGGCCGAAGTGCGGACCCCGTGCCGTGCTAGCCCGACCCATAAATAGTGTTGGTCGTGTCGTGTCCAGGACGGACCAATAGTATCGTACTTCGAGCTGGCATAGCCCATCTGGCCATTCCTCGTGGCGAACATGACGATTGCTTTAGATCAACAGAGAGCCCAAAACTTTTCGTCGATTGCAGCGGCGGCTGAATTCTTCGTCAAACGCAACAATCGTGATTGGTTGATCTCCGGCAATGGTTCAGGTCTTGGACGAGGAGTACGACTGTACAAGTGGATCAGTTTGTTTTGCTCTATTTTTTTCTCTACTGTGCTAGCCCATTGGGTATTGGATTGGGCTTGGACATAAAGCTGTTGGATTGGATTGGACTGGACTGGACCCTTGTACAACTATAATGGATTTGGACTGTGATGAGAGTGGCCCGATCTTCGAAGGTACCGATATGTCGATTGTGGAGAACATGGCGTTGATGATCCAAAGGCTCCGACCAGAACAGATCGAACCCCTCGCAATCACTACACCACCGCTCCGTTGGTTATCAACCGTGCCGAACGCGGTTGACCTCGCCAAGAAGGCTATCTCCTGCAAGCGAATCGAGAACACAAGTAAGAGAGTAGAAGATGCAATCTGAAATTGTATTACGAATAATAATGAAGTTCACAGAGTGGGGTTCCTCAAACTGAACAAACGGTGAAACTGCAAAGTGGCAGAATAATCTAAGAAAACCCCAAATTGGACTAAAGGGCGACGGCTCCTATATGAGGAGGGCGACTAGGAGGTGGAAACCCTAGGTGGGGTACTGTTCACATGGCTATGTTATTGTTCATGTAAATAGTAATGGGCCCCCGGGGTAGCTGTTCCACATATGGCCCAAGTCAGCCCATAGGACTCAGATACAAGCCTTGTAGGCTAAAGAAAAGGTGACACAGCACCAAGTAAAGGGTGGTCGAAGCTCTTTGAGTTGGAGGCCACAAATTCTTCATCTCCTTTGGCCATTGTTATTACCTTCTCCTTCCTTGATGCATCATCGACTCCTTGCTGTCCCGTCCTAGATTCCTAAGCACAAGCAAATCATCTCCATTAGGTAGCATCATAGAGTTCTTAAGTGATACACTCAGCCCTAGAAACGAATTTAGCTGATAATTTAGTTGACGAGCACGTGCCCGAGTAATTGGACCTTGGACATCATTCATGGTAGTAGCAAGAGGAGTGTTCATATCAGTCGAAGTGATGTCCTTATCATCCTCCCCTTCTTGAATTGGAGTCGTCCTCGACTCAAGCTCATCCTCCGCTCCGAAGAATGGTCGTAGATCTGCAATGTTAAAGGTGGGGCTAACCCCAAAATCCGTAGGCAAATCTAACTTATATGCATTATCATTAATACGTTCAAGCACTTTAAAAGGACCATTTGCACGAGGCATGAGTTTAGACTTTCTCAATTCAGGAAATCGCTCTTTACGCAAGTGTAACCACATAAGATCACCAGGTTCAAAAGTAACATGCTTGCGTCCCTGACTACCAGCAACTTTATATTTAGCATTCATAAGCTCAATGTTCTTTTTAGTTGTCTCATGCATCTTAAGTATCAAATCAGCACGTTGTTGAGCATCAAGATTTACCTTCTCCGAAGCTGGAAGAGGCAACAAGTCGATAGGTGCATGAGGGATGAAACCATAAACAATCTCAAAAGGGCACTTCTTTGTGGTAGAATGCAGCGAGCGATTATAAGCAAATTCCACATGAGGTAAACATTCTTCCCACATTTTTAACTTCTTTTTAAACATAGTAGACAAGATTCTATTGACTACCTCAGTTTGTCCATCGGTTTGGGGATAAGAAGTAGTGGAAAATAACAGCTTAGTCTCCAATTTAGCCCACAAAGTTCTCCAAAAATGACTAAGAAATTTAGCATCACGATCGGAAACTATCGTATTCGGAATACCATGCAAGCGAACAATTTCCTTAAAGAACAAATCAGCAACATTTGTAGCATCATCACTTTTATGACATGGTATAAAATGAGCCATCTTAGAGAATCTATCCACGACAACAAAAATACTATCCCTCCCCTTCTTTGTTCTAGGCAGACCTAAAACAAAGTCTATAGAAATATCTTCCCAAGGTGTGCTTGGAACAGGAAGAGGCATGTATAAACCATGAGAATTAAGTCGTGACTTAGCTTTTTGGCACGTGGTGCAGCGGGCAATGAAGCGTTCGATGTCTCATCTCATCTTTGGCCAATAAAAGTGGTGGGTCAGAATGTCCTCGGTCTTCTTCACGCCGAAGTGACCCATTAATCCTCCTCCATGCGCCTCCTGTAACAACAAAAGACGAACGGAGCTAGCTGGAATGCATAGCTTGTTAGCACGGTACAAGAACCCATCATGCACCACAAATTTATTCCAACCCTTTTCCTCTTGACAATTAAGCAACACATCTTTAAAATTAGCATCATGCACATATTGCTCCTTTATTGTCTCTAATCCAAAGATTTTGAAGTCAAGTTGTGAAAGCATGGTATATCTTCGAGACAATGCATCAGCTATTACATTTTCTTTGCCCTTTTTATGTTTAATGATATAAGGGAAAGACTCAATAAACTCAACCCACTTAGCATGTCAACGGTTCAGATTGGTTTGACTTCGAATATGCTTCAAAGATTCATGATCAGAATGTATTACAAACTCTTTGAGCCATAAATAATGTTGCCATGTTTCCAAAGTTCGAACTAGAGCATATAATTCTTTATCATAGGTAGAATAGTTCAAACTAGGCCCATTTAATTTTTCACTAAAGTAAGCAACAGGTTTTCCTTCTTGAATTAACACACCACCAAGACCTATGCCACTAGCATCACATTCTAATTCAAAAGTCTTGCAAAAATCAAGTAGTTGAAGCAAAGGGGCGTGTGTCAACTTATCTTTGAGAGCGTCGAAAGCTTGTTGCTGTATGGTGCCCCAAGTAAAAGGAACACCCTTCTTTGTAAGCGCATTCAGCGGTGCAGCGATGGTGCTGAAACCCTGAACAAAACGCCGATAGAAGCCAGCGAGCCCGAGAAAACTCCGCACTTGTGTGACCGTTTTAGGAGGCGGCCAACTCTAGATAGTGACGATCTTGGCCTGATCAACTTCAATGCCCTGTGGAGTAACAACATAGCCAAGAAACGATACTCGGTCGGTGCAAAAAGTGCACTTCGCAAGGTTACCAAACAAACGTGCATCTCGCAAAATATTAAAAACAACACGTAAATGATTCAGGTGTTCTTCATATGACTTGCTATATATCAGAATATCATCATAATAAACCACCACAAATTTTCCAATGAAAGCACGCAAAACTTCGTTCATCAAACGCATGAAAGTGCTAGGTGCATTAGTTAAACCAAAAGGCATCACTAACCACTCATATAGCCGAACTTAGTTTTAAACGTTGTTTTCCATTCATCTCCTAATTTCATTCTAATCTAGTGGTACCCGCTACGTAAGTCAATCTTTGTGAAAATAATAGAACCACTCAACTCATCTAGCATGTCGTCCAACCTAGAAATAGGATGACGATACTGTATTGTGATATTATTAATGGCTCTACAATCAACACACATACGCCAACTGCCATCTTTCTTAGGAACCAAAAGAACAGGAACAACACAAGGACTAAGGCTTTCTCGTACATACCCTCGGTTCAAAAGGTCTTGGACTTATCGTTGAATTTCCTTAGTCTCCTCCGGGTTGGTTCTATACGCCGCACGGTTTGGCAAAGTTGCTCTCAGAATTAAGTCAATTTGGTGTTCAATCCCTCTAATAGGTGGCAGTCCTGGGGGCAGTTCAGCTGGAAATACATCCTCATACTCATGAGGGGAATTGAATGCGTTTGATTTTGCGAAGAATCATGGAGAAAATCATGGGATTTCAAAAGCTTCGTGCGGCTCTAATGGCGCTGCGTGCTTCACGTTTCGGTTCTAGACAGGAGCCAAAGGAAGAAGAAAGGAGGAGAGAGAAAAGAGGGGAAAAAGGAAGGAAAGAAAGAAAGATAAGGGAAAGAGAAAAAGGAAAAGGGGAAAAGAAAAGAAGAAAAAGGAAAGAGAAGATTTTTGGCCAGAAATTGAAATGAAATTCTGAGAATTCCATTTCAGATAAAATTCAAATATAAATTTGAATTTTGAAATTCAAATGAGATTTGAATTTGAGATGAATTCAAAACTAGAATTTGAATCCAGAATTGGCCACAAAGATATTTGATTTTAGAACAAGGATTTTAATTGAGACTCAGAATTTGGATTTTGATTTGGTGTTAATTTGAGATTCGAAATTTTGATTTTTGAATTTTCAGAAAAAGCAATAAATCAAGTTGACTTTTAGAAAATAGCAAATAAAGTCAAAGAATTCTAAAACAATTCACAGAAATTCCTTGAATTATTTTAAACTTAATAAAATTATTTCCAACTTAGAGTTTGCTTTTGTTTTTGCACATAAATTATTTTTAGTTTTTGGAAAATAGGAAAAACCTTTTTAAATTACAGAAAATCAAAAAAATTCTTTGACAGCCAAAAAATCCAATAAAATAATAATTTTATTATTTTTAATTTTGGTAACAGATCTTTGGGATGTTGCAAGTCACATCGGGTATATTCTGTACTTTTGCAAAAATGATCTTGTTAGAAAATGAGGATGGTTTTTGTTGTTGCCATGTGTGCCATGTCTATGGCTGAGAATGAATCGATGATCGCAGTCGAGGAGAGTTGTGATTTACTATTGTTAAGTTACATAGTTGTTATCTCATTATTCGTCAATTGCTTTTTAGAATTCCGTTGCAATCTATTACATGTCGGTATTGCAAATCAAACTTGCCTCATGCTGAAAATAACTTGTAGCGTAGAGCCATATCTTTGTTTAGCCTTGTATTTATATTATGTTGCGACACATTACAAGTTTTGCTGAGTACAAAATGTACTCAATCTTGCTTAAATTGTTGTTCAGAGTACGATGAAGAACCGGTTCCCGGCGACACGTTCTTTGCACCCGGTAACGGAGGGTACGGTAATGAGTCTTTCTAGGTAGGGATGAGGTATACCGCTGGAATCTTTTGGTTTTATTTACTATGCTTGAGCTATTTGCATTTTGATACTTGAGTTTAATTTGGCCGATCGGTTCTTGTAATATAATTTTGTTGTATAACGCTTAAGTTAAAGTCTTATTTGTTTCATGCTGTATGTATATTGTGTATAGATGTGAATGTCAATATTGTGGATGTGTGTACTAGCTAGCGACTGATCATGGGACTAGTATGGTACACATACAACGATTTTGGGTATTCAAAGCCTGGGGTCCGACATAAATGATATTTCATTCAAAGAACAAAATAACATATTATTCAAAACTTCATAAATATAGAAACGATACAATCGTCTCGATTGCCTCTAAACCATATCACTAGCAGAATTGTTATTCTTGGCTTTATCGTCATTCTTGGCTTTATGGTGGTGGGGTTGATCAAGCACAGAGCCGTCGACCATGTCATTCTGCAGCGCACTAGATTCTCCGAGACGTACACTTCCACCGTCCCCATCAGTACTTTGCATGTCAGAATCTCTCACTTCAGTGTATTTGGCATGAATTGACCTGATGATGCTTATCAGCAGCATGAGAGCTGAGATACATCCAGTGATGATGAAGAGACCTGAGAAACTTCGCAGACTGAGAGGCGTGGAATCAGTGTTGGGGTTGCCAAAACTGGTAGACGGTGCCCCCGTGCCAAACCATTTTGCTTCAATAAGGGAGCCCTCACGCCCTCCTGTCACGTTCAGGATGGCAGTAGAAAGATCATGCACCAATGGAGAACCTAGAGGAAAAACCTGAAGACAGAAACATGATGCTAGTTAGGCCAGCTTATTTTGCCCCAGCATGCAGCATCTCTCTCTAAGCATGAAAAGTTGAATCTAGCTAGCTACCAAGGCACTAGAGTGAGAAGCTTACAAAACCAAGTCCAGGGGTCTTGTATATGCGATTAACTATCTGGAAATCTTTCCTGCATTGAGGGTCTGAGAGGAAAGAAGTTAAATAGGGGATCTCATCAACGATAGCCGACACGCCTCCATTCTTGGATCCCTTCCTCAAAGCTTCAGCATATTCCTCTTTGTTATTATAGGGCCTTAACCTATTCTCTCTGAAACCTTCCTTTCTCAAGACGGAGTACACAAATCCTCCAGACTGGTACCCAACGAAATCGCCATTGTTCCGGAGGTCGTCGAGATCTGTCACCGAAGGCCGGAGCCTCTTTGCTGTTAGCAAGGATGACAAGCTTGCTGTGTAGCTCTGCACTAATATCAGCACTACGAAGCACCATATCACCACAACAAATTTTGACAAAGGGCTCCTCATAATTTGACCTGTACATGGAATAACCGAAAAAAATTACTCAAGGATTATTGTATAAGAACTTAATTAAACAACTTAGGAACCATAAAAAATTGTCAGGAAGTTGATCTGGAAGTGCTAACCATGAGAAAACGTTAAGGTGGAGAAAGCAAAGTAGGAAGCAGTGCTCAACTGTCTCAAACTTGACCCTTGGTACTCCGGATTTTTTGGTCGTTCAATCATCCACACAACAAAGCCAGTGAAGAAGAAGAAGCCGACAGATGCAAACCAAAGTTCCATTGTCAGTGGCTTTACAAATATCCACTGGATTGGATTCGAGTCATCCTCAGCACGCACAAGAAATGACACATCAGATTCTGTGTATGGCATTGTGAAGTCTGCGTGGCTGGTCCGGTTGGCGGTTATGGTCACATCACCTACTGCTGCGTCGAACGCCTGTTTATGCCCCCCATAAAATCATAAGAGATCAAATAATATCTAGTGACAAGAAATTAAAACGTTATAAGTCAAATCTTCCAAAGAATGCCCTATAACTATGTGAGTATATGCAGGAGTAAGGCTCACCCCTGAAGACACATTGTGTACTATATCGTCGTAATGACTGGGAACGGCGCAAAACTCATAGCGTGGAGGATCTTGTAGCTTGTTCAAAGCGGCCTCGAAGATATCAATGCTATAGCCAGTGACCTTTGTCTCTCGGTATTAGGATTAGTAACACTCACAAAAGCATTAAAACCTAGTTTCTGTGGAACAGCAATCCTGAGCTTCTTCTCATAGCTTACAGGGACCGCCCCTGAGTTTCTTTTCATTAATTCTCTGGCATTTGTTCTCTTGGTATCCGCATTAAGAAAAAATTTAACATCATGTCCAAGTGCCAAGCCGATCTTCTCATGCCCTATGGGAAAAGGGAACTTCATAGTTAATAGCACAGCGATAAAATAATCCTCACACTAATGACTAAAACATGCCAATTATTTTTAAGATGATCACAATGTGGCATTGCACTTATTCACAAAATGGAAGGAAGGTTAAATGATTGCTATGCAATACTGCTACAAGTACATTCTCTGCAGGGAGAATTAGACACAGAAAATTAAAACAAATTCCTCTGTACTATACATATTACTATATAATGCAGCAGTTTTTAAGTTGTGTATATATGCCCCTTATATTTTCCAAAAAGAACCTTCTAGATCTCTAAATTACAACAGTACCCCAACATGAAATAATGCCGCGAAACATCAGCAGCTTTGTGGAGTGGTGCCAACATGCAAGCGAAACAAACGCAGAAAAAATGTTGAAGAAAATTCAATAGTCTAGTCATCTACATAATTTAGAACATTTGGAAAGAAAAAGTTGGATGATCTTTCAAAACAACTCAATAAGCTTGCAGTAGCTCGGCTTTGAGATCATAGCTTTTTAATTATTATTTAATCCATTTTTTAAAATATTTTAAAGATAACATCTCTATAACTTTATTTCCAATTTTGACCCTTTGGTCATGCCATAACGCGTAGCGTGGAAAAATCACGTTGTCACGTTATGGACCTCGGCGTGGCAAAGCGAGTCTTCGTCACGCAACTCCTCTTGGCGTGAAAGGACGTAGCCCAAAAACGGGCGCTTGTTGACTCGGCGGACTACCGTGGTAGGTTTGGTCACGCCACGGTTGGTAGCGTGACATCATAGTTTGGTTACGCTATGGGTCATGGCATGATCAAAGGGATTAGAATTGAAAATAAAGTTAGGGAGAAGTTATCTTTAAAATATTTTGAATAAATAAATAAATAAATAAACTCTTGAGATCAAAGAAGATATCCGGCTACGAGAACAAGCCTTTCATAATTAGCTCCTTCGCCAGCTGAACCCTGGCTATCCTCAGCCCACTTGTTTGGTGTAATTCAGATGTTTCTTACTAGCATTTACTTAAAACCTTGTAATATTTTAATCTCCTATTTCAATGAAACGGCAATATTTTAATCTCCTATTTCAATGAAACGGCAGAATTCCTGTCGTACAGTAATAATAATAATAATAAGTTACAGTATTGTGAAATGCTAAGGATTTCTACCACAGTATGATTTTCGTTAAATTAACTTCATTTATGCCCATTAAACAAATGCTAAATTGTTGTGGCTATCACTTTCAGGCAAAACAACACTACATGTGGCCTCATGACCACTGCTTGACTGCTTCTAACTTGCAAGTTGCAAATTGCAAGGAATAGGAAACTTTCATCTCCCAATACAATCCATGGATATTTTGAGGGGTAAGAAGAGATGAATGATTAAACTATATAAAGTTTGTTTCGGATGCTATACATACTGTTACACGTTAAAACACTGCCTCTACTAGCTAGTATAATCTAAAAAAATATTTAAAACGAAAATTTCGTAACACACCAGAACAAAAGGAAACATAATTTTTATCATCTAAGACCTGAACTAAAATCAAGATCTTAGATATGTTTGAGCTTCACCCAATCTAAGATATTCACAAGATCTTTTTTCCCAATCTGATTTATGTTTGTACCTTGTACTACGATATACTTTGCAACCACTACAATGTGATTCGATTGTATGGACGCATCAGCCTCGTTTTGATACTAACAATCTTAAAAATCCTTCTCGCGGTAATCGCACACAAAACGGGATCATCAGATCGTAGAACACAGACTGCCCTACCTAACCGTATATTTTCTATCTCTTCCCATCGCTATGAGCTTTTATGCTTCAACCTCCAACAACAAGTCCAATTCTCGATCGATCTCTCTCACCTTTGTTCCTTCCAATGCAATACTCTACCATATAGTTATCTTCTACTTTTCTCCAATTATTGCTTAATGCTGACCGTTGTGACATAAATATGCTTACATGTGCAACCGTCATCGATCCTTGCTAGGAACACCCATCACACTCTCTCTGGTGACCCGAAGCCTATTCCATACGGATGCGTCATCTCTACTTCAAGCTCTTTGACCCTCTGCTTTTGTACACCTATGCTTCTATTCGTACGGGTGCATGCATGTATATACACATGCATGATGTTATACATACTCGATATCCTCTTCTCCTGTGTCGGTTGATCCTCTTCTTCGACGTTGGCCAACTCAATGATATGACTTCCCCACTAACCGTGGCGACCTCCTATCTTCACTGATGCCAACATATATGATTTACTCATTGTCTAACAGCATGGAGAATCTTCTCGCTGTCGCCAATGATGTCGTGCCCCTCAACAGTGATGACACGCTCATAACTACCCGATGGCCCCATACCATCCATAGCTCGTCTTCAATGTAAAGCTTCACCTACGTTGTGTCAGGGCTTCCCCATCGTCGATCTTCTTTCGCCACCGACTTCTTCAACAATGCTAATGATTATCATTCGTCGTCGCGGCCTTGGCTCCTTCGACTCTGGCCTTTCTCTTCAACGGCTCTGGCGAGCAGCACGATATGATCATCGTTGAGCGACTAAGGTGACTAGCACGATATTGTCCTCATGTCGGCCACCGCCATCTTGACTCTTCAGTTCCTAGTGGGCCAATGTCTTCTTGCAGGGCTGATTGATGCCATTGCACTCTTTCGTGGTCTTTACCGACACCATTCATGATATCCTCGTTATAATTTTTATTCAAAATTTAAAGATATTTTTTATTTTAGTTCATATACAACTCAAATTGCTAATTTTATTTAATTTATTACAAATTATTTAGGGATTAAACTTTGGAATTTGTATGGAAATCGAATTGCAAATTTTCTTTCATTTTTATTCCAAATATTAATTATTTTCTAATAGAATTCGTATACAAATTCAATTGTTATTTTGTTATAATCTTGGATTACAATTATTTAGGAATTTTATTTAGGAATTCATATCGAAATCAAATTGCTAATTTTATTTTATTTTTTATTCTGAATTTCAGTTATTTTGTTGAAATTTGTCTACAAATCTAATTGCTAATGTTTCTTTAATTTTTTATATTAAAAAATACATTTGTTTAGGGATTTTATTTTGGAATCCGTCTCAAAATTAAATTTAAGTTTATATTTATTTCAAATTTTAGTTATCTTTTGTTTGAATTTGTATACAAATCCAATTGGTTTTTATATTATGAATTATATTTATCTATGGTTTTTATTTATGAATTTTTATGGAAATAAATTTGCTATTTTTATTTTTATTCGAACTTTAGTTATTTTTGGATTCTACTTGAAATGGGCTCTTTCTTTTAATCTATCTTGCTATAATCAACACAACACAATCAACGGTGTAGATCTTTATATTTTTCCACCGATTAACGTGGAAATTTCTATCCCTTGAGTGAATGTGATGGCTTCTTTTTCTATTACTTTAATAATATAATTAGCTGAATTTTCATCTTTTTTTTACAATATATCTTTTTTTACATCTAAACATAGAATTGTACTTGTTATAGAACTATGATGCTTATCATGGAAATACATTTGTGTCACCTCTTGTGTCTATGCATATTTAATATGCACTATTATAATCTAGACCCACCACAATCGACGGTATAGATCTTTCTCTTTTCCTCGGATTAACATGGGAATTTCTTGCATTTGAAAGCGAAGCGTGGCGACTTCTTTTTTTCTTTACTTTAATAATATAATAGATAGATAGATAGAAGATGGCGAGGACCGCGACTTCGCGAGGTCACTGATAAAATAAACGCAAGTAAAAAAGAAAAAAAAACATCTAAAAAGAGGGGGAAAGAAAAGGAAAAGAAACCGTTGCATCACTTGCCTTCTACGTACAAATAATTTTGGTTTGTTAACAGCACGAGTAATTTTACCATTTAAATTTGTATTTAGTCAATTTCCACTATTTCTTGCGAATTTCTGTTCTGACGTCACGTATAAGTAATCAAACAAGCAACATATGGCACCTAACAAAAATGGGACCCATTGACCAGCCTCACACAGTCCCTTTCTCTCTTTCCCTTTCCTTACGTGTGTGACATACCTCTGTCTTCACCACAGTGTCGCCATTAGTAGTAGTACATAACGATATCCCCAAATGGTTTCCAGGCCTTAGGTGTTGTGGGGAGATTTTTGTGTGGGTCATTAGATGAGAAATTCGTGAGAAATTGACAAAATGGCTGGAGGAGATAATTAAGTGGCAAAACGATTTGTGTGGGGGTGTTAATTAACCAAAACGATTTGTAGGTGTGTAAGTGACAAACGTAATTACTTTTGTCCGTTTAGTAGACTAAAACAAACAACAATGGCACGATGACTAATGGCGGCGATGGTAGGCTCATCCCCTTCAACGACGAGCAGTGGGCGTGGCAATAACATTGCCAACTAGCGAGCTTGGCAAGAGGAAATATTTGTGGGAGAGGATAGGAATCGCAACCCCGACATTCCGGTGAACAATATCGTGACATTCGTTGAATCGAGCTGTTGGATCGGAAAATAGCGGTGAGATCGATTGCTACGGTGTTGTTACAACGCTTGTAAACAGTTCCATGCTACACCGTTTTGCTACAATATCTTGCTACAGATATTCGCTGCTGCGATCTGATCGCATCTCGACGCCGATTTCCAATCCGACGGTTGTAAAATAATGTTATGGTGCTGTTTATAATAACATTACTCTGAATGTCGGAGGATTTGTTTCGAGAGGATAGGGTTGAGGAAAGAGAGTGGGAGAGAGAAGGATGGAGACAGGGCGGAGGACTTGCCATGTCACTGGGAAATGTAATGATGGTATGAATTGGATTTTAAATGATCCTTAACTTCGATAAAAATTGATCCACTTAAACAAGTTCCGGTGGGATACAGTTGAAGCACTTGCACAAATTTTGAGACATGTGTGCAATTTACTCTATTTAAAATCACTCCAAATAAATTTGACAATTGATATATAGTTGAATTCAGTTAAAATAGCCCATGAAATGAAAAAATGAAACTCTATGAGAACGTACCCGACGATTCGACGGCTACTGGAGGCGTCCTCACGTGAGGTACGTACCGTAAAAGTTTCTTCAGTGTACCAGCATGTGATGCCGTGGTAGCATCTCCGCGTGCGTGGCTCACACGCAGGTTAGCCGGGACGTCGACTCGCACCGGCGCCGGCGCCATTGCCGCCGCCGCAGATGCATCCCAAAACGCGGGCAGTATGAGCAAAGCGACGGTGAACCGGCAGCGCCTCGGGGACTCCACCATTTTCGCCTCGAGTTCAAGTCATGATGCACTACATATACAGTATACGTGAGCTGAATTAGCACGCGAGATATATGCATGCATACCCGATGACAGAGTCGACCCTTTAATTGCCTGGAAATTTAATGGCCGTGCAACCGAGTCAGAATGCCGTTTTCTGCATAGTTACGTGAGGCATAGGACTTTCAGCTTATGCCCTGTTTGGTATGGCTCTAACTCCTAACTTCATAGTTGGAGTAGATGGAGCTGTGACAAACGGGGTTGCTCTACAATTTTTTTGGAGTTGAAGCAACCAGGAGCGGAGCAGTCCGTAGTACAATTTTTAGGAGCAACCTTCCACCAGCTCCCGGCCCGCAAGGAGCAGCAGCTCCCTTATCAACATGCCCTTGAAGTTTGGGGGTAATTACCCACCTTTGCCACTCCACAAAACCCCCTCAGCCCCACCTCTCGCCCGTCTCTCGCCCGAGCAGCGCCGCCCCGCTCCCCTTCTGCTCTTCCTCCTTCCACCTCCCGAGCCGCCGTCGAGCTCTCTCCTCCTCCCTCCTCCCGGACGACAACCCCCTCCCCAGCGGCGACACCCTCGCCCCCAATCCACTCGTTGTCGGATCCCTCGCCCCCAGATCCCCTCGCCGCCAGAACCCCTCACCGCCCCCCGGATCCCCTCGTTGCCAACCTCCCTTGCCCCCAGATCCCCTCATCGCCTCCCCCGCCGGCCGAAGCTCCCTCCTCGATTGCTCTCCTTCATTCCGACGCCGGCCGACCCTTCCCACTCGCATCCGTTCGCAGCCCCCCACCCGTTCGCAGCCCCTTCGCATCCCCCACCCCTTCGCAGCGATGGCCAGGGCGGCGGCTCCCAAGTCCCTGGCGGCGACTCCTCCCCCGGCGCACGCGGCCTCAGCTTCCCCCTCCCCGGCACACCCGACCCCGGCACCCCCTGACCACGCGGCTTGAAGGTGAGCCCCCATGGCGATTTGCCTCTGCCCCATTCGATCTGTGTTGATCTGTTGAGATTTGTCAACATGGCCAAAAATCCTTAACATATGAATGTAGTTGTTCATGTAGATGTTAGCAGATGAATGTAGTTGGCCAAAAATTCTATCTGGCCATTGCCATTGCCAAAAAAATGAGTGTAGTCAATCGGCCATATTAGTTTTGTGCTAGATATTAGTAAATTGAATGCGAAGCATGGATTGCGTGATTATCTTCGTAAATTGAATTGTAGCTCTTGAAGAGTTGGTAGCATCCGATCCTTACATGGAGCAGATGGAATTAGCTGTGGATAACTTACCATATATTACCACAAATTGAGCTAATGGTGAGGAGTGGATTGGTTGATGGAGGTCAGGAACTCAGGATATCGATGACACGAATGCTAGTTGTTAACGGTCAGATCAAGATTAACCCACTAATCATGCTTGTCTAGGCGAATAAGATTAATCATGAACATGATTTTCTGAAATGCGAAGTGGACCTAACCACATGATGTAGTGCTATTGAGAGTAATTTAGTTCATTTCCCTTTCATCCCTTTGAGCCTATGGACAATAATCTTATTGGTGATTTTGTGATTAAAAGGTGATGATGCACAAGTTGGAGATTTGGATTGCATTCTTAAGAGCAGAGTATTCTATTCAATTGACCAGGCCTGCTATTTGTTTAGTACTTTGCCAGTTTTCATTGTTGAGTCAATTGTTCTTTACAAGCTTGCTATCTGTTTGCTTTGCAGCCAAAGAAAGCCGAGGAGAAGCCCCAAGCTTAGTGATCCAGGCAGAGCTCTTTCGGTGTAGTGTGGTTAGCGGGCGGAACATTCGTACTCCCATATAAACTTATCATCTTGTCACGGAAAATTTTTCCTGATTCATACAACTTAAGAGTATGCATCTTGAGGTGTTCATTGACTAGTTCAGGTTCAGGGCATGTTTTAATTTTCAGAACATGGTTCAGGAGATGCTGGAGAGCTTGTTTGGGTTAGTGCTTTACGGTTATATATCATTGTAACCCTTGTCAGTGCCGTCTGTTGTGATAATGTGACCTCTCATTGATGCTTGAGTTTATGGACTGAGAACCCTGTCTCAACTAGTTTATATTTATGCAATTAGATGTTAATCTTGGTGTTAACTCAGTTTCCAAAGGTATTTCCTATTCTCTCAAATACATGAATTATTTTTTGAACCTCACATGCACATGCATGATTCTCTCTCGCCTAAGCAGCATGAATCTTGTAGCACAACAGATGACCATGATAACACTTGTAGCTTAACATTTTTGGTTTACTCATTGACAATCACCCGGCTAAGGCTGTACAATACAGTTTCTTCAATTTGTGTCAACCCATTGGGATGCATGCATCAGTTGGGACAATAGTTTACACATGCACATG
Source organism: Ampelocalamus luodianensis (assembly GCA_036346255.1). Lineage (NCBI taxonomy): Eukaryota > Viridiplantae > Streptophyta > Magnoliopsida > Poales > Poaceae > Ampelocalamus > Ampelocalamus luodianensis. Next base: position 6,829,549 of record CM070628.1, read on the forward strand.
CATAACTCATGTACACCTCATGCTGATGGACGGTAGTTTGATCCAACGGCTTTGCAAATCTGCCTGTTAATCTTGGTGTTAGTCAGCCCAAATACCACATAAACAGTAAAAAATCTGAGAAATATACAAGTCACAAAACTAAGGTTATTCTAGTCCTTTTACACGGATCATTCTCATTCATGGAGTAAGAGTTATCTTCCTAACCAAACACCAACTCAAACTGCTCTAACTTCTCAGGGGAGTGGATCCAAGAGTGAAACTGGAGTTGGAGCTGCAAAAATATAGAACGGAGCCATACCAAATATGCCCTTAATTAATTACTAGAACGCACCGCGCCAGGACTGTCCCTTTCCGAAAACGCTGGCACAGAAGAAACCGCAGACATATGCGTCATGCATGGCATCACCTTCACAAGTTCTCAATCATTTTACTTTGAAGATTAACAGAACGGTTCATACATGCATGGTTCATAATTTCAGTAAAATTTCGCCGAAATTTTAGACATTTCATTGCCCTCGAAAGAGAAGGGTTTCATTCAATTTTTATCGTTTTGTTTGAATTTGAAGGGTTAAAGATACTAAAAGTAGTGAATGAACCGCAAAGACAAAGGTAGCCTAGTGGTATTGCCTTGTTCATGTGGTCCTGAGGACCTGGGTTCCAATCCCAGGCTCCTACCTTCTTATCTTTATATACTTGGAAATATTTAACTTTTAAAATTCAAATTTGATCAAACCGTTTGAACAAAATTCGTCCAAAATTTCAGTCCTTTCGCTGCCCACTGAAAAAACCAAAACTAAAGATTTTTCCCTGCATACATGTGAGCTAGAAGTCAGTGGTCGGTCGGATTAAACGAACGGTTCATACATGTGAGAGGTCAGCGGTCAGTCCTCTCTGCAGCTCTTCTTGAACAAAATTCGTCCAAAATTTCAGTCCTTTCGCTGCCCATTGAAAAAAACCAAAACTAAAGATTTTTCCCTGCATACATGTGAGCTAGAAGTCAGTGGTCGGTCGGATTAAACGAACGGTTCATACATGTGAGAAGTCAGTGGTCAGTCCTCTCTGCAGCTCTTCTTGATAACCAAATCTTTCAGAGCTCACCTGCATGACTTAGAGCATCTACAACAGTTCACGTCAACTGTTACTAAGAGGTTGTCACATCAGCATTTAGGTGATGTGGAGAAGAGAAGACGAGGAGAGAAGGTAATGTTATTTCTAGATGAAGAAACCATCAAATTGTTAATACCAAGACACAAGAAACAACCAAATTCTCTTTTGGAGACTTACTTGTTACCTAAAAACGTGTTTTGTGATTCTCACTGTCTTAAAGCAAAATATCCATCTGATCATTTGTGCAGTTCGACTTTGTGCCGTACATGCATGCATGAGAGTCTTGCATAAGACTAGCTCCAAAATGTATCTCCGGGTAGTTTCTACGACTGCAACCCATTGCCTGCTACGACATACACTTGCAGATACATGGTGTGGTGCGCAATTGCGCAGCAGCTTAATGTTGGGCTGCCAATTCCTCAAACCAGGATCTGTTAATTTCCCGTGTGTCTGCTTAACTACCAGGATCTGTTAATTTCCCGAGTGTTTGCTGGCACAGAAGAAACCGCAAACATATGCATCATGCATGGCATCACCTTCCCGGCAGTACAAAATGCCGAGAAATGTCTCCGGCTAGCTTCCACAACTGCGACCCATTGCCTGCCACGACATACACTTGCAGATACATGGTGTGGTGCGCAATTGCGCAGAAGCTTAATGTGGGGCTGACGATTCCTTCCCTTCCAGAATTTCAGGGTTCAGGTCTGCTTGTTCAACGTTCAGGTCTACAGACTTGAAAGTAATCTGGTCTATCTTCGTTGTGCAAGTCACTGAGCGGCTAGAGATTTGAGTTCTAGAAACGAGAACGACAAGTTCCCGGTAACATCCCAAATTTAGTTGTTTTTGAAAATTATTTGAAATTAATTACTTCAAAGATTTGGATTTTATTTGGAGTTCTTGCATGCATATATTAAAGTCTGAATTCAAATCCCATCTCAAATCTAAATTCAAATCCCTCTCTTCAAATCAAACCTTGGCCAATTTGAATTCAAATTGTGATTTGAATTTCTCTCCCGGTTCCCTGGCCGAAGCCCATCTCCTTCTTTCTTTCCTGCTGCAGCCAGCCTAGCCCACTTGGCCAGCCCAACTCCAGCTGGCCCGACCCATCTCTCGCTCTCTCTCTACTTTGCTCTGCTTCTGCCTCTGTCTCGCTCTACTTGCGCCCGCGCGCTGTAACAGCCCTAAATTTGAATTTCCTGTTTGTTAGTACTTGAAAAGAATTTGGCTTGAATTTTGAGCTTTTCTTGTTTTCTTATATCTAAAAGCTTTTATTGAAAGGTTGTAGGAACAAAACAATTTTCAAGAAGATTTGAAAGCTGATAAAATAGTGGGGTTACTTTTATTAAAAACTAGATAAAATCAGGAGCATCCCAAACATTTTCATAATTTTTTGAGCTCATTTGCTATATTTAGAAATTCATCAAACATTCAACCCTTTTCAGAAAATTCAAAACCTAATTCAATTTCTCGGCCGTTCTCTTGGGCCGAAAGCCTGCCTCAGCCCACTTCCTTTTGCCCTCGCCTAAAGCCACCACGGCCCATGCAGTCCGCCTCGCTCTCCCACCTCCCATCTCACTGACATCGTGGGTCCGCTTACCAGCTCCCTTCTTCCACCTTGTCCAAGCCCCTGCTCGCCAGCGCGTCGTGCCAGCCTGCCAGCTCGCCCAGGTTGCAACCGCCGCCCCCGGTTTTCCTCACCCAACATGGCCGTCACCTTTGCCTAGCCATCACCCACCTAACGCGAAAGTGGCCAACCACCCCATTGTCGTCGCCTTTTTGACCGCGCTGATGAAGAACAGAGAAGCGCCCATTTTCTCGCCGCACTCGCCAAATTCTCGCCGCTCATGCTCGCATGATTCTCATCGCTATATAAGCTTCCATGTGCGTCATCTTCACCGCAGCTTGCCATTCATGCCTCGATCCTAGAGCCAGAGCTCCTTGCTCTTTGGTTCCACAGGAACACGAGTGTCTTCCCTGACACTGGTGAGCACACCTCAAAGTCACCATTGTCGCCGGTGAGCTCCTTTCCCCCTCGACACTCGTGTCATAATCCATCTCACACTATACTCATACCATTTATTTGATCAATGTAGCCATCGGAGCTCTGTAACACCGTAGAGCCCTAGTTGTCTTCATCTCCGGTGCGCACACCTGATCCGAGACGATGTGTGCTCGCTGTTTTGGTGAGATTGAGTCCTATTCGATCGCTTTATCTTGCGCCATACCTCTTAACATACAAAACCCATAACTCTATTGCATGTCTTATGTAGTATTTCACCAAGCTTGGTCATCATCCTTATTTCTAGCCGCCGCCACCATTTTTACAGATTACCGCCACCTCGGTGAGTCCCCGGTAAAATGCTTTCACTTATCACGACCCTTAGCATGTCAGAGAACTAATGCGCACATCCTTGTAGCTCCTTCATTACCAAAACGAGCCATCACTGTGAAGCCATCACCGCCGCCCCTGCTCGTTGCCACTCTATCCTCTCTCGTCATCCTCTAGCGCTGTTAACCACCTCGGTGAGATCCTAGTAGTCCCGTAGAGCTAATGTGCTCAGTAGAATTAAAGGTTTAGCTTGTGTAGCTTAGAGTTCCCCGTAACCGTTCATGTTGCCACCGTAGAAAGCATTGCTGCTGCCACTGTGTCGACCCTTGGTCCCAGTGTCGTTACTGCTAGCATCGCAATCACTCCCTAGAGCCCATGCACACCTTCTTTCGCCTTGCCTCTACCCTATTCACGAAAGTCGTTGCAGCCCCGTTCTGTGCCACCTCTGGAAGTCGCCGCCACCGACGCTTTAGCTGCCCATTGCCTCGCCACCACCACCTGGTAGGTTCACCATCAACCCAGGAACCCATTTTGCCCATTCCGGATCCAAGCTGCCAAGCCATTCGCTGCTGGCGAGCTCGCCCGCATGCTCGGCTGCTCCTGCTCTGTTCCCCGCTGACGAGGATATGATAATCCTCATTTTATTATTCCATAATCATGTAATATGACGTCACATAGCATACCCCTTAATATTATAAGGGAAGAGCAAGTCAGATAGTCGTAAGTTCTTCTACGACTACCCCCTAGTCGTAAGCATTTCTACGACTATAGTGTAATCGTAACTCCTGCTACGATTACGTCCGATCGTAAGTCTTTCTACGATCAGTACCCAGTCGTAAGCTTTTCTACGACTACCCCCCTAGTCGTAAGTTCTGATATGACCAGTTCTGCTACGACTTCCCCATGACTAACTGGGTCCGGTCCGCTCGTCAGAAGGCCCATTTAATGGTGAGAATCTAAGCAGTCAAAATACGTAGTTATGCCTGACATAACTACAGATAATTCTCCACTATCTCTGACTGATATCTGTTTGACAGCATGGGGAGGTTACTACTCCAGTAATTACTCTCATTATTACGCAATAATGAGCGACTAATTAGCCTGGAACGACAACGGCCACCACTGCGTAGTATAAATAAATGTTTTTTAGAGATAGAGAGGAGAGGTTTTTTGGAAAGACAGGGAGTAAGACCCTCAGCTGATTGTAATCCAAATACCCAATACAAGATACACAGGAGTAGGGTTGTTATTCTCACCTGAGAAGGCCCGAACCTGTATAAAAATCCCCGTGTCTCTCTCGTTTGCATGATCAATTGTGGAGACCCCCCGAATCAAACAATCTTTACGTAAGATCGGTTCTAAAACACCGACAGTTGGCGCCGACCGTGGGGATCTTCTGGTAATTCCTTGTTAGCAGTTCTTTCTTTTCTCTTTGATGCAACCATGGCAGGAGAATGGAACGAGGAGAATTGGTTCGACTCGGCCGATTCTGTGACGTCGACATGGATCTTTGGTTTCGACTTCTGAACCGAGTATCGAATCATCGGCGATGTTGCGCCTCGGAGATCTTCTCGGATCTCGGAGGCTGCGTCGCCATCGGAGGGCGGAGGGATCCTTATCCCTCACAGCACGTCGCAACCGAGGAACCCACTTCCTCGGGGCAAGGGTCATCACGACCAACGGTAGAGGATTGCATTGGGCAAATTCGCAGCGTGGCGAGTTTTTCCTCCAAGGGTTGAGTCCCCTAAGGCGATGCGACTTGGCAAGACAGTTCGAAGCCATCATTCGAAATCCAACGACATCGATGGTCCGCTCTCTCAGAGTATTTCCGTAGGGAAGAGGATCGAGCATGCTGTTCCTCAAGTCCAACCGTCCGATGCGGGATCCACTGCGAGCGGAGAGCGGTTATAACGAGTTCCCCTACGGAGGTTTTACTCCAAGTGGCCGGATGGTGTCGCTCGACTACTCCTCAGCGAGGAGGTCTCGAGCATAAGTGGAGGTCATCCACGGGAGGTCTTCGATCCTTCCTCCGAGCAAGAATCATTCTCCCGAGTAAGGATTGATGATGCTCCCAGCGAGCATACTCTACACCCCTCGTGGCAATGGCGGCGCCACGACGAACGAAACAAACACTTTAATGAACGTGCGGGACATCCTCAACATTCTCGCACTCCATTAAAACCAACTCAGGGGTCTGAAATAGGCCATTCTGAGACAACCCGACGGAGGAAAATAGCGGCTCAGAAAAACATTCCTAAGCGCGCTTATTTCTCATCGGAGGAAGCTCAAAACTCCAGCGCATCAACGACTTACTGGAAAATCCGACCGAAGAACTCGCTCGAGCGCCAGGATATGATCTCTTTGCAGAAGAGATCACACAAAGACTTCGCGACACAATGGACAAACTCGAGCGTCTTCGTCGACCACAACCAGGAAGTCGTAACAGTACGACTCCGTCTTCTGCTAGTCGTTCAGATAACTCGTCGCATGGAAGGCGGCATGACCTTCACTCACGTCGTTCTCCTGACCTGAGGAAGGCGCAACAAGACCCGGAGAGGTGATCTTTCACCGCTTCGCGACGGATGCACGCGACAAGCGAAATGCGAGTATTTCCTCGTAAAGGCGAGACCTATCATAGGTCCGCCCTCCGTGGTGGGTATCGATGAGTCACGATCACGGCGATATTAACCCTTCTTTTACGCAAGAAGGAGGCAAGAGGTTATCTCGGGTGTCGGGCATTTTCACCGACGCCGAGCGTTATTGGTCGCCTTGTTTTCGACCAACGAATATGGAGAAGTTCGATGGAACCCAGAATCCCATCGAGTTCCTCTAGATTTACACTACAGCTATCCGAGCTACAGGAGGAGGAGAGCACGTCATGGCGAATTACCTTCCGACTGTGCTCGAAGGATCGGCACGATCATGGCTTTTAAACCAGCCATTCGAATCGATCTACTCGTGGCAACACCTCTGTGATCTTTTGCTGGCAAATTTCCAGGGTACTTACAATCGCCTTGGAAAGGAGGATGACCTGCACCGGATAAGACAGAACGACCATGAAACGCTACGCCAATTCATTAGGCGCTTGATCAGTTGAAATTCTATTCGGAAGTTTCACTTCAAATCGTAATCAGTGTTTTCAAGCAGGGAGTTCGTAGCAGAAGGATAACAGAGGATATCACTTTACATCCACCTGCCACCGTTGCGGAACTCTTTGAGATGGCCGATAGATATGCGACTGCTGCTGAAGCAGTCGAGTGGAAAAATACTATCGATCGCGAAGACAACATCCCTCAGGAGGCAGGAGAAAGTGGTAAGAAAAAGGATAAAAAGGCTAGGAAATCTAAGAACAAGGCAAAGAGACACAAATCTCCAGTTGCTGGTTCTAAGAAGGTCCTGGCCGTAAGCGACAAGGAGCCACGCAACCCCAAGCAGAACCCCGATCGAGGTAAAGGTAAGCGCTAAGATCGGAGAAATGACAAACCCAGGTGGTGTCCCTTTCATAAAAAATAAGGGCATGATCTTCGTAACTTATGAGTTTTCCTACGGAAACTCGAAGACTATTACTCTGGCAAGGGGCCACTTCCTACTCTTGAACAGGTAGGCCAAACAAGTGGACAGAATGAGTCGGATGATGAGGAGATGCCGTTCTAGGATCCACAACACACCATTGATCACATCTATGGGGGATCTTCGACATATGAATCGCGGAGGCAGCTGAAAGCTGTCGAGCGTGAGGTAAACACAATCGACTCCCCTCTCGTTAATAAATTACCGAAGTGGTCGGAAGTCACAATTACTTTCGAGAAGGGTGATTGTCCGATCCCTTCGACTAGACTTGGTCGATTTCCGATAGTGGTCGAACCCACCATCAACAATTGTCGAGTCAATCGAGTTTTAGTTGATGGTGGAAGCTCGCTAACACATCGCTTCTGAGTACTGGATGAGATCACGGTACCGGGACAAAGGTAAGGCCGGTACGATATTCATTTCATGGAATCGTACCGGGGTCTTCGGCCAAACCAATTGGCCAAGTTTCTCTTCCTTTAATGTTTGGATCACCAAGCAATTTCAAGACAGAGAAGGTATCCTTTGATGTGGTCGACTTCGATATGTCATATAATTCCATACTTGGACGACCAACTTTGGCAAGATTCTTAATAGCTACTTATTATGGGTATCAATGTCTTAAGATGCCAGGTCCCAAAGGAGTGATCACGATATATTGTGACAAGAAGATGACGCACTCCTGTGACCGTCGCTCCCTCGAGATGGTTGGACAACTACCAACTCGAGATGAAAGTCAGCCTTCGACTAGCAAGTCGAAGCCTAAAGCTGCACCTAAGCCGAATGAACAGGTCAAAGAGGTTCCTCTGGACGCGGGGGAGCCCTCGAAGACTGTTCGTATTGGGGATTCTTCTGACCCCAAATAGGAAGACGCCCTCATCACTTTCCTTTAGGCAAACACTGATGTCTTCACGTGGCAAGCATCCGACATGCCCAGAGTCCCCAGGGAAGTGATCGAGCACAGGCTAGCTTTGCGGCCTGATAAACTACCCGTAAAACAAAAATTACGGAGATTTGCCCCTGATCGACGAGATGCTATTAAGTCAGAATTGGACAAGTTGCTTAAAGCAGGCTTCATAAGAGAAGTCAACCACCCCGACTGGTTGGCCAACCCTGTAATGGTTAGAAAGTCGAACGGCAAATGGCGTATGTGCGTAGGCTTTACTGATCTTAATAAAGCTTGTCCAAAAGATGATTTCCCATTACCTCGTATCGATCAGCTGGTTGACTCTACGGCAGGATGTGAGATGTTGAGTTTTCTAGATGCATACTCTGGTTACCACCAGATTAGTATGTATCGAGAAGGTGAGGAGAAGACCGCATTTATTACACCGTTTGGGATATTTTGCTATGTCAAAATGCCATTCGGCTTAAAAAATGTTGGAGTTTCTTTTCAGCGTTTGATGCAAACGACTTTTGCTCCTCAACTAGGCCGAAACCTGGAAGCCTACGTTGATGATCTAGTTGTGAAAAGCAGCAAACGGCTCGCTCAATCATATCACAGACTTACAGGAGACTTTCGACAACCTCAGAAAACACCACTTGAAACTTAATCCCGAGAAGTGCGTGTTCGGGGTCTCTTTAGGAAAATTACTTGAATTCCTGGTCTCTGCACGAGGAATCGAAGCAAACCCCGAAAAGATAAAAGCCATCACTCAGATGCGCCCCCCGACCACGAGGAAAGAAGTCCAGAAACTCACAGGATGCATGGCGACGTTAAGTCGTTTCATAGCACATCTGGGGGGAAAAGGACTGCCTTTCTTCAAACTTCTAAGGAAACATGAGGGCTTCGAGTGGTCGGAAGAGGCTAACCTAGCCTTCGAGGAAGTCAAGAGGTATCTTACGAGTGCTCCTGTCCTGGTTTCCCCAAAACCAGGAGAGACGCTCTTAATTTACCTAGCTGCCATGCCACGAGCGATGGCGCGATCTTTGGTCGTAGAGCGTGAGAACATTCAACGACCAGTCTACTACGTCAGTGAGGTTTTACATAGACCTAAGGAGCGTTACCCTCAGGTTCAAAAACTTCTATATGCCCTCCTCATGTCTTCGAGGAAACTGCGTCATTATTTTCAGGTGCACAAACTAGCTGTGCCGTCTGAGTTTCCCTTGGGAGCGATCCTCCAGAATAGGGAAACAGTGGGACACATGGCAAAATGGTCAGTTGAACTTGGGGCGTTCGACATACATTTCGTGTCCCGAACGGCCGTTAAATCCCAGATCTTGGCGACTTTGTCGCGAATGGACAAATCGAACCGTTTAGGATCCCGAGACGATTCCCACGACCAGTGGACGATGTACTTTGACGGGTCACTTACGATAAGTGGCTCGGGGGCTGGGGTGGTCCTGGAATCTCTTACCGGAGAAACCTTAAAGTATGCTATACAATTAAACTTTCAGGCCACTAATAACGTGGCAGAGTACGAAGGTTTGCTAGCTGGTATACGAGCCGCAAAAGCGCTCTCGATTCGACGACTACTCATAAGAGGAGACTCTCAACTAGTCGTGAATCAAGTCGGAAAAGAGTACCAGTGCTCTAATCCGACCATGTCCTGGTACTTATCGGAAGTTCGAAAGTTAGAAAAGCACTTTTTGGGCTTTGAGGTACAATTTATCCCCCGAAAGGATAATTTCCTCGCAGACCAACTAGCTCGCTTAGCTTTCTCTCGATCCCTGGTACCGAAAGGGTGTTTCTGGAGCAGCTTCAAAAGCCGTCTGTAGTTGACAAACTAGAGACGCCTCCTATAGAAACAACCTCTCTAGAGTACGAAGATACATGGATAACACCCATTTACATGTACCTTCAGACGCGTTCCGTACCCGATGACGATCTAGAAGCAGATCGACTATCCCGAAAGGCCAAAATGTATACTTTGGTCGAAGGTATCGTTTATAAAAGAGGAACCCAGGGGGTGCTCATGCGATGTATTCTGCAGAGCGAAGGATTAAAACTCCTTCACGACATACACGGAGGGATCTGTGGAACTCATGCTTCTTACAAAACACTGGTTGGTAAAGCCTTTCGACAAGGTTTTTATTGGCCAACAGCCCTCTACGATGCTAGAGAGCTGGTTAAAAAGTGTGTACAGTGCTAGTTTCATAATCGACAAATACACTAACCGGCTCAAGCGTTGCAAACAATTCCTCTGTCTTGGCCTTTTGCAACCTGGGGTCTTGATATCTTAGGACCGTTACCTAGAGCTCCAGGAGGTTTCGAGTTCCTTTTTGTGGCCATCGATACGTTCACAAAATGGATAGAAGCTGAGCCTGTGACTGGAATAACAACGGAAGTGGCAAAACGGTTCATGATGAGATGCATGATCACTCGATTTGGAGTACCAAGTCGAATTATTACAGATAATGGCAAACAGTTTACAAGCGCAAAATTTCAGGAATTTTGCGACGAGTTGGGAACTCGTTTGTGTTACGCTTCTGTCGCCCACCCCCAAAGCAACGGGGCAGTCGAAAGAGCGAATGACCGGATAATGAAGGGAATCAAGACCGAGTCTTGATCGGCTAGTCAAGCGCTCGGGGCTTGGGTACAAGAATTACCTTCATATATGGGTAATTAAATGCGACGGCTAGCGGCGGACAGGAGAAACACCTTTCTTTCTAGTTTTCGGTGCCGAAGCCATGCTTCCGCCAGAACTAAAGATCAGGTCAGCACGGGTCGACAAGTTTAACAACTCCATTCAAGAACAACATCGAGCGGACGACATTAACCTGCTCGAGGAAAAGAGGGACCAGGCCTTAATCCGTTCCGCAGTCTACCAACAAGCCCTCGCAGCCTCGCTGTAGGTGACTTGGTATTGAGGCTTATCCAATCCCAGTCTAATCGGAACAAACTTTCCCCCAAGTGGGAAGGTCCTTACACTGTGGTCGAAGTAACGCGTCTAGGATCGGCACGACTTGCAATGGAAGATGGCCGTATTCTCTCAAACTCTTGGAACATTGACCAGTTACGCAAATTTTATGTGTAACAAGCTTCTACGACAATAAATTATCAGGTTCTCCCTATCTTTTTTTGTCTCTTTTTTGAATTTCGCTTTTATTTTCGACCATTTTTCATATGCTCATTCCTCCTGTACACTGGTCGGAAAAAGGACAACACATCTAGTCGAAGTCTCTCCTCTCTGCATGTGGTCCTGCCCGCTGGAAGGAACATCCTAATGTCGCTTTGTTCTTTACAATAATAACCAGTACAAATCTTATTGAGCTCAGAAATATGGTCGAAAGTTGTTAAGCAAATTCATGTCACCTTAACTTATTTATTTATAAAAATAAACTAAGAAGAGTGCACTTTTTGAGATGCGTTCGACTACTTTCCAATTAACTTGATTGGTTTTTACTAGCCGAAGGAAGAAACACACCTAGTCGAAGCTTCTCCTTTCTGCACGTGGTCCTGCCCACTAGAAGGAACTTCCTAGCGTCGTTCGGTTTCCTACTTTTGCTGCCAGGACAACTCCGTCAGGAAAAACGAAAACAGTCGGATGAATCCTTAAGGTCCTCTAGATGTTTGTTTTGCTCAAGTTGTCGTTATTGATTTGATTAATCTGGTCGGAGATGGTAACATCACCTAGTCGAAGCCTTTTTTCTCTGCACGTGGTCTTGCCCACTAGAGGGAACTTCCTAGCGTCGATCTGTTTCCACTCTTTCGACTAGTACAAGATAGTCGATACTCGAGAACTATAAGTCGAACAAACCTCTCTGTTTTCAGGAACCCTTTCTTTACTACTTTCTTAGTTTATTCCTAATAAACTAAGTAAGTAGTCGGGGGCTAGGATAAAGTTATAAACATGACTTCATTTCTTAGTCTTAGTTTTTCCGAGTTATCATCTTACGAGTTACTAACTACTCTACGAGATGATTCGCAGGGAAAATGAAGGAGAAAGGAGGAATCGCTCATATCTGGTCTGATTATTTCTTCCTTTTTCATTATCTTACGAGTTACTAACTACTCCACGAGATAATTTGCAGGAAAAAAAGAAAGGATCATATATTTATGCATCACCACCAAAAGGTCTTTACAAAAATGTGTTACAAGATTACTCTGTTAAAGGAGATTCTATTTGCATCTCCTCGGTGACCTTCTCGCCAACCGACCGCATCTCTTCGATCAGCTTCTCCGCTTCAGATTCGGTGTAGTCGAAGTCGGCTTCAACGGAATGAAGATTAAGGTTAGGATCACGGGCCTTGAGTTTTGCTAAAACAAAGCTCACAGCTCCTTTGACCGCTTCCCTTATTGACTCATTCTGGTTGGTCTTCAGAGTAGATACCAACTCTTGCAGAGTACCGACCTGTTCCCCAATGGCACTCGTATGAGCAGCCATCGTGTCATCGCGAGGAGCAACCCTCCCGGCACGAAGCCCATCGAGTACATTGTTCAGAAGTGAGATGTTATCTTGAAGATTAATCTTCATTGATTTCGTCTCCTCCTGGGAACGAGTCGAAGCCTCGTGGAGTTGTTTTATTTCAATCAATCGATCTGGAAAGAGTAAGAATTGATTAAATAAAACAATTCTATGAGAAGATAAAACAAATTAATAGCAGGTAAAAGTTCTACTTACTAGCTAATTGGGAACCCAAGTTCTCAATTTCCCTATCTTTCTCCTTCGCAATGCGGGAGATTTCATGGACAACTGAGGACTTCTCCTGGACCTCGATCCGGAGAACCCCCCTCCTACCGAAGGGCCTTGTTTTCGACTTCTTTTCTACAAAAGAATGAGAGGTTAAAAGAAAAGGGGCGGAACCAAGATCGAAAGCGATCGTAATTACGTCATTGTTTATTTTTTCCGCAACCGTTGAGTTGCGAGTTAGCCTCTGAAGCTTCTTGGGGCGTCGCGACTTTATCCCTTAGCTTTTCGACTCGGCTTTTTCAAAGTCGAGTGAATCACCAAGGTCTTTTCGTCACTCTTAAACACGAAGGGTAAAGGGAAGACGTGAACACACTTAAACAAGCGGTCGTAAGTTTTCTCGGCCGATGAGTGGTCGTAAGTTATTCTCGACTACCCCTAGTCGTAAGTTTTTCACGACTAGCACCAAGTCGTAAGTTTTCTCGACAACCTTCTACGAGTACCAAATAAGTAATCAGAACGATTATGAGAATCGATTACTCACCACCTCTCTGCTTGCTCGCAGAGTACTGCCTTCTCTTGTCGAAGTTTGACAAGTTGCCGATTGTATTCGCAAATCGTAGTGACTTGCTCCACGGCTCTCTACAAGGGAGAAAAACGATAAGAGAAAGAGATAAAACCATAAGTGAGTATTGATTAATACTTACGTTCATGTTTGACCAAGCAAACATGGAAACTATTCGTGATGGATCCTTCAGCCCATCCATCTCCTCGACTCGTTTCCACCAGACCCCCTCGAGTCGTTTATTGTCAAAAATATCCCCACAATTGGGAATGCAGCTGGGGTGTGGAACTCGGTCGCGAGATCGGTAGGAAGAAGATCCTACGATGGAGTCAGGGCCAAAGAAATCAGATCAAAAATTGAAGTACTCTTCTTCCTCTGACTCGGTGACAGGAACACCACCTGGAGGGCCGGAAGGAACGTCCTTGACAACCTCCTTACCGGCACGACGGTCGGCACTCTCGCTGCCACCGACCTCCGCTATCTCCCTTGAGGCCTCTATCGCCTCCTCTTCAGTCTCTACGACAGCCTCGGTTGTCGTAGCGACTTCGACATCCTCAGCGGTCGTAGCGACCTCAACAGCCGCAACTTCTTCCGCTGCGGGAATGGTAGCCGGATCTTCAGCTACTACCGCAGTCACACCCTCGCCAGCTGAAGGAGTGACAGCGGGTTTCTCCATGGGAGCATCCCTGGGGGCTGAAGACGTCGGGCTAAAATCACAAAACGCAGAAGTAAGTCAACTCGTAAAAAACAAACAATAAGTAATTATTACACTTATGTTTTTTGCATACCTCTGTGCGCTGGACCTAACTCGAAACTTGAGAGCAACCTTCCCGACGGAAGATTTCTTCGGCCTCTTCTCAACCACCGCTAGTTGAGATGCACTCGGGACAACAGGACTCGCCTCCTCCCGACCTCCCGGGTGGTCGAGATCAGTCTCGACCACTCTAAGAGCGCTGCTCCCCTCGGCCTCAGATCCCACTGGAGCAACGGTTTCCTTCACAAAAGACATGAAGTTCTTCCAGTTCTCCTTTTCTAGCTGTCTTATGAAGCCACGAGAAGCTGAAACTGCGAATGACTTGTTGTCATAATAGAAGGGTACCTTAACCTTGGGGACCTTACGCTTAAGGGTAAGGGCCTCTTCTTCTGCTCTCTTCTTCACCGCAGCCATGTCCGCGACAAATTTAGCAAAAGGAGCAGGAGGAGCCGAACTTGAACCACCCTTATCGCTGACTCTTACTAGTCGACGCTTCTTGTGGATATCATGGGGATATGCTCATGATCTTAGGATGATGTGACAATTCGCAATGACGTTGAAGGTTTGCGGAAATACGAGTTTTCGACAAAGTTCGAGGATTCACAGTCTCAAGCGGTCGGCCGACCGCCTTGGTGGCGGTCGACCGCCATGCTCTCGTGAATTGTCTTGGCGGTCGACCGCCAGCCGGGCGGTCCGACCGATTTGCTAGCGGATCCGATGGCGTCGATGGCGGTCGGACGGCAAGTTGAGTGACATCGAGTTTGAAGTGGGCCAAAAATAGAGGTGTAGGCAAGTGAGGAGATTCTCCGCACTTGGTCCCATAATTTTGGACCCTCCAATCAAAAGTTCTATTCGCTTTAAATTTCCGGAGAGGTTGCGGATTTGGTGTTGAAATTTTGGCTAAGTCCTTTGGTGGCGGTCCGACCGGACTTCTGTTGGCCGATCGGGCCGCGGTGCGTCGGCCGGCCAAGGGTGGCGGTCTGACCGGTTTTCACTTATGTCGTCAGCCCGTGTGGCGGCGATGGTTGCTTGTTAGGTCAAGTTCATGGGTTTCATGTCATATGTGTTGCATGATGCATGTTTTGACTAACGTGGGTCAAGTTGTGAAGAACTTGTTCCCGAATTCGATTTGCTTGTCTATTGTTGTGCAGGTTGCTTGGTGGTCAACGACGGTCAACGGCGAGGATGATCGGGACTAGGCTTGGATAGCTGAGGTTCAAAACGATCGACGATGCCGGGTGAAGTCATTGGACTCAAGTATGGTGCAAGATGGACAAAGGTGACCGCAGGCGGTTCGGTGCGGACCGTGCAAGTGCCATGGTGGTTTGGTGGGGCCGGATAGAGAGACTTGTCGACATGATGAGAGCCGTTGGATCAACCTACACGTGGCGGAGCAAGCGAGTGCTTCGCACAATATGAACACGGCGCTTTAAAATGCGTGCGTGTGTCACCCGTTTGTTTTGGGCCTTAACGGGAGCCCATTAGGGAGACTCTTTTAGAAACCCTAGGCCTCCACTATAAATAGAGGAGGAGGTGGCTGCACCCCCATACGGCTTTTCGACCATTTCATTGTTTTGAAACCCTAATTTGCTTAGGAGAGGAGGAGTGGAGGTTAGGGTTCTAGAGAGTTGGATTTGATTTCGTGCTCATGTATTGAGTCTTTGTCATCCATTGATGGAGTGGTGTAAACCAATATCATATCAAATCAATCCAAAGAAAGTTTCTTCAAGATGAGTTCTTTCGCTTCGTTCTCTCTATTTGATGATTTGAGTCTTTGTTTGATCCGCGAGTTTTGCGTGGTTTTGGCCGTGATCTAGCTTGCTGTGACGTGTGGGAATACATCTAGGATCATCAAGATCATCAATCACCCACGAGCAAGTCTCAAGATCATATTTTCGTTTGACTCGGTTTTTGACCTAACTTTGCTCAAACGGGAAAAGGTCTGAACCTTGGCAAGGATCATCACGATCGTTGCTTGGAATAGGTTCTGACATCCTTAGGAAGGTTTGTGTCAAGTTTCACGAAGTTTGGACGCACGAATCAAAAGTTAGATCAATTTGCGTTCGTTTTTCGTGCTGATTTCATCGTTCATCGAACGAGCGTCCGACCGCCGAGAGAGAGGTTCGACCGATTTCAGCGATCGATCGCTAGGCCAACCGGTCCGACCGCCCCGTGAGAGGTCGGACGCCGAGTCTTCGTGTTTTGATTTTGTGTTGATTTTACTTGGGTTTTGAGTTGATTCAATACAAGTCTTCACGTGCATGATTGATTGATCTTCATAGCTTTCATAGCTATTGGAGTGAGATTCGTATTGAATTGAATTTGGGAGAAAAAGAGATCGTGCTCCTATTCACCCCCTCTAGTCGCCTTTTCGGTCCAACAAGTGGTATCGAGCCTGTTAGTTCAATCTTGATCTTAACAGGTCACCGAACTTGGCGATGGATAAATACTCTTCCAAACCGCATATCTTGATGGGCACGACTATGCCTTTTGGAAGAACCGCATGCGTGTCTTTCTTGAGAGCGAACCACGAGGTATTTGGGAGGTCGTTCGAGGTCCGCTTATCTTGCCTGAGGTTGCTACACCGGCTTCTGAAGCCCTCTTGGCTAATGACCGCAAGGCAAAGAATTTCCTGTATGGTGGGCTTGGTAGACAGGAATATGATAGAATTTGCAATCTCGAGATCGCACATGAGATTTGGAAGACTCTCGAAACCTATCATGAGGTTCTTCCCAAATCAAACAAGTGCGCCAGCAGGTCTATAAAAGAGAATATAACAAATTCTAGATGCGTCTGGTGAGAGCATCGATGACATTTTGATCGCTTCAACACAGTGATAAATCAGATGAAGTCTGTTGGTATTGAATTTACACACCGAAAATGCCATCCATCTCCGGCTGCAATCAACACCGTGGAGTGGGAGATAAAGGCTAGCGCCATTCAGAAAATGTCAACTTCTCCGATCGACTTTGAGCTGCTCTATAGCAAGCTCAAGACTCATGAGATCCGTAAAGTGACCATTCTAAGAAGGGTAACATGGCTTTTGTAGCGGAACCGCTTAAGAGAGCCTCGATGGGTCGTTTGAGTCCTCTTCGGTTTTTCACTTGCTTCTTTATATGCAATTCAAGAAGAGGATCTTGAGAGTATTCTGAGTCCGAGATGACGCTTTTGATTAAGAAGTTCACACGGCCTACAACAATATGAGAAACAAAAGAGAGGTGGCCTGTGACTTGTTATGAGTGTGGAGAGCTTAATCACATCAGGGCAAATTGCCCCAAAGTGAAAGGTAAGGGCAACCACAAGGATGAAAAGCCGACTTGGAAGAAGCCTCAAGGGCGCAAGTCCGAGTTTGATGATGCCAAGCTCGGAAGGTGCGCCAGGGTTCTTGCCGCTCTTGGAGATCGATCCTTGAGTGATGTGGACTCCGGAGCGAGGAGGACAAGGAGGAGAAGCTCCTCAAGACAAGAAGGAAAGGCCAAAGACTTTACAGCATGTGCTTCATGGTCGACTCGACGACATCGATGACAACAATGAGGTATCTCCTTCATATGATGTTCCCTTTGCTAGATGCGAAACTGTCTATGAGCAAATGCTAGGTCAGGATAAAACTTTAAAGTTCATCATGACTAGGAATGAGGAATTAGAGTCACAAGTAAAGAAACTCACATTAGAACTTGTGAATGCTAAAAGTCTTGAATCTGATGAATGTTCATCCTGCTATGCTTTACATTCTGAATTTGCTAAACTGCAATCTGCTCATGATATTGCTTTGCAACAACTTGAAAATGCTAGAACTGAGCTAATTGAAGTTAAATCTGCTCCTTGCGAAAAATGCTTAAAATCTAGCAAATTGGTTGTTTCTGACATGGTTGATTCTAGCTCTTGCTCTGTCTGCTTAGAACGTGAACGTGAAGTACATGATGTTGTAGAAGCAGCTAGAGCTAAATATGCCAAGCTTAAGGGCGGTGATAATTACGCTACACTGTGCTTCATGTGAAGCTCTTAAGCTTGAAGTTGCTCTTTATAAGAAGAAGTTTAACGCTAAAACTTGTGATTCATGTGTTAACCTTAGAAAAGCGCACTGAATGACACATTAGAAAGATTTTCTAAAGGTAAGAAACAGTTAAACATGATTCTTGACAAGTCAAAAACTCCTTATAAGAAGCAAGGGTTAGGATACGACTTTGCCTAGGATAAATCTAATGGTATTCAAATTTTGAAAAATGGCTTAGTTGAATTTGATACCCAACCCGCAAAGATCACTTTCAAATCAGTAGGTTTTGCCCAACCATCTGCTCATCAAAGGTGCTTCTCCCGGTGGTACCAAGTACCATTGCACCTATTGCAAGAAGGATGGACATTTAGTTGAGTTCTCATTGGCGTAGGTTGAAAACGCTAAGAAAAATCTTGCTAGAATGTCATCTAATCAACCTAGAGCTTTTGTGAGACATGGTAATTTAGAAAGGAAGAAACACGGTCTAGGATTTATTTCACATGCGAATCATGCTCATGCTCCTAGACAGGATAACTCTCATGTTAGAGTAACCATTGCTCATGCAGATTTCAAATAGAATCAAGGATAGCATACGCTTTGCATACTACTCATGAGACATGTGTCTCAAAGATCGGGTTCCCAAGTCATGTTTAACTAACTTGATATTGAGACACATCGTTCTTATGTACCTTGATTTTCGGGATCATTGCGGAAGGAAGGACACGTGGTTAAATCGACTCAACTGCTCACGCCACATGACCGGAGACTCAAAATGGTTCACCTCCTTCACGCGGTCGATAGGTGATGTCCTCATCACCTTTGGAGACAATACTCAAGGGCGGATTGAAGGAACAGAACAATCGGGGTGAATGACAATTTCATCCTAAAGGACGCCGCCCTTGTGGACAAGCTTAGGTTTAACTTACTCTCTGTCTCACGACTTCTTGATGATGGCTATGAGACTATATTTAAGAAAAATGCTTGTCGGGTGCTTGATTCTATTTGGTGAGCTCGTTTTTGGGATTTATAGAGTTGCTAGGATCTTTGGAGCTGATTTTTCGAATCTCTGGTGGTTCTCTTAAATGTTTGTTTACACCTTCTTCGAGTTCGCTTTGGCACCGACGTTTGGGGCACATTGGTTTTGATCATCCGACGCGAGTTAGCAATCTTGATCTCATGAGAGGTTTGCCCAAACTCAAAGCCGCAAGGATGTCAGATGTGCGCCTCGTAGGCATGGCAAGCAAGTTACCGCTCACACCCTTCGTGACTTTGTCACGATCGACGGACCGACGGTTGCCTCATATGGATACCGTTGGTCCTGCTAGGTTCGGTCAATTGGTGGCAAGTGGTACATTCTTGTCACAGTTGATGATTTTTCAAGATACACTTGGGTGTTCTTTCTTGCTTCGAAGGATGAAGTTTTTGGTTTTTATCGTGATCTTGTTCTTCGTTTGGCTTCTGAACTTTCTGGTGCTTTAAGAGCCATCCGTAGTGACAATGGTACGGAGTTCAAGAATGCCTCGTTTACCTCTTTTTGTGCTGAGCGCGGAATTGAGCATCAGTTCTCTTCTCCACACGTCCCTCAACAGAATGGCGTTGTGGAAAGAAAGAACAGAACCTTAGTCGAGATGGCTAGGACGATGCTAGATGAGTATAGCACTCCGAGGAGGTTTTGGGCGAAGCTATTTCTGACTTGCCATATTGCAAATCGTGTCTTCTTGAGACCTTCTTTGGGCAAGACTTCATATGAGCTTCGATTTGGTAGAAAACCCTCTGTTTCTCATTTTCGAGTTTTGGAGCTAAGTGTTTCATTCTTAAGACAGAAATCTAGATAAATTTGAATCAAGGACTTTTGATGGTTTATTTCAGGTTATCCGCACATTCGAGGGGTTTCGGGTTTTAATGTTGAAACTAACATTGTCAAGGAGACATGCAATGTCACTTTTGATGAGACTAGCCCGAGCTAGATCCGACATTTCGGGTGATACAGTGTGAAAGCATTTTTGTGGAGGAAGATGATGACGAAGGCGATATTGTCATCCACTGCTGCCGTTGAGGCTCTGCCCAAGTTCCGAACACGCACTGATCGCTTCACCTCCAATTGAGGCTCCCCGCATCTTCTTCATCGTAGTACTGCGGAGGTTGAGGAGATATTGTCTCCCGGGCGCTCCACTTCACATTTGAGGCATCATCCTCCGGATCGATGATTGGTAATCTTAATGAGCGAGTCACTCGCCCGGTATCACGATCCAAGTCTCTACTCTCATTCTCGCATTTGTTGCTTCTTTCAACCCCGCGATATATCACATGCTTTATCCGATTCTAGTGGTCAATGCCATGCATGAGGAGTTAGAGAATTTTGAGAGGAATAAGGTGCAGAATCTTGTAGAACCTCCTAATGGTCATAATGTGATAGGAACCCGTTGGGTGTTCAAAAATAAACAAAATGAGGATGGTTCTGTGGTTAGAAACAAGGCTAGATTGGTAGCTCAGGGTTTTAGCCAAGTTGAGGGATTAGATTTTGATGAGACATTTGCTCCTGTTGCTAGATTGGAAGCCATTCGCATTCTGCTTGCATTTGCTGCTTCTAAGGGCTTTAGATTATATCAGATGGATGTCAAGAGTGCTTTTCTGAATGGTTTTATAGAGGAGGAAGTGTATGTTAGACAACCCCCAGGCTTTGAGAATCCCAAGTTTCCACATCATGTTTTCAAGCTATCCAAAGCCTTGTATGGTCTTAAGCAAGCCCCTAGAGCCTGGTATGATAGACTTAAGACCTTTTTACTTAAGAATGATTTTGAGATGGGTAAGGTAGACAAGACCTGCTCATCCTTAGGCGTGGCAATGACTTCACGCTTGCTCATTTATGTAGATGATATTATCTTTGGTGGTTCTTCTCATGCTCTTGTTTCTAGTTTTTCCGACACCATGTCCAGGAATTTGAGATGAGTATGATGGGAGAACTCAATTATTTTCTCGGGCTTCAAATCAAGCAATGCAAGGAAGGGATCTTCATCCATCGACGAAGTACACCAAGGATCGCACGATCGTTGCTTGGAATAGGTTCCCGACATCCTTAGGAAGGTTTGTGTCAAGTTTCACGGTTTGGACGCACGAATCAAAAGTTAGATCAATTTGCGTTTGGTTTTTGGGCTGATTTCATCTGTTCAATAACGAGCGTCCGACACCGAGAGAGGTTCGACCGATTTCAGCCGTCCGACCGCTAGCCAACCGATCCGACCGCCCGTGAGAGGTCGGATCGCCCGAGTCTTCGTGTTTTGATTTTGTGTTGATTTTACTGGGTTTTGAGTTGATTCAATACAAGTCTTCCACTGCATGATTGATTGATCTTCACGACTTTCATAGCTATTGGAGTGAGATTCGTATTGAATTGAATTTGGGAGAAAAAGAGATTGTGCTCCTATTCACCCCCCTCTAGTCGCCTTTTCGGTCCAACACTTCTTGGATGGAGGGGACTTCGCTGACTCCGCCTACTCAGTCGCCCCGACGACCACCAAATCGACTTCCTCGTCATCTTGGCGGTTCTCCATGCCAACTTTTTGTTGAAAAAGAAAGAAAGTGGCCGTAAGATTTTCTACGATCACTAGGCGACCAGCTCAAAAGTCGTAAGTATTTCTACGACATTGTTTAATCGTAAGTCCTCTTACGACTACGTTCGGTCGTAAGTTTTTCTACGATCAGTATCCAGTCGTAAGTTTTTCTACGACAAACCCGTTAAGTCGTATATTGTTTTACGACAACAAAGCGCCTAAAGACAAAATCATTTAATTACCTTTAGGCGCTCCTCTTTCTCTTCTGCGGTCAAAACCGCAAGGATTTGAGGAGCCAAAATGTTGGCCGGATGCTTCTCGCAGATGAGCCTGACACGTGTGTCAACCTCCGCCTGCGAAAGATCTGCACACATAAACAGAACGATTAGAAGACTAAATTGGGATTAACCAAGGACAAAGCAGTAAGTTTTTCTACTCACCGTCCTTGTAGTCCCTGGTTGGGTCGTCCTTCCCCGAGTACCTCCACATGGGAGGAACTCGTGCCTTCAAAGGGCTGATTTGGCGTGTGATGAAGTCCTTCGCCACGTGCCAACCGGTGAGCCCCTCCGACTTCAAGTCTTTGACATCTTGAATATAGGGGGCTATCCGGTCGAGATTACTGGGAGTCGAGTCTCAGGAAGAAGATCGCTCAGTGGCCTTTCCGGCGAATGAGAGGCTATCTTCCTTGGTAACCTCCCAGTAAAACCACTTCTTCTTCCACCCCGGCCACGATGACCGGGTGAACATCTGAATGTACTCCTTTGACTTACCGTCGTGGAGCTTCAGACCACAGCTACCGGCAATCCCGGCTTGACGACCATTCCGTAGTAATACTAGAAAAGCTTGAGATCCGTCGGAATCCCCAGGTAGGCCTCTCACAAGTACACGAATACGCTCAACATCGTGATGGAATTAGGACCAAGATTCACTAATTCCACCCCGAAGTGCTCGAGCACGAGTGTGAGGAAGGGGTGAGCAGGCAATCGGAGGCCGCACTCACAGTACGTCTGGAAAACTGGAATTTGACCTTCCTCTCCCGACGGCCAATGCTGCTCATTCGCCGCAATCCACTTTACGAGAAGACCTCGAGGATCTTTCGGCGCATCTGTGGCGGTCATCTTTGCATCATCCATCTCCAACTCAGCCCACTCAGAGACAGTCCTAGCCATTTTCTCTCAAGGGCGGGAAGAATTGGATTTGGGAAAGCTCCAAGCAAGTGTACGGAATCACCGGCGGCAGAAGAGACGAGAAAGCAACAACTGTTGGGTGAAAAGGTAAGAACCCTAAGTTTTACCTCCACGGTCCGTTTTATAACCACACGCCTGGAACGAAACGTCGTGGAATCCCAACAGTTGCCACCGCTTCGGAAATTGCTCCGATGGACAGACTTTTTACCTGCCCGTTCGAAAGTCCCGAAACACTTTTCACACCTCAAGTGAAATTACCATCTTGACCCCCGGGACAAATGAAAAGCCGATCGGAAAAGTTTTGCTTCCGATCATAAGGTCACGATTGCTCCGAAGTCGTAAGATATTCTACGACTATCTTGCAATCGTAATATTCTTAACAAATTACCTCGATCAAGCATATTTCTGGTCGAGAGAAACGTTTGTTGAAGAGTTTTTCCTTCAACGTTCCTCCTACGACCTCCTAGTGGTCAAAAGATCATCTACGACCCTTCGGTCAAGAAAGCTATTTTCACTTGAAGCTGGGGGGGCTAAATGATGAGGATCTGATAATCCTCATTATATTATTCCATAATCATGTAATATGACGTCACATGGCATACCCCTTAATATTATAAGGGAAGAGCAAGTCAGGTAGTCGTAAGTTCTTCTACGACTACCCCCTAATCGTAAGCATTTCTACGACTATAGTGTAATCGTAAGTCCCGCTACGACACGTCCGATCGTAAGTCTTTCTACGATCGCACCCGATCGTAAGCTTTTCTACGACTACCCCCTAGTCGTAAGTTCTGATATGACCAGTTCTGGTACGACTTTCTCACGACTAACTGGGTTCACTCGTCAGAAGGCCTATTTAATGGTGAGAATCTAAGCAGTCAAAATACGTAGTTATGCCTGACATAACTACAGATAATTCTCCACTATCTCTCGATCGATAATCGCTTGACAAGATGGGAGGTTACTACTCCAGTAATTACTCTCATTATTACGCAATAATGAGCGACTAATTAGCCTGGAACGACAACGGCCACCACTGCGTAGTATAAATAAATGTCTTTTAGAGATAGAGAGGAGAGGTTTTTTGGAAAGACAGGGAGTAAGACCCTCAGCTGATTGTAATCTAGATACCCAATACAAGATACACAGGAGTAGGGTTGTTATTCTCACCTCAGAAGGCCCGAACCTGTATAAAAATCCCCGTGTCTCGTCTGCGTGATCAATTGTGGAGACCCCCCGAATCAAACAATCTTTACGTAAGATCGGTTCTAAAACACCGACACCCGCTCTCTTTCTCTCTTTGACTAGTGGGCCCCGCTCATACATTAGGATTAGTTTAGCACTAAGGACAGTTGTTAAAGGTATTAAGTTGACAACATGTGGGACCAGCCAGATAATTAATCTAAAATTTAATTTAACAAAGTTTTATAAATTTCGTCGCTGATATGCGAGACCCACTCACAGTTTTCATAACTTAAATGTGTTTAAACTCCAAGATAATAACAAATGGATCCCACTTCTTTGAAACAGGCATGGTTCCATATGGGTTATTGTCGACCGCCTAACCAAGGTGGCACACTTCATTTCGGTTAGCACCACATATCATGGGGCTAAACTCGCGAAGCTTTACATGAATAACATTATCTGCCTGCACGGTGTATAAAAAATAATAACTTCTGATCGAGGTCCCCAGTTCACCTCACGATTTTGGGAAAGCTTGCACGAGCTATTGGCAATCGAGCTATTCTTTAGCACGGTTTTCCACCCACAAACAGGTGGTCAAATGGAGAGGACAAATCAGATACTAGAAGATATGTTGTGAGCTTGCGTGCTATCCTATAGCACGAATTGGGAGAAATACTTGGTGTTTGCCGAGTTTTCCTATAACAACAGCTTCCAGTCAAGCCTTCAAATGTCTCCATTCAAATCACTTTGTGGGAGGAAATATAGAACACCTCTATTCTGGTCTGAGGTTGGTGAGAGACAATTATTTGGACTGACCATCATCCAATAAGCACAAGAGCATGTTGATACGATAAAAAGGGCGCTTGAAGGAAGCGTAGTCGCATCAAAAGAGCCATGCCGGTCGTCGCTGTCATGAGCTAAGCTTAGAGGTAAATGATTGTGTTTATCTTATAGTCTCACCACTGTGAGGCATCTACCGATTCCATGTTCACAGAAAATTGGCACCTCGGTACATCGGGCCATACTGAATCGTCGAAAGGAAAGGGGAAGTAGCATACAAGTTGGAGTTGCCACCCCCAACTTTCAGATGTGCACGATGTCTTTCATGTATCGCAACTCAAGAAGTGCCTCCTGACTCTGAGTGAACTCGCTCAGTTGGAGAACATCGATCTCCAATCAAATCTTTCTTACCGGGAGTACTCGATCAGAATCTTAGACGAAGCCATGTGACATACTCGTAGCCGTGCCATCAAGATGTTAAGAGTCCAGTGGAGTAACCATACTGAAGACGAAGCCACGTGAGAACAAGAAGACCGTCTTAGGGCCGAGTTTCCCTATTTCTTCACCAAGCCCACCAAATCTCGAGGATGAGATTCTTTGTAGGGGGGGGGGGGGGTAGGTCTGTAACATCCCAAAAATCCCAATTTTGGGAAAGTATAATGAAAATAAGTGGGAGAATGATTTTAAGCATGTTTTGTGTGGAAATCTATTTTTTTTTCTTGATTTTTAAACTGTTGCATAAATCAAATAGTGAATTTACATGCAAACAACAACTTGGAAGAATTTGCGAGAAAAACATAGAACAAATAAAATCCTGAAATATTTACACAAGAAACAATACTTTGTCAAGAGTCCCACAAAATTTTCATAAATTTTGGACCCCGTTTGCTAAGACAAAAAATCGAGAATCATTCAGCCAGTTTTGGAAAATTCAAAAGGTAATTCAAATTTCCCGCTGGACCTTGGGCCAAAGCCCAACTCGGCCCAACTTCTTCGCGCCCGCTCTAGCCTGCGCTAGCTCCCGCTTCCCTCTCCCGCTGACATGCCAGGACCGCACGTCAGGGCATTTCTTCCACCTCATGTAGCCATCTCCTTCGCCCTGTAGCGCGCCAGAACCCTGCCCATGCTGTCGCTGCCATCATCCACGAGCGCCCACAGGAGGAGACCAAGGTCGCACGGGCTCACTTGCTCTGCCCACCATTTCTCTTCGCCTGGGTCTCGTCGCTGCGTGAGAAAATCACGAGAACCCGAGCCGACTGCCTTTTCCCGTCGCCATTCTCATCCTCATCTTGCGACTTGAAGCTTTCCCTTCTGTGCCAAAACCCTCCACTCCCATTGTCGTTTCCATTTTTCCCCTTCCCGGTAAGTTTCTTCCACGATAACGCTTAGAACGCATCGTCGTCCCAAGCTTCGGTGCTCGTGCTCTGCCGAAGCACAATTGTTTCCCGGTGAGCCAAGCCCTCGACGCGTGCGTCAACTTGCAGCATTTGGCTCACTCAATCACCTCCTCACTTCCCCATTCTTCTATTACAATATAGTGCTACAATCAGGTCTTCTTCCTCACCTCCGGTGCTACGGCAGCCGCGGAAGATCTTCGTGCCCGGTGAGTCCTGAAGCTATACAAGCGCTTTATTTTAGCTGATTTCCACCAGGACGGCCCGTCACCATGAAGCTTGCCACCGCCGCCACTGATCATCGTCGTCAAGCCGTCTCAGCCCTGCTCCAATCTCGCTAACAACTTCCTCATGATCGTGGTAAGCTGCTAGAGCTTAAGCCCCCTTTAATTTGAGTAGTTTCGGGTGTGTATGCCATAACCGCTAGTAGAGCTAATGGCACCACCACAGGATATCACCGTCGGCTTGCCTTAGGCAACCCTAGGACCCCAAGCCATGCCTAATCATATTACGATAGCACCCTAAGCCGATTTGAGCTTCAAGCCCTCTTTGTCTTCGCTTGTAGCACAAATGCCAAGTTGACCCGAGGCTTCTCACCACCTCTCGCTCTCGTGCCACCAACTTCGTCAATCTCTCCTGCCACCTTCACCTCCCCTAGCATCGCATTGACTCCATCTTCCCATTTCCGAGCTCCCTTGGGCCTTTCTGTCAGACCCCGGGCTTTGAATAACTGAAGCCCTCGTGTGTGCACCGTACTAGTCCCATGATGAGTGGCTAGTATACACATCTACAGCATTGATAATTGCATCCATACATTCATACATACAGAATAAAACAAATTATGGTACATAGCTTAAGTGGTTACATTATTTACAACACAATGGTCGACCGACCAAATAAAAGCTTTAAGTATCAGAAGTAGCAAAAGTAATAGTGGAAGCAAAATATGTATTAAGTCCAAAATTCCAGTGGCATGCCCATCCAAACCCTCAGGCAACCGACAAGAGACAATTCCTAGAAAGTCCCATCACCGAACCCACCAGTTCTGGGTGCAAGAAGGCGTCGTCTGGCGTATGCTCATCCTCTAAGTCTGAACAACAAATTAAGTAAGATTGAGTACATTGCATACTCAACAATACTTGTAGTGTATCGCAAAGTTTATATACAAGCATAGCTAATAAAGGGTGAGGTTTTATGCTACAAGTTCTTTTCAGCATCAAGCAAGTTTTATTTGCGATGTCAATATGTAGTACTTTGCAACGGAAATTTAAAGAGCAGTTAAATAGATTAAGGACAACAATTGAGTAATTGAATAAATAACAACTCACAACGCTCCTCAGCTGCGAGCAACAATTGAGCACAGTCGTGACAAAAGAGTTATGTCGACCGTCACCGCCGTGAGCTAAGCTTCGAATAAATGATTATGTATATCTCAAGGTCTCACCACTACAAGGCATCCGCCATTTCCAGGTTCACAGGAAACTGACATCTTGGTACATCGGATCGTACTGAATCATCGAGAGGAAAGGTGAAGTAGCATACAAGTTGGAGTTGCCACCCCAACTTTCAGATGTGCACGACGTTTTCCACATATCATAGCTCAAGAAGTGCCTTCGAACACCAAATAAACTCACTCAGTTGGAGAACATTGATCTCCAACCGAACCTTTCTTATCGGGAGCACCCGATCCGAATTTTAGACGAAGCCATACGACACACTCGTAGCCATGCTATCAAGATGCAAAGACTCCAATGGAGCTACCATACCGAAAACGAAGCCACGTGGGAACAAGATGACCGTCTTAAAGCCGTGTTTCCCTACTTCTTTACCGAGCCCATCGAATCTCGGGGACAAGATTCTTTGTAAGAAGGGTAGCTCTGTAACATCCTAAAATTTGAGCTTATTTTCAAATATGTGAAAATGTGAACTTTTTAAAACTTTCTGATGCATTTTACCAACATTCACTTTTCTGAATTTCTATGCAAGACTTTTGTCTAATTGAGAAATTTAAGAATCAAATCTTTGAAAGTACAAACCTAGTTGAGAAATAAAATAAATTGAAATAAAATGTGATAATTAAAAAAAATCAAAACTTGGTGTAATTATACTATCAATAAAATGGAAAAAATATTTAAAACAAGTTTTGAAACTTTCCTCAAATAAAATAATAAAAATGCATGCAAACAGAAACTTAAAAGAATTTTAGAACAAAATATAGAGCAAAAAAAATCTAAAAAAATTGCAAAATAATCTACCCTATGTCAGGAGCCCACCCTATAATTTTCATAATTTGCGGAGCTATTATTATATATCTAAAAATTTCCTAAATCTTTAGCCTTTTCAGAAATTCTCGAAACCCAATTTCCTTTCCCCTTATCGCTGATAGGTGGACCCTACCCGATAGGGTTCTTCTCGCAAGCGATGCAGCGCTCAGCGCTAGCTCGCAGTGTGCCATGGCCATGTGCCTGCGCGCTCGTTCCAGCCTGCCTGCTTCGCCCACCGACTTGGCCGAGCCGCCCCCGGTTTCGCCTGCACCCATGCCCTGCCCCTAGTCTATCTCATGCCCTACGCTGCGCCCACACCCAGCCTCTGATCTCGCCCATGCCCTGCGCTGCGCCCACACCCAGCCTACCTTCCCATATACATGAGTACCGTGTGCGTCACTTCTACCTCTTCATTTCCCCTCACCTCCCCTCTCTATTCTTCCCTTCCCTGAGCTCGGAGCCGAATACCACTCCCAGCCATGGACATCGTCCCCGCCAAGCCTCCTGACCGTACCGAAGGACTCCGACCCTCTTCTTCATGTCTCTAATGATCTCCTCGATGTCCACTTTCCATCCCTCACATTCTACTTCTCTCTATGCAACTGAAGCTCTGGAAACATGAGCTTCTTCTTCGCGCCTGGCGACGTTCGGTTTGCAGCCGCTGCTTCCATTCACTGTTCCAGCCAACTCGGTGAGAACCTTCACTAACAAACCGTGTCAACTCATGGTCTAACCCCTAAGGATCATTTCCCCTCACCTAATTTAATCCTTCACCCACAGGAGCGCCATGCCACCATCATCTTCCTCGCACATGGCCAAAACCACCACTGCCGACGCCATTTCCTCTCGAGTGAGCTCCAGTCCAATTCCTTCCTCCAAGAGCATGTGCACACCACCCCTTAGCTTCCCCTCTCATTGATTTTGGTGGATTTTCATCCGAGGTCGCTGCCACCATGGAACCCGCTTGCTGCCTCGGGCTCACGTCGCCGGACCACCTCGGCACTTCTCCACCTTCGTCGACTGCTCTGGTGAGCTCCACATGACTCCATAGTGCTTATGCTCTCTCAAGTTCTTCCCCTATAGCACCCTACGCTGTCATCACCGTTTCACCCCCATGGCTGGCTACCGCGTGCCACCGCCGTGCCACCACAGGACCACCCAAGCCACAATGTCACTGCCACCGAGATCGCACTTTCTCCCTAGTTCCATTTTGGCCACTCCCAGCCACCGCCGTAGCTCCCCTCGCTAGTGACGAGTGCAGCCCCGAGCCGCCTCCTAGCTCTATTCTGCTCCCCTCTGGTCTCTGTCTCTCCCTAGTGGGCCAAGTGATTAGTACTAATGACGATAGTTAGGATTAGATTAACTCAATCTACCTTGCTTAAGTCTATGTGAGTCTATGTCATGTTGACCCCATTTGCTAAATCTGTATTAAAACCATGTTTCAATTCTAAGAGACCGACATGTGGGTCCCACCGTTTTGTTAATTAAAACAAGAGTTAAAATATGAGTGTACAACGATCAGGCCCCATGACCTTAAGTGCGCGGTATAGACCGCTTCGTGGACCAGCACATTTCATGTAGACCTTCGGTCCATGTACAGTTAACATGGACCGAGCCCATGACAGATGGACCTTACCCGTCAGAGAGAGAATTCTCTCTCCCCTTTCTTTTTTCTGGAATTTTCAAACTGAAGCAAATTGAAACCTTAATAACTTTTCCATACGAACTCCAAATGAGATGATTTTTCTCTAAATTCATCTAAAATCATGCTCTACCTGAATATGCAAAAATATTTGGATTTTTTTTGCTGTTGAAATTATTTTGTTCTATTTAATTTGTTTCTAGCTCTTTTGAATAAATGTTGATTATTCTAACGAATTTCACGATGATCCTTCACTTTCATATTCAGAGCAACTAGAGCAAGGCAAGCATCCTCTTTTACCATGTTGATCCCACTATTTTAACTATTGTACTTTTTTTGAAAAATCTATTATGCATGCGTGTATGTTTGATATAAAATTGTTATGTTTGGGATAACGGTAGTTGTAAATCCTATTTGATGCTTGAGCCTCCTTGAAATGTTGATACCCTTGCTGTTGTAGCCATTAGGATTATGGTTTAGACAAATGAATGATGTCAACTTGGGTTTTCGAATGCGAATCTCGCAAAACTGCTTAGTCATGGGTATGCTTAGCCATGTGGGTCTAGAGAATGCGTTAGATCGGTTGGCGGGATTAACCCGTCAATTATGGGAAACACCGAACTTTTCTTATCTATGATTTTTTCCAGATCTTTGTATCTGGTTCTTGAGTTAAAACTTTGTTTATTTCAAATGATTTTTGGTCTGGACAAGTGGTTGGTAGTGTGGGTGCCTTCGTGCACGAGACTCAAGTATTGTGGTTATCTTGTCTGGACCTTTAAGGACCGAGCCATAGGCTGTCATTCCAAGTAACTATCACACTTCCACACGCGGGATACGGGTACCGTTCGGTTAAGTAAGGGGGGAGTTTTATTGAGTTAAGACCCAGGTGGTGTGAGGACATTTGTATTCGATCATCTGTTCGTATGACTCGATGCAATTTTCTATAATGTGCATGGGAGCACTATTTTTCTTT
Source organism: Ampelocalamus luodianensis (assembly GCA_036346255.1). Lineage (NCBI taxonomy): Eukaryota > Viridiplantae > Streptophyta > Magnoliopsida > Poales > Poaceae > Ampelocalamus > Ampelocalamus luodianensis. Next base: position 6,860,408 of record CM070628.1, read on the forward strand.
CTTTACATTGTATCATTATCTCCAACACAACTTGCGAGCCCATTTAGCAAGCTCTATCAGTATCTTGTACTAAGTCGGGGTTCATCTTGCAAGGGGGACTGATCTCAATAGGGCTTTCTTGGTAAACAATACCAAATCTCGATTTTTTCCAGCCGACATACCTAAGGAAGTGTGTTATTCTCCAAAGGCTTACGGGCTAGTCGAGTCATGTGGGTAAAGTAGTACACCCCTGTAGGGTTTAATCTATTCGAATAGCCGTATCCACAGTTACGGATGACCACTTGGTTTGGGAGATGTCATCATTAGACTCTAATTAAAATTTGATGAGGGAAACAACTCGGTACCAGCATGAATAGGATATTCATGCACTTTAGTTTACTAAAGTGGGCTACCACTTTGGTATTGCTTGATCTATATCATTATCTATGTCTTTTGTACTTCCTTTACTAAACAATTGTTTACAAAAATGAAAATTTCAAACTAGATGGTGTAGGAATGTAAAATTGTGCGTTTATGCAAAACTAAGCCACTATTTTGGACAGCCACTAGCATATATAATTTTTAATTTGTGTAAGACATGAGAGTACACCTTGTACTCAACCCGATTACTGCTTGTTCAGGTGAGGATGACGATTCACTCGATCAATTCGTTAGCGCCGATTCCGACGACGTTAACGAATAGTGCTCTTTCTAGCTCCCAGTCGGTTGCCTTGGGTTATGGGGCACACTTGCGAGACCTTTTGGTTTATTTATATTGATTCCGCTGCTACTTGATGTATTATTCTAAATTTGGTCGGTCGGCCACTTTGTAATAGTTGTACACTTAACTACTATGTTGTATGTCTTTTGGATTATTAATGTATGAATGTTGTATTACTGTGATTGACGTTGAATGAGGGTATGAGCGTGTTGGTCACTGATCTTGGGAGCCAACATGAGACTCATACCCGCTGTTTTGAAATCCCCTTTAATTCGTTTAAGTGTGGACTTGGACTGTTGGAGAGCCGGCCACAATGTAGCACCCGCAGAGGAGCGGTATGCATGGTCACCGGGACTCTCGCTCAGCTGTGTCCTCTTACTTAAATGGAGTTAAGATGGATTTCAATCCCCTGAGGCCCAGAGTTATTTTTCCTAAGACTAAAGAGGCCTCAGTCTTATGAAAATAACCTGGGGGGGCCTCACAAACAGTTCGTCGGTGGCGAGGATAGAGGCGGCAGCCGACGCAGGCTCACGATGGCGGCGATGCTCCGGCGATGATTCAGTGAAGGCGAGGTGAGCACAGCGTAGAATGTCATGAGGCGAAGCTGGGGATTGGGTCGATGGTGGCGGGGATCCACTGTAGTCGTCGGGAGCGTGTTTGACCGGCGACGGAGAAACGCGATTTGCGGTGAGGAAAGGAGGGAGGAGGGAAACTCCAGGGGTGTAAGGGGCACCCAGGGCCCTCCTTTATAAGGACAGAGGAGGTTCGTGGAAGGAGATCGATGCATGGGTGTCACGGCAGACATGGCGTGTTCCGGCTAAACAGTGTGCGGGATTGAGGGGATTTTGGCCGAAATGGAGGTGGAGTGATGAGGGGAATTGAATGCCTTTGATTTCGCGAAGAATCATGGAGAAAATCATGGGATTTCAATAGCTTCATGTGGCTCTAATGGCGTTGCGTGCTATGTGTTTCGGTTCAGGACAGGAGCCAAAGCAATAAGAAAGGAGGAGAGAAGAGGGGAAAGAAAGAAAGAAAAGGGAAAGGAGAAAAAGAAAAAAGGGGAAAAGGGAAAAAAGAAAACGGAAAGAAAAGATTTTCGGCCAGAAATTAATATGAAATTCTAAGATTTTCATTTCAGATATATTTTGAAATTCAGCCGAGATTTGAATTTGAGATGAATTCAAAATAAGAATTTGAATCCAGAATTGGTCGCGAAGATATTTGATTTTAGAACAAGGATTTCAATAGAGACTTAGAATTTGGATTTTAATTTAGTGTTAATTTGAGATTCGGAATTTTGATTTTCGAATTTTAGAAAAAGCAATAAATCAAGTAGACTTTTAGAAAATAGCAAATAAAGTCAAAGAATTCCAGAAAAAATCAAAGAAATTTCTTGAATTATTTTGAACTGAATAAAATTATTTCCAACTTAAAGTTTGCTTTTATTTTTGCACAGAAATTATTTTTAATTTCTAAAAAAATAGGAAAAACCTTTTTAAATTACAGAAAATCAAGAAAATTCTTTGATAGATAGAAAATGCAATAAAATAATACCATTACTAATTTTAATTTTGGTAACAGAACTTTGGGATGTTATAAACTACCCCCCTTAAAATGAATTTCGTCCCTGAGATTCGGAGAGACTAGAAAGAAAGTTGGCAATACAAGGTCTTCAATGCGGGTTACTGCAGAGGGTTAGGGAAGGAGACAAAAGTTAGGGGGAAAACAAAGAAGAACAAAGGGGATAGAGCAAAACAACACTCATAAATGAAAGAATCAACTCAAAAGCTTTTCAGAAAAATTTAATAACTTTACACAACGTTCTATAGATCGAGACTCTTAAGCTGGTGAAATGACTCAATACAAAGAAGGAGTCTTGGCAAACTTAGACTATATGGCTTGGCTGACATCGCATCTTGTACGCATGGTCTTCGATTAATCCTATTCGTTGTCCTTGGATGGTGGAGGCGACAATACTTTCTTGATGGTTCTATTTCTTACGTTCTTGAACGCAAAGGTAAGAATCGGGTTGACCATCTATAAAAAAATTTAGTGAAAGAGGATCCATTTAACATTATAACATAGTGAGGGAAGAATTAGGTAAAAAAGAATTGCTGTGAAGAAGCTAAAGATAGATAGATGACAAACATGAGGAGAGAACATATTATTTTTCTTGTTATATAAAATATGTTTTGAAGTTTTCCAACTAACGACCATTCTAACAAGGTCACGACCTACAGTCGATATGGCTCTGATACCATATTGTCAGGACCTGGGAGTAACACCCCCAAATCCTCTATGTATTCTGACTAGTCCCATGATTAGTAGCTAGTTCACACAGTAAAAAAATATGGTAACATCCATAATTCACACAACTTTATTAATAAATATCAGAGTTTATTACAAGAGAGGCTTACGAGCCAACAATAAAAAACACAGCAGAAGACGAAGAAGTAGTAGTAGAGCCCAGCTAATCTGCCACAGGCAATCGACTGGGGTAGCGGTCTAGTTGTCGAGATCCACACAGGTAGCGAAGTCCTTCTCCTCTAAACAACATTTTATTAAGCAAGGATGAGCACAAACAATCGTGCTCCGTAAGTTATACCCAATAACATATTATAATGCATGCAAGGATATATCAAAGGAAGGATTATAGGGTTTAATTTGCATAAAGCAATGTTTTCTTTAAATATTTGTACTAAGTTCGAAAGCAGTTATTTTATAACTAAAATTCATTCTATAAATTCTCAAGTTTTATAGTTGGATAACCTCCATACATAATCTAGTGAAGGATACCCTCCTATCACATGGTTAACCGTCCAATTTTCTAATTGGATAAACTATCCAAAATCATTGGTCAAAATATTTTGAAATCAAAACCAAAGTCTAACTTTGAGTGGCTTTGCTCAGCACGTCCATGACCGTGGACACGGCTATTTGAATAGTTTTACACTCAGCAGAGGTTGTACAACTTTACCCACAAGAGAATATTATCTTATAATGTCAGACATGACACGCTTCCGAAGGCGTGAGACTAAGTGATATCACAAGGCCTTTAAAATATGCCATCCCAACGTAGTCCCGCCCCACTAAGGTTTCGCTTCTTTTGGATTGAACCATCCTCCGGATTTAAGCCCCCTCTTGCACCATATGAGAATATATAAAAGTAGGTCATTGTGACACCCATGCAACCAGATGGCACAACTACAGTGAAATACAGCAAATTAGTTAGCCAGGTCCCGCCTACACAGAACATGTGGTAGTACGATGGGGTTTAGCAAGATGCGACTCGAAGACCAGTCCTTAACCAACTTAGGCAACTTTTCATAAAAACCCCTAGGCCTCAACCATTCCTGAATTGAGCTCGTGCATTAACTTGCACCATCCAAACATCTATTTCGCCCAAGTCTAAACCAACGTTTATTTATTTTCCATGTTAAATCATTTTCCAAAATTTCTATGGTAAAAGCATGTAAGACCCCTAGACGTGGAATACTCGAAGACCCTATGTGTATATACCGTGCTAGTCCCTGGATCGGTGGCTAGCACACACATTCACAATATTTGCTATTTACATCCGTATAATCACAACTAAAAGTAAAGAAAAGGGTACTCTACTTAAGCTATTACAAGGTTATTACAACAACGGCCGACCGGCCAAATAAAAGCAGTCATAAGAGTAAACATATAGCAGTGGAAGACATAATAATAGTAGCAAAACTCCCGCGACATGCCCATCCGATCACGCAGACAACCGACAAGGAACAAGGCCTAGGTAGACCCGTCACCGAACCCACCGGTGCCGGGAGCAAAGAACTCGTCGTCTGGCATCTGCTCATCTTCGATTTACGAACAACAATATTAGCAAGATTGAGTACTTGTGTACTCAACAAAACTTATAGTGTATCACAAAATTATATTAAATACAAGGCTATCAAAGGATGAGGCTCTACTTTACAAGTTATTTTGCTGAAAGCCACTTTTATTTGCAATATTCACAAGTAGTAATTTGCAACGGTGTTTGAAAGAGCAATTTAAATAAGTGTAGGACCGTAAGTAAAGAACTAAACAAAGTAATAGCAACAAATATATTCACATTCATCCATAGACATGGCACTAACAAATTTAGGTTCAGCCATAGAAATGGCAGTCCTGCTGTAGACATAGAAGTCCATCCAGAGACATGGCAGTTAACTCAACAAATGAAAACCCCATGTCATTACCCCAAGTTTTGTGACAAAACATTTTTTTTAGTAAAAACAAGACTACCTCCATACTAGCCGCACTAAGCAGGCTCATGACCGCGAGCGCGACTATTTAAATAGATTTTTCCTCTACTATAGTACGTGCTATTCTAGTTACCTGGAATATCTCTATATCACTACTCACTACCGAAGATAAGCAGTCTAGAGTTCACGACGCAACCTTTACATTGTCTAGTCCTAACCTTGCACTTAGTCCAACGAATCATTATCCTCATTCACCCAGATAGAAATCTGTCGAATGAGGAGCCTCACTCACTTGGATAGAAAGCAGTTGAGTGAGTCCCTTACTTCGCCCAAGTATACTTGTCTCAATGCTACGTTTATGTCACTTCACCTAGGTATACTTGTCTTGGTGAGGCTTTCGTCGTTGTATCGGCATGCCTAACCGGTCATGTGGCACGTCTACTGCCTACCTCTCATGCAAGACTAGTTTTCGATAACTTTGTTAGCTACGGCCACCCCATCCTGACACATACGGTTGTTTGATTAGGTCTTAGTCCCGGAGCTATTGGCTTCGGTCCTTAATCGACTACGGGCAAGAATGTCCCCCTAGCTACTAGTGAGTCACAATCCTCACTTTTTCATAATACAATATAATTCGTCCGAGTCTAAAAACTAAAGTTTTTATTTCATTTTCATATAAAATAACAGAGGCACCCTATCTGGACATTTTTCGAAATAATCCCATATTCTCAAATTAACATATTGTCCTTTTATTAGTTTTACGAAAAATCTATCGTTCTAGTTGCATTTGTGCGATAACCGCACTCAAAATTCCCGAATGACATTATATATTGCCTAACCCATATTCTAAAGGCTACAATAGTAGAGGATCAACATTTCAAGGAGACATACATAGCAAAAAGGATTACAACTACCGATATCCCAACAATAACATTTTCATACAAAACATACACGTATGCATAGTAGATTTTATAAAACAAAGTACAAAAAGTAAAATACTGGTATCAACATGATGAAAGGAGGTGCTTTCCTTGCTCTTGCTGTTCTGGAAATATGGTGGATGGATCGTCGAAATAATTACTCAGACAATCGACGTCTAAATCAAAAAGAACCAAAAATGAATTAAATAACACCAATAAATCCAGTAGTGACCAAACTTAAATATTTTTACATATCATGGTAGATTATGATTTTAGACAAATTTAGAGACAACTTTCATTTAATTTGGAGTTTTGTAGCAAAAGTTATTAAGGTTTCATTTCTGTTCGGTTTAGAAATTCAAAGAAAATTGAGAAATACGCTTTCCAACAGAGAAAGCGTAACCCCTAGCATGTTCTAATGAGGTTTACGCTTTCCAGTAAGGGAAATTGTATTCTCCTCATAACTGAAAATGTATCTTCTATTTTCATTTGATTTTCATTAAAAAAAATTGATAAGTGGGGTCCTCTGTCAACGACACGGTCCATGAGAACAGTGCATAGACCAATAGTCTATACGCACAACGCATGGGTCTACGGGGTTTTACTGTGCACTTAAAGCCGTGGGGCCCGCGTGTCATAGACTCATTAGAGAATAACATTTTGATTATTGTTTTTCTTTAAGTTTTAACTTAGTCCCACACGCCGGCGACTTATTAAGAGTTAACTGAGCGTTTAAGATTTGGATTAGTGCTAATGATGGTGCTTAAATGCACTGATGATGAGCTACAGTGCTCATTCGACAAATCTGCGGTGGAGCTCACGCCTGCATGTCTCGCCGGTGATGTGATGCCTGGTGGTGCCAGAGAGTGCCCAAAATGGAACCTCTGTGCTATTGTGCACCTACCAGCATCGACGGCGAGGCTGGAGGTGGCCTGATGTGGTGGCGAACCAGCGTTGAGCGGCAGCTCAGTCACGACAATGAGCCAAAGCTCAAATGAGCGACACCCTCAACTAGACGATGCTTGCATGAGCATCTACATGCTACTAGGGTCATACCAGAAGCAAGAGGAGGCCCAGAGGTGGTTGGAGGTGAGTTGTCAATGGTGAGGTTCGACGGCGAGGCGAGCTTCGCATGGAGAAGACGTTTGGCTGAAGAAGAGCTTCAATTGATGGTCGGGGAAGCTTGAAGATGGTCCGGCAATGCTTCTGATGCGAGGAATCGATCCATGGTGCAGTCGAGCTCCGACAGTGCTTGAGGTGGCAGTTCTGGCCGGAGACGAGGAAGAAGGGGTGATTTGGGAGCTCCTCAGGATCAAATGTCGAATCAAGTGAGGGGAATGAATACTCATGCACTGGAACACGAGATGACACGATAGGATTGACAAGGAAACCCACGGGTGGGTGGCGAGCTCACGTGTAGTTGTGCGCTGGTGCTCAGCGTCGTGAGGTGGATGAAGAGGTCTACGAACGGGGCCCACCGGTAAGTGGTAGAGAGAGAGAAAAGTTTTGATTTAGGTTTTGATTTTTGGTTGAATTATTGTCTGAATTTATTTACTACTCAAATAAAGTCCAAATTTAATGAAAATTTTTTTGCGGGATTATGACCTAATGTGGTTTATCCTGTAAAATTTTTAGAGGCTTAAACCTTCTGTGAATTTCTCCAAAATTCGAACAATGTTCTGTTCTTATGAGTTTGTAATTATTTTTCTTAACAAGATTTTATATAAAAGTTTTGGTGAATTGCTCCTGGGATAATATGCCCAAAATAATTCTCTCATTACATATTTTTATTTTTTTTCACCTATTTCCTTTTTAGCACTTGTTTGCTTGTAGTTTTTGCTTTTTAAATCAAAGTCAAATTCAAACATGGGTATATTTCAACATGCAAATGATCAAGGTATTTTCATTGATGCATTTATAATACACAATCCCAGAATTCAGATTTTTGGGATGTTACAAAGCAATACCATAGCCTCATTTTAAATCATAATTGAATATTTGGCTAAATTCTCCAAACTCAAACATTTTTTGTCTAAGCATGACTAGGCACAATTTTCCCATAAAAGCATCTTGTGAATACTATTGTATTAACTAGAGTTTTATCTAGGATGACAAGGTGTGAGGGGTTGATATCCAAAAATTGTCAAATCTAGGATTAGAAAGTCAACCATCAATATGAGAATCAGATTCTCCAAATCATCTATTAAGTCTATTGATCCACCACAATATGGTATACATCACTCCACCAACAATTGCAGATCAACCAACCACCACTATTCAATTAAATCAACCAATGCACTGAAAATCTGTTCATAACTTACTATAATTGACGAGGATTAAAACCACTATATATTATCTTTAATATATAAAAGACCATACGTCTTCGTGGTCGTAACCCTGAGGTGCACGACCACCGGGTCGAGATTCCGAGGTTACATAATGGGTACCCTGGTCGAACGAAGGCCTAAGCCAAGCTTCCGACCAGGAAAACTGCTCGTAGAAGGTATGAATTGATACTCGAAATAAATCCCAAGGTATATTCTCTACCGTGTGATGAATGGAGCACGTGTATATTCCATGCCATACGACGTATCTTATCCAAACACACCAGCGAACAACCTCCATGCGGTTGTATGTTTCATAAACATATAACCGCCGAACGGTTGATTCCGTATCGACCGTCACTCGACTCCGACCAGACGCAACGCTTCGCATCAGATGTCTTCTCCGGAAGTAACTGCCGCCTCTTCAAAGGCTATTTAAAGATGGAACCTGGACGGAGAAGGGGGAGAAGGAAGACAAGACAAGACATAGTCATCAGACTGAAGCACAAGCAATAGATTCGTGTGATAGGTCTGAGATAGCAAGAGAGCAAGCAGAGTTCTTGGCAAATACCTTGTAATTTCCAGTTTATATAAATAAAGAGCAGCCCCTTCATTTCCTGAGATTTCCCACGTCACTTTCTCCTTTTTATTTTCGTAAGATTGACGTCTTGATCGTCGACAGCTGGCGCCGTCCGTGGGGATCGCGGCGTGGAATCTAAGAAGAATTTCTCTGCTCATCAAATCTTCGTCCATTCCCTGTTTGTGACCGCTGATGCGGTTATGGCGGGAAGTTGGGATGAAGAAAATTGGTTCGACTTGGCGGACTACGCCGACCTCGACATGGATGCATGCATGCGCGCCATGGAGGAAAACGGAATCTCTTCATCATCCTCCTCTGCCGGCTCGCCTAGGGCAGAAATCGGTGAAGACGACCGGATGGATGAAGACACACCGCTACAATCAGTGGCGGTTTCAGAGGAAGTGCTTCCGACCAGTTCGAAACACCCCAAAGCCTCAGCAAGCCCGGGCCTTTCGACCGGCAAAAGAGGTGACAAAAATTCAACACCGCAACCCGAGGTTCAATATACCTTTGATGCGATCATGGCCGATAGGTACTCACCAACGGCTTCTAGCAATTCAGAGCCAACCGACACCGTGACGGTGTCAATGAAACCTCCATTGGTCGTAAACCAAGTGGGGATGATAAAGCTCAGCATCCGATCAGCAATTCGACGGATCAGGCTGAGGCCCTTCCGAAAACCTCAGGAGGTGCTGACCACCGATCGCTCTCGTCGTGGAAGCTTCGCGAAGCTCAAAAGCTCTCCATCGACTACGATGGAAGTTCATCGGAGGATCATCGCTGGAAGCACGAGGTCAATACGATCGGAAATACGGATCACAATGCCATGTACGGTCCTCCATACGTTGCCCCGTCACCACATCATAATGGAGATGGTGCGGGCGGTCAAGCACCAAATGCCGGAGGTGATGAACCGTGGACGCTCACGGCTAATACGCCCGATCCTTCCCAAACCAATGTGAGGGACCGTGCAAGATCGATCGAGAGATCGAGATTCAAGCCATCGAACACCTCCTTCTCGCGAAATCCTCGAGACCGGTACGATACAAAACCGCAGCGAGTTAGAGATATGTTAAATACCTCGACCTGCTCTAGCGAGACCTGTGTTTTGCCCAACTTGTAGGCCAGTGTCAGAGATCATTCAACAGACGATGCGCAGCACAGAAGCATATCGGGAACGAAGGCACCCGCAAAGTCAGACCATAACTTCATCGCATCATTCTTCCCGAAGCAGGGGCCTGCATGGTCGTGTTGAGGATCAGTTGACACTACGACCACCTCGACGATTCCGACCAACAAGTCACGAGGGGAGGAGACTATTCCAGGAATCCTCACCCTCACTTCGTCGAGAGGAGCAATCGCTTGGACCTGGTGATCTTCGACATCACCTAAACCAGGCAAGCGGTCAGAGGCGTTCTACTAACATCTACGACCGACTGGGACATTGGAGCACCGACAATCTGTTTCCTAGAAATCGGTCTCCAACCGACATAATCCGACACCTTTTCAAAGAAGGCGCCACGAAACTATCACAGGCTGTCGAGCCTTCTCAGCAGGGCTCCAGGCGGTACGTTGGCCAAATAGGTTCAGACCGGCCAACATGGATAAATTCAATGGGACCCAAAATCCCTTAGAATTTCTCCAGATATACACCACCGCTATTAGAGCTGCTGGTGGTGATGAAAATGTAATGGCAAACTATCTTCCTACAGTATTAGAAGGATCAACCCGATCATGGTTGCTTAACCTACCGGTCGGGTCCGTGTATACTTGGGAGCAACTCTGCGACCTTCTAATTGCAAATTTCCAGGGTACGTACGATCGACCCGGAAAAGAAGACGATCTCCATAGAATACGACAAAAATCAAACGAGACTCTCCGGCAGTACATCAAAAGATTTAGCCAAGTTCGTAACTCAATACCGGAGTTTGCAGAATCTTCCGTTATCCAAGCCTTCAAAGCGGGATTAAGAAATCGAAGGTTTACAGAGGATTTAGCTATACATCCCCCACAAACAACCATCGAGCTCTTCGACATGGCTGACAAGTACGCTACGGCCAGTGAAGCGGTCGAGTGGAACGAAGTCGTTGATCGAAACGATAAAATTCCCCAACCTGGCTTAGATAGGACGGAAAAGAAACAAAAGAAGACTCTCAAGAAAAAGAAGCATGGCAGAGCCAACGAAAAAGAGGTTCTTGCTGTTCCTGAAAAATTTACTAAAGGAAGAAAAGATTATACTAGTCGTGGCAAGGCTAAGGCTCCGACCAATGATTACAAGAAAAATAAAAAATGGTGTCCTCTTCACCAGCAATCAGGACACGATTTGCGCAATTGTCGTGCTTGGCAAAAGAAGCTGGAAGATTATTATGCAGGCAAAGGACCACTCCCGTCGATTCAAGAGCTCGGGGAAACAAGCTCCAAGAAGGACAGAGATGGTAACGAAGAGATGGAATACCAAGAACCCCAGCACACTGTTGATGTGATTTTCGGCGGATCTTCTTCATACGAGTCCAGACGTCACCTGAAAGCCATGGAGCGAGAGGTCAACCTTACCGAATCTTCGATCGCCGTTAAACCTTCAAGGTGGTCGGATACAATAATCTCCTTCAGCAAAGAAGACTGCCCCATTCCTTCAACTCGACCAGGTAGGTGTCCGATTGTCGTTGAGCCTACTATTAATAACTGTAAGGTTAATCGGGTCTTGATAGATGGGGGTAGTTCTTTGAATATTTTATTTGCAAGTAATTTGGAAGACATGCAGATTCCCAAATCCAAGGTAAAACCTGTGAAATATGCCTTCCATGGCATAGTTCCTGGGTCTACCGCTAAGCCAATAGGGCACTTGTCCCTCATCGGTTACGCTCGGAAAGCCTGATAACTTCCGGACAGAAAAAATTTCATTTGATGTGGTAAACTTCGAGACCGCATACAATGCGATACTTGGTCGTCCAGCTTTAGCAAAGTTCCTGATATACACGCACTACGGTTATCAGAGTTTGAAAATGCCGGGACCAAAAGGTGTAATCAGGGTCCGAGGCGATCAGAAGATAGCCTACACATGCGATCGGAAATGTTTAGAACTGGTCGATTAACTCCCGACCAGGGGAACTAACACCGTTAACATGCAGATAAAAAATTCAAGACCGAAGATGACACCAAAACCTTCCGACCAGATAAAAGAGGTACAACTCGACGGAAGTACTTCTCCAGAGGATGCCAAGATACTGGTCGGAGCAGGACTCGACCCTAAATAGGAAGAGTCGTTTGTCTCCTTCCTCCGAGCTAATCAGGAAGTATTCGTCTGGCAGGCGTCCGACATGCCCGGAGTCCCCAGGGATGTGATCGAGTATAGGCTAGCTCTACAGCCTAACAAAAACCGGTCAAGCAGAAGCTACGACGTTTCGCATCTGATCGAAAAGAAGCAATCCAGTCCGAGATTGACAAGCTTCTCAAAGCTGGATTCATTCGTGAGGTCGACCACACAGAGTGGATCGCCAATCCTGTAATAGTTAGAAAAGCCAATGGGAAATGGCGAATGTGTATTGACTTTACAGATCTTAATAAAGCTTGTCCGAAGGATGACTTTTCCCTTCCTCGCATTGATCAACTTGTAGACTCTACTTCTGGGTGTGAGTTGTTAAGTTTTTTGGATGCTTATTCAGGGTACCACCAGATCAATATGAGTAAACAAGATGAAGAGAAAACTTCCTTTATCACTCCATATGGTACTTACTGTTATGTAAAAATACCATTTGGTCTCAAGAATGCTGATGCAACATTCCAAAGGTTGATGCAAAAGACTTTTAGCCCTCAGATAGGTCGGAATCTTGAAGCCTACGTTGATGATCTCGTCGTAAAAAGCATCAATGCCGCGATCATATTCTAGATCTACAAGAGACTTTCAATAACTTAAGACGTCATAACCTTAAGTTAAATCCAGAGAAATGTGTGTTCGGAGTTTCGTCGGGAAAGCTTCTTGGGTTCCTAGTTTCGGCTAGAGGCATTGAAGCAAATCCAACGAAAATCGCCGCCATCGATCAGATGCGCGATCCGACCACAAAGAAGGAAGTTCAGAAATTAACCGGTTGTATGGAAGCGTTAAGTCGTTTCATAGCACGGTTAGGCGAAAAAGGACTACCTTTCTTTAGGCTTCTCCGGAAACATGGGAGTTTTGAATGGGCTAAAGAAACAAGCAGCGCCTTTGAAGAATTAAAACGGTACCTTACGAGTCCCCCAATCTTAGTTTCTCCAAGATTGGGAGAAACATTGCTAATTTACGTGGCTGCAACGCCACAAACGGTTAGTGGTGTGCTGGTCGTAGAACGAGACCATGTTCAACGACCAATATATTACGTAAGCGAAGTCTTGCATGGACCAAAAGAAAGGTATCCGCAGGTACAAAAGTTGCTCTATGATCTCCTTATGGCTTCATGGAAACTAAGGCATTATTTCTAGGCCCACAAAGTGGTCGCATTACCTCACGGATATCCTCTTGGTCAAGTCTTGGGAAACAGGAGTCATCGGGACGAATATCAAAATGGGCGGTTGAGCTTGGGGCGCTCGATCTCTATTTTGTCCCACGAACGACAATCAAGTCCCAGGCAATAGCAGAATGCATTGCCGAATGGACAAACCCTAAACCCACCCAAGGGGCCCAAGTACGAGCACCATGACGAGTGGACAATGTACTTCGATGGTTCCTTGATGTTGCATGGCTCGGGAGCTGGGGTCGTCTTGATTTCCCCATGGCGAACAAATAAAGTACGCTATTCGCTTTAACTTTCCCGCTACTAACAATGTGGCGTATCACGAAGGTTTCATCGGCAGACTTCGAGCACTCGCTCGCTTGGGATTTGCGATTGTTGGTGAAGACAATTCTCAACTAGTAGCGAATCAAGTAGGGAAAGAGTATCAATGCTCTAGTACCAAGATGTCATCATATCTGGCGGAAGTACGAAAACTCGAAAAACATTTCTTCTGTTTTCAGATCCAACACATTCCTAGAAAGGAAAACTTTCGCGTATCATTGGCCCGGATGGCTTCCACAAGGACATCCATCCCGCCCGGAGTTTTTCTCGAGAAACTCGATTCACCCTCGGTAGTCGAGCCTTCCGAGGACATAGATGTTAGCAAGGAGGTTGCACACCTTGATTCTGGCAAACATGGATGCTCTACAGTCGATGATGGTTGGCGCCATCACGATCACGGTAGAGATTGGATGACATCGATCTACAATTATCTTGACATGACTTAATTCCGAAGATGATGTAGAGGCTGATCGACGCACTAAAAGCCAAATCATACACTCTCATTGAACGCACCTTGTATAAACGAGGATCTCACGGAGTGTTGATGAGATGCATATCTCGCTCGGATGACATTAAATTGCTAGCCAAATTCATGGAGGAGTCGTGGAGCTCATCATTCCTACGTAACGTTGGTTGGTAAAGCCTTTAGGCAAGGATACTATCGCCAACCGCCTTCATGTTGCAAAAGAGCTCGTGACGGCGCGCACAATGTCGGTTTCATAGCCGACAAGTACATCGATCGCCTCAAGCTTTGCAAACAATTCCTCTTTCTTGGCCTTTTGCAACCTGGGGACTAGACATTCTGGGACCTTTCCCAAGAGCACCCGGGGGCTTTGAGTTCCTTTTCGTCATGATTGACACGTTCACTAAATGGATCGAAGCCGAGCTGGTTGTAAAAATTACAACTGAAGCCGCCAAGAGGTTCCTAACCAAAAGCGTGATTACACGGTTTGGTGTACCCAGTCGTATAATCACCGATAACGGTGCCCAGTTCTCGAGCAGCAATTTTCAGGAATTCTGTGAAGACCTAGGTATCAAGATACATTTCGCTTCTGTTGCTCATCCACAGAGCAATGGAGCAGTTGAGCGCGCCAATGGTATCATAATGCAAGGAATCAAACGACGAGTTTTCGATCAGTTACTTCAACGGTCAGGGGCTTGGGTTCAAGAACTTCCTTCGGTATTATGGGCTGTTCGCACTACAACTAGTCGTGCGATCGGTGAAACACCATTCTTTATGGTTTACGGAGCTGAAGCCATGCTTCCTCCAGAACTTAAAATTGGTTATGCTCGAACTGATTGCTTTTCCGAAAGTAATCAATGTGAACGACGACTTGACGACATCAATTTCCTTGAAGAACGACGAAATCAAGCTTTGCTACGATCAGCAATCTACCAAAGAAGCCATGCGCGGTACCACGATCGTAAGGTGCAACCTCGCACCTAGCCGAGGTGATTTGGTTCTTAGAAAATTCGTAACCAAGCGGTCGCAACAAACTTTCACCTAAATGGGAAGGTCCATACATCGTGGTCGAAGTCACCCACCGTGATCGGCACGATTAGCTATGTCGGATGGGCAAATTTTGTCTAATTCTTGGAATATTGATCAATTGCGTAAGTTCTTTGTTTAATTTCCTGTATTTTTTTATTTTCATATTTCAATAAAGATGCATCTCCTTTTTTCCAACGATAAGTATGGTTGTTTAAACTTGTTATTCGTTGCATCTGGTTATATGCCTTTCTTGCTGATGATTGGTCGGAGAAGACTCTCATTCTCTCCGATATTCCTTTCAAAAGGATCTCCACTACTCATGGTTGCTGACTTAAATGTCACCGACCACATTGGTTTTAGTCGTGATCATTACTTCAATAATGCGCACGCACGACCACATATTCTTTTCTAAAAGAAACAAATGAGTATAAGGAGTACCAATCCAGACAATTTACACGGTTTTCGTTCTTTCTTGAATTTGAAGATTGTTATTTTATTTCAACATTCTGTTCTAATCAAGTTTGGCTATCGGTCGACACGGAAACCTCCGGTCGAAGTCTCTCCTCTCTGCACGTGGTCCTGCCCACTGGAAGGAGCTTCCTAGTGACGGTCCTTTTCCTACGATCCTCGCTACCAGTCGGATTTGATCATGAGCACGTTTCGCGAAATATTTTACAACTCTTCAGTTCTTGAGATTCGATACGACCAGATCCGAATATTTTCTAAACAACGGTACTTATCTCTTCATTCCTTTTTGCATACATTCTTAATGCATATCTTCTTACCAACAAATCCAGTCTTTGTTATATCTTCTTACTACAAGTGGTATTCAATAATGTACAAGATCTAGGCTAGTCGAAATCATCAGCTGGTTCCGACCACATGATTTCCTAGTATTTGCTGATCATTGTCATACACATTATCAAGACTCCTCCCATGGTCATTTTAATTACTCAATTTCTTGGTCATCGCTTTCTTTTAGTAAAGCTCATCTACTAATATAAGCAGTCGGGGGCTAGGAGATATATGAGTATTTAACAACATTGATAAGACAAAGCAGGATCTTCTTTGGTAAAAGGTAAGTTTTTTTACATATTCTAAATATTACATCCATTTACATATTGGGACCACCAAACTGGTCGCTACGTGATGGAGATCCGACTTCCATTTCTCAAGCAATTTTTCTCCGAGAGGTCTTACTTCTTCGAGAAGTTTTGTTGCTTCATTTTTGAGCAACAAGTCCTCTTCCACAACTTTAAGATTAACAGAGGGGTGGAAGCCTTTAGTTTTGCTAAAGCGACACCAACTCCGATTAATAGCTTCCTTCATTGTCTGGTATGGTTTTCCTCATAGTTTTGAGCGTGCCTTGAGATCTTCCGTAAGTTGACCAAAATAGTTCATCTTTTCCGTTGGATCTCCTAAAGAAGGCAAGCTTGATCCTAATCCCATATCAAAGATCATTTTGTTAAGAGCCTTGATTTTCTCATCAAGGCCGAATACAAGGGTCGCCTTTGGCCACGCTCAAACTCGAGAGTCTTCTCCGCTGCTCAAGTGCTTGGGTTTTTTCTGCACGAGTGGATAAAAAGAAATTAATATACTCTATAAAATTGGAGTTATGGAATACTGGTTAAGTATACGACCAGTTACCTTTGATTTTCTTCTCGCAGGAGTCGAAAACCTCCTTTTGTCTGGTCATCGCATGCTCGATCGACCGGTCTTTACTCCGATTTTCTTCCTCGCTTTATTATTATGGCTTCTTTAGCCACAATCTCTTCTTTAATTTTCTCTAAATCTATCAAATATGATAGAAAGAGAAGGTTAAGCTATAAGGAGAATCAAGATAATAAACCTTAGGAGATCAAAAAGAGAAATGTACTTACTTCTCAGATCGGAGTGTTTCTGCTCCAAGGACCTTATTCACTGGTCACCTCGACCACAAAGATATTTCGACCATGTGCTACAAGAATAAAATCCTTCCTTTGATAAGCTTTCAAAGCAAAAGAAAGAGTTGTAAAGATGGTCGAGAACACTTACCCGAATTGTCATATCATTATATTCGAAAAGATTGTATCCGACCAATCTCACTGACGGTCCGATATCTTTCCCTGTGCTTCATCAAGTTCCTTATCCTTGATAAATCGGGAGAAAAGGAAATTTGTTAACCCGAGGAGCGTTTCGGGAGGAGGTGGAACTGTTGAGGGTCTTTGGGAAGGACTACCTCCGAGAAGGAGTAAGGATTACTAGAGGATCCCGAGCAGATGTCAAAACCGCTCTGGGGCTTCTTTACTACTTCATCCTCGTAGTTTTGGCTTTAAGAGTATCCTGATCGGGAACCTCCACGACCACTTCTTTCTCAGGAACCTTTTCTCGAAGTGCTCGCCTGATACGACTGAACACCGTAAGATCTAAAAGAGAGAGAGAGAAGGTAAGAAAGATCCAAGGTATGTATATATACGACCCTTCATTTAATATATGTACCTTGTTGATTTTCGAATTTACCTCGTAGCGCATTGAAGCAAAGTTCGTATGCGCTGGCCTTCCTCTTCTTGTCAATTGATTTCACCGGTTCTGAACCGGTAGGATTGACTAGATCCTGCACATCCACTGATTGAAAATCAGAGGCGATATCCGCGACTAGTTCGTCAAGGATAAGGTCCCTGATCTCCGGATCGGTGGGTGTAGATTCGTCGACCTCCAAAACAGTGGCCTCGTTAGGCACTGGAGGGTCCTCGGTGACCTTGCTGGAAGGTATGACAACCGCCTAAATTCATCATCAAAGATAATTAGGCGATGAACATAATTTGTCCAAAATATTATTTATGTTCGGTCACCTACCTCTGGAAGGCTGACATCCTGTGTGGTCGAAGGGGTGATCGGATCATCAATTGGCTCACATCTTTCAGTGGCCTCGTTGATTCTCAACCCAACCGACTACACATCAAAGAGGATTTATGGTATACCGATCAGAAATAATTTGTACGACAACAAAACAGTGGTTGATATTTTACCTTAAGTCTTTCAATCCTTTCTTCAGCGGAAACGGCCGCTAAGATTCGGGGAAAGCTAGCTTTATCGCCAGGCTCTCCGGCGCAGATCATCTTGATCCGGCTTCTAATCTCATCGAGATAGAGTCAGTAAAGGTAAAATGAAAGATTTAAGGATACGGAAATAATCAACTGAGATAGGTAAACTGGTCGGAATCATTAATGGCTTCCCATCTTTGGAATCTCTGGTCGTATCATCTCGACCAATATACCAGAGCATCTTATGTGCTCGGGCCTTCAAAGGACTAACCCGGCGTGTAGAAAAATCTTTTACTACATGCCAAGATGTTAGACCCTTGACACTAAGAAGCTTGATTGCTTCGGCCCATTTCTTCACATTTCCCTCTTTCTCTGTAGAGGAGCGCCATCTCGGATTCTCGACCGCCTTCTTACCAAAATAATAAAGGTTGTCTTTCTTCGTGATCTTCATATAGAACCAGCTCTTCTTCCACGACGATCACGAAGATTTCGAGTACATAAAAATGTACTCATCAGCTTTTCCGTCATGGAGGCGCAAGGTGCATTCTCTAGGCGTCCCAACCGTCTTCCCGGACTTTGTCATCCTGTAGTAGTACCTGAATAGATCCAGATCTGCTGGAATCCCCAAGTACGCTTCACAGAGATAGATAAAAATACTGAGATTGGCGATAGCATTGGGAGCAAGATTCACCAATTCAACTCCGTAATACTCCAAAACTCTGGGAAGGAAGGAATGAATTGGTAGCCTAAATCCGCATTCAATATATGCAAGAAAAACAGAAATTTCTCCATCTTCACTACTCGGGGAATGTTCCCCAACTGCAGATCTCCAAGAAATCAGGTCTTTGTTGGGAAGCATCCCGATCTTCTCTAGGTTCTCTAACTTCTTCTCACTCAGGTTGGAAACCGACCAGTTAGTGATTTGGTCCGACATGATCAAATTGCTTTTTTGGGTGAAGAAAGCAAAGGAGGTCGGAGGTAGTTTTTTCGGAAGATGAACAAGGAAAGGAGAAAGTGAAAAGAACCCTAAGTGTACGAAGGGTTTTATAAGCTTCAGAATTCATAAGCCGTAATAAGGAGTTACCCAAAAAAGTCCAACGGACACGAAAAACTTTTCAATTCCCAAGGCAAAGTTCTCAACTTTAAAGTGAATACAAGCCGCTTCAAAATGCCCTTGCATTTAAATAAGCGTCAGCCCGGTACGATTTCATCGGAAGGAAAGTGTTCACACGACTTATTCATTTAAAGTTCGGGGGCTAGCTGACGAGGATTAAAACCTCTATATATTATCTTTAATATATAAAAGACCGACGTCTTCGTAGTCGTAATCCTAAGGTGCGACTCACTGGTCGTCGAGATTCCGAGGTTACATAATGGGTACCCGGTCGAACGGCCTAAGCCAAGCTTCACCAGAAAATCGCCGTAGAAGGTATGAATTGATACTCGGAATAAATCCCAAGGTATATTCTCTACCGTGTGATAAATGGAGCACGTGTATATTCCATGCCATACGACGTATCTTATCCAAACACACCAGCGAACAACCTCCATGCGGTTGTATGTTTCATAAACATATAACCGCCGAACGGTTGATTCCGTATCGACCGTCACTCGACTCCGACCAGACGCAACGCTTCGCATCAGATGTCTTCTCCGGAAGTAACTGCCGCCTCTTCAAAGGCTATTTAAAGATGGAACCTGGATGGAGAAGGGGGAGAAGGAAGACAAGACAAGACATAGTCATCAGACTGAAACACAAGCAATAGATTCGTGTGATAGGTCTGAGATAGCAAGAGAGCAAGCAGAGTTCTTAGCAAATACCTTGTAAATTCCAGTTTATATAAATAAAGAGCAGCCCCTTCATTTCCTGAGATTTCCCACGTCACTTTCTCCTTTTTATTTTCGTAAGATCGACGTCTTGATCGTCGACAATAATAATCCAACTTCATTCTTTATTCATCACCTATACCTATTCGTATTGTCAAAACTAAACTTCCAAAAATCACTAATAATACATTTACTTCCACTAAGATTTCTTCTAATCCAATTCTCTATTCGATCATATCCAATATAATCAAAATACCCAATTAATTCCATACTTCTTGATTCAACCAATCCACCAAAATCATCATCCTGATTGTTATAAAAATCCAACCTTTTTGTATTTCAATCACCACCTTTTACTGGTTCAATTCTCAATACTAATTCTCCAACAAATACTACAATCTATTTAAATCCAATAAGATGTATTTCTATAATCCAACCAAGATTTATTTCTATACTCCAACAAAGATATACTTCTTTAATCCAACAATAATATAATTCAATATCCAACAAATGCATTTCTATAATCCAACAATAATATATTTCTAATAATCCGATCATGATATAATCCTATGATCCAACAATTAATGATGTAATCCGATAATCCAATCTCCAACAATTATATAATCCCATAATCCAATCTTCAATAATAATCTATCTCCACAATCCAATATCCATCAATCCAACAATCCATTAATCTAATATCCAACAATAATCTAGTTCTATAATCCAACATCCATTAATCCAATATCCAACAATCCATTCATCTAATATCCAACAATAATCTAATTCTATAATCTAATCTCCAATAACAATGTATTTCTAATAATCCACTATCCAAGAATCATGTAATCCTTTAATCCGATATTCAACAATCATGAAATTTTTTCAATTTCTAACTCCAAAATATATCATACTCGGAATGATTCTCCATACTACATGTCTTGACAATAAATGGCTATACAAGTGGAATTGGAAATAACTATAAAGCTTTAAAATAGGAATTTAAATTACTTGAATACAAATACGCATGCAATAATAATTTAAAATATTGGGATCAAATATTATCAAAGGATATAACTTGCATTACTCAATTAGTTGTTCTCAAACGGCGTTGAAATCCAGTTCTCCGAAGTCATCGTAATCTATACGTGAAAATAAGCTAAATTCAAATAACATTCAAATAAACTCCAAATTAAATAATTTTGGTTCTGTGAGAAATATAATGAATTTAGAAATTTGAATCACTTCAATCGGAAGGAGAACGGGCTCTCGAAAGTTTAAAAATCACATGAAATGATAAAATTCTGAATTTTTGGAATTATTGATTTATTTTTCTGAAGGAAAAGGAAAAGGCCATGTGGGCATTTGACTAGGCAGCCACGTAGGCGTGACGGGGCAGCATGTGGTGGCCACGTAGGCAAAATGGTGAGGTGGCGATGACATGGCGTGACACGTGGCACGACGTGGCGGGCACAGCGAATCAGCGGCCGGCGAGGGCATCGTTGGAAAGCAGAGAAGGCGAACGCAGTGCTCACCTTAATGGCGGACGGGCGCGGACGGTTCGCCGACGACGAGGAGAGAGGCGGTGGCCGGCGCGGGCTCACGGTGGCGACGGTGCTCCACCGATGATCTTGTGAAGGCGAGGGGAGCACGGTGTAGAACGTCGTGAGGCGAAGCCAGGGATGGGGTCGATGGTGGCGGGGATCCACTGTAGGCATCAAGAACGGCGTCGGGAGTGCGTTCGGCCGGTGACAGAGAAACGCGATTTGCGGCGAGGAAGGGAAACTCCAGGGGTGGAATGAGTATGAGAAGGGGCACCCGGGGCTCTCCTTTATAGGGCGGAGGAGGTCCGTGGAAGGAGATCGACGCACGGGTGTCATGGCGAACATGGTGCGTTTCTGGCTAAATTGTGTGCGGGATTGAGGGGATTTCGGCTGAAATGGAGGTGGAGTGATGAGGGGAATTGAATGCGTTTGATTTTGCGAAGAATCGTGGAGAAAATCATGGGATTTCAAAAGCTTCGTGCGGCTCTAATGGCGCTGCGTGCTTCACATTTCGGTTCTGGACAGGAGCCAAAGGAAGAAGAAAGGAGGAGAGAGAAAAGAGGGGAAAAAGGAAAGAAAGAAAGAAAGATAAGGGAAAGCAGAAAAAGGAAAAAGGGGAAAAGAGAAAAGAAGAAAAAGGAAAGAGAAGATTTTCGGCCAGAAATTGAAATGAAATTCTAAGATTTTCATTTCAGATAAAAATTCAAATATAAATTTGAATATTGAAATTCAAATGAGATTTGAATTTGAGATGAATTCAAAACTAGAATTTGAATCCAGAATTGGCCGTAAAGATATTTGATTTTAGAACAAGGATTTGAATTGAGACTCACAATTTGGATTTTGATTTGGTGTTAATTTGAGATTCGGAATTTTGATTTTTGAATTTTCAGAAAAAGCAATAAATCAAGTTGACTTTTAGAAAATAGCAAATAAAGTCAAATAATTCTAGAAAAATTCACGTAAATTCCTTGAATTATTCTAAACTTAATAAAATTATTTCCAACTTAGAGTTTCTTTTTTTTTTGCACAGAAATTATTTTTAATTTTTTGGAAATAGGAAAAACCTTTTTAAATTACAGAAAATCAAAAAAAAACTTTGACAGCCAAAAAATCCAATAAAATAATAATTTTATTAATTTTAATTTTAGTAACAAATCTTTGGGATGTTGCAAGTCACATCGGGTATATTATCTACTTTTGCAAAAATGATCTTGTTGGAAAATGAGGGGATGGTTTTTTGTTGTTGCTATGTGTGCCATGTCTATGGCTGAGAATGAATCGATGATCGCAGTCGAGGAGAGTTGTGATTTACTATTGTTAAGTTACATATAGTTGTTATCTCATTATTCGTCAATTGCTTTTTAGAATTCCGTTGCTATCTATTACATATCGGTATTGCAAATCAAACTTGCCTCATGCTGAAAATAACTTGTAACGTAGAGCCATATCCTTGTTTAGCCTTGTATTTATATTATGTTGCGACACATTACAAGTCTTGCTGAGTACAAAATGTACTCAATCTTGTTTAAATTGTTGTTGAGAGTATGATGAAGAACCGGTTCCCGGCGACACGTTCTTTGCACCCGGTAACGGAGGGTACGGTAATGAGTCTTTCTAGGTAGGGATGAGGTATACCACTGGAACCTTTTGGTTTTATTTACTATGCTTGCGCTATTTGCCTTTTGATACTTGAGTTTAATTTAGCCGATCGGTTCTGGTAATATAAATTTGTTGTATAACACTTAAGTTTAAGTCTTATTTGTTTCATGCTGTATGTATATTGTGTATGGATGTGAGTGTCAATATTGTGGATGTGTGTACTAGCTAGCCACTAATCATGGGACTAGTATGGTACATATACAACGATTTTGGGTATTCAAAGTCTGGGGTCCGACATAAATGATATTTCATTCAAAGAACAAAATAACATATTATTCAAAACTTCATAAACATAGAAACGATACAATCGTCTCTACGATTACCTCTAAACCATATCACTAGCAGAATCGTCATTCTTGGCTTTATCGTCATTCTTGGCTTTATGGTGGTGGGGTTGATCAAGCACAGAGCCGTCGACCATGTCATTCTGCAGCGCACTAGATTCTCCGAGACGTACACTTCCACCGTCCCCATCAGTACTTTGCATGTCAGAATCTCTCACTTCAGTGTATTTGGCATGAATTGACCTGATGATGCTTATCAGCAGCATGAGAGCTGAGATACATCCAGTGATGATGAAGAGACCTGAGAAACTTCGCAGACAGAGAGGCGTGGAATCAGTGTTGGAGTTGCCAAAACTGGTAGACGGTGCCCCCGTGCCAAACCATTTTGCTTCAATAAGGGAGCCCTCACGCCCACCTGTCACGTTCAGGATGGCTGTTGAAAGATTATGCACCAGTGGAGAACCTAGAGGAAAAACCTGAAGACAAATTAAGAAACATGATGCTAGTTAGGACAGCTTATTTTGCCCCAGCATGCAGCATATCTCTAAGCATGAAAAGGTTAATCTAGCTACAAGGCACTAGAGTGAGAAGCTTACAAAACCAAGTCCAGGGGTCTTGTATATGCGATTAACTATCTGGAAATCTTTCCTGCATTGAGGGTCTGAGAGGAAAGAAGTTAAATAGGGGATCTCATCAACGATAGCCGACACGCCTCCATTCTTGGACCCCTTCCTCAAAGCTTCGGCATATTCCTCTTTGTTATTATAGGGCCTTAACCTATTGTCTCTGAAACCTTCCTTTCTCAAGACGGAGTACAAAAATCCTCCAGACTGGTACCCAACGAAATCGCCATTGTTCCGGAGGTTGTCGAGATCTGTCACCGAAGGCCGGAGCCTCTTTGCTGTTAGCAAGGATGACAAGCTTGCTGTGTAGCTCTGCACTAATATCAGCACTACGAAGCACCATATCACCACAACAAATTTTGACAAAGGGCTCCTCATAATTTGACCTGTACATGGAATAACTGAAAAAAATTACTCAAGGACTATTGTAAGAACTTAATTAAACAACTTAGGAACCATGAAAAATTGTCAGGAAGTTGATCTGGAAGTGCTAACCATGAGAAAACGTTAAGGTGGAGAAAGCAAAGTAGGAAGCAGTGCTCAACTGTCTCATACTTGACCCTTGGTACTCCGGATTTTTTGGTCGTTCAATCATCCACACAACAAAACCAGTGAAGAAGAAGAAGCCGACAGTTGCAAACCAAAGTTCCATTGTCAGTGGCTTTACAAATATCCACTGGATTGGATTCGAGTCATCCTCAGCAAGCACAAGCAATGACACATCAGATTCTATGTATGGCATTGTGAAGTCTGCGTGGCTGGTCCGGTTGGCGGTTATGGTCACATCACCTACTGCTGCGTCGAACGCCTGTTTATGCCCCCCATAAAATCATAAGAGATCAAATAATATCTAGTGACAAGAAATTAAAACGTTATAAGTCAAATCTTCCAAAAGAATGCCCTATAACTATGTGAGTATGCAGGAGTAAGGCTCACCCCTGAAGACACATTGTGTACTATATCGTCGTAATGACCGGGAACGGCCCAAAACTCATAGCGTGGAGGATCTTGTAGCTTGTTCAAAGCGGCCTCGAAGATATCAATGCTATAGCCAGTGACCTTTTGTCTCTCGGTATTAGGATCAGTAACACTCACAAAAGCATTAAAACCAAGTTTCTGTGGCACAGCAATCCTGAGCTTCTTCTCATAGCTTACAGGGACCGCCCCTGAGTTTCTTTTCATTAATTCTCTGGCATTTGTTCTCTTGGTATCCGCATTAAGAAAAAATTTAACGTCATGTCCAAGTGCCAAGCCAATCTTCTCATGCCCTATGGGAAAAGGGAACTTCATAGTTCATAGCACAGCAATAAAATAATCTTCACACTAATGACTAAAACATGCTAATTATTTTTAAGATGATCACAATGTGGCATTGCACTTATTGACATAATGGAAGGAAGGTTACATGATTGCTAAGCAACACTGCTACAAGTACATTCTCTGCAGGGAGAAGTAGACACGGAAAATTAAAACAAATTCCTCTGTACTATTTATATTACTATATAATGCAGCAGTTTTTAAGTTGTTTATGCCCCTTATATTTTCCAAAAAGAACCTTCTAGATCTCTAAATTAGAACAATACCCCAACATGACCCACATATAAATTTGTATTTAGTCAATTTCCACTATTTTTTGCGAATTTCTGCTCTGACCTCACATATAAGTAATCAAACAAGTAACATATGGCACCTATCAAATGGGACCCATTGACCAGCCTCACACAGTCCCTCTCTCTCTTCCCCTTTCCTTACATGTGACATACCTCTCTCTCTTTTCCTCAGATTGTGGATATCATGAGGATACGTGCACGATATTAAGATGATGTTACAATTGGCAATGACACTTTTGGTTTGCTATTTCTTGTGTTTTCGGTAAATGTTCAAAAGTTGTCAGGTTCATGCGGTCTGACCGGCGCTGGGAGCGGTCAGACCGGACAGGGCGGTCAAACCGGACATTGAATGGCGGTCTGACCGGTTTTGTTCTGATTGGTGATTCGTTTGGAGAATTGATTTTGGGATAGGTCATATCCATATTTATCTTTGCATATGTGTTGCATATTGCATGTTTTCACTGACGTGGGTCAAGTTGTGAAGAACTTGTTCCTGAAGACGATTTCTCTGTCTATTGCTGTGCAGGTGTCTTGAAGGTCAATGACGGTCAACGGCGAGAGGATCGGGACTAAGCTTGGAGAGCTGAGGTCCAGAACGATCATGGATGCCGGGTGAGGTCAAGTGGCTCAAGCGTGGCGCAGAATGGACGAGGATGACCGAACGGGCAGTTCGGTGCAACGGGTTGATCAAGCGGCGCGGGGGTCGGTGCAAGTGCCTTGGTGGTTCCGGTGGAATCCGGACGGGAGAGACTTGCCGACATGATGAGAGCCGTTGATCAACCTACACGTATGAGCAGCGATTGCTTCGATGCACTGGACTCGGTCCATGGAGAAGGATCGAGAAGGGGTATTTTGGTAATTTTACCAAATACCGGCTTTGTGACGTTTGGCTAAACCACGGCGCGGGACGGCGTAAGATGAAGTGGTTTAGGTCAAGATATGATGGTTTCGGCGCTTTAAAATACGTGCGTAAGTGTCCCGTTTGTGTTAGGCCTTAACGGGAGCCTATTAGAGAAACTCTTCTAGAAGCTAGGACTTTAGTATAAATAGGAGGGGTGCTGCCACACAGCCCCCAAGCACTTCATTTGTAAACCCTAGTTTGGTTTTAGGGATTTAGAGAGAAAGAGAGAGGCTTATGATTCTAGGGGAGATGAGTTGATTGTGTGCTCATGGATTAAGCTCTTGTCCTCCTTGAGGGAGTGGCTGTAACCAGCAACAATCAAGAATCAATCAATGGATGATTTCTCAAAGATGTGTCTCTTTGTGTTCTTCCTTCTTGTTTTGTGGTTTTGAGCCCATCTTTGATTCTTTGGTTTTTGGTTGATCTCTTCGCCTCTTCTACCTTGCTGTGATGTGTGGGAATACATCTAGAATCACCTAGACCATCAATCGCCCACGAGCAAGTCTTTAGATCAAGTTTTCGTTTTTGCTCGGTTTTGAACCTTCCTTCGGTAAAACTGAAAAAGCTCTAAACTTTGACGTGGATCTACTCAATCGTTGCTTGGAATAGGTTCCTAATATCCTTAGGAAGGTGTGTTCCAAATTTGGTCAAGTTTGGCCGTGTAGATCAAAAGTTAGATCAATTTTTATTTTTGAAATAGTGCTGAAATTTGCGTTCTGTGCTGAATTTACTATTCACCGGCTCGACCGCCTCCGTAGCCGGCCTAACCGCCTGCACGTCCGATCACATCAGAGCCGGTCCGACCGCTCCTGCTCACCAAAGACTGCTTCATCGATCAAAAATTGTGTTTCTGATTGTTTCTTCTGGGGGTTTGAAGGAAATTCAACACAAGTCTTCCACTGTGTTTATCTATTGATCTTCATAGCTCTCATAACTATTGGAGTGAAATTTATGTTGAATCTAATCTTAAAAGAAAATTTGGTTAAGCTCCTATTCACCCCCCTCTAGTCGCCTTTCCGGTCCTACACAGATTAACGTGGGAATTTCTTGCATTTGAAAGTTTAACGTGATTGACTTCTTTTTCTTCACTTTATATATATATATATATATATATATATATATATATATATATATATATATATATATATATATATATATATATATATATATATATATATATATATATATATAGAAGATGGCGAGGACCGTGACTTCATGAGGTCACTGATGAAATCAACGCAAGTAGAAAAAGGGAAAAACCATCTAAAAAGGGGAAAAAAGGAAAAGAAACCATTGCCGCACTTGCCTTCTACGTACAAATCATTTTGGTTTGTTAACATCACGAGTAATTTTACCATTTAAATTTGTATTTAGTCAATTTCCACTATTTCTTGCGAATGTCTGTTCTGACGTCAGGTATAATTAATCAAACAAGCAACATATGGCACCTAACAAATGGGACCCATTGACCAGCCTCATACAGTCACACACTCTCTCTCTCTCTCTCTCTTTCCCTTTCCTTACATGTGACATACCTCTGTCTTCACCACAGAGTCGCCATTAGTAGTAATACATAACGATATCCCCAAATGGTTTCCAGGTGTTAGCTAGGTGTTGTGGGGAGATTTTTGTGTGGGTGATTAGATGAGAAATTCGTTAGAAATTGACAAAATGGCTGGAGGAGATAATTAAGTGGCAAAACGATTTGTAGGTGTGTAAGTGACAAATGTAATTACTTTTGTCCGTTTAGTAGACTAAGACAAACAACAATGGCACGATGACTAATGGTGGCGATGGTAGGCTCATCCCCTTCAACGACGAGCAGTGGGCGTGGCAATAACATTGCCAACTAGCGAGCTTTGCCAGAGGAAATATTTGTGGGAGAGGATAGGTCGAGGAAAGAGAGGGGGGAGAGAGAAGGATGGAGAGGGCGGAGGACTTGCCATGTCACTGGGAAATGTAATGATGGTATGAATTGGATTTTAAATGAACCACTTAACTTCGTTAAAAATATTGACCACTTAAACAAGTTCCGGTGGGATACAGTTGAAGCACTTGTACAAATTTAGATACATGTGTCCAATTTACTCTATTTAAAATCACTCCAAATAAATTTGACAATTGACGTAACAGAACTTAACTGTAGTTGAATTCACTTAAAATAGCTGATGAAATGAATAAAGGAAACACTATGAGAACGTACCCCACGATTGGACGGCGACTGGAGGCGTCCTCACCTGAGGTACGCACCGTAAAAGTTTCTTCAGTGTACCAGCATGTGATGCCGTGGTAGCATCTCCGCGTGAGTGGCTGAGCAGGTTCGCCGGGACGTCGACTCGCACCGGCGCCGGCGCCGGCGCCATTGCCGCTGCCGCCGCAGATGCATCCCAAAACGCGGGCAGTATGAGCAAAGCGACGGTGAACCGGCAGCGCCTCAGCCACTCCATTTTCGCCTCGAGTTCAAGTCATGATGCATTACATATATAGTATACATGAGCTGAATTAGCACGCGAGATATATACCTGATGACACAGTCCACACTTTCCTTGCCTGGAAATTTAATGGCCGTGCAACCGAGTCAGAACGCCATTTTCTGCATAGTTTCGTGAGGCACAAGACTTCCAGCTTAATTAATTACTAGAACGCACCTTGCCAGAGACTGTCCCTTTCCGAAATCACTGTCACAGAAGAAACCGCAGGCATGCATCATGCATGGCATTACCTTCACAAGGTCTCAATCATTTTACTTTGAACTTGGAAGATTAACAGAACGGTTCATACATGTGAGAAGTCAGTGGTCAGTCGGATTACCAGAACGGTTTGTTAGATTATTTAGCACTTTAGTGATTACATAATTCCGTAAATAAACCATAACTACAGAAATAGCATTAGTACTAAACATGTCCAGAAGATAAACTAGTACGATAAGCAATATGAACAACAGAATATATATATATATATATATATATATTCATGCTGATAATTAGAAGTAAGTTCAGAGTATTAGATGTTACCGATGCGATGCGAAGGGTGTCGCAGCGACGAAGAAGAGGATGTTGCCGATGAGGAAGATGGCGATGTAGACGATGCAGGGAACGACGAGCAGTCGCGGAATCGCTTCCCAAAAACCTTATTCACCCTCTCCCGTACAGGATCACAAGGACGACGTTTCCCGAGACCTGCTCTCCCCACCACTGGTGCATGCTGACCGCAGGGACGGAGTAGCTTGTAGCAGCGCAGCGCTCGAGAACAGTTCTTTCTTGCACGGATATGTTTCACAAAATGTGTGAGAGAAAAGACAGGCAACATCTTCAGATTAAAAAGACCACAGAAAGAAAACACTCACAGATTAGGAAACCGCCATCAGATTAAGGCGCATTAATCGCAATTAATTTGCCGTGTAATCATAGTATTTCCGTTTCGTAATCAGGCTCATTAATCACAATTAATTCGCCGCGTAATCATAGCGTTTCCGTTTCGTAATCAGGCAAAATAAAATTGGCCCGGCTTGGCGAGGCAAGCGCGTGTGGTTCTTTCTCTTGCTTTACCAAGGTTAGACATACTTCACTTTATAAGATGGTATCTCTCAACCTTGGCTAGTAATATAGGACTAAAGTATCCCATATGGCACCATACATGAATTGGTTTTGGAATTTTTTTTAGAAATTATTGATAAAGGATGGACTAAAGCACTTAATTCCAACACGGTTCATACATCTGAAAAGTCAGTGGCCAGTCAGATAACAGAACGGTTCATACGTACGAGAAGTCAGTGGTCAGTCGGTCAGTCTTCTCTGCAGCTCTTCTTGATAACCAAATCTTTCAGAGCTGCACCTGCATGACTTACGAGCATGGATTAAAAAACGGCGGCAACCGGCCGGTCACCTCCTGTAAAATTTGAAAACCCGTTTTTTCCCTTGCTCACGGGGCACTAGTGCACTACAGTCTACAAGCCTTGAGCATTACATGCATGCATGAGAGTTGCATAAGACTAGCTCCAAAATGCCGAGAAATATCTCCGGCTAGTTTCTACGACTGCGACCCATTGCCTGCTACGACATACATGCACTTGCAGATACATGGTGTGGTGCGCAATTGCGCAGAAGCTTAATGTGGGGCTGACGATTCCTTCCCTTCCAAAATTTCAGGGTTCTACAGTACTATCACATGTCTGCTTGTTCAACGTTCAGGTCTACAGACTTGAAAGTCATCTGGTCTATCTTCGTTGTTCAAGTCACTGAGCGGCTAGAGATTTGAGTTCTAGAAACGAGAACGACAAGCTCCCGGTAACATCCCAAATTTAGTTGTCTTTTGAAAATTATTTGAAATTAATTATTTCAAATATTTGGATTTTCTTTGGAG
The DNA here is from genome assembly GCA_036346255.1 of Ampelocalamus luodianensis. Taxonomy (NCBI): domain Eukaryota; kingdom Viridiplantae; phylum Streptophyta; class Magnoliopsida; order Poales; family Poaceae; genus Ampelocalamus; species Ampelocalamus luodianensis. The sequence continues at coordinate 6,891,297 of CM070628.1, forward strand.
TTCTTCACATATTAAAGTCTAAATTCAAATCCCATCTCAAATCTAAATTCAAATCTCTCTCTTCAAATCAAACCTCGGCCGAATTTGAATTCAAATTCTTATTTGAATTTATCTCTCAATTCCCTGGGCCGAAGCCCATCTCCTTCTTTCTTTTCTAGGCCGCAGCCAGCCTGGACTCCCAGCTGGCCCAACCCATCTATCTCCCTCTCTCTACTTGGCTCTGCTTCTGCCTCTGTCTCGCTCTACTTGCGCGGTTGCGCCCGTGCCTGTTGTAACAGCCCTAAATTTGAATTTCCTGTTTGTTGGTACTTGAAAAGAATTTAGCTTGAATTTTGAACTTTTCTTGTTTTCTTAAATACCAAAAAGCTTTTCTTAAAAGGTTGCATGAACAAACAATTTTCAAGAAGAACTAAAAGCTGATAAAATAGTGGGGTTACCTTTATTAAAAACTACATAAAGTCAGGAGCCTCCCTAAAAATTTTCATAATTTTTTGAGCTTGTTGCTATATTTTGAAATTCCTAAAACATTAAGTACTTTTCAGAAAATTCAAAACCTAATTCAATTTCTCGACCATTCTCTTGGGCCGAAAGCCTGCCTCTGCCCACTTCCTTTCACCCACGCCCAAAGCCACCACGGCCCACACAGTCCGCCTCACTCCCCCGCCTCCCCTCGCTGACATCATGGGTCCGCTTACGCTTCCTTCTTCCACTCACTCGCCCTCGCCATTAGCGCATCATGCCCCGCCACTTGACCCGCCGGTTACAACAGCCACCCCCGGTTTTCCTCGCCCAACATGGTCGTCACCTTTGCCTCATCATCACCCTCCTAACACAACAGTGGCGAACCACCCCACTGTCGTCACCTTTTTTACCACACGGGCGATGAACAGAGAAGCGCCCATTTTCTCGCCACACTCGCCAAATTCTCGCCTCTCGCCTCATGTGATTCTCATCATTATATAAGTGTCATATCCTCATTTTTAATAAATAGTAATCATATGCATTTCATGAGCATACCTGTCATTTTGGAGCATGTGCATAAATTGTACAATTTAAAACCTCAAATTCAAATCGAATTTTAAAACTTGAAATGGAACTCCCAAAAGAAAATTGAAGATAATGCTTGTAAAAATCTCTGATAAATAATTTATTCAAATACTAGAACAATTATCATGAATTATTATAATTATTATTAATTTTTTATAGCTCATAATGATATAGAGAAAAATCTATGTTCAATTAATAAACATCATCTAAAAATGAATTTAAAATCAGCAATTAAATCATGAACAGTATATTTATAAAATTTATATGAGTTTCTAATCATCTCAGTAGTATTTATGAAAAATTTCATATTTTTATAAATTTATTTTCTATTTTTAGTTCCCTAGTCAAACCAAAATTATTTGAATTCTTCTCAGTCAACTAGTCGGACCGGTCCGAACCACCTTGCACTGTAGCGACCGTGCCGCTTGACTTGGCTAGACCCTACCTGCATCACTTCGGACCAATCGAGTGAGCTATAGGACTTGGTCCAGCCCAACCCATTTGCTCGCCACACCAAATAAACCGCAACGTTTCGCCGCTGACAGCCCGGACCCACTCGTCATCCTCATCTCTTCATCGTCTTCTCCGCGCAGTGCCAGCACCGGCGCACTGCACAAGCTGAGAGTGAGGTGGCATTGCATCCACGTTTTTTGGTGCATGCATCGCCACTTGGATTCACCGTTGATGACGTTGCCTACTCTATTGTTGCCACGGGTGGTCATCGTCGTTTTCTCTGTCGAATAATGTCGAATAATGCCATCAAAACTTCCTTGTTCACTCTCGGCCGAGTAGACAAAACCACTCATTCTCCTTCGTCTCTCAGGTGTATCCTCTCATTTTTGTGCCCTTGTTCTTCTATATTCATGCCATGTTCATAATGCTAACTTGAGACCTTGGACTTGTCTGTAGCTCGGGGAACCCCGAGGTGCCTTTTTAGTTGTCCGGGGCATGCACCGAGTGCCATTCCCACGTCAACTCCTAGTTCAGTGAGTTTTTTCTAGTTCTCTACTTGTCACATTATGTGCTAGGCTCTAAGGAGTAAAACCCCTCACTTAATTGCACCATTTGTCACACAGGATTGTCGGATTTCGAAATTCCTCATTTCTCGGTCGAAGTCAACTCCTTCGTCTCCATCTCCGGTCGGGTGGGCTATGCTTCAATTCCTTTCAGTATTACCTTCTAATGGGTCATTGTAACCTTTTTCGACCTTCCATTTCTTGATTCCTCACTCAGGTTATCATGTCAACTTGGAGCTTATCTTGTCGCCGTTCGGCCACACATCGTCGGAGCTCTCTCGCGTTCTCTTGGTCTGTAACATCCCGATTTTCAGAATCAGAATGTTAATATTTAATTTGGCAATATATTAAATTTTTGGCTAAGTTCTAAAATTTTTCTAGTGTTAATCAAAATGCGGCTGTAAAAAAAATTAATTAAAGTTAAATTGTATTATTTCTTGTTTTCACATACGTTTCAAAAATCATGATGCATGCATTAGTATCGTCGTTTTATTTTCTGACTCGACCGACCGCAGGCTAAATGCCTGCGATCCTAAAACTCAAAACCAAGCCATGCATGTCATACCACCACATTCATCATCGCACGACCAACCTATTTCTGTAATCCATTTTCGCATGCATGGCAGTTTGAGCAAATTCACAAACAAACGAAAAGCCTGCATGCTGATTCTTTGCCCCAACTTCTCTCTTCGCAATCACAACCAAAAATCAAGAATCCAACAATGCATGTTATACCGTTACGATCGTGGTATCGAGAGCTTTCCATTTTGGCGGTTAGTTCACACATGCAAGGTCGTTGGAGCGAGTCGGAGAAAAGAGGAAGAACTGTACTGCTATTCTTCTTCCGAGTGAACAGGAACTTCAAAGATTTTTAGAGAGCATCACACTCTAGATAAATTCCTGAAAATTTTACCTAAGCATCAACATTATGTCAGGAACCTTCCATAAAAATTTCGTGATTTTTGGAGTTAGGCACCTATGTTTAAAAATTATCGAACTCCGCGCTGCCATTTATTTTTCCCAAAACCGAACACTGTTCATTCCGAAATTTTTTCTCCTAGCCGAATCAACCACAACCACTCACCCACACTCTCCAATCCAAGTTTATTTTATATCTCACTGCCATCCCCTGCCACCTTTCCCATTCTTTACACAGCCATTTCTACCCCCCATTACTCAATACTTTAACCAACCATTCAACCACCCATTCTACCCAGCCATCTTTCTTCTCCACGCCATATTCTTCTCCCCAACAGAGAACAGCCATTTCTCTTTCTTGAGCTCAAGCCAAACCACCTTCTCTCCTCCCAAACACCACCAAGAACCATGAAAGCTTCAATGCATGTCATACCACTGTGATCCCCTTCACCTAGTCAGTCCATTCATCCAAGAGTTTTTCGCATGCATGATCTTTTGGGCATTCTTGAGATGAGGGAAGGGAGCTGCTCGTGCAAGGCGGTGGGGTGGAGCGAGGAGCGACCAGGCGCTGGTGGCCAAGATCGGGCGCACGGCCTGGGCAAGTGCAGCAACTCGACGAGGTTTGGTGGCTCCATGTCTGTGCATGCAACGCAACAGCACGGCTAGGAGACAAGAAGGTGGCAAGGGAGCTGCGACAGCTAGGGGAGCAGCAAGCAAGAGCACAAGCAGGCAGCATGGCGTGGAGCTGGAGCAAGGGAGCCGGCGACGGCGACCCGGCAGCGGCAGCGGCAGCCCCTTGGCCAGCAGTAGCATGTAGCCCTTCCCCAGCACTTCAACAATGAGCCCAAGGAATTGAGGACCTGCATGTTTGTGAAGGGCACCAGGACCTATTTCGGATCCACTAGCAACAACAAGGATTCAATTGATGAGCTGCCTAATTGTGACACGGTTGAGAATGGTGACCTGGAGCTACAGCATGGAGGCGGCAAGGAGGCCGGGAGTAGCAGCGGCGAGGCACACGGAGCAGGCGGCAGCCCATGGCGGCGAGGGAGGAGCCGAGGACGCGAGGCTTGGCGGCATGGCCAGCGGCGCGAAGACGACGGTGTGGAGGAGTCGACCGAGCGCGTTGTGGCGCCGGCGGTGCTGTCCAGCCGCAGCGGCTTGGCTCGTTGTGGCACGGCACCGAGATGGTGGAGCCGACGAGGCGGCGGCGGTGCATGCAGTCGAGCCATGCATGCACGCGACGGCGATCAAGGTGATGGCGCCGATGCGGAGCGGGACATGGACGAGGCGGACGCGGGCGAGCTCAGCGACGACTACGGTCGACACGGACGCGGATGCACACGATATCGGCGACGACTACGGCGGATGCAAACGAATGCCGAGAAGACGATGTCCGGCGATATTTCGCATGCCTAGTGCCGCGGTAAAAATCTTTAGTGTCAAATCGCGTTTACGATATTTACTTGTGCAGGTTGCATATTAGTCATGAGCATGGCATCTTTTCATGCATGTTTAATTGTAACAATTGTTTGATAGCTTAGACTGGTGCGACTCTCTAGTTAAGTTTTATTTATGCGTTGGCATGATCATGTATTGATATTTTGGTGAATGCGGATAATTAGATTATTGTGGCGAAATGCGTGCATTATTGATCGGTAGATGCTATATTAAATATATAAGTTGCTTATTTGATCGGACGATATTATTGTGAAGTCATATGGACGCTAGTGGTGATCTTTGGATGATGAACTAATTGGAGGTTTTTCCTCACATTGGATTAGTAATTTTAGGAGTTAGAACGTATGAGGATTTATTACTTGATGGATAGCTTATGTGAGGATATTTAATGAGATATGGAGGTTGAATCGGATGATTTATATAATCATGATTAGATTGATCGGTTATCTTAACTAATAGTTATGTGAGTCGTAGATGATAGAACTTGGAGAAGGTAGCAATGGATTATTTGGTGGTGGTTAAGTATTTAGATTTGCTATGTAATTAGTAGATAACTCATATGTGCCGAGTCAATGGAATTGTGCCCTATTGGACTAGTAGATAAATGATTATTAGTCGATCGTAGAGGCACATATGTGATTGGATTGGTAGATGTTGTACACGACTAGTTCAGGGGTATGGATATGAGTTGATCTATTAGTGAGCTATAAAATGTCGGACGTGCAATTAAATTGTAAAGCTCTTTAGGTGTCGGTTGGTCAAATAAACATCAATCGGTGGAAATTTTGGTATACGCGAGGGTGATTTGCCGAGGAGAGACTAGTAGAGCTAGATAGTTAGTATTAGCTTAAATAGTATATCGGAGAACGATTGATGGATTTAATCATGGTCATATGCCCATGAGTCGGTGGATTTCGTGTAATTATCGGATGGGTTGTTTATTTGGAAGATCGTGAGTTCGGGCATCACTCGATGGATTAACTACCTTGATAATGTCTTAGTGGAGGTTAGTACGAGATTTAGATCAAGACATAAGAATATAATTGGAAAGTGTTATGCATGTGGTTGGTTTCGACGCCAGAGAATTGGTTAAGTATATGCTTACGAGAAAGTTAGATTGTTGGTAGATGTTTCCCTTTAGGAAATAAATTGAAAAGAAAATAAAATACATAGACCCCACTTGTCATGGCAGAGGCTAGGTCATCCTACCTATAAAAATTATTTAATGCAGTAGCAAAATCAGAAAAGAATTATTTTTTTTACACGAAAAAGTCTTTTAAATTCAATAATTCATAACTAATTCATATGAACTCCAAATGGGGTGATTCAATTTTTATTGATCTTAAATTTTAATTAACTTTCATACCATGTAAAGCTTATCCCTACCACTGTTCTACAAAATCTTCGCAAAACAATTAAATTCGGATGAACAGTAACAGGACATTGATTTTCAACATTTTCCAAAAATCTGATTTTCAAACTACTATAACTCTCTCATATAAACTCCAAATGGAATAATTTTTGTACCTAAATTCATTTAAAATCATAATATAGCTACTGTATAAATTTCATGCATTTTGGAGCAATTTGAGTTTTTGGCTATTTCTCGGTGTTTATTCGATATCGTCTTTCTTTATATTCCGAGTTGCCGGAAGTATGAGAGTAAGTAACCGAGAGTGACCAAGTGAACTTCCAGCAAGGCAAGCATCCTTTGAACTTTCTTTTGCATCATATTTGATCCCAATTTTGCTAGGGTAGATGCAATGATAATTGCTTGCATGATAGCCTTATATTGTCGCTATTTTTGTTATGAATGGTTAGACACATCCTATTATCTTGTCATTGAGGCTATCCATGAATTATTCCATTACTGAAATGCTATGGTAGGATGAGTGAAGTAATGTTGTTCGAGTTTGCTTAGTCGTGCAAGTCTAGAACCGGTAGTTTGATTGTCGTGAATAACCCGACAATTATGGGACAAACACAACTCTCTTGATATACTTTTGTTTCAGATTTTCGTATCTGTTTTATAAGTGAAATTTTGTCATTTTTAAATGAGCTTTTGGTCTGGACAAGTGTTAGTTAGTGATGGTGCCTTCGTGCACGAGATTTGGCTATGTGGTTTGGCTTGTCTGGACAATTAAGGATCGAACTTTGGGTTGTTGCGATTCAAGCAAAACTCGTACTATCACACGCGGTATATGGGTGCCGTATTGTTAAGTAGGGGGAAGGTTTTATTGTGTTGAGTCCCACGGTGGTGATATTGTAAGGGCATGGGACCGTGAAATCCGTGTTCCTTTTGGGCCGATAGGATGGGGCGTTAACGTCTTGTGTTTCCTAGGATATATAGGATGGAGCGTTAACGTCTTGTGTTTCCTAGGAGCTATGGGTTGAGGGACTTAGCTCAATGGGATCTTCTTGCTAAAAGCGATCAGTATCTCGATTTACCGGCCAAAGATACCATAGGAAGTATGCTATATTCGGATGCATCCGGAGGCTTACGGGCTAATCAAGTCGTGTGGGTAAGTAGTACACCCTGCGGGTATAATCTATTCGAATAGCCGTGTCCACGGTTATGGACAACCGCTTGAAATTTGTGGCTGCTTATTGTTAGACTTTTAATTAAAATTGTGGTTGAACTTGGTAATCGTCATGGACGGGATGTTCATGTGTTTAGTGCATCAAAGTGGGCTGCCACTTTGGTCCTTGTATGATTAAATTGTTTATTACGGAAATGCTTTACCATATGCTTTACTTCTACTTCAAATCTGATTTTAAAATGGGCACATGAAAAACTAGTATGTGTAGGATGTTAATTGTTGCGTCTCTTTCGCAAAACTAAACCAGTATGAGCCATCCTTTGAATGACCCTTATGCATAACTATTTTTATTTGTGTAAGACTTGCGAGTACACTTGTACTCAGCCAGATGTTTGCTGGCCTTTTCAGGTGAGGAGGATTATGAGTATGACGATCTCGTTAGTGTTGACTTGGGTGACACTAATGAGTAGTGTGCTATCATTTAATCCCCAGTCGGTTGCCGATGGGTGATGGGCATACCACTGCTGGTCTTTTGCTTTATCTATTTACTTCCGCTGCTACTTGATACTTTACTTGAATTTGGCCGGTCGGCCGTTTGTAATAAGCTGTAGACCTTAACTATTATGCAGTATGTCTTTTAATCTCTTGTTGTATGCGTTGTATGGATGTAATCAACGTTGGATGAGGGTATGAGTATATTGGTCGTTGATCTTGGGAGCCAATATAAGTCATACTCGTTGTTGATGAATTCCCATTTTACTCACTAAGTGTAGTGCTTCGGATCGAAAGAGAATCAACAATCATGTAGCGCTCGCAAAGGAGCAGCGCGCATGATCGTTGAGGCTCTAGTATTCGGCTAAGCCTCTCACTTGGATAGAGTTAAATTGGAATTCATTTACCGGAGACCCGTGATTATATCCCTAAGACCTTGTCTAATCTCGGTCTTATGGAGATAATTACCGGGGTCCCCACATGGTCGTTCTCTTAGCTCAGGTAGCTTCTCCATACTCTTTAGATGCCTAAGCATGCTTGTAGCATCTTAATGCATCATCGGTTCGACGTTTTCGTTTGGGCCGTAGTTGCACTGCCGCCTCCTTTTGTCGCACCGCCGTTAGAGTTCACCGGCAGCCAAACTCCGGCCACCACTAGGACTGCATTGCTATTGGGAATCCATTTTTGGTCTTAGTTCGCGCAACCGTGCCTCACCGCGCCAGCGAGCTGCCGGGCAAGCGTGCAGGAGCAACGTGCTCTGTTGTCAGTTTTTCCGACAGGTACTATAGCACAATCATTATAACTAAAACATTGATGATTAGCATTAATGATGCGATCTGTGTAGGATTAGCTTTTAAGTGTCGATAGTTTGTCGTAATGTCCCTCTGACTTGTGGGCCCTATGGCCTGTTAAGTGTGTGAGCAAAGTGGTGTAATACGTGTTCCACTGCAGAAAGCGTATTTAGTATACGTTTGAACCGAAAGTGCGTTGATTAGTCCGAAAACATATTTAATAAATACGTCTCCGACGTCGATTGACTGGGGTGCTGGGTTGGCGCTGACTGAGTCAACCATGACCTGGGGTCCCGCTTGTAAATGACCGCGGCTAGCTCCGGTTGGGTGTAAAAATGTAATATCCGATTACTCGATATCGAATGCTGTAAAGATTAGAGAGGAATTAAGTTAAAATTCAGAATTTTAGGAGAGGTATGGGCCGCCAACCCATATTCGAGAATAGGGGAGCCGGCCATAGTGGTCCAAGGCCCATGAGTGGGCTGGCAGCCCATTAGAAGGCAAGGGAGGGGAGGGGACCAAACCCTAGCCTCCAAATGCTACAGTAGCCGCCGTGCTACAGTAGCCTCGTGCTACAGTACCTCCGCCGGCTGCTGCTCCTCTCCTCATCGCCATCTTCCCTGCTGCTTATGGCCGGCCGTGGGAAGAAGAAGAAGAGGAAGGAAGAGAGAGTTGAAGGAGTACTTCTTCGTGGGATTTTATCAGCGATCTCAGGTGGTTCTACAAGGGTAATGATGGATTCCCCTCGCTGTTTAGGTTGTTTTAGATGCGAATTCGAATAGGTTGATTGGATCGAATTGCTACTGCCAGAAATTCAATTCTGTCTAGTTTAGTGTGCGGCTGTTTTCACGATCTTAGAAGCCGACTCAGAGTATCCCATATCCTAGAGTTATGTGGGGTTCATTCTTAGCTTTCATTGGACGCAAAGATAACTCAATTCTGAGTTACGGTTTAAAAGTTATGATGAATTCTTTGCTGCTGTCCCGGAAGTCTGACGAGAATTAATAGTCATTGTATTTGTTAAATTATGACCTAGTTAGAGAATGATTCAGAAGTTTTTCCCATAACGACTATTGTATATAATCTCATTAGCTTTCAGGATTGATAAAGAACACCCTATTTGGATTTGTAAAACAAAAGTTATGCACGTTTCAAGTTGACTGTCCACAAAGCATGTCAGGTTCTGTCATTAGTTTTGACCCGTGTGCCACTTTTTGTTTTAAGGGAAAAATTTGGGGGTTATGCCAACTAGGATTTTCAATATGGTGTTCTTAGCTTTCCATAAAAATAAGAATTTTGGGTTTTGGTTAGTCCAATCGAAAGTTATGAATATTTCTTTACCGACGTATAGTTCTGCTAGACAGATTGTGTATTAAACTTTCGCCTGAATGTTATCCTAGGTTTTTGGCCGAATTGGAAGTTTCCGCCAACTAGACTAACATGGAGGTTTTCGATACCTTTTCATAGGATCCGAGATCACTCTGTTTCGAGTTTCAAACCAAAAGTTATGTCACTTTTAATACTGCTATCCATTACGGCTTCCTACTAGAATGTAGTTCAATTTGAGTAAAGTATATAGTCAAACGTTGGATTTTGGGATATGAGTTAGGAGCGTTGCAAGTAGTGTCTTGATGTCGTTGTTCTTATTGAGTAATTTAATAGTGTAGGAGGTGAGAGTTCGAGGTTAGCGGCACCATCTTTGCCTCCTAATGCGTCACAACACGAAATGCAAGTACATTGTTATTCGTATGATTTGTGAATGCTGGATGCTTGATGTTCGTATTGTGTTTCTATATGATACGTGAGAAGATTCAATGTTTATATTCCTTTCATATGTGAAATTCTCATGTTTAGAGATGATGTTGTTCATTATTCATAAGTTCATTATATGCATCCATTTTCATGTTCCATCCACAGGATTGGATTTTAAAGACCCATCAATTCCAGCATGGGCACGTGAGACCCACCATTCCAATGTGGGCATCAACGGGAGTGGATTATAAAGACCCATCAATTCCAGTATGGGCACGTAAGACCCACCATTCCAATATGGGCAGATTCGGACTCCCGTATGAAACGTTCTTTATACGGGCTTTGGATCCCCGCATTTTGTTAAATGCGGGCCTAAGTGAACACCGACGGGTGTGTCACTAGCTATACCGGTATAAGCAGGAGTGCAATCCATTCATTACATTCAATCCATTCATTCCATTTATTCATATGTTCTTTCAGTACAATGTTCATAGTATGTAATGATATTGTCTTGTTCACAATTATTGTATGATCAGCTATTCTTCGTACTTGCTGAGTCTAGGACTCATTCTTGCCTTTTTTGTTTATTTTAGGTGATCGTTGATGACGGCATTCTTGGGAGGGAGTAGACTAACATATTTTATTCACTTCACCAAATACAAGTTTCAATAATACGATTTGGTTCCTGTCTTTCATTCGTTAAGTGACGAACTGTAACAAGTAGAGTTAGATGTTGGATGATATCTTTCTGTATGTTAAGGTTGATTAAATAACTGCTTGTGATCCTTGACTACTCCTTTAACATAATTATCTCCGTGGATTCATTAGACTTGAATAATTGGAGTTTGTGATCTGTCATTGGATTCAGACTATATTCTTGATTTGTTCTATTATATGTTGATCTCTTTATGTCATTAGATGAGTTATTGTCTAAAATCTTTCGCATTATGGTTGAATGTTAGTTTATTTAGGTGACATCTTGGCTTCTGAATAGCCAAGGTGTTACAAAAAAGGTATTCCATACGTTTTAAAATCCCGAATCGAATTATTTCTGAGTTGAAAAATGATTTAAACTTCTAAATTCATAAGTAATTCATAATAACTCCAAATCGAATGAAATAAATTTTGTTAATTTTCATTTTTCCTGAACTTTAATATGGAATAGTTTTGAACTCTGTCTCTATTACAGAAAATTTGAATAATTAAACTAAATGTTCAATAATAACATTAACCTTGTAAAATTCGTAAAAAAATTCATATGAACTCCAAATGAGATAAAAATTTTATATAAATTCATATAAAATCAAAACCTCACCACTATATTATTTTCATGCATTTTTTAGCATTTTATATTTTCAAATATTTTCTCGGTGTTTATTCGTATCTGTTATTTTTTAGATTCTGAACTGCCTGACACGAGTGATTATATTACTGAGACTCCTGAGATTGAACAAGTGGATTATCAACAAGGCAAGCATCCTCTTGCATCATTTTGATCCTAGTTTTGGTACTTTAGTATTTTGAAATACAATGATAATTGCATGCATGCTATTTTGGTGTATCAGTAATTTGTGAGTCTAGTTAGTTATATCCTAATCATTGAGCCTTACCCTAAATCATTTCATACACTTATGCTTAAGATAGAGGTCATGTGATGGAATATATTGTCTTTATATAAATGCTTAGCCATGCAGGTCATTAGATACGGTAGTCGGTTGACGGGGTTATCTCGTCAACTGTAGGAAACACTGAACAAGTTGTCATTTTACTTTGGTTCAGATCTTGGATCTAATTGTTAAGTGTAAGATTTATAAATTTAACCATGTTTTCGATCTGAACAAGTGGATGCTAGTGAGGGTGCCTTCGTGCACGAGATCAAGTATGTGGTAGTCTTGTCCAGATCACCAAGGACCGAACTTTGTGCCTTCATTAATCCAAGTACCACTCGTACTTCCACACGCGGCTGTATATGGGCACCGCTTGGTTAAGTAAGGGGAAATTTTTTATTGAGTTGGATCACAGGTGGTGTGAGGACACATGTGTTTGATCATGTGTTCGTAGGGCTTCGATTGCAATTTAATATGTGCAAGTGGAGCGCGGTTTTTATTTCTGTCAATTGGATCGGCACTCCCGGCACAACTTGTGTGCCCCGCTTAGCAGGTTCTATCAGAAACTTGTACTAAGCGGGATCAGGTCTCGCATGGGTGATTCAACTCAATAAGATGTTCTTGCTGAAAAATACCGAGTCTTGATTTCCCCAGCCAGCATACCAAAAGAAGTGTGCTATTATCCGGTGGCTTACGAGCTGATCAAGTTGTGTGGGTAAATATGTACACCCCTACAGGGTTAAAACTATTCAAATAGCCATGTCCACGGTTACGGATGATCACTTGGGTTTGAGACAACATTTGTTAAATTTTAAACTAAAATTTGACACGGTTATAACTTGGGATCGGCATGAATGGTTGTTCATGCGTGTTAGATTATCAAAGTGGGCAACCACTTGGACTTGGTTTATTCTACATTTATATGAATGTTACTTGTATTCTTTTGTCCAAAAAATTTGATTACTAAATGGCTTTTGTAAACTAGAATGTGTAGAATAAAACTTGTTTTTATGCTAAACTTAAGCCACTATTACCATCCTTTGGCTAGCCAATAACATGTATATTCTCATATCTTTTGGATAGGCTCTATCATACACTTTCTTTTATTAGTTTGTGTAAGACTTGCGAGTACCTTTTGTACTCAATAAGATTAACCATTTGCTGCAGGTGAGGATGATTATGCTTATGATCCATCCGTTAGCGCCAATTATGGCGACGCTAACGAATGATACTGTTTTTACCTCCACTCAGTTGCCTTCAGGTGTTGGGCACACTTGGTGGTATCTTTTGGTGTTTATATTTGTTTTCGCTCTGTACTTTTGTTTTTAGTTGACCGGTGGTCACTTGTATAAATTTATGTACTAAAAAACTAGTCTTGTAAATTACTCTCAATAATATAAGACTTATGTATGATTGTGTACCATGTTGTTCAGGATATGTGCGCATTAGTCATTGATCTTGGGAGCTAATGCGAGACACATATCCAGGATAATAAAACATCTAATAATAAAACATGATCAAATAGCATAACAGGAATAAACACAAATATGTACAGATAATAATATTAAACTGTGAAATAGTCTGGCTCTTATCATGACGATCTCCATCACCATTCTTCCTATCCTCTGACCACCATGCTTGAAGTCTCCGACCATAATCATCTACTAAGAAATTACTCCTAAGAGTTAGTAATGAATTACATAGGATAATATCAAGCATCACATATCGGCACACAGACCGTTATACAATAATATATAGCTCGATGGCTATCTCACAGCATGACACGCAAGCCATGAAAATCCATTCATGCATCACATACATAATGGACTATACTATTCACATCAATCCCTGCAAAAACGAGTTATGCATAGAATCTAATTCTATCGGGTGACATGAACACATACTACCTATAACGCGTGGTACGATTACCCAGCAGGCAGTCGAGGGCAACGCACTCGGAAAATTTTTCGGTACATGAATCTTATTCACGTAACCGAGCCTTAAAATCATCGGATTAATCATATTAAGCCTATTTCGAACCAATCTGATCATTGCCTTGATACAACCACACACTGCGGAACACTCTGATGGTTAAATTCCGACCGGTAGGAGTATTATGCAATGTGGTCGTGAACAAGTGCAGTAAACCATCTGGTGCTTTTAGCTCATACCTCCTCGCAAGACCCATCTACTATCGCTGAACACTGATCGATCTTATCGACTAGTGCCTAGACCGTTCCATCCATATGAACCAATCTAGGTTACCAGACCCGACTAGTAATAGATCCAATCTACTACTGCCACATATCAAGTATATGCGACCGATCCAGATCAAAAACTACGCAGGATGGCTCTGATACCATTGAAGGGATACAGGTAGGCTACGCTAGCTGGCAATTCAAAAATTGTACCATGTAAACCAGAAAGCCAAGCAAGTAGAAGATCATAGATCGTTACCATTAGACACGCAGCGGAAGTAGAGTTGGAGTAGCCTGATCCAACGTAGAGCGCGTTGATAAAGTGGTCATAGTCGATCGTCCACCGTAGTCGATCGTCCAACGTAGTTGATCATCCTCAGTACCGATTATCTCCTCCAGCAACCAATCGCGATCTTTGCGAAGTCGTGGATCGTCCTTAAGCGCAACAACAACCGCAGTAGCGCCTCTACGGTATCTACACGTCCAAGGAAGGAACACCGTACGCCGGTGTGCTAGCACTAACTCGCACAATTGGGCTTTCGAGAAGATGGTGGCTATGGTTTCAATGGAGCAACTCATGTCAACTCGTATATACCAACAGCCTCATGCATCTCCTTATATAAATCCTATGACAGATCCTATCCAAACACGTTTGTTTCAACCCGTTAAGTATGTGACCCGTTAGGTTCATGCGTAGTCGATCGTGACTCGAAAACCTTTTCCGACCACGAGTCGTTAGCGGTTTTTAACAGGACATAACGATTCCCAAATACACATGAATTATATCGGACGAACCTTAATGCAGTATGATCTATGATCAGGTCCATATCACTAACAACTAGTTCGTATCTCTATACGACTAGTTCATATTTAGTCTCGACCAATTCGTAACTCCTTACGAGCAGGTTTTGACCACTTAGTGATTATGTTCGACCAGTCTACGACCAGCTCGTATCTCTATACGACTAGTCTGTATATGATCGAACGGAACGACTTTCTTGTGTATTCTCTCTTTGCCTCACGATATCTGGTTGAACTCCAGGTGAGATATCATGTCATCCATGGACTGTTCAATACTTTCTCGATCGAGTGTCGGATAACTTCACATGGTCGACTCTTTGACCACTAGGGCCATGCACTTTTTTTATCCGACCACATCGAGGGGCCCTGGCGTCCTCCAGGGTGCGACTGCTCCTGTCCCAACCCCCAAGAGGGCTCCTGCTCCCGTTGTTGTCACCGTTGCCATTCCTGCTTCGTCGCTGCCGTGGCGTGTCTCCCGCCTTGTCGTCGTCATCGTCGTCCTCGGCCAAGCCATGGTGCGGGTGACAGGAGGTGGAGTGGAGAGGCGCTCGCAGCCGGGAGCGCTTGGTGGCGGCTAGAGGGGGAGATGGAGGGGGCAGGAGCTTGGCAGAGATTAGGGAGGATTGGGGAGGC
Source organism: Ampelocalamus luodianensis (assembly GCA_036346255.1). Classification (NCBI taxonomy): domain Eukaryota; kingdom Viridiplantae; phylum Streptophyta; class Magnoliopsida; order Poales; family Poaceae; genus Ampelocalamus; species Ampelocalamus luodianensis. The sequence goes on from CM070628.1 coordinate 6,906,553, forward strand.
AGGGATTGGGGAGGAAGAACCGAAGAAGAGATTGGGAAATTGGGGATCGGGAGTCTGGGCAGGGTAGAGGGGAATGGGGATCGAGAAGCTGGGCAGGGTAGAGGGGAGTTGGGCTGTGACTGTGAGCTCAACTGGATTGGGCTTCTTCCAACTGGGCCGATTTTTTCAGGCCTAATTTGAAATGTTACCGGGGAGGCCCGACAGAACCGATTGGGCCGATTTTCAGCTGAAAATTGACCGCAAAAAAAATCCCTGGCTGCTACTCATTCCAGCTTTCTATTAACATCAAGAGATAAATTGAAAGACCCAGAAAGTTGGAAGTTACTACTCATTTCAGCTTTTTATTAAGCTTAGTAAATTGTTGTAAGATTGGGGAGGTGACAGGAAACACATCAAACTGTAGAACAACAACAATAAGCATGCTCTAGGAGAATTGAAAAAAAAAATTGATGAATACTTTGCTATCATGTACATTAGATTTGGTGTTTATATGCCTTTTAGATAGCACAGCCGAGAAGAGACTAGAGAGCAATCAGCATTGTCATCAACATGGGACATTAATCAAGGGCTTGATGTACTACTTCTAGTACTATATATTCAAACAAACTTCAGAGGTTTACCTCATCAAAGAGGACAATGTTGAACATCTTGTAGCAGAGGACAAGAGAGCAATCAGCCCATGACACTATAATTATGGCATCTTTTGCCCAACAGAAATCAGCACTTTACAATAATTTGGATGAGAGCTTGAAAGGCATTGTCCTAAATTTCACAAGTTTTTTTGGTCAACATGAATGCATATGCCAGATGTATAACATGCGTCTCTTTTGTGATGTAACCATGTGATCCGTAAATTTGATATATGACATGCAGCAGCAAGTTTCTAATATATTTTGCAACCCTCAAATCATTACGGTTTATCAGAATTAAGCCTGGTATTACAATTGCTTGATACAGTTAGCAAAAACACATTTACTGCACTAAGATCGAAGTGGCAAATTGGAAAAACCATGATGATGCAACTAAAAGTCGAAGTCACCTTGATTAGTTGGAGTCACCTTGATCTAGCAGGATCTGTGGTTTAGTTGGAGTCACCTTGATTAGTTGGGCACACACAAAAAAAAATTGTTGGGCACACACAAAAATTAGTTAGAGTTACCTTGTTCTAGCAGGATCTGTGGATTATAGAAGCCGAAGGAGGTAGAGGGAGGATGGCGGCCGACGGAGGTCGAGGGGAGGCGGCGGTGTCGAGGCAGGGGAGGCAGCGTCAGGGCAGGGGAGGTGGCGTCGAGGCAGGGAAGGCTGCATTGGGTGAGGGAAGGCAGCATCGTCATCCGAGGGGAGGCGGTGGCGGAGGGAGGCGACGATGGGCGAGGAGAGGCGACGACGTTGGGGAAGGGGATGAGAGGGGGCGTTAGGCAGGGTTTTTATTTTTGGTCGATTTTCGACCAAAAACCGGTTTTACCAGTTCTATCGGCCCACCCCGGTTAGTTTACAAATCGGGCCTGAAAGTTTCAGCCCATTTTTAAATCAGCCCAGTCCATTTGCTTCGTCGCTCCCTTCGTCTCCCTAGCAGCATGCCAGCATCTTTGCGGCGACTGCTGCTGCTCCAAGCGCACTGAGGGGGCAGGCGAAGAACTCCCCTTTCGTCAATTCCCGTCCACCTCAAATCAATCCCCACAGCCGAAGCTCCCGAGCTCCAGGCTCCAGCTCTGCACGTCCTCAACAGCGCATGGAGGGCAGCGGACACGCAGCGGCGGATATCGGCGGCGGTACGGCATATGGAGGCTCAGCCTCACAACAGCGCACTGAGGCCAGCCGAGAAACAGATGCAGGTGCCGATGGTGGACGCGGCCGAGAAGCATCTGCGATAGGTAATTGTTTTGTTCAGTAGCTCAAATTCTTTGTACTTCTTGAGGTCAATGTTGAGTTCAGTGGATACGCAGGCCTAAAAGTATTGATTGATAGTAGTAGCTCCTTTGAACTGATTTATATGTTCTTATGATCTTGTGTTCATCCAATTATATCAGAAGAAACAAAACTAAAAAAGATGAAAACATATGGAATATTCAAATCATCATTGATCATTGACAGGAACCTGTCAATGGTCAATGATGATTTGAACATTCCATATGTTTTCATCTTTACTAAACCTGTCAATGATCAATGATGATTGGAACATTCCATATGTTTTCATCTTTTGTAGTGTTGTTTCTTCTGCTTCATTATTATGTGATCATCAAACATCCTCTATTTTTTTCGGAATTGCAGAGGGCATTGATTATGTTTGGAGCCATGTGGATCAAATAGGGGTCGGATTCAAGTGCAAATATTGTTTAGCGACTTTTGCAGGAGGAGGTGCAACCCGGCTTAGGCAGCATCTAGCGGGTATATCAGGCAATGTAAAAAGTTGCCAGCAAGTGCAACTGGAGGTTTGTGATGCAATGAAGACGTCTGATCGGGCAGGGAAGCAAAGGAGACAAGCACACACGCAGAAGCTTAGAATCGAAAGAGAGGTTTATAAAGAGATGAATGCACCTTTTGATGTGCCCAGCGATGAAGATTTACAAGAACAGATGGCTATCAATGCGTCATTGAGGGACCTTCATTTTTGGGAGAGTGTGGAGCGTAGTAGTGGGATATATGAGCATGGATGTGGGAGTGGCAGTGGAGGACATGTGAGTGTGACTGGTAGCAATGCTGGTACTAGTGGTAGTAGTAGTAGGATTCATACCTTGTTTCGCAATGCAAGGTCTGCTGGTAGAGCCTTTGATTCTGATATAGCACGTAGCAAATCTCCTCAGCAAACTTGGGTGGACACATTGTTCAGCACGAAGAATAAAACAGGAATTGGGCAAGCTTGGGTGAAGTGGTTTTATGCTAACGACATCCCTGGTGTGAAAGCTGACTACCCATACTTTAAAGGAGCAATAAAGCTAACACAGAATCTTGGCAAAGGGGTGCAGTGGCAAAGGGGTGCAGATTCCTAGAGGCATAGATATCGATGGACCGTACTTGCAAGGCAACTTTGCGAAAATGGAAGGGTATATGGCGAAATTCAAAGAAGATTGGCATGTATACGATGTTACAGTCATGTGCGACTCATGGACTAGGCCTACATCAATGAGCATAATTAACTTTATGATTTATTGCAATGAGCGCATGTTCTTCCACAAGTCTGTTAATGCAACTGGTCATATGCAGAATTCGGAATACTTGTATGACTGGATCAAACAGGTGGTTGTTGATGAGATTGGCCCCAAGTTGGTTGTTCAAATAGTCACAGACAATGGATCTAATTTCAAGAAAGCTTGCGCTCAGCTTGTATTAGAATACCCCACATTATTTGGCAACCATGTGCTACTCACATTGTCAATCTAATGCTAAAGGACATAGGTAATGAGCCAGAGGTTGAGAATATCATTCGGAGTGCCAAGCGAATCTGTAGGTTCTTCTACAACCATGGCAGGCTGCATGCTGAGATGAAGAAGAACATTGGTGGAGAGCTCATTAGACCTAATGCGACAAGGTTTGGAATAATGTTTATCTTCTTGCAAAGTTTCTGGGATAAAAAAGATAAATTCCGACAGTGGATAGTGTCTGAGGCTTGGAGGAATAATGCATGGAGCAGTGATCCTGACTATGAGTATAAAGATTCCTGCTTGACAAGCAGTGCATGGTGGGTGGATGTCAAGTGGGTGCTAGATATAGTGCAATCACTCTACCGTGTATTGCAGTTTGCCGATACACAAAAAAGGCCACAATGTCCGGATTTATGCCATTGATGATGGGTGCTTTGCATGAAATAGAAGCTCATTTGAGCGGTAGGCCAAGAGAGATGAGCAAATTCATGAGCCTTGTGAAGACGAGGGTGAAGTACCTCTACAAGAACACTCTCATGGTTGTAGGTAATGTCTTGAGAAAAAGCAATTTATTTATTAATTATTGTTGTCATGAACTTTATGGTTATTTTACTTGCTCATGCAGCCGGTGTACTCGATCCAGAAGCACACTACAAGTACGGCTATGGGAAAAACCCAATATTTGCGAAAGCACTGAAGAAGGCTATTGAGAAAATTGCCGACTCACCTCAGAGTGAGGTGCAGGCACTTGCACAATTTGATGCTTTCCGCTCTTGTAGAGGCGAATTTGACAGTCGAGGCGCACAACTTGCATAATCACAAATGAGCCCATGTAAGTGCTTATACTTGTCTCTGTCTACTTGTACAATGATAGATATAATATGCCATTGTATGAATGTTTTGTGATGTTTATCGTAGCCGCCTGGTGGTACATGTATGGAGGACATGCGAGAAGGTCTTGCAAAAGTATGCAATGAAGATTGTATCACAGTGCGTGTCCTCAAGCGGGTGTGAGCGTAATTGGAGCACCTTTGTGTCGGTTCACACAAAAGTGAGAAATAGACTAGGTTATGACAAGCTCCACAAGTTGGTTTATGTCCATTACAACTTAAGCTACGCCTCCAAATGCAAGAAGCAGACCGCCCTGAGAAGGAGTTGGATCCTTGTGCAATTATAATGGATAAAGCTCTACATGATCAAGACAACTCAATTATGGATTGGTTGGCAAGATCGATTAAGGAATCCAAGCCTGTTATGGATGAACCCGGTGATCCTCCTACTCCTTCAAGGGTTGTGCTTGAGGATCCTCTAGTGCCTTCAAGGGTTGTGCTTGAAGATCCTTCGATGCCTTCAAGTTCAAGGGTTGTGCCTGGAAAGTCTGGTGAAGCACTCCTCAACAAACCTCTCAATGTTTGGGTATCAAAGAGGAAGCGACTTGATATCACAAGGAAGAAAAAGGCGAAGAAAGGGAAGAAGGACAAAGATGAAGATGAAGATGATGTGGAAAGTGGTGAGGACACTTCGACTCCTTCTGAAAGCCTTAGTTATGTAACACGGTTGACAGCACTTCTGTGAGTGATGATGTTAGTGATGACGACGTAGTTGATCTCATTGGAGGAGATGAGATCACAAAAGCACACACAAAGAAGACAAAGAATCTTTCCAGCCTCTACTAGACTGGCGGTATATGTCCTCCTTTCCAACAATATGCAATACTTTTTGAAATCATGAAATGCACCATTTACTGCTGCAACGTGTAAAAAATGCTTTCTAGGTGAGACAAATTTAATCCATTTCCACAAGCTCTTTCACTTCTTTGCCTCTGGTCATAGTACCTTGCCCAGTCAACATTTCTATAAGTCCAATGACAGGTTAGTTTCCCTACAGTCTACTGCTATAATTTGTTGTATACATTAGTTGCTTGAACTGATTGAAAATTAATTTTTCTCATGACAAGAGGTTGAATGTGCTGGTGGAGGGATTGGATCCCCTTGATCTAATGCCATTTATGTTCCAGTTGGTAAAATCTTTTTGAAGTTTTACTACTTGGAAGATGATATCTGCACTAAGTGATATTTTACCCTTGATTCAATATGTCAATCTTGTTTTTCAGGTTTTTGTTTGCACAAATACTACAATCTATCAATGAATTCTGGAATATGGATTCCTTTGCTGTTCTTGGCTTCAGGGAAGGAGAACAAAGTGAAGATGATGTTATTGTAATCTATGAATACATTTTGAATTCCTTTGATGTTGTTTTGGATGATTATGAAAATCTGTAATCTTTAATCTATGGATGCATTCTGGAGACCTAAGCAAAATCTGCTCCTGCTGATTTTTGACCGAATTCTTGCCGATTTTTTCAATGATTTTTGGCCAAATTTTTTGAAAATTTAAATTTTTGTTTGAAAATTTCGGCCGAAATTGGCCAAAAAAACCGATAATCGGTTGTATCGGCATATCGGACCCTCCCGTTTTTTTTTACCGAGCAGTCAAACCCTGGCGTTAGGTGCGGGAGCCGAAGGGAAGGGGAAAAGAATGGGTGGAGAGGAGGAAGGAAGAGGGGAAAAAAAGGATTTGAACTTATATACGAATGACATTTTGTGTGTAATTTCAGCAAAATTTAGTGGTAAAGGGTTATTCCATTCCGCAAAAACAAAACAAAAAAACACTTCTCACACGGCTTTTAACTTATAGGCTTAAAGTGGCTTAAGATTTTCATAAGCCAGTTAAAAAGTCATCTCTTTGTTTAGGTTTTGACTTTTTACTTTTAAGCCAAACAAAAAGCCTAAACAAACAAAGTTTTACACCTACCCACGTGTCATAGGTTCTGATCCCGAAAATCATAATAGAAAATCCGCATAAATAACTCACCTATCTTGTGGTTGGTGAGAATCAATCTAGTCATCAGCCGGAGAAATAACACTACTACTAGGCTACGCCTAGCCTATGGTTGGTAGGTTGAGGTCATGTTGGAAATACATTAATTTCATAGAAAATAACTGGAAGAATATGACAATATATGGGTTCTGCGAGATTCAATGGTCAACCAAGAAAAGATAACTCGGTTTCAGTATATTTTTTTAAAAAAAAAACAAGTGGATTACTAGCTTTTTTTCGTACCTTCAACAGGTAATCTGGTCTGACAATATGTATTTTAACTGTACCTATTCTTTTCCTCAATAACTTGAGCAAAGCTCTCAAAACCGTCCAGGAATAACACCAATCAAACACCATCCATCATTCATATGTGCTACAGAAATAATCGTCACCCAATTTGGAGTGTTAGCACAAGCAAGAGGAGAAGCGCGAGCAACATCTCTCCGCACTACACTGTCCCTGTCCTGACATTACTAGAGCAAAGCAGGTGACACAACCATGGTAACTGGTATTCGGACTTGGCTTAAGTCATCTAGCTAATGAAGCATTTCTGAATTTGGCAGAGACGAACGGTCATGTTTGATCTTAACGGAATAATATGCAATCACATCGAACAGACGTAAAGCTCGAGGCTGACAATCCTCTAATCTCCAAATTTTTGCAGTGGGATGGAGTTGACTTTCTTTCCTTAAATTACCTTACACTGCTTCCTTGTTCCTATCAAATGCACCATCTGCAGAATACAATGCAGCTTTGTTGCAGAATTGCACAGAAAGCAATCTGTAGAGTTGTTAACATTCTAGCCAGTGTTCCTCCCAGCCTGGAGAGGCTCAACAGGAAGAGGATTGCCATTAGTGTTCGTCTCAATATGGAGAGACTCAGCATGCAGGGGATTGCCATCAGTGTTTGTCTCAGGATTACCGTCGTTGGCTATGACAACGTTCGCACCACTCCCTTGGACACCTTCGGTACATTTGGCGTGAATCAACCTGCCAACGCTTATCAATAGCATAGCAAAAGAAACAGATCCGGTGATGATGAAAAGACCAGAGAAACTCCGCAAACTAAGAGGCCAGGAGTCGTCGTTGGGATTACTATAACCCAAGGTTTGAGTCAGCGCCCCAAACCATTTTCTTCAATCTCCAGACCTTCATCCCCTTCGGTCAAGTTCAAGATAGCCCTTGAAAGATCAGGCACCAAGGAGATCCTATAGGAAAACCTGCATGCAAGAAAATGATATTAGGACAGCACGTCTCAAACATCGGCCATACCAAAGCACAAGAAAAACGAACTTACAAAACCAAAGCCATCAGTCTTGAACTTGGGACCAACCATCTGGAATTCTTTCCCATATACATACAGGAAAGACTCCAGGTATGGGACCTCATCGAAGATAGCTGACACCCCACCATGTTTGGATCCCTTCCTCAATGCCTGCGCATACTCCTCTTGCTTGCTAAAAACTTTTATCTTGTGCTCATCAAAACGTAGCCTCTTCAGCATTGAGTACACAAACGACCCATTCTGGTATCCAACATAATCTCCATTGCGCAAAAGCTGGCCGAGGTCAGTCACTGAAGGTTGAAGCCTCTGTGCGGTTAGCATGGATGACAAGCTTGCTGTGTAGCTCTGCACTACAACAAGCACTACGAAGCACCAAATTACCACAACAATTTTTGACAGGAGACTTTTGATAATATGATCTGCAAGAATCCAGAACAGATATTATTAAGGATTGCCATAAAGTAGACCAAGCACATATAACATATCAGCATTGTTCTCAACTTGAGTTTTTGAAGTATGAGCATAAATGCAGTTATGTGAAGTATAACCTAAATTGCACAGACATTTCAGGTGGTATGTCAGTGTCCAATGTGTCAGATAAGCCACACTCACGGCAAGGTCAAAGACATGTAGAAGAAGTGTCATGCTTAGTCAGCAAATGCAGGGCTATTTTTATTTTTAAAAGAAAAGGGCACTTTTCTCTTTTACAGACAAAGAAAAATAGTATATTACGTCAACACAAACATGTTGTTATCTACAAAAAAAATGTTAACTTTCTGAAATTGAAATTGTAGCACGTAATCTAATTTGTTGTTTTATGCGTAGATAGCAGAACTGAAACAACCTCGTATATATAGTAAGCACACTCAAACATCATAAATCAAATACCGTGAATTATGATTTTTTTTATTAAATATGTATAACTTTATGCCAACACAGCTATGTTGGTGCTACCTCCATTCTCGTTTTCTTGTCATTTTAGAATGTGTGCCGTCAACCTTTTAAAACTTTGACCACAAATATACATAAAAATATTTAGATTTATCACATGAAAATTATATTGATAGATTTTCATAAAAAATACTTATGTACCATTGTACTTGTGATATTTTTTGCAAACATATAATTAGAGAAAGCAATGGTCAAACATGTGTAATGGAGACCAGTAAAAAAGAACATAGGTAGTAACAACTAACCATGAGAAAAGGTCCAGGTGGAGAAAATGAAGTACAAAGTGTTGCCGATCTGTCTCCATCTGAACCCACGAAATTCTGGGTTATTTGGTGCTTCAATTGCCCACACAATTAGGCCAGTGAAGAAGAAAAAGGCCACAATAGCAAACCACAGGTTTTTTGTTAGTGGCTGTAAGAAGATCCACATTGTTGATTTTCTATCATTCTTGACTAGCACAAGCATTGACACACCAGATTCTGTGTAAGGCATTGTGAAGTCCACGTATTTAGTTCGGTTGGCAACAATGGTTACATCACCCACTGCCGCATCGAATTTCTGTTTCAGCGTTCAGAAAACAGAAAAGAAACTAAATGGCTAGGAAATGAAAAAAGTTTCACATTCATGGCTAGGAAAATTAAATGAGTTTTTACAGAAACATATTATTTTTTCGCTTAGCTGAAGAAGGATGATAAGAAAGGTTATCGAAGCTATAAAAGGGATGTCATGAAAGCAAGTGGCGCAGACCTTGAAATACACCTGGGACACCAGGAGGTCATAAGAACTGGCGCAATCATAGGGAATGAACTCATATAGCAGAGCATATGATAGCCTCTTCACAGCGGCCTCAAAGATATCAATGCTGTAGCCAGTGATAATTGATCTATTCGTACTGGGGTCAGTCTCAACATTCACAAAAGTTTTAAAATCATGTCTCCGTGGTACACCAATCTGGAGTATCTTCTCATTTACCGGGAAGTCCCAGCCTCTGGGCACTGTCTTTGGATCTCCTGGCCAAACGACAGGTTTCAGGACTTCACCACCATGTCTACTCAAACTAGCCTCACTGGTGCCGGGGTTCAAAATGCTTGAGAGTCCATCACCAGGGCTCCAGAACGCAATGGTGTTTACTGCCTGTCCAATCACATTCACAATCTCATAGATAGGAACCTCTAGCTGTCTGTCAACAAGCCTGAATCTCCCAGACAATCCATCAAATTCAGCTTTTAAAATGGAACTGAGGAGTTCTGGGCCAGCAGGTGAAGTTGGGAGGTCATCTACTTTCGTCCCCACATTTCCTAGTGTCTGAAAGGTTGTGTTTAAGGATCTGACCATCTTGACCTCCTCAGCAGCGGTAGCAACTGCCCATGCCACATCATAAGCCCAGTATTGGAAGACAGTAGGTTTTGTCATCCTAACATCAGGATCTTGATGATATTTAGCTCTGAAACGGGCGGTGAATTGAGCCTTGAAATCAGAAATCCTCCTAGACTTAGGTACATATGGTCGGAAACCGACAACACCCTGCATGGTTTCAATGATCTGTGGATGAAGCACATCAAGAACAGTGCCAATGCTGTCTGTGATGATCCATGCATAGCCTTCACTCATCATGCCAGCTGTGGAAGCCCGAGCAAAGAGGTGGGAAGCACAGGCTGGCAACATATGGACAACGAAAACACGCGTCTGCATGGTCATGAGCTTGTAAAGTTCCGCATCAATGTGGTCATTGGTGGAAGAAGCAGTGATGGCACAACGATAAACGACATGCGCATTGGCATCTTGAAGGGCATCGGTAAGGGAAGGGAGGATGCCAACTCCATAGATGTTGTCCTCATAGACAAGAACAACATTTTTCCAACCATAAGCCTTAACGAAGGCAGCGATTGAAGATACCTGGAAGGAGTCCTTGACACAAGCACGGAGGAAATATGGAACATAATAGTGGGCGATTGTATTGCCTGTCGCAGAGAAGGTGATAACAGGGACCTTGGTCTTGCCCGCTAGGTAGGTTACAAACTCTGCTTGTAAGGTGCTCTGAGGACCAATGACAACACTGACCTTTTCGTTGTCGATGACATCTATTGCTGCAAGACAAAGAATTATCAACTCAACTCAGAAAACCCTCATGACATATATCTATCTATATATATGCAAACAACTGGTGAGATTAAAGGCACCTCCTTCGCTTTAGAGGACTGGAAATTCTCACAATTATCCTTAAATCAGGAAAATAGAAAAATTCTAGAAATTCTCACGTTAATCTAGAAAAAAGAAAATAATCTTACACGTCTGGCCCACGTGTAATTATAACGGTGAGGATGTCTTCCGTTTGTCAATTGTACCTAATACGTACTTCTAAGGGAGTCTGAACATAATACGAACACCTCACCTTGAGTCCAACTGAAACTAATATTGGCCCGAAGAAACTCCCGTATTTTGCAATCATCGAACTGCCCTAACATCAATGTATTTTTTTATCCGAATACAGACAGTAAACCAATCAAAGATTGACACATGCACGTGTAAGTACAATAAGATGCACTGCATGCAAGAACACAGAAACGGGATGATGCTGATCAAGTGATTAGAGAAAATCAATCAGGAGAGAAGCATGCAATCAAGTCCAGTATGTGCAATTCACAAAGATGGACAGACAAACTTCAAGATAAAAAGCTAATAATTTTGGTTCCTGTGCAACTTAGAACCTTTCCATTAACTTTGAATGATTGTCTGAAGCAGCCATGATGTTGTCCTGTGCAATCCGATGTGAGCCGACAAGTCCAAGTAGACGGCTCAAAGTTGGAGAACTAGCCAAGGACAAGCTGTAAATTGTAGCAGCATCACGGAGTCCAAAAGATCTCAGCAACAGGAACAATTACAAACACATGATAGCTACCGAGAGAAGAAAGCTCCTTGATGAAATATATATATATAAAAATAGAGGACCTATGTTCAACTAGGTGAAAGATTGTAAAATCACATGTTCATGTGTGATGACCACAAACGGAATAATGGAGCATCAATCACAGTTGGAGTGAAGACTAATTGTAGATCATCACATTCACACAAGATAAGCTGGTAGGAGTATGATCACCGGTTCACCACTACAACGATACACATGTTCTTTTAATGGCACTAGCACAGTGTTGACGATATTATCATGAATTAAGATAAGGCAACCAACAGCTTTATCGTCAACTACTTGGTTATTGGAATCTGTGGGAGCGGCATGTACACCGTTGTCCTTGAGGACAAGATTGTTATGAAGGTCAAAAAGTCAAATACAATGGAAGAGATCTAGACCATAGGAATGTTAAACCACAGGAACATTGTCAGAGTTGTTTGGTTGCCTCGAACTGTGCTTAAGAAAATCTATGAGTTTGTATGAGACTGGATCTATACACAGCTTCATGCATGCATGCCTGGGGGATGGAACGAGAATCACCGGGTAGCATCATACAAATTTTGCTCCTTCAAAAAGATCAGGGCAAGTTGATGCAATTAATCCAACCTCAATTTAGCCCATATTCGTTCTAAAAGACTAGAAATTTCCATGCTAATTTGAAGAAAAAGAAAATATTTAAATCATCTATTTGGTAGGTCCAAACTATAACATTACAGAATTATTACTCATATGAACTACAATCGTGAGAGCTAGTTTTTTTAATCTATAGTTGTTAGAGTTGTACAACAATTACAACTTTATTTTCAACTATAAGTTTTATGGTTCTATAACAAACAACTCCATTTCCGATCATAAAGATATATATTATAGCATCCATGCAATTTCAAAATTGGCAAGTTTATCGATATTAAAATCTCAATGGATCCGGTTCAAACTCCACATATTTTACTATATACGTATGAAACAATAAAGTCTGCAAAAAAATATACATTAGAAAAGTGTACTGCTCAGAGTGAATACTTGCCGCGCAAATTGTGAGGGCTATTCCGCTAGTTATATTATATACAGAAAAGACACTGCATTTCACATTTTGACTAAGGACAGGAAGCACTGGAATGCAGTTTCAATGAAGAATGTTTTTCTGCCGCAAAAGCACAATACGGAGATAAGCACATTGTCTACCATACATGAAATGTGAGGCTAACATACATTAAAAAACCCCATGCCCCCATCACTAGTCACTAGACAAAAAAAACTCCATCTCCAACCAAAAAGTCTGAACACTCGCGCACAAACATGTCCTAATTAAAGAATCAGCATAAGTTGGCTTTATTAGCTGTCTTTACTTAACAATCATCTTAATTTATGCATACATGGATTAGCGTCGTGTTTAAGATTCGCATCTATGCGAACTGTGATGCACGGCACGGGAAGAAGATAGATTCGACAAGATAACCTTTTATTTCCCCAAGATGCCATATTCAGTGGTTGCAACCTGCAAGCAGGACAAAATAGACATGCACATATGATATATCTCTCTCCCCGGATTCCCGGAATCTTGTCTTTGCCTCCCGAAAGAAAAAAGAAGAAGAAAGCCCTGGAACCTTGGTGCCATGCATCTAAGTGTGCTAAAAAATCATTTTTAATTGGAAATCACTATCCTGAATAAATTAAGTAGGCGGTTCTGAGTTCTGACACTAAGAAGAGACTGAGTTAGCACAGTATCTGCAGTAATATCTAATCCGAAATCCAGCGCTTCATAGGAGAAACCATCAAATCCAATGCATCTAGAAAAGACCAGACCAGATTCGTGTACTTTCCACAGCAAAAGAAACAAGAGAGGGGATATTTGAAGGAAGTTTTCCTATGGAACAATGCGATGAACTGATCTAAGGGATGTGGGGAAACAGACCAAGCAAACGAGCCCGAAGAGGCACGGCCTTCGCAAGCCGCCGCTTCCGCAAGCCGCCGACATCGCTCCTCCAGGAAGTCGCCATCGCGAGACAGGAAGTGGGGATACGAGCTTCCGCTTTTTGAGAGACTAGAGTGTGTCCCCTTTGTCAAAGCGTACTTACAAACTTTTACGTTTGTCAAACCTCAAAGAATGTTGTAAGAAACACGTATTTTAGATTTTTAGTTGTATGTTTTCTTGCATGCGTCTTGCGGTGTTTACTATAGTATCTATCCAAACGCCTTTCGTTATAACTAATCCAAATGCTCAATCCTAGTTTTCTTTTGGTATGAACCAATAACCGTAAAAATAATGTATAGAAACAGCCCATCTGTCGTTATCGCCTTATCGGAAATCAAACTCTTTGGTTGTCAGCTAGAAAGGACTATATAACGGTTGGTACGTGCGACTTACTTGTAATCTAATAAAAAGACGAAAATTAATGTATATATCCATTGAGATGAAACTTGGTACGCGTGGTCGGTACCCGCAGAGGCCGCAGTGACGACGTCGCGGTTGGAGTCCCTGACGAGCAGCTTCACCCGGGTGGTGTAGTCGGGGTGCGCGGCGTACATGTCCTCCAACGCCATCTCCATGCTCAGGAGGCTCTTCTTCCCAACCCCGTCGCCAGGTCGAGTATCACCCCGACGTGGACCGTCGCCGGCGTTGCGGCGGCGGCAGCACGGTGGCCACCTACAAACGACAAGCAGGCCATGGCGAAGACGAGGAGGCGGCAGGAGGCAGCAAAACATGCTACGCTTCTAGGCCAGCACCCCATAGTTCAGGCCGGCCGGGAGCTAGCTATCTAGGTGAATACTAGTTGATACGATGTGATTAGTGGACTGTGACTATTTATGGTCACACAGTAATATTTCAACCAGGACAGATGGATAGAAATTAAAATACAAGGGGTCTAGGTGACGAGGATAATAACTACATGGACTGTCTATTTATAAGTTGTCTGAAATTTTCTTAAGTTTAAGTCACTTGTTATGACCGTTGGATCAATATCCAATCATATGATATCCATTAGATCAATATTCAATCATATGATAATCATATGACACATCAATCTCTACACAAATTCAATAATCACAATAAATAATTTAAATTTAAAAAAAAATTAGATAACTTAAAACTAGCAAAACCCTAACTACATATATCAACTTCCTTACTCGGTTGTAGTTGCGCTTTCCCGTGAGAGGGGTCAGGAGGAATGCGCGTGCCACTTTCCCGTTGGATACTTCGATCGCCATGCTCCTTCGTGCGATATTGCGCATGCACGGGGGCAATTTCCGCTGCACATACGGTCAAACGTCGACGACACGCATCGATCGTAAGTTCCTTGACCGCACTGAGGCTAAGCTAGCTTGGGCACGCACCTGCTCCATACGTACGTTGAACAAACCAGCCGATGATTGGCGGTTCAATGCAGTGGTGTTCAAATGGACGAGTCAGCCCGGCACGGGATGACACGGGCCTGATTAGGCACGACTCGTTTGACCTGTTACTTAGACGGTCCGTCCGGTCCGGTCTATGGGTTGAAGTACCGATCCAAACATGACATGGTAGTCTCTCGGGTCGTGTCGGCGGGCCCGTGCACGGTTATCCCGTCGGGTCGATATCGGCCTATTTAGCATATTTGGAATTAAATTTGAAAAATATATAAAAGAAAGGGAGAATTGTCAAAATATCACATTTAACTTCTGCCTTCTTTAAAATGCCATTAAGTACGATGCAATTGTCAAAATACCACATCTTATATTTGCATTTCTTTAATTTGCTCTTTTTGAATATTTTATTCATATTTCGGGTTTAATAGCCCTGGCCCACATGTGAAATGTCGGTTCTACCCCTCCGGCTTATATTCACCAAATACACAGTGCGCCTCCAAGAACCACCTCCCATGATCCCTTCCTCCTCCCCAATGGCAACCGTCGCCGCATCCCAACTCCTCCCCCTCGTCCTTCTCCTCGTCCCGATGGCGGTGGGTGCCGTCAGCGACGACGTGCTCGCGCTGGTGGTCTTCAAGTCGGGGATCTCCGATCCGTCAGGCTGCCTCGCGCCCTGGTCTAAGGACGCCGACCGCGCTTGTGCTTGGTTGGGCGTATCCTGCGATCCCCGCACCAGCTGTGTCGCAGCGCTCGCCCTCCCCGCCGCCTCCCTCTTCGGGCTCCTCCCCTGCTCCGTGCTCCTCCGCCTCAATGCCCTCTCGCTCTCCCTCCCCGGCTACAACCTCTCCGGCCCACTCCCGGCCGCCCTGCCCCCACGCATCCGCACCCTCGACCTCTCCACCAACGCCCTCTCCGGCTACCTCCCTGCCTCAAGTCGGTGGTTGTCCAGGCTGAGTCGGACACAATTTGTTCACTGGTGGGCTGCCGGCGTGGATTGGCGACATGGCGGCGCTGGAGAGGCTAGATTTGTCAGCAATGGCATCAGGGAGGAGATGGTTAGCGTCGGGGAGGAGCTGATTAGCCTGGCCAACGGCGGAGGCCCGCCGACAGGGACCCGCTTCTCGACGAGCTCCAACTGCAGGAAGTACTCGAGGACGCACCGGGGGGAGGCACTGTGCCAGCACGCGGAAGGCGGTGGAGGCGATGAAGCTCTCGAGGTTGGTCTCCTCTGGCGGTGGCTTCGCGGGCTGCTCGGCCACCACCGGTGGAGACTCTGTGGATCGCTGGCCGAGGAGGTGGCGGCGTGGTGGGGCCGAGAGAAGCGATCCGCCGGCGCCGCGCGAAGCGCCGAGGCTGGGC
This sequence comes from Ampelocalamus luodianensis, assembly GCA_036346255.1. Classification (NCBI taxonomy): domain Eukaryota; kingdom Viridiplantae; phylum Streptophyta; class Magnoliopsida; order Poales; family Poaceae; genus Ampelocalamus; species Ampelocalamus luodianensis. The sequence goes on from CM070628.1 coordinate 6,922,642, forward strand.
ACGCGGGCTCGACGCTAGGGTGGTGAGCCGGATTCGTTCGGGAGGAGATGAGAGTGAGGAGAGACTGTGGGAGATGGGTGGGCTAGGACTGGGAGGAAGGAGAAAGAAAGGCAAAAATAGGGAAGGGCAAAAACGATATTTCACATGTGGGCCAGAGCCATTAAACAGAAAATAAGAATAAAATATTCGAAAAGGGCAAATTAACGAAATATGAATATAAGATGTGGCATTTTGGCAATTGCATCGTACTTAATGGCATTTTAAAGAAGACAGAAGTAAAGTGTGGCATTTTGACAATTCCCCCTAAAAGAAATTATGGAAAATACATAATTTTTTAAACAAAATACATTTATATATACTTATAAAACGAACTATATAAAATTTAAAACTACAAAATAAAATCATATAATGATTTTAAAATAAAAATAAAATCATATAAATATTAAAAAAATAAACGATCCTAATAGGTTGTACCACCTTGAGCTAAACCATACCGACATGGTACTATATGTGTCGAAGGATCGACTGGCTTTGGACTGGGTGATGATTTTTTTTAAAAAAAATAATGTATTTTTAAAAGATATTTACAAAAATAAATAGCTGCCCCAAAAAATTACAAAAATGATTCCTTGTCGCTAGTTCAACTGGCGACAGAAAGCTGTCGCCATTTCAACTGGAGACAACTCCCTGTCGCGAGTTGGCGATAGGGAGCTTAAACCCTAAACTGGTCGGCCTGTTTTTGATTTTCATAAATTTTGAACGGTACAAAATCTGTTAGACTCGCAATAACATTTTGTGATCGTCATATGTTGTTCTAGTGCGGTGAATTTCTGAAGAATTTTGCAAGGACGATTGAGATATCAATGATTCGTAAGTAGAAAGGTAAGTGATATTGCGATTCACCCGGGAATTCATACACACTGATATTACATAACATGTAGCAAAATGTCATAAGACTTAATCAAAATGATAATTCAGAACATTGGCAATAACATATTCCTATTGTCCGTGCTCTCTCGTGGTCGCGACCTCAACGTCTCCCATGTGGACTGCCTCGAGTCGGGACACCGGATGAGGTCCCCACGGTGACGTCCGGAGTGCCGATGTCTCCTTCATCCTGAGGATTTCTCGTGGGGTATTTCTTGAAGGTGTGCCCAGACTCCCTGCAAATGGAGCACTTCTTTGTATGATGTTCGGCTTCTGCTTCGTCCATGTCATTCCCGATCGCGCTGCACTGCTGCGTCGCCAACCTTTCCCTTGAGCCTATCAATGTCTGTGGCCCAGATTAGTTGCTCCCAGGTCAGATGGCCAGTGAAAATGGCCAACCATGGCGTAACCATATATCTCTCCACTCCAGGGTTGCATCACCGCCTCCTTGGTGAAATAGTTATAGAGGTACTGCCTGGGATGTTGCGCCACCGTCGAACAGGTGACCATGACATGGGAGCAGGGCCTATGCAGAAAAAGGGGCTTGTTGCAAATGCATACGCAACTACCGCGGTGTAGCGTGCACTCGTGGGTGATCCTCTCGTGGCGTCCTTTATCTTTGCACATTATCTCGAAGGGAAGCTCTCTTGTGCCCATCTTGAATGCCCGATGCATCTCACCCTTCTTGCTCTTCTCCTCTATGTACTTGGTGATCATGGTGGAGTAGAATATTTTGTCATTTGCCATAGTGAGCGACACATTGCTGCATCTGTCAACAAAGTGCTTTGTGGTACCGCGGAGAATTGCCTCCACAATACCAACCAAAGGGAGGCACCTTGCGCCACGCATGACCCAGTTGTAAACCTCGGCTAGATTGGTTGTCATGACACCATATCGAGCACCACCCCTGTCATGTAGCAGCGACCACTTCTCCTTAGACTCGTGCTCAATCCATTCCGAGAAGCATTTCACTGCGCCCCCATCCTCCTCGTCACACCGGGAGCATCTGTGGGTAGCTGTGGTAATGCTTCGGGGGCCTGGTCAGCACTTGGGGTGGCCCTTATCGCTACCTCCCTTCTGTGCATCTTGGTCCGCTCATCCAGAATCTTCCAGAGTGCTACAAACTTCCACTGCTGGTTCTGGTTGCACAGCCACTTGAACAGTCTCATCAAGTCCTTGTTGCGGAACTGCTTGTAAAAGTTTACACCAAACTGCCTAATGCACCACCTGCTCTGCAGGTCTGGCCAAGGAAAGTGGTACGTTCTCTCCTTGTTGAAGCTGAGTTATTACACGCAGCAGCCCTGCATGGTGATCATGTATGAGTAGGGATGGCAACGGGGCCATTCCCCGTCTGGGAGTGGTGGAACATCCCCATCCCCGAGAGACGAAAAATTCTCTGTCCCTGTCCTCGGGTGCTATTCTCTCCCCGTTCCCCATGCTTATCGGGTTATCGAGGCCCACGGGGACCCATACCCGAAAGTTGAATCCCGAAAAAAGAGAAAATAAGATCCATAATGTTATAAAATGAGTATGAACATCCACATGCAATGCTAAAATGACAATGTTTTTTGATTAATTAGCATCTGGAAAGTAAATGATGCAAATGAGATTATCTGGCTATTGCCTTATCGGGTTGTGCAGTAGTGGGCTAGTGACGTACATGTCTTATCAGGGGCCCATGCGGGTAGCGGGGATGGGGAGTAGGGGAATGGCCCTATCCCCGCTTCACCCGATGGAGAATTGTATTTGCATATTAGCATCCCCGTGGAGAAGAAATAGCCCCATCTCCATCCCTTAATGGGTGAATTCTCCGTCAGGGAATGGGGAATGGGGCCCATTGCCAACCCTATGTATGAGACATACATTGGGACGACCTTGCACAACAAAAATCCTCACATTGTTCACGAACCACAACCAGCTGTTCGTGTTCTCGCTTTCAACGAAAGCGAATGCCACGGGAAGAACTTGATTGTTCCCGTCCGTCGCTATTGTAGTTAGTATCTGGCCCTTATACCTCCCTGTCAGAATTTGCCATCGACGCACAAGATTGGACGGCAGTGCTGGAATGCATTGATGCATAGACCAAAGGCGAAAAATGCTCGCTGTAGTACCCTCTTTTTGGCCCACTTCGGATTCGTGGCGTCTCGAATGTCGACATGAGTACCGGGATTCTGCCTTGTATGACTCTGAGTTGCCCGATGACGAGTTCGGTGGGATCGCATTGACTCGGCGACAACGCATGTGTGAGGACCACTATAGTGCACTTCCGTGAGGTGTCCCACTTACACCTGAAATCGTGCACTCGCCAAGGGCATCCTCTATGCCGTACTTCACGCCATAGCATCTTGGGGTAGACTTGACGACTGTGAATGTGCGCCGCACCGACAAGGCCCCGAATTTGATCGCGTCCTGCATGGCCTCCTTGCATTTGTACATAGCTCCTAGTCTGACCTCGTTCTGGTCGTACTCCTACGGCACACAGGAATCTTTGTTGACGACGAGGTTGTCGAACTGGTATGTGTTCCATTCGGATGGAACCGCCTGCTGGTCCACATCATCCTCGTCATCGGAACCTTCATCTTCCGACAATGTCATATAGTCCCGGTCTTCGAAATCCATCATTTGCACTAGGGCTTCCAGCTCCTCACCTTCGACAGCAAGCCCACTAGCTTTCCTGACTGAAGGAGCTACTTCCGCCATTGTGTGCGCCGCGCTATGGCTGGAGTCTCCGACTTCTTCTTGGCGCAAGCACTTCTTCTTGTTCAACCGCGGATAGAGGAGTGGGTTTGGCATATGCCTGGACCAGAAGGACCAATTTCCACTCTCCCTCCCTCGCCATGCGTATGTACGACTGCCATGAATTTGTTCCCTTCACTGCACTAACTCCCAATATGTGGGTTGTGCTACCCGCGGGGCAAGGCAACTCAATCTCAGATCGTACATATCACGATCCACTTAGAATGTGTGGAACAACCACCACATCACAGCGCCCCATGTACGTTGCTCTGGTCTTGGTAGAGGCATGGTCGCCGATTGAAAATAACGCAAATCAATCCCCTCAGTACCCTCTATAATAGTCCCTCGACTATAGTAAATTTTAAAATTGGCAACGTCGGACATATTTGACGCACTGCACCATAAAGAATATTTGCACGATTAACTACATATCTAAAACTAAATAGCCCACCAAAAAGTATTATATAAAACGTACTACACTACGTAACCGTACATAAAAAACTATGTAATCCATTCTGTTAAAAAAATTACCCGAGAGGTGGGCAATCGGACGAACAGCGCTTCGCTAGCTTTTCTCCACCTCTCTCTTCTCTCCTTCTTTTTTTTCTGAATAAAACTGAGTCTGTGTCGAATTTTGAGGGTTTGAATATGGTTTTGTAGGTTCAACTACTCGCCGCTTGGTGAATCGGTGACAGGAGCTATCGCCAGTTGAAATGGCGAAGCTTCCTATCGCCAGTTGAACTGGCGACAGGTAGCTGAACCCGGCGACAGGGTCTATGTCACCAGTTCAACTGGCGATATCTTCCTGTTGCTAGTTAAACTGGCGATAGAGAGTCATTTTTGTAATTTTTTTGGGCGGTTATTTTTTTATAAATATCTTTTAAAAATATATTATTTTAAAAATTCCTAAGGTGACAAACCAAGTGCCTAGGCTAGACCCACATACCGTGCCCTATTTGGGAACTCTAGTTGGATGGTCTAATCAGATACGACCGCTACTCTTGCAGTAACTCATCGCGCGTGCATGCCGCGCTCGACGCCCATCCGTTGTCTCTGCCAATTAAATCTGTCAAGAAACCGCCCGGGACCATGAGTCCCGCCCAAGGTGGGCTCTCATCCCAAACCCTAGCAGGTCGTAGCCTATAAATAGGGGTGCTATTCATTGTAAAGGATTGATCGATGGATGAAGGAATAAAGAGAAACAAGAAGTCCCCTACATCTCTCGTGTTCTATCTTTTATTCTGTTCTTGTTGTTCATGCATTGTTCTTACGATTCGAGTTTGTCACGAGGTTATCGCCGATCGACTCGCCAATGACGGTTCCTCAACACGTTATCGCGACGAACGACTCTCCTCGCATCGAAAAGGTAACCGCCAAAAACGACTCCAGATTGAATCGCTTAGATTGCTTTCAATTCTTCAATTGTTGCTTTCTAGATCGCTTTACGGTGCAAATTTGTTCTAATCGTCGCGAGCCGACTTGGAGTCGCCAGCACAATGCCGATCGATAGATTGCATGAAAGAGCGGATGTTGATTGCACGGTAGATCGTTGCATGTCTAAGTACTGAATTACATCATACTACATCGCATACATACATGGATGAACAGTAATCTCGAAAAAAAAAACCGACCGGCACGCCCCGTATGGCCACGCCGTCGCCGGTCGATCGCATGCCACCTGCATGTGGCGGCACCGCCCGCAGCGGCCTGCCCTGCTCATCGCTGCCTGAAGTGGCCTCCCCGCAAGGCCAGAGCAACCCCGAGTCGGCCGCGTTGCCGACCGACTGCCCGCCGCCACCGGGCCTCCCGCACTCGAGCCGCCTGCGGCGCCACACCGCCGCCCAGCAGCCGCGCGCCTTCCCCGGCACCGCGACAAGCCGCCGCCAATAGCAAAAGAAAGGGGAGGAGGAGGGCCGCCGCCCGACGGCCGGAAGCACCACCATGCCGCCAAGCCGCGAGCGCCGTCCGCCCGCCATCGCCCGCAGATCGATGGCGCCGCCGCCGCTTCCCGCCCGCACCGCGCGCCGCCGCGCGCCACCGCATGGAGCGCCTCCACCGCGCGCCGCGCGCACCTCCGACCGGCCACACGCGTCGCCTCCGCCCACCCGGCCCCGCAGATTGACCACCACAGCCGCCGCGCCGCCTCGCTGCCGGCGCGCCCGCTCCGGCTGCGCCGCGCTTCGCGTCAGAAGCGGCGCCCGCCTTCCTTCGAGCGCCGTCGCGCGCCGCTCCGCCGGCGGCGCTCGCTCCGCTTGACCGCGCAAGGCCGCCAGTGCGGCGCCTCGGCCTTCCTTCGCGCAGCAGCGGCCGCCGGTCATTTGAGCAACGCCGCCATCGTTGGGGTAGGGAAACCCTACCCGTGCTCTTGCTACGGATGGGCCTCAAGCTTGGGCCGACGCAATATGGCCCAAAGGTCGCTCTTTTCGGACCGGTTGTATGGGCGAAAAAATGGATGGGCGCCCATCGAAAAAGGCCCTGTCCGTGAAAAAAGGAGCTTTTGCAAAAGGTCCTTCGAGACTCAAAATTTCGAGGATCCTTACGCTCATGAAGAAATTTTGCAAAAGGGCCTCGTAATTAAAATTATGAGGAAATATTTTGGGAAAGAAATTCTTGCAAAATAACCCTTGAAATTACTGAAATTACACGAAAATTTTCTCCGAATGAAATCTCACGTTTTAACCCCGAAACTTACGTTTTCACCAAAAGTCTTTTTCGTAAGAAAAGGGCCTCGGGAATCCGAATTTTGAATCGCCGATTTGAAGCATGTTTATTTTTGTTATTGTTATTTCTATGCAATTTATTTATTGTATTTATGCTTTGATTATCTCGTGATTGTTTATATTGCTTTTAATCACTGAAAATAGCAGTAAATCATGAAAAATGCATAGAAAAATACGGGAATACGAACCTGAAGTTCGATGAGCATTATGAGAATTTGCAACCATTTTATGCAGATTACTAGCAGTAATCCTTTGAACTTTTTGCACGAACATGAAGATGACTGGCATCACGAATCAGAATTCAAGAACCCGACCCAAAGATGGCGGATTTTGTATAAAATTTGTATCAATCTTCAATTTTGTGGTAATGTAATCACGGATGAGCAGAAGATCGAGAAGACTCTCTACCTTTCACCCAAACGCGGTATAATCCGCACGCAACTATCGTCAAAGACGGCTACACGAAGTATGCCGAATTAATTGACATCATGCAAGTTGCGGAAGCTCAAGGTGATGTTCTAGGAAAGAACTTCATCTTGCAACCATCTAGTAGCAATGTTGGCCATGAAGCCACTGCTAGCAGCTACAAGGTGATGAAGCCTCTCACAAATGAGAGGAGCAAGAAGGGTAAGGTCGTGCGTCGCACATTATTGATGCTTTACAGTCTAAGAAGAAGGGCAAATGATAGCATGAGACATACCTCGCCATTGCAGGCACAGAGGATCCACATCCATTAGCTGCACTTATGAATGTGAACAACCTAGTAGCAGCCCTATCATCCCTCCTTTGGACATCGCAGCGGCCACAGCCGTAGCTGCCCAAGGGGAGAAGATCGCGTATGGAGCCGATTTAGGCAGAAGTTCCTGAATACTTCGCCTATTAGATCTAGTGCACGCATTGCACTCGAATCTTTTATAGTAACCTGCAGTTTGTAATTGAAGCAGAATTTTGAATTATTGAATAATGGTTGCAAGCTCTAGCAGAGCAAAGCATTAAATTCTTATTATGAGTCCTGCAAGGCTTATTTTTCCCGTTTTTATAATAGCAAGTTACGTTCTGATATTTGAAGTATTTTATCTATGTGTTGCTTGCTTTCTGCTACATATTAATAAAGTACATTATATTAGAACGCGTGTGGCGCCCTATGGAGGAAGTGTGCTTAGCATGTAGCGGCAAAATGAAAACCATCCTAAGAGAAATGGAAATTTTTCCACCGATCAAGAAGAATCTTTGGTAGTCTTACGACAATCGCAGGCAGCGATACTTGTATAATAGGCTCAGGAAGGGCCACAACTATACTCCCAATGGGCACAACTTTGGTCATTGAAGAAGACTTGTTGTACCCAGAATCGACTAGAACTCTCAAGGATATTTGCGCTAACAGTTTCCGTGTAGAGACTGATGAAGAGTATGGTACAGAATACCTGCTCATTACAAAGCGTGAAGAAAGTGAAAAATAGCATTAGAATGTCTTCCTTCATATGAAACTGGGCTATACTACACTAATATTAAGGCACCTGCAGCCTATACTGCCTTGAAAACCGTATTTAGAAGCTCTGAACTTATCTATCTCTAGCATGATAGATTATGCCGCCTAGGTCTTAGGATAATGAGAGATATAATTAACAATTCACAGGGACATAATATGAATATAAAGAATTTCCCGAATCTGGAAGATTTTGTGTGCCCCGCATGTGCCACCGGGAAATTAATTATTAGACCTTTTGCTCTGAAAGCGAAGGATAAAGTCCCTGCATTCCTGGACCGTATCCAGGGAGACTTTATGTCCTATACAACCCCTGTAAGGGTCAATTAGGTATTTTATAGTGCTTATCGATGCTTCCTCGGAATGGTCGCACGTATGTTTATTGTCTACGAGAAATCATGCTTTTGCAAAGCCAATCTCGTAGATAATTAAATATTTTCCCTGATCATCATGAGAAGTCCACCTGAATGGACAATACGAGAACTCACTCGAAAGCATTTGATGATTATTGCATGAAAATGGGAATTAAAATTGAGCATTTTGTACCGCATGTCCGCACTCGAATGGACTAGCGTAACTTTGAAGAATTGTAATTTACCAACTATATGTTGGGGACATGCGATCCGCCGTAGACTCTCATCAATTTTAGACCGTCGGCCTATAACATCCATCCAACTATGCAACTAGCGCAAGGGTCAAGATCGAAAACTTCTCATCTTCGCAGTTGGTTTGCAAGGGTTATATACCTATACCACCACCGCGAATCGCAATGGGTTTTTCTCCGAAAGTCCGGGATATACGTTGGTTATGAGACAACATCCATAATCAAGTATTTGGACCATATGATCGAGATTTGTATAATGCCCGATTCACGATAGTACATTAGATGAGGTTAGTTTCCGTCATTAGGGGAGGAAATCAACCCTTGATGATAATGTCGGAAATAATTGAAGTCTAGAAGACAATTGAAGTCCGTAAGATAATTGAAATCTATGCATATGACCCGCGCACTAGTGAAGCAAATAGAGAAGTCCGTAAGATAATTGCATCCGTAAGATAATTGAATTGAAGTCTAGAAGACAATTGAAGTCCGTAAGATAATTGATTTGCAAGTATTAGCGAATCAACCGCTGACTACTTTAGTGATTTGAAGAGCGTGAATAAGTAGCATTTGCTCGCAAGCAATGCAGGAGAGGGTTGAAATACCATTGAAGGTATCCCTAATCCCGCCCGAGGCCTCGGAATAAAAGGGCGAGAACTCCGGTCCTCGAATCCGAAGTAACCGGGACGCCTGGTGAAAAAGGATAAGAAGGACTTGACACACCGATCACCAAGTGCCCGAACTGAAGGGTAGCCGCTGAGACTGCATCGATATGGAACCTTCGGAAAAGGCATACGAATTGAACATCCCCATGAAGGAGACATCAAGATGGATGTGTGCGCACACATCGGAGCTGAAAAACTAAAGGACTTGCCCGCAATGAAGCAATGGTGAGCAAGTAGAAGCATTAAAAGAATCGCCCCTTGAAGAAATAGCTATAAGCTTTATGACCTCGGGAGAATCTTTGAATATGACAACAGCCAATGTCGACATTTATTTTACAAAGAAAATTGCCACAATCAACGATCTTGATTCTGAGCCTGCATTGCTCGCTGAATGGGAGAAAAGATCAGATTGAGAAGATTGGAAGAAGGCAATAGAAACTGAATTATTCTCTCTGAATAAAGGAAAGACGTTTGGGCCTGTAAGCCGCACGCGCTCCCCTTGTGCACCCCGTAGGGTATAAGTGGGTATTTGTTCGAAAGAGAAATGAAAAGAAGCAAGGCTCGTTGTATAAGTTTTCACTGAACATCCAGAAGATGATTATGAAGAAACCTATTCTCCGGTCATGGGCGGAACTCCCTTTTAAATATTTATCTCAATGGCAGTGAACTTGAAGTTAGAAGTGAAATTGATGGATGAGGTACCAGCATACCTTTATGAAATATTGGATTCGGACATTTATATGAAGATACCGAATGTATCAACGTCTCCAACCAAAACAGAGCAAATAGAAATATGTATGTGAAACTCGAAAGTCATTGTACGAACTTAAGCAATCGCATGAATGTGGTATAATCGCTGAAGCAACTTTCTATGCAAGAAAGACCACACGAAAAATGAGAATAATCTCGTGTATTTATACAACGATCCCGAACGGATTTTGCATAATCTCAGTGTATGAAAATGATCTGAATATCATCGGAACCCTGAAGGATATTAAGAAAGCAAGCTCTTACCTGGAGTCGGAGTTCGAAATGAAAGATTTGGGTAAAAACCAAATATTGCCTAGGCTTGCAGCTTGAGCAGACCCATGAAGGGATTTTAGTACATCACCAACCTACACTCGTAAGGTGTTGGAAAGGTTCGCTTTGAAAAGGCATATCCCTCGAAAGTGCCAATGATCGGGAGATCCTTGCAGCAAGACAAGGACCCGTTCAGACCTAGAGAAGAGGGGGAGGAAGTCCTGAGACCGGAATTCTCATATTTAAGTGTGATAGAAACACTCATATATTGAACAAACTGTACTAGAGCGGGCATTGCATTTGCCGTGAACCTATTAGCAAGGCATAGTACAAAACCTACCAAAGGCATTGGCAAGGAATAAAGGACATCTTCGATACCTCCAAAGAAGCAAAGAATTTAGTCACATTCTCTGAAAGAACCAAGACCTAACTATGAATGGCAATGCAGATAACTGGTACTTGTAGGATCCGCATACAACAACAAGCAAAGCTATGTATTCCTATGTGGTGGAACCGCAATTCCATGAAAATCGTCTAAGCAGAGTCTTGTACCGACTTCAACGAACCACTCAGAATAATAGCATTGTATGAGGCCTCACAAGAATGCGCTTAGCTTCGTCGGATGATTCACCACATCCAGCAGTCATGTGGATTGAATGCCGAACTAACCCCCACTATTATCTATGAAGATAAATGCAGCTTGTGTTGCACAAGTACATATGGGTTATGTGAAGAATCCTCTCACAAAGCATATCAACCCCAAGTTCTTCTATGCTCATGAATTGCAAAAGATGAACATATTTAAAGTACTGCATACTAAGTCATGTGAGAATCTTGCATTTATTCACTAAGTCACTTCCAAATGTCTAACTTTGAAAGATGCATACGTGAATTGGAATGATGAGACTTAGAGAAGTGTAGAATTCAGGGGGAGAACCTTCACGAACTCATTATTAAAGCTTGATCATGAAGATCGAGTACCCAAAGAATAAATCCAGAAGATTAAATGAAATTGGGTGGATTGTACTCTTTTTCCCTTGACGAGTTTTCCTGAAGTTTCTCGGCCAAGGTTTTTAATGAGGCAATTCGTGCATCACAGCAGAACTTGTATCATGTACTCTTTCTCTAAATTTTTCCCACTGGGTTTTTATGGAGTTTTGACGAGACATGGATATGAAGGATGAGTGCCCAAGGGGGAGTGTTAAGAAACCGGGCCCAGGACCATGAGTCCTGGCCCAAGGTGGGCTCCTCATCCCAAACCCTAGCAGGGTCGTAGCCTATAAATAGGGGGTGCTATTCATTGTAAAGGATTGATCGATGGATGAAGGAATAAAGAGAAACAAGAAGTCCCCCTACATCTCTGTGTTCTATCTTTTATTCTGTTCTTGTTGTTCATGCATTGTTCTTACGATTCTGAGTTTGTCTACGAGGTTATCGCTCGGACTGGACTCGCCAGCGACGGTTCCTCAACAAATACCACCCTGATTCTTGCCAGTTAAATCCCACCCCGATGCATGTGTGCCTTGGCTAGCTACTAGCTAGCTTGATGGCGCCAAAGGCCCGACCAGGGTCTTTGAAACCACCAACACGTACTGACACTTACCTGACCAGAGAATACAAACTGCCTTCTCACCTGCTGCTTTGTGGACACTACGTGAGATCCTAGAGTACTCCCAACGGTTTGTTACTAAACCTTAAGGGCATGTAAGATGAAGGTGCTTAGGGAGATGCTTAAGGAAAAAAAACGGGTTTTTTCTAGCCGGCGTGATTTCAGTGCTTGGAGAGAGGAAGTGCCGCTTCTTTTTGCTTCGATGTTCTGGTGGTGCTTCACGCGATAACTACTTTTCTTCTGAACAGATGCTTGCATCGCTGGATGCTTGCATCGACAGGATGCGCCGCTGCGGCGCCCATCCCTCCACCACCAGCCCGCACTCGGCCGGCGGGAACCCCCGCGATAGCCTACGCCTACCCCGGCGGGAACCACCATTGGCCTACACCTCCACCTCTGCCCCCGGCCGCCAGAATAGCTGGAAGGGAGCTGATGTAGGGATCGAATAAATCACCGGCCAGCATCATCATGGTTCCCGCTACTTGTGGAGAGCTTCTTCCCCTCCGTCAAGTTGAGTGCTTAGACAGAGAGAGAGGGGCTGCAGAGTGAGAGAGAGAGAGTTTGCTTGTGTGTGAGGATAATGTTTTGTGTGGCTAAAGTAAAAGCATGTCAGACAGAGAGAGACATTACTACAGAAAAGGTCTCCACAGACGGTTCAAAAACATCATCACAGACGGTTTCGTAAGTCGTCTGAGTTTATAGGTCAGTGATGACATGAGGTCATCACAGACGGTTTTCGAATCATCTGTGATACATACTATCACAGACGGTTATTAACTCAGAACCTTTTGTGATAGTTGCCTATCACAGATGGTTTGTAGATAAAACCGTCTGTGATGGCTGATGTATTACAGACGGTTTGTAGATAAAACTATCTGTGATGGCTGATATATCATAGACGATTTGTAAATACAACTGTCTGTGATATATATTCTCTATAAAGTCTATATATATATAGGAAAATGGTATGGTAGTCATGGGAGTACGTACTCTCACTTCTCATATACTACTAAAAGCGTATGATGATACCTCTTTATCAATTCGACTATACTCCATTAATGATTATAAGATACCCCAAAGTGAGTTCTATGAAAAATTTCATGAAAATCCACTTTTTATACTAAAATATGTGTATATACTTCTTTTATATATGAAAAATGATATATAGCAAAACTAAAGGGCTCCAATGAAAATATTTCAATCAAGTCGCATTGGAAGATCCTACAATTGGTATTTAAGTATACTAAAAGTGATAAAGAAGTATAATATATTCGTTTAAGTGGTATATTGGAAGTGGGAGTATGTACTCCTGGGAGTACAAAACGGGCGTCCTATATATATATATATATATATATATATATATATATTGTTCGTAGTACCCCAGCAACTTTTGGGAGATCGTGAGGAGGATGAGACAGCAGCCACGGGAACTTTATCAAGCCTACAAGTTCAAGAAATATGGCTGCCAGGAGAGTGCATGGATATACAATTACCTGGATGTCGTCGATAGGTAATTGGACTTCACATCAAGGAATGGTTGGTTGTTGATATATGAAGCCACTTCCTAGTCAGAGTACTTGCGTATCCACACCACTTTCTGAACATAGCGTGGAAGCGCAGGTACTCCGACTGGGAGATGGTTCATGTATCAGCAACCAACCACTCCTTGATGTCAAGTCTAATTACCTATCGACGACATCCAGGTAATTAGATGTCCACACGCTCTCCTAGCAACCATGCTTCTTGAACTTGTAGGCTCAATGAGGTTGCCCATGGCTACTGTCTCATCCTCCTCACGACCCCCTGAAAGTAGCTGGGGACTGCGAACAATAATATATATATATATAAAGCCAGTTTTAAAGGCACAAGCAGTCACTGTTTGGAGACTTTATAGAGAAGAGATCAGGAATAGAATGGTAGGGCGTACCTGGGATGCAAGGGAGGAGAACTTGACCGGCATGAACACGGTTACACAGAATACCATATAGGAATATACCATAAGATTAGATACATGTACAAAAAAATTGTATGTGTGCGACACAATACTGGCGGCAACACCTCCACCATGCATTAACCCACCTCCATTTCATTTACCATGCTTAATCAATAAATTAACCCACATCAGTAAATAATCAACTCACATTAGTAAACCAAAACAAGCTCAAGCATGAAACAAAAAATAATAGAAAGAGCAATTCATTAGAGCTCAAATATGAATTAACTAATTATCGATTCAATTTCAGCATAAGACTATTAACATCATTGAGTAGTTCAACAGAGCATACAAATACCAATTTGCAATACCTCCCAGTGCTAGGCACAGACAAATCACACAGAGCATACAAACATTTCTATCCACAACTAGCAACAGTACCAGCTAGCAGTCACAACACAAGCCCATTCCGATCCCCACCTCCAGATCCATCCATCCATACAGCCAGCCAGCAGTCACAGATCAAGGCAAGACAACAAGGCCAAGGGTGTCTAAACCGACCATCAACCCACATTGCAGCTCGGTTCATATGAATATACCAACAGAACAAACCAATACGTGATAGATCTGTCTTACCTTGACATCGCCGGTGTCGGTGGTGAGGTAGCCGAGGGGAGGTTGGTGGAGAGGTAGCCGGGGGAGGTCGGTGGAGAGGTAGCCGGGGTCGCGCACACCAGGGGGGAGAAGAGGGAAGGCAGTGTCACTGTAGTTGTGGCACGACAGTGACACTGCACAAGACACTCTTATCGTACGAGTGTCTTGTGCAGTGAACCATGGTGTCACAACCAGCAGCAATGGGAAGAAGCTAGGGCGGCGTCGGCGACAGGGTCGGGCGGCAGCGTCGAGGTCGGGGGCACTCGGGTGGGGAGGGGAGAACGGGCGAGAGTAAAGGCACTAGGGAGTGACGAGTTAGGGGGCAAACCCTAGCAGACTCCTACTAATAAAGAGTGATACTTATCACTGACGATTCCATAATAGAACCGTTCATGATATGGTCTCATATCACGAACGGTTCTATTATGGAACCGTCTGTGATATGGCTATTCTCAACTTCTACGTTTTGAGCATATTATCATGTATACATTTACATGACATGAAATAATTACATGTTTATATGTCAATTTTGTCATTTAAATACTGCTGAAAATTTGATTTAACTAGGATACATATCACAGACGGATATTTGTTCCACTAAATCGTTTGTATGTACATATATAGTTCAACATATAAATATACCTCCAAACTAGATTTTTTTATTTTGGAATTTACATATGGCCAAACAGTGGTTAGTCGCTTCTTACAAAGATTAAAAAAAGTAGAAACCTAAATAAACAAAGTTTTTCTAGTGGCGGAGGTAGGCTGCTATCTCCGTCTTCAAAACTTCATAGGCGGCAGCGTCAACATCGGACGGTTCATGATCATCAGCGAACGAAGCCCGAAATGTGTCCACCCACTGACGCGCCCGTTCGAGTGTCTCCCGAAGACCCTCAAATTGTTGAATCAAGAAGAATTGAGCCCATAGGTTCTCTTCCCTTGCTTGAGGGGTCTCGACAAGGTCAATTTAGTCGCCCGCCGCCTCGATTAAGCAGTCTAAGTGACGGCAAGCCTCCTGGAGACGTGTAACGTCGTTGTGGAGGACCACGTCGATGACGCGGAACACTCACTGGAAGTGGGAGATCACCTAGAAGATGCGGAGAAGGAGGATGTCAAGACAGCGGAAGGTGGCCGTCACCTGCTCCGGCAAATCCTCGAGCGGAGATTGAGGACACTGTTGAAACAGTGTCCTTCCGTGGCATCCACCAACGTACGGCCGGAGAGGTGCTCGGACAGTATAGCTAGGAAGGCCATCAATGTCGACGACAAGGAAACAGAGGGAGCCATTAATTTCTGCTTTAGAAGTATATATTGTACAGTTTATATGTGGGGATGATCATCTTCCATAGCGGATAATCCTTTTTATAAAACAAGGAATAAATTCGACGCGAGAGACGAACAGACGCATCGGGGAGCCGAAGCGGCATTGTGCGACGAAGAGACGCATCGGCGACAACGGCGACGAAGAGACGCATCGGGAAGCGACATTATCACAAACGGTTATAATTAAAAACCGTCTGTGAAGTCTATAATTATCACAGATGGTTGTTTGTTGAAAACCGTCTGTAATATTTCTAAATATCACAGACGATTATTATTAAGAACCGTCTGTGATACTTCACAGATGGTTTTAATAATGAACCATCTGTGATATTATATCTTCACAGACGGTTTTTAGCACGACCAAGAATACGCATGCGGTCTCTAAATCAAAACCGTCGTGATTTTATGTAATACGCATGCTTTTTTTCAAATGCGTGATGAGGCATCCAATATTAGCCTTTTTGTAGTAGTGAGAGGGGGCTGCAAATAATGAGTGGATGAGCATGAGTAGCAGCACTGTGCATGAGTAGCAGCTTAGTGGATGAGGTAGCTTACTACTCAGCTCAAGCACACTTCGTTTTTTTATATTCCAAAAGGCAAAAAAGAAAACTAAAGGCTTTGCATTGAAGATCGCAGATGCTTGTATCGATGCTAAGGAGGTAGTTGGACCATTTAAGCACTGTATGGATTTACTTGCATTGGAAGGATAGTTTTATACAAGTGCTTAATGATGTGGCAATACCCTCTCTCTTTAAGCACCTGTGCATAAGCACTTTGCGTTGTACATGCCCTAATACTAGAGGAGAGAGTGATAAGGTGGGATTTTAGAAACAAGTACCCTGATGATTTGATACTAAAGCTTGTTACTAAAAGGCCAAACACTGAATTACTTCCTCCGTTCTTTTTCACGTGACTTCTTTGATTTTTTACGATCTCCAAGGTGTAACTTTGGTCATTATTTTTTATAACTTTATATTAAGATATACCGGTAAATTTTTAATATTATGAAAGTATTTTTAGTGACAAATCTAATGATGTAATTTTCATATAGTCAATCTAGATGGTTTTAAATCGGGGGATTGGATCATATACCCTCCCTGAATTTCAGGATTTACCCTCCCACCTCAATGACATGTGGGGTCATCGTAGGTCAATGACATGTGGGCCAGGAGGGTAAATCCTAAATTTCCATCTAAGGGGAGGGTATATGATCAAATTTTCCTTTTAAATCTATTGGCGACCAAACTTTAGAAAGTTTGATGGCATGGATTTTATGATGTCAAGTAGAAATGAACGAAGAGAGTACCGGTAATTAGCTCCCTAGTGAATGATGTGGAAGGGAGAGAGATGGGCCCACTATTTTGGTATCAAGCTCCCCAATACATAATCTACTTGACACTAAAGTCTTTGTTTCCTCACAAAGGCTTTTACTTGCATGAGTATCAAGCTTCTTCTCTCTCTTCCCTGTCTCTCTTCTATCTCACCAAAAAGTTGTCATAGCATGGACTAAGGGCCTGTTTAGTTCAGGGCCAAAACGAGCCAAACCAAAATTTTGGTATTGCCCTGAAAATTTGGCTAGTGTTTGGTTCCATTCCAATATTTGGCGTTGCCCTCAAAATTTTGATCACGCCTACCTTTTTCTTGTCGTTGCGCTAGCTTCGTGTGGGCGGCCGAATCCTTCGCCAAAATTTGGTTCGGTAGAAGCAGCTGAGTCTGTGACAGGTGGTAGAAGCTGGTTGGCAAAGACTAGTGCATTAATTGCAAGATTAGTTTGATTAACAAGTTTGAAATGATCATATTTCCTAAACTGAGTATCCGATTTGTGATCCATTTAAACCATTGTGTTCCTTGCCATTTAATCAACAAAACAAGACCTATGTTGATATATTTTGGTGCAAAAAAATAGATGTCATGCAGGACCCACGTGTCATACTCATAATTTTGGCAAATTTTGGCATGACTGCGGTTGAAACACATTAATTTTGGCATTGCCTGTGAATTGGTATGGCCATGATCCAAACACTATTTTTTGCCCAGTTTTTGGCATTGCCTAGGTTTTGGCATTACCAAAATTTTGGTGTGGCTACTTAGGGTCAGAAACCAAACATGCCCTAAGTATCAAGCAAAATGAGTGCCTTTACTGAACTTCGTATAAGCGTGTATAAGCGCCTGGCCTCTCATCACTAAGATGTGACTCGTTAGATTCCGTCGAGCATGTACACTACCATAATTCGAATCTTTAGCGATGGCCAAAAATCGTCAGAAAAAAAGGAAAAACCATCAGGAAAATTATTCGCGACGGCCACCTGTCATGTAATAACTCTAAGGCATAACTCAACGGGGAAATTAAATTTGCCTAACGGGGACCCGTCAGGAAAATTATTCGTGACGGCTATCCCTGTCAGCTAGCCGTCAAGAAAATTTTTTGACATTAGGTTTTTGGGGCCCTATTTCTTTCAGGTAGCCGTCAAGAAAAACCATCACAAAAAAATCCCTGATGGTTTATGCTCGTCAGGAAAAAGGTAATTACAAGAAACAAAATACAAATAAAATCCACATTCAGACTTAATTAGAACTAATCCATATGGAGGCTAATCATAACTAAACCGCGCATCTACTCAATTAGTCCATAATCCTCCACATATTCATACCCACATTAATCAAAGGCATTCAAATTTGCATAGATACAGGAGTACAATTAAGATCCACAAAAACTTAAGTGACTCAAGCACACATTTGTACAATAAAATCTCGATAATCTCTTGGGAAAAAGAAACTAAATTTCATACATGGTATAATTAATCTAAGTATTTGCTAGATGAAAACAAAATCTAAGTTCTGGTTTCCTTCATAACTTGGTCTTGCAGAATTCCTCAAGTGGATCATGCAATCTAAGAGGAAAAATCATAAGAGTTTAAGAGATATGCTATAAGCCTAAAACCAATAGAAAAAAAATAGATAGATGGATTCATAATATAAGCTTACCAGTGTTGGAATTATCGAAATGCAAGAACATTGGAAATAAAGTTGGGATCTTTACCGTTAGACATTGGACATGAATTCAAAAACCAAGACCACTAGAAGCTAAATGATGCCCAGTAATTACACACACACACACACACACACACACACACACACACACACACACACACAGAGAGAGAGAGAGAGAGAGAGAGAGAGAGAGAGAGAGAGAACTGTAATCCTTAGTTTCATTCAGGCCATCTAGGTTTAACACCAACTAGAAGGACTTTGTTACTACTACTTGTTGATGTGATCAAAGCATGAAATAAGAGAGCATACAGAATGAGCATATATCCAAATACTCTGAATGGTTTCACTACTTCTATGATCAGGTGAAAGACATACCATATGCAAACTGAATTAGAAAATAAGTTCATATACAAAACCTAAAGATGAGTTTGTAGGTAGGCTAAGAGGCAAAATAATCATATGCTAAAGCCTAAAGAACAACACAAGAGCTAATTATTATACTGGCGGCTAGATCGGCTAGAAACAAGCCAAATGAAATAATAATGTAACCAATTTTTGTATCAACGAATTCCATATGATCTGAGATAAACACAAAGCCACTAAAGAATGCAGGGTCATATACGTGACATAAAACTGTAGAAGACACCAGTACATCTCCTATGAGTCTGTAACATGTCACAAAAGACAATTTCTGGAAATTAGAAGAAACTAGCGTAACACATAAGAGCATATTGCAATGGAATAATAAAGTTGCATGCTTAAGGAACTATTGAACAGCTAGTAAAAAAAGAATAGGACTTGTGCAACTTGTCTTCTCACTCGCGGTCTTTGAATGGATTTAGTTTAGCTGTGGTTTGATAATGGTCTTTTCTAGTTGGGAAAAAAAATCCGGGTCATAACGTTGAAAAAAAGAAATAAATAAGTTCGAACGCAACAACCACCGAGACAGGAATAAAATGAAATAAAGGAATTTGTAAAAAAAATTGCAAAGAGAGGCAGTGTGGGTGGTTGAGACTAATCGGGTGGCATAAATACTGTAAACGAAAATAACAAAAAAATATTTGTAATCTCCACAAAACATGATCGAAGAATGCCACCTGTCCTCTCATTCGCGGTCTTTGAATGGATTTAGTTCCGTCGCGTTCTGATAAACGTCTGTTGTAGTTTGATCAATAAATTCGGGTGATAACGCTGAATAAACCGAAATAAATAAGTCCAGACTGAACAATTAGCGAGATAGGAATAAAATGAAATAAAGAAATTTGAAAAAAAAAACTGTAGAGAGAGGTGGTGTGGGTGGTCAGGATTAATTGGGTGTCATAAATACCATAAATGAAAATAACAATAAAAAATATCTGCAATTTGTGCTAAACATGATCGAAGAATGCTGCATGTCGTTTTTTTTTTAATGGATTTAGTTAAGCAGTGTTTTGATAAAGTTCTTCTGTAGTTTGATCAATAAATTCGTCTATAGTTTGATCAATAATTTCGGGTCATAACATTGAACAAAACTAAATAAGCAAACATTGGATCGGTTTCTGTTAATAGTAACAGGCGGTTCAGGTGGTAATGTGTCTAACAGTAACGGGTCTGACAAACTGTGTTATGTACAGTAACAGAGCGAAAACGTTGCACAGTGGTGGGTCTGGCAGGCTAGAGACTCTTTCGGGCTGGCTTTGGCAGCCCGGTTTGGTGACCTAGCGCTGTCTCACTCTGAGCTAGAGCTGGCTCGATGGCAGCCGAGCAAGGAAAAAGACGGTGGCGGTGATTTTGTCGGCAGTGAGGGTCCACGCTGACACAGGATGGTGCTGGGAGCAACGCTGGAGTATGGGGGTTCCATTTTTGTGCTTAGGAGCCTAGGGTTTGCTCGGGATGGGCTGACGGCGGCGGTGGCACAGAAAGTAAGGAAAATTTGAAGTCATGGTAAAATCAAAGAGTACGAAAAATTTTAAGCCATGGTAAAATCAAAGAGTAAGAAAAATTTTAAGCCATGGTAAAATCCAAGTCACAAACGGTTCTTAATACCAACCGTGTGTGATAAGAAAAAATTTAAGCCATGGTAAAATCCAAGTCACAAACGGTTCTTAATACCAACCGTCTGTGATGAGGATATTATCACAGACGGTTCATATTAAGAACTGTCTCAAGTATCACAGACGGTTCGTGACACGAACCGTCTGTGATATGACGACATATCACAGACGGTTCGTGTCATACTTCACAGACGGTTCTTAATATGAACCGTCTGTGTTAATAACGTATCACAGACGGTTTCAAAAGGAATTGTCTGTGATAAGACAACACAGACGGTTCCAAAGGAACCGTCTGTGATGAGGTGTCTACTATGACCTATTTTGTAGTAGTGAGGTCTAGTCTGAGTTGGCGATGGTGAGCGTGTTCCATGGAGCCATGCCGCATGGCGGTAGGGGTGAAAATGGATCGGATATTTTCCGACCGATCCGGACGAAAATAGATCCGGATTATCTCGGATCAGGTTTTCTCGGATAATTCTCGGATCGGAAACAAAATTGGATTTTTTTGTCAGAAACGGAAATGAATACGAATACGGATTATCCAGATAAGACGAAGGCCGGATATCCAGATTTTGGCCCAAAAGAGAAAAGGAGATTTTAATTGATTTCTGAATTTCAGAAAATGCAATAAATCAAATAGCCTTTTAGAAAATAGCAAATAAAACTAAAAAAATCTAGAAAAAATCATAGAAAATCCTTGAATTATTTTGAACTTAATAAAATTGATTTCAACTTAAAGTTGGTTTTTATTTTTGCACATAAATTATTTTTAATTTCTAAAAAATAGTAATAACCTCTTTAAAATATATAAAATTCAAGAAATTATTTATTTTTTTCACTTTAAATCCAATAAAATTCCAGAAAACTCAATAAATATTATTTTTGACATTAAAAACTAGGAAATTAAATAATTGACTTTATTTTATTATTTTTTCTTTTTAGCCAAGAAAACTCTTTTAAATCTCAGAAAATCCAATAAAATAATAACTTTATCAATTTTATTTTTGCTAACATACTTTGGGATGTTACAATCATTTGCGTATAGATTAACCATCCAGCCTGATCGATGTTAGTGTGAATTAAGTTTTATGTATGTGATAAATTAAGTGTGAATGTGTGATGACTTATGACTTTTTGAGTTATAACTTATGAGTTAAATATGGTAAACTAAGTTTTATTTTTGTGATAAACTAGTTAATGCAGCTTGCTAGTGCCAATCTTATGTGTGGTTGCTGAAAATATGAATAATTCATGAATGTTTGTATCAAATGAACTAGTTATATGTTTTCGTTAATTTTTGGCATACAATTTAAGGGATTTTCATGTTCCAAAAAATATCCGCGGCCGTATTCGTTTCGATTCATATTTGCTTTGTATTCGTATTCGATATTATTCGTACCCATATTCGTATCCGGGGTATTCGTATTCGAATCCGGGAAAAAAAATATGAAAACAAATATAGCAGAGCTATTATCCATCCGTATTCGATCTGTTTTCACCCCTACATGGCGGTGCCAAGCTAAGGGCTGCGGAGCTAGGGTTGAAGCTAAGGGATGGGTTCGTCGACTCGAGGCAAAGCTAACGGTGCATTTGATGGGGCTAGAACGTGGATAGAAGCGACAAATCGAGGAAGGGGCCTATCGGGGCCTTGTCGGTTGCGGTGGCGATTGGGGCGGCACTGCTGGAGCTAGAGAGGATGGAGAGGGGTATGAGTATGTGGTGAGGCTAAAGGAGATGATAGTGTGGTGGGGTCCGGCTCTAAACATGTGGGGAAGCGGTGGCAGTGCGTCCAAAGGGGAGGAGATAGGGCGGAGTGGAGGAAGGGTCTTCATGGGCGCTGGGGAGGAGCGGCGGCGCCGGGAAGAGTAGCGGCACCGGGGACGGAGTGGACGGAGGGGAAGGGAGGGGAAAAGACGGGAGGAGTCGAGAAGGCTACATACGGGCGAAGAAAACGACAGAAGAAGGGAGGAGTGGTGAAGCAAGAAGATGGGAGGAGAGGCAAAGCAAAGCTGCGTTCAGGAGAGGAGAAGCAGACGCGCAGCGCTCCATCACTGATCGAATGACGTAGGCGCGCGCGAGGCCGATGCAGGCAAAGATATTCGAGGGACACGTGGGCACGAGTGAGTGGGAGAAAATCTCCATGAAACCCGGAGAGGCCAGTGATTTGTGGCGCTATAAGGAGCTGGGGATGTGGCAGCTTAGATTATACATGTTGAGGAACCGTCGCTGGCGAGTCCAGTCCGAGCGATTATCTCGTAGACAAGTGTAGAATCGTAAGAACAATGCAAGAACGTAAGAACAGAATAAGAGATGAACACAGAGATGTAGGGGAGACTTCTTGCTTCTCTTTATTCCTTCATGTATCGATCAATTCTTTACAATGAATAGCACCCCCTATTTATAGGCGACGACCCTGCTAGGGTTTGGGATGAGGAGCCCACCATGGGCCAGGACTCCCGGTCCTGGGCCCGGTTTCTTAACACTCCCCCTTGGGCACTCATCCTTCATGTCCATGTCTCGTCAAAACTCCATAAAAACCCAGTAGGAAAAATTTGGAGAAAGAGTACATGATACACGTTCTGCTGTGATGCACGAATTGCCTCATTAAAACCCTTAGTCGAGAAACTTCAGGAAAACTCGTCATGGGAAAAAGAGTACAATCAACCCAATTTCATTTAATCTCCTGGATTTATTCTTTGGGTACTCAATCTTCATGATCAAGCTTTAATAATGAGTTCGTGAAGGTTCTCCCTCTGAATTCTGCACTTCTCTAAGTCTCATCATTCCAATTCACGTATGCATCTTTCAAAGCTAGACGTTGGAAGTGACTTAGTGAATAAATCTGCAAGATTCCCACACGACTTAGTATGCAGTACTTTAAATACGTTCATCTTTTGCAATTCATGAGCATAGAAGAACTTGGGGTTGATATGCTTTGTGTGAGGATTCTTCACATAACTCATCTGTACTTATGCAACACAAGTTGAATTATCTTAATAGAAAATAGTGGGGGTTTGCGCGGTATTCAATCCACACGACTGCTGGATGTGGTCAATCATTCGTTGAAGCCAAACACATTCTTGTAAGGCCTTGTGCAGTGCTATGATTTCCAAGTGGTTCGTCGAAGTCGATACAAGACATATCTTAGACGATTTTCATGGAATTGCAGTTCCACCACATAGGAGTTCATAGGCTGTTTGCAATTTGGCTGTATACGGGTCCTACAGGTACCCTTCATCTGTATTGCCATTCATAGTTAGGTCTTGGTTCTTTCTGTAGAACAGACCAAGTTCTTTGCTTCCTTGGAGGTATCGGAAGATGTCTTTTATTCCCTACCAATGCCTTTGGTAGGTTCTGTACTATACCTTGCTAATAGGTTTACGGCAAATGCAATGTCCGGTCTAGTACAGTTTGTTCAATACATGAGTGCTTCTATTGCACTTAAGTGTGGGAATTTCAGTCCCAGGACTTCCTCCCCCTCTTTTTTAGGTCTGTACGAGTCTTTGTCTTGCTGCAAAGATCTCCCGACCATTGGCACTTTCAAAGGGTATGCCTTTCCAAAGTCAAACCTTTCTGACACCTTCTGAGTATAGGTTGACTTATGTACTAATATTCCTTCAGGGACATGCTCAAGCTCCAAGCCTAGGCAATATTTGGTTTTACCCAAATCTTTCATTTCGAACTCCGACTCTAGGTAAGAGCTTGCTTTCCTAATATCCTTCAGGGTTCCGATGATATTCAAATCATCTTCATACTCTAAGATTATAAAAAATCCATTCTGGGATCGTCGTATAAATACATAAAGATTATTCTCATTGTTCGTGTAGCCCTTCTTGCATAGAAAGTCGCTTCAAGCGATTATACCACATTCTGTCTGATTGTTTAATTTCGTAAGGTGACTTTCTGAGTTTCACACTGTACATATTTCTATTTGCTCTGTTTTGGTTCGGGACAGGGATACATTCAGGTATCTTCATATAAATGTCCGAATCCAATATTTCATAAAGGTATGCTGGTATTACATCCATCAATTTCACTTTTAACTTCAAGTTCACTGCCATTGAGATAAATATATAAAGGGAGTTCCGCCCATGACCGGGGAATAGGTTTCTTCATAATCATCTCTTAGACGTTCAGTGAAACCTTGTGCAACGAGCCTTACTTCTTTTCATTTCTCTTTCGAACAAAATACCCACTTATGTCTTACGGGGTGCACAAGGGGAGACGTGCGGCTTACAGGCCTAAACGCCTTTCTTTTATTCAGAGAGAATAATTCAGTTTCTATTGCCTTCTTCCAATCTGATCTTTTCTTTCATTCAGCGAGCGATGCAGGCTCTGGATCAAAATTGACGATTGTGGCAAGTTTCTTTGCAAAGTAAATGTCGACATTGGCAGTTGTCATATTCAAAGATTCTCCCGAGGTCATAAAGTTTATAGCTATTGCTTCAAGGGGCGATTCTTCTAATGCTTCTACTTGCTCACCGCCGCTTCCAATTGCTGGGCAAGTTCCTTTAGTTTTTCAGCTCCGATGTGTGCGCACACATCCATGCTGATGTCTCCCTTCATGGGGATGTTCAATTCTGGTATGCCTTTTCTGAAGGTTCCATACCGATGCTAGGTCTCAACTGGCTCTCCTTCTAGTTCTAGGGCACTTCGGTGATCAGCTGTGTCAAGTCCCTCTCATCCTTTTTCACTAGGCGTCCCCGGTTACTTTGGATTCGAGGGACCGGAGTTCTTGTCCTTTTATTCTGAGGCCTCTGGATGGGATTAGCGATACCTTCACAGGTATTTCAACCCTCTCCGGTGCATTGCTTGCAGGCAAATGCTACTTGGTCACGCTCTTCAAATCACTAAAGTGGTCTAGCAGTTGATTCGCTAATATTTGCAAATCAATTATCTTCTGGACTTCAATTGTCTTCTAGACTTCAATTCAATTATCTTCTGGACTGCAATTATCTTCTGGACTTCTCTATTTACTTCACTAGTGCGCGGGTCATATGCATAGATTTCAATTATCTTCTGGACTTCAATTGTCTTCTAGACTTCAATTATTTCCCAATATTATAATCAAGGGTTGATTTCCCCCCTAATGACGGGAAACTAACCTCATCTAATGTACTATCAGCGAATCGAGCATTATACAAATCTCCAGTCATAGGGTCCAAATACTTGATTATGGATGTTGTCTCATAACCAACGTATATCCCAGACTTTCGGAGAAGACCCATTGCGTCATTTGTGGTGGTGGTATAGGTATATAACCCTTGCAACCAAACTGCGAAGATGAGAAGTTTTGGTCTTGACCTTACGCTAGTTGCATAGGTGGATGGATGTTATAGGCCGACGGTCTAAAATTGATGAGAGCTACTGCGGGCAGGACTACGTGTCCCCAACATGTAGTTGGTAAATTACAATTCTTCAAAGTTCTGTTAGTCCATTCTGGGTGTGGACATGCGGTACAGAATACTCAACTTTTAATTCCTATTTTCATGCAATAATCATCAAATGCTTTCAAAGTAAATTCTCTGGCGTTGTCCATTCAGGTGGACTTCATATGATAATCAGGGAAAATATTTCTAATTTTAATTATCTGCGAGATTGGCTATGCAAAAGCATGATTTCTCGTAGACAATAAACATACGTGCGACCATTCCGAGGAAGCATCGATGAGCACTATAAAATACCTAAATGACCCTTACAGGGTCTGTATAGGACCGCAAATGTCTCCCTAGATACGATCCAGGAATGCAGAGACTTCATTCTTCGCTTTCAGAGCAAAAGGTCTAATAATTAATTTCCCGGTGGTACATGTGGGGCATACAAAATCTTCCTGATTCGGAAAATTCTTTACATTCATATTATGTCCCTGTGAATTGTTAATTATATCTCTCATTATCCTAAGACCTAGGCGGCATAATCTATCATGCCAGAGATAGAAAAGTTCAGAGCTTCTAAATACGGTTTTCAAGGCAGTATAGGCTGCAGGTGCCTTAATATTAGTGTAGTATAGCCCAGTTTCATATGAAGGAAAACATTCTAATGCTATTTTTCACTTTCTTCACGCTTTGTAATGAGCAGGTATACTGTACCATACTCTTCTTCAGTCTCTACATGGAAACTGTTAGCGCAAATATCCTTGAAAGTTCTAGTCGATTCTGGGTACAACAAGTCTTCTTAAATGACCAAAGTTGTGCCCATTGGGAGTATAATTATGGCCCTTCCTGCGAGTATTATACAAGTATCGCTGCCTGCGATTGTCGTAAGACTACCAGCATTCTTGCTGATTGACTGGAAAATTTCCATTTCTCTCAGGATGATATACGTTGTGCCGCTACATGCTAAGCACACTTCCTCCATAGGGCGTCATACGCGTTCTAATATAATGTACTTTATTAATATGTAGCAGAAAGCAAGCAACACATAAATAAAATACTTCATATATCAGAACGTAACTTGCTATTATAAAGACGGGAAAATAAGCCGTGTAGGACTCATAATAAGAATTTAATGATTTGCTCTCCTAGAGCTTGCAACCATTATTCAATAATTCAAAGTTCTGCTTCAATTACAAACTGCAAGTTTATATAAAAGATCCAAGTGTAATGCGTGCACTAGATCGAATCGGTGAAGTATTCAGGAACTTCTGCCTCAATCGGCTCCATGCACGATCTTCTCCTCTTGGGTAACTACGGCTGCGACCGCTGCGATATCCAAAGGATGGATGATGGGGGCTGCTACAGGGCTGTCCACATTCATAAGTATAACTAATGGATGTGAATCATCTGTGCCTGCAATGGCGAGATATGCCTCATGCTATCATTTGTCTTTTTTCTTAGACTGGAAAGTATCAATAATGTACGACGCACGACCTTACCCTTCTTGCTCCTATCATTCGTGAGAGGCTTCATCACCTTGTAGCTACTAGTAGTGGCTTCATGGCCAACATTGCGACTAGGTGGCTGCAAGATGAAGTTCTTTCTTAGAACATCATCTTGAGCTTTCGTAACTTGCATGATGTCAATTAATTCGGCGTACTTCATGTAGCTGTCTAGACGATAGTTGCGTGCGGATTACACCGCATTTGGGTGAAGGGTAGAAAGTATTCTCCATCTTCTGCTCATCCGTGATTATATTACCACAAAATTGAAGACTGATACAAATTTTATACAAAATCTGGCCATGCTGGGTCAGTTCTTCGAATTCCTGATTCGTGATGCCAGTCATCTTCATATTCATGCCAAAATTCATAAGATTACTGCTGGTAATTTGCGTAAGATAGTTGCAAAATTCTCATAATGCTCTTCGAAATCTTGGTTCGTGATCCTATATTTTTCTATGCATTTTTCATGATTTACTGCTATTTCCAGTGATTAAAAGTAATATAAACAATCACAGATAATCAAAACAGTAAATACAATAAATAAATTGTATAGAAATAACAATAACAAAGATAAACATGCTTCAAAAGTTCAAAATATGCAAAAATTTGGATTTCCGAGGCTCTTTTCTACTGGAAAATGACTTTTCGGCAAAATCCGCGTAATTATCCTCGTAATTTTCAGAATTCCGAGAGATTTTTTCGCAATTTTGTGATTTCATTTCCTCCCCCCTTTTTTTGTGCTATGCGGGTGTGCGGCCATGCGGGGCCGGCGTCGTGCTTCGTGCGCGTGTGGAGGTGGTGCGGAGCGACGCGGCCAGCGAGGCCGGAGGTTTACGCAGTGCGCGGTGGCCTACGAGGCCAGCGGCTCATGCGCGCGCGAGCTACAGGCCGTGGTGCGGAACACGATGCGGTAGCACGCCTGCGAGGCGGTCATGTGGGGGCCGTCGGCGCGACGTGTCGGTCCGATGGTGGTTCGCCCGTGCAGGGGCGGCGCCTCCCCTCCCCACTTTTTTTTTCTTAGCTTCCTTCGTTGCCGTGGCCGTGCGACGGTTCTAGACGGTGGAGGCCCCGGCTACAGGCCGGCGACGGTAGGGGAACCCATGCAGTGGGAGCGCCGCTGCGGCGTCAGTGGGCAACAGCTTCAAAACGTGTTTTTTCACGCAATTACTGTTTATGCCATCGATCACTGTTCATCAGGGGCGTGATTACTGTTCATCACACGGTCACTGTTCGGCAGGGGCGTGATTACTGTTCATCACACGGTCACTGTTCAGCAGGACGCAACTGTTCACCAAACACGGCTACTGTCCATTGTGTGCTACTGTTCATCAGCGCGATTAATGTTCATTGCTTGCTACTGTTCATCAACATGATTACTGTTCATCATGGGATGGGTACTGTTCACCAGGTGCGGACACCGCTCAGCGCGGGTGTGCACTGTTCATCTGCGAGAGAATACTGTTCATCAGCAGTGGCACTGTTCACCACAGGCGAATACCGTTCATCCGCCGTGGGACTGTTCATTGCGGGCGTGCACTATTCATCACGAGGCAAAATACTGTTCATGCGAGCGTGCACTGTTCATCGGCTCAGGTACTGTTCACTGCAGGCACCGCACTGTTCATCACGGGCGAGTGCGGTTCATCGCGAGTGTGCACTGTTCATCACAGGCGAATACTGTTCACCATGGCGCGGACACTGTTCATACAATTACCAATTGACTTAGCCAGCGACTTCAAGTCGGCTCGTGGTAGATTAGAACAAGTTTGCAATTTTCAATCTACGGTACAATCGATATCCACTCGTTCATGTAATCTATCGATCGACATTGTGTCGGTGACTTCAAGTCTACTGGTAGATTAGAGCGAATTTGCACCGTAGAAAACCAATCTAGAAAGCAAATTTACAGAATTTAAAGCGATCTAAAAAATACGATTCAATATACGAGTGTCGTTCATCGACAGTTACCTTTCCGATGCGAGGAGAGTCGATCGTGCTGATAACGTGTTGAGGAACCGTCGCTGGCGAGTCCCGTCCGAGCGATTACCTCGTAGACAAGCGTAGAATCGTAAGAACAATGCAAGAATGTAAGAACAGAATAAGAGATAAACACAGAGATGTAGGGGGACTTCTTGCTTCTTTCTATTCCTTCATGTATCGATCAATTCTTTACAATGAATAGCACCCTCTATTTATAGGTGACGACTCTGCTAAGGTTTGGAATAAGGAGCCCACTATAAGTCAGGACTCCCGGTCCTAAACCCGGTTTCTTAACAATACAATCATTGTACAATGCATGTATGCTAGCTAGAAAGCGCCATGCATGTTCCACGAAGCAGCATATGATTGACCCGGATGACCACGACTTCATCCCCTACGATGAGGTGCTCGACACCATGCTCCACGAGCTCTGCCACATCGTGCGCGGGCCTCACGACGCGCAGTTTTACAAGCTCCGCAAGGTACGCACGCTGATGTTTGTGTGCTTCTGTTGGTGCTAGAAGATTTGATGATTCCACGGAATTGCGATTTGCCAGTGTACATGTATTGGCTTAGAATGTGGTGCTCATCTGCACGAGACTATTGACAGGGGGAAGTTGTCCATAATCCATTGCGAGCTGGCACATTTCCCAGAAAGCTTGGTTCAATAGATTTTTAGTTCAACAACTTAGGAGGATATTTTGTAATGATTACACGGTACTTTAGGAAAAGAAATATCAGAGATGGAACAAATTCATTCATGTCTACAAGAAACCGTAAATGTGTGTAGTAATTTTAACACATTTTGATATGGAAATTGGATGCTAATTGTGACCTTAGTGTTAGTTTTCCTCTTCTATCTGTCCTGTAAATGGTAACCGTATTAAGCTTCAGATGATAATTGTTACGTTCTGCTCGGAAGTTCTCCGAGAGGAAGGAAGGTTTGATAGTTTGTTGGGGAAGAAACAGCAAAAGAGAGGAAGAACTGGACAGAAGAGGTGAAGAACAGGAGGAGAAACTTAATATGGTCTATTAGTCTTTTGTCATTTCTTAACCCTCTCCTCCTCTCTCTCAGGTATTTAAGTGGTCCCCTTCACAAGTCGACAGGGTGGCCAACCGATTACCCATGCCAGATAGGACAAAACTCACATCACCCAATCCTCTGATGCAAACCGAGTGCTTGGTCTTCTATTCCTTTTGACGCCCTATAGCGCGTCATGACAATGTCAAGGCACCGCCGGTATTGTGACAATAATATTGTCTGTCTTTTATTCCAAGTGGGCTTATCCTGAATTGAATTAATAGCAACAAAAGTATATAATTTTGTAGTCCCTCTGTTTATTCCTCAAAAATATCACAATTTGTAGCTATCTTCTGACCTCACCAAGTCACCATAGCAGTTGTGTCGGACCCGGATTTCCTAATCCAGAATCCTCTGTGAAACACTGTGCTATTCCCTGGATCAGTAGCTAGCACTCACAGATACATCACTGAATCAATTCATACATAGCGTAAAACCATACCATTCATTAAATGACACAACAGAGTTTACATAGACCGCGTCGGGTCGAGTTTTGCAATAGGGCCGAACAGGCCAAATTGATTACATTATAAAAGCGGAAGCGAAAACGGAAGCAAAAGGGGTGAGAGCACATCTCTCCACAGGCAAGTGACTGGGGAAACCCGTGTGCGTCCGATATTATCTAAAGACTCAGATAATATAAGATGCACGCAAGAACCAACGGAGTCAGCTGGACTGGGGCGAGACTAGAACAGTTAATGACTACACTACGCTTCATTATCTCCGGGTCCTCCGACTTCTGGATCCTCGTAATAGTCGTAATCTCCAGGGTTTCCTGCTTCTGAGGTTTTTGGGGAGAGAGCGAGGATGAGCACAACTTCCGTGCTCGCGAGCCAATACACAATGCAATAATATACATGCAAGACTTAACAAGGATGGCTCGGTTCTTTTATTTGCGAAAGCAACATTTCCAAATATCATAATTACAAAGTCCCATCACTTAGCATTTTTAACAAATTGTATTTTATTTAAAGAGAGTAATTGTGCAATATTTTGGTATCAGCAGAGGTTTCCTCCATCGGAAACTCTACCTGATGCTTATTTTGATTGGAGCTACCTCCAATTATTAACCGCGCTGAGTCTGAAACTCAGGGAAAATCCAATCTCAGGGCTAGGAGAGCCCAACACATTTTTCATACCACCCACAAAGGTTTTGAAATAGAACTAACTCAAGTTAAGTTCTCATGTTCGCCTTTGACCGTAGGCACGGCTGTTTAAACAGTTTATAACTCTGCAGAGATTGTACACTTTACCCACAAGAGACAATTAACTCGTTGCCCTACACGATTCCGTAGTCGTGTAGTCGAGAGGTTGTCACAATAACTTTTCAACTACCTCGTCCTTTCCATCATCTCACCCACATGGGGTTACGCCCATACGTTCGCGAGGGATGTTGTACCGCAGCGCCTGGATGTACCGCACGACGTTGGCAACTTCACCTTTTATCGGTGTCCCGTCAAGTGGATGTACCGCAGCTTGCGCGTGCCATTTATCCACCAGTGAGATGACTTTCAGGATTCGATAAATTTACTAAGCCAAGTCGCGGTTTGTCGCAGACTTGTGGTTGTAATTGTTTTACACGGGAGGTCGTGACAAGATTAAGTCCTTAGGAGTTATCTGGGCGGTTCATTCCACATTCCAACCACCAAATGACATTCCGTGGGCTACATTAGCACCCATTGTCATACCATCCACCTCTCCATCCACCCAGATATGGTAATAGCAATTTTAGGGTTTTTGAGAAGCAAAACACAACAATTCAACCATCTCACCATTTACCCGTAATGGTCGCCCAAATCATTTTATATTTGAAAGGATGATGATTGGGACAGTTTAATGTCCCGTACTTAACAAGGCTAGCATGTCGCTTAAGTACAACCTATAGCTAGTATTACCATATAGTTACTAGGGTGACAATGGTTAAGGGATTCAAGTTGTCAAGGATGGCATAATAATTAATTATTCACAAAAGGGTAATTAACTACCTTAAGCTTTAACATACATTTGTTTAAAGAATTAAAGCATGCAATTTGCTATTTTAAAAGAATATAATTTGCATAAAATGTAGTCTCAATATGATCAAAGTATTGACTCGCCTGGGTCTATTTATCGCGGCCTTGATCTTACTCAAACCTTCTCAGTCAGCGGTCTTGAATCTTTGGGCTTCGTCTTTATCTGAATCCTGATCCCGCTTGAGTCGTTGTTTTCTTCAGAACTCCAACTTCTAATCACACGATAAACGATCGAAAGCCAAATAAATCCAAACAACTTCAAAGGACCAAATAAATTCAACTGAGCTTGAATAAGATTTGCGATGATCGAGAAGTGGAGGGAAGATTTAGCGAATCGGGGAGGTTTGACAAAGTCAATGACAATTGAGCGAAAGAGAAGATGGCGAAGAAACTCTGCCGGGAAGGAGAACAAGGGAGAATCAAGGTCGAAGAAGCTTTTGTAGGGATATTTATTAAGGAAGTCCCATGAGTTGGGTTAGATTTAGGTTAGATATGAGTATGAAAGAACACTGGGCATTATCTGAGGAGTATTAAACATTAGAGATTAGGGTGCGAGTTCAACATGCGAAGAATATAATTTTAGTTTGAGTTAAACTTCCATATTTTACCAGACTTCTCGATTAAGGTTGTGCCTTGAATCGCTTGATACATTGATTATTTCTTAAAAACCATCGGTGATTTAAATTAGCGATAGAGATAGGA
The DNA here is from genome assembly GCA_036346255.1 of Ampelocalamus luodianensis. Classification (NCBI taxonomy): domain Eukaryota; kingdom Viridiplantae; phylum Streptophyta; class Magnoliopsida; order Poales; family Poaceae; genus Ampelocalamus; species Ampelocalamus luodianensis. The sequence goes on from CM070628.1 coordinate 6,955,995, forward strand.
TGATTTATATTGGGCAAGGTTATACTTTTAGCAAGATCTTATATTTAAGTTTGCATTTTAAATTTGATGGCAAGGGCATATTGGTTAGCTACTTCACTTTTAATTTATTTGCCACTTTACACAAGAATGTATACATCCATGCATGAGTTATTTTTAATTGACAGGATAACCTTAGATCGGAGGATAGAGATGTGATGGCTATTATTTGGACCAAGAATATTGGATGGGATTTGCAATTATAATTCAAGTTTCTAGAGCAAGATATTGTGATTAATGTAATTATTCTCAGATAGCTTTAAATATTTGGGGATAGTTATTTAAATTAATTTCATCAATTACTAGACATTATATACAGATAGGTTATCACATTATTTGAAGGTTAATTCATAAGTTGGCATGAATTATAATTTTAACAGATGATCTAGTTAGAGTTCATTGCCTTCATTAGCTCTTAAGGAGAAGGGCCCACATGGTTATGAGAGTGAGAGGGGGAATTAAGAGGGAGCACACCACAGAGGAGGCTCAGCCATGGTAGGGAAGCAGGGGAGCCAGGGGAGGCGTGCGGGGGCAACCCTGCCGACGGCGAGCGGAGGCCAGAGAGGCGGCGAGGGTCGGTGGAATGGGTTGCTGCAGAGTGGAGGCGGCTCAAGGAGGCGGCGTTGGGGCGGCGACGCCGAGGAGGGGTAGCGGCAGTTGGAGCGGTGGCGCAGGGGCCGGACGGCGCGATGGTGGCCGGAGGGCAGAGGGAGGAAGGGGAGGGGAGCACGGGCATGAGGGAGATGAGAGGAAGCTCACCCTGCGATTCTTTGAGGCAGAGGAGCACTGGAGCAGGCCAACGACGGGAGTCACGGCCGGCGCAGGGAGGACTCGCGGCGGCGGCGGAACTGGGCGGCGGGGAGGCGTGGCCACCAGTTGGGGAAGGTTGAAGGCATCGAGGAGGTGCTCCAACTCCGAGGAATCGGGCCGTTGAGTGCCGAGGAGGAGATGGCGGCGGAGGAGCTCCAATCGGCCGGCCATGGGGATTCCGGTGAGTCCTGCGGCCAAAAGGAAAAATTGAGAGGGGGAAGGGGGTCCTGGGACACCCGGTGACGGTGGTGGCGGAGGTAAGGGAGCACCCGGGGTCCTTTTTGTAGGTGGCCAAGGGCTTGGAGCTGTTGGGGGGGGGGGGAGGGGGCTCGGGCGCACGCGGTGTCCTGAGGCGCGGCAGGGAGTGGCACAGGTGCACTGCAGCGGCACAGGCGAGCTGAGGGGACAAGGCGAGAGGTAGACGCTAGCTCGCAGCGGGGAGGCTACTTGACGAGGCATGCGGCGTGCGCGCGTGCTCTGTCCGAGCGGCGCAGAGGCATGGGCGGAGCACGCGGGTGGCAGAGAGAGCAGGCGCTAGCTAGGGCGCGCGTGCACGGGCGGCGAAGCGGTGCGGCGCGCATGCAGGCGAGCGCAGAGGGTTGGCGCTCATTGTTTTGGCTGGGGGAAGAAGAAAGCCAGAGGGGGGAGGCCGGGTGGCTTGTTGGGTCGGGAGGAGGCAGGCCGAAAGAAGAAATGGCCGAGGAGCAGGTGGGCCGAGAGAGCCGAAGGGAAAAGGCCAGGGGCCGAGAAGAAAAACGGGCTGGCCCAAAAACCGAAAAGAGAGAACTCGAATACAAATTTGAAATTTGGAAACGCCGAGAGTTTTGAAACACAAACGCGAGCTTAGCTAAAAGCTAGAAGTTTTGAATTACTTACTAATTTGAATTAGTTTTGAACTTCAAAACAGCAAATGGTAATTACTATTCCCGAACTGAAAACGGGACGCTACAAGTTGTTCAAAAGAAAGTGATCAAATCAACATTTAGAATGGTCCCTATGTTTTTGGTTATACAGAGGACTTCGTACTGTCAACCGCTGGATGCTATAACAGAATCATTCCCTGGAGTAGTAGCTCCTGATACAAATTTTCTTCTACACACCTCTGTATATTCATATATAATGTATTCAATTTCAGTTATTGCAATATTTAGCAAGTCCTGAGGTGTGAAATGCAATTTCTGTTTTGCTTGCACTTTACCTATTTTTTCTTCACCGTGACAACCTTATCTTGCTTATAAAAATCATTCAGGAATGTGAAGAACTTGTTTCAAAGGGTATTACTGGACCAGGGCAAGGGTTTGATGGTACAGGCAGGCGATTGGGCGGATCTTCAATACATCCATGGCCACCATCTCTTCGGCAAGCAACATTGGCTGCAGCACAGAAACGGGCGAGGAATAGGGCTCTATTGCTATCCGGGCCAAGGAAATTGGGTGGAAATAATGATATTATGAGTGCGCTTAGTCCCCAATACAAGCTGCTGCTATGGCTGCCGAAAGGAGATTGTATGACGATTTGTGGTGTGGATCACATGATCAATCTGGTATTGATGATTCAGAAGATGTTATTCTTGAACAACCACCTAACTTGACACCACGGGATGGGAAAAACACAAAGAGTTGCTTTTCCAACGGTTCTGGGGAATCCAGCACTTCTTCTGGATTTCGCACTGCAGCACGAGGTGATTCCTCTTCTTGTATGACAACGACTGATGCGGGCATTAGTTCACTGTGGGAGTGTAGTGCTTGCACTCTTCTAAATTAGGTAAATTGATTAGCTCACGTTGTTTTGTCATCCTGTGCTTGGATATTGTAATTGGAGTTTCTTTACTAGATAGACTCTATTGTGATCTTTTAGCATATTCTTTGATGTCAGCTCATCACGGTGGGTATGTAAATGATTAGCACTCCAATTTACGTACATATAAGTGGTGCTTTTGGAGCATATTAGGCTTGTCCAAACTTAAGATGATTATCTAATTTTTGAGATTGTATTAACTTGCCAGTTGCCAGTTATATAGAGGTTAATAAACACTAAGGATAAATTGAATTTTTGATTGGTTTGCTATTGCTGTAATGTTTATTTACTTCTTTCACTTTTCATAACTCATAACATGTGAAGAATTCATACCTACCTATGGAACCTGTGGTGACTGTAAGCCTCTTGACAAACCAGTTCCTTACAATATCCGAAGACACATTTGCAACGTGCAAGTTTATGACATACATTAGTCATTGCTTAGATGTAATTCAACTGTATCCAAAGTCCAAACCAAATTGTCTTCACTATTGTGACAAGCACCACAGATAATTTCATATATTATCCATGCAAAGTAATGTAACTTATTTTCTTGGCTGAATGTATTTTAGGTTCGTTTGTACACTTTGCCTTATGGCATAGTCCTTTTTTTGTGCATGCACATTTTCTGGTATGCTCTTAATGGCATCTCTATTATATTCACTTCTTTCTTTCGCATACATTTGTTTCACAGTGCTAAATTATCATTTTTTTTTCATTGGCATGTCTACTATGCATTCTAGTTCTAATTACCACTGTTTCTCTTTCTCTAATACATTCTGGAAATCTGAACTTTTGTAGCCTCTGGCACCAATCTGAGAAGTTTGTGGGACGGCAAAACCTAAAATTGCAAAGCCCAAGTACACAACTTGGTCCTGTAAATTTTGTACTCTTGAGAACAGCACTAAGCTTGATAAATGTTCAGCATGCGATCAATGGAGATACTCCTATGGACCACCTATAGCCACATATGGTCCAAGCTATGATTGACATATCATTGAAGGCTACAATAATATGGTAAGTACTATACTATATCAAGTGATTTACAATATTTCCATTCTCTGGTACTGTTCGATATTCATGTTGTTGGATTGGAATCTTGTTGCCTTACTAGTACTGGTGGATTTAATAGCTGGTAGTGGTTTTGCTCAGCTTATATCAAGATGGTTTTCCATCTCTAACTTACAATAGACACGTAGGTGGTGGCATGCCCGAAAGTACTCACTTCTTATCCCATATTTGATATTCACATTGTTATTAGCACCCACAACAGAAATGATTTCTTTGTAGAGATCGCATTACCAGCACCTGATTAATGCATAACTGCGAGGTGTACTATGCCTAACAATAATATTCTAGCAGTGGTTTGTTTTGGTTGAAACTTGAGATAAATTGTTTTCGCTTGCTATGGTACTTAGCAGTTGTTTCTTGATAGAGCTCTTTAAACCTCTAGTTTGTGCATTTGTGATGAAGTATAAGCTGTTTACCTCAATAGTTAATAATTTTTACACAGCACTGTGATTGGAAGTGTATATATACGCAAAGCTGTAGGCCATTTTAATCTAGTAGTGAAGGCAGGTTCAGCATACGGTTCTGACCTTCTGATTGCCATTTGATTTCCTGCGTTCATTTTCGCTGCAGTATGATCGTCTTTAGCACACATTAAAGGTCTTTAACTTAATGAAATTTGCCTGATAGATCTCTATAAAGAGTTTGTTCTGTTTTACTATTTATGATATATCTCAATGATTACATCTTTTACTCTTTTGGGCAGGCATCTGCTGCATTGTCAATATAAAGTTCCTTGTCAGCAGCAGTTATCTCTGTTATTACTGCATGACAGGTCTATCAAGTAGGGGAAAAAATCTGGTGCTTGGTATTTACAATCTAAACCATCCTCCTTTGCGGATCATGTAAGTACAGAGCATTAAAACAATGACCTTATTCTCTATTCTCCATGCCTATCAACGTAGCCCCCCCAAATCCCTTTTGGGAGCACTGAAACACTGAATCATGCGCATGCACCAGCGGCTTGGCCCATGTCTCGGGTACTAACAGCTTGCGCGGTTTGCACCTGGAACGCCGTCTGTTTTGATATCTTCTACTCGTTGCCGTGGGGTTCAAGAAGAACTTGGTCACTCTCGTGCACTCCTATATGGATTCACAACACAACAATACCGCGTTGTTTAATGCAGTGCCGTTTTCAGGCACGTAGCTATTTTAGTTATGCATGTCCACCTGATCTAATCCCGGGTCAATGTGTCATTGCGTTTGGGCAGTCAAGTTGTCACTTTTACCTCATTAGCGTGGTAACGAGGTGCGTTGAATTTTAGTTCGCCCTCGTTTAAGTTCTGCAATTCGGGCCGTATGATATGATGGCAAGGTTGCTTGGGACCAATGGCTAACCATTGCATGGTCGTTGTGTTAGTAATTGAGCATATATTAGGGTATGTACAATGGTACAAACAGCTACTGTCTATAGTAACTTTCTATGTCATTTGTAGAAAGCATTAAATATAACTTATACAATGGTTGTGGTGATACAGTTGACTACAAGATTGTAGACAACACACAATCTTTTGTGTTTTTTTTTCTGTTTTTGGTGCTACAGTCGACTACATGATTGTAGACATCATCTTTCTCTCTCTTCATTCTTTTTCATCCATGTCAACAAAAATTTTACGTGGTAGAAACTATAGACAACTGATATAAACCCATTGTACATGCTCTTAGTCTAAAGATTTCTCCCGTTATCCCCGTGTTAGAAGATGGAAACTGAGGTCAGCAGGTTCGATTCATTGATGTTGGCCATTCGCTGAATAGGGAACTGAACGGGGTGACAAAAAAAAATCTGTCACACGTGGTGGGAAAGGGCTCACTGATGATCTAGATTTGTGGTAGACTTAGCTGCTTTATCGCCGAGGGCTTCATTCGTTGACACGGCGTGCATTTTCCACGTCCCTTTTCTTTGTTTGCACTAGTTAATAATTGTTGTAGACGGCCCATTGCTCTTAGCGGCCCGGTGAAGGGAAAAAAACTAGCCACTTCAAAATAAGCGAAGAAGAATGACGTCATCTTGACATCTCAGTTAATTAACCCATTGTCTTGGCCTTCTCTCAAGGGGTTTTGTTCTGAAAAGCCTTCTCTCAAAGGTTCTTATTCCGAAAGAGGTCTTCGGGTGAAGGATAAAAGGAGAGGCCTAGTCTCATCTTAGATTATGAAAGATGACATGATAAATACCGCTTACAAGAGTCCATCATGTACTAAAACTACTAATAAAAGAGAAAAAGACCTAGGACCCATATAATCATGGAACCTTTAATAATAGTCCAGAGAATGCAGTACATCGACCTTGGGACCTATAGTATGACACTGTAGCGTCATCTTGTTTCCAGATAGTTCAGGTTCTCTATCCAAAATTCCAAATAGAATTGCTATAAACTCAGCATAAATGCATCCATCAACACGGCACTACCGCTGTGTGCCACGCACATCGTTTCCTTCTCCGAGGCAAAGCATTCGACAACAACTCAGCAAGCCCCCGCGAGGAGAGGCAGCATCGGTGGCAGACCAACGCCCACCTCCCGCCCCCCACGCGGACGGCGGACGGCAAGGCAAGCGCCCGACCCGCGCGAGACGGCGAGAGCCATGCGCCCAGGCGGCCTCCCGACCCAGCCGGGGCGACCGCGCCGGCCCCCGGATCTCACCCTCCCCATGCCCCAACGCGACGTCCCCTCCTCCCTCGCCGTCCCGCTCCCTTCCTCCTCCAGGCCCCTGGCGGGGCCCACCCCGCCCTCGGCCGCGGCGCCGCCCCCGCTCGCGGAGCTGGAGCGCGTGCGCCGCGTCGGGAGCGGCGCTGGCGGCACGGTCTGGATGGTGCGGCACCGCGCCACGGGGCGGGCCTACGCGCTCAAGGTGCTGTACGGGAACCACGATGACGCGGTGCGGCGGCAGATCACGCGGGAGATCGCAATCCTCCGCACGGCCGAGCACCCTGCCGTGGTTCGGTGCCACGGCATGTACGAGCGCGGCGGGGAACTCCAGATCCTGCTCGAGTACATGGACGGGGGATCCCTCGACGGCCGCCGCATCGCCGCCGAGCCCTTCCTCGCCGACGTCGCGCACCAGGTGCTCTCGGGCATCGCCTACCTCCACCGCCGCCACATCGTGCACCGCGACATCAAGCCCTCCCACCTCCTCATCGACTCCGCGCGCCGCGTCAAGATCGCCGACTTCGGCGTCGGCCGCATCCTCAACCAGACCATGGACCCCTGCAACTCCTCCGTCGGCACCATCGCCTACATGAGCCCCGAGCGCATCAACACCGACCTCAACGACGGCGCCTACGACGGCTACGCCGGCGACATATGGAGCTTCGGGCTCAGCATCCTCGAGTTCTACCTCGGCAGGTTTCCCTTCGGGGAGAACCTCGGCAAGCAGGGGGACTGGGCCGCGCTCATGTGCGCGATCTGCTACTCCGACCCGTCGGAGCCGCCGGCCACCGCATCGCCGGAGTTCCGGGGATTCATCAGCTGCTGCCTGCAGAAGAACCCGGCGAAGCGGCTCTCGGCCGCGCAGCTGCTGCAGCACCCGTTTGTCGCCGCGCCACAGCCGCTGCCCCTCGCCGCTCCGCCATCATGACGACAATTTGGATGGATCTCCATCCAGTTCTGGTCGCAGTGCCAATCCTAATCCAGCATCAGGTGGATGGATGGAGTTGAGCTGTGGGAATCTTGGAAACTTCTCCCTGACCATTTCGGGTATTCTATCCGTCCTCATCCATTGTTGCTGCTGCTGCTCCTCCAATTCAATGATTATCGCATAATGGGAAAAGCTGTGTGTGCAAATTCGTCAGGTACAGACACGAATCACTTGTTAACCAATGGCCATTGTTCTAAAAAATTCCATTACGATTTTCATTTGTACATGCAGCAGAGCTATCACATGATATATCATTATGGGAAGTATTGAGTTGCATGTACCAACTAATTTATCCAAAAGTTTAAGTTGATAAGGAAAGGTGGACAATTCACTTATACTTCAACTTCAACACTTCTCCTCAAGTGTAGGCTCCCGCAGGCCTAAGATATGGAATAGATGTGGACTACAATTATTATTTTTAATTGCATCAACCGGGTTTTGAATTCAAGACATTTTAGCTTTGATACCATATTGAGTTGCATGTACCAACCAATTCATCCAAAAGCTTAAACTGATGAGGAGAACAATTCACTTATATTTTAACAGGAAGTTTTCCTTTTGTGACATTTTTGGTGTACGAATGATGGAGCCAACCAGGGGCGAATCCAGGATGAAAATAGAGGGGGAGCTCTACTGTTGAGGTTCTAGCACAATATAAGCATACCAAAGCTATATTTCCTGGTCTTTTATCATTGGAATATCAAATTCATACATAAATAGGAAGAGAACAAATTGAAAATGTACAATACAATAAATTTAGTACCTCGCTAATGGATAATGTGCCCCCAAATGTTTATAAATATGTGAGTACCGATCTATAGATAAGAAATATCAAATTTAGTGATACAATATTAAATTATGAATATTCATAAACATTAAAAATGAAATGAAAACATACCACTAAGTCACGAAATCTGATTACGACGTAATTTCACTCTACGGGTTTTCATGTCTTGAAAGCGTTGAATGATTTTTTTTTTTATTATCAAAGCTTCTAAATATTTATGCAAAGTTCGCTTCTCCATTTTTGTAAATCTAAGAATAATTAAACAACAACGAGTCAATCACTAATTAAACAAATTGGCTAAACAACAATCGGCATCAATACAACAATTATAAATTGGGGATTCACTCATTCACAAATTCATTCACTGCAGTTAGCACAGCACAAATGCACAATACCACTTAGCAGTTAGCACATGACTTAGATGAGTCTGTAGATGACTACATGACTAAATGAGCAATTGAGCACATCGGCACAGCCGCACATAAGCTGATAAGCACATTTGGCCATTTGGGGATTTCACCCGCTGCCTCACCTCGGGTCCGCGGCCGACCGCCTCCAGGCGGGCCTCCCCCTCCGCTCCGCGCCGCCCCGCCCGCCTCAGCGCCTCCCCCTCCGGCCTCCGCAGCTCCGCTCCGTGCCAACCGCCTCCACTCCGAGCCGGGCTGCTGCGCCTCCCCCTCCGCTGCCGAGTCGACGCCTCGACGGTGAGTCTCTCCAGATCTGTTGAAGTGTTGACTGTTCCGGCCCTTCCGGCAGTCCTGTTCGCCTGGTTTTCTGTTCCTCTTCCTCATGTTCTAGTTTTGATTTGGGCCAGGATTTGCCACTGATTTGGGCCGGCTGGGGCGCTGAGCCTTAAGCCACCGACTGGGCCTTAGCCGTTAAGTGGCTCTTCTTCAACCTCCGGCAGTCCGGGTCTTCTTCAACCGGGTCTTCTTCAACCTCCATCACTCCATGCCTCAATCTCAGTGGGAGGAGGGGATACTAGGGGCACCACCATGGGAGGAGGGGGTGCTTGAGCACCCACAAGCACCCACGGTGGATTCGCCGCTGGAGCCAACGATGGTGAGTGTGTGCTGCAACTTGCAATAGCTCGATCGGTTATTAGACTATACTGAGATGGGTGAGATTGGAGAGGAAATCTTGGAATACGAATCAGAGTAACTTTTTCTGTTTTTTTTCTAGTTGGTTGTTTTGGGGTGATTGCTCTCTATTCTGTTGTGTAATGATGATGATTGTGCATAAGTTGCTTCTGATCCTCTACTTTTCCTGTTGCCAACATTTGCCTTTTGTTGGCCCCGGTAAAGATGAGATGCATATATTTTTGTTATGATGGGCTAATTCATGTGTCTTTTTATTCTTTTTTAGTGACTTTTTATATTTTTTTTATTTGGTGGAAGTAGGGAGTAAAAAAAGGGACCATGGTAGCAGAGGAGTCAGGAAATGTTGTGCTACACAGAAAGAGATTGAGATGGAGTTGGCACCGTCATTGGCTCCAGAAGCTTTGAGACGTTGGATTCGTGCTTATACAGAAATGGATTGGGATGGAAGTAGTGCTGGCCAAATTGACGGTCCGGCACTGCACAGGCAAGATGTGGCCCGGCCCACCTTGACATGGTCCATTGTGGTCCGATTAATAGGTGGGTCGTGTCATGTCGGCCCACATGTTAGGGAGGTGGCCTAGGCACGATCTGATGGCCTGTCGTGTGTGTCGGGTCGACTGAGCTTATTTAGCCTGACAAGCCGTTTCGGCCCACTTAACCTGTTAGGCCCAAAAAATTAATAAAGACGGCAGTCAGAAGATAATGAGAGGGCAAGTCTTACGGACTAGAAACACACAATCAGGAGGAATGCAAGCTTTAATCTTTCCACTAATTGTAACCACAATACTCAATAAAATACACATAGGAGTAGGGTTGTTATTCTCTTTGAAAAAGGCATAAACCTGTATAAAAATCTCCGTATCGCTTTCTCTGCATGATCAATTGTGGAGACTCTTTAAATCAAACAATCTTTACGTAAGATCGGTTCCGGAAAGATCGGTTCTAAAACACTGACACTGATCTTACGAAATAAAAAGAGAAAAATGGCTAAGAGTTCTTGAGGAGAATTGGGTTGCTCTTTATTGCAATGAACTGGCTATTACAACGGTGCCTTTCTCAAGGTGACAGACTAGTCCTAATTACATTGAGTATGTTGTGCGCTATGTTTCAGATTGCTTCAATTATCTTCAGGTCGAATACAATTGCCTTCTCTCCTTTCCCTCCTTTTGCTTTTCGTCATCCATCTTTAAGTAACTAGCGAAGAAGTGATAGTTACTCCTGGAGAAGATACCTCTTGGAAGTGACACGTCTGGTCGGGGAGTTAGTTATAGTCAATGAAATGCTAACTGATCATCGGTTGGTGTTAACAAGAGGCGAAATAATTGTGATCCAGTTATTGTCAGTGACTTAGGGCTGTAAATATTGTGTGGTTTGGTGCTTATAAGACACATGTCCCATTCTTCACACGGATGAAATGTATTTGGAATCAGGTCCAATTACCAGTTCAAAGACTCTTCGAGCAGTCGTCTAGTCGAGCAATAGGCACAAGGCCCCCTCCGACCAGATTACTCACAGAGCAACCTCTGGAGTTCTAACGACCACAGGGGTCGTTAGCCACGAGGTTTACGACCATATAGGCCGTGTGATTTTTAATTAAATATAAAATCAATATTTAGGAATTTAATCCTTGTCAGGAAGAGATGGCCGGAACCGTTTCCAAGTGGGAGAAATCGGAGATGGATACGTAGAAGATGATGGCTCTGGTCGTAGCCAAGAAGATCCCCAAGCGAGCTTACATGAAGTGGACCAACGCTGAGGGATAGCATTGGCCCTCATGCGAGGAGGATACGATTCCGTTATTTCAAGCATAGTGTGAATGCGTCTTCTGATTGCCTGTCCACCCCTTCCTCGGGCTCATACTCTAGTATTTTGGGGTGGAATTGGTGAACTTAGATCCCAATTCCATCACAAGGCTGAGTGTATTCGTCTACCTGTGCGAAGCCTATCTGGGAATCCTTTCAGATTTGGATCTCTTCCGGTACTACTACGGGATGAGCAAGCACAACGGAATCGCAGGTAGTTGCGGTCTGAAGCTCCACGACGGGAAGTCGATGGAGTACATTCAAATGTTCACCCAGTCGTCATGGCCTGGTTGGAAGAAGAGGCGGTTCTACTGGAGTATGTCCAAGGAAGACATCCTCTTCTTTATGGGGAAGCCTGCAGAGAAGAGTTCATCTTGGGACTCAACTCCAAATGACCTCAACCGGATTACCCCCTATATTCAAGCCATCAAAGACTTAAGAGAAGAGGGGCTAACCGAATGACACGTGGTGAAGGACTTCATCACGCGCCGCATTAGTCCTCTGAAGGGTCGAGATGTGGATGTATTCGGGGACTAATCATCTGATCAGGGATTACGAAGAAGGTAAAGACGTAATCAACAATAATGCTAAAAATTTATGAAGAGGGTTAAGTTGATTATCTCTTTGTACTTGCAGACCTCTCACAGAAGGAAATTGACGCTCGGGCCAAACGTATTTGTGAGAAGGCTCACACGCCTGCGTTAGGAGTTCCTCAATTCGAGCTAACTGGTCTGTGAGAAAATTCTCCTTCCGAAGTATATATTGCAACTCGAAACCGAAGGAATGATTTTCAAGCTTCCTGACTTTCCAATAAGTATTGAGACAGGGTTGTATTGGAGCATTGATACTCTTTACTGACCTGATTCACAACTAGTTGAGAGTCTCCTCTCACGAGTAGTCGTCGAATCCCGAGAGGTTTCGCTGCTCGTATACTAGCCAACAAACCTTCGTATTCTGCCACATTGTTAGTACCAGGAAAGTTTATCTAAATAACATACTTAAGATTTCTCTTGTGGGAGATTCCAGGACCACCCCAGCCCCCGAGCCACTTAGCGTAAGTGACCCATTGTAACATCCCAATTTTCAAGAGTTTTTGAAAGTTTTCAAAATAAAAATAACCATTTGGTTTTGTGAATTGCTAAAGCTTAACCTGGAGATTTTGGGAATTGAGAGCGATTTAATGTGAATTAATCAAACTTCAACTAATTCGAATTTGCTTTATTTTGAGTTGTTGGAGTTCTCTGTTATTTAGAATTCATTTTATCTGTTTGTTATGTTTTTTTTTTCCGTCGGCTCGTTCCTTCCCTTCTCATCGCCGGCTGCTCCTCCCTCTCTGTTTCCTTTGGTTTCAACCACCATCTTGGTCACAACCACCCTCTCGGTTTCGACCACCCCCTTGGTTCCGACTAGCCCCGCCTGTCAGCCCCGCTCACTTTCTCTTTCCTCTCTTTTTTCGCAGCGACGTGGGCATTAAATATCGTTGTCTCCGCAGTGGCGTGGACATTAAATGCCATTGTCTCCGCAGCGGCGTGGGCATCAAATGTCGTTGTTTCCGTAGCGGCGTGGGCATTAAATGTCGTTGTCTCCGGCCCGCCGCGTTTTTCCTTTCCCTTTTTCACCCCGCTAAATCTTGTCATCTGATCCCCCTCCTTCCTCTATAAATAGAGCACCTGGGAGCCTTGCCCTCCTCTTGTTCTCCCCCCCCCCCAGCTCGTCCTCTCTAGCTCCGATTGCTGCGGCTTTCCTGAAGCCCTGAGCTCCGTAATCAACCGCCGTGCACCTCCTTCCGGTTCTTGCCGCACCAGTGCAGCCCCTCTTCCACCCACATCTTTTGGTAACCCAGAGTTCCTTGAAGCAATTCCCCATCACTCTGTTTTAGTTTTGTTTCATAGGAGCCGCCTCTTTCCCTTCCTCCTCCCATCTCGGCTGACCCATTCACTGCTGGTCTCCTTCGCCCTCGGCTGCGAGCTTCCTCGCCGCCGTTTCACCGTCTGTCGACCCCCTCCAGCTCGTCTCTCTCGGTCCTGGTGAGTTTTTCGGACCCTGCTTTCTCTTATTCTTTTGGTCAACTTCCTGTGCCATGTTCTCTTTCCCCTTCTCTTTCGACCGCTGTCGAGTAGTCAAATTCTCCATCTCTTTTGACCGCTGTTGAGTAGTCGAATTCCTCTTCTCTTTCGACCGTTGTTGAATAGTCGTATCCTCCTTGTCTGTTTCCTCTTACGACCACGTTGAGTAGTCGCATTTCCTCTTACAACCACGTTGATTAGTTGTATTTTCTCTTACGACCACGTTGAGTAGTCGTATTTCCTGTGACAACCACATTGAGTTGTCGTATTCCTCTTACGACCACGTTGAGTAGTCGTATCCCCTCTTACGACCACATTGTGTAGTCGTATCCTATATTCCGACCAGTTGAACCTCCTTTCGTGAGCTCTTTCTCCTTCGTTCGAGTTCCGATTCAAATGATTCAAGTTTCTAAATCCATCTAATTTTTGTACCTTTCTTTTTGTTCTAGTTTGTAATCTTTTTGGATCCCATTTGGAGTTTTTTATTTACTTGACTCTTTTCGCACGTATAGATACTGGCTTCTCTGAAGAATTTCTAGAACCGTCTATCGAAGCCACTCAAGCCTTCAACGAAAGCAAGTCGTAGGCCTTTGATTATGCTGTACCCAGTTTATAAAATTATATTATTTTATATCAACATGCATGGTTAGTTGTATAAAAATGGTTCTAGGAGTAGTTAAATACCTACTTGGTTGTATGATTTCTTGAATAATTGTGAACGACATGTTGACATGTACCCTTGGACATCATAAGTTGGATAATCCTAGTTGGACATTATTGTGATACCAACATGGGTGCGTATTATGCTTAGTCTTGCTTTAGTTATACGATGCCTCTCGATCACATGATTCAATGATGATAAATTTGACTAAGTGAATATGGAATTGTGGCATGTGTTGCTACGACATGTGTTGCCGCTAATACCAAAATTTGGTGTACCATGGTAAGGGTTGCCATTTGGTCGGGTTGAACCAAAAATAATTTCATACTCAGGCGAATGATCATGCAGTAAAGGGGGTGCGGGAAGCACATTGGGATGAGGATATTTCGCCTGAATAGTCACTAAGGACTTAACTTTGTGCGCCATTGATCTGGACCATACCGAGCAACCACAAGTCTATTTATGGGGTGGACCTAGCTGAATAATTGGCAATGTTTTGAGTCGGTTCTGTTTGGGTTGATGATAATCTCTTAGTCGCACATATGATAATCTCTTAGTTGCGCAAGAGGGGGCCAGGAAGGTGAAACCTTAGCGAGGAGAACCGAGTCAAAACGGAACTTTGTAAAGGCCTTATGATAATCTCTTAGTCGCACACTTCGAAAGCGTGTGGGCGGACAATATAAGATGATTATCTCTTGTGGGTCAAGCTATACAAGCTCTGCAGAGTGTAAAACTATTCGAATAGCTGTGTCCCCGGTCATGGACAATACTTGGTGATTTCACACGAGAGGTAGATTTTCTCAAAAATATTGTCTTGGTTGGCACGAGTGGTTTGAGAAGTGAACAAGGTGTTTACGAATGGCTTGGGAAGTGAACAGGGTGTTCACGAGTTGTTTCAAAGAAACTGGATTACTTATGTGTTAATATTTTAAACTGTGCTTTCAATCTACTTACTGTATTTACTGTCAATACTGCTTTCTGCAAATTAAACATACAGCTATCCTTGTCAAGTCTTACATGAATACTATTTACATACTGTGCCCTGCGACTTGCTGAGTATTTTATGTACTCACAGCTATACGCCCTTTGTTGATTAGTCGTCAAAGAAGACCCAGAGAGCACCGAGTTCTATGAGGACGACTACTTCAAAGACCTTGCAAGCTAGGCCGCGTCCTCCACTCGATTGCCTGTGGGCACGTCGAATGGCCTCCACGAGTTATTTTGGTTTCTGCTGCAAGTTGTGTGTTGTCGTGAGCCCTGCGTGGCAAACCTTGTAAAACCTTGACTATAAGGTCCTTTTACTGTTATGTATTTATTAATTTGTCTGTTTCTTTAGTCGTTCTGTTGTATGGATATGATTTCATCTATGTTAAAACTGTGTGAGCTAGCTGCTGATCTGGGACTAGTTCAGGATGCACAGAGGGTCACGGGGTTGTACACTCGGGGTCTCGACAGAGGTGGTATCAGAGTCATATCGACTGTAGGATGTAACCATAGTTAACAGGGTCGTTTTAGTCGAAAGTTTCAAAATTTATTTTCTAAATCAAACCCAATCAATCGATGAGTAGTTGTTCTCCTCTCATCTTACTCTATTGTGCTCTCATCTTATCCCAATCTTTCCCCATATCATCCATAAGTTCTTATATCTTATCCTTTCTGAAACTTTGTTTTCTAATTCAAACTGATTCTTCTCACCTCAGTAATCCCTATAGGATCAAGCCTTGCTTCAAGTCGACCATCCTTATAAGTTAGATTAGAAGTGTTTTAGCAGAGCTGCCCTTCTTAGCTTTAGTATCGTTAGTCTGTGTAATAGGATCTTCGGCTTGAGTTTTGTCGCTTCTTAATAGCTTTCCGGCTATTGTTCTTTGGGTTTAACCGACTGGTCCTAGTTAGATTTCTTTGTCTTTTCTCCCTTGTTCTCTCTCGTTTCTTGTGCTTTTCCCTCTCACCTATCATCCTTTCTTCTTCTCGTCTATTGAACCTGGGAAGTTTGGTGCAGATGGTTTAGACCTGCAACTCGGCAAGCCAAGATGAACCAGTGGACCCCTTTACGCCACCACCACTAGGGGTGTTCGTTCAGTTTTTTTGGTTTGTTCGGTTCGGTAAATACGGTATATATGGTAAATACGGTATCGTTAGTTCGGTAAATACTGTGTTTTTAAAAATACGGTTCGGTTTCGGTAAATCCCAATTTTTTCGGTACGATATCGGTAAATACTATATTTACCAAAGTTGACGTGAATTGGATATGATATGACGACTCTTTAGTGCGGTCGCAACTCACAAATATTGATTATTGGCCTAACACATGAGCAATGAACACTATTGACCGACTTGCACTCAGCTCTTCTCAATGCTCATAATTGTTGAAGCAAGCAATTATGCAACAACATCTAATTGCCATGAATCATGATACGGTAATACGCTGCATGATAATTAATGCCCTTGGTGTTTGGCTATGTCACTCGACAATCGGCAGTGCATGCATGCGTGCAGCTAGTGCAGCAGCCAACAAGAACAAGGCAACAAGTCAACAAGCCGCACAGGGCACATCACTCAGCAGCCGGTGGCAATGGCATGGCACCCCGCACTCCCGCACTCCCACACCCAAAGACAAGAGCCAGCGGTAGCCGCACTCCGCAGCCTAGGCGGCGGCGCCCAAAGACGGCGGCGATAGGCCCACGGCCAGTGGCTAGGCCACCCAGCCACCCACGGCCCAGCACCCAACGAGTGTCCGAGGCTCCGAGCGGCCGACCAGAGCGCGTATGTTTACAGATTTCGGTTTTGTTCGGTTTTTGACGGTTTTTACCGAAAAACCGAAATACCAGAAAACCAAAATTTTGAAAACCGTACCGAATACCGGTCAAACCGAGTTGACCGGTACGGTTCGGTTTTTCGGTTCGGTTTAGAAATAAACAGCCCTAACCACCACATCCTTTGGCAGCCACCGCAGATCAGCGTTTGGGTCAGTTCATGGCAACCTAGACGCAACTGATGAGTGCGATGATGCAGAATATGAACTAGATGATGACTCAACAGAACCAAATTGCTGCTCTAGTAGTGATGCTGAATCAGAACAATCAAACAACTGGCATGCCACCACCACTATCTTTTCCTCAATCAAGGCCGGCAGAGTTCATGAGAACTCATCCATCTACGTTCTCTAGCACCTCTGAGCCTTTGGACACAGATGACTGGCTGCGCACTATCGAGAAGAAGTTCGCCATCGTCCGATGTGACGATCGCGAGAAGATCTTGTATGTCGCGCACCAGCTTGAAGGCACTGCTAAAGAATGGTGGAAAAATTACTACGCCGCCTATGCAAACCACCAGAACATCTCTTGGGCTGAATTTTCAGAGGCCTTCCGCCACTCTCATATTCCTGATAGGAAGGTGGAAATGAAGAAAAAGAGTTCCGTGAGCTACGACAAGGGAACATGTTGGTGAGTGAATACCTCAACAAGTTCACTCAACTCTCTTGCTATGCTTAAGAGGACGTTGCCACAGATGATGCACGTCATAAGCGTTTTAAGCGGGGACTCGATCCTAACTTAAAGGTTCAAGTCGTTTGGCAACAACTGTGCAGATTTTCAGCACCTGGTGAACAAGACCATGCTCATAGAAGATTCTCGTCGTGAGCTTGAAGAATCCCATAAGAGGAAGATGATGCAGTATGGTGCTCATCAAAGTCATCCGCAGATGACCAGATTGAATGTGCAGCACCTTGGCCATCCTGCTCCTCCTGTTACCTTTAGGACTCCTGCGACAGCACCCCACCCAGCTACTCTAGGATATCGCAGCTCTAGCAACATCACCACCATCAACCAGCAGCCAAGAAGCAACAATCGTGTCGTTACTTTAGCCCTTGCTGCTAATCCCAATTGCCTCGCCCCCTATCCACTGACTTTAGCCCTTATATAGCGTGCAAAGGGGTGGCAGTTACTTCATGCCAAGAGGCACCTCAACGCCTGATGAAATGCACACGTTGATGGTAGTTATTGTTAGAGAAAACTGTACCCCACGTCGCCTGACAGTTATATCAAGGACAAAGACATAATATGTGCAGTTATTTCAAAGAATAACTGCATATACTAACTACTATGTGTATTGAACACAGCGTATAAGAGTCCATAACCGGTTGGGCACACATGTCTGTAGGCTTTTATCGACTACAAGGTGGTCGTTGCTGACCTGATCGTAGAAAGTCTTATGACTGTAGGGTGGTCGTAGATAGGCTTACGACTACTCAGTTAAGCTTTTCCCTTATGAATAATAAGGGTATACTTATGAATAATATGAAGATTTTGCTATCTATAATAGCAATTATAGATAAACAGTTAATTGACGATTATTATATCCTCGTCATCCTTGATCGACACTACACAAGATAAGACATTGGGATTTTTAGACAGGTTCGGGTCTTCTCCTGAGAGAATAACAACCCTACTTATGTGTTCTTGTATTGATCGTGTTTACAACAGAAAGAAGTCACCGAAGGCTAAGGCTAATTACTCCTATCTTTCTCTCATTGTTTCATTCGTGTTCTCTGTCCATTGGCGTTATCCTTTATATAGCATCTGAGAGGGTGGCAGTTGTCCTGTGCCAGGAGGCGTCTCAACGATTGATGAAATGTGCACGTTTGATGACAGTTATTGTCAGAGAAACAATCTTTCCACGTTTGCCTTGCAGTTATATTAGAGACAGAGGTTAATATGTGCAATTACATTGGAAGATAACAACATATATTCAACTACTGTGTATAAATAAACACAATGCATAATATTCCTAGTTTATTGTGTCTACCTGTCTTTAGGCTTTATCGATCATAGAGTAGTCGTGATTGACTTGGTCATAGTAAAGTTTACGACCGTGAGGTGATCGTAGTAAAGCTTACGATCGTGAGGTAGTCGTAGAAGATCTTACGATTATATAGGGTGATCGTAGAATAACTTATGACCATTAAGTAATTATAATATTTCCTTATCATTAATGATATGTGGTACTTTTGAAGGTTGTGTAAAGACATTATTATCTATAACAGACATTACAGATAAATAACTTAATTAATTAAGGATTATTATATCCTCGTGAGACATATACTCCAATGAGTTCAATAAACGGTATTTTCGATTCCACCGGTATGGCCGGCATTGTCCGGTATCGAGCCAGTATAGCCAGTATTAACTGGTATCGAGACTGGTACGGAACACAGGACTATTTTGTACTATTTTAGATGGCGGAATGACACATATAGGTCGGTACCAGAACAATATTTATAAGTTTGGCAAGGAACAGATCAGCACAGCTCGTTCACTGGCTGTTACTGTCTGGATGTTCCATTCCGGCCGCGCACACCGCACGGCTCTGACATGGGAATGCCTATCGGTGATTATGCTTCGTTAAGTATAGGGTATAGGGTACAGTTTTGACCACTAAATTCTATCATTATATTTTTCGTATTTTTTTTTTATAAAAGTGTAATTTTATGAAAGTAATTTTTCGTGATAAATTTATTCATACCATTTTTATATATCCAAACTACGTAATTTAGATAATGTCTCTGGTCAAAATATTTGACTACGCATGCTAGAGCAACTTTCTTCCGTGACCGTGGGAGTAACTTGTTTCAAGACGTAGAACTCGACTTCAAAGAGGGCCTGAGCATTTATATGAGCAATTAATTTGAAAGGGATGTAGCCGGAGGAAACAGGAAAGGCTAAATGCAACGCCCAATTGATGTTAAGGTGTACACTTCATGGGCCATTGAGACTTGAAGAAGACATTCACACGGCCTCAATTGCACGGTATACCATGTTGCTTAAACAGCAGATTTAACATTGCAACATACTCTCGTGTATTAGTATATTATTATTACATTGAGCCAACCTCCAAATCAAACATCTATAGCTGGCTCAGTCACAATCTTCAACTCCACTCGGAAATGTAAGAAGAGAGCAAATCATTCATGATCCAGGAGCTTGAGCACGACGGGGAGGCCGCACTTGGGCTGCAGCGTGAGGAAGTCGGCCGGCGCGTGCACGTACTCCGGCGTGACCTCGAACGCGAAGCGCCGCAGGATCATGGCCAGCATCGCCTTCGCCTCCAGCATCGCGAAGTCCTGCCCGATGCACGACCGCGGGCCGATGGAGAAGGACAGCAGCGCGCTCGGGTGCGCGGCCGCCCTGCCCACGCCGTCCCGGAACCGGAGCGGGTTGAACTCGCCGGCGTCCGCGCCCCACACCTCCTCGTCGCGGTGCATGATCGCGATCGGTATCGTCGTAACTGTGCCCTTGGGGACCTTCACGCCGCCGAGCTCCGTGTCCGCCGTCGCCGTCCTCGCGATCATCGTCAACGCGCCGTACAGCCTCAGCGTCTCGTACAGCACCATGGTCACCTGCCATGCATCACAAGATCATCGTCGTTGATCACACGCTTGCCGCGCGTCACCAAGCAAAGACTAGCCACTAACTAGATAGGGGGCATACGAGCTTGAGCTTGTTGAGCGCGTCGCCGTGCAGGGGCACCTCCATGCCGCCGCCGCACTCCCGGAGCACCTCCTCCCTGAGCCGCTCCTGCCACTCGGGGTGCGTGCCGAGGAGGAACATGGCCCAGGTGAGCAAGTGCGAGGTGGTCTCGTGCCCGGCGAAGAAGAAGGTCTTGCACTCGTCGATGATCTCGTCCATGGTGATCATGATCCTCCGGCCGTCGTCGCCGGCCGATGCGTTAGCCTCGAGCATCAGGCCGAGCAGGTCGTTGCCGTAGCCCCTGGCATCCTTGGCAGTGGCCTGGCGCTCGTTGATGATCTCCATGAGCGTGCCCCGCACCTTCCTCTCGAGCTGCCACCGGCGCACGTTGGTCTTGGTCGGCGCATACTTGAGGCCCGGGACATGGACGCTGCTGATGGTGGAGAAGGCGAGGTACTGGAGCTCCCGCTGCGCCAGGAACACCTCCTTCCCCTCCCTGTAGCTTCTCCCGAACGCCGTGTGCGAGATCACGTCGGCGGTCAGCTCCTGGAACTGCTGCCCGACCTCCACCTGCACCGGCCGCCGCTCCCCGCTCGCTGCCGCACGCACCTCCCACGCCAGGATCACCTCCCCCGCGCACTCCGCCATAGTCTTGGTCATCATCTTGGATCACGTACACCGCGCATGCATACAGAAAACATTCGATCACACATCCCAAAGATCAATCACTGATCGAAAAGAGTGCAGCGTGGTGAGGTGATGAGACATTGAGACCTTGAGCTTGTCCATGGTGAAGGCCGGGTGCACGACGCGGCGGTGGCGCGCCCAGTCGTCGCCCTCGGTGAGGACGAGGCCCTTGCCGAGCAGCGCCAGGATGTTGGGGCCCGGGTCCGTCTTGCAGAACAGGCCGGTCCGGTTGAACAGGATCTGCTTCACCATGTCGTAGTCGCCGACGCAGAGCGCCGGCGTGTAGCCGGACCACGAGAGGAACACCTTGCCGTACGAGGACATCCACGCGCGGTAGTGCGGCAGCACGCGCGGGATGAAGTCATGGTTGCGCAGGTCGAGCACCGCGTCGCTCGTGGCCGCCCGCATCGCCTTCGCCTCCTTGTTGTTGCCCACGAAGAACCGGTACGCTGGCCCACGGACGCCCTGCCGGCCGAACACCCTCCCGACGGCGTACGGTCTCCACACCAGGTGCACCAGCGCCGCCCACAGCCAGGTGAGCAGCACCACGGCGAGGGCAGCCACGACCAACCCTGCAGATGCACTGCCCATGTCGATGATTAGCACGCCGACTTGTAGCCTGCAAATTAAGCCGTAAAACTGCTTAATCACTTAGCTCATGACTGTATTCGTGTGTGTACGTATATAAATCTGCATCGGTCGCTTGGATTTTTGCACTTGGAGGCTTGGGGTGTATTGGCCAGCGATCTCGCCGAGGCGACGAGTTGGTCGTCGCGGACGGATTGCGAATGGCGTGAAAAGTTTGTCTCTTAACAAGGGGATCGTTTTCAGGCAACGACTTTGCTCTTTGCTGACGAACTGTTGCTGCCTGTTTAGCGTCCTTGCGGGGCTTTCTTGATAGGGATATAACTGTTGCTGTGCATATGGTTGATGTACTTTGATGCGGTGGCAGACCCAAAAGTCCTTACCCATGGGGTCGAGTCCTTTATAAATTAGGCAAAATTGGCTCGACACATCACGATTTGCTGGCATTGACTGCGGAACACCCAAATTTCATGTATTTACCGAAAAACACTACAAAATGTTTTTTACTCTAGGACACCAAGACCAATAAATATGATTTCCGGTTGTTGGGGAGAGAGATTTTAGGAAATAACTTCCGGTGCCCCTGTCACTTCTTGGTTCAGTCAAACCGAGTAGGTGCAGTTGGCAGCCACACAGGGGGCTCATCCCTCCATTCCTCATGATTAAGGATTTTACTTTCCCCCATCACGTCGTCTTCCTTGAGCTCTTGTCTTCTCCGCCGCCACTCGAATTCGAAATCTTTCCTCCCAACTCCTCTAAATCTAAGGTAAATCTTTTAGAAGAAATAGCCAAATCTGTGTCCCAGTGGGATTAATCGGAGATCGACGGATGTAGAGAAGATGACTGCATTGGTGGCCGCCGAGAAGATTCCTTCAAGATCTCTAGTGAAGTGGACGAATGCAGAGGGCCAACATTGGCCGTCGGGAGAGAAAGACACGATTGATGTCTTCCAAGCCTACTGCGAGTGCGGATTCAGACTGCCCTCATACCTATTTTTGGCCTAGGTGCTCGAGTATTTTGGGGTGGAATTGATGAACATGGTTCCCAATTCCATCGCAATGTTGAGTGTATTTTTATACCTCAGTGAAGCGTACTTGGAGATCCCCCGCAAACCTGAAGCTCTTTAAGTACTACTACGGGATGAGCAAGTAGTCGTGTGGGATCACAAGAAGCTCCTCGATTCAACTCCATGACAGGAAGTCGAAGGATTATATCCCCATGTTCACCGGATCATCTTGGTCTAGCTGGAGAAAGAGGTGGTTTTCTTGATATCATTGATGATTTATGCTGTGCATATGGTTGATGTACTTTCATGCGGTGGCAGACCCAAAAGTCCATACCTATGGGGTCGAGTCCTTTATAAATTAGGCAAAATTGGTTGCAAGACATCACAATTTGGTTTCATTGGCTGTAAAACACCCAAATTTTGTGTTTTTGCCAAAAGACACTTACAAAAATATGTCTCTTTTCTCTCGGACACTGAGACCAATAAAAATATTAGTTATGGCTATTGGGGAGAGAGATTTTAGGAAGTGACTTCTTCGTTTAGTCGAATCGAGTAGGTGTTGTTGGCAGCCACATAGGGGGCTCATCCCTTTGTTCCTCAACAGAGAGCGTGAGGGAGACAGAGGAGGCAGCCATGGAAGCTCCAGCCAAGCTCGACGTCGGCGAGGGAGGTGACTATGGCGGTTGGCGAGCACCAAAATGGAACCCGACGCCCTTGGCGGCCTCATGGGTAGTGACGGTGCGGCAGTAGGCAATTTGCATCGGCTGGGTAGCTAAGTGCGACGCTGGCAACTCCAATGACTTGCTCCATTTTTGTCGTTCCGATGAGCTCCCCAAACTTTTGCCTGTGTGAAAACATGTTGCACGTCCTGATCTATCTTTTCCCTTTAAAAATTTCTTCTTTCCTACAATGGTTCATTGGAATCGAAGTCGTCTTCCCCATCGTCATCTGAGCACTACCATCGTCAATTGACCCACCGTCTGTGAGCCCCTGCCATCATCGACCCCATCATCTTCATCCTCACGTCGCGGTCTACGCCGTGCTCACCTCACCCTAGCCGGAACTTCGCCGGAACACCGTCGCCGCCATGCGCCTACGGCTGCCTCTGCCCATCACTACTTCCTTGATGCCGTAACAGATACCCCAAGACTCCCTATTGCCGAGGACCACTCCCATCCATTCTGAATTGTCCTAGAACGTGTCGTGCTCACATCATCTAGGCTATTCCGCCGATGCAGCTCGTTGCCAATTCGATAGAGAGATGGGACTGAGATGGGATCGCTTGGGTCAGGAGTGGCCCTAAATGGTTCGGCTGATCCAACAACCAACTAGTTCAACCAAAGGACAATTTGGATATTTCGTAGGCTTTCTCTCCTCTCCCCCGAAAATGATATAATAATAGCCTCAGTGTCCGAGAGCACAGAGGCACATTTTTGTAGTGTTTTCGGTAAAGACACAAAATTTGAGTGTCTTACAACCAATGACACCAAATTGTGATGTTATATAGCCAATTTTGCCTATAAATTATAGTTGCATTTTAAGGGTTTTATGTAATTTCGTATAAATAAAAGGATCCTTTAGCAAAAAGTTGTGGGTGTATAAACCCCACAGCTCACCATGTAGCTCTACCACTGCTTCCATGTATCCAATAGGTAGGGGTGGAGCTGGCCATAGGCCAAGCCTCAGGCCGGCCCAGCTGCTTTTAGCCCAAAGTCGTATTTTACTGATATTTAAAGGAATTTTACATGGGCTTTTGATCCTAGGTCTCGGGACATTGCTCTAGGGGAGGCCCAGCTCCGCCCTTGCTAACAGGGATGACAAAGTCTTTGTCAAAAAAAAATAGGGATGACAAAGTCAAGTATACCCGTGAAGAGTCTTCTACAGCAAATTTTACTTAAAAAGTACCTTTTTTAAGACAACCAAGGACGTACACCCTAATCACACCACACCACATGCACACATGCATGTGTGTCGTACTGAAACACACGCTTGGTCTAGAGCGGAGGTTGTAAGTTCAAGATCTATTAGTTTAGTTTTGGTGATTAATGACAAATCTATTAGTGGGACTAACACTTCTATTGTTATACCTATTGTTTAATCTCAGTTGGATAAAAATATAAAAATCAAAGAGGTATACATTCGACATCATATCTCTATATCTTGTTGCATTCCTTGGATCCAAAATATATGTTGAACTCTACTAAAAGTATAACTTGAATATGTGCATGTCTTTATTACACATTCGTGTATGCACACATTTATATGTAGTTCACTCTATGTTTTGTGATTTCATTAGTATTGATCTATATTTTTTTATCCACATATATTGAGAATCTTTACTTTGAAACATATCAAATCAGTATGCAAAACTTGTGTAGTTCATATATACTCATATGACCTTACATTCAATTATTTGCAATTCTGATGGTTGTCATCAATTACCAAAGAGAGAAAGATTGAAGCATCTTGTCCCACCATTATGAGTTAATGGTATGTTGTGGTAATTAATGACAATCATATTGTGGAACTAACATTTTCATAAGTTAAATGAATAGGTTATGTTCCATAATGGTTAAGACTTTGGATGACATCATGAGTTGATCGTCATCAAGTCAAGGTTCAAGAAAAAGATGCATCATGTGTTAATTCATATCAAGATCTTGAAGAAAAGGAAATCATCATGTGTTAATGATGTTCAAGAAGAGAAGATGATCATAAGTTGATCATCAAGTCAAGAGAAGTCCCATCACGTTTTGATGGAGGCAAGTCAAGAGAAGTCCCATCATGTTTTGATAGAGGTCAAGTAAATGATGCATCATAGATTGATGCATATTCAAATCAAAAACTTGAAGAAAAGGAAATAATCATGTGTTGATGATGTTCAAGAAGAGGAGATGATCATGAGTTTTTTTTATCAAATCAAGAGAAGATCCATCATGAGTTGATGAAGGTCAAGTGAATGATGCATCATGTGTTGATACATATCAAGACTCGAGATGAAAAATATCATCATGTGTTGATGAGCATCAAGTCAAGATCTCGAAGTAAAGGAAATCATCATGTGTTGATGACTATCAAGTTAAGAACCCAGACATGAAGTGAAGATGTGTGTCATCAATCTTCAAGAGGATTCTCAAGGCAAAGGTATGACTAGCTAGGGCTAAGGATATGTTCCTAGTCTTTTACCGGTCTCGGTGTTTGGTTGGAAGACCGGATTGCTAGTATGATTTCCATACTATTAAGAGGGGTCTTGACTAGTAGCTTGAGAGTGTCATCTGTTGATAGCTCGTTGTGCTTGCTCTAGCTCTCGTTAGCATGTTGCCTTTAGTTTACGAATATGTTTTGCAAATAGTTGAGGCTCATGCATAATCCTTGTAGCATGTGACTTTAGTTTGCGAATGTGTTTTGCAAATAGTTTAAGTCCATGTACCTTATTCCTTGTGGCATGATTCTAAAAGTTGGCAAAATATGCTTTGCAACTTGTTGAGAATCTTACTTTCATTCCTTGTGTGCATCTTGTGTCAATTGACAAATGTGTTTTGCAAATTGAGTTGAAGCAAAGCACACTATATATTTTCAGCCTTGTTTACAGTGGGCGGTCTGACCGCCCATGTCAGTTGGTCTGACCGATGAGGTGTCGGTCTGATCGCCATGTGTTGGTCGGTCTGACCGGAACGTTCGGACCGTCCGAACGCACTCAGATGAACGTTTGTATTGTCCGAACGTGTTGTCCGACCAAGTCAAGTTGTCTTGGATGGTTTTCTTGAAACCCCAAAACAGTATGACCGTATTTGTTTAGCGGTATAACCATAAGGCAGTAGTACCAATATTTTGTTGGCGGTATGTTTATTCCAGAGAAGGTGTTCTTCTGGAATAACCGTTTGTTCTGTTGAGCGATCTGACCACCTCTCGGGCATTCTAACCAACCTGGTCTAGTCTGACTGGCCATTGGTTGGCGGTTAGACCGGATGTGTGTCCAACAGCTAGTTTTATAGCCATTGGAGTAGGGGTGGTCTGACCGGCCATTAGTTGGTGGTCAGATCGATTTATCCCTGTTGTTATGTAACTTTACCTCCATCGGCTAGTTTTCCTTGTGTGGGTATATATACCCCTTGTGGCCGGTTGTGGGCAAGTAGCCTGTGATATATTCATTTCCTTGAGCTAAGAGCAGGTCCTCTCATCTCTTACGTGCATGTGTTGCACTTAGTGTGCTTAGAGAGTGAAACTCTAGTGCATGTGTTGCACTATGTATTGGATTGTGTATCCATTGAGCTTTGTCGGTGTTTTAGAACCAATCTTATGTAAAGATTGTTTGATTCGGGGGGTCTCCACAATTGATCACGCAGACGAAAAGAGACACATGGATTTTTATACAGGTTCGGGCCTTCTCCAAAGAGAATAACAACCCTACTCCTATGTGTATTGTATTGGGTATCCTGATTACAAGACTTGCGCTAATACTGCTACTGATCATCTCCAGAAAAGCCTCTCTTTCTATCTCCAAAAGACACCTATTTATACTACGTTGTGGTGGTGGTTGTCGTTTCAGGCTAATTAGTCGCTCATTATTGCGTAATAATGAGAGTAATTACTGGAGTAGTAACCTCCTCATATTGTCCAACGGTTATCAGTCAGAGATAGTGGAGTATTATCTGTAGTTATTTCAGATATAACTACGTAATTTGACTGCCCAGATTCTCACCAATAAATGGGCCTTCTAACGAGTGGACCCAGTTAATCGTGAGGAAGTCGTAACAGGGCTGGCCGTAGCAGGACTTACGACCAGGGGGTAGTCGTAGGAAAAGCTTACGACTGGGTACTGGTCGTAGAAAGACTTACGACCGGACGTAATCGTAGCAGGACTTACGATTACACCATAGTCGTAGAAACACTTACGACTAGGAGGGTGGTCGTAGAAGACCTTACGACCACCTATCTTACTCTTCCCTTATAATATTAAGAGGTATACCATGTGACGTTATATTACATGATTTATGGAATAATAAAATGAGGATTATCAGATCCTCGTCAAGCTCAGACACTTGATTCGTTCAAGTGAGTGTCTCCGACTTGTTACTTTTGGTGTTTGCCGACACCTAGACGGCTTAGAGGAGTTGCGTCGGTGATCTTCTCAAAGAAGGTTGTGAGAAGATCCGGACGATTGTGAGTGGTTTGGTGCTCGCCATCTCCAGAGTGGAGGAAGAGCAACCCCGAGTGGATCGAGGTGTTAGTTCGTGTTGTTAGCCAGTCCAAGTGGTTAGACTTACCTCAGATGTGTTGGCTCAAGTTGTGGAGCCAGTCCAACGTGGTTGGGCTTACCTCAACGTGGATTAGGGGTGACAGGCAAGTCTCCGAATATCACGGTAAAACATTATTGTGTTATTATGGTTTGCCTTATTGTGCTTTACTCTATTTGCAATTTACACTTATAAAATTAAATTACTTACATATATTTGTATGATTGCTATCTTTCTCAATAATCTTATATTCTTGGTGCACTTAGTAAAGACTAGTTGATTTAGGCTTTAAATTGTGCAAAACTGAATTGTTTCATAATTCCGCATAAAACTCAGTTTTAGCCAAAGGAGTTTTAAAAACCGCCTATTCATCCCCCTCTAGTCGGCCTCCTCGATCTTACAGAGGTTGCTAAATAAATCTAGAATTTATCCACTACCTTATGGAGCACGGGCATATGCTTTCTCACTGAACGCACATGCGTGTGTGAGGTGAGACACATTGGGTCAATCCCAGGGATTCAACCCAGGCTGGTGGGTTGCACGACGGCAAGTGTGAGACCCGGCCTAAGAGAGGGATGAATTGAGCCCATATAGGGGCATAAGCATGGGAGAGTTAGAAGTTTAGTCCCACTTTGCTAGTTGAGCAAGAGTTGCACTAACATATAACCCTCATTGCTAAATGCATTTTAACCTCCGGGTTAACCTTTTTACACGAAATGAGGACGAAAGCGTAAGCAGGGTTGGTCGAGTGTGTATTTTATCCGACGTGAGGATAGACCTAAGTCTATTTGGAGCTAGGGCGTTACAAATGGTATGAGAGTCGACCCTCGCGGTTACAGTGTGTGTGGGTATTGGCACGGGCATATGGCACATGGCACGTGTCAACCCAGATGAGTGGACACACAGCATGGCACATGTACCAGCACTAGATGCACGAACGTGTGCCAAGAGGGGAGATCCTAGTCATTTTCCCCAACGTGGGTATGTTGCCGACTAGGACATTGGGTCCTTTAAGGGTGGGTGTATGTGAGACCAGACCTAAGAGAGGGATGAATTGAGCCCATGTACGGGCATAAGCATGAGAGAGTTGGGAGTTTAGTCTCACCTTGCTAGTTGAGCAAGAGTTGCTCTAACATATAATCCTCAGTGTCAAATGCATTTCAACCCCTAAATTAACCCTTTTATGCGAAGTAAGGACAAAAACGTAAGTGGGGTTAGTACAGGTGCGTGGTTTATCCAACGTACAGGTAGACCTAAGCCTAATTGGAATTGGGGCGTTATAGCATGCCTCGCCACTTTACAACCAATGGTTTGCAAGCAAGCGAAAATTAGGTCGGTCACATTCCAATCGTCGAGATTTAGAGAAATGACATTACATTCGTAGTGACTGCCTGCTAACACTGCAAACAGCCAAAAATTTTAAAAATAACACCCACGGGGCAAAATAACATTTTTACCCTCTCTTTTTTGCTTCCCCTCTCTCTTCTCTGGTTTCACTCTCTCTCCCTCTTCTCCGGTCGAGCTACGCCGCCGCCATTGCCAGGCTGCGCCGCCACCGCCGATCTCGAAACCGTGCCATGTCGGTGTGCTCATGGCAGCGCAGCGCAACTTCGCCTCGGTGCTAGTCTCCAAACGACAGCAACAGCATGGCTTCCGCATGCGGCGACACGGCCGGAGGAGACGTGGCGCAACCAAAGAGAGAGTGACCTCAATAGGAGACACCGGAGTTGGGGGAGAATAGGGCAATTGTGTCTTTTTAGAAAATTTGTAATATAATATTCCCTTAAAGTGTTGTTTTCTAGATTTGTTAGCATTCTGGATGTTATTTAGCGGTAAGTTCCATTCGATGTTATTTCTCTAATTCATCTTTTTGCGATGTTACCGGCATGTGGTGTGGTATGGGGTCATGTGATCTCACAAAACTAGGGCTCTCATCTTTCATGGAAAATTATGGCAATTCAAAAATAGTACAAAACATTTTAACGAATTGACTTTACTCAATATACAAATATATTGATAAAGGGACGAACACAGATCTACAGGGTGGTCTCACTACTACAAAACAGGCTATAGTAGACACCCCATCACAGACGGGTTAATTTGAAACCGTCTGTGTTGGGTCTGTTGGGCGCAGCATTTGTTTTGCGAGCCTATCACAGACGGTTCTTATTAGTAACCGTCTGTGATAGGCATATATCACAGACGGTTCATAAATAGAACTGTCTGTGATATTTCACAAACAGTTCTATTTATGAACCGTCTGTGATATGAACCGTCTGTGATAATCCTCCATATCACAGACGGTTTATTAATAGAACTGTCTGTGATATTTCACAGACGTTTCTATATATAAACTGTCTGTGATAATCGTCCGTACCACTGACGGTTTATAAATACCACCGTCTGTGATATTTCACAGACGGTCCTTTTAATAAACTGTCTGTGATATATGCCTATCAAAGACAGTTCATATTTTGAACCGTCTGTGATATCCTCGCGCTATAAATACCTAGATACCCCCTGCCCATTCCCATTTGAGCTGCACCCAGAGAAAAACCCACTACGCCGCCGACAGAGAGAGAGGGGAGGAGAAGGAGAGGAGAAAGGGAGGGAGAAGAGAAAGAGAGGAGAAAGGGAGGGAGAAGGACAGCAATCTGAAGAAATCGATTTGGTATTTTCGTCGTGAGCTCCGAGGGTAACAATATTTATAACCCAATTGAGATATTGTAGAATATGCTAAGCATCGATCGTGTGAATAAGAGCCGAAATGGGAGTGGGTACTTCCATAGCATCGGGTAACTATACGTGAAGAGGGAATTGTGCGGATTTCGCAACTGCACCAAGGAATAATAAAAAAGCACACAAAGTAGTAAGTAAGGAATTAATCCCATCATTAGGAATGCAGTTATTAGGTATTTTGAACAAATCCCGAAACTCTACCCTTTAGAGCATCTGCAATTTACGTTCTTAATTAGCCGGTTCGAATGGCTAGATTTGATGCTAGGAACCGATTCCACAAGTGGATATTCCGAAGCAAAACTCTAGGAACCGATGCAAACTTTTGCATCCGGATGTAAGGGAATAGAATAATATTTTTCATTGGGTGGTTGGAATAATATTAAAGTTCTGTGAGGTGGAAGGAAATGGAGAGAGAGAGAGAGTGCGGTTGAGAGAGATTTTATTAATCTAAGTTGACACTATATATTTTGTTATATGTGTAGCGTAGATGGACCGAAACTGGATGTATGGTGTGAACCGTGTAAGTCAAGAGTACATTAATAGCGTGGTTGCTTTTAGAAGAGCCGCCGAGCAGGATATGTTGAAGAAGGGGATAAAATTTATGTACTGTCCATGCATTGATTGTGATAATATGAAGATGTTTACCAACCCGACGCAGATAGAAGCACACTTGATTCGAAGGGGTTTCAAAAAAGGATATACATGTTGGACCAGTCACGGTGAAGAGCGACAGGGAGTTAGTAATAACGACATCGCCGAGGAAGTCAACGATATGCCGGATGTAGACTGTGCTTTTGATGAGGATAGGTCACACGATGACAATCTGGATCAGATGCTACGCGATGCGAAGAGAACTACTGGTGAGAGAGAGTTTTGTAAATTCGGCGCTTAATGGAGGACTCGGTGAGACCTTTGTTCCTGGCCGCAAGCCGAATATACAAGGTTGTCAACCGTGATTGAACCGCTTAAATTAAAAGCAAGCAATGGTTGGTCCGATAAGAGTTTCACGGCGTTGTTAGGTCTCCTAGCGGATATTCTTCCGGAGGGAAACGTGTTGCCCAACACCACCTACCAAGTAAAAAAGGTTCTTTGTCCATTGGGAATGGAAGTAGAAAGAATACATGTATGTCCAAACGATTGTATCCTCTACCAGTAAAGAGTATGCGAGACATGCATGTATGTCCGTGTGCAAAGCATCCCGATACAAGCGTCAGAATACTGCTAGGTTGAAGCAAGGACCTCCTGCTAAGATGTTGTGGTATCTGCCTGTGATCCCACGTTTGAAGCGTTTATTTGCGAACCCAAAAGAGGCAAGATTGGTGCGTTGGCACTCGGAGGACCGTAAGAAAGATGGAAAGCTAAGACACCCTGCTGATTCTGCTCAGTGGAGAAACTTGATCGGACCTTGAAGAGTTCGGTGCGAACCAAGGAACATAAGGTTAGGGTTGAGTACAGATGGAATGAATCCTTTCGGTAACATGAGCACCGACATAGCTTTGGCATGTGAATCTATGCATGTACAACCTTCCTCCTTGGCGTGTATGAAGCGGAAGTACATTTTGATGTCACTACTTATCCAAGGGCGAAACAACACAGGAATGATATTGATGTGTACCTAGCACCATTCTTTGGAAGATCTTGTAACACCGTGGAACGGAAGTGCAGGTATGGGATGCGTACAAACGAGAGAACTTCACTTTACACGCCATGTTGTTCTGCACCATCAATGATTTTCCTGCCCTGGGTAACCTGTCGGGCTTCAGTACAAAAGGAGCCAAAGCTTGTCCGCACTGCTTAGATGCTACAGAGAGTATATGGCTAAACAACTCGCAAAAAGTGTATATCGCGTCACCGTAGGTTCCTTCCGAGTCATCCATACCAAAGATGAAGAAACAATTCGACGGAAATAAGGAGGACGGTTCAGCTCCAAGGGCTTTTAGAGGGAAAGATGTCTATGATATGGTTAAGGATATCGATGTTGTGCTTGGGAAGGGACGTCAATTAAGAACCCGTCAGAAGAACATCTGGAAGAAGCGGTCAATTTTTTGGGACTTGCCTTATTGGGAGCACTTAGAAGTTCGCCACTGCATCGACGTCATGCATGTGGAGAAGAATGTATGTGATAGCTTGATTGGTCTCTTACTGAACATTAGTGGCAAAACAAAGGATGGTGTTAACGCACGGCGAGACTTGGTCGATATGAACATAAGGACCGAGTTAGCACCGCAAGAGACTGATACAGGACGAACGTACCTCCCCCCAGCTTGCTACACTCTGTCCAAGGCCGAGAGAAATGAACTGTGCCAGAGCTTGCATGGTGTGAAAGTCCCGTCTGGTTACTCTGCTAACATTAAGAAACTTGTTTCTATGCAAGATTTAAAATTAATTGGTATGAAGTCGCATGATTGTCATGTGCTGATGACACAAATGCTTCCTGTTGCAATTAGGAGTATCTTGCCGAACAAGGTCCGAGTGGCAATCTTGAGGCTGTGTTATTTCTTCAACTCAATTGCTCAGAAGGTCATCGATCCCCAAGGACTGGATGCTCTGCAGGCCGAGGTGGTGACGACTCTATGTCATCTTGAGATGTATTTCCCTCCGTCATTTTTCGATATCATGGTCCATCTCATTGTTCACCTTGTGAAAGAGATAAAGATATGCGGCCCTGTGTTCCTACGTCATATATACCCGTTCGAGAGGTACATGGGAATTCTCAAGTCCTACGTATGGAATCGATCTCGACCGGAGGGCAGCATCGTCGAAGGTTATGCAACGGAAGAGGTCATTGAGTTCTGTGTCGACTATATGGCTCAGGTGGATCCAATAGGTGTGCCTCTATCTCGTCATGAGGGGAGACTGGATGGTATCGGGACCATCGGAAGGAAATCAATCACTCCTGATCTGGATACATACGCTCAAGCCCATTTCATGGTCTTGCAACACATGACCGAAGGGTCCCCGTACATCGACGAGCACAAAGACATGGTACGCCAACTGAATCCAAACTGTTCGGAGGTTTGGATCATGAGAGAGCACAACCGTCGGTTCAACGGATGGTTAAAGGTGCGAATCACTGGGAGGTCATCAAGTGATGATACATTGCTATGGTTTGCACAAGGGCCACAATTTACAATTGTCACATGGCAAGGATATGACATAAATGGGTACACATTTTATACGACAGCTCAGGATAGGAAGAGCACAGATCCGAGCAAGCGGTGTCGCATAGATGCATTCGATCCGATGGGGTGAGGAGCTCGTACTATGGGCAAATAGAGGAGATATGGGAGCTCGACTACGTGCTTTTCAAGATCCCCATATTTCGGTGCCGTTGGGTCCATCTCCCACATGTGAAGGTTGACAAGTACGGCGTCACTACCGTGGACCTTGAACGTGTCGGATACAAAGATGAACCATTCGTACTGGCTAATCAAGTTGTTCAAAATTCTATGTAACCGATCCGGCAAATAAGAAATGCCACGTAGTTCTTCATGGAAAAAGAAAGATTGTCGGAGTTGAAAATGTAGTGGACGAGGAAGAATACAATCAATTTGACGAGTTGCCACCTTTCGGAGATGGCATCAGGCTCGAGGAAGAACCCAGTGAGGAAGCTAGCTATATGCGCGCCGATCATCATGAAGGGCTATATTTTAATTAAGAATTTAATCCATTGTAATTAATTTATTCTATAACATCATGTGTTATGGACTTGTAATCACTCATATATTTTGATATTGATGTCAAGTGGACGTTCAGAGTGGGCTATATTTTAATTAAAAATTTAATCCATTGTAATTAATTTATTCTATAACATCATGTGTTATGGACTTGTAATCACTCATATATTTTGATATTGATGTCAAGTGGACGTTCAGAGTAACCGACAATTGGTTTTTGAAGTAAAATGTGTTATGAGCTTGTCATCAGGTTTTGTCATCTCTCATATATTTTGATATTGATGTGAATGTGGATGTTCATTGTAATTGATAATTGTCAGGAGCTATCACAGACGGTTCTATTATATAACCGTCTGTGATAATGAATCACAGACAGTTCTATTTGAGAACCGTCTGTGACATGAGTTTATCTCAGACGGTTCTATTTAAGACCCGTCTGTGATAGCCCGACAAAACAGACGGTTATATACAAAAACCGTATGTGATACGAGTTTATCACAGACGGTTCTATAAAACACCGTCTGTGATATAAGTTTATCACAGACGGTTTAAATAAGGCCGTCTGTGATATGGAACGTATCACAGACGGTTATTAGATAGAGCCGTCTATGATTACCTATCAAAGACGGTTTTATTAAATAACCGTCTGTGATAGCCTCTTATAAGATGGGAACCGCTAGGGTTTTCCTCACTCTCCCTTCCTCTCCCGCACCCTTGAGTTTATCGCGCGCTCCTTTGCCTCCTCTAGGGCTCCCGTTCACCGCCGCCTCCGACCTCGACGCTCCCGACCTCGGCGCCGCCGCTCCCGACCTTGGCGCCCCCGACCTCGGCGCCGCCGCTCCCGACCTCGGCGCCCCCGACCTCGACACCCCCACCTCGGCGCCGCCGCTCCCGACCTTGGCGCCCCCGACCTCGACGCCCCGACCTCAACTGCGCTGCCCTCACCTTCGGCCCCCACGCCGTCTACTATTCCGCCACCCCCCTGTAAGTTAACTCTCTTCCCTCCCCCTCTCTCCATCTTTCTGTATCCACGAGATCCGTATCTCAACCGTATTAGATCTGTGTCTAGCAATCGGTTTGAGCCGTGCTTGGTTGCTTGATCTGGCACGAAGTAGTAGGAATGCCTGGTACTGTCTGTGCTATGTGTGATTTGGCTTGTGGGATGGGGTTTAGTCGTTGCAATTGCAGTGAATTTTGCTCAGTTAAGTTGGATCGGCGAGAGACTGCTTCTATGTGTGATGACGAACTTATATTGCACTGTTGGCATGGATTTAGGGCTTTGTTGGGTGAATTATGGTCTTCGAACTAAATCTGATTAGCTTTGTCGTAATTACTGTGGTCTGTGACTAGTTCTGAGTGTCGACTATGTTCACATGATTTGTGTAGTCCTTTTGTGAGTTGGAGGGGATCAGGAGAACATGATATAGTCAGTTCACTCTGAAGTGATCCAAGATGAATTGGCCAGAGCTACAGTGCTTAATTATAATCTCAATTGCTTTCTTGAAAGTGGTACGACTCCATAATTCCATTGTGTTGATGGTGCCTGCCCTGGATAAAAAAGGTTAATTTCTTAATTAAAATAAGCAGAACATGTTTATTTCCTCTATTTTTAGTTCGTAAGATAGATGACTAGTTCTACACAAGGGAGAACTGAGGATAACAAAGACTGTGGAACAACACTTTGCTTTAATTTTTTTTTTGCATCGACCCAGAAAGTAGTTTCTCCTTTTGTTCTTCTTCTTCTTTCCTTTATGGCAATGTTCTTTAGTGGCATCGACCCTAGACACGCTTGAACACGATTACTTCCAATTCTTGTTAACAAAACTCCAATTACATGCGAACTACAATATGTATGTATTCTATTAAAGCACATTTACATAGCTCCAAATTTACCTACTTAATTAGTCACATATCACGATTACCCAGGATCTGAAATGTTATATGTGTGAGCTGTGACTTTTGTAACACATCTTACAAGTCCCGGACAAATTCAGTTCGACACAGTTTCTTAATCCACCTCAATAAATCACAACACTACAAATTTAGTTTCACAAAGCGCCAAACCAATATGGCATGGCCTTCACATGTGACCATAATGCCTTCCCCACGCATTTATAGAAGCACAAGCAGAAAACAACTTTTTATAGATATCTACTGAAACCGTCTTGCCACCTATCCTATTCTTCCAAGAAATCATTTGAAAAAATGTCCAAATAAACCATATGCCATGTGATCTCCAGCTTATCTGGCCTCCAACAGTTAGTTTTGCAAAGGCCAAAGTCTAGCTTTTGAGGATGCAACATTGTGACCTTACATTAATATTAATTGTTGTCATGGAGAAATCATGCTGTTAGAAAGCAATGTGGTGTCAGTGTGTTGAATTTTTATCAATAGGTGACCTCTTTTGTTGTCTGTTTGCAAAGCATCTAGTTGTTGAACATTGCTTTAGGGCTGCTCTTGAGTTATTACACTAGATCATTCCATTGTTTGCATTAATAAGAAAAGAATGCTCAGTCACATCTTTTGGTATCGATCGGTTTGTTTTCTTCGGTGTGCTTAACCTCGCCCTGCACAGGTAGTAATATATCTCAAACTAATTATATAGATAGCAAGTAAGCGAGATGGCGAGGCACCATCTTCCCCGCCGTCGCGACGCCGCATGAGATGCGAGGCACCATCTTCCCGCCGCCGCTAACAATGACACGAAGCGAGATGGTAGAGGAGAATCGAAGATGCCTGTGGGCCGACTGGTCATCACGGAGGTTAGTGAGTTTGGGGTCCCTCTGCGTCCCAAGAGCTCGCGAGATTCGGACGGACCATGTGTGGGATACTTGCAAGGAAGCGGGTCCCCATCACCACACCAAGGTGGAAGGATCGACGAAAGAAGCGAGAGGCACGCGTGGGACGAACTATTACAAAGTTCACTATCCAGTAGACATGGCACGCGTGGAGCGGATGGCGATGCTCACGATCGATAAATCGTGGAGGACGTTCAAGAGCATTCTTGTCACGGCACGTGAACACGGTCGACGCCATTCGCGAAGCACAGTTCTTAACGAGAAACATGGGGCGCCTTTGTTGCTATGAAGACGACGTCCGAATTTAACGAGCAAAGTGCGGCACACAAAGCTCTCGGACACGAAACACTCATCCGCATTGCACTCGGCATCACCGGATACGCAGAAAATATGATGAATGGCGGCGAGAGGACAACGCGTTTCCTGATGTCACATACCCGCGTTCCCTAGCCTGGTTAAAAGCGAGGGCAAAAGTCTCGTCTTCGGAGAGCATCTCTTTCACAAACCCGGCAGACGAGGAAGTGTCTCAACGTTTGGTAAGTATGTCGAACTACCTAGTTAATAACTCCATAAATAACTTCATAGTGTCTATAATAACATGATAACTTCTTGCAGCGTGAATTGTCTGCCCAAACTTCCCAACGCTCCTTCCATGTAGATAGGGAGAAGGATATACTCTCTACGGCCCTGGGAAACAAGGAACACCGGGTCGCACGCGAGGTCTTGGGGTTAACGTACCTTGGAGTCATGGATTCGCAGACAACTACTGCACGTATAGGAGTAGGAAGAGATCTAAGGCCGAGCACGAGGACCAGTTGGTACAGATGATTACTGAAAAGTTTGAAGGAAAGCTGGCAGCATTGTAGGATCAAATGAATCAACTCCTCAGCCAGTCGCAGTCGCAAGCCGCCCCTGTTAATTTGGGAGCCAGTCCTACTCGACATCGGAGTAGCGCCGCGTCCACGCATAATTCTGGACATGACGATGTCCAATTACCAATAGACGACATCAAGGTAATGTACATCTATGGAATGCAGCAAAGATAGACCTATAGGATACCTTAGCTAATTGCGTGTCGTTTTGTAGGAGCCGACGACCTGCAAGCTCCTAGTGAGGTTAGTTGGGTCCATTTCTATTGAGGCCGGGCGGGGGATGGTGCATCCATACTAGGAAGGGGCAGTGCAGCACGGTGTCCAGGTGGTGCAGGGTTACGCTAGGGTGGAGGTGGACATGGTACATGAACATTTCATGGCCGTCCCGCTGGAGATTCGCCCGAACGAAGAGATTACAACTCTAGGGGATGCCGTGCACAGTTTTATCCAGTGGCCCAAGAAGGACATCGTCCTAGACCCAGCAGTGCCGCGATCTCAACACGACCATTCCTCTCCAACGGGACCCTCCATGACTCCACCTCATATTTCACCTCAGAAGGCCACCTTTTCGGTTCCCTTGGAGAAGACATCGAAGGAACAAGAAAAGCGTGCCGCCGTATCGGGTCCCGAGTCGTCTCGCAAGAAGACAATGCCAATGCTTAAGACCAAATCGAAATCGACGAAGGCACCTCTCAAGTCCGGCAAGTCGGGAATATCCGGGAAGTACATCCTCGGAAAACCGTTGTGCTCCCACGCAGTATTAAGGCGTGCTGGATATGCTTGTCAGGCTTTGCATGCCTGGTACTTGGATAAGACCCAAAAGGAGGGTGCGACATCGAATCACCGCCGATACGAGCATAAGCATTTCTTCAACGGACGAACCACTTAGTCGTGGACTTCAACGACCTATATGACCTATTCAACCTCGTTGGCCTTGACGCCTCGCTTCTACGATGTTGGACACTGTAAGTGCATACAATCAAGTTCTACATTCACGTAATACCGATAAATATCACAACTCATTTCTTATGTATAGATACATGATGAACAATGTCCGCGATCGAAAGAACCGGTGGGTTTCTCGACCCACATGTGGTATCATTGCAAACCATCCAAGCAGACTCGCCCTTCGTCGAAATACATAACACGTGCATTTCTTCGTCGCCAGAACACAAAGTACATCGTGGTGCCCTACAACCAGGGTAAGTGTCACTACTTGCTCTACTTTATACGCAAAGACGAACTCGGGTTTAATGACTATAGTGACATACATGAGTAGGTACCATGGATCCTTTTAGTCATCATACTAAAGAGGAACCATGTGATATACCTTGATTCCTAATCCGCAACAACCACGACTTTGACGTTCGCAGAATACTCGATGGTATGCTCATTTCCTTCATACATAACTCTATTTTAGTCTTTATTAGTTTTAAATGGTCGAGGATAACTTTTTGGAATCATGTAGGTTGTTCATCGACTATGTTGCCAACAAAGGAATATACGATGGAAAGAGCGCCCAACTAACACACAGGACAAAATTTCCGGTACGCGCTACAATACGATAATCCTATATCATACTTCATAATAACGCATCTCAAACTGATATATGTAATTCTATTTTTGCAAGATCACTTGAAGAAAAAATGATGAGTTATGTGCAATCTACGTTTGCCATCATATGGAGCAAATCATTAGAGCTAGGAAGAAGGATCCCGAGGTTTGTGAATTTTGAAATAATTATTTTCTAATTATAAATTTAAATATATATGCATAACACTTTACTCTTACTAGTGACAGGCTTTGAATATAAAATTAGATGGACTATTTGAGAATGAGATCAAGGACGTTCGAGGGAAGCTCTGCAGCTTTATCATATCAGAGATAATTAAGGACACCGGAGAATTTCACTCCGCTGCTGACCCAGCGCATCACCTCGCCAACACTTCTCAACCACCTGCAAACAATTGACTCAATTGTAATCTAATTTATTTTGTAACAATACTTGAACAAATGTGATCTTTTGTAATTTATTTTGAGTAATGATCAAATTGAGTTTGTCGACAATTAATTATCTGTGATGTATCTGTTTTTCTGCATGCTTGTTTTCAGAGGGCATGGCTAGCAATTCCTGAGGCTAGCCAAAAATCAGTAAAAATGTAGTTAGTGTAATAAACTATCACAGACGGTTTTTAATACAAACCGTCTGTGATATAAATATCACAAACGGTTTTTATTAAAACCGTCTGTGACGACAGAGTATCACAGACAGTTTTTATTAGTAACCGTCTGTGAATACAGAATATCACAGACGGATCACAGACGGTTTTTATTAAAAACCGTCTGTGATACTCTATCTTCACAGACG
The DNA here is from genome assembly GCA_036346255.1 of Ampelocalamus luodianensis. Taxonomy (NCBI): domain Eukaryota; kingdom Viridiplantae; phylum Streptophyta; class Magnoliopsida; order Poales; family Poaceae; genus Ampelocalamus; species Ampelocalamus luodianensis. The sequence continues at coordinate 6,996,188 of CM070628.1, forward strand.
GTTCTGTACACGAACTGTCTGTAATACTCTGACTTCATAGACGGTTCATGTAAAGAACCGTCTGTAAAGAAACAGTATCACAGACAGTTTTGTGTAAAAACCGTCTGTGATACTCTATCTTCACAGACGGTTTTTAATAAAAGCCGTCTGTGATATAAATATCACAGACGGTTTTCTAACCATCTGTGATAACCACCTGTTATCAGAGACCAACTTTTCCGAGCGGTTGGCAAAATGCTCGTGATGACGATTCAACCGTGCGTGATGGCTGTTTCTGTAGTAGTGTCTGGTACATAAATAGCAACTAGTAGGGTACCCATACGTTGTAACTAGACCTATTCAAACATCAGACCAGGCTCAAACGGGCAGGCCCGAGCCCGGCCTGAAAATCAATTTTTCATTTTAAAAATATTATTTTAATCATTTTTGGGATAAAAATATTTAATTCATTTCCAAAATTAAATAAATATATTTTGATTTTTAAAATTGTTTTTACCAGGCCTTCGGGCTCGAGCTTTGTGCCGAAACTGCAGTCCCAAGCTCAGCCCGGACAGGGGCAGGCTCGGGCTGGGCCGGCAGGCTAGGCTGCCTATGAACAAGTCTAGTTATAATAGAACCCTAAAAGAAAGTGATACATATCAGCAGACGAGATCCTAAGCCGCGTAATAAATATCATTTTTCTTTCACACACATATAGACAAAAAATATTAACTCTGCTTATTGCATCACCTACTACTACCCGAAAATTAAAATTTTGAACTCATAGATTGTTTACATTTGAAAGTTGAAGTTGATGCCAACTTCCTTCTCCGACGTGCTGCCCATTTCCAGTCATTGCCGGCTAACAAGGAAGAGGGCTATGTGTCGATGGCCACCCTCTTCCACCCTGAACCCAAGCCACGACTCGGTTCTCACGGCTATTGGTCTCTTCATCCCTCGCTAGGCACATTGCGGCGAGAAGGTGGGAGTCTGGGGGAGGAGGCGGTGGCAGCGTCGCAGTGGTAAGGAGGAGGCAGCGATGCTTGCTCGGCCAGCACGAAGCAAGAGGCGACGGTGGCGTAGGGGAGAATCAGGATGAAGAGGATACGGTGCAGTGAACTCAAGACAACGGCGTGGCAAAGGATGGACGTCTTCGTTTCTGCCTCTTCCTCATGCGCTGTCGCTGCCTCCCCTCTCTTCCCCGCCACCGCTGCTTCTCCTCCAAGGTACCATCGTCTCCTAGTGCCTTCTCCTGTCCCCAACGCCGCCCCCTCCCCACTACCTCCACCCATCGCCGGTGTTACCTCCTTGTGCCGCCTCCTCCTACGCTGTCGGATCCCCTCATCTTTGTGCACGACGTCGTTGCAACCCGCGAACTGAGTGTCCGAGGGGGCAGGATCTCTGAGGCACGAAGCAAATGCCGGACACGCGCAGGTAGTGAGTTGCGGCGCAAGATAGGAAGGAGTGGGATAGCGACGAATTTCGGTGTGTGCAGATGAAGAAAAAGATGAGGAATTTAGGAGAGGTGGAAGAAGCCAACCGCGCTCACGAGAGAAATACCATCGTCCTGTTGCGCGGGGCTAAACTATTTTTTTTTATTAGTTAAGATATCCATGGTACATACATGATAAAGTATGTAGGTTAAGTGGTTAATTGCTTAGATGTTGAAGTTGCTGGTCGTGAATTTGACTCCCAAGGTCTTATTACCTCTAGTCCAAAATAGCTGCCATTTTAGCAAGTTTATTTTGTTTGCAAATATTTGTCGTCGTGGTTTCTCTATGCGATATTTTCCATCGTATGTCTATTTTAAATAGATATCGGTTGTAGAGCTAGATATATATGTTATACAATTAAAAGGAACAACCTATATCGATATTCTACTTTGGACAATAAGAAGTATTTCATTATGATTAATATCTGTTTTTGATTTTTTTTCCCCAGTCCCTCTAACCCCAGCGCACCACCACCACCAGTTTTTATCATGATAGTGATCTGTACTGACCGAGCCCCCTCTTTATTTTATCGCTGTCACAACGTTGATAATTGATCTACGCCGCGCCAGCGATTGCAATAAATAAGAGCTGTTGTATTTCGTTACGGCATTTTTCTCTTGGTACTTCGGTTCTTTTGTATCTAGAACTTCTTTATATGTAGTTTTATATATCTATCAAGAAACCAACCAAGTATATCGGCATGGATGATCAGTATTTGTATGAAAAAAGATGACTTTTTTCAGGCAAAACCATCTCAGAATCTTTCTAAACTTTTTCAGGCCATAAACAATACTAACTGAAAAAAAATAGTTTTTTTCTAGAAATTTACTATGCATTTTTTACCAAATGTTTTATAGAAGAGTAATGTTGCGAAACTCCCATTACTATTAGAAAGGTAACAATGTGTAGTTGATCTGAAACAACCTAAACCAATTTATAGAAAGAACTGAAAGGAAAATTCATTCTTCTCATTTGCTAAACCATGAGATCCTAAGGATACGACAAAAAAAGATATGGCAAGAAAACATCATAGAAGTTGGCAACAAGTCCATCTTTTGAACATATGCAACCACTAATTCTGATTAAAACTCTATTGCTATTACTGATTAATCAAACACTACTCACCTCTGTATATAAATATATAAAAAAAAACTGAAAACTTTGAGATCTGATGTTTAGCTGACTGTGCACCTAGAAACAAAGAAAATACAAGTAGCAGACAATAGATTAGATAAATATATATAAGTTGTATAAGCATAAAGCAAAATATTTGGCAAACTCCACGTTATATGCAAACATTATCCATGGAGTTCGGAAGTAGTGTCTACAAACACAGTATCACAGATAAGACTAATTCCAATATTCTATTGGCAAATCAACATCGAACAGCTGTCATGGATCATAAAATAGTCTTGAACTGTTGGACACAGCAATGCACAAAACCATGACGTGCAAAATCTTTTCACGCGCACGGCAAACGAAAACAGCGAAGGCGACATTTAACCGATATCGATTTAAAATTATGTTACCTATTTTAGGAATCGAGTTTGTTTTTTCTCTAATGTATTAAACCGATTTCTATTAATAACTGAGACCCATGTTATATTAAAAAATCACAAAATAATAATATCATCTCTCAATCGTACTCTCTCCTATGTAGTTGTTTAACACTCACGTGAGTTATTTAATGCTTTGAATCGACTTCTAAGTAGAGTCCAGTTTCATACTCTCTTTTTTTGTTGGAATCGACCTCTCCAATGTATTGAATCAATTCAATACTTTCTCTCTCCTCATTTGAACCGGCTAAAACACAACATTGGAGATGGTCTAAGAGAAGTTGCGCTGGCCAGCACGAAAAACGACATGGGCGGAAAGGCAGAACAGCATGGCCGAAGACGTGGGCGCATGTAAAAACATGCACACATTTAATGCCTCCGAGCAGCTGCGTCGTGCAGAGTTTCGCGAGCGGAAAGAACGGACGGCAAACGCGGGAAGGCATCGACGACCTGGCGATCGAGCGGCGAGGAAGCGCTCGCGAACCGCCGTAGGCCATGTTGATTTGTGATCCAAATTCTATACATCAATTAGGCCAGCTTCTGGACGGAGCGTAGCGAAGGCCCGTCGCCGGATCCTAGTCGAATTAGGGTTTCCCTGATATATATATATCCTGTAAGCCACTGTTTGGGATAGAGAATCAGAGTTGTAAATCCCCGACGTTGTAACCTCACCCCGATATAGTGAAGATTGTTCTTCGGTGGCGCCGTGGTTTTTCCTCTCGCATTGGGAGGGTTTTCCACGTTAAATCTCGTGTCTCTCTGCGATTGATCTTGTTTACTTCGTCGTTCCTCAGCCGTCGCGTTGTAACAAGTGGTATCAGAGCTGAGGTTCTTCAGATCGGGCATCGTGATGGCGTCGATGAAGTTTGATCTACCGCTACTCGACTACAAGACGAGATTCTCGCTGTGGCAAGTGAAGATGAGGGCGATACTCGCCCAATCACAGGATCTGGATGAGGCCCTAGATTGCTTCGGGAAGAAGGAGAAGGATCAATGGACTCCTGAGGAGAAACGTAAAGATCGTAAGGCTCTGTCGCTCATTCAACTTCATCTTTCTAATGATATCTTGCAAGAAGTGCTGCAGGTGAAAACTGCTGCAGAACTTTGGTTGAAATCGAATCGACCGCATGTCAAAAGATCTCACCGAGAAGATGCACATGAAGATGAAGTTGTTCTCGCAAGTTGCGGGAGGGAGGATCGGTAATGAACCACATATCGGTCTTTAAGGAGATCGTGGCGATCTGTTATCCATGGAGTTAAAATTTGATGATGAGGATTTAGGTCTTCGTTACTATGCTCCTTGCCAGTTCATATTCAAATTTCCGTGACACCATATTGTTAAGCCGTGATGAACTAACCTAGCGGAGGTTTATGAGGCGCTCTAGAGTAAGGAGAAGATGAAAGGTATGGTGCGGGGTGAGCCGTCGTCCTCCAAGGGGCGGCGTTGCGTGTCGAGGCGATCGGCGAAGTCCTATGATAACAACAATCGCGACAAGAGCCAAACATGGTAGAGGACGTTCAAAGTCCAGGATAAGAAGTTCGCAAGTCGCAAGAAAACGAACCACTTCATCGAGGATTGCTATAAGGTAAAGAATAAGGAGAAGAGGAATGCTGCATACCAACAGAAAAATAAATCTGAAGGTAATGCCTCTATTGTCTCCGGTGCTGATAGTATTGATTCTGGAGATTGCCTTGTCGTATTTGCTGGTTGTGTTGCTGGTCATGATGAATGGATACTCGATTCGGCATGTTCGTTTCATATCTGCATTAACAGAGAATGGTTTAGTTCTTATAAGCCTGTGCAGAGTGGAGATGTCGTTCGCATGGGAGATGACAACCCATGTGAGATCGTGGGCATTGGATCTGTTCAGATCAGGACACATGATGGCATGGTTCGCACGCTGGACAATGTGCGACATATACCAAGGATGGCAAGAAATCTCATCTCCCTCAGCACACTCGATGATGATGGGTACAAGTACTCCGCTTCAGGTGGAGTTTTAAAGGTATCAAGAGGTTCTCTCATTTACATGGTTGGTGATATGAATTCTGCCAAGTTATATGTGCTTAGAGGAAGTACATTGCGTGGTTCCGCTACAGCTGCTACTGTCTCTGATAATAATACTAACCTCTGGCATAAGCGTCTTGGACACATGAGTGAACTTGGTATGGCGAATTGATGAAGAGGAACTCTTTGGATGGTGCACTCGAGTAAGATGAACTTCGTGAGCACCGCATTTTTGGTAAGTACAAGAGGGTAAAGTTCAATGCCTCGGTACATCGCTCCAAAGGTATACTTGAGTATGTACATGCTGATTTGTGGGGGCTTTCTCGTAAGACCTCGTATGGTGGTGCAAATTATATGCTTACTATCATTGATGATTACTCTAGAAAAGTGTGGCCTTATTTTCTGAAAGGTAAATATGATACATTTGCTGCTTTTAGAGATTGGAAAGTAATGATAGAAAGGCAAACTGAGAAGAAGGTAAAGCTGCTTCGTACTGATAATGGTGGTGAATTTTGCTCACATGAGTTTAATGATTATTGCAGGAAGGAAGGCATTGTGAGGCATCACACCATCCCGTACACTCCGCAGCAGAATGGTGTGGCTGAGCGCATGAACAGAACCATCATATCGAAGGCTCGTTGCATGTTGTCCAACGCAAAGATGAGCAAGCGTTTTTGGGCAGAGGCCGCCAACACCGCATGCTATTTGATCAACAGGTCGCCTTCTATTCCACTCAACAAGAAAACTCCCATTGAGGTATGGTCTGGTACATCTGCTGATTATTCACAGCTGAGAGTTTTTGGTTGCACTGCTTATGCTCATGTTGATAATGGAAAATTAGAGCCTAGAGCTATTAAGTGTCTGTTTCTTGGTTATGGTTCTGGAGTAAAAGGATATAAGCTATGGAATGCTGAAACAAGAAAGACTTTCGTGAGCAGAAGTGTTGTTTTTAATGAATCTGTGATGTTTAATGACAGTTTACCCATAGATATTGTACCGCATGATCCGATGATGAGCGAGAATATGCGTGCGGTGGAGCACGTGGATGATCGGGAGATGAATTTATTGATGATACTATTGATCTTGTTCAAGACTTATCTCCTGTTTTGCAGCAAGACGATCAGCCTATTGCACTTCACAGAGAAAAGAGGAGTTGTGGTCCTCGATCCCGATTAATTGAAGAGTGTAATTTGATTCATTATGCTCTTAGTTGTCTTTGAGCAGTGGAGAACACTCATGAGCCGGCTACGTACACTGAAGCCATTGTTTCTGGAGATCATGAGAAGTGGATCTCAGCTATGCAAGAAGATATGCAGTCCCTGGAGAAAAATGGCACATGGGAGTGGTGCGCTTGCCTAAAAATAAGAAGACCGTGCGTTGCAAATGGATCTTCAAGAGGAAGGAGGTTCTATCTCCTAGTGAGCCTCCAAGATTTAAGGCAAGGTTAGTAGCTAAAGGTTTCAGTCAGATTCCGGGTGTTGATTACAATGATGTGTTCTCCCGAGTTGTGAAGCATAGCTCAATCCGTACATTCTTTAGTATTGTTGCTATGCGTGATCTTGAGCTTGAGCAGCTAGATGTGAAGACAGCATTCTTGCATGGAGATCTTGAGGAGGAGATATACATGGACCAGCCAGAAGGGTTCATAGTGCCTGGTAAGGAGAATCATGTTTGCAAATTGAAGAAGTCCTTGTATGGTTTGAAACAGTCTCCTCGTCAGTGGTATAAGAGGTTTGATTCATTTATGTTATCAAATAACTTTAAAAGATCTGATTATGATAGTTGTATCTACATTAAATTTGTTGATGGATCACCTATATACTTGTTGTTATATGTTGATGATATCTTGATTCTCGCCAAGAGCAAGAAAGAAATCATCGCATTGAAGGCTCGATTGAGCAAATGAATTTGAGATGAAGGATCTTGGTGCTGCTAAGAAAATTCTAGGTATGGAAATTACTAGAGACCGTGCTTCGGTTTATTGTTTCTTAGTCGGCAAAATTATATTCGAAAGTGCTTCATCGTTTCAACATGCATGATTCAAAGCTCGTTAGTACTCCCATTGCACCTCACTTTAAATTGTCGACTTCACAATGTCCTAGCACCGATGAGGAGGTTGAGTACATGTCCGAGTTCCGTATGCTAGTCTTTGTTGGGTCTTTGATGTATGCCATGGTTTGCTCTCGTCCGGATTTATCTTATGCTATGAGTATGGTCGGTAGATATATGGCTAATCTGGTAAAGAGCATTGGAAGGTCGTTCGATGGATTTTCGGTACATGCAAGGCACATCGGATGCTTGTTTGAAGTTTGGCAGTGAAAAGGAACTCGTTGGCTATGTTGATTCAGATTATCTTTGGTGATTTGGATAAGCGAGGTCGCTCACGAGTTATGTATTTACCATTGGAGGTTGTCTTTGAGTGGAAGGCACATTTGCAGGATGTTGCGTGTCCACCACCAAGCGAATATATGGCTATTTGTGAAGCAAGTAAAGAGTCGGTTTATTGAAAGGTTTGTTTCTTGAGTTTGTTGGAGTTGATTCTTGCATTAATCTGTTTTGTGACACCAGAGTGCAATTTATCTCACTAAAGATCGATGTTTCATGAGAGGACAAAGCACATTGAGATTAAATATAATTATGTCGAGATATTGTAGCAAAGGGTAAGCTAAAGGTATGCAAGATTAGCACTCATGAAAATCCTGCGATATGTTGACAAAGCAGTCCTGTTGCTAAGTTTGAGCTTTGCTCAAGCTTAGTTGGTATACATGCCTAGCCCAAGAGGTGTGTGTGGCGCCGAAAGTATTTCTTTCTTTGTTGTGTTGTGGTGAAGGATTGATTTATGCTACAGAAGGAATTTGTCTCAAGGTGGAGTATGTTGATTTGTGATCCAAATTCTATACATCAATTAGGCCACTCGGACGGAGCGTAGTGAGGAGGTCGTCCACGGATCTAGTCGAATTAGGGTTTCTGATATATATATATATATATATATATATATATATATATATATATATATATATATATATATATATATATATATATATATATATATATATATATATCCTGTAAGCCACTGTTTGGGATAGAGAATCAGAGTTGTAAATCCCCGACGTTGTAACCTCACCCCGATATAGTGAAGATTGTTGCTGGCTGGCGCCCGTGGTTTTTCCCTCTCGCATTGGGAGGGTTTTCCACGTTAAATCTCGTGTCTCTCTGCGATTGATCTTGTTTACTTCGTCGTTCCTCAGCCGTCGCGTTGTAACAGGCTAGGCTAGAGGACGTGCGGCTACGACCAGCGTTCCATCGCTAATCGAAAGGCTAACTGCGCGCGAGGCAACGCAGGCAATGAGATTTTTGAGATACGCGGGGGCGCGCACGGGAGAAATTCCCCGTGAATCGCGGGGAGGGTTCCGATTCCTTGCACTATAATGAGGGGAATTAGAAGACCACCCGCGCATTTGCGTGGGCCGTTTTGGCTATCCTGGCGGGCCGACGGATGTGCGGAGGCCAAGGCGAGCGAAGCAGCGCAAGCGCGAGCACCCCTCCACACGAGCGTCCCTCCACGCAATCCAGGCCTTCCGGAGGCGATCGCACGGCACGCCATCCCAGGCGACGTTGCCTGCGCTGGACCGCGCCCTTGCACGACACGCAGGAGCTTGAATCCGATGGCACCGAGCAAAGTGGAGCGCGATCCGACGACGCGCGTTTTCTTGCCGACGTAGAGGGCTTGGGAGGAGCTCAAAGCTAGCTGCCTTTAATATAAGCCTTTAATGTAAGTAATTTTCTCTACCACCGTTCGCAAGTAGACCTGTTTCACGGGAAACCAAGCCCGGCATGGCTCGATTTTTTTACTGAGCTTGGGTTGGACCGGTCTCGGACCTAAAAACGGCATGTGGGCGGTGGGCTTGGACCAAAGCCTGGTAAAAATAGAATAAAACAATTAAAAACAATATTTTATTTGGAGGAAAAATAAAAGAATTTGGCTCCTGCCTAGCTTTTTAAGGCCTGGCCCGAGGCTTCGCTCGGCCCGGCCCAACCCGACCTTTGAACATGTCCATTTGCAGGTGAGGCTAACTGCTGTATGGGAAGTGTGGCTAACTGATGCCAAACCTTGTTGCCTACTTCTGGAGCCTTTCACCAAAATCAGTAGGAACCTTCTCCAATTCAAATTTTTGTTCCAAAACTGCAAAAATATCCATTACAAAGAACAAATTCACAAATTATAACCACAATGGCAGAGTCATATTGTACACAACAATGGCAGTCATATTGTTCTATATTAGTAACAGAACAACTTGTGCAAGGAAATTTTGCACAAATCTTGGGCTGAGTAACACCTGCTCCAGCTCCCCTCATGCTAGGCAGCTACAATTTAAACATCAGATCACAATGCACAACACAATGCCATCTTGTTACTACGACATCTTGACTGTTCATGCGTTAAACGTTCGATCTTCTTGGAGGCATCGGTGATTCGCTCGTTCTTGAGCTGAACACCGATCTCGGAAACTGCGAATCGCTCATCATATCCTACAAATTTAGCAAATGTTCATGACAAATTTGTTGAGAAGTTATGTTAATCAGTTGGTGATAAAGGACATGGGGGAGGAAGAAAGCTTACGGCGTTTGGCCGTGAGGCGTTGCTGTGGAGCGTCGAGCTGTGCATGCCGCCGCCGCCGCCGCCCCTGATGGCGCCGCAGAACTGCATATTGTCCTCGCCGAGCGCGCGCAGCCGGTTGAGCTCCGGGAGCACGGAGGTGCCGAGGTCCGGCCGGTCCTTGCGCCGCAGCTCGCAGCACTTGATCGCCATCTCGGCGAGGCACTGCGCCTCCTCGACGGGCCAGTCGGGCACGGCGGGGTCGAGCAGGTCCAAGAGCGCGCCACGCTCCAGGGCGCGGGCGACGTGGTGCGTCAGCCCCATGGGCGGCTTGGCCGTGATGATCTGCAGCAGCATGACACCGAGGGAGTAGACGTCGGACTTCACGCCGAGCATGCCCGTCTGCTGGTACTCCGGGTCGATGTAGCAGAAGGTGCCGGCCGTCGACGTCATGCGGTACTGCGTCACGTTGTCGGCGACGGACGGCGGCACGAGCCGCGCCAGCCCGACGTCGCTGATCTTGCTCACGTAGTTGCGGTCGAGAAGGATGTTCCCGGGCTTTAGGTCGCGGTGCACCAGCGGCTCGGGCTTGGTCTGGTGCAGGAACAGTAGGCTGGTGGCGATCTCGGCTGCGATGCGGAACCGGTGCTGCCAGGGTATCACCGGCCCGCCGCCGCGCCGGAAGAGGCAGTCGTCGAGGCTTCCGTTCGCCATGTACTCGTACACGAGGCAGCCGTACTCGGGGCAGGCGCCGAGGAGGAGCACCATGTTGGGGTGTCGGATGCAGCTGAGCACCTCGACCTCCTGCTGGAACTGCGACCTGCCCTGCGCGGCGTCGGGGCGGAGCACCTTGATGGCGACCGGCGTGTGGTCGAGGTAGCCCTTGTATACAGGGCCGTAGCCGCCCTCGCCGATCTTGCGCGCGTCGGAGAAGTGCTCGGTGGCGTGCTCGATCTCCTCGATGCTGTACCGGCGGTACCGGATCTCGTGCGACATGCCGCCCGGCCGGTTCTTGCGCTCCTCAGCCTCCTTGAGCAGCTTCTTCTCCGCGTTGATCCGCTTCTGCACCTCCAACTCGGCGATCCGCTGCGACGCCTCTGCCGCCTCCATCGCCGCCTTCGCCTTCGCCTTCTCCCGCTCGATCATCGCCAGCGCCGACTCCTCCGTCAGCCGCGCGTCCTGCATCTTCTGCTCCTCCTCCGTCTTCCACCGCTGCAGCTCCATCGCCTGCATCCGAGCGCACCGCAACGAAATCACCAACACTTCGATCTTTCTTGCACCATTAATTCTTGAATCAGCTGCTTACTTTCTGTTTAGCGTTGAGCGCCTCCTTGCAGGCAGTGCTGTACATGTCCATGGTCTGCTTGAGCTCGAGCCGAAGCCGCTTCATCTCGGCCTCGACGTCATCCATGCCGATGGAGCAGAAGGAGGAGGTGCTGCTCTGCGAGAAGGAGGTGTGGTCATTGGCGCCGAAGGAGTCGCCGCCCCACTTGCTGGGCGTGCGCGACATCTCGAAGCTGTGGTCGTAGCTCTCCGTTGAGCCGCTCGACATCCGCGGCGGGACCTGGTGGTGGTCGATGCTCCGGCGGCCGGAGCTGACAAACGAGATGTCCGCCGAGTCCGGCATGGAGAGGTGGCTAAGGTCGGCGTACGACTTCCTGGTCGGCCCCGTGGACCCGCGTGCGAACGGCGACCGGATGTAGTTGTCCACCCTGGGCGTCTCCGCGTGCTCGTGCCCCCTCGACGACGACGACCACCTCTGCGACGCCGGCGCCGGCTCGGGCGGCTTGGCCGCCGCGCCGACGCTCTGGATCTGCGACCGGAGCGGGGACACGCGCGGCGCCTGGCGGATGGAGTTGCGCACCGACGAGACCTTGCCCTTGTTGATCACGTACACTGTACAGAAGTCCGGCGCGCCCTTGGAGATGGTCGTCGGGACGTCCGCCTTGAATCTTCGGAGCGGAAAAATCTTCGGGTCGTTAGGAGACGGTGGTACGTGACGGCCGGCGAGGGCGTTCGTGCGTTAGCGTTGCGTACCTGACGAAGCCGCCCCTGGCGGTGGCGCCGACGACGAGCTTCTCGATGGCGGCGTGCGCGGAGAACTCGATGATGGACTTGGCGACGTCGTGGTCGTCCAGCACCACGTCCTTGCACTGGATCTGCGCGCCGCCACACCACAACAACACAGGGCATTAGACACACACGACCACGGCTGCTTCTTTGTATGTCTGCACGTACATCTGCAGAATTCAAACGTTCGTACGTCTTTGCGGGTGCAGAAGCAGCGGAACGGGAGGAAGAGGTCCCTCATGTGCGGGTCCGTCGGCTGCTTGAACCCGGCCGCATCCTCCACTCCCCCTGATCGAAGCCATATACACATACACACGCTCAAAAACCACCAATGGGTCTAGCGAAAAGCAATTTTACCATTAGTCCAATTTCGACTAGTGCTTCCATGCCAGGAGAGTCCTACGATTCTAAACAGAGCACGGATTCGCGCGCGATGAGCAACACTGCTCTCAAGAGAAAGCTAATGGGGAAGCTTGGATTGGATCGATCAATGATGCACTGGCAGTGGCATGTACATTGTACGGTACTTGCCTGAGGTGCCCTTGGTGTTGACGTGGACGAGGACGATGGTCTGGCCCTTGTGGACGAGGGTGTCGATGGCCCACCTGAGGGCGTTCTGGCTGTTCTTGTCCTTGTCGATGCACACCGCCACCAGAGGGTAGCTCGACGTGTCCGCCGCTTCGTTCCCGTCCTGGTACCTCCCCATCGACAATCTCTCTCTCTCTCTCTCTGAAGATTGATTTCAGTGCAAGTTCAATGGATATAACGGAGCGCTCTCTCTCTCTCTCTCTCGATTGATTTCAGTGCAAATTCAATAGATATAGCGGGGCCTCTTCTACTCCTGCTCCTTGTCATCTATTATTAAGCACTTTCTTTTTTGGATGTGGTGGTCGTCGTCGTAGTCTGAATTGAGCCATGTGTTCCAGTTCTTGGCTGTTTCAACGGGTGGCCACTGAATTCCCTTCCCCCTGTTTTAGCCTACGAGAACGAGATAGGAGAGGATATATCTTACGTCCAGGATCAGGATAAAATTTTAGGTAGGACGGATCGTAAGCGTTGACTAAAGATTCCTGGTTGCCTTGTCTCGTCGGCTCGTTGCGCACCCCGTGTCGGATGGTCCTGCTTGACACTTAACTTGACAAGCACCCCGCAAGTCTTGCCAACTCACCAACACGAATCGTTGAACAATGCACACTACGATGAACACATTTCCTTCTCACAACGACAGATTGACAGTACGACAAATTCACAATTGACAGTTTGACACAATGTTCAAGTTCAACTTGAAGTCTTCAACATAGAACACTTGAATAGACAGAATAGTTGAACTCAGTCTCACTCACACAGAGTCATACTATCACAGTCTCACACAGCCACATTGGTCACGTCTGCCTTTACGCTAGCATGTCATGTACACTCCCCGCGCCTTGCTCTTCTCCCCTCAATTCCATCATTCTCTATCCATTCTTAACATCCTAATCCCAATCCCAATCCCAAGCCCACCACATACTGTGTTGCGGCTACCACAGCTCCAGCTCTCCAATTGAAGAATTGATCCAATTGAAGAATTCATCCCTTAACTGGATCACCATTTGCTTCAATTGCATGCTCATTAATTAGCTAGCTCGCTCTTGCTCCATTGATTAGATATCGAGATCGATCATCAGGCATCAGCTACCTCGCCTACTTAGTTAGTTACTCCATATATAATATATACATGGAGATGGAGCTGTCGGGAGGAGGAGGATCCGGAGGCAACCACAACGAGTACCGTGGCGTGCGCCACCGACTGTGGGGCAAGTTCGCCGCCGAGATCCGCGACTCCAACCGCCACGACGTCCGCATCTGGTTGGGCGCCTTTGACACCGCCAAGGAGGTCGCGAGGGCATACGACCGCGTAGCATACTCCATGCACGGCAGGAACGCCGTCCTCAACTTCCCCGACGACTGGTCGGCTCAGGAGTCAGGAGGGGGGGTCTGGCTGACTAGCCGACGCCTAGGAGGGGAGTGTTCGCCCCTGCATACATGTACACAAATTAAGTGGCGTTTCATCTTTGGTGGCTTGATAAGAGGGGTGCTAATGACTATCACATTGGTTTTTTTAGTTTTACAGTTTTATCCTGGACTTTCTGGAAATTCAGGAATACAAGGGCGATTGGGAAGATTTTCCCTAAATAACCGATTGAAGTCATGTTCAAATTTGTATCTTGTTTGCAGCGGTGGTGTATCCTAACCAAAAAAAGATGATCAATTGATGTTGGAAAAGATGCTGGGGGTAGCTGAAGTCTTTATGTGCTTTAGGGTAGACTTTCAGTTGTTTTTTTCTAGTTTGTCCTTGTGTGTTAGTCTGGTTGTTGTAGGAGGTGGTGTTTACCTTCAGGTTCATGTTTGGTTGTTGCGAGTTTTTTTGTAAACTTGTGCTCACCTCGTTTAAGCTGGTCTCCCCAGTTGGTTATCTATCGGTTTTTAGCTTTTTAGGTTGAACTTTTGTAAAATTGTTTGATTAGTTTTCTATAAAAGATGGGTCTTGTGCCTTGTTAAAAAAATTAAGTGGCGTTTGAAAGAGCTGGGGGTTATGGTTCATTCTTCATTGGTTCACGGCCTCTGCTCCGGCGGAAAATTCACATTGGAATCGTTTCTTTGTGATGTTTCTTAGAAAGATCATCCAGTTTATATTAATAAGCCAATGTTAAAAGTATACAGGTACTCGAATTTTACATCGAAAGCACTGCATGAACAACATTATACCACTAAGTCCTTCGGTCGATAAACGTGCTGGACTTCTTTATCTTCTTTACCGAAAACTCTAGATCTTCATGGTTTCAACATAATTGTTGAAAGACAGAATTTATTTATACGTAGCTTCGCCTGGTGTCCATCTCTAGCGTAGGCGACATCATTGTTGTCTAGAGTATGTGTGACAAAACCCATCGTAGTCGTAGGTAAAAGCAGCATTGAACTCACAAGACAAGAACAAGAACTGGAACACCGTCCAAAAGAAATACAGAAAAAAAAAATAAAGAAATCTAAACAAGCTCCTGAAAATTAACAGGAATCTAGTGCAGTAAAAAAAAAAAATAGAGGTCCAGTGGAGTCGATTCTGCCCCCAAAACGATTTGCTCGATCTTACTGGGATGCGAGGGCTGCGCTACGACCGCGGCGAGGGCAAGTTGTACAGGCCGACACGGAGAGCGCGCCGCTACCACCGTTTAATCCACGGACAACTACCGTTCGAGCCCAGCCGAACCGTACCTCTTTTTCTTTTTTTGAGGGAAGCCAACCGTACCTGCACGCAACGTGCCGGTAGGAGCACAACGGTACGCACTCACCTGCACGTCGGGGCGGAGACTGGTTGGTTGCTGCGTGCACCGCCGCGTCACGCGCGCTCGTGCCGCTGTCCCATAAAACCCACCACGACGCAACGCAACGCAACGCAACGCGCTACCAAGCACCAACACAAAGTTCGCTCTACGCTACACAACAACGACGAGCAGTGCGATGGCGCCGCCGCCGCCGCACGTCGCGGTGGTCGCCTTCCCCTTCAGCTCCCACGCCGCCGTGCTCCTCTCGTTCGCGCGCGCCCTCGCCGCGGCGGCGCCGCCGGGTGGCATCCTCTCGTTCCTCTCCACCGCCGACTCCCTCGCGCAGCTCCGCAAGGCCGCCGCGCTCCCGGGGAACCTGCGCCTCGTGGAGGTCACGGACGGGGTTCCGTCAGGAGGCGCGGGGGAGATGCTGCCGGTGCCGCGCCGGATGGAGCTGTTCCTGGCGGCCGCGGAGGCGGGCGGGGTTAAGGAGGGGCTGGAGGCGGCCCGCGCCGCGGCGGGGGGCGCCAGGGTGAGCTGCGTTGTGGCGGACGCTTTCGTGTGGGTGGCGGCGGAGGCGGCAGCCGCGGTGGGCGCGCCGTGGGTGCCGGTCTGGACGGCCGCGTCGTGCGCGCTCGTCGCGCACCTCCGCACCGACGCGCTCCGCGAGGACGTCGGCGAGCAGGGTACGTACTGTACTTTTCCGTTCGATTCTGAGCCGAGTTTAGTGCATTTTAGTGGTTAGTTGTTAGAGATCGCGTTAAGTTTCAATGTTTCATGGCACGCATCGCATGCAGCCGCGAACCGAACAGAGGAGCTGCTGACCTCGCACCCCGGCCTGGGCAGCTACCGCGTCCGCGACCTCCCCGACGGCGTCGTCTCCGGCGACTTCAACTACGTCATCAGCTTCCTCCTCCACCGCATGGCTCAGCGCCTCCCACGCGCTGCAACCGCCGTCGCCCTCAACACCTTCCCGGGACTCGACCCTCCCGACGTCACCGCCTCCCTCGCCGCCGCCCTCCCGGACTGCCTCCCCCTCGGTCCCTACCACCTCCTGCCCGCCGCCGAATCACCAGAAATCGACACCGTGCCAGCCGACCCGCACGGCTGCCTCGCCTGGCTCGACCGCCACCCCGCGTGCGCCGTCGCGTATGTTAGCTTCGGCACTGTCGCCGCGCCGCGGCCGGACGAGCTGCACGAGCTCGCGTCCGGGCTTGAGGCCAGCGGCGCGCCGTTCCTGTGGTCGCTTCGGGAGGAGTCGTGGCCGCTGCTCCCACCGGGGTTCCTGGAGCGCGCCAAGGGCGCCGCGGGGCTCGTGGTGCCGTGGGCGCCGCAGGTGGGCGTGCTGCGCCACGCGTCGGTGGGCGCGTTCGTGACGCACGCCGGGTGGGCCTCGGTGCTGGAGGGCGTGTCCAGCGGCGTGCCCATGGCGTGCCGGCCCTTCTTCGGCGACCAGCGGATGAACGCACGGTCCGTGGCCCACGTTTGGAGCTTCGGCACGGCGTTCGACGGGCCGATGACGCGCGGCGGAGTAGCGGAGGCGGTGGCGTCGCTGCTGAGCGGGGAGGAAGGGAGCCGGATGAGGGCGAGGGCGCAAGAACTGCAGGCCATGGTGATCAAGGCGTTCGAGCCCGACGGCGGCTGCACGAAGAACTTCCATAAGTTTGTCCAGAAAGTTTTTGGAGTGTGATATCCTAGTATCCTACTATGCATGTGCTCATTCTACTGTGGATGGTTTATTGGTATCGGTGGCGTCGATAGTACGAGGCATGTCGTTTTGATTCTTCACATCTCATATGAATGGTACTTGTAGCTTGTTTATTGCTTAATTTTTTGAGAGTGATTCCTACTACTGAATTCTGCAGTCTATGGTACTCCTCGCCTACCTTGCGTCGTTGCCGTGGCACGCGTGTTTTGACGTCTTTGATCTCTATGTTGCTGCAATTTCTTGTGCAAATCAGCAAGTGTGGTAACTGGTGATAAGCAGGATGTTGTGATCAATCCTGTGTATGTACGATGGCTGTGCAAACTATGCTTTATTTCTAATCAATTGTTGCCAAATACAATCATCATTATGCGATCTAACCAGCAATTTACTGGTTAGATGGCTTTGATCTCTGTTCCTACAATTGCTGATGCAAGTCAGCAAGTGTGGTAACCGGTAAGCAGTATGTTGTGATCAATCCTGCTGTATGGGCGATTGCTTGTGTGATGGCTGTGCAAACTATATATGCGTGTGCTGATCATAGAACATCTCATCGAATAGGTCTTGTGCAAACTTGCTCTTGATCTCTTGATGTTGCTGCTGGTGGTGGAATTGACTTCCTGTGGTGCTTTTTGCTTGTGCCTTTGTGGTTCAAGGGTGCACGAGTAGGGCAGTGCAGGCTTATCCCATCTCTTATATAACCTATCTAATCTTCCTCTGAAGAACATGTTCGCAAAACGTTTTGAGCTATCTAGTTACCTGAAGAACTTCGGCTATTGTTGGGCCAAGAGGGCTTGCGTCAACGACACCCTGAGGATGAGGGATCATCATGTGGGGAGGTTGGAGTGATAGGAAAGTCGGTATAATCCTATGCAAACCTTGCCAGGTACATGGATTGGAGCCAATGTATCAAATTCGGCACATGAGGTACAAGGGTAACTGACCATCCTTTGTAACCCATCAGGCGAAGCACTGAATGTCAACACCGGCTACCTTCACATGGTGTTTGGTTCGAGGGATGACTATATCCTAGAATGATTCATCTATCATGAGATCATCCTATAAATTTGGTGGGATGACACAATCCCACGTTTTGTACAAGGTTTTATACTTACGAAAGATGAGATGGTGATGGACTAACACATTATTCCTGAAACCAAACAAATGGATTAGGATCATATGATCAATTCACTTTGTCGTCCTTCAAACCAAATTGCTCGTTAGTGATCCATCAATGTGTAGCAACGGCAGAGGCACACAGTGCTCTCTGCATTAACACTCATTAGCCGTTAGATGGAGTGGGGACGGATGGGACCGACTGCTACGGCGCAATCTGAATAATGTTTGCTACAGTGTTCTGTCTTCAGTAGTTTTGCACAGTGATTTGCTACGATAGAAATATTGTTGTACTGCTGCAGACCACTGTTCATACAACTACAATTGCAGAGGATCTTGATCCAGTGAGGGGGTGGTTCCTAACCTCGTGCTTTACTTCAGTATGCAGACGCTCAGAAGCGAAAGAAATGGTAGACGTATAGGGGTGTAAAACGAATCTAAATAGTATATTTTAGGAAAAATTGGCTACAAGGCACTGCAAATTGTCACATTCTGTTAATGGATATCCAAAAAAACGTGATTTCGTCCAACACACTAACATTTTATAGTATTTTGCTGTTAGACACTCCTCTTATTAAAAAAATATATCTAAGTGATTAGGAGAGAGAAACATTGTAAAATGCCCTCATGCACAGTAAAGCGGACACGCGCAGCTCCGACTGCAGCTGCTCGTCGCTGACCACCCACGCGCCCTGCGTCCGCTGGATCTTGTCCATGGCGGCGTTGAACTGCTTGAACCGCTCCTTAAGCACCGGCTTCTGCACCGACCCCTTGACGGTGATCACGCCGTCGTCGCCCGCTTCGGCGCCCACGCCTCGCCAACCACCGCGTTGATCTCCGGCGACCCCCGGATCTTCTGCAGCATGTACTGCCCGTTGTTCATCAGGAAGATGTTGCACAGCGACGGGTCCTTGTACAGCCGCGACTTCGCCTCAAGGTTCCCGTGGAGGAGCTCCATCAGCTGCACCACAAACAGGTTGTTCTCGCCGAACGCGTCGTGCCCTGGGGCGTCGCCGGAGTCCTGCTCGAGGTGTTCTTGTACTCGCACACATACTTGAGGTAGTTCATGAGGTAGCGGGTGACGGGGTGAGCGGGTGCATTGCGCCGCCCGGGACCGGCTGCTTGCCAGCATCGGCGTGGATGGAGTTCTCTAGGTCGCAGAAGATGGCGGCGGCCGATTCGCCGAGGCGGGACCGCACAGAGGCGATCTCGGACTTGAGGTCGGACAGGGCATCGGTGCTATTGCTGTCATTGCTTGAGGCCTCGCCGTCGGTCATGGCGGAGAGGAATGTGTCGATGATTGGGGCCGCGTCGCTGTTGGAACAAGCACTAGGCAATCGCTCACAAGCTTCCGAAGAAAACGAACGTTTTCTGTTCTCTGAACTTTCGACGAACAGTAGAAACAAAAAATGAACGAGTGAAATTATTGGACACCGAGAACAATTTGAGGATTCAATTTGCGTCGCATCAAAAAGTGATACGACTTTTTCTATTTTCTCCTTTTTATAGATTTTACAAATGAGTTCCACTCGGTTTCCTCGATTTGAAACCGAACCGGAGTCTCTGAATTTTTCCAGACAAAAGCTACAGTAGCTGAAACCAAACTGAAAACAAAGACGAACTCTGAAAGCTGGATCCCGATTAGATCACAGCAATCCAAACAAAACTAAACTAGAAAAGGAAGACAACCGAAACTAGAATTACAAGATTAAGCTAACAGTCGCGGATGGCCTCGTACATGTCGACTTGTCGAGCACCTTGAAGAGCTTCTCGGCGGCGCGCTTGGTCATGGCCACGGCCTCCGTGAAGTTGAGCATGGCGCAACGCGCGAGGTCGGCGAAGATGCCGCGGCCGATGCTGTCGTGGCCGCCAGCGAAGATGAGGGCGCAAAGGTCGTGCTCGGCGGAGAGGCCGACATTGATGGTGTGCCGGAACGCCTTGATCCACGTCGCGATCTCTGACTCCGGCGCCTCCCACGCCAAGTTTACTACGTCGTCGATGCTCGCCTTCGCGTGCCCAAACGACGGCGGCCGCCTCATGGACTTGGCGCTGGTGCTCCCCATGTCGCCGGTGTGAGCCATCTTGGCGACGCGGGGGTCCTCGAGCAGCGCGTGGAACTCATCCTCGACGAACATCATGGCGCGGTGCAGCTAGCACGCCGGTGACGCAATGCACACCGATGGTGTACTTGGTCCCCTCCGCGTTTGCGGTGAGCACGGACGCGAGCGTGGCGATGTGCTTGATCGCGGCGAGGAGCGGCGGCAGCTCGCCGGTCTCATCCGCCTCCCACTTGTCGTCGGCGCCCTCCGATTGCGCGATCTCCTGCTCGAATGGATGAGTGAAGAGAAGAGCGAGAGAAGAGGAAGGAGACCTAAGGGCAAAAGGGATATTTTGTGTGTTTTCTATCTTTCACGTGAAAATAATATAATAATTATTTTAGTGTCTTTTAGCACAATTACACCTTTTGTCAGTTTGTTCTGACGAAATCATAAATTTTGGATGTCCGTTAGCAAATGATGCCAATTTGTAGTGTCCTGTAGCCAATTTTTCCTATATTTTATCCAGCATCTATATCCAAATGATAGCAAATGTAATAAAGAAAATAACATTTATATTGCAAAACGAATGCGAATACGGATAGTATTTGGATTTTTTTTGTCATATACAAATACGAATGTGGTATGAAAAAATATGGTCGAATACGTTTACAGATAATATTTGTCGACGATTCACTATCGAACTTATGAAAATAAATGCTGGGGACACAGCACTCGAGATTATGCAAGAGGAGACAGGGGCTTTTTAGACAGGTTCGGGCCTTCTCTGTAGAGAATAATAACCCTACTCCTGTGCGCTTGTATTGGATGAATTTACCGAATGAAACAAGCCAACGAAATTAAGTCTAATGCCTTGTGTATATCATGAACTTCTGGTCCTCTCTCCCTATCCACCGGTGTTGCTCTTTATATAGTTTTTGAATGGGTGACAATTGTTGTATGTTAGGAGGCACCTTGACAGTTGGTTGAATACGCACATTGGTTATGGTTATTATCAGAGAGAGAGAGAGAGAGAGAGAGAGATCCTCCTACACGTTCGACATGCGGTTACGTTGGAGACAGAGAGAATTACGTGTGGTTATGTCAAGGATAAATTGCACGTTC
Organism: Ampelocalamus luodianensis; assembly: GCA_036346255.1. Classification (NCBI taxonomy): domain Eukaryota; kingdom Viridiplantae; phylum Streptophyta; class Magnoliopsida; order Poales; family Poaceae; genus Ampelocalamus; species Ampelocalamus luodianensis. The sequence continues at coordinate 7,017,175 of CM070628.1, forward strand.
CTCGACCACGTTTTGTTGAACTTAGTTTCCTTGTATTGGCAGCAAGAGTTAGGAACAGGTTGATGCTAGGAAGTTCCTTCTAGTGGACAAGACCAGATGCAGAGAGGAAAGACTTCGACTAGGTGATATTACCATTCTCCGACCAGTGTAAGAAAAACCAAGTTTTTTTTCAAGTGATCGAAAGAATATGAAAGCTTTGCTCTTTTGACAACTTCTTAACACAATAAAGATTGAAGAAAACATAAACTTTATTGAGAGTATAAGAATTTACACAGAAAACTTTCGTAACTGATCGATGTTCCATGAATTAGAGAGAATTCTACCATCTTTCAGTGCCAGTCATACCGAACCTAGTAGCGTTACTTCGACCACAGTGTAAAGACCATCCCACTTGGGGAAAAGTGTGTTCCAATTAGACTTAGTTTGAATCTTTTTCAAAACTAGGTCACCTGTAGCAAGGCTGTGAGATTGGACTTTACAATTGCAGTATTTGCATAGAGCTTGTTGGTAGATTGCCGAACGGATTAAGGCTTGATTCCTGTTTTCTTCAAGTAGATTGATGTCGTCAGCTCGAAGTTGTTCTTGGTCAAGGTCGTTATAGTTTTCGACCCTTTAAGACCGGATCTTTAGTTCTACGGTGGAAGCATAGCTTCAGTACCAAAAATTAGAAAGAAATGTGTTTCGCCTGTAGTCGGATTGGAGGTCATGCGAACTGCCATAAAATTGAGGGTAATTCCTTTACCGAAGCCCCCTAAGCGCTTTATAAGCTTGTCGAAAACTCAAGTTTTGATTTCTTACATAATTTGGCTATTTGCCCTTTCGACTATCCCATTACTTTGTGGATGGTTAACAGAAGCGTAGCACAATTTAGTACCTAATTCTTCACAAAAATTATTGAAATTTTGTGCTCAAAAATTGAGTACCATTATCAATTATGATCCGTTTTGGAACACCAAATCGAGTGATCACACTTTTCATCATAAATTTCTTGGCTACTTCTGTTATTATCTCAATAATGGGTTCAGCTTCAGTCCATTTTGTGAATATGTCAATAGCCACAAAAAGGAATTCAAAGCACTAGGGTGCCTTTGGGAACAGCCCTAGGATATCTAAACCCCGAGTTGCAAATGACCAAGAAAGAGGTATCGTTTGTAACGTTTGAGTTGGTTGGTGTATCTACCTGCTATAAAACTGGCATTGTATACATTTCTTAACAAGCTCTTTTGCGTCATGGAGGGTTGTCGGCCAATAAAAGCCTTCTCGAAAAGCTTTTCCAACCAGTGTTCTGTAGGAAGCATAAATTCTGTGGATTCCTCCGTGTATATCGTTTTGGAGTGCTAATCCTTCTTTCTACGATATGCATCGCATGAGTACCCCTTGAGTGCCTCATTTATAGATGACTCCTTTGACCAAAATATACATTTTAACCTTTTGGGACAAACAATCAGCCTCAAGATCGTTATCGGGTATAGTGCCTTTAGAAGATACTCGTAGATGGGGTTCATCTACGTATCTTCATATTCTAGATAGGTTATCTCACTTAGAGTAGTTTATGGTTTTGCGACCAAAGACGGCTTATGAAGTTGTTCTAAGAAGACTCCTTGTGCAATGGGGGATCGGGAAGAAGCCATTCGAGCAAACTGGTCGGCGAGAAAATTATCCTTTCGAGGGATATAATGTACCTCTAGACCGAAAAAATGCTTTTCAATGTTTCGAACTACCGAAAAATAATTCCCCATGGTTGAATTACAGCACTGGTACTCTTTCCGGGCCTGATTCACGACTAATTGAGAATCACCTTTCATGGGTAGTCGTCGAATCCCGAGCGCTCTCGCTGTTCGAATACCAACCAATAAACCTTCATATTCTGCCACATTGTTAGTCGCAGAAAAGTTTAACTGAACAATATATTTTAAAGTTTCTCCGGTAGGAGATACCAAAACCACCCCAGCCCCGAAGCCACTTAGTGTAAGTGACCCATCAAAGTACATTATCCACTAGTCGTGGGATTCGTACTATGGTCCCTGAACAGGTTCAGGATTTGTCCATTCGGTGACAAAGTCTGTCAAGATCTGGGATTTAATGGATGTTCAGGACATGAAATGGAGGTCGAACTCCCCAAGTGCAACTGATCATTTTGCCATACGCCCCACTACTTCCCTGTTTTTGAGGACCTCTCCTAAGGGAAACTCAGACGTCACGATTAACCTCTGCGCTTAGAAGTAATGCCTCAGTTTTCTCGAAAATATGAGGAGGGCATATAGAAGTTTTTGGACCTGAGGGTAACGCTCCTTATGCCCATGTAAAACTTCACTAACGTAATAAACTGGTCGTTGAATGTTCTCACGTTCAGCGACCAGTACTACGCTCACTAGTTGTGGCGCAGTAGCTAAGGTACAACAAGAATGTTTCACCTCGTTTGGGAGAAACCAAGATGGAAGCACTCGTAAGGCACGTCTTGACATCTTTGAAGGTTTTGTTTGTCTCCTTAGACCACTCGAAACCCTCATGCTTCCTAAGAAGTTTAAAGAAAGAAAGTTTTTCTCCCAATCATGCGATGAAACGACTTAAAACCGCCATGCACCCTGTGAGATTTTGGACTTCTTTGTTTGTGGTCGGAGGGCGCATTTGTTTAATGACCATTATCTTCTCAGGATTTACTTCGATACCTTGAGTAGAAATAAGGAATCCATGTAATTTTTCTGAAGAGACTCCAAACACACACTTCTTATGATTGAGTTTTAACTGGTGCTTTCTAAGGTTGTCAACTGTTTCTTGTAGGTCAGAAATATGATTAAGACGTTGTATGCTTTTTACGTCTAGGTCATCGACATAGGATTCCAATTTTCGGTCTAGTTGAGGAAGAAAGGTCTTTTGCATCAAACGTTGGAAAAAAACCACCAATATTTTTTAGACCAAATGACATTTTGACATAGCAAAAAATTCTGAATAGTGTAATAAATGTGTTTTTTCTTCATTATCTAGACACATACTTATCTAATGATAACCAGAATATGCATCTAGGAAACAAAAAAAAAATTCACAACCAGCAGTAGAGCCAACTAATTGATCAATATGAGGAAGGGGGAAGTCATACTTCGGACAAGCTTTATTCAAGTCAGTGAAATCTACACATATTCTCATTTTACCATTAGATTTTTTAACTATTACAGGATTAGCCAACCACTTTGGGTGGTTGACTTTTCTTATGAAACCTCCCTTAAGTAGTTTATCCAATTCTGATCGAATGGTTTCTTGTCGATCAGGTGCAAATCACCATAGTTTTTGCTTTACAGGCTTTTTGTTGGGCCGTAGAGCTAGCATGTGCTCGAACACCTCCCTAGGGACTCTGGGCAAATCAGATGTTTTCCACATAAAGACATCTGTGTTTTCTCGCAGGAAGGCGACAAGGACGTCTTCCTATGCAGAGCCGAGGGTGACTCTAATGCGAATGGTCTTGGAAGGTTCCACTGCATTCAATGGAATCTCTTTGACTTGTCATTCGGCTTTTATGCAACTTTTGCTTTGAGTGCTTTGCCGAATGCTGCACATTGTTTGATTCCTGAGTTGGTATTTGGCCAACCATCTCGAGGGACTTGCAATCGCATGTCAGTGCCATCTTCTTATCACAACGTATTGTGATGACTTCTTTGGAACCTGTCATCTTTAAATATTGGTAACCATAATAAGCTGCCATTAGGAACCGTACCAGAGTTGGTTGACCAAGAATAATATTAGTCGTATCGGAATCAACCATGTCAAAAGAGATTTTCTCCATATTGAAATTGTTTGGTGACCCAAATGTAACAGGAAGGAAAACTTGGCCAATAGGTTTGGCCAAAGACCCTGGTACGATCCCATGAAAGGAGTATCATACTGACCTTATCTTCGTCGAAGGAACTTGCATTTCATCCAGGACACTCGTAAAGAGTATGTTTACTGAACTTCTACCATCAACCAACACACGGTTAACTCGACAGTTGTTGATGTTGGGTTCGACCACAATCAAAAAACAACCAGGTCGAGTAGAAGGGATCGTACAATCACCCTTCTTGAAAGAGATGGTAATTTTCGACCACTTCGGCAACTTATTGACAACAAAAGAGTCGATAGAATTTACCTCGTGTTAGACAGCTTTGAGCTGTCGCCTCGACTCATTTGTCAACAATCCCCCATAGATGTGATCAATTGTATGCTTGGGGTCTTGGTACTGGTACGACATCTCCTCATCATCTTCTGACTATTTACAACCAATTGTTTGCCCTACCTCCTCAAGGGTAGGAAGTGGTCCTTTGCTAGAGTAATAATCTTTGAGTTTTTGTTGGAAAACCCGGCAGTTGCGGAGGTTGTGTCCTTCCTTTTTTATAGAAATAGCACCACCTTGGCTTATCTGTCTTCTGTTTGGGGCGTTTTCCTTTCCCCGGCCATAGTACTATTTGGAGCCTCGGGACTCCTTATCACTCATGGCTATGACCTCCTTCAAGCTCTTGGTCTGCGTTTTTTTTTACTTTTAGACTTCCTCTTGGATTTCTTAGCATGTTTGTCTTTCTCCTTGCTACCCTCACACGCTCCTCGAGTGTCCTTGTCGTCATGATCAATTTTGCGATTCCACTTGACTGCTTCAAAAGTAGTCGCGTAGCGGTTTGCCATCTCGAAGAGTTCAACGATGGTAGCCGGAGGGTTCAGAGTGATGTATTCTGTGATCCTCTTGTTTTGGACTCCCTGTTTGAATGCTCTAATGATAAAAGAGTCAGAGACTTCAGGAATTGAATTACGAACTGGACTGAAACATCTTATAAATTGACGCAAAGTCTCATGAGAATGTTGTCGCATTCGATGAAGGTCGTTCTCTTTTCTAGGGTAGTTGTACGTACCCTGAAAGTTTGCCAACAATAGATTACAGAGGTGCTATCATGAGTAAATCGATTCTACTGGTTGGTTCAACAACCATGATCGAGCAAAGCCTTTGAGCACTGTTGGCAGGTAGTTTGCCATGACGTGCTCACCTCCTCCCACTACTCGGACTGTTGTGGTGTAAATTTGCAGAAATTTGATGGGACTTTGAGATCCATCAAATTTCTTCATGTTAGCTGGTCAAAATCTGGCTAGCCAGCGAACTACTCGAAGATTAGACAAGAATGTCGGACATCTAGTAATGATATCATAATGCCTTGTTTGCAGGAAGGAAGGGTTAACATCACCAAGTGATCGTACTCGATGATACCCGGTGGTAACTGGACCTGATCTATCATAGATCTCAGTCCTACAGGGGTAGTACTCCTCGTGCTCCATCTGCTGATGCAGATTTCTTCAAAGGAATGACGAACAACCACCTCTCCTAGGAGTCTGTTGATCACTAGTTGCTAGAGGTGTTCGTCGATTTCTTTTTCGACCAGCATCGTGGTCAAGAGATCGACTAGGTCTGCGGTCTTGTCGCTCTCCGTAAGGAGAGTTGTTTGAATGGCTGACATTCGATTAAGTTGTCCTAGTATGGCTTCCGGGACGCCGTTGTCAGTTTCACTCAATTTTGGTCATGGTGTCCCGAAGTCTTTGTGCAGTCTCTTGAGCAAAGAGGTTGTAACCTGTCACTTGTGCAAGCTGTAGAATCGGGTTCTCGATTAAATCATTGATCTGTTGCAGTTCTCATGTAGTTTTTGATTGGTACTGGATGCGCTCAGTTAATGTGCTCTGGGATGCAATCCTTCTTCTCCGGATGGTATCAGGATCGTCAACATTCGAATTGGCTGGAGCATGTTGTAACATCCCCATTTTTGGCTTGTGTTTCAAATGTAAGAAATTGAGGGTAAATTAAAACTTTTCCTTCATCCTCTTACTCTTGAAACTTTTCTGAAATTTTTGTAAAGGAATTTTGGGAAATTCAAAATCAAAATCCTCATTTATCTCAAGTCAAAACCTTCTGGGTGAAATCCTATGTCAAACCCTTGGTAGTAAATTTTCCTGGGCTCTAGGGTTGCTTGGTAACACCTCTGAATTATTTCATAATTTTTGGAAATTATTTGAAATATTTTAGAGGCAAGTCAAACCTTGGTCAAACCTCTGTTTTAACCTTCTGGAATTTCTTGAGAAAATTTCAGTACACAAAACCCTCTGGAAATTTTATGGAAGGTTAACCCCAAGGTAAGCAAGCTCCAGTTAAAATTTCATAAATTTTGGAGTTGAATTGATGCCTCAATTAAATTCCCAAAGTTTCAGTTCAAAAATCAAAACCTAACTGGTTTGCACTGTTCATTGGACTCGAGTCAGGCTCGGGCTCGAGTCACTGGACTCGACCGAGCCAACTAACCGCGCCCGCGCCAATTCGACCGCGCGCGCTGTCAGCCGTTGGATCTCAATCGGACGGCTCTCATTCGTGTAAGCATTTGGACAACTCCGGTTGCCATCTGATTCTCAGCCGTTGGATTCTGATCCAACCGTCGCGGGATCGTACCGGTTCGCTTCAGTCTTTATGAATAGCGATCGCATCGTGGCCGTTCAAATCTCATCCGGCGGCCAGCATCTAATGAGGTTGGGCTCAACCCACTAAAACACTTTGGACTCAAACCACTTTGTGTCACTGACCGGTGGGGCCACCCAGGTCGTGGTCATCTTCCTCCTCGCGCGCGTGCGTGCCTGTGCGCCATGGCAGAGAGAGGAGGTGACTTGTCACCTCCTTGAGCCCTTTAAACGGCTAAATGCTGCCATGCATTAAATGCACACCGGCTCCTCCTCCCCAAAGTCGTCTCTTACCTGCTCCCGTCGCTCCAAGCGACCGCACGCTGCTGTGGACCGAAGTCCACCCATGGGCATGTGCTTGCTACTCCTTTCGTCCCCTCGGCTACTTAAGCCCCTCAAGACCTTCAGTAGCTTTCTTTAAACCCCCCTTGAGCTCCAGCTTGCACTCTCTTTGCTTGCTTGAGCCCAAATCTCCAGAACCCTTTCGGCCGCCATTGTTGAGCTGGGAGCTCCTCGGTGCAACCCGCGCTCCAGTGGCTTTTCTTCCCTTCTTTTTGCTTCGGTTTGTGTCCCTCACTTCTTGGAGCAAAACCCCTAACTTAATTGTAGTTGCTTTTCACAGGAGCAGCTCAATTTTGGGGATTTCCTCTTTTCGGCCGTGAGCACCCCCTTCTTCCTCACCGCCGGTAAGAAGCTTCATTTCCTAATTCCTTGCTCAGGAAGCATATATGAGCTATTGTGGAGCTGTAGTGATGACCCGGTCTCACCCTGGTTGCTCAGGTCGTCATCTTCACTTCTTCTTCTTCGGTGCCGACGCCGTTCTTCGTCGCCGGAACCACCTCGACCACCTCCGAGCTCCACCAGTGCTCAGGTACCCTTCTAGTAGCCCCTAGAAGCTTGGGCACCCGCTGGAATGGTTTATTGCGGAGCTTTTAGTCATTATGCATTTCGCCGCTTTGGTCGCGCGCTCATCGTCGGCTAGCCGCCGTTCTGGGACACCGCCGATGGTGTGGATGGTCCCGATGGGTGCGCAATGCTATTGCGGTTCCATTTTGGCACTTAGCTCCCGCCGCCGTGCCTTGGGTCGCCGGCGACAAGCCGGAGGGTGCCCTCGGTTTGTTGTCGGACGAAAACGGCGGTGCCGTAATATCGTTCGGACACAGTAATGGCGTTCATTAACGATAATCATTGTTAATCATGGGTTAGTAATCATTAGCTGTCCTAAACCCACCTCCTCAGTCGCTTACATGTGGGCCCGTCATTTTCAAACCCTTCCTGTGCGCGTGCGTTTAAACCCGGCATGTGACTTGCGTCGGCCGACGGTGGCCCCTATTGTCGTGAGCCCTGCCCAAATCATAACGCCCAATCAACCTCAGCCGTTCGATATTGGATCTGTGGCCGGGGTCGTGGGAGCAATTGGACTGTCCGAAGGCTCCCTCAATCCCAGCCCTTCATCGCTTGATCAACGGTCCAGGTTGTGCGAGCAATTGGACTGTCCGAAGGTCACCATGATCTGGACCGTTGGAATCAAATCCAACGGTGCGCGCGCGTGCGCATGTTGAGTCGGCCGTGCGCGTGGGCCGTTCGATCCAGGATCGACGGTCCATAATCAACCACGTCTTTTCTTTTCGGTTGAGGGATATGAAATTCCTCGGTGAGCTTTATCTTTCTACTGAAAAATGTTGTTAAAACTTTAGAAATTCATATCTTTTTCATTATAGATCCTTTTTGAGTGATTTCAGTAGTGTTAATTTTCTTTTAGGCTAGAGATTAATCTAGAAATGTTTCCAGGCCCTGTTAAGAACCAGAAATGTTGGGAATCGATTTTAGCCTTTTCAGCCTTTATTAAATATTCCAAAAATGCTATAAAAACTTAGAAAATCCATAACTTGTTCTCTGTAAATCCAAATAGAGCGAACTAAATTTTGTTAATTTCCTTTAGGGATGAACTTTAGTGAAGGACCAGTTTGCTAGTGGTCTTTGCTACTGATATAAATGATGTCCTAATTTTAGAACTTAGAAAAATCATAACTAATTCGTTGTAACTTCAAATGACCTGAAATTTTATATGGGTTATCACCACACCAGTAGGTAGCCACCCTAAAAATTTCAGCTCCAAAATCTTTCTAGAAAATATTTTTGCTACAGTGCTAATTATGGCCGAAAATTAGGTTTTTAGAGAATATCTTTTGCACCACAAATCCAAATTAGGTTTTTCCAGTTCCTATGTCTAAGTATATTCCTATTATACCTTGTGTATAATTTTCGTCGCATTTGGATAATTTTTTTTTGCTTGCTCTTTTGTTAAGTGTTGCTCGTCTTATTGGTTGTTTTCGCTCTTTCGCTTAGGATTCGATATTTGCGGTAACCCCGAGAACGACCCTCCGCAACAAATTGAGCAACAGCAAGCAGGCAAGCAGTTTGATCATTTCCCATTGATCCCATTACTTTTAAAGTCTAATATTTTGTTTAACTTCTATGTATGCATTGCTATTTTGTTGATTTGGTTAGTTAGACCTCTAGTTGCATAATCTGTAGGTAAATGGTTATCCTCTACTACCTGAGCCTAGGTTATTTGCTGTGGTTAGAGTTCGATGGATGAACTCTTATCACTTAGTAGATTACGAATGAATATTGCTTAGCCATGCCTAGTTATCGGTAGTATTGGGCGATCATCGACTTAGTCGGTGATCTTGATCACACAACTACTTATACTACTCCATTATGTCCAACCCTTGTGTTTTATTGATTTACAAATCAAAAATTGAAAACAAAACTATATCTTGACTTGGGCACAATGGTAGGTTGATGTGATCTGTTGGGTGTGTGGAATGGTGCCTAAGTCCCCAAGGACCGAGTTACTTGTGTCACTAAGCCAAGCGCTTATTGCGTGCTAACCACACGAGGGGGATATGGAACCTCTCTTGACTAAGTACTTTGGGAGGTGTTAATTATGAGCTGGTCGGTGGGTGTGTTCTTGTGTGTGTGTTTTGGAGGAGCATTAGCGGCACCGGTTAGGTGGCTAATGTGTCCTTCTCCGTGGGTTGCTGCTCTTAATTAGCATAGTCCATTGGAAAGCGTCTTGTTAGACTTAGCCATGCCCGCATACCAAAGGAAGTGTGCTAACCGTGGTGGTGGAAAGGCGGTCATCGTGTGGGTACATTGGTACACCTGCAGGTTAAAACTATTCGAATAGCCTCGCCCTAGGTTATGGACATGCTTGGTAAGGTCGTGCAAGAACTAGACTACAACCTTTTAAAAACTTAAACTTGACATGGGTGGTATGAAGGGGTACTTCATGCTATTGTTGTGGTGACTATGGTTTAGTCACTTCTAGGTTGGTGTTGTGCTATATCTATTGTTATTATTGTCTCTCTTTTATTTGAACAATAAAAGTTAATTGCAAACTTGCTTTGAATCTATTACCTTATTGCAAATGGAAACTTGCTTTATGCTGAAAAATAAGTCCAGAGTCTCATCCACTTAAATAAAGCTTGCATGTAGTTAATTATAGTTCTGTTATCTCACACGTCAGTCTTGCGATTACAAAAACAATTTTTGTACTCATCTGCTTTGCTTAATATTAATTGTTGCAGAGGAAGAAGGTGAGCCCCAAGGGCCTCACTTTTGTGAGCTGTGTTGCGGCGCTGTTTGGGACGATTAGCTTGGCGGTCCGGTTGGTTGCCTTGTGGGTAAAGGCACACCGATTGGCTTTTGTTTATCGCCATCTTATGACCATTTTGCTTCATTGTGTATTTACTTATTTGCATGTCTTTTGGGCAGTCGGCCTCTCTTTTGTAATAACTCTTTTATATTATCTATGTCTTTCGCTTGTTGTTTTGCTTGGCTCTATGTGTATGAATGGAAATGATGCATGATTTTGTAACGGGGTGTGTATACTGCAATTCTGGGAAGTATACATATCTCGAGGCTTGGTTTATTTGAATTGTACTGTTAGGACCAAGTGGATGGTTAAACAGTACAAGCCGGATAAACCGGGGTCCTCACACATGTCTTAGTGGAGTGCGATCACTTCGAGGATGTCGGCCACGCTCATAAAGGTTGAGATCTCGGTCGTCATCGGAGGTGTCCTCGCCATTACTACGAGAGCCCAAAGTATGTGAGAGACAGGAAGCATTCCCAGTCCTGTTTCTTGAAGATTTATTAGGATTTGCGGGGAGGATGATGACCTCCTGAGTTCTAGTGTTCCTACTCACTTTTGAGTCCTCCTGACTGGACGAGTATTCGAAGGACAATGTCTCACGACTTGGAGCAATCCTCTCTAGGAAGGGGAATTACAGGTTATAACTGTCTCCTATTGAAGGTGAATTCTCCGGGTACATGGTCGAATCTGCAGCTGTTACAGGTTCGACCATACTCCAGGTGGGGGTAACTGAAGAGTGACAATCGAGCCCTAGAACAATGGATTCCAGGACTTGACGTGTCAGATCAGATGGCCTTAGATGAACTTGAACGTTTGGAGGAAGAATCCTCACTGTGTTCAAGACTTGTCGTTGGGCGGCTCTGATTATGGTCGCTTGGACCCTTGCCCTATGAGGATTCTAGCTCCTCCACTAGGCATAAAGTTGTGGGGGAAAGGTTCCATCATCAACCTTGTCCGGGATGTGATCCCCTGGGTCTGGTGAAAGATCCTTTGAACCGGCATTGCTGTCGGACGAAATGATGCTTGGCTCATAGTCGTAGCATGCATCCATGTCATGTCCTACGTAGTCTGCGAGATCGAACCAATTCTCCTAATTCTACTCCCCTGCCATGGAAGCACGAGAGTGGGAACAAAGGAAATTTGTCAAAAAAAAGTAGTCCTCCCCATGGACGGCTCCAACTGTCGATGTTTTAATATCGATATTATGGAATGAATGTTGTGGGCTCCTTGATCGAGACTACGCAAGATGAGACACATGAATTTTTAGATAGGTTCGGGCCTTCTCTTAAGAAAATAACAACCCTACTCATGTGTTCTTGTATTGATTGTGTTTACAACCAGAAAGAGGTCACTGAAGGCTAAGGCTAATGACTCTTGTTCTGTCGTTCGTTCTTCGGTTGTCTCCTATCCACAAGTGTTATCCTTTATATAATGTCTGAGGGGGTGGCAGTTGTCCCATGCCAGGTGGCGCCTCAACGGTTGATGAAATATGCACGTTTGATGGCAGTTATTGTCAGAGAAACAACCTCCCACATTCTCCTTGCGGTTATGTCATAGACAGAGTTTAATACGTGCAATTATATTGGAGGATAACATCACATATTCAACTACTGCATATAAATAAACACAGCGTGTAATGTCCCTAGTCGATTGGGTACACCTGTCTATGGGCTTTATCGACCATAGGGTGGTCGTGATTGACTTGGTCGTAGTAAAACTTATGATCATGAGGTGGTCTTAGATCTTACGACCATGATGTGGTCGTTGATCTTATGACCATATGGTAGTCGTAGAATAGCTTACGACTATATAGAATGGTCGTAGAATAGCTTACGACCACCAAGTAATTATAATCTTCCCTTACCATTAATGATAAGGGGTACCTCTGAAGGTTGTGCAAAGATATTATTATCTATAATAGATATTATAGGTAAATAATTTAATTAATTAAGGATTATTAGATTATCATCACACATGTATTAACTACCATACATAAGTAAGCGTAGTGTACAAAGTCCCTAGTTGATAAGGTCCACACGTCTGTGAGTTTTATTGCCTATGGAGGCGGTTGTGATTGGACCTGATCGTAGCAGATCTTACGACCATAGTGTGGTCGTGACATGGAGTAGTCATAGACTTCCTTGGTCATAATAGGTATTCTGACCAGGGATATACTTGGGGGCTATTAATAATACCATTATCTATAATAAATATCATAGACAGTTAGTTTCATTAATTAAGGATTATCAGATCCTCGTCAATATCCGGATTCGACGGTTTTATTTCCCTTGTTATCTAGTCCACTAATTTTTTTTGTGTTGTGTTACCATGTTGCTTGTGAGAATTTGATATGTAACCCCATATATTGGAACTCTTTTTTTAGATGTTTGAAATTTGAACTTCTTGTGTGAAACTTCATCATATTTTAGGATATTCGAATTCGACCGAATTCAACAAGTATTCGATTCGCATTCATATTCGTTATAACATTCAATTCATATTGTATTCGCATTTGTATTTATTTAAAAAAAATACAAATATGATTTTGGTGTGGCTACCATTTGATTCATATTCAATCTGTTCTGACCTGGAGACGTAGTACACTATTTGCCTCTACCATCACCACCGTGCATTGGTTTTTGATAATGGGAGAGAAAACTCTCCTAGCCCATCAAGAATGCACACAGCCCAATCACCATGCATTGGTAGAATTTTTGGCCGTATTGGCACTTTTTTGCACCGTATTTACAGGAATGGTCGTATGCCATTTTTTTTTTCAAAATTAGGCACTATCCGCACGGCCACCGTGTGGCAACGCCTGCCCACCCGACACATGCACCGTTCGCACGGTCGTCATACAGTGGCACTGCCACACGGCCGCCGTGCGGTGACACCCCACTGCCCGCCACATGTCCGGTTAAGCCGAAATTAGGGTTTAAGTGGGTTTCGGCAATATAGCAAATAAGTTCAAAAAAATATGAAATTTTACGTGGAGCCTCTCGACACAGTGTACTTTCTTGTATAAATTTGCCATAAATTTATTCATTCAAAATTTTCTCGTTATTTCATATAAGTATACTGTTTTAGCGAGAGCCAAAAAAATCAATAGAAAACTGTGCCATGTGTTGTACAGACAAACATCCGAATGAGGCCATCCCTCCATCTGCCTTTCTTTTCCACAAAAAACAAGCAATATTGTCATCATGTCACCTCCATCATGTCCATCTATTCGTAGTCTTCCACGTCTAATCTTTGTCTCCCGCATGCAAATTAAAATCGATCGCGCGCGAGGAAGGATTCCCTCCTAGCTATAAATTAGCGAACGAACGAGTGCAATTTCATTTCGTAGTCGCTCGCTCACTCGCACTTTTCATTTTCAAGGACATTTCTGCGTTATTGACCACCGTCATTCGTAGGTAATTTGCATCTCCGTAGTTTAATTCTTGAGGCCTCGTTAATTAGTCGTAATTTTTCGGTCGTTCATAAATTATTTATTAATTCCGTAGTAATTTGTTGTGTTTCGTAAATTCTTTATTAGAAGGCAATTTACCTAATGTTACATAAAAATTAGTTCTAAATCCGTAATTTGTAGTTAAGAAAATGTCATGCGATGCATGCACTGCTGGTGAGGTTAATTAGTTACAAAATAATTAGTATGTCTTAATTAATTAGTTGTAAACAAATAGAAAATAGAAAAATAATAACAGCATGCACTGCTAGTTATTCATGCAACTAATTATTTCGTGCTAGTTCATAATGACATGCAAGTTATTCTAGTATGCACGCACATGCTGGCCAAAATAATGACAGCATGCACTGCTAGTTACCATGCAAGCAATTAGTTGCTACGTACTCAAGTATGCATGCACCATGCAATGAACACACACATATGCCATTAATTTTTTATCATAGGGAAAGAACAGGGTTAACGTGTGTAATTATTGAGGCGAGGTTAATTAGTTATGAAATAATTAGTTTGTCTTAATTAATTAGTTTTAAACAATTAGAAAATAGAAAAATAATGACAGCATGAACTACTGGTTATTCATGCAACTAATTATTTCGTGCTAGTTATTTCATGGTCATTATCAATCTTCTCACTAATATTTCATCTATTTCATGTGTTGCAAGCCATGTCTTTACCGGCGCTTCTGGAACACTTCTATGATGAGGACCACCAGTGCAAGATGTGGATCGCCGGTGATGCCGATGGCCCTTCGCCCCTGCTGCTTCGGCCGGGGAGGGATTCCTGGGAGCTGGACGATCGCTACGTCCTGATCCTCCGGGACACGAGCTTGTTGCCCCTTGCGAGGTTGGTGCCCGTCCAACGCCAGTTCATCCTAGACGCCAGCCTGCTGTCAGCACTTGTCAATAGGTGGAGGCTCGAGACGCACACCTTCCACTTTCAGTGGGGTGAGATGACGGTCACTCTGCAGGACGTCTCATTCTTGACCGGTCTCCCCATCCGGGGTGAGCCACTTGTTCCGGGCCCTCCGCCGGCGCACCGGAAGGCCATGCTGGAGCAGCGGTTCAGCCAACCACTCTTGGAGGGTGCACGTGGCGTCCCCGGACTTGGCTGAGGCAGTTCAGTTTTTGCCTGCAGGGTGCACCTAACGAGGTCGTTAGAACACACCTCGTTGCTTACCTTCTTCAGCTCTTTGGTTGGGTCCTGTTTCCAACCACACAGGGTGTTTGGTGCTACCCTAGCTACGTCCACGTCGTCGAGTCATTGGTTGATGCGAAGGCTGGGCCGATACCTCAGTATAGCTGGGGATCAGCCGTCCATTGTGCCACATACCGGGGGTTGTGTGACACTTCGCAGCGTGACACTGATGGTACCCCCAGCTTGGCTGTCTGCTACATGCTCCTATAGTTGTGGAGTTGGGAGCACTTCCCGGTTGGGCGACCGTCCATCGAGAGTGCAGTGCACCCGTACGCCCCCGATCGACGTGATAGATGGGCCCACTATGGGCTTTCGGTGGAATGCTGGTTGTCTGTGCTGGGCCAAGGACAGGCCGGTGAGGTGCTACTCATTGTACCACAACAAGTTCGAGTCGTTGCACAAGAGCGACATCATCTAGTATCCATGGTATCCAGATTTGATGTGCACGGTAGCGCCACATGGTCTATCCGTGCAATGCACCCAGGACATCGGGTTATGGATGACGGACTGCTACTGGTGTTCACACAGATGGTGGAGCCTTATGCACTGCAGCGCGTAATGCGATAGTTTGGTGCGTACCAGGTCGTGACCCTCCCGGACGACAGGCTCCTGTAGTGAGCCATATACCTATGAGTCAAACTTTATCTGAGTAATGTTTACAGTTCTTACGTCTTCTTTTGTAACATTAATACTTCCAAAAATGCAGGCAATCGAGGGCGGGTGGGCATATTTAGGACCAGCGCCCGGTCCAGCAGAAGTGGACTATGACATGGAAGGAGAGGGCGCACTTGGATGTCTTGCATGAGTGGCGTCCATACGACCTTGAGATGTACGGTGCGTACATAGAGTGGTACGTGCCACGGACGCGTGCAAGACTCATCATTCCTCCACTGGAGTGCCCCGAGCAGGTTACAGCGGAGACGCATGAGCAGAGCCTCCGCCACGTGTATGATCATCACGTCACTTTGCGACATAACGACACCGTAAGACACTTACAACCTCTAGTCATTTCATTGGTGATATTTGTACTCTATGTTAATGAACCTGTTATGTATGTCACTACAGTTGGAGTGAGAGCAGTGCATCTATAGTGCATCGGAGTCCACCATCCGCAATCCAGACACAACATCGATGGGATATAATTTTTTTTGAAGTAGATCTAGGTGGAGATGAAGAAGATAATAAAGAACTTGAGCTGCGGTCGTTCGACGGACTACATCCTGCGCATCGAGCACCAAGTGGGGGGCGTGCTCACCCGCTAGGTCACCACAACCTAGGGAGTCTGTTCGGTGTCATAGCGTTCCCCGTCGGTCATCCGTGGGCCAGATCGGCTGGGAGGTAAGTAAAGTACAAATCTACATTATGTTTTTTTGGTTATGCTTTACGTTGCGCTGACATCGATTGTTCTCTCGCCACAGGTTCATCAGGATGAATTACTTCTACCGTTCGCATTTAGTACATAGACTAGCGCTCCCCGTTGGTCATCTGCACTGCACATCCGGGAGGTACGAGATTCTCAGTTCACATCCTGATTGTTTATCTGTACTAACATCATTTCGTCTTGCAGCCTTTAGTTGACTGTGGGGGTGATGGCCAGTTCACATCAACTGATGATGATGATGATACGGGCCTCCCAATTCCTAGCAGGGAGCAGTACACACCGTCAGGGTATGGATCATGGCAGCAAGGGTTTGGAGCATATGCAGGGCAAAGCTCCTCCGGGTTCGTTGTCCTACCGTACATTCAAGGGCAGTGCTCTTCCGAGTTGGCTGGCACCCCGTACCTCCAAGGCCAGAGCACATCCACACAACCGAAGTTGCAGGCATCGTACCTCGGGAGTGAATTTTTCGAGTCTGTCGCTCATGATTTATTCGGAGGTGTCCCCTAGGTCGGCATGCCTCATCACGGTGACATGTACGCTTACCAGACTCTGTTGGGCCAAACTCAGCCTACCGGTGCACCTCCGCCACCTCAACGGTCTCCATACCCCCTCCGAACGGACACACGCTCTCTCGACCGCCTCACGTATCCGATGGGACATGCCCGGCGCAAGACATCTACGCGCACACAGAGGCTGCCACAACGAGCAGAGGGTAGTGGCTCAGACGAGTGAGCCATATTATATCTCGTGTTATGCGATTATGTTTTGGTATATTTGTATTTATATTTTGTTTTCCTATATTTGTACACGTCCACCCCCCGTGGCCCCGTCCCTCCACCCCCGCTCCCCTCAGGCCCCCTCGGCCATCCCTGAGCCCCTCGGGCGCCTCCCGTGCCCCACGCCGCCCCCTTTCCGGTGCCCCTCGCAAGGCCCATGGCGCCGTTGCGATTGCCGTGTTGGCCGGAGTTTAAAGCCAAGCGCATCGGCGCCATCGTTGAGAGTGATGCCGGTGAGTTGCAGGTGTTGCATATGCCCTAAAAATGTTGCATATTGCGGTTATAGGATTTTTTTTTTGTTGTAACAGATTGTTTTTTTAGTGTTGCAGTAACAAATGATTGAGAATGAGATTTTTTCCAATTTTTTTTTGAATATCGCATAATGAATTTTGTTGCAGGTGTTGCATGTGCCCTAGAAAATATTGAAGTTCATGTTGGGATTTTTTTTTTTACCTGTTTTGTTGCGCTTTCTATTCTAAGATGTTGCAACCGACGTCATGATATGTTGCATACAACATCGGATCATACGTCCGAGTGCTAGTCGTATTCATACAGTACTGTGCTCTCTTCATGGTGTGTACTCTGTACTGCTCAGCTTCCCGCCATCAATCAACCGACAGCACCGGGCCGGCTCCAGGCAACCACACATCACACCTACCGCAGCGCGTGCGCGTGCGCGCGCCCCCATGCCGTCCGCTCCCATTAAAACCACCACGGCGCCACCGGCACAGCACACAACGAAGCGCCGCGATGGATTCCGGTCCCTCGCCGCCACACGTTGCCGTGGTCGGCTTCCCCGTCGCCTCCCACGCTGCCGTGCTCCTCTCCGTCGCGCGCGCCCTCGCTACCGCGGCGCCGGCCGCGTCCTTCTCGTTCCTCTCCGCCGCCGACACCCTCGCGCAGCTCCACAAGGCGGAGCCCGCCGCGCTCCCGGGGAACCTGCGGTTCGTGGAGGTCCCGGACGGGGCGCCGTCGGGTGGCGCCGCGGAGACGATGCCCGTGCCGCGGCGGATAGAGTTGTTCATGGCGGCCGCGGAGGCGGGCGGGCTCAAGGAGGGGCTGGAGGCGGCCCGCGCTGCGGCGGGCGGCGACAGGGTGAGCTGCGTGGTGGGCGACGCGTTCGTGTGGATGGCGGCTGAGGCAGCCGCCGCGGCCGGGGTGCCGTGGGTGCCAGTCTGGCCGGCCTCGTCGTTCGCGCTCGTGGCGCACCTCCGCACCGACGCGCTCCGCGAGGACGTCGGCGACGAGGGTACGTACGTACTACTGAGGCGTGTTTGGTATTGTAGGGGAGCGATTCTTAACCTGCATCTCGCATGCATCGCTTGCAGCCGTGAGCCGCGCCGACGAGCTGCTGACTGCGCACCCCGGGCTCGGCAGCTACTGCGTCCGGGACCTTCCCGACGGCGTCGTCTCCGGGGACTTCAACTACGTCATCAGCCTCCTCCTCCACCGCATGGCGCAGCGCCTCCCACGCGCCGCCACGGCCGTCGCCCTTAACACTTTCCCGGGCCTCGACCCGCCGGACGTCACTGCCGCGCTCCCGAACTGCCTCCCGCTCGGTCCCTGCCACCTCCTCCCCACCACCGACGCCCCACAGCCCGACCCCCACGGCTGCCTCGCCTGGCTCGACCGCCACAGGCCGCGCACCGTCGCGTACGTCGGCTTCGGCACGGTCGCCGCGCTACGGGCGGACGAGCTGCACGAGCTCGCGGCCGGCCTCGAGGCCAGCGGCGCGCCATTCCTGTGGTCGCTGCGGGAGGAGTCGTGGCCGACGCTCCCGCCGGGCTTCCTGGAGCGCACCAAAGACTCCGGGCTCGTGGTGCCGTGGGCGCCGCAGGTGGGCGTGCTGCGGCACGAGTCGGTGGGCGCGTTCTTGACGCACGGCGGGTGGGGCTCGGTGCTGGAGGCGCTGTCCGGCGGCGTGCCGATGGCGTGCCGGCCATTCTTCGGCGACCACCGGATGAACGCGCGGTCCGTGGCGCACGTGTGGGGCTGCGGCACGGCGTTCGACGGACCGATGGCGCGCGGCAGCGTGGCAGAGGCGGTGGCGTCGCTGCTACATGGGGAGGAAGGTAGCCGGATGAGGGCGAGGGCGCAGGAGCTGCAAACGAAGCTGGTTAAGGCGTTCAAGCCCGACGGCGGCTGCAGGAAGAACTTCGACAAGTTTGTCAAGATCGTGTGTGGACTGTGATACACTGTTGCTACTGTTGTTTTGATTTACTTCTTCAATAAATCCTCAGAAATGCTGGTGTAACAGTGAATGCCAGAGCTTTCGGCCTAATTTTTTTGGAGCTTCTCCGATGAACAGTCCTAGCTATCTTCATCCAAGAAAATCTACAGGCTTAAGTTCAATCTGAAGCCTGAAAGTCTGAAACTGACGATAGGCAACTCAAGCTGAAACTAGCCTGTCAAACTGGTCCGCAGTAGTGTGCAGCGAGTGGCGTTAGCGTCACCCAGCGGACTGGTGGCTACATGTTTCCAAGTAGAGAGGGGCAAGCGGTTGATGCTACTGAAGTGGAGCGTGTGTTTGGCAACTGCAATGAATGAACAGCCCAAAATGTCAGGAAATGCATTGAACCAGGACTAAAACTAGAAACAGAGCAGCGTTTCACCAACGATATTCAACCAAACATACTCGGCTAACTGCGAACCAGCTACACGAAGGCAAAGTACGAACAAGATATACGACCCAGCATAGTTCCTTGATAATCAGCATCCCAGCAAACCAAACACATGTGCTGACTATCAGCATCCCAGCAAACCAAACACATGGTCCGATGAGCTTTTGCAAATATCAAACAGCATGACCATTAAGCCATTTGTACGAACTTGATGACCATAGAAAATGGCCATAGCAATAATGCAGGTAAAACAAACGATCATGGCAAATCATGCTTTTAACTGATGGGAAAATTACGCTTTAGTGCTGATATAACAACACTAGAATGACCCACCCATTTGACAACAAATGGAGGCAAAACTTTTGCAGGTTCTCAACACATGAACAGTCCAAGTTGCCAACATAGCATAGATTCACCGTAAAATGACACTTTCAGCTCATGACAATAGCAAGAAATAACCACTGTCCCTACTTCAGCAAAACCTGCATTGCACTAAACGAAAATGACAAGCAATAAGTATAACAAACCCAGATTTCTGATTGATAAACTAGAGTCTAGAAGTATAATCATGCAGACCGCAGACTATGTTTGGATTAAGAGCTATAAAATGGAGAATGCTGAAAATAATTAGACCAACATAATACAACAACAACAACAAAACCTTTGGTCCCAAACAAATTAAGGTAGACTAGGAATCAAACCTGCTCAAGGTCAAAAAGACGTGAGCCTTGCAAATAAAATAAAATAAACTACAATGCTAAAATCCTAAGTCGTACATCCTGTCATTTGAGCCGAGAGCCTAAAACACAAACTCTAAACTTTTTTATGGTTCCGGTACGTGGATCGCTAACTTCCATGCGCTCCTATCCATAGCTAATTTTTTAGCTACATTTCAATCCCTCAAATCTCTTTTAACTGCTTCCTCCCACGTTAGTCGTGGTCGACCTCTGTCTCTTCTTACGTTTTTAGTATGTCTTAAAATTTCACTATGTATCGGTGCCTCAGAAGGCCTCTATTGAAGATGTCAAAACTATCTCAAGCGATATTGGACAAGATTCTCTTCAATTGGTGTTACCCTCACCCTATCACGTATGTCCCTATTGCGGATTCGATCTCGCCTTGTGTGGCTACATATCCACCGCAACATCCTCGTCTTCGCTACACTTATCTTCTGTATATGTTGTCTTTTAGTCGCTCAACATTCTGCTCCATATAGCATCGTAGGTCTGATCGTCATCCTATAGAACTTACCCTTTAACTTTTGAGGGACTTTTTTGTCACACAGGACACCCGATGCTTGGCGTCATTTCACCCACCCCGCTCTAATCCTGTGGCTCACATATTCATCAATCTCTCCGTCTCACTGTAGCATCGATCCCAAATATCAAAACGTGTCCTTCCTAGGCACTACTTGTCTGTCCAGCCTAATATCTCCATCATTTGCCCCGGCACCGCTGAAATCACACTTCATATACTCAGTTTTCTAATTAGACCAACATAGCAATTTCTAATTTCGAAAATACAATTAGATCGACCTCTAAGTTGAAGGAGTTATATACACAATAAAATGGTAGTGAAGCAGTATAACACAATCCATCATAAGTTGAAGGAGTTACATCAAGTCTTCAAATATATTTGCATCACCAAGCCACCAAGGTAACATCTCTTCTTACATAATTACACATATACATACATACATACATACATACATGTAACATATACATAAGCTTGGACTGATGCTTGCTATTCTGTGTTCATCCCGTTTGCTTGGACTGATGCTGGAGGCGATTATGCTTGCAATTCTATTTGGCTGCCTAGGCACTAGGCGGTCACCCACCGCCCGCCTAACGCCTAGGTGAACACTGGGTGTCACTTGGCAGGTGATAAGGCGGCAACGCAAACTTTGGGAGTGGATGGAAGCCATGTTCACCGGTGCAACTAAATAACTTATGGGGCGTTGTGTGATTTGCATAGCTAAAAGCAGAACTTCGTGTAGCAAAACTAACACACATGAAAATAAATAAAAATGAAACATGCATGTCATCCGCAAGCAAGGGAAGCATCCGTCGAGATGCAAGACCACAACACATGGTATTTGGGACAACTAAATGACAATAGCAGTATTACAGATGTACTACAGTAGCACAATTAATTAATTCAGACAAACTGAATAAAACCAATCAGTGGAGGGAGCATTTGACGAGGTAATTGAGCTTTCACATAAAGTAGGGGGAGCGACACATTAATGAAGCTTTAGACCCTTTGGGAATCCTCAATTTTGCAGTCCTTTCTTCTGTTAACTACTTCCAATAGTAAAACAAATACAATAAGGTGTTGTTACTGGACTAAATATCGGAAACATTCAACCAAGAAGAAGGAAGGAGAAAGGGAAAGAAGGAAGAGAGGAGAAAGAGAGGGATCTCGCTGGAAAATTTGTGATCGACATCGTGATCTCCCAAGGTAACAATCTAAAAACCTCTAGGATTCCCTAGTTTAGTTGTTGTTCGAGTTGTGGGACGTTTGGTCAATAGTAAGAGGGATTGTTGTTCTGCCCTAGTTTGTCAAGGTTATGTACAGAACCTTACGGGGTAATTAGGGTTATTTAGAATCGGATTCAGAGGTCAGTCTAATTATATAAAAGTTAGATAATCTTCATGGTTATTGAGGCGTCCGGAAGGCGTCGCCTAGGCGACAAGGCGGGAGCGCGGGTCAAGGCGTCGGCTTGCCTTGCCGTGCGCTCGTATGGCGTCCGCCTCAGCACCAAGGCGTCAGCAAGGCGTCTCCAAGGTGAGCTAGGGCGTCGGCTACGCTCAAGGCGACGCCATAGCAGGGGGAGGAGCGTGCGAATCAGAGGAGGAGCACGCAAATAAGCGATCGAACCTAAGCGAGAGAGAAGCGCGAATCGTCGAGAGAGAGAAAGAAGTCCAGAAGGGGGAAAGAGGGAAGGCCAGAAGCGCGCGACTCACCAGAAGCTGGAACCCGCGGCGGCGGCGCCTACATCTCACTACTCCCGTCTCGGCGTCGCCTCCATCTCGCCGCTGCGGTCTCGGCGTCGCGCCATCGCCCTCTCCCCATCGCCCAGCAAAGGCAACAAGGTACGCCTATTGCCCTCTCCCCGTTTTGCTCTGCTCTCCCCTCCTCTTGGCCTCCCCCTCCCTCCCTTCTCCCGACGGCCGGCAGCGACCCAGACTCCCCCTCCCTCCCGGCCTTCTCCCCACATCCTGGCGTTCCCGCTGATGCGGGGAGAAGGCCGGGAGGGAGGGGGGTCCGGGATGCGGGGACGTGGAGAAGGCCGGATTCGCTGCCGGGTCGCCTCGCCATCTTTGCTCTCTCTCGCTAGCACACTGCGCCGCTGCCGCTTTAGCTCTCTTCTCTGCTACTGTGCCGGGAGGGAGAGGAGGCCGAGATTGCTTTAGCTCTCTCGGTCTCTCCGACTCTTGTGCTTGATATGGTTGGTTGCTCTTGTGCTCGCTCTTGTACGGTGGTAGCTCTGCTCTTGTTTAGGCGACCGACATTGCTCTGCTATTGTGCTACTTGATTGAAGCAATTCTATGTAATGTAGGTGCAGCAGCCAAAAGAAAATGGCAAGTGCAAGTGCAAGTATTGCATCCTCCGAGGTTGTGTATGATCCAAAGACCGATCCAAAACGGAAGGAAAAGTCAAATGATCCGGGATGGAAGTATGGCTATTGGCCGGAAATTGGCAATCGAGATAAAGTGATGTGTATCCTTTGTAACACCCCAAGTTCAGGAGGGATTAAAAGGTTGAAGGAGCATCTTGCAGGTGGCTACGCAGATGTGGTAATGTGTCCCAATACTACCACAAAAATCAGAAAAGATATTGGAGATTATTTGAAAAAAAAACAAGAGGAGTAGACCAATCTTCCTAGATGATGAGGATGAAGGGGGAGATCAAGATGTGGAGATGGTAGCACATGACATCGAGACCCACGACTCTACTATGAAGCCAAGTTCAGGGACAGCCACCAAAAGAAGGCGTGCTGCCTTTTCATTCAAGGTTCTACCATCAAGCAAGGCTAAGGCAAAGGAGACCAAATTAGTTGCTAGTATGCTTCAAAAAACACCCGAAGAAGTTGTAGATCAAAGACATTCTGGGTCTTTTCAAAGCACCATGGAAGCCAACACAAGGACCAAGGATGACAGACATTGTGTGAATAAGCAATGGGCCTTGTGGTTCTATGAGTGTGGTATACCATTTAATGCCGCAAACTCAAGGCAGTTTGAGATTGCTTGTGAGGTCAGTGTGCAGTATGGTTCTAGGTATAAACCTCCTAGTTTCCATGAGCTGAGGGAGCCATTGCTTGGGGATTGCGTCAAGGAGACAAGTACTTTGAGGGAGGAGCACGAGTGGGCGTGGAAGCAATATGGTTGCACACTTATGTCAGATGGATGGTCCGATAGGAGGGGACGCCACTTGATCAATTTCCTTGTCAACAGCCCGGAGGGGACTTTCTTCTTGGAGTCCGTTGATGCATCAAGTGAACAACATGATGCAACTATGATAGCTAATTTGCTAGAGCAGAAAATTGAGGCCATTGGAAAAGACAAGGTTGTTCAAGTTGTCACTGATAATGGTGCTAACTACAAGGCAACGGGCAAGCTTCTAATGGAGAGGATTCCTACACTGTTTTGGAGTCCTTGTGCTGCACATTGTTTGGACCTCGTGTTGGAAGATATTGCGAAGTTGAAGGAATTTAAGAAGCCTATTGCACGTGCCAGGCGTGTCACCACATTCATTTATAGGCATGGGAGGCTTCTTAGTGCAATGAGGGAGAAGACAGGAGGGATGGATCTTGTGAGACCCGCAGCCACTCGGTTTGCCACAGCCTTCCTTACTTTGAAGAGCATGCACAAGCACAAGGATGCTTTGAAGTGTCTATTTGTGAGTGAATCATGGACTATGTAACGTCCCAATTCTAGATTTGTGTTTCAAATGTAAGAAAATATGTAGAAGTTAAAACTTTTTCTTACATTGTGAAGTTTTTGAACTTTTCGGCAATTCTTGTAAAGGAATTATGGGAAATCAAAAACCAAAATCTCCAATTGACTAAAGTCATGACCTCCTTGTTAAAAATCTTGTATTCAACTCTTGGAATACAAAGTCACAAGCCTTTTGATCTAAATCTTGACTCTTCAAAAAATTTCTTGTCAAACCTTGTGATCATCCTCTAGAAATAATTTTCCAGGTTCTAAGAATGTTGTATGACCCATCTGAAAGATTTCACAATTTTTAGAAATTGTTTGAATATTCCAAGAGGCAGTCAAACCATTCTGACCTTTGGTCAAACCCTAGCTCAGTACCTTGCCAAATTTTTAGAGAAAAATGCTCTACATAAAAACCTCTGAAAATTTTACACAAGGTCCATCTCAAAGTCAGCAAGCTTCTGTAAAAATTTCATAAATCTTGGAGTTAGTTTGCTACATCTAAGAATCCCTCAAAGTTTTTAGCTCAAATGAAACCTTAAGTCAAACCTTTGGTTCGGGTTCGAGTTAGACTCGGGATCTGGGTTGAACCCAGCCCCTTAGAGCACCTCGAGCTCTGTCCTTCTGGCGCAAACAATATCAGCCGTTGGATCTTTTCCCTACCGCTGAAGATCTTGAGAGCTCCTCGAAGACCTCCTTTGGTCTTTGTAAAAGACCTCCCACTCGCACGACCACCTCGTGTCCTTTTTGCAAAGAGCACCCTCTTACACCTCCCCTAGGACCTCCCTTTGCATTTTTGCAAAGACCACCCTCGGTCGTCCTCAGAAGACCTCCTGAGACCACCTTGGCAGTTTTTGCAAAGACCACCTCATTGGTCTTTTGCCAAAACAACCCTTGAACCTCCCGAACACCTCGATGCTTTGGTGATCATGGGCCGCCATCCTTTGATCTGTGCCTCAAACCTCCCTCAGCGTTAGGTCCTCCGAGCATCTCTTAAAATCGGAGCCTTTCGTTGTAGATCCAACCGTCCAGACCTCCCTAGCTGGAGCTCAACACTTAGTTTAGCCGTTGTGTACTTTGACCAGTCCACCTAGATTCTCTCACTGACTGTGGGACCTCTCTGAGCCTGGTCATCATCATTTTTGTGCGCATGCTGGCGTGCTAGGGCCATGGCAGTGTAGAGCAGTGTCTTGTCAATTCCCAGTCCTTGACAACGGCTATTTACTGCCAACATTAAATGTGCATCAGACCTTTGCCCCAAAAGTCTCCCTGTTACCTACTCCTATCTTTTCAAGTGTGCCCTAGCTCAGTGCACCCGGGTAACATTGCCCTTGTTCCTTTTGCTCTCCGGCTATATAAGAACCCCAAGATTCCTCCTTAAGCTTCTTTAGACACCATTCTTGCAACCCTAGTTTCCTCTCAGTGCTCTTGTGCTCAAAACTTCCGTGAAGCTTAGCCACCATTGCCGGACCTTGGAGCTCCTCGCCGATCTCTGAGCTCCAGTGGTTCAAATTGCAATCTTGGCATGTCATCTTGTCATTCTGGTCACCTCAAGCCTCCCCTAACTTGTTTTGTTTAACCTTCACAGAGGTTGATAATTCGGGAGCTTGCTTTTCATGGCTGGGATTGCAGTCTTCCTCAACTCCGGCAAGCACCCTCGTCGCCGGAACTCTTGCGGCCATCCCTAGACCTCCTCCATTCTCAGGTTAGTACTTTAGTATTGGAAATCTTGCTCTGTTGGACCACGGTAGTTTTTTATTTTGCCGTATTTTGCCTCCGATGGTCGTCTCCGGCTAGCCGCCGGTAGGAGGTGTTTTAGCTCTAGTTTTTGGCACCTTTAGGTTCCCCTCTCTATTTAGAGCCCATCCGTGCCCTTGGCTCCTGCCTACGTGGTCCACTTTGTCGGCGGTGAGCTCAAGCTCAAACTCGAGTTTTTGTCGTGCCTTACTCGGACAAACCCTGTAGCCTAATTATTAGCATTTATTTTTTCCTAAGTCCAATCATTAGCGTTAAATACAGTTCTTGTCGGCAAAACGTGCGTGCCGTTAAGTTCCAAATCTCTTAGGTTAAATCGTGACCGTTGAAGACTTCTTTAAGACTTAATCTGAACCATTAGGATCACTCTCTTCGATTCCGCAAAAGACCTCCCCTGGTTGTTTTGCAAAAACCACCCCTTGAGGTCCTCTTTGCAAAAGACCACCCCTGGTCTTTTGTAAAGAAAACCTCAGGACCTCCCCAATCTAGATCTTGGCCGTTCGGACCTCCCCTGAGTAAATCCGAGCCGTCCAAGACCTCCTTGCTATTTTAGCTTATCACTCAAGACCTTCCTCGGAAAATCTTAGCCGTTCAGGACCTCCCCCTGGAGATCTTGACCGTCTAGTACCTCCTCCGTTAGATCCTTAGCTTTAGGACCTCCCCTCAGCTCTGGACCGTTAGATCTAGATCTAACGGGCTGGACCTCCTCGGCGCGTTTAGAGTTCTAACGTTCCGATCCTCTTTTGCCGTTCATCTCTAGATCTACGGCTCAGATCTCGTGAACATTCGGACCTCCGAATGTGATCTTGATCTAAGCCGTTCCTTTTGAGATCCATGGCCCAGACATGGTGAGGCATTCGGGAAGTCCGAATGTCCCATCTCCCGTGGGTCGTTGGATCTAAATCCATCGGTGGAGACCTTGGTAGTTAAGACCTCCTCGGTAAATCTTGGCCGCCAGGACCTCTCCTCCTTCAGATCTCACCGTCCAGATCTCCTCTCTTAGTGTTAGCCTTAGGACCTCCTCGTGGAGCTCTAGACCATCAGATTTGGATCTGACGGTCACGACCTCCTACGCGCGAGGAGATCCTTCGTGTGCGCTGTGCTTTCATTTCGTCGGGGCCGTTGGATTTAATCTCAACGGCTTGGACCTCCCCAGTGTGCGCCGCGCGTGCGCGTTGGGCTCCGGTGCTCTGGAGCCGTTGGATTCGATCTCGACGGTTCTGACCTCCCCGTTTTCCTTCAGATCCGTTGGACCACCCCGAGAGCTATAATTTTCAAAGTATTTAAGTGTTTTGAATTTCAAAAGTGCATAACTAAATCATTTAACTTCTTTTTGAGTGATTCAAATTGCATTAGTTCTGTAATAAAATGAACTTTAATCTGAGAATGAACTTAGGCACTTTTCTGTGGCAGAAAATGATATGAACTGTATTAACTTGTTTCAACATAAAATGTTGTCTAGAAACTCATTAAAACTTGAAAAATGAATAACTTTTTCTCTGTAACTCCAAACTGAGCAAACTAAACTTTGTTAAAATCCTCTAGTAATGTACTTTAGTGTAGAATAGGTTTTAATGAGGTCTTTGCCTTTGAAATTAATGTTACACTAGTTTTACAACCTAGAAAAATCATAACAAATTCATTATAACTCTAAATTGAGTAAACTCAGTTTTGCTAACCTTAGGATGTCAATATCTACCTACCATAAAATTGTCAAGTTCAAATTCTTTATAGAAATTTATACCATGAACAGTAACCAAAATTAATTTAATTTGAATTTTCAGGCTGAGAGAATTTGTTTAGGCTATAACTTTTGCATCTTTAATCCAAATTAAATGATTCTTGTTGCTAAATTTGTCTAAAATCATGCTCGACCTGCCGTATAAATTTCATGTATTTTGGATACCTTTGGCTTTTGAGTCTCTTTCGGTGTTCTTCGTCTTTATTGGATTTTCTCGTTCTTTCGATAGGTGACGACGATTGTGTTGAGTTGAAAAGTAATCCTCTGTAGCAAACAAGTGACCTCCAACAAGGCAAGCAGTGTAACATCATTTGATCATATTGCTCCTATTATTTTTAAAGTCTAATATCTTGTTTGCAAAAACTAAGTATGCATGCTTCTTGTGTCAAAGTTAATTTTTGTCGATTAGAGGTAGCTACTCCTATTGCATTGTTGCCTTGAAATTGTTCACCCCTACCACTGCCTTAAGATTATTATCCTCACTGGTGAATTAGAGCCCGGTGAATGATTTAGGGCCTTTATTTGTCTTTGCGATATGATGCTTAGCAATGATTAGTTACCGGTAGAATTGGGCGGTTATCGACTTAGTCGATAACCTTGATCACACAAAAACTTGTTATCACTTATGATCCATAACTTACGCTTTGTTTATTTGTGCAAACCAAAACTAAAAACAAAATATTTTAGACGTGGGCGAACTTTGGTTGGTTTCATGGCGGGTGCACTGGGAGTGCAAGGGGGTCATGGTAATCCAACTCCCCAGGGTTGAGGATGTCACCCATGTCATGTAAGGACCGAGTTACTTGTGTCACTAAACCAAGTGATTTTGCGTGCTAACCACGCTAGAGGGATATGTGACCTCTCTTGACTAAGTACTTTGGGAGGTGTTAATTATGGGTCGCAGGTGGTTAAAACTGTTTTTATAAGGGGGGAGCATCTGCAGCGGCTTGAGCCATGGGCCGATGCGTCCTACTCTTCGGGTTGTCGCGACTCTTAATTAGCATCATTCATTAGAAATGTCTCGTAGGACTTAGCCGTGCTGGCATACCAAAGGAAGTGTGCTAAATCATGTAGCAAAAAGACGGTCTGAAGTGTGGGTACAATGGTACACCCTGCATGGTTCAAACTATTCGAATAGCCTCGTCCTAGGTTATGGACATGCTTGGTAAGGTCGTGCAAGAACTAGACTACAACCTTTTAAATTAAAACTCGACGCGGGTGGTACGAATGGGTAATTCGTGCTATTGTTGTGATGGCTATTGGGTTAGTCATCTCCAGGTTGTCTTTATGTTATCACTTATTGTCTCGCTGTTATTTATGCAAATAAAATTCAGATTGTTAAAACTGCCTTCAAACTATTACTTATTGCAAATAAAACTTGCTTTATGCTGAAAATTAACCTTGAGCCTTCTCCTTTGATTAAAGCCTGCATGTAGTAGTAACTAGGTTTGTTACCCGTAAGTCTTGTGAGTACATTTTTGTACTCATTTGCTTTGCTTAATTGTTGCAGAGGAAGAATGTGAGCCTCAAGGGCCTCACTTTTGTGTGTTGTGCTGTGGCGGTATTTGGGACGACTAGCTTGGCGGTCCGGTCGGATTGCCTTGTGGGTGTAGGCAAACCGGTTGGCTTTTGTCTTAGCCATCTTGTGGCATTTAATTTGCTTCCGCTATTCTTTTAGTTCTTGGCCGGTTGGCCTCTCTTTTGTAATAACTATTATGTATGTCTTTTGCTTGTAAAGTAAGCTTCTGTTATATGTGTTGTATGGGATTGATGCAATGTTTTGTAAAAGGGTGTGTATACTGCAATTCTGGGAAGTATACATTTTTCCGAGGCACGGTGTATTTGGTTTGTGATGCTAGAGTCAATGAAAGACTAAGAATTACAAGCTAAATAAACCGGGGTCTCACAGACTAGGATCAAATTGTCAAAGACGGAGGCTGGCATGCATGTGACAGACATTGTGCTCTCTAAGGAGTTCTGGAATTCAATTGAAGATTGCCTTAGAGCTTCAGCCCCACTTCTTATCGTGCTTAGGGTGGTTGATGGTGATGAGAAGCCCGCAATGCCAGAGGTTGCAGTATTAATGACTCATGCAAAGGAGAAGATCAAGCTTAGCTTCTCTACCCAAAACAAGCAACGTTTGCTCAAGAAGATCATTAACATTATTTGAGCGACGTTAGGTGAAACAAATGGATCATCCATTGTATGGGGCTGCACTCTATTTGAATCTAGGGAAATTCTTTGCCATCCAAAAGAGTGGAGATGATACCTATGTTGGGGAGCTAAGGAGTTGCTTCAATGATGTACTTGCAAGAATGGTACAAGATGAGAATATTCAAAACAAGATTGATGAACAAGCCATACATTATGAGGACCAATGAGGAGATGTCTTTTCAAACAAGTTGGCAATCGAAAACTTAGAGTCAAGGAGCCCTAGTAAGTGTTGTTAATTTTAGCATGTTTATTTCATTCCTAATTCCTAATATATGTGTGTATTTGCCATTCTAGTTGATTGGTGGCGTTCATATGGTGAGCTAGCCATTGACCTACAAAGGTTTGCTAAGCGTATTGTTAGTCTTTGTGCTTCATCATCCGGTTGTGAGCGAAATTGGAGTACCTTTGAATTTGTGAGTCAATTTGTAGCTTCTTTGTGTTTATTTTCATCTACTCAATTTGTAGCTTTTATGTGCTTATTAATTTCAGCAAGTTATTTATTCATTTTATTTACTTTGCTTGCTATTTTGTGCTTTTGTAGATGCATACAAAGAAAAGGAACCGGTTACTACACAAGAGATTGAATGATTTGGTCTTTGTTGCATACAACCGGAAGATAAAAATAAGGTTCCAAAGGAGACGGGAGAAAGCGGGCGAAAACTATGACGCTTTGGTCATTGAGGATTTTAATTGGGACAATGAATGGATCGACTCATTGGTTGTACCACCTCAAGGTGGTCGTGAGTGTGACCTTACATGGGATGATGTTGATGAAGCCATTGGTGCATCACGCTCGCTTCGAGGTCGCAATCTTCCAAGGCAAGCTAATAGGTATACTCCTGGTGAGCCTACGGCCTTCCAAAGGCGTCTAAGATCTACAACAATGGTGGTTGAAGAAGATGGCTTAGATGAGCAAGAGTAAGACTCGGATTCGGACAATGAAGAAGATGAGGAAGAAGATCCACATGATGATGCGGATGTGAGCGATTGTGACGAAGCTCCCAATGCTACCGAAGATGGTGGAGAAAACTTGGATTCTACTAACAATCCCAATGAGTTCGACGATGGATATTGAGAGATGAGAGAGTTGGACTATGCTACTTTTGTGTTGTGGACTACCATTATGCTATTAGACTACTATAAGCTTGTGGACTTATCACCTATGTTATTTGTGTGGACTTATATTGCTTATATCGTGCTTGTTAATTTGTTATGTTGCTCATATTTACTTATCACCTATGTTATTTGTGTGGACTTATCACCTATGTACATTGTTGCTTGGGAGAAGAGAAGAGAGGAGAGATTGTCAACAAGGTATGTCACTCGATCCGTATTTAATCAATTAATTGGAATACAATTTATATCTATTACATTTATAACAATCTATATATTGAAACTTACAAGGAGGATGGATGCTACATGGGAGAAAAGCAATTGGAAAGGGGGATGGGTGCTACATGAGCTCAAGAATTGGCAACAACAAGGTGCATGTGCTGCTAAAATATTCATTTTATTCACTGCCTTAGTGTCTTAGGACGAGAGTAAGGCGTCGCCTCGCCTTACGCCTTACCGCTTAAAAGGTGTGAAGGGGGTGGGTCGCCTCGTCTCGCCTTACCGCCTTAATAACCATGATAATCTTGTTAGCTTTTCAGGAATGACTCGATCATTAAAATTGGAGAAGCGAGCGAAAAGATATAGCCTCGGGAAGGTTGTTGTCCCAAAACCGGTTGCTGCTGAACGCAGTCGTGGGAAACTATTAAATTGACTTGGTAGATGGTAGAATTGAATTTTAGGTATAACTAGTAAGAGGTAGCTAACTTCATGTAGATTCCAAAAATGCTATTGTAACACCCCAGGCCGACATGAGCTTTGGAATGCTACTGAAGAAGACATTAATAAACCTAAACTAGAACAATCTGCTAAATTTTGGTAGAACCGCCCTTGTATAGTTAACTATACGGAGGTTCCAACAGATAAAATATTGTCATAACTAAATCTTCCAACATTCAATATCATCACTAAGCATTAAAAACATGCTAATCAGCTAGAACATAATCAAAGATAACCAAATTACGTTACTCATCATTATTACAAATAACTCGGGGCATGAGGCATAACCATAATCAATACTTAAGCAATTTGCCTATTTATTAAAGGACATTCTAAAAATTTGATCAAGTTTTGAGGGTGCGCGATAGTGTGTGAATCCAACTCAAGTCTACTCCTCCCATGCATCTTGATCTCAGAAGCTGGTACCTAAAAACACAACAAAAGCAAGGGTGAGCCACAAAGACTCGTAAGTACCAATAATGAAATATTAATTCACAAATACAACATCATCATTCATTCTGAGCTTTACTAAAAACATATCACATGCTTATGTAATGCAAATATGCAATGCACCTTTTCTCTTTTTCACTCTTTTGCGCATTACCGTGTCACGGGATATCAACCGTCGCCGCGTACCCATGCTCGTGCTCGCAAGCGCGAGGATCAATGCCCAATACTCCACAAGTAAAGGGACCTAAGCCCACACTCCACAAGTGTGGGGACCATAAGCCCATCGTTTTCATGATGGGGACCTCTTTCAATGCCCACACTCCACGAATGTGGGGACCTCAAGCCGTCATCTACATGACGGGGACCTCAAACATGCATTCCGATCACCACGTGACCGGGTCTTATGTATGCTCACACGGTGCACATGAACAAATTCAGTTTTGCAATAAGCTCGAACAACATCAACACCGCGTACGAATAACAATCATTCGTATCATAAGCATTCATCATCTTTAACAAGCATATCACACTATCAATCAACCACAGCTAATATATATCAAATATTAGCATGTATCATAAACATTCATCATCTTTAACCAGCATATCACACTATCAATCAACCATAGCTAATATATATCGAATACTAGCAAGCACTGTCAAACCATTCATAATTATTCGACCAAACAGAGTACTTGCTTCAACCGCGTGAAAACGGAGGATGAGAAGAAGGTGCTGCCTCCGGGACCAATCCCCCACCTAAATTCAATTAAAAGCATACTAAGACAACAGTAATGGACCAAGCAAACTATATAAGCAAACCCGAACTAGCAATAA
The DNA here is from genome assembly GCA_036346255.1 of Ampelocalamus luodianensis. Taxonomy (NCBI): domain Eukaryota; kingdom Viridiplantae; phylum Streptophyta; class Magnoliopsida; order Poales; family Poaceae; genus Ampelocalamus; species Ampelocalamus luodianensis. The sequence goes on from CM070628.1 coordinate 7,050,500, forward strand.
CTTGTATCGCGATCCCAACTCCAATTTCCTATATGCTGATCTGTCCCCTCTGGAAATAGTTGTGTTATAAAATTCGTATATTTTAGCACAGGAGTCGAAATGAGGTGTTCTTGGACTTCATTTAAAGGTTATCAAATTCCCCAACTAAACCTAGCTGGTGGGCCTTCCTGATTCGGCCATTTAATACCCCTTTCATGCCAATTAACAGAACGTCGATTTCACGTTAGGTTCTCCGGACAGCAACTTCAAACCACTATAACTTTCAGAATACTAATCCAAATTTCGCGTTCTTTAGCTTCCCTGAAAGATACAACAATTATCTACATTTTTCATTATAGTGAGACCTCCCAGAAACTCCTCTAGCTATCGGTTTAGGTCCGATTACTAAAATCTGTCAGAATCATAGCAGATTTGCGGAACAGCAGCGCTACAAAATTCATATCTTTTGATCCGCCAGTCCAAACGATGCGATCTTGTACTCTACGAAGAGGTATCGACGTTGCCTACAACTTTCTAGGAGGTGTATAGGACAGATTCTTCTTTTAACCTCATCAAAAATGTCGGCCAATCCTGTCTGCCCTAAACAGATCTAATACCGACATTGCCTAATTATCCAATTGCACAACTAATCGGAGGAGAATTGGGATTACCCTTGAAGAACCTGCTGTTGAACACGATGAGCACCACCCCAGGCCACAATCTCTCCCTTTCCTTCCTCCCTTCTTCCCCTTCCTTCTTCTTCCTTTCTCTTCCTTGGGCAAAGCACCGAGGAGCTTTCTCCTTCTCCTTCTTGGTTGGCGGCAAAGCAAAGGGTGGGAGGGCGTAGCTTCGCCATGAATGGTGTGCACGATGGCAGCAGCTAGCACATCAGTAGCAACCATAGGGTTGCCCCCTCTCCTTCTTATGTGGCCCACTACCCCTTCTCCTTGGGCCTAAATGCTGTGGACCGGAAGCCCACAGCCCAGGTTGTCCAAATTATGTATAAATCACCCTCTAATCTCCTGTTAAAACACTTATTTTTAATTGATCTTTCTCTCTAATTTATTTCTTCTCTCTCGAATACATTTGGGGTATTACATTCTACCCCCCTTAAACAGAATTCGACCCCGAATTATTACCATGCTTAAACGCCAAAGAACAATCACAACTAGAATTTACCACAAAACTCCGCACATGCTGTTTACAATACCGGATAATGCTTGTGCATGCGAGACTCCAATTCCCAAGTCGTTTTCCTCTCGTAATTATGGGACCACCGCACCCTGACATAACTGATGTGTTACGCCTTAATACTCGTCCCAACCTTTCACGAATCACTCAACGGACACATCTCAAAGGCACGATCTTACTCGTGGGCCAACAGCCCTAACAAAATCTCAAGCCCCGGACCTCTCATGTCCTCTCTCAGCACCGGAATATACAAGACATTGCGTACTCCACACGAGTACTCGAGACAATCCTAGCGATACGCCAATCTATAAATTCCTGTGACTAAGGAAAATATCCAACTTACCTTTGGTTAAACTTCCTTTTGGTACCGAAGTACACCGTCTGTACAAAACACATGGAACTCTTGTTCCGACTCTCAGTCGATCACTTTACCTATGCAAGCAGTATCTCCTTTAATAATGGACACACAAAGAACTCGTATACCAACTCACTTATCCGCAGAACTCAACTGAAAACAAAGGAGTCATAATGCATCCAACTCAAAACCATCTTCCCTTAGAAGAGCCCAATCCAAAATCAATGGATTTAACATGAAAACTTTTTCACTTTTCAAGTAGGCAGTTTAGAGATAAATGACACATAGCCAAAAGCGAAATCACTCGAATAACCAAATTTAACCTTTTTTCTCAACTAGATGGGACCACATATACCGACAAGAACCAACTCAAGTAGTAACTAACATCCGGCATAAACACATGGTTCAAATAAGAACTAAGAGAATATCTCACCATCCAAGTTCACACCCTTTCCACAATCTTTCTTTTAGGAATTTAACTTTCTCTTAAAATATAGGATCCCAAATCATCGCATAATACATTAACTCAATTACCTTAAATTGGTGACCTCAAAGCTAGGTTCAACCGAGCACAAAATCCACTCTTATGCAGGGAGACTCTTCCAACCCATGATATCACACTCTAGCCAACTTCTCTACCGAATGAATTACTTTGACAGAATAATTCCCAACGCAACTCAATATGGAATTCACCCACCATCACATCCCTCAATCCATTAAGGATAACCAATTTGAAATTCATATCACACACTCTCATTTACTATACCGAAAGGATACTATCAATGATGATCCCACTACTCGGAATCCACTCTTATTCTCTGCTTTTACACATAACCATTGGCAACCAAGATTCTAGCATAAAAATGCAAAGCCCAAATTCAACCTCCAAGACTCCTACAACCAACTTTTCAGTATAAAACATGGAGAAAACTTCAGATTCACTCACTAGAATTCCACACTCTAAACATACTCAAACATTATCATTCACATGTAAAATATTTTCTCGACCAAATTATCTTTTAGAAGAATTCCATCTCCGGAAGGTTATTCACTAAAACCAGGGCATACCTGCCGACATCTCAATCTTACCTACTATTCCATCAATTGACATTACGATTAGATTACTTCGCTAATCCTACTCTCAATAAACTACATCGTCATAGATCACCTACCCAACCTTGCAAAATTACCCAATCGTGATACTCTAACACATTGATCAAGCTTCCAGACTTTCGATAATCCCAATATTCCAACATGATTGAAGGTTCTTGGATTATAATTCGCTATGGGTTCCACTAGTTGTAACACTAATCTGTTTTATTTCAACGACAATCATTCCATTTAAATCCAATTCCTTCCAAGAGTTTTAGGACAAAACCAAATCACTTTCTACTGATCTTCCAATAGCTTGGCCCCCATAATTCTCACTGCGATCATTTACTTGACCACCACCAACCAATCGCCACATTACACCCTATAAGACCTTGCAACCCAAGTCGGTTAATCTTTTCTTAATAGTAAAGAGCAAACAAATACAAGTTTTAACACACGAGGAAACACTACTCCTCACAGTGAGCACGAGACCAAGAGAAATAGTCAAATAGCATTGATCTCGAAACACAAAAGACAAGACTGCAATTGAGGGCACAAGTTCACAAGAAGGGAGTTTCAGACATCAATAAATCACAATAAAACACTGCTTTTGAAACTCAAGAAACGCTTAAGCGGCAACGATAGAAAAGTTGCAGGTTACAATCTTGAACTCCAACCCCAAATACTTATGGTACACCTTTATTTTTTTTCTTCCCTTTAACAGAGTAAACAATTTCCTTTGTTTACATCACCACTTGCCAACCAAAGAAGAAGTACTTCTAAAACAATTCACATTAATCACTTAAGAACCCATGAGAACAATCTCACGCCGCCTTTCTCATCAATTTCACCACCACATTAAGCATGAACTACCAAAACCTCACAAAAGCAAAACTCCAAACTTTCCATTTAACCGATATTACGGGAGGCGGTCAAATTACCTTCTTTCTAAAAGAATCATCACCACTCCCACAAGTCACAACCCTTTTCGTACAATCTTATTAACATGAAGAATAATAAACTATTAACAAAAATCTTTATCGTTAACTCTTTTAACATGGGCATGCAGCCACAAGTCACATTCCTCACGAGACACACATGCATAAATCATATTTCTTTTTCAACCCTTCACCTATTAGCAATGCTCACACTCATTTTGTACACAACTTCTAATCTAGCGGTTATCGTAGACATTTAACGAATTATACAATCATAGGAGAATTTATGATCATTTCTCTATCTGCATTCCTACTAGCGAATATGAGACCATCAAGCAACCAATTAAAGGCAATTTTCCAGATTATTATCCACTAGAACAACAGTCAAATATATCCTTATCTCTCCCTTCCTACACAATTAGAGTTATCCATTGTGATCAAGTAATCCAACCGGTTTAATAACCTAATTTTTTTTTAATGATCAACCTTCTCATCAAAGACACACTATTATCCTACCACTCCACCATCAAGTAAACAAAGATCGTCCACTACATCCTATCAGTTCATCCCTTAACGATGCTCAACACCATACCTTGATACATTATAATTGCACCTAGCAATTACATAAGATCGGTACTTATCCATGAAAGATAACTTCCAAGATGAATTTCCACTATGACACTAATCTAACACCTTCTAGACTTATCCATCCCAAAGGATTAGATTAAACTGATGTGTCCAACAAATCTCAATCTACCAGAGAAGCTTACCAAATTTACCACCCATAGTGATCAAACCAGTCTCACCAGCGTTCCATACTTCTTAATAACTCTTTTGACCCCAATTAGGTATGGACATACTTTTGTCACTACCCAATGTATTTATCCTAAGACAATATCACATCAATAAACTCCAATTCCAAAAATCTGGCCTAAGACCAGTCATGCACCACGCTGCAGATCTGACTTGAGAACTCAAGCCTTATCAAAGAACTTATATGTTTAAAACCTCTCGCTTAACATATTAGGATCTCACAAAAAGGATTTTAATCCCCCTTTAGGAAAAAGAGGCATTGACTTCAAAATTCGAAATAATCCAAATGAAATACATAAAGCCCAAGCTTTCACAACATAAAGAACTTGCAACAGAAAACTTTCAGCATCCCGAATACCAAGCGAATAAATGAATCAGATGTTCCAATAAGAAGGGCAGAACTCCCAAGACACAAATAGAGACCAAGTGAAATCTCAACAAATTTCACAATCCGCATCTAAACCTAGAATTGGTCTAAATCAAGCTCAAGAAGAGAACAACTTTGAACAACTTTCCTAAAGGTATTCACCCACCATACACAGAGTTCACTGTACTCGAGGTAATCACTTCGCTAACCTCATACTACGAATGGTGGTGTAAACAGTAAAGCCAAGGCCACAACCACGACCTCAACCTCTCAACAACAACTATAGTTACATAGCTATCATAATAATTTAGTCATAAGCATTCGTAATTAATTCATAACAAAGCAATGATCAATGCGACATAACGAAACGTAAATGGAATGCTTGACCCATTCCCATCCTCATGCACCAAAGTGTGTCAAGTTTTAAGTTCATTAACCATTTCAAAATTTTAACAAATTAAGTTACCTAAGTCGTTAATCCATTCACCACGGACCTACCGCGCTCGATACCAACGGTAACACCCGGCCGACATGAGCACGGAATGCTATCAAGAAGACATTAATAAACCTAAACTAGAACAATCGCTAAATTTTGGTAGAACCGCCTTGTATAGTTAACTATACGGAGGTTCCAACAGATAAAAGAATGTCATAACTAAATCTTCCAACATTCAATATCATCACTAAGCATTAAAAACATGCTAATCAGCTAGAACATAATCAAAGATAACCAAATTACGTTACTCATCATTATTACAAATAACTCGGGGCATGAGGCATAACCATAATCAATACTTAAGCAATTTGACTATTTATTAAAGGACATTCTAAAAATTTGATCAAGTTTTGAGGGTGCGCGATAGTGTGTGAATCCAACTCAAGTCTACTCCTCCCATGCATCTTGATCTCTTGGCTGGTACCTAAAAACACAACAAAAGCAAGGGTGAGCCACAAAGACTCAGCAAGTACCAATAATGAAATATTAATTCACAAATACAACATCATCATTCATTACTGAAGCTTTACTCAAAAACATATCACATGCTTATGTAATGCAAATATGCAATGCACCTTTTTCTCTTTTCACTCTTTTGCGCATTACACCTGTGAATGGGATATCTAACAAATCATTGCGTACCCATGCCCGTGCTCATAGCGCGAGGATCAATGCCCAATACTCCACAAGTAAAGGGACCTCAAGCCCACACTCCACAAGTGTGGGGACCATAAGCCCATCGTTTTCATGATGGGGACCTCTTTCAATGCCCCACTCCACGAATGTAGGACCTCAAGCCCGTCATCTACATGACGGGGACCTCAAACATGCATTCTCGATCACCACGTGACCGGGTCTTATGTATGCTCACACAGTGCACATGAACAAATTCGGTTTTGCAATAAGCTCGAACAACATCAACACCGTACACGAATAACAATCATTCGTATCATAAGCATTCATCATCTTTAACAAGCATATCACACTATCAATCAACCACAGCTAATATATATCAAATATTAGCATGTATCATAAACATTCATCATCTTTAACCAGCATATCACACTATCAATCAACCATAGCTAATATATATCGAATACTAGCAAGCACTGTCAAACCATTCATAATTACTCGACCAAACAGAGTACTTGCCTCAACCGCGTGAAAACGGAGGATGAGAAGAAGGTGCTGCCTCCGGGACCAATCCCCCACCTAAATTCAATTAAAAGCATACTAAGACAACAGTAATGGACCAAGCAAACTATATGAGCAAACCCGAACTAGCAATAACTTGTATCGCGATCCCAACTCCAATTTCCTATATGCTGATCTGTCCCCTCTGGAAATAGTTGTGTTATAAAAATTCGTATATTTTAGCACAGGAGTCGAAATGAGGTGTTCTTGGACTTCATTTAAAGGTTATCAAATTCCCCAACTAAACCTAGTTGGTGGGCCTTCCTGATTCGGCCATTTAATACCCCTTTCATGCCAATTAACAGAACGTCGATTGCTGTTATGAGTATTATGTCTATTGTAGTCACGGTGGTGGCCAAGGTCTGCGCCATTTGCCCATGCACTCGCCTACTGCCACCGCCTGTCCTGACGCCATCCTCTTCTCCTTGCGCATGCACTCGCTGGACAAGAACGTGCCCTCGTGGTCCCCTACAGCCTGTGTTCATCATTCTTGTGCGGCCAGATGCCATGACTTTGGCCTTCAAAAGGAAACTACTCAATATTGTTATTTACTTCCTTGTAATATGTTATTACCTACTAAAGTGTTTATTTACAACATATTTTGAGTGCCCTTCAAATAGTTCAACAAATTGCCATTTGCAAGTGACCATTATCTAAAAAACTACGTAATGAACAAAAAAGGAAACTCACGTCACATTTAGAATTGGAAGGTCCTCCTCCTCTCAAAGATAACATAAATTGGAGCACCAGCTATCTTGCAAGAAATTCACGTATCAGTGATAAACAATATTCCAGAATTTGTGAACTCATAATTTGTAGAAATAATGGATCTCGATAATAAACTATCAGTACTGTTGGAGTTATGTATTTTATCGATATGCTCATGGAACAACAGTTAGCCCGACATATAGCAAATTGTATGCTAAAGTTACAATTGTTCTAGAGGCGGAGGGAAATTGAACATTGATAATGATAGGTTCAATATTTGTGATGAGCCAATCAAAGAAGAGTTAGGAAACTCAAATTTTCCATCTCCGATATTTTGAAGCAAATTATAATTAATACTTAGATCCTAAGAAATGGCACTGCAATCTACAAGTACCGATGAACCGATATCCATCTTAATGCAATTGCACCATGCTCCTGAACGGATACGGGTAGGCTACGCTAGCTGGTAATTCAAAAATTCTACCACGTAACCGGGAAGCCAAGTAAGAAGTTGATCATAGATCGTTATCACTAGACGCGCAGTGCAACAGAAGAAGAGTTGGAGCAGACCAATCCAACGTAGAGTGCATCGGTGAAGTGGTCGTAGTCGATCGTCTCCTCTAGTAACCTCTGCAGTTTCTTGTGAAGATCGCGGATCGTCCTCAAGCGCAACAGCAACCGCAATAGCGCCTCTACGGTATCCATGTGTCCAGAGAAGGAACACCGAATGCCGGTGTGCTAGCACCAAGTCTCACGGTAGAGCTCTCAGGAAGATGGCGGCTAAGGTTTTGGTGGACCAACTCGAGTCACGACTTTTGTGTCTCTCCTCTCGTCCTTTTTCTATCTTACCAATAATCTCAAGCATCTCCTTATATAGTGCCCATGACGGATCCTATCCGAACACATTTTGTTCCAACCCGTTAAGTGTGTAACCCTGTAGGTTCATGTGTAATCAGTTGTGACTCGAAAACCCTTTTCGACCATGAGTGGTTAGCGGTTCCTAGCAGGACATAACGATTCCCAAATACACACAAATTATATCGGACGAACCTTAATGCAATATGATCTAGACCAGGTCCTCATCACTTACGACTAGCTCATATCTCTATACGATTAGTTCGTATTTAGTCATGACCAGTTCGTAACTCCTTACGACCAGGTTTCGACCACTCTGTGATTACGTTCGATCAGACTACGATCAGCTCATATCTCTATACAACCAGTCCGTAACTGATCGAACTAAATGACCTACTTGTGAATTTTTCTTTTGTCTCACGATATCTAGTTGAACTCCAGGTGAGATATTATGTCATCCATGGACTGTTCAATACTTTTTCGATCGAGTGTCGGATAACCTTATGTGGTCGAACTCTTCGACCACCAGTGGTATGGCTATGCACTTTCTTTATCCGACCACTTCGAGGGGCCCAGAGATATCTCTCCTGCTATGTTAGGAGGGGCAAATCCCATATCTGACTAGTCCATCTCTCCGCATGTTTTATAGAAAACCCGAAAGCTACCTTTATAACTACCCAGTTACGGAGTAGCGTTTGGCAACCCCTAAGAGTGCTATTACACATGTAGGGAATCATACTGATCTCAGGTTTAAGGATTATACATCATCATTGCTTGAGACCAACTGATGGCACATATAATCATAACAATCTCAACAGTGTCTTAAGGTGAGTCAATCCAACACCATGTTCTCTAACATGTGTTCACATTATTAATTCGATATCTCTATATCCATGACCGGTAAAACATGGTCATCAAGCAATACATGTGTTGGTCGATAAGTAACTGTAACATCCCAATTTTCTGAGCTTTAAAAATACTTTGAATAGTTGGTAGGAAGAAAATTCATCATTTGGTTTTTATTTGAAATTAATTCAAAAACTTAAACATGGACTTTAGTATCAAAAACATTTAATATGATTAAAGTCAACATAAACAATTGTCAAAATTATTTTATTTGGATTCTATGTGCTTAGATACATTTTTTAGATTTTTCTAGAATTTTTCTGAGTTTATTTGCTATTTTCTATTGCTTATTTGATTTTCTGCTATTTTCTAAATTAGAAAATGTATTTAAAATCTCGAAATTGGCTCTGGGCCGAATCTCCTCGGCCCAGCTTCCTTTCCTGCGCGTGAGGCCCGCTTCACGGCCCATTCGTGCTCGCTCGCCAACCGTTTCACCGTGCCCTTGCTCCCGTTGACTTGTGGGCTCGCCGCTGCGTCGTTGTCTCCACCGCTTTCTTCTCCGCGCGAGGCAGCGCCCGCGTCCGCCATTTTTGCTTCGTGAGTTTCGTCCGACAACGGGACTTTCCAACTAAACCGCTCCCATTTTTCGCGCGCACGTGCGCACGATCACCCCGCAACCACCTCCGCCACGACCCATGACCCCCCTCGTCCCCGCGTCCGGTGCGCCCACGAAGCCAAAAAATCGCCGCCACAATCTCGCACACGTTCTCCCTCCCCCGGTGCCTCTCGGCCCCTATAAAAGGCACCCCAGGATCGCCTCTACTCCCTCATCTCATCTCCGCCACCCTATCCACCTCTCAAGCCCTAGCGTCGCCGTAAATTGGTTTTTAGATCTTTGTCGCCGCCGGCCTTTTCTTCGAATTGCGCCGCCACCGTCGCCGCCACGTCGTCGTCGAGCACGCCACTGGGTCCTCCGTCCCTGTAGCTACCTCCTGCGACCAACCGCGTCGCCAGAGAGTCACTAGAGCTCCCGTCCGACAACAGCCGAAGGCCTCCGCCACCAAAACCTCACTGCCGGTCGTCTCCGTCGTTCTTAGGTGCAAACTCGAGTACCTCCAGATGTGCTTTAACCTCCTCTTCGCACTGGTACCATCAGCCGCCGATGAGACACCGCCGTTCGCCGTTGTCACGCGCAGCCGAGCCGCCGCCGCCGTCACGCCAACGTGGCATCCCGGTCAGCTAGCCACTTCACCTCCTTGCGTGTGTGTCTCCTATGTGGCACACACGTGGTCGCCGAGTCAGCCGCCAGCCGGAGCCGCGTGCCACCTCAGCCCGCACCCAGGTCCAACCGGTTCGGTGGATCAAGTCCACCGTGAACCATGTGACTGACATGTGGGTCCCACATGTCAATTATTTCTTTTTATTCTTTTAATTCTCGGAGATTCCTTGCTGACGTCATCATTGTGCAATAATCCAATTTTTCTATTCAGAAATAATTCAGAAATTCTGATAAATCCAAATTAGGTTATTTTCTTTAGATTCAAACTTCCAAAGCTCATATCTTTTGCATCCGAACTCCGATTGAGCCCATTCAAATTCCTAAATTCATCTAAATTCGAAATCTATTTATCTGAGTTTTTATTTAATTTTTGGAGTTTGTCTTGCCTCTGTTATTTATTTATTTTATTTATTTGCGTCGTTTGCGAGTGGACGTCGATACTTCGGGGAACTTCGAGGAAGAAGGACCGCACCAAGACCAAGATCAATACCTAGACCTTTTCCAAGGAAAGTTATACCTTGATCATTTTGAATCCCAGTTTTCTAAAAGTACTTTGTTTCAAATTACTGCATTTACTTTAAGTACATATTTAAATGCTTTTGGGTGTAGTTATTATCCCAATCTGTTATACCCACTTTGTCTTTGTATGTCATAATCTTTGTCACCCTAACTTGGTTTATTAATTAGTTGGTATTATTGCAGCACCAACGTGGGTTTGTTAGATACGAGTAGTATTGCTTAGCCATGCTACGAGTCACACATATCATTTGAGTTGCAAATATTAAATTTGACTAATTGATTATGGAACTTTGTATAAAACTGTGTGCTATGTGTTATTACTTTGTGATAGCATGTGTTGCACTAAAACCAACTGGGTGGTAAAAGATTTAGACTGAGGCAAGTGGTGGATACTAAGTGATATGGTGGACTGTGTGAATGGGAAAGTTAATCTGTGTGGCATAGTTAGAAAATGAAAGTCTTACCTTAATCAATTAAGGACTTAACTTTGTGTGCCATTGAACTGAGCCTGACTGTACGACCACATGCCTGATGGGACGGGCCTAACTTAGTAGGTTATGGAGTCTCGACATTGATGTTCAGGTTGATAGGTTAGGCTTTGTGATAGGATAGAGGTGTGGACTACCACGTAGTACACATTTATGAGCGGTCCGCCGTCTTCAGGTCCAACGGTGTGTGTCGGACTAGCTTTCTGTGTGGGTTGGTCTGGCGGTAAAGCACACTAGGAATGTCAATGTTTGAGACGAAGTTTCTGAACTGTTTTGTTACGATTAGTGCTTGCAACACTAGTTGTATCGTGTGGGTAAAATGTACAAACTCTGCAAAGTGTAAAATCAATCTATTCGAATAACCGCGTCCGCGTTCATGGACATGCTCGGGGATTTCACATGAGGGGTAGTTTTCATAAAACTTTTGGAATGGGAGCTGTGTGATCTAAATCATATGGCTATGTGAACAACTTGATTAGCTTTGTGTCTTTATGAAATAACTATTAAATTATTATCGTCTATTTGTTTTGAATTACATTTCAATCTATTACTGTATTCAACTGCAAATGTTGTATTTCTGCAAAAGAACCACATAAGCCATTTTCCTTGGAATAAGCCTACATTTATAAATTTGCATTCTGTGGTATGACTTACGAGTACGGTTGTGTACTCACGCTTGTTGTAAAACTTGCGCCCAAACCTACAGAAGTGGAGGAGTCTTCTCTGCCTTCGAGGAGGAGTTCGTTGAAGGTGCTGATCGTTAAAGTCTGGATCCCAGTTGGTTGCCTGTGGTGATTGATGGGATTTTCGCTGGAGTTATTTCTGTTCCGCTGCTTTTATTCTTTGTTAGCCCTGTGTGGTTCTTTAAGTTGTAAACTCGACCATAAGGTCGAAACTCTTATTTGTTATTCAAACTAATCGTTTACTTTATTAATCGCTTGTGTGGATCAATATTTGTCTATGTTAACACTGTGTGCACTAGCGTAATCTTGGACTAGTGCATTATACACAGAGGGTTCAGAATCGTAATTCTGGGTCCCAACAATAACTAGTGTTCCGACCAGTGACATCCGACCAGGGATAATTTAGAATGACATCATCATAAGTTAAAAGAGCTTCACCAACAAGTCACATACTTATTGATCTGTAACTGATGATTCATTCAAGGAACTGAATAATATTTATTCAATAACTCATAAACATAGGCTAAAGGCGTGAAACAATTTCGCCAAAAGTGAGGTGAATAGAGGCGGCAATCATCGCGCACGAGCCGCCTCAAGGAGATGACGATGCTTGCGCCAAACGACACCATTTCGGCATGAGCACCGTGACAAGAGAATCGAGCGAGAGTACCTTGCTCGCAAGGAAGTCGCGCAGTAACGAGAGAGATACGCCGCAATGAGTCGCCACAAAGACACTAATAGGTGGAGAACTGTATGGACCATAGTGGCAAATTGTTTATAGATAGATAAGACCTCACTACAAGAAGACATAAAATATATCCAAGTGTGACGAGAAAAATCATCTATAAAAATGATATAATATCGATGACCCCTTTCAAAACGAAGGAGCCTGACCCAAACATCCGAATGAACAAGATCAAAGGACGCCGAGACACCGACTACTATGGGATAAGGAAGTCAATCTGCATACCTAACTTTACACTCGACACTCTAAAGATACATCTCCGAGATGCACTCCGTAAGACCACGACGAACCAAAGATGATAAGACGAGATCCACACAATGACTAAGACGGTGATGCCACCGCTGAAAGAGCCGTAGGCGAAGTGGTAGAAGTTGAGAGACCGCGCAGAACGGAGCAATGAAGGAAGGTGAAGCGCCAAGCTCCCCTGCAGACGCCGTGAGTCAAGGCGCCGAGGCCGAACCAACCGTAGCTCCTGCAGTGGCGGTCCCGAACACAACAAGAGTCGAGTCGAGAATGACCCACAACCAAGATCGCAGAACCGCCCACAGTAAAGAAGTCGTGCATGGTAAGGCGAGGAACATAAGCAATGTAAGGAACATGAAAAGAGGAGTTGCTAAGAGGTCCTCACTGCAGACAAAGAGATGTACCATCGCAGTAGAACACCGGACAGAGAATCAAGGGGTGTAGGAAAGACAGAGGAAGAATCAGAGTCATGTGAAAGATGCCCAATCAAGAATCCACGGGAGGTACCGATCGGTAGGAGGTGGTCTCGCGTTCAAGAGTCGCAGAGCGCAGCCCGCAGAACTCGCCGAGGAAGAACCAAGCGGCAAGGTGCGCCGGTTCCGCCATCTCCTCGCCGCTGAAAGAAACTGGCCAAGAAGTCGATGCAAAGCGCCGATGGAGAAGCACCGCTGGGCAAGCAGTAGGAGAACGGCAGAAAGATGCCGCCGCTTCTTATAGCACCGGGACTCAATGTGGCCGATCTTATTGCAAAGAGAGGAGCGAGGACGACCACCGCCGGATGAGGGCGGCCACCACCACCGTGGCGCACCACCGAGGAGGCAAAGCAGGCCGACGCTGCGGAGCCGCTGCTGTAGCAGTGGGCTGCGCGCGAGCACGGAGGGGAGTGTAGGCTCCATCGATCATCTCTATGATTGCCTTTAGGGCATATCACTAATAGCTCCAATTAACAGAATGTAGGAAATAGTATGTACTTGTTCATGAAGCTTCAAGTTTACATGAATGAATTGGCAAAATCTATGTACTTGTTCATGAAGCTTCAAGGTTACATGAATGAATTGGCAAAATCCAAGTCAAACTACAATCTACTGGAAAAACGAAGACCACAGCTACAACACCGGTTAAACATGTTTCATCAGCAGCAGCATAAACCAAAAAGAAGGCTCATCAACATTCTCTTTGTACGATAGCATTGAGACAGAAAATAAGCATCCTTTCTTATCGGATTGACAGGAAACGATAAATTGGTACACCAAATTACATGCAATTAATTCATCCTAGATCAAACGGCAGGATAATATGGGAAGTAAAAATTTATGTAGCCTAAAAAGCAGCAAATCAGATGCGGTTAGCTCAAAAATGACAAATGGATGGTACTATCTTGAGTAAGCATTTCATCAAGAACCTATCACGTTGGGCACATGGGAATCGAGAGCACAAGAAGCACATGAGGAGGGGAAAGAGGGAGGAGCTGTGGTGTCGGGCCAGACCTTGTAAAACTACTCGGTGAGGCATGGGTGACAACATCGGTCGAGGAGGAAGGGATGAAGGCTGGGCCTAGCTCACATGCGAATCCAAGGCGAGATGTCAGAGACCTCTCCAAGGGCATGTTACCGCAAGGTCATTGGCAGCAATTGTGACTGGTGAGCACGGTACGACGGGGTCCAAGGGTAGGGGAGAAGATCAATGCAGTGTGGTGGTGAGCCTAGCAAGATGGCTAGGTGCGACGAGGCGGCATGGAGCATCGGAGAAGAGGAAAGCAAATGCACTGTCATCTCACGCGCATGGAGGTCCAACGTCACCACCTTGTGTGCGTTGCAGCTGCCACGCCATCACCAAGATCTTATCTTTGATGTCCTCATCCTGCCACCGCGTGCCGCGCTTCCTCTTCATCCACCAGCATCCATGCCGCTACGCCGCCTCCAACGTCACATAGTAGGAAGAGTACACGCAGAACTGTAACACATTACATCAAACAGCTGGTGTGCACAAAAGTGCTAACAATACAACCAGGCAAGCATCACCACTAACACAATTCATCAAACAGGCCGAGGCACATCATAGGGAACATAGGAGAGGATCGAGAAGCAACCTTGGAGCGCGGGCACAAGGTCACCGACAACATCGGGGCCGAACGCGTCATTGCCCGCATAGGGCAACACATCGGGCTCGTCGAGGCATGCCACCCGCCTCATCCTCGTCGAAGATACCAGCAGGTCGACGGCGAGTTGCCTCATGTTGCCGATCGAAAGCACCGTCCGCGCCCAAGAAATACCATGTCGGCTCCTAATTGTAGGTGGCGATCTTGAGGTCGATGCTCTCGATGCCGATGCCCGTGCTCCCGAGGACGCGTGGTGTTGGGAGTGATGGCTCAGGGTGTATCTTCCCCGGACACCTTATGTTGACAGGGATGAGGAGGTGGTTGTCCTGGATGCCAACCACCGAGACAGCAAGGAGGAGAATAGTGGCCCTGCCACGCGAGATCAGCTTCAGCTGAGCGGTTCAATCACAGAACCGACAACCGAGAGGAGGAGGAGGCAATGGCGGCCAGGTAGGCGCAAATCGGGAGAGGAGGGGATGTGATGAGGGATTGAGAGGAATATGGAGTTATATAGGATTCGTGGATTCAGCTGAAGGGAGAGGGAAGATGGGAGCAGTTGTTGCTTAATCGTGGAAGAAGAGGCGAACCGTGAAAATCCTACCAGGTAAAGAGAGGGAGTTTTGACACGAGAGCCAGGCCACGTCGCCCCGATTCCTTTCCCCCGTCGGATGCTGCGCTTCTCTGCGTCGCTCCCGTCCGGTTTTTTTTTTTTCTTTGCGTGCCCGCCGATCCTTCGTGTCGTCGCTGCTGGCGGAGCGCTCCCACGCTGCGTTACTTTATCCTTTCCGCCGCTCCGTCTTCGTCTCTTCTGCCTCGAGTGTTCTTCTGCCTCGAGTGTGTCGTCGCTCTCGTGTGGTTCGTTCGTGTCGCCTGGTGGTCATAGACTTTGGTTTCTTGATTTCTTGCAGGATGATGAGCGACTACAGGGTGGAGATGGTGAACGATGGGGGGATGCAGGAGTTCTTTGTGGAATTCCGGTATCCTACTCAAAGTACGCTCGTTGCACAAAATCTGGTTTCGTCCTGTTTCTTTGTCCGATGGACTGCGTTTCTATTTCCGATTTGTGATCTAGATGTAGGGCAAAACAGTTTTGTGCACAATCGTGATTTCCCCTGGTCGATCGTGTGCCATCCTTTAGCATTTAGTGGTTTATCTCAAGATTCTAGGCTTCTTTTGCCATATGCTTCATGAATTGCTCACTTGTTCGGTTGTCCTGGGGCATCTTCTCATGTCGTCGAATTTTAGACCTGTTTCAAACTTTCAATGCTATGTGAAGAGAAGATGTGTTTTCTAACAAATTATGAATATCTGCTTAATTTGTTCGGTATTTACCAGGGTGGTGTCTGGAAGGTTAGAGTATAATTACCTGATGCATATCCTTACGGATCCCCATCGATTGGTTTCTTTAGTAAGATTTATCGCCCCAAATGTGGATGAGATGTTAGCCTCCGGAGTTCTGCTCATCATATTGTTTTGTTTAGTGGAATTGATGCTCAACAAACCACCACTCTCTGACCGTCTTTTGTTGGACTGCAAAATGTTGCTCTGGTTCGTGCTGTTTTGGATGTCATTGACTACACATTGAGCCCAATGTTTGGTGAGTTCTCTTGCTTGTCTTCATTCATATGAGCACTTTCAGTGATACGAGAAGAGAAGCTGTATTTTCTAGGGAATTATGAATATCTGCTTTATTTGATTTCTATTTACCAGGGTAGTGTGTGGAAGCTTACAGTAGAGTTACCTGATGTATATCCTTACAAATCCCCATCGATTGGTTTCTTTACTAAGATTTATCACCCCAAATGCGAATGGCATGTTAGCCTCCTGAGTTTCTGCTCATCAAATTGTTTGGTTTATTAGAGTTGATTCGCAAGAAACCACCACTTTCTGACCATCTTTTGTTGGACTGCAGAATGTATCTCTTGTTTAGTCTTTTTGGATGTCATTAACCAGACATGGAGCCCAGTGTTTGGTGAATTCTCTTGCTTGTCATCATTCATACGAGCCCTCACTGCTTTTTTGAGGGACCACAGAACTTTCACTCTCTTTTTTACCTGTGCCTTTTTTGGGGACTAATATTTATTTTGTTGTCTTTTTCGCTTAAAGGTTGCATTAGGATACAAAGTTAGAATCTTTGTTGGTATTAGTTCTATCAGGCCGTTGTAATGATGCGGAATATACCAAATACATTACTGCCTTAGAACAATTTTTTCCTGTAAATACATCTTGATCGAGGCACAGGATAGTAAAACTCTCCTTGTTTTTTCTTTGCATTATTTCCGAATCGTCCAGTGGGCTGGCATTAGCTGTGCATTTTCCTTCTTAGTTGCCAAGATTAGTGCACAGCAGCTTGCAATAACGGCGGGTATTACTCTTTCTTGTGTATGCAGTTTTGAGATTAATCCTTTTGCTTTCCCGGACGACATATCACGCAGACAAGAGCTCTGATTCATTGATCATTCATCTCCATGATACTAGGTTTGTCATAGACTATTGCATGCAGGCTTAAGATCCAGATCAACATAGTTTTCTTTTTGCTGATGTTAGGATTTGTATATTTCGCAGGTTTGGTTTTGTGTTATTAAACTGCTGCCTCTTGATTTACAGAATAATTTACATGATTTGGGCTCCATAAGCCACTTCCATGGATTTGCAAGACGAAGATTAGGTGTGCATCAGGAAATGATATGTACAAATGTATAATTTATGGTCGAAATGATATGTACAAATGTACAATTTATGATCGTGAGTTCTGCGCATCAAATATTTGTCCTTGGTACTGCACAATTACGTGCTTAAATTATGCTGCTACCGACCGTTCTTTATGGATTTTTTTCCCCTCCTCAATATCACGGGTCCCCTATTGTGCAGACAATCGGAATGGGTGGCCTCACGAGAGCTTGTGAGTGGCAGCCGCCGGCGCGCGAGAAGATCGTGCTCATTAATATTATTATCATTTTCTTCCTTTGCCGGATTGTTGAGAGAGAGAGAGTCCTTCAGGTTGACTGCATCCATACCATCCAATTGAAAGGAGTGGCTAGGATTGAGTAAAGGCAGGGCGCGTAAAGGCGGAGGATATGATTAGTTGGGCCTCGACCCCACTTCTCAGCCGACTCTCCTCTGTCTCTCTCGTGTCTCGACCTCTTTCTACTGCTCTCCTTTTCCTCTCCACCGTTCGTCGTCACCGACCACCTCGCGGCTTCGCCGCGCTACTCGGCCACCGTCGCCGTAGTCGCGTTGCCGCCGGAGCAGAGCTCTTCGAAGACCAGAGCTCCGGAACTGTCTCCTCCGGTGTTCAATCTGGTGTGCTTCTCGCCCCCCGGACGGGGATCGCCGGGTTTAACTTGTAAGCCCTAATTTCACCTTTTCACCCTGATCATTTTACCGATTTTTCGGCGATTATCAAAGGCGTGGTTAGATTACTTGGAAATTTTGTTTTTCTTAACCGGAAAGTTTGCGATTTTGTTTCTCCTTCACGGGAAAGTTTTTAAATTTGGGTGTTACTAGGGCTCGAATGCGCTTGATAACGAGGCGTAATTAGGGATTTTTGTTGTGAGATCACTTTTCTTAATACTCCAATGCCTACCACTTCCAGCCCATCAAACCTAGCCGCCCAGAACCTCACCCCATTGGCCTCGTCTCCCTCCAGACACCCCAATTCCAAGTTTCCAACCCTAGACGCACACCCAGTAGGGCGACGGCCGACCTGGACGCAGCCTCCCACCGGCAGCCAGCGCTCCCTCTCGTGGCCGCAACCTCTCGCCGGATTCAGTAACGATTGCTTTGTGATGTGGTATGCCATATTTTGTGTTCTTGGTGTTTAGAAACTAGAACTACTTTGGCCATACATGAATGACTCCTCAAGGTAGTTGTAATGAACAGAAAGAGACCACGTATTGAGCTTAATATTGATGATATTGTTGATGATCCAATGCTTCGGAATCCAATTAATCAGTTCTATTTGGATATTATGGATGATGCAAGGAGATAATTTTTTTGTCTAGGCCGCTAGGGGTCCATGTGAACTAATTATCAGGATTCAGGTGTTATATGCTTTTGCTGTTAATTTTAATGCAATTTAGCAATAGTTTTAGTCAATCAGAAAATAGCACCAGGCGTAGTCCATTTCTGGATCCGCCACTGGAAGTTCTTGTCATGCTGATCAATTAGGAGCAAAAGTACCTAGTTTTCAAAATTTTGTATGCTTTCATTGTGCCTCATTCAAGCTGCTCTTTTTAGGCGTCTCAAGAAAAGAAAAAAAATGTTCATTTCATGTATTCCTGCATTTTTAAACCCTGTAGATAAACTGGGCCGCTTGTCCTCTGTTATATTTTTCTTTTGTTTCAAGAAGCCATTGCCTGGATTGTTTAGATGCAAATTTCTATTTTTCTTTCATTTCGAAAAAGCTACCTGGATCGTCTAGATGCAAATTTTCTTTAAGTGTATTGGCAATAAATTCCACCCTATGTTCCAGTAAAATGCTCTGATTGTTCTGTTTTAAATTGGCTGCTATCATGGACAAGGGGTTGGTGTCGATAGGTACTGGTTGCTTTAGGCTTCCACACAGTTGTGGCATACTGGCGCCATGCTAGCCCACTATGACAGCCATAGCATATACCATATAGTGACTCTTTCAGTACTAATACGTTTCAGCTTTCTGCATGAGGAATGTATTGCATTTTTTCACATTCTAACGCCCTTCTATTTTGACTTAATTCCCCAAAGACTTGGAAGATATGGTTTGTTGTGGACAAAAACGGATGAATGAAGAAGGCTTTGATCATCATCTTCATCCTTGATTAATGAAATGATTCTGTTGTTTTTATGTTCTGACATTGTATTGCATCTACAATGTCATCATATCGGAAATTTATATTTTTGATGTTTTGATTAAAGGTTAAATGATTTTGTAACAATATCTTTTCAAATATAGATGAGTGTGTTGCACCTGCTATAAGCTATCTGCTTTAAAAAGCTAAAACCACTTTGTCACTATCTCTTAGCTAGGTGCTATTTAAAACATTAGTTATATGTATTAGTATTAAGTTTTAACCCTAGTTTTCTATCTGCTTTAAAAAGCTAAAACCACTTTGTCACTATCTCTTAGCTAGGTGCTATTTAAAACATTAGTTATATGTACTAGTATTAAGTTTTAACCCTAGTTTTGAGCAATACCATGTTACCTAGTTGCTTGTTCCTATCTTTGTGTTATCTCTCTTGTCTATGTTTCCTGCAAACACATTGTTTTTAATATTGTTAACACATTTATTTTCACCTAATGGATGGCAGAGTGTAGGCAATTCTTCTGTTTGTCTAAACTATCCTTGCATTGTTGAATATGGAAGTCGAGGATGATGTGGAGGACGATGACATGGATTTCAACCCTTTCCTTAGGGAAGGATCTCCATCTGAGACCTCGTCAAGTCTCACCTCGGAGGCCGAATGCGAGAAAACTAGTTTTGATAATCAACCAAGCAGTGAAGTGTATCTTCATGGTAGTCTTGGTAGTGAAAACACAGGTGGCTGCGTGCTTCCTCAAAATAGATCATCATCCCAAGGTGCCTGCAAAGAAAATGTTCCAGAAAACACTTCAACCCAGGTTTATTGTGAGAATGGAGAAGGCTTGAATGGATTGGAAAATGAAGTCTTACCAAGCGAAGCTGCTTGCTCCCCAACGGTGCAGAATTCTCGTCATCTGTTGCTTGAAGGTAGTGAGGAAGATGCAATCTGCAGGCGCACACGAGCAAGATACTCTTTAGCAAATTACTCACTTGAGGAATTGGAGACCTTTCTGCAGGAATCAGACGATGATGGTGACCTGCAGAATGTTGATGAGGAAGAGGAATACCACAAGTTTCTTGCAGCTGTCCTATCTGGTGGAGGCAATGACACACAGGCTTGCCAGGGGGATGAGAACCAGGATGAAGATGAGAATGACGCAGACTTTGAGCTCGAGATTGAGGAGGCCCTAGAAAGCGATGGTGATGAAAATGCCGAGAACTATGCAGACACAAATGGTAGGAATGAGAAAGATGGTCGTAGGCCTCAGACTAGGCAGAAGAAACCGTTCACTGAGTTGTCTAGAGCAGGCAATTATCGTCATGAGACTAAATCTACTTCACGACCGATTCTACCATATATTTCACCTGCAGTGCTGCCTCATGGGCATGCATATGGATGGCAATATCCTTCCCAGAATGCCATTGTCCCTTCATCATTAATATCAGTAACCGGTGCTGCTTTCGTAAATGGGTTTACTGATCAGCAACTTGGCCAATTGCATATGATGATATATGAGCATGTTCAGCTCCTGATCCAAACATTCTCTCTTTGTGTTCTCGACCCATCTAAACAAAATGTGGCTACTGATGTTAAAAAGATGATAGTTGAGTTGGTTGGCTGTCGTGATAAAGCATTGGCTAGGAGAAACACTCTTCATCGACAATTCTGTTTTGAATCACAGCATCTCCGCTCATCATTTAGTTTTGCTTCTTCTGAGAGCTCGGAATACCAATGGGTGCCGTTAAATAAGAGTCCTGTTATGTCCATCCTTGATGTCTCACCGCTTCATCTGGCCCTTGGTTTTTTAAGTGATGTTGCAGCTGGTAAGTTCCACAAGATCGCTACATGATCTAATTTTGCATACACTGCTCCTCATTTTGTCGTTTGTCACTTAAACATCGTTTTTGTACTGAATTGACAGCTGTTATGAAGTATAGAAGAAGCCAGGTGGATGGCACTGCTGACAAAAACCGCTCGAGGAAAGAACCTCTTTTTCCTTTGCCAGTACTTAGCACTTGCAAAGATGCTAACAAAGTTTCTCAAGGCATATCAAATAGTGTGTCCACAGTGTCACCAGTTTCATCTGGACAGTTACAGCACAAGAAATCATTAGCTGCTACCCTTGTTGAGAGTGCTAAAAAGGAGTCGGTTGCTCTTGTTCCATTTGATATTGCAAGATTAGCACATAGATTCTTTCCACTTTTCAATTTTTCACTATTTCCTCATAAGCCACCTCCTGCAGCTATGGCCAGTAGAGTGCTTTTTACTGATGCAGAGGACGGGTATGCTTTACATCTTCTCCCCCCCCAAAAAATCCTTACATCATAGTTTTTCTTTTCTTTATTATTATTATTTTTTAATCTTTCCATGGATTTCAATCACACTTTATTGCCATGTGGTCTTACAAACCTAAGAAATCAAGGAATGCTGAGTGTAGAGGTTTTGTATTCTTTGTTGAAGTCTATAGTGTTTTTTATTTCTGTATTACTGGCATTGGTTTATGAAATTTGTGTGACTTACAAAAATGTTGTATTATGGCCATCCCATTCATCTTTATATTATTTTCTTAAGATCTACTTCTTTTGGGTGCTTAATCGTATTAAGTTTGTTATGCTTGCATTCCACTTGCTTAATAAGACATCATGTATTGTCCCTTTTCAAGTGCATGGTTTATAACATACTTGCTTCAACACATGAGTGCTATCATTTGTTTTCACGGTTATTTTAATCTTAGTTTATGTTCGGTGACCAGATTATTAGCTCTAGGACTTCTGGAATATAATAATGACTGGGGAGCGACACAAAAGCGCTTTCTTCCTTGTAAATCGAAGCATCAGGTATTATTATTGCTTAGCTTTTTCATTGCAAAATTTACTTCAAGCCTCAAAAGTTTTTTTTAATTTCCTTGTAATCCAACCTTTTCTATGATTTGTTTGACACACTAACTTAGTTGCATTACTCCTTCTAACAAAAGACTTAATCTGATTATCTGAAAATATGAAGAAAATGGAATACTTTTAAAGAATCGGTGTTAGAAAGAGTGTTGTTTTGATTGTGTTGACATGGCAGTGAGATTTTTCACCCTGCTGGCACTACTGGGGACCTGAAATTTGATATCTATTCTTATTAGCTGATATGTCGGGTTGCTTTATTTTTAAAATAAATATTCCGAACACATAGATGTTCAATTTCAACAATGGCCACTAGACCTAGTTGCCAATTTGTTGTGCTTTTCTTTTAGACACAAGTAAGCTTGGATCAAATCCTTGATCCTCTAATCTCTGCTTAAAATCACAACCCCAGACCATTTGGGCAAATGTGAATTATTTCCAGTGCTTAGTTTAGTCTCTTGACTAAGTTTTCAGTTGCTCAAAATCTTTGGGGTTTCTTGTTGTGGTATGCTGTATGCACTTCAGTAACATAACTTTTTTTAGTGTAGATATTTGTGAGACAAAAGAACTGCATCTCCTCCAAAGCTTCTGATAATCCGATTAAGGTAAGTGTTCACCTTTCGATGTACTGATTGATAAGATGTTGAATTAATTTTTATAATCCTTTAGGGTTAGAGAATGTGCTCAAGGTGTTTACTGATTTGCATAATATGGTGCAATAGTTCATGCCATCATCTGGTTTCAAAACTGATCTGTAAACACTAGGCAGAGACCTTTTTTTTAATCCTATTTCTATATAATATTTTAGGCAGTGAAGTTCCTGCAGCAGTATTGGCTCTATATGCCATTTTGCTTATATGCCAACAGCCCAACAGTTTAGTAGGATTAAATTTAAATTTATTGACAAAATGATAAAAGCTAACTTTTATGTTATGGAGTATGGACCATATTACATTTATTTTATATCATACTCAGGAGCAAACTGGGGATACGATTTGTGCCCAATTTTCTTTGAAAAGGGTACTGCACCATGACAAATTTTACTATGCTTAGTTGGGTTGGCAGCTCTATGATTCCACCTGTGGGTATTGAAAGATAGCCTGTGTGCTGTAAAAGAGTAGGTCAGCATGTTCCCTTGCACCAAATACCAATACTGTTTTGGTACTGGGATGACAGGATACTCGGTGATGCTGTTATGGTCAGCCCCATTAGGAAATAGATGTTGAGTTCTTTGACTGCTATCTTTTGGAATAGAAGTGTTCAGCAAAAAATCAACATACTAGTCTCCCAAACTAAGAATATTCTTGTCTGGATTAATGCAGGACGTGCGCCGTATGAAGACCTCTCCTCTGACAGTTGAGGAGATGCAGCGTATCCAGGAGGTGATTATATTTGTGGCTACAGGCTATCTTTTGTTTCCTTGTTTAATTGCTATTTGCTTGCCTTTTTCCCCTCTTACCTACTGTTGATGTCAGGGGCTCAAGATATTCAAAAATGATTGGACATCAGTTTGGAGATTTGTCGTGCCACATAGAGATCCTTCACTGCTCCAACGTCAATGGAGAATTGCCACTGGAATCCAGAGATCCTACAGTAAAAGTGAAGCCGCAAAAGAAAAGAGACGATCATATGAAGCAAAGAGGAGAAGATTGAGAGCTTCAATGCCTGATACACGAGTTGTTCATGGGCAGGAGGTTAGTGTGTTTTTGAACTTGCAAGATATCCATACGATATTTTAATGTCCATGTCCATGTACAATGATGTCACTGAGCATATTTTTTTATGCTTTCGTGACAGGCTGATAACAATGCTTCTGAGGGTGTTGAAAATGATGATGATTCGTATGTCAATGAAGCATTTTTGGCAGACACAGAGAATAGGAACATGAACATGAACATGATGCCTTGTCAGTTGTCATTATCAAGGAATGCTGGAAAAAGCATCATGATGCGGTCAGACACCCCCCTCAATGACGGATGTGGTGTTGCAGGTGGCTGCATTGAACAGAAAAGAAATAGTACAAACCTTGACGTGACCGCCTATTGCACTTCTGATGGGGTGTCAGGTGGCTCTTTGGACCAACTGCAAGCTTCACAGCTGTGCAAAGAGCAAGGTAGCCGTGTGGTCAAGTTGGCCCCAGATTTGCCTCCTGTAAACCTTCCTCCTTCTGCCCGTGTGATATCTCAGGTGGCATTTCATCAGAATGCAACACATGTTAATGGCAGCTCAGATAATGCAGCAAAGGATCTGTTTCCTGTACCGCCTCCAACCTTTACAGAAAGTGTGTATAGACAGCTAAATCTGTTTCCTGATCATAGTACTAGTGTTAGATTACAACAGAATGGGATGTTTAATGGAAATATGACGGAAGATGGTGCTGAGCAAGATTTTCAGATGCATCCTTTGCTTTTTCAGTATCCTCGAGAAGTGCTTTCATCATATAGTCATCCAGTTCAAAATCTTATTAATAATTCAAGAAAATATGATATTTTCCCCTTTGAGAGAGTTCAAGTTGAGAGAAGTGACAACCAGACTACAGATTCCATCGAGAAAGGAACTCCTGTAAATGCTAATACTATCGACTTCCATCCTCTACTGCAAAGAACTGAAGTTGAGATGTATGGTGAAGTACCAGAAGCTGACCGCCATCAGTCTGTTAATCAATCTGAGTGTAAGATGAGGGAATCCCCAGTAAATGACCAGCCAACAGCTAGGCAAGCATCCACTAGCCCTTGTGAGAGGGAGAACAATATTGACTTGGACATTCATTTATGTTCTTCAATGGACTTCAGGAATGCAAAGGACTTTAGAGGTACTTTTAGTAAATCAAACATTCGGGCAGAAGGGTCTATGAAAGATAGAGCTAGTATTTCAGAGCTAGAGGTTGAAAATTCTAGTTGTCATCATTGCATTGAAGAGCCCAACGAAGAATCAATGCAAGGCATTGTAATGGAACACGAAGAATTAAGTGATTCCGAGGACGATAGCCAGCATGTTGAGTTTGAATGTGAGGAAATGGATGATTCTGAAGAGGAGCAAGTTCAGCGTGTGGAACCCTCTTTGACTAAAAATAAGGTAATTTTTGGCACATGTATGGTAGCATTGTGATGTTCATGATTGTGGTGTAGCATTGTACTGTGATTTTTCCCCTATCCTACCATGGCATCTTTAAAAGTTGAATATAATTTATTTCATTGTGTTGCTTATATTTAGGAAGTTTATCTTATGTGATTGACTTTGCATTTCTTGGATTGATCCGAATTAATAAAAGAAGCATCACATTGTGTTGCTCTCATGTTCCTTGCAATGTTCACCAAGGCACTACGCGCTAGTCGGGCGGCAAACTGGCACCTAGCGCCGCCTAGGCGGCTGGGGGCAGCAGCAAGGCAGTCATGCATATATTTGATCAGCAGTAAGTACAAAGTCCTAGTAGTAACTAAGTAGCAACGGCAGCAGTAAGCAGAGGCAGAGCATGGGCGCGCACAAGAGCAATAACATAAGCAGAGGGGGATGAGCAGAGTAGGGGTGCTGGCCGGGTACCTCGTGTCCTGCTGCGGCCTGCGGGGCTGGCCGGGGATAGCGGACAGGACGAATTGACGGCGATGAGGAGGATTTGGTGGCGGGGAAAGCATATCTGGCAGCCGGGGAGGTGGATTCGACCGGCGGCGGCAGACTCCACCTCCAAGCCTCCAAGAAACCCTAAAGGAACCAGGTGCTAGCCGAATCCCTAACCTGACTGGCTTTTATACCCATTGCTTTTCCTCTCCCTTCGCCAAATCGGCCACCCAGCTCCTGCAGAGGGAGCTGCTGCCGTTTTCCGCCTCGACTTCCTCTGCCTAGGACCGGCTAGGCGGCCTCCCCGCCTAGGCTGCCGACTACCACGAAATCACGGTGGGCACCCGCCGACTAGCACCTAGACAGCGATTAATCTCTGCCAAGAGCTGACTTCTTGAACACTGGTTCCTTGTAATATTAAAATGATCAATATTGGGTGATGGAATCACAATTCCTTTCCTGAATGAACTCGATGTGTTTGAACCTGTCTTCTCTGCATGTTACCTTTTCTTTCTTCTTTCTTAGTTTGCTTATACCTATAGATATTTCATTGTGCAGGGCATTTCAACATCAGTTGTTTGTGGGGAGCTGCAAGACAGTAATGAGCAGAGGCAGATCCAGCAAGGAATAGTACAGGTGGGTAAACAGAGTGCAAGTTCAACGCAGAAGTCGCTAGGGTCCTCTTTTGCCAGGTCAGCAAGAGCAAAGTTGAAGCCGGAACATGCAAAGCGCACAGGATCTAGGACAAACCAACGATTGTCCTCTTCTCGCACAAATGAACCAAGCCGGTCCAAAACCAGAAGGTCTAAAACGCAGCAGGGACAGGCAGGTGCCGAACGCAAGTCCAGTGATTCAAGAACTAGAAAAAGCCCTGCCCCAAGGTAAAGGTCTTTCTAGCCTTTCATTTCTAGCCCCTGTTCCGTTTGCCTTGCTACATTCGCAAGATGACAATGGCACAAGGACCTACTGCAATCTGTTGTTACTTGCACTACTGGGTTGATTATTGCCAGTGATGCATCCCGTGCTGTAGATAGACCTGTCGACCAGATCAGATGATAATTGTCAACAGTGCAGCAAGAACCAGAGGCGAGACCTGTACATATCCGGAGCTAAGTAGCAAAACTGAAATGGTGATGGCTGCCTACTACATTTAGGAACCTGTTGCTCATCAACTAGCTATTGATGGCGTGAGAAAGCATTCCCTGTAGTAAATATTTGAACCGCCATGGTGGACACAGAAGGAATGGCGAGGTCCTTGCTTGGATTGACTTGACAAGTTCGTATCTCGAGTTCTTGACTCCAGAAAGGTTCCGTTCAGGTTCATCATGTGTACATGTAACATGAGCCAATGTTGATGTCTTCTAAGTTGATCCACTCATGGTGGTTTTCGTTGTATGTTTATCCGGTGGTCTGTTATCACTGGACGGAGAAATGCAGTGCAGCTCACCTGGAAATTTGGCTATCGCCTCTTGGCAACTGCAGCCTGAGAGCATCCACGGTGTTGCCCAAAATCCACGACTCCGCCTCCCCTTTCTCCTCAGATCTCACCGCCGCCGAGAGACATGGGGATCGGGCGGCGGCAGTTTTTTTTTTTTTTTTTTTTGTTAGGAACTACCGGCAGAGTGGGGATTGGGACGGATGGTTTGGGTTTTTTTTTCCTTCTATTTTAAAATTATACTAGTAGGGCCCATGCTTTACAACGAAACCTAAACATTGTATCAAATATTATTCCATTCGTGTGTTGTAACTTAGCTCATCTCGCTATTGGCAAATTACATATAATTAGTAGCTTAAATTCACTTTTGCTAATTTTAGGTCACTTGATAATGTAACTATGAAGTCAGAGAAGCATTTGTCATGAGATGACCATCAGTTCTAATATTTTTGGTGCCACATGGTGAAATTGAACTTTTTACTAAATGACATGTAGATATTTCGCAGCAACATTCTATAAATTTATCGTAGATCACTTTACATTTCTAGTAAATTCACATCAACATTCCTCAAACTAAACTCAAATCACCTCACATGTCAAAATATCATGAATATGTAAGCAGGACCTGCAAATTGCTTGTTGCTTCAAAATTAAAACTGATTTAAATGACGGTGCAAATTGGCTATTAACAAGACTTGTGGTATCTACGGTATGGCAGACGAGACGGGTTCCATGCTGCAATCGAGTGTCCTCATGCTAAAGGTCTCGTGATGCGCTGAGGTTGACGCAATGGCCAATTCCAGAGGAGTCATGTCTGAGCTTCTCTGGCCTAGATTGGTTTCTTCTCTTGCTGGCTTCCCTCTCGCTGCAAGAGAAGGATAGATGTGTGTTGATGTTTTGGAGGACCTAGTGGGTACAATAATATTGTCCATGCAAACAAAGCAGTGCCTATCATTGGATCCGTCAAGTTTCAGGAGAACTATTGGGAGTCATTGCTCCTAATCCGGCAACCAGTTGGTCATCTGGATCGAAAAGGAAAGCAACCTATTGTGGTGGGAAGCAGAAAGCATTTCCCGGGTCCTGAGCCGGTGATGCACACTAGTTGGAAGCCTCCTAAGCCTGGCTACGTGAAGAGGCTACGTGAAGATCAATGTGGATGGGGCTTTTCCCGCTCGAACGGATGCAGTTGGAGGGGGATTATTATCTGAGATGAGAGAGGATCAGTCCTGCTCTCACCGTGGTATGTACAGACAGATGCGGAGGAGATCCAGAATGATTTAGTTTGGCAGTAGAGTGGATCCGTAAGAATGCTATGCTTGAAACTGACAATGCGCATGTTGTTTGGTGTGAGCAGTGCCCCCCTTATGTAGAGCACCTTGATGCTCAATATTGTAATTTTCTTCTTGAGTAATCTATAAAGCTCTCTCTTCCTCGCAAAAAAAAAGAGAGCATGAATGGCACTGAATGTGTCCATCAAGTGCTATGTATAGCCACAAAAATGTCATTATATAGCTTCATCTTGGTTCTTTCAAAAAAATATAGAATCTAGGTTGGTTCCAATCATCATGGACATCTTCCGGATAGGATGTGATGTCAACCCAAAATGAAGTAAACATAGTCCAGCAAGCAGGAAAAATGGCCAATCAGCGAGATGATGAAGTGCATAAAAACTAACCAAGCAAGAAAAAAAAATGAATGACATTGGCATGACCAACATGCTTGGCGGCAAGACATCAGTCTGAGTTCCCACCTCGATGACCACCTGTTCGACCACCTTGTCACGTAGCCTCAACTCCGCACATCTCTCACCATGACAAGCTCTTCCCCAGCGCAAGTTGACGCAAGCATCTAGCATGAACGCATACGTGTTAGCAAGGAACACGTCCACGACCACGACATCCACGTGCAGGGCATCTTCCACCATCCGCTGCACCATTCATGCCTCCTTGTCGTGCGCCACCGTCGGTGCCGCTAGCCACCGCCACCACAATCTGCCATCGCCCTGAAATGGAGCTACGATGTTGTCTTCGTCATCAGATTGGATTGAGGATAGGAGAGGAAGTAGGGAGGGGGCAGAGAAGTTGCAGATCGGGATGTGAGTTGATGACGCGACATGAGGGGAAGGGTTTGGGGTAAGGAGGAAATCACGGTGCAGTTGCACATGAGATAGAGGGGAGAAGTACGTGGGTTGACGGTTGTTGTGAACAGGGAAGGTGGTGAGACGGAGGAGACACATATGACCTTATGGCGCATGGAAGAGGAGGGGTGGGACGATCGTCCACTACGCAGGGTAAACCCCTTCTTTTATTAGTTAAGATAGTTGTGATCTCTACTTTAAAGATAGCAGTATCCTCTTTACACGAAAAATCTATGATAGCCTTATGCCCTGTTGCTTAGGCTTAGGTCTTTTTTTGGCTTTTAGCTTAACGCTGGTTTTTTTTGGCTTAAGCATTATTCTTTCAAGCCAAGCCAGGTTGTTTGGTAACCTAGCTTTTCCGGCCTCTTAAGCTATGGTTTCAAATTGAAAAGTTTGTAATACCCTTGATATAAGTTTCCATCTTATTCTGTGTTCCTTACTACTCACCAAAATCCAATACAAATTGTATTTGTTCATGAACAACAAATGACGAGTGAATTAAGCAGCAGATTTGTTCATGAACAACAAACAAAGAATTGATTTCATTGACGAACAATAATTTGGGGAACAGCAAGAACTGAAACCAATTGACAAACAACAAGCACCGTCCACAAGAATATAGCCAGCACCATCCATAGACACCAACCATTGGATCCAAGCACCCATGACAAGAATTCTGGGGTATATCTCCACAAATTTTGGTCGAGTGCTAGGATAGTACATAATTGAAAAATCATCGGGTACAAGAAATTCCATCGGGTACAAAAATTCAATCTTCTCAAGAAATTCATTGGGTATAGGAAATTTTGTCTTCAAGAAATTTCAAGATTTTTTTTAAAAAAATCAAAAAATGAATGGAATAACCCCATCTGGTATAAGAATTTTGGGAATGGTGCAAGAAATTGGACGACGATGCGGCCATGAGAGCGGAGGGATGGTCAAATTCGGGGTCGTGCTCGCTATGGCGGGAGGTAACGACGGTGGTAGGCCTTGGGTGTTATATCCCTAGTTGAGAACCCTGGGGACGACCAGAATCTAAGGTCGTGCTCGCCATGGCGGGGAGGTGACAACGGCGGTAGGGTTAGGGCGTTGGATCCATAGCTGACGGCCCATAGGATGGCCAGATTCAGGGCCAACACGACACGACAAAGTTGCATGCCATTGCGGGATGCGAAGAAAGAGAGAGAAAGGTGTGGATGGGAGATGGCGAGGTGACAAGGGGGAGGAAGTTGGCGGCGTGGGGAAAACGGGGTTGCCACCGCCGGTCGCCGGAGAGGAGGCGGCTAGATCGGCGCACCAAAACCCTAGGAGGTGCGTCGCTCTTCCTCCCTATGAGAGGTTGCGAGCAGTTCATGTGGGAGAGGGGAGGACAAATGGGGAAAAACTGAAGGAGTGAGATCTTATATACAAGACATTTGGTGGGTAATTTTGACGAACTTCGATGACAAACACCCAAATTCAACCTACAAAAGAAAAAAAAGCAATCCTCAACTAGCTTGTGGCTCATATAGGATTAAAGTGACTTAGACTTTTCATAAGCAAGTTGAAAAAGGCACCCTCTATTTAGGATTTGCCTTTTTTACTTTTAAACCATAGAAAAAGCCTAAACAAACAGGGTTAATATATGGGTCTCAGCTTAGACTCTTAGAGGCTGTCTAGCGATGTCCAGATGCATTGCAACATTCATTTTTTTTTTGAGATATTGCAACATTCATTTTTTCGAGACATTGCAACATTTATTTAGTGTGCATCATTTGAACTTGGAAGGCTGCGAGATGCAGCCTACAGGTGGGCCGACTTTGTGTCCCATAGCTATAGCAGGGTGCACTTTTTTATCCAATGTCCACTGTGGTGTCCAGTACAGTTTTTTCCTCTCATCCAGTCGTGCGCTTTTTTTATCTGACAATCTCTCTATATAAAGAGGCTGAAATGCTTGCTCCCCAACCTATCCATGTCCTCCTATTTATGTGTTGTTAGATTTTGCTTTTTTCCATTGTACACCGTCCGATTGGTCTCTGCGTTGTGCTCGCACGCTTGGTTCCATACGTTTGCGCCGTTCGATCCTGTGCTCAGGTCTCCCGCCGTTCGATCGCACTAGTCATTGCGCTGGTGAACTCGCTCGTAGGTCACCATGTTTTTAGCCCACCTCGGGTTCTGTTCGATACTCTTTATGTTGCACTGTGCCTCGCCAAGCCCCATGCCTTCTTGCTCCTTCGATTTCTGTGCATTGTGGGCGCCTCTATTTCCCACCGTTCTCTATTGCTCCCGTTCCCTTGCTTCTGTCGCCAGTGCCTGGTGCTCTTCACTCCCGCCACCTCCGCTTTGCCCCTTCGCTCCCAGTGCCTGTATTTCCGTTTGGTCTTGGTCGCTTTTCTTGAACTCCTGTCTTCTTTTCTTCTTGCCAATTTCTCCATTCTTTGTGGTTCGTTTTCTTTGTAGCTTCATTGTTGCGATTGATGATCTAATAGATTTAGCCGTCTTTGGGTTTTTTTCGGGTTTTCCTGTTCTCGCTAGTCTCTTCTCGTTTCTCCCGATGTCTCCATTGCCTTTTCGGCTCGAGCGCCGTTCTTCACCTCCCGTATTCTTTTCTTCTCGCCGATTTCTTCGTTCTTTGGGGTTCTTTTTCTTTCTTGTTTCTTTTTTGCGGCCGAGAATCTCATAGATTTGCCCATCTTTGGTTTTCTCGGATCTGGTCCTGTTCTTGCCGCCCTTTCCATGTTTGTGCTCCTTAGTTGCGCTTCTTCTTTGGGATGTTTCTCCGTGGTTTGGAGTTTACCTTCTTTGTTGTTTGTCTACTGCGTCGCTCGATCTGATGTTGGTTTTGCTTCTTTTCTTTTTCTTCCTCTTTGCTTGCATCGCCTGGTCGCCTGCTTTGCTCCGGTTGCTCCTGCTCATCGTCCGCCTTCTCCTTTCCTACTGTTTTCCCCCGTCGGTTGTGCATATTTTTGGGGATGATTCTATAGTGAGCTTTGCTTGTTTCATGCATTGTTTCTTTTGTGCGGCCAAGGGCTCGTCCTCCACGGAACTGTGCAGATTTGACTCCTCTTGGGTTCTTGCCTACACAATTTTCTTGTTTTTCATTGTTCTGATGTTCTTCGATTATTCCCTTCCCTTTCTTTTCCTCCGCCTTGCCTTCTTCAGCTTCCCCTTGCAGCCATCGTTGGTTCCATACTTCTTCTGTGGTGCCTCTCTAAATCAACTCGGAGGCATGGACGGAATGCCCTCTAGTTCGCGGGCCAATGGGGAAGCCGAAGCGTGCCGTTGCCACCGCTGCTCATGAAGGTACGGAACCCTATCCGCCCAATCTTGCTGCCATCTCTTGTCTGAAGCTTCGAATTTGGCCGCTACTTGCTCTCTCTCTCCTCCTTCTTTTGTGGTGCCTTTGGTCAAAGGGAAGAAGAGACGGGCAAAAAGGGCAAGGCCTGGGAAGCATAGAGCCAAGTTGCATGAGGAGGAGCCCAAAAGGCGGGAGCTTGACGGCGGTCTGCCCGCACTAGCGCCGTGATGGCCGTCGACGAGGCGGACGACGACCAGCTTTTCTCCATGTCCACTGATGACATCGTCTAGGCCTCCCGTGTGGCGACCCAGGATAGGATCCGTTCCAAGCTAAGTGATTACGCCAAAATCGCAACACTTAACGAGAGGCGAAAATGATTTCGAATGTCCGAATATGTGTCCCATGTTAGCTCTCAAGGATCAGTGGCTAACATGCACATATCCAAACACAACATTGCAACCACACCCGTACACAATCATACAAGAGAATAGAATTGTTGGTGTTTTAGAACCGATCTTACGTAAAGATTATTTGATTCGGGGGGTCTCCACGATTGATCATGCAGACAAAGGAGACACGGGAATTTTTATACAGGTTCGGACCTTCTCCAGCGAGAATAACAACCATAATCTTGTGTGTGTTGTATTTGGTATCCTGGTCACAATCAAGAAAAAGACTTGCATCCTTTTTCCTCTAAAAAAACCTCTTCTCATTACCTCTAAAAGATGCCTATTTATAGTATGCTGTGGAGGCGATTGTCATTCCAGGTCAGGAGGCGCTCATTATTACGCAATAATGAGAGTAATTATCGGAGTAGTAACCTCCCCACGTTGCCTGATGGTTATCAATCAAAAATAATGATGAATTATCTGTAGTTATTCTAGGTATAACTACATATCTTGACTGCTCAGATCTCACAATTAATAGGGCCCACTGGCGAGTGGATCTAGTTATCTGTGGAGAAGTCGTGGCAAAACTGGCCGTAGCAGGACTTACGACCAGGGGGTAGTCGTAGAAAAGCTTACGACTGAATACTGGTCGTAGAAAGACTTACAACCGGACGTAATCGTAGAAGAACTTACGATTACGTGGTAGTCGTAGAAATATTTACGACTATGGGGGTGGTCATAGAAGGACTTACGACCACCTGGCTAACTTCTCCCTTACAACAGTAAGGGGTATACCGTGTGATGTCATATTTACCCATATTATACGATTAAGGATAAATAGTAAAATGAGGATTATCAGATCCTCGTCATCTAGCCCCCCAGCTTCAAGTGAAAATAACCTACTTGGGCGAGGAGTCGTAAATGATCCTACGACCACTAGGAGGCTGTAGGGAAAATGTTGAAGGAAAAACTCTTCAACATGTGTTTCTTTCGACCAAAAATATGCTTGGTCGAGGCAGTTTGTTGGAAATCTCACGATTACAAGATAGTCGTAGAAAATCTTACGACTTTGGAGTAATCGTGGCCTTATGATTGGAAGCAAAACCTTTTCGATCGACATTTCTTTTGATCAGAAGTATACTTGGTTAAGAAGGTAATTTCGCTTGAGGTGTAAAAAGAGCCTCGGTACTCTCGAACAGGCAGATTTTAAAAAGATCTATCTGTTAGAGCAATTCCCGAAGCGGTGGAAACCGTTGGGTTCTCACGGTGTTTCGTTTCAAGCGTACGGTTATAAAACCGACCGCGGGGATGAACTTAGGGTTCTTACCTTTTCCCCAGTTCACCCTGACTATTTGTCGTCTTCTCATCTCTTCCACTGCCAGCAACACTGTGCATTTTTTTGAAGCTTTCCCAAATCCAACTATTTTCTCCTTGAGAAAAGATGGCTAGGATCATCTCCGAGTGGGCTGAATCGGAAATGGACAACACGAAGATGAATGCCTTGATTGCCGCCGAAAAAATTCCCGAGAAGCTACTCGTGAAGTGGATTGTTGCGAATGGACAACACTGGCCGTCGGGGGAGGACGGTCAAATCCTCGTCTTCCAGGCGTATTGTGAGTGCGGCCTCTGATTGCCTGCTCACCCCTTCCTCACACTCGTGCTCGAGCACTTTGGGGTGGAATTAGTGAACCTTGATCCTAATTCCATCACAATGCTGAGTGTATTCGTGTATTTGTGTGAGGCATACCTGCGGATTCCGACGGACCTCAACCTTTTCCAGTATTACTACGGGATGGCTCGTTAGGCTAGATAGTAGTTGTGGTCTGAAGCTCCACGACGGGAAGTCGAAGGAGTATATTCAGATGTTCACCTAGTCGTCGTGGCCGGGGTGGAAGAAGAAGTGGTTTTACTGGGAAGTCACCGAGAAAGACAGCCTCTCGTTTATCGAAAACGCCGCCGAGAGGATCTCTTCCTGGGATTCAACTCCTAGTAATCTTGACCGGATCACCTCCTACATTCAAGCCATCAAAGACTTGAAGATGGGGGGCTTACCGGATGGCACGTGGTGAAGGACTTCGTCACGTGTCGCATTAGTCCCCTAAAGAAACGAGTTCCTCATATGTAGAGGTACTCGGGGAAAGAAGACCCGACCAGTGATTACAAGGATGGTAAGTGAAAAGCTCATTTTTGACTTTGGCCTTGGCTAATCTTGATTTGGTCTGTTGGTTGTGCTACTTGTCCGTACAGATCTTTCACAGGCGGAGATTAACGCTCGCGTCAGGCTCATCTATGAGAAGAGTCTATCCAGTGTAGCAGCTCCCTAAATTCTTGCGGTTTTAATCGCAGAAGAAAAGGTGGAGCGCCTAAAGGTAATCGAGAATCGACTTCGTCTTTAGGCACCTATTATCGTAAAATAATTTACGACTAAAGGATTTGTCGTAGAAAGACTTACAACCATTTTCTTTTTCTGATTTTCAACAGAAAGTAGGCATGGAAGACCGCCAAGACGATAAGGAAGTCGATTTGGTGGTCATTGGGGGCGACAGCGAGGCAGAGTCAGCAAAATCCCCTCCAGTAAAAAAACGTCGACTTGTAAAGGTCGACGACAAGGGTGGCTCGAGTTCGGCTCCTCCTGCTCCTTTTGCTAAATTCGCCACGGACATGGCTGCGGCGAGGAAAAAAGCAGAGGAAGCTGCCTTTGCCCTTAAGCGCAAAGCCCCCAAGGGCAAGGTACCCTTCTATTACGACAACAAGTTCGCAGTTTCTGCTTCTCATGGCTTTATAAGACAGCTAGAAAAGGAGAACTAGAAGAGCTTCATGTCTTTTGTGAAGAAAACTACTGCTCCAGCAGGACCTGAGGTCGAGGGGAGTAGTGCTCTTAAGGTGATCGAGGCAGATCTCGGCCACCCGGGGAGTCGGGAAGAGGAGACTCCTGTTCCCTTGACTGAATCTCGACCCACAATAGTTGAGAAGAAGTCGAAGAAACCTTCCGTTGGGAAGGTTGCTCCCAAGTTCTGGGTTAGGTCCAGCGCGCAGAGGTATGTGAAAAACAGAAGTGTAAGAACAACATTTACCCTTTGTTTTTCACAAGTAAACTTACTTTTCGTTTTGTGATTTTAGCCCAACTCCTTCAGCCCCCAGAGATGCTTCTATCGAGAAGCCCGCTGTCACCTCTTCAGCCTGCGAAGGTGTGACTGTGGTAGTAGCTAAAGCTCCAGCTACTATTCCCATGGTGGAGGAAGTCGCCGCTACTGAAGTCGCTACGACCACCGAGGTAGTCGTAGGGATGGAAGTGGAGACGAGGGAGGCCATGAGAGAGACACCGGGAGTCGGTGGTGGTGAGAGTTCCGACCACCGTGCCGTTAAGGAGGTTGTCGAGGTCGTTCCTTCTGGTCCTCCAAGCGGTGCTTCCATCACCAAATCAGAGGAAGAAGAGTACTTTAACTTCTACTCTGATTTCTTTGGCCCTGCTTCTATTGTAGGATCTTCCGTCTACCAGTCTCGCGACCGAGTTCCTCACCCCAGCAACATTCCTAATTGCGGGGATATCTTCGATAACGAACATCTCGAAGGGGTTTGATGGAAACGAGTCGAGGAGATGGATGGGCTGAAAGATCTGTCACGGATAGTCTCCATCTTTTCTTGGTCAAGCATGAATGTAAGTATTCATCGATACTTATATGTGTGGTTTTATCCTTGTTTCTTATCGTCTTTCTCTCCTGCAGGGAGCCGTGGAACAAGTTGCTACGATTTGCGAGTACAATCGGCAACTTGTCAAATTGCGACAACAGAAAACAATACTCTGCGAGCAAGCAGAGAGGTGGTGAGTGATCGACACCCGTAATCATTTTATAATTCGACTACTTGTTTAGCACTCGGTGGGGATTGTCGTAAAAAATCTTACGACTTAGTACTGATCGTAGAAAAACTTACGACCAGAAGTAATAGTAGAAACACTTACGATCACGCATCAGTCGCAGAAATACTTACGACTGTTCGTCTGTGTATTCATGTCTACCCTTAACTTTTTCAGGTTTAAGAGTGACGAAAAGACCTTAGCTGATTCGCTTGACTTCAAAAAAGCCAAGACAAAAAAGCTAAGGGATGAGGTCACCAACCTTCTAAAGAAGCTTCAGGAGGCTAACTCCGCAACTCAGGAATTGCAGGAAAAAATAAACAGTACGTGGAGTCACGACTACTTCTAATCTTGATCTTCACCTTCTTGACCTCTCATTCTTTTACAGAAAAAGAAGTCGAAAACAAGGCCCTTCAGGCCGAGGTGGGGACTCTTCGGATCAAGGTCCAGGAAAAGTCCTCGGTCGTTCGCGAGATCTCCCGTATCGTGAAAGACAAATATCAAGAAATTGAGAAGTTAGATTCTCAATTAGCGGGTAAGTAAAACTTTACCTGCTATTAAATCATTTTTTCTTCTTGTAGAATCGTTTAATCTAAGCAATCCTTACTCCTTTCAGAGCGATTAGTTAAAATAAAACAACTCCATAAGGCTTCGACTTGCACCCAGGATGAGATGAAGTCGATGAAGATCAATCTTTAAGACAACATTTCGCTTTTGAACAATGTACTCGATCAGCTTCGTGCTGGAAAGGTCGCACCTCGCGATGATACGATAGCTGCTCATACGAGTGCCATTGGGGAGCAAGTCGCTACCTAGCAAGAGTTGGTGTCTACTCTGAAAACCAACCAGAATGACTCAATAAGAGAAGCGGTCAAAGGAGCTGTAAGCTTTGTTTTAGCAAAGCTTAAAGCCTGTGACTCCAACCTTAACCCTCATTCTGTTGAAGCCGACGATCGATCGCATCATCTGGCGTAACTGTTAATCGAGGAGATGCGATCGGTTGGCTGAAGGTCGCAGAGGAGATGCAAATAGAATCTCCTTTGTCGGAGTAGTCTGTAATAGGGATCTGTAAAGACATGCCCTTTTGGTGATATATAAATATATGATCTTTTCTTCTTTCCTGTAAATTATCTCGTAGAATAGTTAGTAACTCGTGAGATAATGAAAAGGAAGAAATAATCAGACCAAATATGTGCAATTCCTCCTTCCTTCTTCCTTTTCTCTGCGAATCATCTTGTAGAGTAGTTAGTAACTCGTAAGATAATAACTCAGAAAAAGAGACTAAGACTAAGAAATAAAGTCATTTTTATAACTTTATCCTAGCCCCCGACTATTTGCTTAGTTTATTGGAATAAACTAAGGAAATACTAAAGAAAGGGTTCCTAAAAACAGAGAGGTTTGTTCGACTTATAGCTCTCGAGTCTCGATTATCTTGCACTAGTCGAAAGAGTGGAAACAGATCGACGCTAGGAAGTTCCCTCTAGTGGGCAGGACCACGTGCAGAAAGGAAAGACTTCTACTTGGCGATGTTACCATCTCCAACTAGATTAATCAAATCAATTACGACAACTTGAGTAAAACAAACATGTAGAGTACCTTAAAAAATTTATTTGACCTTTTTTAATGTACCCGATAAGTTTGTCCTGGTAGCGAGAGTAGGAAACGGGACGACGCTAGGAAGTTCCTTCTAGTGGGTAGGACCACGTGTAGAAAGGAGAAGCTTCGACTAGGTGTGTTTCTTCCTCCGACCAGTTAAAACCGATCAAGTTTACCAGAAGTAGTCGAACGAATCTCAAAAGTGCGCTCTTCTTAGAGTATTTTTCAAAATGAATAGATAAAATAAGGTGACATGAATTTGCTTAAAAACTTTTCGACCATGTTTCTGAGCCCAAAAAACTTTGTATTGGTAGCAAAAGTTAGAAACAAGGTGATACTAGGAAGCTCCTTCTAGCGAGCAGGACCACATGCAGAGAGGAGAGACTTCGACTAGTTATTATGTCCTTTCTCCGACCAGTGTAAAGAGAAAATGAGCGTATGAAGTATGGTCGAAAAAATTATAAAAGCAAAATTCAAAGAAAGACAATAAAGATAGAAAGAACCTGATACTTTATTGTCGTGGAGGTTTGCTACACATAAAATTTACGTAACTGATCAATGTTCCAAGAGTTTGAGAGAACGCGACAATCCTCCATTACATGTCGTACCGATCCTGGACACGTAACTTCAACCACGGTGTAAGGACCTTCCCACTTAGGGGAAAGTTTATTCTGATTAGACTGGGATTGGATAAGCCTCAATACCAAGTCACCTACAAAGAAGGTCGCGAGGTTGACCTTACGATCGTAGTATTCTGCAGGCAAGGCTTGTTGGTAGATCACAATGCATTAGGGCCTCGATCCTCTTTTCCTCGAGTGGTTGATGTCGTCTTCTCAAGTTTTTCTTGGAAGGAGTCGTTAAATTTTTGACTCGGCCGACTGATCTTTAGTTCTAGCGTACATGGCTTCCGCGCCAAAAACTAGAAAGAAAGGTGTTTCTCCCAGAGTCTTGGCTTAGTCGTCAGACGAATTGCCCATATCATCAAGGTAATTCTTGTACCCAAGCCCCGAGCGCTTGACAAGTCGGGTCAAGACTCGGTCTTAATTCCTTCATTATATGGCCATTCGCTCTTTCGACGCCCGATTGCTTTGGGGTGGGCAATGTACATAACACAATTGTTCCCAACTCGTCGCAAAATTCTTGAAATTTTGCGCCAAAATTCTTTTGCCATTATCTCGTGATGATTCGTCTTGGTACTCCCAATCGAGTTATCACGCATCTCATCATGAACCTTTTTGCTGCTTCCGTTGTTATCCCAGCCACAGGTTCGACTTCTATCCATTTTGTGAACGTGTCAATAGCCACAAAAAGGAATTCGAATCTACCAGGAGCTCTGGGTAACGGTCCTAGGATATCGAGACCAGGTCGCAAAAGGCCAAGACAAAGGGATTGTTTGTAACGCCTGAACTGGTTGGTGTATTTGCCTGCTATGAAACTGACATTGCACACATTTTTTAACCAGCTCCCTGGCATCGTAGAGGGCTGTTGGCCAATAAAAACCTTGTCGAAAGGCTTTACCGACCAACGTTCTGTAAGAAGCATGAGTTCCACAGATGCCTCCGTGTCTGTCGTGAAGGAGTTTTAATCCTTCGCTCTGCGGAATACATCGCATAAGCACCCCTTGAGTTCCTCTTTTATAAAGGATACCTTAGACCAAAGTATACATTTTGGCCTTTCGGGATAGTCGATCTGCTTCGAGGTCGTCGTCGGGTACGGAACCCGTCCAAAGATACTTGTAGATGAGAGTCATCCAGGTATCTTCGTACTCTAGAGATGCTGTTTCGATAGGAGGCGTCTCTAGTTCTTCAACTAAAGACGGTTTCTGAAGTTGCTCTAGAAAAACTCCTTTTGGTACTGAGGATCGGGAAGAAGCTAGACGAGCAAGTTGGTCTGCGAGGAAATTATCATTTCGAGGGATAAATTGTACCTCAAAGCCCAAGAAATGCTTTTCTAACTTTAGGACTTCCGATAAGTACCGAGATATAGTTGGATTAGAGCACTGGTACTTTTTTTCGACTTGATTCATGACTAGTTGAGAGTCTCCTCTCACGAGTAGTCGACGAATCGAGTGCGCTTTCGCGGCTCGTAAGCCAGCTAACAAACCTTCGTATTCTGCCACGTTGTTAGTGGTATGAAAGTTTAGTTGTATGGCATACTTTAAGGTCTCTCTGGTAGGAGATTCCATGACCACCCTAACCCCCAAGCCACTTATAGTGAGTGACCCGTCAAAGTACATCGTCCACTGGTCGTGGGAATCGTACTGGGGATCCTGAACAGGTTTAGGATTTGTCCATTCGGCGACAAAGTCTGCGAAGATCTGGGATTTAATGGCCGTTCGGGACACGAAATGGGTGTCGAACTCCCCAAGTTCGACTAACCATTTTGCCATGTGTCCTGTTGTTTCCCTATTCTGGAGGATTGGTCCCAAGGGGAACTCAGACGACACAGCTAGTTTGTGCGATTAAAAATAATGCCGCAGTTTCCTCGAAGACATGAGGAGGGCATATAGAAGTTTTTTAAACCTAAGGGTAATGCTCCTTAGGCCCGTGTAAAACTTCACTAACGTAGTAAAGTAGTCGTTGTACGTTCTCACGTTCTACGACCAGTACTGCGCTTACTGCCTGTGGCGTGGCAGCTAGATAAATTAAGAGTGTCCCTCCTGGTTTCAGAGAAACCAGAACATGAGCACTCGTAAGATACCTCTTGACATCCTCAAAGGCTGCGTTAGCCTCTTCTGACCACTCGAAGCCTTCATGCTTCTTTAGAAGTTTGAAGAAAGGCAGTCCTTTCTCTCCCAGTCGTGCGATGAAACGACTTAATGCCGCCATGCATCCTGTGAGTTTCTGGACCTCTTTCTTCGTGTTTGGGGGGCATATCTGAATGATGACCTTTATCTTTTCAGGATTTGCTTTGATTCCTTGTGCAGAGACTAAGAATCTAAGCAATTTTCCTGAAGAGACTCCGGACACACACTTCTCGGGATTAAGCTTCAGGTGGTATTTTCTGAGGTTGTCGAATGTTTCCTACAAGTCTGTGATGTGATTGAGCCGTTTGCTGCTTTTTACAACTAGATCGTCAACGTAGGCCTCTAGGTTTTGGCCTAGTTGAGGAGCAAAAGCCGTTTGCATCAAACGCTGAAAAGAAGCCCCAACTTTCTTTAAACTGAATGGCATTTTGACGTAGTAAAAACTTCCAAATGGTGTAATGAATGCGGTCTTCTCTTCATCTTCTCGACACATATTGATCTGGTGGCAACCAGAGTATGCATCCAGAAAGCTCAACATTTCACATCCTGCAGTAGAGTCAACCAACTGATCGATGCGAGGTAAAGGGAAATCATTTTTTGAACAAGCTTTATTAAGATCAGTAAAGTCTACGCACATACACCATTTGTCGCTTGACTTTCTAACCATTACAGGTTGGCCAACCACTGGTGGTTGACTTCTCTATGAAGCCCGCTTTAAGCAACTTGTCCAATTTCGACCTAATAGTATCTCACAATCGGGCAAATCTTCATAACTTCGCTTTACTGTACTTTATCGTGCCGTAAGGCTAGCCTGTGCTCGATCACTTCCCTGGGGACTCCAGGCATGTCGGATGCTTGCCACGCGAAGACATCTGCATTTGCTTAGAGGAAAGTGATGACGGTGTCTTCCTATTTGGGATCGAAAGAATCCCCAATGCGAACAGTCTTCGAGGGCTTCTCCACGTCCAGAGGAACCTCTTTGACTTGGTCGTTCGACTTTGGTGCAACTTTAGGCTTCGACTTGCTAGTCGAAGGCTGACTTTCGTCTCGAGTTGGTATTTGTCCAACCATCTTGAGGGAACGATGGTCGCAGGAGTGCGCCATCTTCTTATCATAATATATTGTGATTTCTCCTTTGGGACCTGACATCTTAAGACATTGATACCCATAATGAGTAGCTATTAAGAATTTTACCAAAGTTGGTCATCCGAGTATGGCATTATATGCCGTATAGAAATTGACCACATCAAAGGAGATCTTCTCTGTCCTGAAATTGCTTGGTGAGCCAAACGTTAAAGGAAGAGAAACTTGACCAATTGGTTTGGCCAAAGACTCCGGTACGATTTCATGGAAAGAATATCGTACCGGCCTTACCTTTGCCCTGGGCACTTGCATCTCGTCTAGGGTACTCGTAAACAGTATGTTCAACGAGTTTCTACCATCAACTAAAACTTGATTTACTCAACAATTGTTGATGGTGGGTTCGACCACAATCGGGAACCGACCTGGTCTAGTCGAAGGGATCGGGCAATCACCTTTCTCAAAGGTAACGGTGACTTTCGACCACTTCGGTAATTTATTGACGAGAGGTGAGTCGATTGTGTTTACCTCGCGCTCGATAGCTTTTAGCTGTCTTCGTGACTCATATACCGGTGATCCTCCATAGATGTGACCGATGGTGTGTTGCGTATCCTGGAACGGCGTCTCCTCCTCGTCATCCGACTCTTTCCGTCCACTTGTTTGGCCTACCTGTTCAAGAGTAAGAAGTGGCCCCTTGCCAGAGTAATAGTCTTCGAGTTTTCGTAGAGAAACTCGGCAGTTGCGAAGGTCATGCCCTTCTTTTTTTGTGAAAAGGACACCACCTGGGTTTGTCGTTCTTTCGATCTTGGCGCTTACCTTTACCTCGATCAGGATTCTGCTTAGGGTTGCATGGCTCTTTGTCGCTTACGGCCAGGACCTCCTTAGAACCGACAGCTGGAGATTTGTGTCTCTTTGCCTTGTTCTTGGATTTCTTAGCCTTTTTATCCTTTTTTTACCACTTTCGTCCAC
Source organism: Ampelocalamus luodianensis (assembly GCA_036346255.1). Taxonomy (NCBI): domain Eukaryota; kingdom Viridiplantae; phylum Streptophyta; class Magnoliopsida; order Poales; family Poaceae; genus Ampelocalamus; species Ampelocalamus luodianensis. Next base: position 7,094,102 of record CM070628.1, read on the forward strand.
CTCCTGAGGGATATTATCTTCACGATCGATAGTGTTGTTCCACTCGATTGCTTCAGCAGCGGTCGTGTATCTATCGGCCATCTCGAAGAGTTCGGCGACAGTGGTGGGAGGATGTAAAGCAATGTCCTCTGTTATTCTCCTGCTGCGGACTCCCTTCTTGAAAGCCCTGATCATGCATTTAATCGAAACTTCGAATAGAATTTCAACTCGATCAAGCGCTGATGAATTGACACGAGTTTCATGATCGCTCGCCTTATCCGTGCAGTCGCCCTCCTTTCCAGGGCGGTTGTAGGTGCTTTGGAAGTTTGCCAGCAAAAGGTCGCAGAGGTGCTTCCACGAGTAGATAGATTCGAACGGCTGGTTTAAAAGCCATGATTGAGCCGATCCTTCGAGCACAGTCAGGAGGTAATTCACCATTACGTGCTCTCCTCTTCCTGCTGCTCGGATAGCGGTTGTGTAGATCTGGAGGAATTCAATGGGATTCTGGGTTTCATCGAATTTCTCCATGTTCGCTGGTCGAAAACAAGGTGGCCAGCGAACTGCTCGAAGATCGGGTGAAAACACCCGACATCCTGAGATAACTTCTTGCCTCCTTTGCAGAAAAGAAGGGCTGACGTCACCGGGTGATCGTACTCAACGATACCCAATCACGGGTGGGCTGGACCTATGATAGGCCTTAGTTTTACGAGGAAAATACTCCTCGTATTCCATTTGCTGTCGCTCATTTCTTCCCTGAAGTGGTGAAAGATTGCCTCTCCTGCGGGCTTGTCGATCTCCAGATGTCCAACGAGCCTTCCTCAAATCGGGAGAGCGACGTGAGCGAGGATCATGTCGTCTCCCATGTGACGAGTTATCCGAACGGCTGGCAGAAGATGGAGTCGTACTGCTACGACTTCCAGGTTGATGTTGATGAGGCCGCTCGAGTCTTGCCATGGTGTTTCGAAGCCTTTGTGCGATCTCTTCTGCAAAGATATCGTACCCCGGTGCTCGAGTGAGCTCTTGGGTCGGATTTTCAAGCAAGTCGTTGATGTGTTGAAGCTGCTCAGCTTTCTCCGACTGGAAATAAGCGTGACCGGGGAGATTTTTCTGAGCCACTATTTTTCTTCGTCGAGTTGTCTTAGAATCGCCTATATCAGACCCTTGAGTTGGTTTTAATGAAGTGCAAGAATGTTGAGGATTTCCCGCACGTTCATTAAAGTGTTCATCTCGTTCGCCAGCGGTGGTGCCCTTGCCATTGCCACGAGGGGACGTAGTGCGTGCCCGTCGAGGAGCATCGTCAATCCTGCCTCTGAGAGAACGATCCTTATCAGAGGGAATGAAGAAGACCTTCCGTTGATGACCTCCACTTGCGCTCGAGGCCTCCTCGATTGAGGAGTAGTCGAGTGACACCATCTGGCGACTTGGAGTAAACCCCTTCAAGTAGGGGAACTCCGGGTTATAACCGTCTTCGTCTGCAGGTGTGTCCTGCGATGGGATGGTCGAGTTTGGAGGAAAAGCGTGCTCGATCCTCTTCTCTGCGGAATTATCTGAAGAAAGAGGACCATCAGATGCCGATGGAGCTCCGGGATGATGGCTTCCAGAACTTGTCTTGCCAAGTCGTACTGCCTTAGGGGGACTCGAACACTTGGAGAAAAAAACTCTCGTCGTGTTGCGAATCTGTCCTAGGGCAGTCCTGTTTGTGGTCTTGTTGACCCTTGCCCCCTAAGGAAGCTGGTTCCTCAGCTGGGTGTATTGTTGTGGGGGATGAGGATCCCTCCTGAACTCCGGCGGTGATGCGGTCTCCGAGATCTGATAGAAGATCTCTAGAGGCGACAATACCGTCAGATGATTCGATACTCGGCTCGTAGTCGAAGCCGGCATCCATGTTGATGTCTGCGTAATCGGCCAAGTCGAACCAATTCTCCTCGTTCCATTCTCCTGCCATGGTAGCATCAAAGAGAAAAGAATGAACTGTTGACAAGGAATTACCAGAAGATCCCCATGGTCGGCGCCAACTGTCGATGTTTTAGAACCAATCTTACGTAAAGATTATTTGATTCGGGGGTCTCCACGATTGATCACGTAGACAACGGAGACATGGGAATTTTTATACAGGTTCGGGCCTTCTCCAGCGAGAATAACAACCCTAATCCTGTGTGTGCTGTATTTGGTATCCTGGTTACAAACTTGTGCCCTTTTTCCTCTCAAAAAGCCTCTCCTCATTACCTCTAAAAGATGCCTATTTATAGTATGTTGTGGAGGCGGTTGTCGTTCCAGGTCAAGAGGCGCTCATTATTACGCAATAATGAGAGTAATTATCGGAGTAGTAACCTCCCCACATTGCCTGACGGTTATCAATTAGAGATAATGGTGAGTTATCTGTAGTTATTCCAGGTATAACTACATATCTTGACTACTCAGATCTCACAATTAATAGGGCCTACTGGCAAGTGGACCTAGTTATCTGTGGAAAAGTCGTGGCAGGACTGGTCGTAGCAGGACTTACGACCAGGGGGTAGTCATAGAAAAGCTTACGATTGGATACTGGTCGTAGAAAGACTTACAACCGGAGGTAATCGTAGAAGAACTTACGATTACGTAGTAGTCGTAGAAATACTTACGACTATGGGGGTGGTCGTAGAAGGACTTACGACCACCTGGCTAACTTCTCCCTTACAACAGTAAGGGGTATACCGTGTGACGTCATATTTACCTATATTATACGTTTATGGATAAATAATAAAATGAGGATTATCAGATCCTCGTCAAGAATCAAATACAACATCATTTAAATATAATCTTATAGTACAAGGTTGCATAAGAGGGCCGATCAGCCAAATCTAAACAAACACAAATAAATTCCAGCGGAAGATAAACTTAGAAATAAAAGAGAAAAAGCCGAGTTGGTATGCCCAAACCCACAAGCAACCAATTGGAGTTAAAGCCATTGCACCCGTCGTTCTCACCTGAACAAATGGACAATACGTTAAAGTACAAAGTTGTACTCGTGAGTCTTTCAAAAAAAATAATAAAGATACATGTAAGTATCAAAGGAAGGCTACTACACTAGTCAATTTTTGGCATATAGCAAGTTTTTCATTTAGATAAATGATATATATTCAATTTTCCATTTGTAAATCATTTTAGAAATATTATATAATAGTAGGTACTCCAATTCATAATAAAAAAATCAGTAGATACTCCAATTATAACAACATACGAAATTTCCATTCGTGACATATATCAATTCTCAAACATATCAACACGCGAACTTCTCGTTCATGACAACATACAAGATCTGAACAAACCAGCACAATGACATAACATTTCCAACCATAACCCAAACCCAATTTCCCATAAGCTAACTGTGCATGCTTTCCCACAGGTGATGTCTATGATCGGGGACACGACTATTCGAATAGATTTAGTTCTCTACAGAGTTGTACAGCTTTACCCAAATGATATGAATACCTCGTACTGTCGCCATGCACTCTTCCGTAGGAGTGTGACTGAGATACCATAATGAGGCCATTACAATGTCATGCCCTAACTATCAAACCACCCGAGGAAACAACACCATGGCCGAAAGTCGCTTATCGTCACTATGGGTGCACCCATTGTGTAAGTAAATCCCTTGCGCACAAGAGACCCATAAGGGCAAATAAGGTGAAACTTAACATGCCCCTACTAGATTGACAAGAGAACAATTAAACAATAACAATTGTCAATCTATTTGTGTTTTGATAACTAACACATAACAAATTATTAAGCTAAGCCTTCGCCATTATCCCAGCGTGTGATTGCACGTAAGACTTGGTTCATCACACCACATATCGGTCTGTAAGCACCCAGACAGGGCTACACGAATCCAGGACAACCTCCCTTCATCACCCTATCACCCATCCAAGTCCAACACACAACAAACACTATCCAACAAGTTCACAATAACCAGATTCGAAGATCTGAACATATTCCTAAATTTCAACATAATTCAATCTATATAATCCTCAAATTTCATCAAGATTCGATTCAATCCACCGACCGATGGACTAGCTCCATCAACCACTTTCGGCTACAACTACAAGCGTGACTAAGCATCGATCTATCCCACAACAGAAAAATTCCCATACATGCATGCATGCATGCATACATACATACATACATACATACATACATATATCCTAGGCATCAACTGAACATGGGATTATCAACATTCAAGAAAGGCAATACAACAATTAGAAAATTAACTACTTCTACCCATGAACATACTTTTCAAAATAACATGCAATGGTGAGATTAAAATGCACATAAAACTTGTAAAATCAGTAGGAACAACATGATCAAGAGGGGGGGTGCTCACACCTTTGCTGTACCACTTATTCAACCTCAGGTTACACTCATGAATACGTTTGTATCGTCGAGAAACCCAACAAAGACCAATATTGCAATAAATGCCAATAAAGCTGAAAATTCAAAACATTCAAAATTACAAGAAATTCACACAGTAGGTAGAGTAATATTTTATGTGAATTAAGTGAAATTTTTAGTTCAATTGGAGCTCATATGAATTTTCTAGGAATTTATCAAGGTTTAAGTCCTTAATGTATAATTAATTTAATTAGCAAATTTCTATGTAACAGAAACATAACTCAAACCTATTACAATTTAAATCACTTTAAAAATGAAAGCCGACAAAATTGGTTTCATACAATTTGGAGTTCAGAAACATTTCATATGAAATTTTCAAGGTTAAAAGCATTTTCTAGTGTATAAATAAATGGGTTTTGGATCAAACTCCAAAAACTATATTTTCTGTGATAGTGACAAGGTTGGAACGTAGTTTAAAATGTATTTCATTTAAAATGAAAAATAACAAAACTGTTTTCACTTATTTTGGAATGAAGATGAATTAGTTATGCATTTTTGAAGTTAATTGAATTTTCTGTGCAAGTTTAAATCGTTTCTGATTTCTAAAAGGATTAAATATTTTTCTCACTCACCTACAGCTAGCCACAGAGGATGACGAGTGGGACCAGGGTCAAGGGTTTGACCCAGTCAATATTGACTTGGTCTCGGCCGAAACAATGCTGAAGGCGTATTCCAATGAATACGTCTTCTAAACATGAAAACATAAACTCCTTCTAAGTATACTAAGAATACCTGTTTCCTTAAGAGAATACACATTTCACGAACTACACATCCACTTAACCGGCCATGAGGCCCACATGTGATAGCCTTCTAAAATCAATCGTTACTTAACCTAATCAAACATTAGCTTAAACTAATCAGGATTTCTCCTAATCTAACTGCTACAGGGTTTTGTCGGACATGCCCGACAACAGAGAAGAGGGCGAGGCCGTGACCTCACCGCGCTCGCCGCCGACGAGGGGAGGCCAGAGGGTGCACGGACCATAGCAAAATGGAAAGACAATAGCCAGGGCTACCTTCCAGTGCTGTCTTTGCCAGCGGAGGGGCACAGTGGCGTACTGGCGGTGGAGTTGAGCGGAGGAGGTCCGGTGCGGGTGCAAAGAACACCCGATGTAGAGGCTCCTCCAAGACAAGCTGGCACTGGGTCTGCTCCTCTGGGGTTCATGCGACACTGAAAACGAGACACAGGGGCCAAGGGCCTTCGTCTCCCGCTCCGACGGCACTAGAATGCGGCGGCGACAACACTTGCATGGTGGTAGTTCCAGGTTAAGCCATGAGCTTCAACAAAAAGAGGTGGAAAAAGGCTCAGGGGATCCTTGTGAGGTTCACCGTGCACTAGAATGCGGTGGGGAGAAACTGGGGTGGTCCGGCGACGCGAGCCGGCAGTGGCGTGGTGGAGGTCACCGTGGCGGGGACGTTCTGGGGACAAAGAAAGGAAATGAGAGGTGGGAACAACACCAGGGGATCCACGAGATGGTTCCAGAGGGTGGAATTCAAGGGGGACTCACCGTGCTGGCGTTGGGGAAGAAAATGGGGGTTTTTTGGCCTAAAAGGGGAGGCTTCGAAATCTGGATGCTCCTGTAATTAAAAGTCAAAATTGAATAAGGAGGAGACAACCCTATACTCCAGAACATGAACTGACGCGCTTAGGGATGGATGATACTCACCGGTGATGCCAAAGACGCGGTGGAGCTCCATAGCCTGCGCACTGATGACAAGAAGGGCACGTCGATGTTCCAGGGCGCTACACACAAAACCGAGGTCTGGCATTAGCCAAGATAGATACGACATGGCAAAAAGAAGGATAGGGACTTGGTTGCGCTAACTTTACCGAAGAATGGAGCAAATGCGAGCTCCTCCTTCCTCAGCCCCGAGAGGAAGGATGAGGAGAATTGGGGGTGAAGGAGGGGTATTATCAACGGCCGAGGACGGAAATGGAAACAGCGTGAGAAGGCGGAGCCCTAGGACTGGTCGTGAAGGGCGGTGGGGGCAATGGCATGGACGGAGCAGCGCAGCATGCCTCGGACGCGTGGAGCTCGTGCCCTGAGCGCTCCTACCCGAGGTTGAAGATGGGTTGACAGCGCGGGCCCACCTCATCAGTGGCTCAGCGAAAAGGTGTAGTGTGCTGAGCTGGTTAGGTCGAACCAAGTCGAGTTGGGCTCGATCGGTGACGGGTTTGAGTTGGGGTCGGGTGCGGAAGAGTGCCTTGCTCGGGTCCGGGTGCTTTTAGGTGGTTCGGTCGAGTCTAGTCGCTACTATTTGGGTCTAAGTCGGGGTTAATTCTAAGCCCGAGGAACAATGCTCAAGTTGACTGGTTTTGATTTAAATTGATCCTACTTTGACTAGAGGTTTAAAAATAGAAATAAATTTCTAAAAATCCTGAAATAAATCAGGAGGTTTCGGATGTCCTAGTACTCAAATAAATCTTAAACCTCACTGTCCAAGATTTAAATTATAAAGTTTAAATTCAAACCTAGAATATGTTATTGAGATGAGTTTGAAATTTTCTATGGGTCGAATTGAGTTCCAAAAATTTGGTAAAAATTATATTTATTCATGATAAATATTATAGTATTTAAATAAATTATTTTTAGACAATGATCATAAGTTTTTATTTCTGTTTTCTTTTGGAGTTAGAGTTTGAAGTGTAGATTTGATCTTTGATTTAGATTTTTCTAAGTGCAATAAAATATGCAAATGCTTCAAAAATAATATGCATGCTGATGATATGCATACTAATTATCATTAATTAACTTGAGGATGTTACATCCGCGACCTCGACAACGAGATATGCGTCTTCAAGGTGCGTGCCCTCCACCAAACCGTAGCTAGGTTCACACCCCCATCTCTCGCTTCGCGATCTCCGTCTGCCGTTGCAGTTTAGGGTTGTTCTTATTTGGGGTTTTTTATGGGGTGCGCACGATGAGCTGCAGCGGACGAACATGGAGCTGGAGTCCTTCAAGGACAAGATCAAGGAGAACCAGGAGAGGATCAAGCTCAACAAGCAGCTGCCTTATCTCGTCGGCAACATCGGTGAGGTTCGTGCGTCACCCGACCGGGCCACTGGGGGAATTTTATGGTTACAAGTTTAGTTTTTCCCCGTATGTGGACGCCAATTTTGGATGTGGATGTGGGAAATATGAGTTGTTTTATCAGCTTCATCGATTCTGCATGCTAGCTTAGTAAATTAGATAGTATCGACAAAATCTGTATAAAATGAGAACGTGTCTGATAGAACATGCGAGCGATGTTGTCTACTATTCTACATGTTTTTTTTCGTTTCTAAAAATCGGAGTACTTCTGAAGATGTGATGCAACACATTGTTTCTTATGCTGGATACATCTTTTCATACCTCCTGCAGTATATGTCCGTCTCCAAAATTTAGTGTTCAGTATGGTGAGGATTTTACCAATAATCTATACCTGTAACACGCTACATAGTTCAACACACTGTACACTGCTATACAAACAACCTTTCTCTAAACTTCCATATTTATATTATGTAATTTACTGTTAGATCCGTCGTCACTCACCCCTGCACGCGCGAGTTTCTAGTAACTAAAAAGAAGGTCGAGCAACTAAAAGTATAGAACCAAATAACCAATCCAGGCTAGCACTAGTGTTGCTAACTTGTTATGATGCAATAAGAATGGGTGTGTTGCTACAACAAGAACTAGCCTTCGGCCACACATACCTAGCAACGGAAAATAAAAGCGCTGCAGACGGAGCATCAACCCCCCCCTCCCCCGGGGTCTAAGTCAAGCATAAACAAGTCTTGATGTGGTCTCTATAACTTCCCCTGTTTCTGGTTCATTCTTCAAATATTGCCCTATATCCCCCGCCGTTTTCATTCAACCAAACCAGGCCCTGCCGCCGTCGCCCCCCAATAGGCCATTACCTCCACAGCCACTGACGGTCAGGTCGTCCACCGTAGAACTAGTCACTGCCGAGTCCAGTATCTCTACAACATCTACCTCCCCATCAGATTGATGTTTTTTGTTCTGCCTATCTCGACACTGCCAGTCCAGATCCAATGCGATCTGAGCCAAGCCTCAGTCCTAACTTCGACGACCTCAATACCAAGCTCTACATGGTCTATGGCCACAGACTGGTCGCCCCAGAGACACAGCAGCACCGTCGTCGGTTACTTGTGCGCCTGTTTGTGCCGCCCTTGAATCGTTGTCCTTCACCGCAATATCACCTGCTTCCCGTAAGTTCCCTAATCCCTAATTTGCCTTAATTCTCGAATCACTAATCCATTAGTTTGATTCGTTCTTTAATTTCTCTCAATTTTATTTCTTCTTTAGGTAACTATGGATCCTCTCAGTCAATTTGTATGTGACTCCGGTGAAAAATTCCAGTCTAGGATCATTTCCCCGTGCTTGGCAACCCCAATCCCAACTGGTGATTCCGAACGACACAATTGTAGTAAATAACTCTCTCGTTGTTGTCAAGATGTTGGGTGAAATTTATGCGCTGTAAATCAGTGATTTTGTGGTTAAGTTAATACGGTGAGCTCATGGTGATGTGGATTAGTGGTAATCTAGTAGATGACTACATGTTTATTAATTGTAAGATCCTGTGAGCGCCAAAGTTACTACGCACTGCTGCTTGTGATTTACAGTTCTGGACAAGAACTCCGTAAGGATTTGTGCACTCCAGTAGTTTGTTAAATTGCGTTAGAGAGAGGGAGCGGGAGATAGGCACACCATATGGCTGTTAAAATGCTTGAGAGAGAGCTGAGAGGATTTATTTCACATGAGTACCTTTTTCCCAATAAACCATTACCATGTGCATGGTAGAGTGCTTTAAAATTAGTTGTACTGTTGAACCAGAATAATCATATGTAAGAGGTAAACTTTCTTTTACTTGCTTGCAGTTTTTGCATGAACGTGTTGTAGGCAAGCCCACTGCCAAACAATATTAGCTACTACAGCAGTTGGCATGTGCAATCATGGGAAATCCTACTTGATCAGGTCCATCTGTATGGTTTGGAGCATTCCTCATGTGATTTTGAGATATTTGAAGTGACAGATTCTTTTTTGTGTGCAGAAGCTGACATTGACAATTTACTCTAGATTTTTTGCAATTGCAATGGCAGATTTTCACTTTTCACTATAGTTTTGGAAAATCGTGTTCAAAACTAGAGTGGTAAGAGGATTATTTGTTGTATAACTTGACTGGTGAATAGTTAACCTGACTATTTGTTGTTACCGATGTGATGCAGGATTGGTCTAACCAATGTGATTTATTTCAGCATAGCAACACCATCTCAATTCTCTTTTGGTACTGCTAGCAAGGTACACAACCATTACTTGGAGATCTGTTAGCTCTATAACGTAGTGTTCAAATCACTCATATGTGTGCTACAAGTTATTTCTGTACCAGATTTCTTTATTTATTTTTTGCAGGTTGATCAGTCAAATTCTAGAACCATTTGATTTGTATACTAGACCATCCTATATTTCCATGCAGATAATGCTCTGCGAGTTTGGTTGATCGAAGGATGAAGAAAAGGATAAATCTTCATGCAAGAAAAGTTTACTATTTCAGATTTCATGTACAATTTATTTTTGTATGGAATATTGTATTTTATTGAATTCATTATGTACAATCACATTTTGCACCATGTTATCCTCATTGTACGGAATCCTTTGTCTAATCAATGTAGTCAATGTGTCTTGAGTTCTCATATTGGTGGTGTTTTTGTTTGATGAATGAAAAGATGTATTTAGCCTTATGGGCTGTAATTGGTTAAGCTGATCGTGACTTTGAAAAGGATAAGTATTCTACAATGCATACGTGTAAGCATCTTGCTCATTTCAAATACCAATGCATAGAAACATTGGTGCTAACTAAATATATTTGCTACCTTGCAACGCCTTTTCCCACTTGTTACCAATGCATATATATGTGCAGTAGTAGACTTTGTAACGGCCTCAATGGCAACACATTGTAAATGTGTTGGTATAGACCCAGCAACGCTTATTCAAAGTTACTGCAACACATATATGTATTGTTAAAGGTAGGTTTGTTTTGTAGAATTTTTAAAAGCACTTATGCTTTCCATTTTAGATATAATACATGGTTGGGAGTATCTTTTTCGGGAGACATAACGTAAAAGAATTACCTGAGTTGATAGATATCCCTGAGCGGGTTCCACAATATAGTACAACAATCGCAGATCGACACTTAGCATATATATATATATATATATATATATATATATATATATATATATATATATATATATATATATATATATATATATATATATATATATATATATATATATATATATGTGTGTGTGTGTGTGTGTGTGTGTGTGTGTGTGTGTAAAGGAGATTGAGGTGTAGTGTTGGAATCACTAATAAAGAATATTAGCTTATATATTTGTATAGCATTCCAAATTAATATATTTCAAACGAGACCTTATGGTATCTTAAGTTCTTTTTGTTACTCCCTCTGTTTTTTCTTGAAGTTTTTTACCTTTACTATCTCCGAGATACAACTTTGACCATTACTTTTTATAATTTTACATAAATATGCACTAACAATATTATAATATTATGAAAGTATTTTTAACGAAAAATCTAATACTATAATTTTTCATATATCTAAACTAGATAGTTTTAAACCTATTGGCGATATAGATTCTAGGACGTCAAGTCAAGTGAAAAGGAATGGAGGGAGTTCAATAAGAGAAGGATACTGATACGCTCGTTACGCCTGATGCGAGTGTATGCATCATACGTAGAATCTGCCGTGTCCATCCCCTGTTTTGGCCCATCGTTTCACGTGACTCAACTCACACCTTCCCCTCCCCTACTTCCTCCCCCAAATCAACCCAATCTCATTCCCAATTCTCAACCCTAACCTCATCTTCCCCATCCATGCCCCTCTTCCCTTGCATTGCCTCCTTTCCTAACCTCTCCCTCCCCTCCTAAATCTCTCGCTGACGCCCAACTGCCGTCTTCCTCGGGCCTTGCTGCCCCCCCCCCCCGTTCTCCGTGCAGCTTGACTATGCTACCCTCGTCCCTACCGTCAAGCTCGATGTCATTAGGCTCCTCACCGCCACCATCAAGCACTCGAGCGGGAGCCAAATGTAGTGGCCGCCGGTGAAGCCACACCTGTTGGTCATGCTCTCCTCTGCGGGAGCTGTAGCTCGTACTTGTCTACTTAGCACATGAGGGCTGAGATGCCTACCGTGCACTCAAGCACATCGATTCGCTGCACAAGAGGCCACATGCCCACACCTAGCTTGATGTTGCAATAGGTGGGTTTAGATTCTGGGATTATTCTTTTCAAAATGTTGCAGTAATTCTTTCCAATTGTTGCAATTGTTTGTAGTCATATTTCGATTGTTGCAACATCCGTTGATTTTTTGTGTAGTTCTGGTGATTTGTTGCATCGGAGTTCTCTTTTTGTTGCAGCACTTGGGTGTGTTTCTCTAACATCTCCATTTTTGGGTCCATTAACCTTTTCATAACTTCCCAGGATGTACCGTTATGAAACAAGAGATAGCATCACACGCAAGCTCACATTGCATTAAGAAACAAACTTTTATTACACAACTAAGGCTTAACAACCAGGTTGGATATAGGCGTGGGTTGCCTGAATATAATATATTACAACTCAAAAGTACACAAGATCCACAGGTACGCTTGGGCGTAGATGAGACCTAATACCAGTAGTCGTCACTGTCCAGTGATTCCTCCTGATCGTAGCAATCACTTGTTTCCTCCCAAAGTGCTTCTGATGATGTTTTAGCAAGATTAAATACAACCGTACTCAACAAGTTGCATGTGAAATTCTATTTAACTATATACCAGGATTATATAAGGAATGGTAAGCTTTACCATAACAGGTATATGTGGAATACAATATTTAACTTAAAAGTAGTATAGTAATTAAAATAGCAAATAGTAATGCGTATAATCACAGGGGTTACAACATCTGTAATTACCAATTTAACATCTGTAAAACTCTACTTATGCATCATGTACTGGAATCACCCATGAATATAACTTCATTAACTAGAAGCACGGCGTATTCGAATACCATTAATTATACTATGCAGAGTTACCCAACTTTATCCACAAGATACCTCATGCTCCTACTATCAAGTTATATACACACAACTAGTTAGCGTGTGACTGAGCCGAGATAACAATGCATTTTCTACCGCTCAACCTTTTTAGTCTCTACCCAGTAGGTTCAGAATCCATACAACCCTCGGGAGACCACTGGCCAGCAGTGGAATTCGCACTCCAATGCTGACGGGACCATACCATTATGTAGTTCAACGAGTGCCCTAACTGGCCAACTCCTAACTCTCCCCCTCATTCCGCGGCTGCTCTATCACACAAGAGCAGTTGACATCCCGTAGATATTCAATTGGGAGAGCAGTGTACTAAGCCAAGTTGGATATACCACACCTGTGATTGAGCGATTCCTATGTCTGTTACTTGGCACAAGGTTCTTATCCTTACTTGCCATCTAGTGAGGCGATGGACCATTTACCAACTCGTGGCCGTCCACCTCCAGTTCTCACTGACGACTCACTTTTATCAAGTATATTGGGTTGTCCATCCATCTAGTCTCAACCCTCAAATCTCCACCAAATCCTATTGGTTTAACGCCAACCATCCTTATCAGTGTTTAGAATAAAGCTTTGTGTGACATTGTTGATTAATTCCTATTATTTTATGTGGTCTAGATTTGTCAAGGTGAATATGGCCTACAAAGGATAGGAGGGTTTGTATGTGTGGTAAGGGAATTTATCTACTTAACATGGCATTCCAAAGTATTATTTCCTTATTGAAATAATTATCTCATATAATAATGAAAGTAATAATATAAATACATGGAATGAGGCTCAAAATGTTCAAAGGATGCAACTAGCCTCCTTGCTCGTAGTCTTCAAAATATCATGTTTCTCTTGTGTCTTGTCCAACGGTCTCTTGTGCTTGATCGTTGAACTCGAAACCTAGCGCAAAATGAAATAAACCAAATAAATATCCGGCTCGAAAAGGAACGAGTCGAAAACAAAATGCAAGTAAAATAAAATCCAAAAAAGAATGGGAAGGGAACAATTGGATGGTGAATAGGATTTATTTGGTGTCTGATTTGGCCAAACGGAGTTGATAAATGGATTCACAGGCTCGAACCGGTCGAATTAGGGTTTCAGGTGAACAGTGTCGGGGTCTGGTGAACAGCGTTGGGTTGGGACTATTCATTGTGGGTTTGGTTGAGTGAACAGTGTCGTATTTGGTATTATTTACGTCGGGTCTGGATCATGAACAATACTATTTTTATTGTTCAAAGAGGATTCAGGTTTGTGAACAGTGAACATACTAGTTGGGTCGGCCCACTTGGCTTAGCCAGGCCCATAGCCAGTTAGGCTGGTTTTTGATGGCCCAAGTGGCCACTAGACCAAATGGCCTTCGGTCAAAAATGAAGCCTAGCTCCTTTACTTTTCTTCTCTGCACTTCCTTCTCCTTTCTACCTGTCGTAGGGGCGCCCCACCGGCCCCACGACCTGGCGAAACACAGAAGCTGACACCCAGAGGTCTCCCAGAAAACCCTTTGGAGGGGCCCCGAAGACCCTCCGAAGGGGACTCACGGGGCCATCTCCGTGGGGGTGTAAGGGTAGCAGGATTGGTGGACTGGGCGTACTCCCTAGGTAGACCAAGTCCAGAAAGATCCACCATGGGCCGAAGGCTACGCGTAGGGATACACTTTCTGGCAACTGAAACCCCTCTCCAAGGACCCTTCGGCCTCTCGCCTGGACACCAAGGGTCCCCTCTTTCTTATTGTCTAGTCTTCTTACTACGACACTACCTGACGATGACAGTGATAGCTGGTGGCAGCGAGGGTGGGTGCGGGAAGCATCAAGGAGATGTGGGCATTCCATTTTGAGGTTTTGGGCATTCCATGGCGTGTACGGCCGAAATAGGGCCACGATGCGGTGGTGCTCTGGTGAGTTTCTGGCCAAGGTGAGCGGGGCTTGAGCATCAGTGGGTAAAGGGGAGTCCAGGGGTAGCAACGATGTGGCCGGGGAGGTTCTGAGGCGCCTAGCACCATTGGTTGAGGGAGACACGGTGGCGGTGCACGGTGTTGGCGAGGTTCCGCCGAGAATAGGGTGGGGAAAGGAGGGGGAAAGGTGCGGTGTGACGTGGTGATGCTATTGCCAAAGTTGAGAGGGAATGGAAGTAAAGGAGGTGACGAATTTCACCTACAGCTTACCGGAGAAGAGGAACGGGGCGGCGATTCTCGAAAATTGCCAGCGTTGAGAGAGAATGGTGGTGATGATGCGACAATGGGTGTCCTGATCTTTCGATAAGAAGAATAATTCGATTTGGGTGGAGACGACTCTCACAATTCGGCTACCAATCGCACACGATCAATATGCCCAGCAATCGCTGAACCAACTCTGAGTTCATTATCAACCTTGCTAAAAGCACGATCGACCTGACCACGAAGGTCTATTACTACATGCAATCAAAGAACAAGCAAGAACAAGATAATAAACTATCTGAAATAGCAAATAAGATTGAAATACTCAATAATGTGGGATTCCGAATAAGGATCTTGACTGGGTGGTCTAGTCGACACAAGCAAAAGATACAAGTTGCAACGAAGGCTAACTTAACATAAACTAAATCCAAGGAAACTAGAGGGGTGCGGCCTCCTTAAATACGGGAGGGGGAGCCGTACATAACTAAGAGATAGGGGTGGTACTATTTATGGTAATGTTCACATAAACAGTACAATCGTGAGCAGTATGGGCCAAGAAAGGGGTCGTCTTTTCCTTAGACCAAGTATTACAAGGCCCAATTTGGCCTAAACAGGTGATGCAACATATTTTTTTTTATGATTACGGTACGCACAGATGGAATTTAGAGGTGAGGCCAGATCCTTTTGAAAGAGGATAGGATAAGCTTTTAATCAAGTACTCATAGACCTCAAACGGAGTCCGTATGTGTAAGTTATACATGTTTAAAGTTAGAGCTATCTCCGAAGGCCGAATTTGATTCCAAAACGGGTCCAGCTCGAACTCTTGCTCGTCTTGGACCAAAAGTAACGTGGTGTTGTACAAATATATATTTTTTCATCATTAAGTAGCATCATATAGTTCATATAATAAAAATACACTCCTAAAAACAAGTTCACCTGGTAATTTAAGTGAAGTGCACAAGCTCTTATAATTGGAACAACAAGTATAGAAAATATGGTTGTATCAATAGGGGTCATGTCCTTATCAGGTGAGGTGCTGGGGTTGGAGGTGAAGATGAAAGTGTGCCTGGGGTGGCTTTTATAGCCGGGGAGGCGATGGGAGTAGGAACGGATGAAGGTGGCGACGAAGACGGTAGAAGGTGGTGATGGGGATGATGTGGTGGCAAGAAGAACAGGGGAATGGCATTTTCAGAACGAAGGTGTTTTCAGAGAAAAAAATGGAAAGGATGCAATGGGAAAGCGTAAAGGAGTTGGAATGTTACTAAATTGGGAAGGAAAAACGAAAACAGGCAAAAATCTGGCAAATGGTGAAAACGGAAATTTCAGTTTGTTTCAGTTTCAGTTTTGTTTGTTGCACCGGTGTAGATTTTTGTTGCACATTCAGTACTTCATTGTTGAGCTTCTTTCAAAATTTGTTGCGCCACTGCAAGTCCAAATTGGACGGCCAAGACGAGCTGTTGAGATGAGAATGCAAGGGCAGCCCCGAGAGTACGATTCTAGCGCCGGACCGACCACCCATAATTGAATCATTCTCATTGTAAATTTCTTCTTCTCCGATTATTGTGTATGACTTATATATAATAAAGTGGAAGGAAATGACTGTGTCTGAAAATTGGGAGAGCGGTATGGACTATGAGTCTGAGTCAAATATGTAATCAAAAAAAAAAAGAAACTTTTTGTACGGACGGAGCCGCCGCGATTCAACTCCTGAGGACGTGGGCTTTGCAGAAACCTCGTAAACAAGTTCATCTCTCTTGTGTGGTTGCTGTGATTGTTCTCTCACGCAAAAAGTTGTCGCCGGTTCCAACACCAATTAACGTGGTGACTTCGGTATCATCTGTTACTTTTACACGGTAAGATCCAGACTGATTCTGGGATCTGGGTATACTCTCAGCATCCATCAACGACATCAAATTAAATATTGTCGATGTCAACACATTAGTTTCTTCACTGTTTAGTTGCTGTAACAAGTCCGGTCAAAATGGTGCGAGACACAAAATCAAAGTGCAATTTAATGTAAAGAAATCGATTGCTTGATACAAATTAAAGACTTCACAATGAAGCTTAGTTGTAAGCACGTCGGAATGACACCTCAATTAACAAGTGTTACACACTGTCGTCACACTTGTCGTCTGCTCTCTTTTTTGTTCATTTATGAATATTATATGGCCTACTTTTTGAAGCATGGGGATTTTATTTGTATTCATTTTACTCCTTTTGCAAGCCGTATTATAGGACGATGAGTATGTCAAACAAAGAAATATGCATCACAAGAATGCCACCGCACAAAATGTTAGCAAAATATTGGTCATGGAACTGTTAGACTTTTCACAAGTCTTTTGGAAACGACTGAGTGAGAACTGTTAGACAAGAACCCAACGTCTGTTCTGCAAAGTTCACATCATTGATGCTTAATTTATCCGAGATCCTAATTGACAGTTCCGTTATTTTTCTTGTATTGCCCTGCCATTATCAAACGACATTGCTAATGGGATCTATAGCTTGGGGCTGAAGCCAACAATTTGCTTCCAAGCAACATATCAACAATCTTTATGTTGTACACAACCATAAACAATTTTCTTATTTTTTGAGTGGTAATTTTCTTAAATTCAAACATCATATCAACAACAATCCTGCAAATTTACAAACCCTTCACAAATTAAAGAATCTACTAGAAGTTGTTGTTGAGCTTGCTGACTAGAAGTTGTTGTTGAGCTTGCTGGAGGGTTCCAACCGGGTGGCATTGAAGTGCTCCAAGGTGTGTGCCCACCTCAGGTCCTGCTTCAACTGGTGCACACCAATGGTGTCGTTCAAGAAATCCTCAGCTTGGGCACCCTTGTAGTCATACAACCTGGGGTACATGTTCACCCTGTTCTTGCCCTTGCTGGCCATGTTTAGCCATTTCCCTGTGGTCACATCTTCTGCACCTGATGTAATTAAACACAAAAATAAAATTGCCATTTTTCCTACTAGCAAATTAATAAAAAGTTAGTGTAGTGTTTATAAAGTAGCACTGTTAGGTTTCAGGAAAAAAAATTGATACACGATCATTACTATTCATCCCGTTATTTTTTCCATGGCAAGAAGAAGAAGACTAATCAAGATGCAAGTTAAGCGTGCATTTTGGTAAAAAAAGGGGGTGGTTAAGCGTGCGTAGTTGCATACCTATGGCTTCTCTTTTCACCATGTCGGAGCTGGAGATCCACTCGACGAGGTCCCAGGACAGCACGTAGCCCATGCCGAGCATGAACGGCGGGAACGCTCGGTCGTGGAACGGCAGGCCCACGCCGTAGTACATGTCCTCCCTCGGCGCGCGCCGGAGCGTCTCCACCAGCGCGTCCAGCCGGAGGTACGTGTCGTCGTCCACCTTCATCACGTAGTCGTACGGGCGGCCGCCGCCGTCGCTGCTGCCGAGCATCTCAGGCAGGCCAGCGAAGTAGGTGTACGTCTTGCCCCGGTCGGCGCTCTCGGCGCAGTCGAACAGCAGCACGTCGCCGTGGGCGCGGGCCTCGAGCTCCACGAACACGCGGTGCTCGGGCGGCATCGGCCGAGCGCAGAGCGCGAACCGGACGTCCACGCGCGCGGCCCGGCGGAGAGCGGGCGTCTGCTGCAGCGCGTACGCCATGCGGACGAGGTGCCGCCGGGAGTGCTTCTTGGCCATGGTGTGCACGCCGACGAGGACGCTGAGCTCCGGCCGGCCACCTTCGTCGTCCACCGCCGCCGGCGGTGCAGCAGGGTCGACGTTGGCTGCGCCAAGGCAGCCCACCGGGTTGCGGAGGTAGGCGGGGAAGGGGACGTTGAAGGTGAGGCAGAGGAGTGTGAGGGGGAGGATGATGATGAGAGACACCGTGTAGTAGGACGGCTTCTGGATGAACGACATTGTTGCGCGAGCTCTCGCTCGTCGTCGGCGACGACCCTCTTCTTGATTTGTTTGGTCTTCTACCTTGTGCGCGCGCGCATGTTTTGGTGACTTGGTGTATGTTTATATATGATCAAAGAGGTATAATGGAAGTCGTATTAGCTTGGTTAGCAGTTAACTATGACAAGGTGGCAGTAGTGCAGTTTTATGATTTGTCACTGGGGAATGTTCTTTGTAAGAAAATAGAGTTTTTGGCTGACACTCTTGGCGTCATGATTAATAAAATTGGGCCCCTCCAGAAATTAATAGCAAAAATTGCACCACAAACCTAACGCTACTTGATACGTCGCCGAGTCCGGTCCCCAGAGGGCTGGACCTCGCTCGTCTGTGCCCTCAGGGAATCGGACTCCTCTCATCCATTCATTAGGGGGCTGGACCTAGCTCGTACATCCATGCCCCCAGGGCACGGTGCTCTAGGGCACGATGGACGTTGCTCCTCGCGCCACGAAGCAAGTCCGGTGCCCTTGGGGGCGGTCTCGCCTTACTTAGTTCCCCCATGGCACGGTGTCGCCTCTGCATCGCTCACATGTCCGCTGGGAGGGAATCAAGATTCCCTCCGTCCCATCACATCCATCGCATCCCGTGTGCATGCAAAGCATCATCCGCATGCAAAAAAGCCCACGTGGGAGGGAATTGCCCGTCGCTTCGTGATCAGTTGAAATTTCTCACTCGCGTGGCTATAAAACCCGACATTGCTCTCGCTCCCACTCTCATTCTCATAGTCGCTCGGCGTTGAGAGACACAGAGAATAGAGCGAGTGACTTCCGATTTCGCCGACGATCAAGGATTGTTTAGAGGAGTGATTAGCGATCGTAGTACAAAAGTTCAGCATAAGGAGCGTGTATTTTTTGTCGTTTGCATTATCTTTATTAACTATGTAATTAGTGTTAAATTAATTTAATCATAATTAATTCATTCTTATTTAGTTGTAATTAATTAGTCCTAATTAATTATTCGTAGTTAATTAGTTGATATGATTGTTGTCATAGTTAATTAATTAGCAATTAATTAGTTGTAAATGATTTAGCTATAGTTAATTAGTCGTAATTATTTAATTAAGCCCTAATTAAATAGTCATAGTCAATTAGTCGTAATTAATGTAGTCATAGTCAATTAGTTGTAATTAGTTACTCATAATTAATTTAGTTGTAGTTAATTAGTTGTAATTAATTTAGTTGTAGCTAATTAGTTGTAATTAATTAGGTGTAAATAATTTAGTCATTATTCTTCAATCGAAATTAATTTAATCTTAGTTAATTTGTCACAATTATATTAATTAGTCTTAGTTAATTTGTCACGATGATTTAAGTGCTAATTAATTAGTCGTAATTAATTTAGTGGTAGTTAATTACTCATAATTAATTTGTTCATTATTAATTAGTCATTATTAATTTACTCCTTTATATTTGTTCCGAACTGACTCGGCATTTCATCTCTTATAAGCCATGCCTTTACCGGAGCTACTCGAACCATTATACGACGAACATCCCCAGAGCATGTTGTGGACCACTGGGAACGGGGATGGTCCTCCACCCCTCGTGCTTAGGTCGGAGAAGCATTACTGGGACCTTAACCCTCGCTACATCCCAATTCTTCGGGACACGGGCTTGTTGCCCTTTGCGAGAATGCTCCACGTCGGTCGGTACTTCACCTTGGATGGGAGTCTCATGTCGGCACTTGTCGACAGATAGGCCGTGTTTCCCACCACATAGGTGATTGAGTGTACCCCAGCTTCGTCCGCATCATCGAGTCTTTGGCTGACACCTAGCCTGGGGAGATGCCCCATTACAGCTTCAGATTAGTCGTCCTTTGCGCCACATACAAGGGGTTGTGTGACGCTTCGCGGCGCAACACCAGTTTGAAACCAGTCCTTATCGTCTGCTACGTGCTCATGTAGCTATGGAGTTGGGAGCAATTTCCTATTGCGTGACCCACCTTGCAGAATGCAGTGCACCGGTATCCCAAGTTCCACGACCGCATAGATGGGCGACTGTGGGCACCGGTGAACTGCTTCCAAGTTACGCTGGACCAGAGACAGACCGACGAGGTGCTACTTTGTGTTCCACAAGGAGTTCGAGTCGTTGCACGATGACAACATCATATGGTCTCTATGGAGCCCACATTTCGTGAACATGGTAGCGCCGCACGGACTATCTGTGCAATGCACACAGGACGCTAGATTATAAGCGATGACCTACCACCTTGTGTTGTCCCATATGGTAGAGCCTTATGAGCCATAGCGCATAATACGATAGTTTGATCTCTCTAGGTTGTGCCCCTCCCTATGGGAGGATGCTCGAGCGAGCTGTCCACTTGTGAGTGCAACTCCATCCGAGTAATATTTACAGTTCATACCTATATCCGCTCTTCTCACATAAATCCTTCTCGAATGCAGGCAATTGAGGATGTGTCGACATTTTGATTTTGAGGACTGGCAGGCAATCCAGCATCAATGGACTATGGCTTGGACAGAGGCGATGCATAATGAGGTTCCTACAGGAGCAGCGGCAGTATGACGTTCGAACTTACCGTGAATACATCGAGTGGTACATACCACGGTCACGCACCAGACTCACCGGTCCTCCACCAGAGCGTCCAGAGTAGGTCATGCACAAGGAGAGGCTTCTTCACTCATTTGATCGACACAACGCTTTGCGGCATGACGATATTGCAAAACACTCACAACCTATGCTCACTTCATTCATGATAATTTTATTGTTTAGTATTGAACAACTGTTGTCTGTAACTTCAGTTTGATCGGATTCAGCGGATCTCATGCTGTTCCGGGGCTTCTCAGTACTCTCAAGTCCATCTTGGCGGAGTCCAAGCAAATAATCAAGAACATGAGCTGCGGTCAGTCGAGGGACGACGTTGATTAGGCTACGCACCGAGTGGGGCCGACCGTGCTCACCTGCTAGGTTGGCATGGCCTAGTGAGACTGGCAAGCGTCTTAGCGCTCCCCGTCGGTCATCTGCACTATAGACCGGGGAGGTAAGTTATGTTCAATTTTGTGTCCTGGTTATTTATTATGCCTTAGGTTGTGTTAACATCCGTCTTCGAGCCGCACGTCCGTCCGGGTGTATCACTTCTGCGATCAATGTCCGCACAGGCTACTCAGATTGGCGGGTGTCCAAGTGCTCCCGGTCAGTCATCCGCACTGCACATCGGGGAAGTACATGATGTTCAGCTTAGGTCCTGATTATTGATTTTGCCTAATATCATTCTAATTTGCAGCCTTTAGTTGAGCGTGAGGGTGATGACGAATCAACTGATGAGGAGATGGACATCCTAACTACTGCTAAGGAGGAGTACACAGTGCTAGGATTTGAAGCGTACCACCCAGAGCATCCACCCTGGTCTACGCTCAGCAGAACCTTGACTAGTACGGAGTAGCGTACCAAGGCTAGAGCTCCTCGAGGGTCACTGGTACATCATTCAGTCAAGGCCAGAGCTCCTCCATACCGAGGACCGTTCATACATTGTACCTAGGGGGCCGTGCCTCCAGGGGGATTTTTTGATTCATTCATTACAGATATGATGGTAGATGGTAGCCATTTTTGGCATGACTCAGTTGGATGGCATTGATATTGGACAAACTCAACTGGGCCAGAGTCAGCTTGCTAAAACACCCCTGCCCACTCAACGGTCTTCTTACGCCCTTTGAACCGATGCACGCTCTCGGACCAGATCATGTATCCCACGAGACATGCTCAACACAAGACCAGGATGTGCACACAGATGCAGACGCAGTGAGCACATAGTGGCTCGGATGAGTGAGCCATATTGTAGCCCATGTGTAATTACATTATGCACATTATGCACGTATGTATCCATGATGTAGTGCACTTATGTTGTACTATGTTTGTGTATATATTTTGCATAACAATATTGTGTACATTATGTGCGTAGTTTGCCGAAGTTCACATGAAATCATAAAACACCCGAGGTTCACATAAAATCATAAAACACCCGAGGTTCACATAAAATCATAAATCACCTGAAGTTGGGGGGGAGTCCGGCCCTAGGACAACGACAAGGCTCCACCGTGCCCTGTGGGCACCGGTCATCGCGATCGTGCCCGTGGGCACTTCACTGCCAAAGATCGTGCCCTTGGGGCACGGACTAGGTAGCTCCGGCCCCTAGGGGCACGGACTACTACGTGATGCGCGGAGGTGGCATTCGGCCCCCTAGTGAACGAACGAGAGGAGTTCGGTCCCCTGGGGCACGGAAGAGCGAGGTTCGGCCCCCTAGGGACCGTACTTAGCGATGTGTCAAGCGGCGCTAGGTCCGCGATGCCATTTTTGCTATTGATTTTGGGAGAAAACCAATTTTGTTAATGACGACGCCAACAGTGCCATTTTAGCCAAAAATTCTAAGAAAATATTGGCAAATGGCAATATCAATGTACTACCATGCATGCACATGTGTGTACTAGGGTAGGTTGATGAAGGGGATTCTTGTGGGGGATCCGGATCCCCCGCACCACTGCTGATGTACATAGTGTGAACATTGGGTTTTTTTTGGGGGTGAGGGAGATGAACAGTGTTTCGCAATGTGCTGTAGTAACAGTGAAATACTCCTATTGCAAAAACACTGTAGCACTTGATAGGGCACTTAGCTTTTCGATCGAATGGTGAAGATTGCTCCTGATGCTATGCCACTGTAGATCCTCTGCATTGATAATTTTAATATAGAGGATCCCAATCCTCTTGTGGGTCAACATTTTTGGATTGTTCCATATGCTCCACATATATAGCATACCTACACTCATCTTGCTGTCTGATAAAAATGTTAATGTGTAGTATATAGTACAGATTAACCGTTGGATAGTCACCTCAACAATTCAACGTCGTTCTATTTGGGAGAGCTTAAGCTTTTAGTGCTAGCAGTTGTTGCGGTGGTAAGTGAAACTCAAACTTGTCATTAATATGGATGTGTGTATGTATTAGGGTAGGTGGATGAAGGGAATTACTGTGGGTCAAAATTTTTGGATTTTTCCATGTTACATATATAGTATACCTATACTCAGCTTGCTGTGTGATAATTAGCGTAACAGATTCTCAGGAAAAAGCTTTTATTAATGTGTAACATACAGTGCATGCCATTCAGTTAATTTCTCGAAAAAGATACCAAGAGATGAGAAGGGCTTGTCGGCCTCATGGTACAAATTAAGCTTTGGAATTTGGATAGTCACCTCAATAGTTCAACATCGTCTTATCTAGGGAGTTTTTGGCGCATTTGCACCATTGGCATGTGAATTAACAAAAATAGCCTTCTCTCCGAATCAATTGCAAAAATAGCACCATAGACATACGGAGACGCGACACGTGGCTTGTCTGTGCCTCTAGGGGCCGGACTTGCCTCTATCGTGCCCCTGGAGCGCGAAAATGCATCCACCGTGCCCCTGGGGCACATAAATACCCTTGTCCGGCCCCTAGGGGCACGGACAAACCTTCGTCCGGCCCCTAGGGGCACGGATAAACCCTCGTCCGCACATCAGGTGCATGGATTCTCTCTCCTCCAGAAATGTATTGTTTGTAGGAATTTTTAAATATAGAAAATGAGCTCCAAAAATTATATTTTTTTTTATGGAGGCTCCTGACACAATGTGCTTAATTGTGTAATTTTTACATAATTTTATATGTTCAAAATTGGTCTCTAAATTCATTTAAGGCTACTGATTATAGGAATTTATAAATATATAAAATGAACTCCAAAATTTTTAAGGCTCCTTACAAAGCGTACTTGCTTGTGTAATTTTTTTAGAATTTTATATATTTTGTAATTATCTCAAAAATTAGGGTTTTAGGTCTCGAAAATTAGGGCTTTAGGGAAATGAGGATTTCATGATTTCATGTAAACAGTTATCAGGTGTTTTAAAGTTTTATGAAATAGGATCCAAGTACAATAAGGACTACACGTTTGTCAATATGACGATGATGATGATATACGTAGCTACTTTGGACTTTGGAGCAACTTAGGTACATTTTGGGAGTTAGACATCATCAAGTGATTAAAGAAAAGAGTGATAGAATGCATGCAGTACAATGATGATTGAATTGCATATAAATGATTGCGCATGCAATCAGTTGAAGTCATAAGGTACCATCCTATTCTACCCAGGAAGACAGCTCTATCTCACAAGTCAGCTGGATCGTTTATTTAAGCCAAAGGCTAGAAAACCTATTTCAAATGAGTTTGGGCTCCATTAAGTTATCCTCATTTCTTGAGATAAGCACAGTTCAACAAAACTAAAAGCTAGATATATCGTTGTAAAGTAGAGCTAGACTGCACGATTGGATTGTATAGAAGGATAAGAAGGGTTTTGAAATTCCTTCTTTTTTTTTCTTAAAACGAAAGAAGAAAGAGAGTGGGATGGGATGAATGTAAACACAAAGAGCTGATTCGATCAAAGACTCGCAGTTTTAGTGCAACAAGCCGATCGAAAGCACTCATCTTTATCGACTAAATGCTTTTTTGTCTCTTCCTCGCATTGAATATATATGTCGAATTTATCTTCTTTATGAAGGTAAAAAAAGAAGTAAATATTATCATATGTACCAAAAATTTCATTTCACAATTTTTTTTACATGGTCGGCCGCCTAGCCCACCCCTGTTGACCATATCAAACTTTCGTTATCGAGGGAGGGGGTATTATCACATCTAATAAAATCATATCAAACAATATTTTTTAGATTTTAGCAAGAATCTGAGAACACCGAAAGTAAGATTTTATTTTTTTTTAAAAAAAATAAACGGTAGGGGGCTACCGCGCCCCTGTGGACCCAGGGCTTAGGACGATGCAAATCCGGGCCCCAGGGGTTAGACAATTTCAAAAAATTATAAACATAGGATAATTATAGTGAGAATAAATGTGTAAAGTATTTTAAGCATGTTTTTAAATTTTTTCTCAAATCAATTATTTCATTTGCATACAAACAGTATGCAAGTACATGAAACCCTGATTTTTGAAACCTAAAACTCTAATTTCATTTGAATAAATGTGGAAATCATGAAACCCTAATTTCCGAAACCTAAAACCCTAATTTTCGAGACAATTTTAGAACATATAAAATGTGGAAATCATGAAACCGTAAAAGCTCACCAGTCCATATGTCAGCTACAGAGATAGATAATGACACAGCAAAGTTAGCCCACATGTCATCTACAGAGACAGAATGACACAGCAAAGTCAGCCCACATGTCATCTACAGAGGCAGAGAACGACACAATAAAGTGAAATGGACTTTGGCTTTAGCACCAACTATTAGCTCGTTAAAATTGAATTTTGGTGTTCTCATTTTTCTATTTTGAAATTTGCAACAATATAAACGAACATAATAAACACATGAAAACGTTAGTTGAAGTAAAACAAAAGGGGGCAATTCATACTTATTCCAATTTGAGGGTGTTTTAACTGTTGAAATCTCAGGCAAAATTAGTAGAAGGCATAGCAAATCCTCTAAAAGTTGTGTATCCGTCCAATCATGCCTCTTTTGGTACATAGAAAAAAAAATAAAAGGAATTGCATATGAATGACAGTGTAATCCTATAGGAATGCAAAATAGAGAAATTGAATTCGAAAGATCTTTGGAAGCTCCACCTGAAATTTGTAGGAACTTAAAAGGGAGGGGGGGCATGAAAGGCAATATTTTTTTAGTATAACCTCATATAAAAAAAGTCCTCCAGAAATTCATGTGATTTATCAATTGAGTCATTCCATAAGAATTTTATAGGAATATTAAAAGTTTATTCCTTTGTTCCTTTGGGCCATATAGGAAACTATCCTATAGGATTCTATTCCTTCAAAATTCCTTTTAAAATTCTACATTCAAAAATACCCTCAGGGTCTAAAAGCTACATGGAACCGAGCAGATCCTGCTCTTGCACTGCAAATATCATAGAAGTCTAGAATGTGTAGAGTTATCTTCTAAGAACTTGATTATTTAGGTCCATAAATTCGGAATAAGAGAAACTCTTTCCTATATAATTCTTGCAAGACTCCTATCTATAAAATTCTTGTAAGACTCTTGTGAATAGCCCTATTGCAAGACTCTTGTATAGGATGAAATTTCATAGGAGTTTCATTCTACATAGAATCTGAAGAAAACAAAGATCTTTCACTAAAAACTACTACTTGGGTATTTTTTTCAATCTGGAAGCATAATTCAGTGCTCTATTATGCTTAAAGAACAACTGGTACTAAACAGGGCCTAATGCTTAAAAATAGCTAGTACTAAATAAGGTCTAATCATTCCCAGGGAATTCCCAAATCTTGTACTAAAATACCAACCTAAGACCAATTAAGGACAAAAAAAAACCACTGACTAGTATGTTTACATATGAGAATCTAAATATACAGATCCTAAAGTACAATACAATGTGACTCCATCATGTGGCAATTGTGAATAATTTACCGCAAAAAATAATTAAAGTAAGCTTAATACCAAGTGGCACAACCGCAGGACAAAGTTTATCGGTAACTTTAGTAGGCTTAATACCGTGCAACACAAGAATTACAAGCCGAAGTTTACAACACGTACAAAGCACAATGAAAATTCAGACTAGATCACTCAACAACTCAGCTAATACAACCCCACATATATTATACAACATAAAGGGCAAATCAAGCTTCAACGACGCATGCTTGAACAAGAAAAACACACAAATGACTGAGAATCAAGCCAACCTAAATCTATCTCTCGTTCTATCCATCCATAGCAAGAACAGGTGGAATGCAAGATAGATAGACATTTGGCCGGTATGCGACAACAAAAGTTTAACCTAATCAGCAGGAGCCGGCTAGATAGCCGACCACGTGCTCCACCGTCTGTCGGACGCCATCCTGCAGCAGCTCAAAGCGCACCAGTAGGAACTCCTTGGTTTCACAGGGGGACTACGACCCAGAGAAGTGCTCCATGAAGGCATCAAGCCCCTACAAATTTCAAGCAGCAAACGCTAATTAAAAGATCTATGACCCCGAGCTGCGGGGGATTTGCAAAGATGGCAGCGACATATGTACCCCAATGCACACGTGCACGATATCGCACATCTTCCTGGATCCCGAAGCCTCCTAGCGGTGGCCCTGGAAGAAGGTGTGGAGCCGATGCGCTGTCGTTACCGTCGTCATGTTGACAAACACGTAGCCTTTGCTGCACTTTGACCCTAATTCACAAAACCCTAAAACACCTTATAACCATTCACATAAAATCATGAAACCTTAATTTCTCTAAAGCCCTAATTTTCGTGACCTAAAACCCTAATTTTTTTAGACAATTTGAGAACATATAAATTTTGAAAAATTAAACAAGCAAGTATAGTGTGTAAGGAGCGTTCAAAAATATTTTCATAATTTGTGGAACTTATTTTCTATATTTAGACATCCCTAAAATTAGTATCCTTAAATGAATTGTCGAGAAAAATACAGAACATATAAAATTATGTAAAAATTACACAAGCAAATATACTATATCAGGAGCCTCCAAAAAACTCATAATTTTTGAAACTAACTTTCTATATTTAAAATTTTATACAAACAATATTTTTCGGATGAGAGATAATACGCACACCTAGTGTGCTTACGAGGGCTTGTCCGTGCCCGTGGAGGCCAGACGAGGGTATTTCCACACCCCAGGGGCACAATGGAGGCATATACGGCCCCTAGGGGCACAGTAGAGGCAAGTCCGGCCCCTAGGGCTACGGACAAGCCACGTGTCGCGGCCCCGCTTGTCTCTGGTGTTATTTTTGCAATTGATTCAAAGAGGGGGCTATTTTTGTTAATTCACACGCCAACAATGTCAAATACGCCAAAAACTTTTTATCTGGGAGGGCTTATACTTTTAGTGGATGTTTGGTTCATGTCCCAACAAACTAAACCAAAATTTGGCTTGACTGCGATCTAAACATCGTTATTTTTGCCAAATTTTGGTAACAAATTTTAGTGAGCGATTTTCTTGTCGTGGGATTGCCTGCTTATGACATTGAATTTCGTTGGTGCTACCAGATTTTTATTGGCATTAATATCAATATTAGTAGCAAACCAAACGATAGCTAATTTTGTTGGCTTTACTAAAATTTTATTTGGTTCACGTTAGTAACAAACCAAGCTAAGGCCACTTGATCGATGTTTTTGTGGTGGTAGCTGAAGCTCAAACTTGCCATTAATATGGATCGGAACCTAACTCGTCAGCCAACCGACGGATCAACAGCATGTCGCTGTTGCTAACAAACTGAAGATTGTCTAGCATTTGATACAGTTGGCCTAAAATGTCACATCCCCAAATTTAATAAAGAGGTTAATTATGCATCTCATTGACATGCATCATGTTTTGGAACTTTGAATTGCATATTGTACTTGGAAAATCTCTAAAACACAATTGAAGCATACACTTTAAATTGAACTCCAATCATAAAACTGAAATAAATGATACTAAAGTATCTCTGGAAATAATTTATTCAAATACTATATTAATTATCACGAATTAATATAATTCTTCCCAAATTTTTGGGACTGATCTTAACCCTAAGAAAATTCAAACACCATTAAAAGACCTTGTCTAAGTTTGAATTTACATATTACAAAATATATTATGAACAGTAGGATTTAATAATTTTTATGGAAACTAGGTTGTCCCAGGAACCCCCATGAATTATTTCATGATTTTAGAAATTTTATTTCTATTTTTAAGCCTCTGGTCAAAGTAGGAAAAACATTTTGAATCTTGGTCAAAACCAAACCCTACACTGTTCCTTGGGCTCGAGCCCGACCGCACCCCCAGCTAGACCTAACCCCCTAAACACACTGCGCCGAACCCAATCGAGGTCTACCGTCCGATGGGAGATCGACGGTCCAGATCGCATACCTCTTCAACCGTTCCGAACACCTCCCTCTGATCCAAGCCGTCTAACCAAAATCCAATGGACTGCTTTCCGCCACGTAGCGATGACTCGCCTCAAGACCTTTGTCGTGTCACCGCGGCCCGCTTGTCGCTCTTCTTCTTCCTCGGGCAGGCGCGCGCAGGAGCCGAGTTCCACGCGGCCGCGAATCTCTTCCGCGCGTTAGTGACGCCGTCAATCCGCCGCTGTCGTTGGCCACTCCTGGAGCTTCTGCACTTCACGCCGCCTCCAATGCCGTCTTCTTCCCGTGCTTAAGTCACCTCCGAACCCTTCCTTCTTCCCCATCTTTCCTCTCGGGTCTAAGGAAAGATAAGCTTGTGCTGCTCTCTACGCGGGTAAGTTTTTCCCCGCTTGATTCCTTTCGCCTCTAGGGTCAATGTCGTTTCCATTTTAGCTTACGCGAGCGTTTGAATCTCTTTGTAGCTCTCGGAACGCCGCCGTGCTCTCGCTGTCTCCAGAGAGCGCCCCGAAGGCCACCCTTGTGCAAACTTGAGCTCCAGTAAGCATTGATCTCTCTTTTGCGCGTCATATCATGTCTTAAAGCATGACCTTGTATTCCCCTCAAGTAATTCCGACAATGCTTTCACAGGATCTGGTAAATTTGAATTTCTCCACTTTCCGGCCAAAGCTACTGTTCACCGTCCTTTGTCGAAATCTGGTGAGCCATTTACCGGTTGCGTGCAATGTCACCATCTTCAAGTCATCCTCAAGCTTTCTCAACCCTTTGTTTCTAATTATTTTGCCCAGAGCGACCCCTCCTCGTGGAGCTTGTCACCGCCGTCACCATTGCCGGTGCTAGCTTCTACCCGAGCTTCCCCGGCCTCTCCATCCTTCTGGTAAGGTTCCCTGGACCTTGTAGATGATTTTGCGCGCGCTATTTGGCTTAGTGCGTCGCTGAGTTGTCTTAGCCTCTTGTGCCGTAGAGGTGCCACCGCTAGCCACCGTTCTAGGCCGGCTCAGCCATCGCCGCCACCACCTTAAGGTGCGCAAGGCTATTGTGGTTCCGTTCTGGGCCTTGGCCTGCGCCTCCGTGACCAGAATCGCCGGCGAGCTGCCAGGCAAGCACGGCCGTCGCTGCTGTTGTCGGGTTCGTCCGGCAAAGCACTGTAGCGCGGTGTTTAGACCTAATGGCGTGATTAGTGTTGAGGTTAAGAAACTAATCTATCACTGACTGGTGGGACCACGTGCAAAACCCTGCGTTTTAGCCCCTGTTAAGTGGTTGTGTAATTTTTGAATTTACGCTTTCTGTTTAGAGAAAACATAATTTCTCAGTAGAGATAAACCGAAAATATGTTTTCCTAACAAGAAGACGTTTTTCAGAAATACGTTTTCGGCTTGTTTCGGCTGGTCTTGGGTCAAAGTGAACCAAGTCAACCCTGACTTCGGGGCCCGCACGTCAGTGACTACGGCTAGGCTAGCGCTCGGTGAAGAAAAGGAATAAATACTTTATGAAATTCGAAATCCATTTATTTGTAAGCTGAAAAATATGTATAACTTTGAAAATACACAACTAATTCATTTTAACTCCAAACTAAGTGAAACCACTTCTGATAATTTTTATTTTTAATGAACTTTATATTAAAATTGGTTTCCAACATGTCTCTGTAGCAGAGAGCATTATTTTGGAAAATGAGCTATTAACACTATTATTGTTACAAAAGAAAACACTGATAACTTTGAAAATTCATAACTAAATCATGAAAACTCCAATTGAGGCAAACTCAACTGTTTTGAACTTGTAATAATATTGCCTATTTATCCATGTAATCCATGTACTCGCCACTGCTCTACAAAATTTCACTTCATAATTAAATTACATAAATGAAGGCATATTGAAATCTGAAATTCAAACCACTATAACGTTCATATACTAAATCAAAATGAAATAATTCTTTCACCAAAAATCATTTAAAATCATGACTTAGCTACTATAGAAAAATCATGCATTTTTGAGTATTTTGATTTTTAGAGTATTTCTCGATGTTTATTCGGTATTGTATTTATATAGATTCCGAGCCTATTGGCGTTGACTCTTACGCTACTGAGAGTGAACAACTACTTTACTAGCAAGGTAAGCATCCTTTGAACTTTCTTTTTGCATCATATTTGATCCCAATTTTGTTAGGGTAGATGCAATGATAATTGCTTGCATGATAGTTCTATAATGTCGCTATTTTTGTGATGAGTAGTTAGACACATCCTATTATCTTGTCATTGTGGCTATCCATGAATTACCCCAGTACTGAAATAATTATGATAGGATGTGTGAAATACTGTTGTTCGAGTCGCTTAGCCATGCAAGTCTAGAACCGGTAGCTCGATTGTCGGGAATAGCCCGACAATTATGGGATAAACACAACTCTCATTATATACTTTTGTTTCAGATCTACGAATCTGTTTTCTAAGTTAAATTTTATCTTTCTAAATGAACTTTTGGTCTGGACAAGTAATGGCTAGTGATGGTGCCTTCGTGCACGAGAATTGGGTATGTGGTTTGGCTTGTCTGGACAATTAAGGACCGAACTTTGGGTACCTGCTGTTCAAGCAGCTTTCGTGTTATCACACGCGGGTTGAGAGCCGTATGGTTAAGTAGGGGGAATTTTTTGTTGTGTTGAGTCCCACGGTGGTGAAATTGTAAGGGCATGGGACCGTGAAATCCCGTGTTCCTTTTGGGCCGATAGGATGGGGGCGTTAACGTCTTGTGTTTCCTAGGATATAGGATGGAGGCGTTAATGTCTTGTGTTTCCTAGGAGCCATGGGTTGAGGGACTTAGCTCAATGGGATCTTTTTGCCAAAAATGACCATATCTTGATTTACCCGGCCGGCATACCATAGGAAGTATGCTATATTCGGAGGCATCTGGAGGCTTACGGGCTAATCAAGTCATGTGGGTAAAGTAGTACACCCCTGCAGGGTATAAATCTATTTGAATAGCCGTGTCCACGGTTATGGACGACCGCTTGAAATTTGTGGCTGCTTATTGTTAGACTTTGAATTGAAATTGTGGTTATAACTTGGAATCGTCATGAATGGGATGTTCATGCTTGTTGTTGTATCAAAGTGGACCGCCACTTTGTTTTTAGTATGATTCTTTTGTTATTGAATTTATCACTTATTCACATGCTTTACTTCTACTTCAAATCTGATTTTGAAATGGCACTTGAAAAACTAGTATGTGTAGGTTGTTCAGTATTGCGTCGTTTTTCGCAAAATTAAGCCAATATGAGCCTCCCTTTGAATGACCTTATGCATAACTATTTTTATTTGTGTAAGACTTGCAGTACTCTTTTGTACTCACCGGATGTTTGTGGCTTTACGGTGAGGAAGATAATGAGACCGACGAGCTCGTCGGTGTCGATTTAGGCGACACCGATGAGTAGTGTGCTATCTTTAGCTCCCAGTTGGTTGCCGATGGGTTGTGTGGCATACCACTGCTGGCCTTTTGGTTTATTTCCTTATTTCCGCTGCTACTTAACACTTTCCTTTAAATTTGGCCGGTCGGCCACTTGTATTAGTTGTAAACTTGGAACTATGTTGTTTGTCTTTTGAACTATTTATGTATGGATGTTGTATGGATGTAATCAACGTTGAAGGAGAGTATGGTTATATTGGTCGCTGATCTTGGGAGCCAATATAAATCATACTCGCTGTTATGGCTTCCTATTTAACTCCCTAAGTGTAGCGCTTGACTTGTTGGAGAACCGACAATCATGTAGTGCTCGCAGAGAAGCGACGCGCATGATCGTCGGGGCTCCAGTTGGAGTTCGGCCTCTTATTTAGATGGAGTTAAGTTAGAATCCATCCTCTGGAGATCTAGAGTTATGTCTCTAAAACCTTGATTAATCTCAGTTTTACGGAGATAACTCCGGGGTCCCCACATAAAACAGTTCATTTCCCAGTTCTTTTTATCACCTTAATCGAACAGTGGCGACTTGATTAAAACTACCAGAAGAAATGGATACGCTGTCACACTGTTCCTTCCCCTGATTTTGTAGCTCGTGGACGTTGACAGCTCAACTGATGAGCGAATCTCAACCCTTGAAGCTTTTGACCGCTAACTGGAAAAGCACATGCGTGGAGGAATTGCACAGGACCACAGAAAAACAATGGGTCATTGAAACTTTGCAAGTACTTAATCTATTTAGGGTTAAATATAAACAGAGAACACTAGTGCTACACGCTTAAGCCAATCATCCGGTCGATGGGTTACTTGTTCCTCAGCTTGGTCGGGTTGGTGGTACATCACTCATGGTTTGTGAGTCAACTCATAAACAAATTTGCTCAACTTGAGTTCATTACATAGCAAAAATCAAATATTCCAGGCCGATGAGATAGTAAATTCCGATTATTTCTTTCTTTTTTGGAGAAGTTGGAGTGAAGTTCAAGAATCATCATCCTGATACATGATGTAGGATTACGAAACTAATAATAGCACATGCTTAAAATGGATTTATAATATACCTAACATGCGTGACTTAGGGCATTGTCGCCACAATGTGCGGAAAAAGCAGGCCATAAGGCCTACGTCGCAACCTTATGGCCGGTCACAAGCATTGTGAGAAAAAATTAACCGGCGGCCATAGCTTGTAGTCGGCCACAAGCTTGTGACCCGTGCACGGTGCACAAGCAATAAAAAATATTTCTCTCTCCTCTCTCCCATCTTCTTTCACATGTCAGCACACAAGACTCACCATGGCCGTTGCGAACTTGCTGTTGCCGTCAACGGGAGGATGCAGAAGGTGTGGCGCCATCAGAGGAGCTCGGCCAGGACAATGCATGGCGGCAACGAAGGCCCGAGGAAGACGACCGATGCAATGGATGGCGAGCATCGCTGCTAGATTGGACCGCGGGTCCTGGAGCTCCGAGGGCCGGGGAAGGCTGCCGAATCCGAACGCCTAGAGCGTCACCGTCTTCAGATCTGATGGGCGCCGGTGGAGAGGGGAAGGGTTGGCGGTGGGGATAGAGAGGTGGAGGAGGGGCGGCGACGCGGAGGAGAGGAAGGGCGATACGGTGAGCGGCGGAGAGAAGGGGTGGCGCGGTGAGCGATATCGGGCGGCGGCGAATGGGAGGGGTGGAGAGGAGGGGCACACGGTGAATGGTGATGGTGGTCGATGGAGTGGGATGGATTGATGGGTGAGTGGAGGAAGAGAGGGAGAGAGAGGGGCACGATTTTTTTACTGAACCGTGGGATCTACCTTAAGGCCTCCTCAAACAATAAGCATTAGAGCAATTTCCACAGTCCACGTGGCCCCACCTTAAGACTACCTTAAGGAATAAGCATTAGCGATGCCCTTAAAAACTACACCTGACCTTACATACTAGGCAAGTTAAAACAAGGAATAAGTCTATATTACACCTTTAAACTTTACGTAGAGTTCAAAATCCCTCTTAAACTCTAAAACCGTTTGATTTACACATTTGAACTCTCAATACCGCCTCACCGACCCCTTTGAGCCGAAACCAACTGGTTTTTACCCACGCTAGCATCAACGCTATCCTGGTTTCGCCGCGTTAGCACCTTCCCATCTCTCTCACTTAAAGACCGCATCGCTTCGGCCCTCCGCATCACGTAGCCAAAATTCCCCTCTCCGAAATCGTAGAACTCTAGCGTGCAACGACCACTCGGTGGCAACCCCGTGGCAGTGCGCGATGACCCCTCTGCGGCGACCCTCTCCGAATTCCCTAGGCGACGGCGAAACCGATTGTGGCCGCGGGGATGTCTACCTCACGAAGCAGTGGGCAGTCAGAGTCTTCCTTGGCTGTAAGCCGAGTCCGTGGCGAGGAGGAGTCGTCATCGTCACCCATACCATACCGTGAGCGTCCGTTGGAGTATTCGCCCGCAGTGATGTGCCACTGCGGACGGAAGGTCGCGCGGTGGATTTCGTGGAGTGATTCGAACCTAGGAAGGAGGTACATGACTAGTATGAGGGCGCGGGTGAGTAATGTGATGCTAGAAATTGTTATTTGATTTGTTGAATTGGTTTTCTTCACCGCAATTGTTTTGTACTGTGGTCAATTTGGTAGGCTGAAGGTTGCAATTTTTGGGTTTGGGCAGACAAAGAGACGGCTCCTTTTGTGAAGGAGGTTATGCTGGATCTGCAAGACACTATGAGGTCTCTAAGGAGGCAGAACAATGCTCTGAGAGCTTCAGAAGCTGAGTCAAAGGCTAAATTGGAGGGTATGATGAATGTGCATAAATCAGAAGTAGCTACCCTAAGAGCTTCAGAAGTTGAGTCAGGGAATAAAATCTACACCTTTAAAGCTGATAATTATGTCTGCTAGTTTGGACGCCAAGTGTTTTTTTAGATTATTTTGGTGGCGCTAAAGCTGTACATATTCAAGGGCGGCAATACCTCGTTGACATACTATATACTTATCAGCCTGAGTCAGATTATCTAGATGCTACACTAGTTACTATCTTTCAGGTGAGCATCACCCCCATTTGCATGCAAGAGGTGGATGAATCAGGGAGGAGGAAAGTAAATTGAAATCCAAATAAAATATGATTTCTGCAAGAAAATTTTGCTTCAGAAACCATGATGAGTGAATATGCAATCTTGTTTGGGACTAATTTTCTGTGAGACTCCGGTTTATTAAACTTGTAATACTTAACCTTCCACTGGTTCTAGTATCACAAATAGAATAACCCGTGTCTCGATGAATATGTGCTTCCCAGAAAATGCAGCACACATACATCATACCAAAGCATGCATCAATTCCATACAACAGGATATAACAAGTCTACCAAAAGACATACATAATATAAGTTATTACAGAACAGCCGACCGGCTAAATGACATAAGTATCAACTAACAGCGGAAGCAAAAGTTGTCATAAGATGGCTTAAACCAAAAGACGACCGGCTAGCCACATAACACCACAGGGCAACCGACCGGGCCACCAAGCTAATCGCCCCACACACTGCCACAGCACAACTCGCAAAAGTGAGGCCCATCGGGCTCACCTTCTTCCTCTGCACAATACAAGCAATGCAGGTGAGTACAAAAATGTACTCGCAAGACTTACGAGTAACAAGCCTATACATAGCTACATGAAAGTTGTATCAAAGGAATTTGGTTATATGGTTCTTTGGACGCACAAAGCAAGTTTTATTTACAATAATGTAATAGATTGAAGGCAATTTGACAATCAGTTTTTAAGCATTGAAATAACAACGAGTAACAATAATTATCAAGTAACCACCTAGAGGTGACTAACCCAATAGCTACCACAAATAGCATGAATCCCTGATTCATACCACCCATCAAGTTTTAATTTTAAAAAGGTTGTAGTCTAATTCTTGAAAAGCTTATCCAAGCGTGTCCATAACCTAGGGCGAGGCTATTCGAATAGTTTGTAATCCCTGCAGGGGTGTACCAATGTACCCACACTTGGACCGCCTTTTGCCAAGCTATTAGCACATTTCCTTTGGTATGCCGCACGGCTAAGTCCTCTGAACCCTTTCCAATGGAATATGCTAATCAAGAGACGCACGTATGGGGTTAATCCTTAGTGATCTGTCGACGAAATATGGATCACAAGGACCCATACGTGGAGCAGGACACACCGGCCTCGGCGGGTGCTCCTCTCCCCACAAACATGTCCATGTTGCACATAATTAAATATGCAACCCACCACGCAACTCATTAATTAACACACGCCAAAGTACTCGGCTAAGAGAGGTCTCATATCCCTCTAGTGTGGTTAGTACGCACAGAAATGCTCGGATAACAGGTACTCACAAGTAGTTCGGTCCTTAATTGACCCGGGCACCATTCCAATCACACCCAAAAGATCACACCATCTTACCATTGTGCCCAAGTCTAAATTGTTTTCATTTTCAGTTTTAGTTTTGCAATTTAGACATAGCACAAGGCTGAAATATACAGATTATAACAGTTTGTGT
Source organism: Ampelocalamus luodianensis (assembly GCA_036346255.1). Classification (NCBI taxonomy): domain Eukaryota; kingdom Viridiplantae; phylum Streptophyta; class Magnoliopsida; order Poales; family Poaceae; genus Ampelocalamus; species Ampelocalamus luodianensis. The sequence goes on from CM070628.1 coordinate 7,131,468, forward strand.
GATCAAGGTTATCGACAAGTCGATAACCGCCCATTTCTACCGATAGCTAAGCATGGCTAAGCATAATGACACGTAAACTACTAAGTGACAAGGGTTCATCCAGCGAACCCAAAATCACAGCAAGTAATCCTAGGCTCGATAGTAGAGGAATAAGCATTTCCTCACGATAATGCGACTCATTGGGCCAACTATCGACAATAGTTTAAAACAACATAGCAATGCATACATAGAATTTGCAAACAACATATTAGAATTTGAAAATAGTAGGAACAATATGATCAAATGAATGCTACATCAGCTTGCCTTGCTGGAGTGCAGGATCTGATTGCTGTGGCACAGTGTCAAGATTAATAACTTCTTCGGAACCTAACGCGAAAAGGCGATAAACCAATAAGAACGAAGAACACCAAATAAACTCCAACAGCAAAAGACATCCGAATCTAATGAAATTTATACAGCATCTAGAGAAGGATTTTAGACAATTTTAGGAACAAGAATCATGCAATTTGGACTTAGCATGCAAAAGATATAGACAAAATACTCTTTCTCAGCCTATTAATTCACTAATTTAAATACTGGTACTGTTCATGGTGAAATTTTCTAGAATGATCTAAGGTCTGGAATTTTTATAGCAGGTAGATTATGACATCCTAATAACAGCAAAGTTGAGTTTACTAAATTTGGAGTCATACACATTTACTTATGATTTTTCTAAGTTGTAAATCTAGTGCAAGTCATTTTACAGAATTATAACTATGCTCAAAACCTATTTCATATTAAATTACACTAACAGAGGAAATTAACAAAATTGATTTTGCACAAATCGGAAATCTACAGAAAGAGATATGCATTTTCCAAGTTTAAATCTATTTCTAGAATATTCAAAATGACCGAAATCAAGTTATTTTAGTTTCAACATTTTCTGCTACTGAAAAACACTTAGATGCATTTTTATATTAAACTTTAGTAATAACAGAATTTATTCCAGTTGGAAACATCTAAAAAGGGTTTAAAATGAATTTGTTATGAATTCCTAAAGTTTTTATACCATTTTCAGTTGTTAAATAATTACTTACCGAAATACAGACAAACCTAAACAACAGAATATGACGTGGACGCTTATCAACCCTTGATCTAAAATCTTACGGTCCACGCGCGCCGGAAACAGCGCACGCGCGCGATACCTAAACGGAGCCCACCGTTGGATCAAGATCCAACGGCTCACGCGGAGGGATGCATCCGGACGGTGCGGTTGGTTGGGCCAATCACAGCCGCAGATCTGCAGATGGACGGCCCAGAGCACACCTTCATTCGGATGGTCCGAATGCATACGGGATCTCAGCCGTTGATCACAAGATCGACGGCCAAGAATGATAGAGGCTACCAGAGGGTCCGAATGCACTCTAGATCTGGGCCGTTGATCACTACGCACGGGACTTGAGTGCGCGAGGAGGATCTTAATGAGGACCCCCATGTCAGTGAGACAGAGGGACAATTAAGACAGCGATTAATTACCAGGAACCAATGATTAGTGATTGACTAGCAATTAATGTGTCCTAATGACTGGCACAGATGCGATTTAAGAGATTGGAGGGCCCACATGTCAGTGACCCAAAAGGTTAATTTCCGACAGCGATTAACCGCCGACACATTAATTAATCAATGATTAAACCTTAATGATGTCGGAACAGCACGGAGTTGTGCCAGCGGATGATTAAGGGTGTTGGGCCCACTGTCAGTGGCTCAACGACATAGTTTAAGACACAATTAATTAACTAATGATTAGCAATTACAGGGCAATTAATGTGTCTTAAACAAAAGACGAAAACGGGAGCTTTCGCCGGCAAACTCCCGAGTGACTTCAACGGCTTGTCGCCGGCGACTCTGGCCGCGGCGGCGCCGAACAAGAACTAAAATGGAACCGCAATAGCACTACGAACCTAATGGTGGCATTCTCGCCGGCGGTGAGGGACCAGAACGCCGGCTAGCCGGAAAACAAAAATGGAGCTTTTACTGCTAAGTACGAAAGTAGCAAAAGCTCATTGCGATCAAAGAAGCGGTGCGAGCCTCTAGGGACTAATAAGAAGCTACCTTGATGAAGAGAAGCTTCAAAGGCGGTCGGAGAAGCTTGCCCACGGTGGAGGCTCGCCGGACTTGGAGAAGAAATGTTGAAAATGGCACCCTGAGCCAAGTGAGTGATACCATAGCATCAATATAGCTTCATTATGATCCACAGAAGCTACATGAGCAAGTAATTTGAAAATGGAGCACTCACCTGAGCTGAGGAAGAAGATGACCAAAATCAGCCGAATTTGAACAAACCCCAAATTGGATATTTCCTGATAATCAAATCCAAAATTAAGTGAGGGGAAATGTTCAAGATAGAGAGGAGGTTAAATGGGTGCAACGAAATGTAAAGGAGAACCACTGGAACACCAAGAACACCAATGGAGCTCTTCGGGTCAACAATGGTGGATTGTCGGTTTTGAGGAGTTAAGTTCCAAAACTGTAAATGGAGCTTGATGGTGGTCTAAAGAAACGCCAGGAAGAGAAGAGGGTGCTTAAAAGGCTCGGAGATGCTAGGGTTTTGCCAAAAAGCTTTTCGGGAGGCAAGGCTCAAAGCACGGCCGACAAGGAAAAGGAAGTAGATGGTGCACTAGGGTATGGCACGGCCGAACGTGTCTCCCTTGACTCTTAATGTCGACTAGGGCGGCCGTAGGGAGAACGAAATGACAACCCCATGCCCTGCACTGTGCACGCATGGCCGGAGGTTGAAGATGACCAGAGAAAAGACTCGGGCGATTTTGGACCCTACGATTTTAATCGGACGGCTGATATCGCGCCACGCCTCTGAGTTTAAAACCCAACGGGGGAAAAAAGTGAGCTTTGGATTTTAATCCAACGGCTCAGATTGAACGAGACAATCGGAGGCTTAAACAGCAGAGGAGAACACGAGCCCTAGGATTAGAAACGCACTGCTTAGATTCAAACAAAACAACCGGAAGGTCCGAATGTCTCGGTGAATCAGGGCGGTTGGATGGGGATCCAACGGTTGAAATTCGAACAAGCAACCGGATGGTCCGAATGTTTGCACGGAGCTGGGCCGTGCGATAAGGATCCAACGGTCGAGATTCAACGCGCGCTTTTAAAGGAGGCTCGGTGCAGTTAGTTGACTGGGCCGAGTCGATTGGCTCGAGCCCGAGTCTGACTCGAACCCGACGCACAGTGGATTTAGGTTTTGACTTTTAAATTAGAACATGGACTTTTGAGGATTTATTTGAGGTAGCAAAACAACTCCAAAAATTATGAAATTTTTACAGGAGCTTGCTAACTCGGATATTAACCTTGTATAAAATTCTCAGAGGTTTCTATGCTGTGAAACTTTCTCCAAAAATTCTGCAAGGCTCGGTTTTAAGGTTTGACTGAAAGTCAAACAGGTTTGACTGCCCCCTAAAAATATTCAAACAATTTCTAAAAATTGTGAAATTTTTCAGAGGGGCCACATACCATCACAGAAATTTAGGAAAAATATTTCCCAATGATGATCACAATACTTGACAAGATTGTTTTTGGAAAAATCAAAGTTTGGATCAAATAGACTTGTGACATTGTATTTCCATATTCCCTTGTACAAGAATTGTTTGGTACAACAGGAAATATATGATGCAAGAAAAGTTTTAATTTCTAGTCATTTTCTTACATTTGAAACACAAGTCAAAAAATGGGATGTTACATTTTCATATTCCCGAATTATCAAAACCTATTGTTTCAACTGTGAATTGATGCAGCGAGCTCTTTGTGTACAAACTTCATGTTTAGATGTTTGCTTTGTTAGATCTATTTGGAGGACGAACATGGAGACATTCTTGCATTTCTAACTGGCCACGAGGAGGTTGAATCACTAGATAGACTTATTTAGGAGCGTATTCGTCAACTTCCAGCGCAGAGTAGTAAGATATGGATTATGCCTATCTACTCATCCCTTCCATCAGAGCAGCAAATGAATGCTTTTAAGCCAGCACCAGCTGGAACTCGCAAGGTAAACCTAATATATTACGTTCTTTGGATGCTTACTGTTCCTTCGCTCCAACCTATCTGTTAATGTATATATGCTTCATTTTCCTAATTGATGAGTACTTTACTTGCTGCTCATGATGTTTTGTTACTTATGGCTGGTTGGGCGATACACTTCTGGGCATCACCTACTGTAGGAGGTAATTAGGTAAATATGTTGTTAATGAACAACAGCACACTCAATTAGTCTGTGCAATTGTATAGAAAGAGGGAGGGAGTAGTTAATTGATTGTCAGCTATACTTGTGAACATAATCGTGTCCATGAGGCAAATGAATTAGAAATGGCCAAATATACATCATTCTAGAAATTACATATGAAGTTATGAACTATATAATGATGATCTGTCTGAAATGAAATTATCTGCTATGAACAAAGCTGTGCACATCTTTCAAAGATGACCAAAAACATTAGCAAGCTTCCTTTTGATATAACATGATATTATCTATGTGATCTTGTGTTAAAATAATACCATTATGAAGTGTAAAATATAAAATTGATCTTGCTATTGTTGGTCCACTGAAGAGTGAAGAGGCATCATTGTACTTCAGAGCAATTTAACATAAAGGAAAAAGGTTTCCTTTATAAGTTTGTCAGTTGCACACTTCCCTTTTTGCTCATAGAAAAAGGTGTACACTTTTGGACCATATGAAATAAGGGTCATACCATTCCTTTTGGTTTCATGTGGGTGTTTTTTTTGTACCATAGTTCTTAAGGTAATTGTTCTCGGATATTAGATGTTTCTGACAAAAAAATGCTTTTTAAAAAGACAATACCTCCTTGTTGCAAGTTCTGCATCTCCAAATTCGACCTTCTCCAAGGTTCATTCAGCAATGCATTTTCCTTTAGTCATTTTACATAGTTTGCTTACCCTTAAAGTCATCAGTCATGTAACATGGTAGGTATGCAACATTGACTGATGTCCTGTTTGTTTCTTTCAGGTAGTTCTAGCAACAAATATTGCAGAGACTTCTGTAACAATACCTAGTATCAAATATGTTATCGATCCTGGGATGGTCAAAGCTCGTGCTTACAATCCTTTAACTGGAATGGAATCTCTAATCATTATCCCAGTCTCAAAAGCACAGGCTCTTCAAAGGTGGTAAATACTTTCAAGCTTATTTATATTTAACTCTTGTGTGCTTTGTGTTACCTCATCATTCTACACTCGAGTGGTCGTGCTGGACGGGAGGGGCCAGGGAAGTGCTTCCGATTGTTCCAAGAAAGTGAGTTTGATAAACTGGTGGATTCTACTGTGCCTGAGATTAAACGGTGTAACCTTTCAAATGTTGTACTACAGCTGAAAGCTCTTGGAATTGATGATATTATAGGTTTCGATACTATGGAGAAACCATCAAGGTAAGTTCTGTACTTCTGTGCTTTTTTAATGCTGCTCACTTGTAAAAAAATGATCAGGAGTTACCCCTACCTTAAATTTTAACATAATGATGCGTCATTCAAGAAGTGCATTTGGTGTGGCAAAAGAATAGTTTAAAACTTACTCGTACGAAGATTTATCTTGCAACGTGGAAACTAGATGTTTCTTTGTTGGTGATATGCTCTAGAGGCAATCATAGAGATGATTGTATCACGTCTATATTTATGAGTTATTGAATAAATGCTATTCTATTTGTTGAATGAATCATTGATTATAAAGATTAACGAGTATGTGACTTGTTGGTGAAGCTCTTTAACTTATATGATGTTGTTTTAAATGGTATCCTTGGTCGGATGTCACTGGTCGAAACACCAGTGACTCTACGACCAGCACATGTATTGATTAATGACTATGTTTCACCTTTCATGGATATAGGGATATCGAATCAATAATGTGAACACATGTTAGAGAACATGGGGTTGGATAGACCCACCTTGAGACACTACTGAGATTGTTATGATTCTATGTGTCATTAGTTGGTCTCAAGCAATGGTGATGTATAATCCTTAGACCTGAGATCAGCATAGTTCCCTACATGTGTAATAGCACTCTTAGGAGTTACCAAACGCTACTCGTAACTGGGTAGTTATAAAGGTAGTTTTCGGGTATACTATGAAACATACGGAGGAATATGACTGGTCGGATATGGGATTTGCCCCTCCTAACATAACGGGAGAGATATATCTGAGCCCCTCAAAGTGGTCGAATAAAGAAAGTGCATAGCCATACCACTCGTGGTCGAAGAGTTCGACCACATAAGGTTATTCGATACTCGATCGAGGATCGAGTAAAGTATTGAACAGTCTATGGATGATATATATCTCACTTGGAGTTCAAACTAGATATCGTGAGGCAAAGGGAGAATACACGAGTAGATCGCTTAGTTCGATCAGTTACAGACTAGTCGTATGGAGATACGAGCTGGACGTAGACTGGTTGAACGTAATCACAGATTGGTCAAAATCTGGTCGTAAGGAGTTACGAACTGGTCGAGACTAAATATGAACTGGTTGTACACAGTTTCAGACTGGTCGTACTTAAGTACTAGCTAGTCGTAAGGAGTTACGAACTGGTCATACTTAAATACGGACTGGTCGTGATGAGATACGAGCTGATCATAAGTGATGAGAACCTGGTCGTAGATCATAGTGCATTAAGGTTCGTTTGATATAATTTTTGTGTATTCGGGAATCGTTATGTCCTGCTAGAGACCGCTACGACTCGTGGTCGGAAAAGGGTTTCCGAGTCACAATCGACTACGTATAAACCTAACGGGTCACACACTTAACGAGTTGGAACAAAACGTGTTTGGATAGGATCCATCATTGGCACTATATAAAGAGACCCCATGCGGGCGACGTGAGTTACTCCACCGAAACCCTAGCCGCCATCTTCCCGAGAGAGCCCCGTCGTGCGACTTGGTGCTAGCACGCTAGCGTCCGGTTGTTCCTTCCCTGGACATGTGAATACCGTATAGGCGCTGCTGCAGCTGTTGTTGTGCTTGAGGACGATCCATAATCATCACAAGGAACTTCAGAGGTTGCTAGAGGAGACGATCAACTCGTAGAAGCGCTGGACGATCGACTACGACCACTACATCAATGTGCTCTTCGTTGCACCAGGCTGCTCGACTCTCCTTCAGCCGCACTGCGTGTCTGGTAGTAACGATTTGTGATCATCTACTTGCTTGGCATCCTAGTTTATGAGGTAGAATTTTTTGAATTATCGCTATCGTAGTCTACCCGTATCCCTTCATTCTTTACTCTATGTCTACTGTTGTGCTTTAATTACATATGGGAAACTGAAATATCATTGTGATGAGAAGATGCACACTAGTCATTTTAGTTTATAATACTGTTTTCGAAGTATTTTGTTACTTATCAGAAGTATTTGAGATTCAATTTTGTAGGTAAAACATGTTGGAATGAGACTTGATCTATTCCAATGGGTCAAACAACCAATATAACCTGTACAAGGTTGGTCAATATGCATAGAACACCCTAAGCTATATACATATCTTACACCTGCACTCAAACTCATGGTGGATCAACAACACTGAGTTTGGAGAGGTAGAAGTTATGCTGAACTCTAGTATGTGCCTTGGTGAAGAAATCTGCTAACTGAAGTTCCGAAGGCACACACTGAAGAGCAATAACTTGGTCTTGCACCTGCGATCTTATGTACGAATCATCACTCCAATGTGCTTGGTGAGCTCATGCTTCACATGATCTTGAGCAATACTGATCGCACCAGTCTTATCTGATAAGAGAGGAGTTAGTGTAGAAACTGAAACACTGAAATCCTTAAGTAGCCACCGAAGTTAGGTGATCTCGGTGTCAACGACCATGGCTCTCAACTCAGCCTCAGCACTCGAACTAGAAATGACAGTCTGCTTCTTAGTCTTCCAAGCAATCAAGGAGAAACTAAGGAAAACACAATAGGCAGAAAGGGACCGGCGATCAGAATGATCGCTAACCCAAGTCGCATCAGAGTACACCTAAAACTGAAAAGAACTGGAGTGAGGAAAGAAAATGCGACGAGTGATGGTCCCACAAAGATATTGCAGGACATGAAGAAGGTGACTGGATTGGAGTTGAGTGGGAGCAAAGATGAACTAACTCAAGATGTGAACTGGGTGAGAAATATTAGGTCGAGTGATCCCAAGATAGATGAGGCTCCCGACAAGATGGTAGTAGCGAGTGGGGTCCTCAAGAGGCTCACTATCAGTAGGGCGAAGGTGAACACCAAGCTCCATAGTAGTATCTACCATGCGCTGATCAGTGAGACAAGCGCGAGCAAGAATATCATGAATGTACTTCTCCTAGAAGAGGTAGTAACCCTCAGGTGTAGAAGTGACCTCAATCCCAAGGCAGTAATGAAGATGACCCAAATCAGACATCAAGAACTGCTCACTAAGACGCTCCTTCACAAAGGCAATGTACTGAGAGTCATCTCCAGTAATGATCATATCATCCATATATAGGAGGAGTGTCCGACTCCGAGGAGAGGTGTACAAAGAGGGCGGAGTCGTGATCACTGGTGGAGAAGCCGACAACAGTGACAACAGAGGAGAAACGATCAAACCAAGCACGAGGGGCTTGTTTGAGCCCATAGAGAGAGCAACGAAGGTGACAAACCATACCATCAAGGACACAATACCTAGGGCGGCTACATGTAGACCTCACGTAGCTCGCCATTGAGAAATGCATTCTTGATGTCCAGCTAAGAGATGGGTCATTGTCGAACAGAGGCCACAGCAAGGAGAGTGTGAATAGTGGTCATATGAGCGATAGGAGAGAAGGTCTCATTGTAGTCATGACCATACTCTTGCTAAAAATCACACGCCACAAGGCGAGCCTTGTAACGCTTAATGGAACCATCCGAGCGGGTCTTGATCTTGTACACCACTTACACATTATGGGAGTGACATATGCAGGTAAGGGCACAAGATCCCAAGTACAGTACGCTCCAAAGTAGCAATCTTCTCAGACATCACGAGCTACCACTCAAGGTGGGCAGCAGCCTCATGGTAGGTTGTAGGCTTAGAAAGCAACGACTACAAAGCCAAAGCGCTCAAGAGGCCTGACAGTGTGGCGATCACAAAGATCGTATCTGGGAGGAGAAGGCGGAGTAGGACCCAACAAGGACGGAAAAGAAGAGCTAGGAACAGGACCCAACAAAGATGGAAACTCAACTAGAGGAGTAGGCCGAGGGTGGCGAGAGTAGTGCAGGGGATATGGTGGAATCTCAACAAAAAGATTGGGAGGGAACCTCGGCAAAGGAGGAATAGGTTGAGCCAGAGGAAAGGGAAGTAGAAGTTGGAGGATGAAGTGAAACAGTAGTGGAAAATTGAGAGTCGGGAAAAGTCAGAAATGAGATTGACTCAACAGTAGGGGAACGAGGGTAGTAAAGTCGAGACTCATCAAAAGTGACATCCCGAGAAATCCTCATCCTGCGAGCAACAGAGCGAGCAACGATAACCCTTATGCTCAAGACTGTAGCCAAGAAAAACACACTCAACTGACTGAGCAATCAGCTTAGTGCGCTCACGAGGTGAAAAAAGGACGAAGTAGGCAAAGCCGAAACTGCGAAGGTGATTGTACTCTGGAGCTCGACTGTAGAAACGCTCAACAAGAGTAGAATCCTAAAGAGTAGTGGAAGGTTGCATTTTGATGAGGAAAACAACAGTGGAGACAGTCTCAGCCCAGAAGTTGAGTGGAATAGAAGAGGCAAGTATGAGAACGCAAGCTGTCTCAAGCAAGTGATGATGCTTACGTTCAAAGACACCGTTTTGAGCGTGAGCACTAGGTCAAGACTACTGGGGAAGAGTACCCTACTCAGCGAGAAAACGACACAAAATAGCAGACAAGTACTCGCCAGCAGAGTCAGCACGAAACACACGAATGGTTGAATCAAACTGAGTACGAACCATGGTGGCGAACATATGGTAAATAGAGAACCTAACTGCGAGAGGACATGAAGTTGATCCAAATATGACAAGAATAATCATCAATAGAAATCACATAGTATCGATGACTTCCTTTCAAATGAAGGGAGCTAAACCCCAAACATCGGAGTGAACAAGATCAAAAGGACGATTAGAAACAGAATCACTAGAGGGATAGGGGAGCTGCAGCTGCTTGCCAAGCTTACAACCCATACAATGTAAAGAGGTGTCCCCAGAAACAGACTGAAGAACACCACGACCTACTAGTGACGATAGACAAGATCGCAGAGATGACCTAGACGATGGTGCCACTTAGTGAAGGAAGTAATGGAGGACGCGGCAAGACTAGAGGTAGTGGTAGTGGCTGACTGGCTGGTGGAGACAGCAGTAGGAAGATGCAATCAGTCGAGCTCCCAAAGACGCTGCGAATCACGACGCTGAGGGCGTACCAAGTAGAGTCCCTGTGTGGTGATCTTGAATACAACAAGAGTCATACTGAAGAACAACATGACAATCATGATCAGTGATCTGACCAGTCGACATAAGCCGTATAGTAAGTTGAGGAATATGAGAGACTGCAGGAACATGAAAAGAAGTGGAAAGGGTGCCTTGGCCTGCAACAAGAGAAGAGGTACCATCCGCAGTCTAAACAGTGGAAGGAAAAACTATGGGACTCACATAAGTGAGGTGGGTAGAATCTGGTGTCATGTGAAAGGAAACAACAGAGTCCAAGATCCACGGAGACAAGATACCTGACGAGGGAGGAGGCGGAGGCGAGGAACACTGCTGAATGCAAGAGCCAGGCGAGCACAACCCGAGGAGTCTGAGGACGAGCCGACGCCGAGGAACTGGAGCAGTGAGAGGAGATGCTATTTGGCATCACCGGAGGAGCCCTGGCAAGAGGCGCCAGCTTTGAGTGGGAGGAACCTCCAGCCCTTCAGGGGACGTCCACCCGGCGACTCTGGTCCCTCCTAATCTTGTAGCAGTCCTTGATACATGTTGCCGTCACGTTGGCAGTAAGTGCAGTGGAGACCCACAGTAGAGGTAGCAACCACTGGTGCGCTGGGAGCTGGAGGGATTACGGTCGGTGCTGAAGAAACAGCAAAGGAGCAAGCGCTGAAGCAGACAAGACAACCTGTATGTGAGTCGCGCCACGATGACAAGTCTCCTCAGCACGAACACTTGTGAGAGGCTCTACCAAGGTCGAGCGCGGGTGGCGAGTCAGGAGCTGAGCACGCATAGTCTCGAACTCAGGGCAAAGCTGCGTCAGAAAGTCGTAAAGACGATGAGTCTCCTGGTGAGCGCGGAGCCGCACACAGCAGGAACAAGTCCGACAGACATTCACCCTACAGAGTCAAGCTGACGCCACACCTCATACATCTGCTGGTAGAAGACATCCACGGTGGTATCAAGCTGCTAAAGAGAATGCGTCTGGTGCATGATGGAGAGGTATATAGCATCACTCGTCGGCTGGTAGTGAGCTCAGAGACGCTCCCACATCAGCTGCATCGTCGGCAGCTCAGTCACATCCATGGAGATAGCCACAGTCATGCTACCCACCAGGATGGCGATAGGACAAGCAGCGGCGGCTCGGGCGGGAGCAGAGCAGCGACAACAATGGGGAGAAGGGCACGGGGAGGGTGGCGGCGAAAGTCCTAACCTTAACCTTGCTCTGATACCATGTTGGAATGAGATTTGATCTATTCCAATGTGCCAAAAGACCAATATAACATGTACATGATTAGTCAATATGCAAAGAACATTCTAAGCTATATACATATCTAACCAAAAGAAACTCCTGACCTGCAGTTGTTAAGTTGTTACGAACCTTATGATGAATGCATTCATATAACTTTATTTTTAAAAAATATATAAGCTTCTCAGTAATATCCATTATAAGTTAAATAGCAAATTGCTTTATATGGACACCAAGTTTTTGCTAATTGTGCCAAACCTACTGCAGGACGGCTATTTTGAAATTATTGGAACAGTTGATTTTATTAGGAGCTCTGACTGATGATTATAAGCTGTCAGACCCAGTTGGTCCTCGGATGGCTAGGCTGCCTTTGGATCCAATGTACTCCAATGCATTAATAGTGTCGAGCGAATTCAAGTGCTTGGAAGAAATGTTGATTGTTGTTTCTATGCTTTCAGTGGAATCAATTTTCTTTTCCCCACGCGAGAAGTTAGAAGAGGTATTCTATTTGAATTCCTGGCAACTTGTTAAATGTATGTCCCACATTGGGTTCTAATCGGAGATTATGAAGTATATTACAACGATAGTATTGGATCCCTTTAGTACACGTTGCAATACCAGGCAATACATGCCTTTCAGGTTATAGGTGATCATTGATTAATAAATACACTGCGTTGATTTTTTTTCAAGAACACAGCCTAAATTGCATTGCATATTTATATACTTTTGACAGATTGGAGCATTGTTTACTGTATCCTGTAACACTTGTTCTCAGTTATCTTTTGATGGAGTGGGTTTTCCCCTGTTGCAAAAAAAATTGGAGCATTCATTGCTCTTATTACTAAGCTCCCGGGGGGTGCAAATTTTTTGGTGTTGCAGAATTTGTAATGGTTCTCGATTTTTTAATAGTTATGTCATAGAATCTTTTACTGTTTTATTGTGGTCTATCTTGAAGTACCTTTAGGATACCTAAAAAAGGTACCCTCTAGGCTCAAACTTGTCATGATCTGTCATTTGCGTATTGATGAGGAATACTAAGCTTCAACTTGTATTTGGTTGGGATCTTCCCCTGTTGGGCCTGAGATAAAGAAATCCAGTGTTTCGACTTTCCAGGACACAAGTGCATGTATTGATCCTTTTGCCTTATTTTTTGTTTAGGCAAGAACTGCTAGGAAGAGTTTTGAAAGCTCGGAAGGAGACCATATAACGTTGGTGAATGTATATCGAGCCACTGCAGAATGCTTGGAGAAGAGCAAAAATGCAAATGCCAAAGAAAAAACAATGGAAAAGGCTTTGAACAGATGGTCCAGGGAAAACTTTATCAATTACTGGTCTCTAAGACACGCTCGTGATGTTCACAGGTTAGTTATGGGTGTGTTTGGTAGGGTGCATAAGCTTGGACCAGGCTCCTCAGGTGCAGAATCTTTTTGGTTTCGTTTGTTTGGATGGTTGTACGCGTAAAGCAATCTGGTTGAGCAAATGCAAAAGGTGCCTTCGGGCCGGCTGGGCAGAAACGCCCAATTTCTCCATTTCTCCATATGCAGGCTCTACTAATAACGTTATTAAGAGGTGATCAGTGCATAATAGGTAGTATTAGAGTGGATTAAAGTGGGTTAAGGTAAAATGAGGGCTATTAGAATATATTAAGACAAAATTAAAGTCATGCTAACATTTTCTTTCCACCGTCTCTAGCATCTACACTTGCGGTCAACGTCCTTATGCTCCCAACCAAACAACATCTTAGCATAGCCTGCTCAACAAAAATAGTCAATCAAACAACTCATATTGCATCTACACAGCCTAGCTCGTTTCAGCCTGGATGACCCATACGGGCTAGGCTAACGGTATGCAGGGAACCAAACACACCCTATAATATCATTCTTGATGGATGGCTTGAACTATCAAATCAGATTTGATATAATATGGTGATCTGCAGTTATTCATCCTCTTAAATGATGAAATTGCAGAAACTATTACTGTTGTGGTCTTGTGTATTTTGAATAATTGTAGTCGCTGAGCACAATGGCTTTTCAGGGTTGGTTTAACAATTAACACTTAACAGTGCTGCACTGGTCACGAAGCATGACATAGTATTGTAGCATGAACACATGAAATACTTATAAGTGAAAGAATTTATTTCTTGACTTTCTGCTGTCATTCCTTTTAGGACCACTAGCAGATGTTGAAATTAAACGTGAAACGTTAGAAAACTCTTGAAAAACGAAAAGGAAGCAAGTCCATTTTATGAAGTTCAGAGTATCCAGTGAGCTGACAGGCATTTCTGTTTATTGCAGTCAAATTCAGGGCCATGTGCAACAAATGGGGCTTAACCTATCATCATGTGGAGATGACATGATTCAGTTTCGGAGATGCCTTACTGCTGCTTTCTTCTTGAATGCAGCAGTGCGACAGCCAGATGGATCATATAGGTACTGTCCCAATTTTTGTTGTCAATCTAAATACCTTACCGTAATTATCCTTTCCTGCATCATGATCCAAGGTTACTGCCATAAACTAAGCCGTTGCATGCTTCATAGTTCATATATAGATGTAAAAATGTGGTAGAGTGCAGCTCTACACAAGCTTATGGTTTCACCTGTTGATTGGTAGGGCTCTTGCAACCAGTCAGAGCGTGCAGATCAACGAGTTGGTTCGGACGAGTCAGAATTACGTCAGGAACCTGACCCGGATCGATCCCTTGTGGCTGGCTGAACTCACCCCGCAGTATTACGCTACCAAGGATTAATTTTGATCTATCGTCATAGATCCTTCTAATCTTGTAACATTACAGCATTTATTTATTTGTCTAACTTCTGTTCGTTATTTCAAGTGTCGTGGCAGTGGTGAGCATCAACTTTCCTTTTTTTTTAGAAATGCTTAGGAGGAACTAGTCATTTTTTCTCTTAAGAAGTTTTTTTTTTTGTCCCAGGATTTCTCCTCCGGAACCGACCGGACACCAGTGCCGAGTTCGAACTCAAGCGCTGGTGGGCTGTGCAGCCCCTGCTGCCACAAGCCAAGTGAGCTACGCTCACTTCCCTCGCATCCTAATTCAAACATATGGATGTAGCAAATGCATTCGATGGCACGAAACATTACTGTGTTGCTAATATAATACTTATTTTTGCTTGAAACAAGCATAGTTACTATGTGTTCGTTCCACCTCCAGATGGGTTCTAAAACAAGCCGACCCAAATGGGTGAGGTTATGTGTGTGACTTAGAAGTGGTTCTCCGAAGGTGAATCAGGAATTTTCTCATTGCAATCTAGTGTGGGAAAATTTGTATTATCAATGATTGAACGGGATGTCGAGTGTCTTTTCTTTTATGTGCACTTGTGTTTGTTGGACAGGAATTGGACGACATTAGGAGAATGTGATGACGCAGTACTCTCTTTTGCTTCGTTTTGCACTTAGCTTAAATAGAGATGTCTAGTAGAAGATGTTACCCTCTGGAGATGAAGATTTGTTTACCTGGTTTTATTAATTGCAATTTTTCTCCATTTGTTACA
The DNA here is from genome assembly GCA_036346255.1 of Ampelocalamus luodianensis. Lineage (NCBI taxonomy): Eukaryota > Viridiplantae > Streptophyta > Magnoliopsida > Poales > Poaceae > Ampelocalamus > Ampelocalamus luodianensis. Next base: position 7,146,628 of record CM070628.1, read on the forward strand.
AAAATAAAGCTGAAATATCTCACGATGAAATGGTCCTAAGTCCTACGGCCGTGTTGGAGATGGGGATTTACATGAACTCATGTAAAAAGTTCAATTGTTTGCTGTTAAATTCCTATGTTTTAAATATGTCATAAACAATGTACTATAGATAAACAGTGAGATAGCAGTAATAACAGTCTACCACGAACACAATTGGAGCAACTCCAAAACCCAAATAAACCCTATAAATAACCTTGCGAAGTTTCCATCACAACCATCGGATCAACATTAGACGGCAAAGAAGCATCGCTTGCCAAGGAGGAAACAGAAAAGGAAAAAAGAAAAGTGAACTGATAAATAAATAGAGTAAACTTTGTAAAACCAGGCTACCTTTGGTAAAACTATCATGAAACCACAATTTAAACTATCATGGAACCACCCTTTTAAGTAATAATTTCAGATAATCACACTTCTCTTTGCATAGCATTTCACAAAACCACACTTTCAAACATTACCGTCATATTCAACAAGTTGGGCCCTCTTGTCGGTCTCACAAGCCTATTTATATTAGTAAACGGAAACAGGATAACCTTGTGAGACCAACGAGTGGGTCCAGCTTGTTGGAGACTTAAAAGTGTGGTTTTGTGAAATATTACACAAAGAAAAGTGTGGTTCTCTGGAATTGTTTCTTAAAACTATGTTTTTCTTGTAGTTTTATCAAAGGTAGTGTGGTTTTGTAAAATTTACTCAAATAAATAAGATAAAATTGGCTACAGAGTACTACATTTTGGTGACATTAGCTACATGACAACCAATTTTCGTGTCTTTACCCAAAGACACTACAAAACATGCCTCTTTGCTGTGGGACACTATGACTATTAAAATAATATATTTGGTTGGTTTGGAGAGAGAAACATTTCAAAATAACCTCAATGCACTTCTCTTCTTCTTCCTTCATTCTTCACAAACAGAACGGAGGAAGAGAAAGAAACAGAGCATTACAGGGCTCAAACTCACCGATGATCGAGTGGGGAGGTCGGAGAGGCTCTAGCTAAGCTCAAAAATGGAATGAGGGGGTCATAGGGAACACGATGGCGGCAGTGGACGAGAGGAGGTGGACCATGGCAACCTAGCAGCGAGTTGTAGCAGTGGCCGGACGCTTGTGGTGTCGTTGCTCCCGATGGGATTGGACTCAAATCAAACATGCAACAAGGTGGTAGAGGTTTATGTGATGCTACACATGTGGGCAATTGATAGGAGACTGGGTTATTGGTGTCAACAGCTGAGCTCAAGCTCCTTTCCACCATGGTAGTCGTCATCCTTAGCGCCTCCTCTACCCGTCTCGGTTCTAAAAATGGGATCACCATGCTCGGGAACATGTGGACCTGCATCGCCGCAGATGCCGTGACAACGAGGATGGAGAGGAGGCGATGATGACGAGGATGTGGAGGGGTCAGTAATGGCGAAGATGGGGATGGTGCTGGCGAGGATGGTGACGAGGCGACGAGGAATCGAGGATGACAAGGATGGGGGAGGTGGCACTGGCGAGGATGGGAGGAGGCGGCGGTGATGGCAAGGATAGGGGAGTCGGTGCTACCGATGCCCTTGTCTAGCGCCGCCGCCACTGCCGGTGCTGCTCTGTCATCATGCGTCGCCAAGCGCAGAGGAGGAAGAAGGAAGAAAAGAAGGGAGGGGAAGCAAGCAGACCCGGATGACAAAATGGACTTTTCACTAGCATTCTCTCTCCTCTTCAGCCTAGAAATGATATTATATTGGTCTCAATGTCATACTGAAAAAATAATTTTATAGTTTCTTTGGGCAAAGACATAAAATTTGGATGTCACTGACTCTAAGAAATTGTTGTCATGTAGTCAATTTTGCTGATAAGAGCATCTACAATAGTCCATGTTACTTGTTACTAAGAGATGAATACATCAACATTTAGGTGATGTAGAGGCGAGAAGGTGAAAAGAGAAGGTGAACTTGTTTCTAGATGAAAAAACAAGCAAGTTGTTTATACCAAGACACAATAAACAATACAATAGCTATTGAAGACTTTCTTGTTATCTAAAAACCTATTTTGTGTATATCAATTAAAGTAGAAATTAAAATCTTAAATACAAATTTAATAAATAATCCATTAAAAAGCTTGTTTCTTAGATTCCTCTCACTAACCAGCGAAGAAACGACTATGGCCCCGTTTGGAACGGCTTCGGCTTCCGGCTTTTGGTTGGAAAAGACGGAAGCCGTTCCAAACGGTCGACTTTTCGCAGCCGCTTCCGCTGAAGCGGATTTCTGCCTCAATGGGAGAAAGCCGAAAGCCGAAAGCTGCCCTTCGGCAGCTTCCCGCGGCTTTCCACCACTCCCCTTCCGAACTTGCCCCTCAACTTCAGAGATTATTACCCGCTTTTGCCATCAGATAAATAACCCTAACCCAACCGGCTCCCCCCCGCCCCGCCCCGCCGCCCCGAGCCCTGCTCCCCCTCCCCCTCTTCCCCCCGAGCCCCTCCCCCAGCGCCCTCCTCCCCCGCACTCCTTCCTCCTCCCGCGGCCCTCCTCCCTCGGTGGCCACCCTCCTCCCCCAGCGGCCACCTCCTCCTCCCTGGTGCCTCCTCCCGACGACCACCCGGATCCGGATACGGATGCGGATCTCGCCTCTCCACCTCCCTCCTCATCGGCGCCCCTCCTCCACGCGCCTCCTCCCCGACGCCCCTCCTCCACGACGCGCCTCCTCCCTGACGCGCCTCCTCCCCCGACTCCGTCCTCCCCCGATGTGGCGCCTCCTTCCCTGACTCCGTCCTTCTCCTCCTCCCCCGAGTGGCGCCGCCCGCTCCCCTTATCCTCCTCCTCCCCGGCGCCTTCCTCCCCGACCACCTTCTCCTCGACGCCCTCCTCCCCGAGCCGCTGTTGGCTCGCCGTCGTGGCCACATCCTCTGTGTCGCCTTCTCCTCTCCCGATGGCCGACGCCCAACTCCTCCGCCTCGGTGCCTCTGCCTCGCCCTCCGCTGCTACTGCTGAGCTCCTCTCCCACCACCACCGCCGGTGACCACCTCCTCTGCCGCTTGCAACCGCCGCGAGAAGCCTAACCCTAACCTTAGCTTTCATTTTTTTCTTTTCTTTTCTTTTTTCTGTAATGATTATTGTTAATTGTAATTGTAATAATAGTTTACTGTAATGGTTATTTATTGTAATTATTTATGTAATAATTATTTATTTTAATAATTATGTGTTGTAATAATTGTTAATTGTAATAATTATCATTAATTGTTGTTAATCGGGGTAATTGTGCGGTATATTGCAATAGTCGTCGTTAAATGTGACCAATTGCCCTAATTGCGATAGTCGACGTTAATTGCCCTAATTGTGTAGTCAGTGTTAATTGCCTTAATTGCGATAGTCGGCGTTAATTGTCCTAATTGTGGTAGTTATCGTTAATTGTGTTAGTTCTTCATTGTCTTTAAATGTCATTAATTATCGTTAACTGTCGTTAGTTTTCGTTAAATGTTGTTAATAGCGTTAAACGGTATCAAACAAGCTGTTACTGTTCTCATGAGTATTTCAAACATTTCCTATCTCAGAAGCTGCAGCCAGCCTATCTAAAAGCCAGACAGCTAAACATCAAATCAAAAAATTCTAACCGTTCAGCCTTTAGCTAGAAAGCCTTGCAGCAGCCGGAAGACACTTTCCAGAAAAAGCACGGCTGTTTGCCCTATGGAAGATGCTCTAAATAACCTAGCAAGCAAACTGCAAACCAAACGAACCCAAGCAAGCACCCGACATCTCGAGCCGCCGCCGCCGCCGCCACTCGCCGTCGCGGGAGCAGAGACAGGAGACATGGCGCCGGAGCCCGAAGACGACATCATGAACGAGAAAAACCCTCGACCGCTCGACGAGGACGACATCGCCCTCCTCAAGACCTACGTAAGTGTCCACGGATCGGATCGATCTCTCTCCTATCTCTAGTCTAGCGTTTTGGCTATATGAGATAATTTAGGGTCAGGGTTTTGGTTTCGTAGGGATGATTCGTGCTCGAGGTAGATCTAGGGTTTCAATTTCTTGTGTCTTTGGGGGATTGTATTTGGCCATTTGCTGTGTATTGTGCGGGGAATCCGGGTTTTCGATGCCGGATATGTTTTTTTTTTAGTTCTCGTGCTTCACTTATTTATGCAGTGAAAAGTTTGTTTTTTCATATGAGATGTGTACCGTTTGTTGAATTCCGGCGCGTCGATTTGCCTGAAGTTTGCTAAATTTGGATGGCTTGTTGTTTAATAGGGGCTTGGGCCGTACTCGACCAGCATCAAGAAGGTCGAGAAGGAGATTAAGGGCATGGCGAAGAAGATCAATGACTTGTGTGGTACGTGCACTCCTTGAAATGTTTTGGTTATAATTGTAGGGATAAGTGTGCTACGTGTATCTCATTTCATGCTCAAAACATACAAATCAGTTGTCCAACTTCTGAGCATTTTTTTTGGTCAATTTACAATTCTAACTTCGATGTGCTAGTGCAATTCCACACTGTTGCATCAAGCTCATCAGAACTAACAAGTTTTATTGAATTCCAGGCATCAAGGAGTCTGATACTGGATTGGCTCCACCAAGCCAGTGGGATCTTGTATCAGATAAACAGATGATGCAAGAGGAGCAACCATTGCAGGTGAATTAGCATGATGCTCACCTAACGTTTTTATTTTCAGGCACTGGAATGCATACAAGTAGTGGTTATATTGTGCTGTTGTGCTTTCTCAGTGCCTTTCTAACAATAAGTTTATTTCTCTTATGAAGGTTGCTAGATGCACGAAGATCATCAGTCCTAATACTGATGATGCCAAGTATATCATAAATGTAAAACAAATCGCAAAGGTGCGTCGTGTGTATATTGTACCAAGCAATCATACCTTTTGGAGGTTCGATACCGATGATCTGTTTATAATGTTTTTATGTTTGATACTGCAGTTTGTGGTTGGATTAGGGGACAAAGTTTCCCCCACTGATATTGAGGAAGGGATGCGTGTTGGGTAGGTTTCTTGTTCTCTCTATGGTATATTCTAGCATCTTTCCTTTGGTTGTTTTCCAAAAGCTTGTTTTATTTGTATCTGATTGTGCTTTCTGTTGACACTTTCAGTTGATGCATAGTTCTAAGAGCAAACTGGTTTTTGACCAAGCTAATAGCATATTAACTTGATAATGATACTAGTTTTAAGGGTTAAACTGCAGCTCTGATATGTAGTGACAGGGTACTATTTGGTAAGAAGCATATGAAGATAACTGTTAAATTGAACTGTATTTGTTACTATGATTCAGCACAAGGGTCCGGCGCAATGTAAAGAAGCAACAAGCCAACAATTGTTGTAGTTTCTTTGCAATAAGGGGCCATAGTATGTTATATGTGTTTCAGCTTGTGAGCATATGCCGTTGTGTATAATCTGTGTAAAACATGGCAACATTCATTTTAAGGCCACTAAAGTCTCTGATTTTGTTGCCAGAGGAAATAGTTCTTAGCAACATATTGGATTTCAGGGCAGTTATGTTTAAGCATCAGGTCAACTGCACAACTTAGCCAGACATTCTTCTACGTCATATAGATAGATGAAACTTAACTGGTGCCCTGCACTCTTGGATCTAGCAAAGTTGATAAGGAAACTTATATAATTTTATGTACACCGGATCTCAGCACTGGGTTGCATAAAACATTTTATTGTGCTTTACATATTATTTCTTCACAGTATTATGACGTCATTCTTGAATCAATTGAAGTATTATACTATCAATTAAATTGTGTTGATTCTCATCCTGTGTATTATACAGAGTTGACCGAAACAAGTACCAGATTCAAATTCCTTTGCCACCCAAAATTGATCCGAGTGTTACCATGATGACTGTTGAAGAAAAACCTGATGTGACATATAATGATGTTGGTGGATGCAAGGAGCAGATTGAGAAGATGCGCGAGGTTGTTGAGCTTCCTATGCTTCACCCAGAAAAGTTTGTCAAGCTCGGTATTGATCCTCCTAAGGGAGTCCTTTGCTATGGCCCTCCTGGAACTGGGAAAACACTTCTTGCTAGAGCAGTAGCCAACCGCACAGACGCTTGTTTTATCCGTGTGATAGGAAGTGAGCTAGTTCAGAAATATGTTGGTGAAGGGGCCCGGATGGTCAGGGAACTCTTCCAGATGGCCCGGTCAAAGAAAGCTTGCATTGTCTTCTTTGATGAAGTTGATGCCATTGGTGGTGCTCGCTTTGATGATGGCGTTGGGGGTGACAATGAGGTCCAGCGCACTATGCTCGAGATTGTTAATCAGCTTGATGGGTTTGATGCCAGAGGAAACATCAAAGTCCTCATGGCCACCAACAGGCCTGATACTTTGGACCCTGCACTACTGCGTCCAGGGCGGCTGGATAGGAAAGTTGAGTTTGGCTTGCCAGATCTTGAGGGCCGCACCCAGATCTTCAAGATCCACACTCGCACCATGAACTGCGAGCGGGACATCCGGTTTGAGCTGCTGGCTCGCCTCTGCCCCAACTCCACTGGTAAGTGCCCGATTCCTGCTTGACAGAGTTCACATGATCTGACTAATTTATGCATCATGCCGTTTATCGTGAACATCTGGATTTGCTTATGTGTGCCTATCTATGTGCGTTGCGACAGGGGCCGATATAAGGAGCGTGTGCACAGAGGCGGGCATGTATGCCATCCGCGCGCGCAGGAAAACTGTCACGGAGAAGGATTTCCTGGATGCGGTGAACAAGGTCATCAAGGGCTACCAGAAGTTCAGCGCGACGCCGAAATACATGGTGTACAACTAGGCAGCCTGGCCTTCCGTTCCTGTATCTCTGCCTCTCGGGTCTTCTACGATATTGTTGTTTGTTACTCTACGTTTTTTCTTCTCTCACAGAATCTTGAGGTGTTTTATGCACCATTTGTTACTCTGGGTTGTGGTTAGAATATTGAAATATCAAACTAGAAGGATGATTATGCCCTTCACTGCTCCACGCGTACGTAGCATAGCGCAGCGGTGCCAGTTTTACTACCACTAGAATGCAACCCGTGCTAAATGGCACGGTTGTGACTATTGTATGCGGGTGACAAGGGTTTAGCTGAAACTTTTTTTTTTTGAACATTAGAATTTGGCATGCTCTAGCACATAAGACAAATCTGTGCAAAACAAAAGATGAATATACAAAAAACGCAATCGATATCTGTGTGAACTCATCATTCTCCATTCTAACTTGCTTCTAAAAAAAAGCTAGAAATAAGGGACCTATGTGAGAACTCATTATCCTACACTATTTCTGTGCAAACTAAGTAGGCAAAAAATCTAGTTTATATGCTTATACAAAGCTACAAATAGTGAATGTAATCATGACAACTTGACTAATCATATCCTTGTTTGACGACATTTTGAGATAAAATCCTCATTCAAAGATTAACTGAACCAATTTAAATAAACATATAGCTGGTGGAGGATAACCCTCTTAAGAGCAAATTAGTAATTGGGGGATAAGACTTTTTTAGAGCAAATTGGCATTTAAAAAAATGCGCTTGACCTTCTCGACGCCCCAGGTGACAATAGAACATAACTAACATACTAATTTTAGATGTAGTATCATGTTGGAGTAGCATATGCGCTTCTCATTTTAGGAACACAAAATTGACATTTCAGAGAAAAGTCACATGTATTGTAAATGGAGCAAAAATAGAAGCCCATATTGGAACAGACATTAGAAAACTCATTGAACCAAATAACTAAGCAAATGCAAGCGAATGGAGAGAAGAAATAACCTAACTGTGGGAGGACATGAGAGCTATAGAGCATATTATAAGCCAGGATGATCCCAAACACTTTTCTAAGCTATATCATGTAAACCACCTTATTTAGGTAATTTGATGTAAGCCAAATAAATAAACTTATAACATAATCATAACCTACACCAAACATACCCTAAAAAGGACGTGTAATGCCAATAAAAGCCGATCTAGTTCAAGAAAAAACCTTGCATTCATCATCTTCAGTGAGTGCCCAATCTGTGCGCAACCCTACCATTGTTGGTATTCTGGCTTCACAAAAGAACACAATACATTGCATTAGGATGATTTACAAAGGGTTAAGCTAAGTTGAGATTCAGTTATGGATTCATGATGATAGTATTTAAAGGGAATGATGGAAACATCACATGCACTTACGTGAGGACGGCTGCGACTTCTCAAGGAGTACTTTGAAATAGGAGTTATAAAAAACATTTGGATTCCCAAATCCTTTACCTCCAATTGTGCGAGCTCCGGATAATACAACCATCTCTCGTGTCCTGCCAAGTATCAATGTGAACTTCAGACATGGATGGACACGCTGCTTTCTGGAACAATTGTTAGAAAGCCTAGGGGATAACCATATATAAATAAACAATTGTAGCCAACCATTGCTAAATATCATTATTCTAGTATGAATTTCTACAGGAATTCTAAAATAGACCGCTTAAATTTAACCAAAGATGCTAAAGAAAAGGACAACTCACGAAAAGCCCTTTTTGCTGAATAATGTTTTTAAGGCAACAACGTCCAATGTTTCTTCAGGAAGTTTACCGACAGGATCAGCAGTACTACAGAGAGAAATCAGTTCTTTCAGAAAAATATGGATAGATACTAAATAGAAACACTGCCTGGAATAGCTTAAAGTTTGGTTAATATTGTAAGGAAATTGTAAAATGAACAAACCACTGTGATGTTGCACCTGGAATCTAATCGGCCTAGTCTTACTGGAATTTTGGGCCCTCCACAGAGTGAAACTGGCTCAGCACTAACCACGGCAATCAAGTCCGCCCATGACACTATTAGCGAAACAATGGTAGATTTGGCGAAAGGATACAGTAAAATTGAAGTTCAATGAAGAAAGCACATGTGCAAAGCACACACCTTGCTGAACATGGTCAATTCCTTCTTTTGCTTTTCCTAATATCTGTTCAGTTTTGAAGAAATTAAACAGATATGTCAAGTCAAGTATTCTTCAGTAAGTATATTGCACTATTCATGACAATAAGCAAAGAAAAAAGATCTGTTGTAGTGCTACTTTCAGGAGGGGAAAAACCTTTATCGATTTATTTAGCCTGGCATTTTCAGGTCTGTCAACTTCGTAAATTATAGAACCGTTCATGCCACCTGCAAGATATTATCACCAATGTTTGTCTATTGTTTCTACTCTGCAAACAATCCATTTTTAGATATCTTGAACTGTACTTTAGTTTATTTTCATATGCAATTTTCTATTTTACACACATGCAATCCTTGCTCAAAAACTATTGTTAAACTTGGATAACTGAACACAAATAAGATCTAACCTGGTTTGTCACCAATATCAAAAGTCCCTGCATCATGGAAAACCAAACAAAGCATGCGAGCAGCTTTGACCTTGGTTAAAACATTCCTCACCCCATTTCAAATAATTGATCCATCATATGACTCAGCCCTATAAAGTTAATCTCAATTAGGGAATTTCTCTGAAAGTTGTTGTAACAGCCCTAACTTAGGGTTTGTATTTCCAATGTAAAATTTTGAGGAGAAATAAAAACTTTTGTTGTCTCATCAAATCATTTGGAAGTTTTCCAAATTTTCCCTAGCAATTTCCATTTTCTAGAATTAAATTCTTGTGAATAGAAATTGTTATCAGCAAATTCTTAGCTTTCAAACTTGTGATCATCTTCTGAAATTATTTTTCCTATCATCTTGATCATCCTATCTACCTCCCTGAATTATTTCACAATTTTTAGATTTTAGTTGCTATTTCAAATGCCCAAGTCAAACCAGTTTAGAAATCTGGTCAAACCCTTAGGCAGCAGCTTGTGAATTTTCTTGGGAGAAATCTAATGCATGAGAACTCCTGGAAAAATTACACAAGGGAGTCCTCTGTTCCAGTTAGCTACCATAAAAATTTCGAAATTTTTGGAGCCCTGGTGCTACCTCTAAAAATTCCCAAAACCCTCTCTGTCTTTCTAATTCAAATCTGAAATTACTGTTCCTCGGGTTCAAACCCCACTTGGGCTCGAGTCCGACCCGCACCACTTGACTCGGTCGCACCGCCTAGCTGCACCGCGCGAGCCCGATGGCTATCAGCCGTCCGATGGAGATCGAACGGTCCACATTGCTTGCCTCGTCGACCTGTCCGAATGCATACATCAATCTCGACCGTTCATTTTAGATCCAACGGTCGATACATTCTGGGTCGAGTCAAACCACCGGTTCGCACCGCACTTGACTCCGGCTCGCACCGCCGCCGCGCTATCAGCGACAAGTGGACCCTACCGTCAGTCCGCCTCGTCTTCTCCGCCTCACCGGAGCTCGCGTACACGCTGTGCGCATGCGTGCCACGCACTCGTCGCCGCCACGTCGTGGACGCGTGTCCGCCCATAGCGCATCGCGAGCCTTCATAACCTCACCGCCCTGATCCATTCATCGTTTCCTTCGCTCTCTCGCTTTCTCCGCCCACTTCTCCGTTTCGGCCGGAGAAGAGAACGAAGGCAGCGCCGCCGCGTTGAAGCCGCACTCGAGCCTGCGACCGCACCATCGTGATCCACTCTCTCACGCGTCCATTTTGCCCATCCCGAGCCTCGGCATCCAGTATCGCGGGAGCTGGTTCGTCGTCTCGCCTCCGGTGATCTCGGCCCGCGAGCTCATTTGCGCTCGGTGAATCCTCGCCTCGGCGCTTGGTCCCTCGTGATCGCAATCCCTTTCAGAGTCTAACCGTGAGCTCCTTTCTGGCCTTGGTACATCATGGTGGGCGTGCGGGCGTTTCTTCCCCGCGCACGGTGATTCGCCGCCGCAGCAATTTCGGCCGCCGCGGAGCTCCATCGTCGTCGTGGTCGTGGGCTTATCCTTCCTGGAGTCAAAATGAAGCTGATGCGCACCTCCCCGTAGCTTCTCGAAGCTCGTAGCGTCTTCTCCGCGGAGGCCGCGTCTTCTTATCCGCTTTCGTTCGCGGTCAGCTCGCCGCCGGCATCCTTGAGGTCCCGGTCACCGTCATCAAGTTCGCAGGACGCGGTGAACCCGAAGGTACCACTCTCGCCGAAACCCTCGGATAGCTAGATCACCGCACGCCGCGCGCCGTCCCCTGCCGCGTGCGATGAGCGCCGCGGAGTTTGATTATCGCTAAACTTTGTTTAGTTATGTCACTGATTTGTGGGCCCTCTCTGTTAAACGCGTTTAGAAATCCTTTAATCCAACCGTTATGTTATTTTCTTAGTCATCGCTATGTGGGCCCATCCATCGGTTGGTGGATGTGTAGCTCGTGCTACGTTTTTCGATTGGGAAACGTATTTATCCGTGAGTATATGTTAGAAGTACACTTCGATAAGTCAAAGACGTATTCTTTGAATACGCCGACGTCACCTTCGCGGTGATCTGTCCCGCAGCACTTTTCGCGGGCCCATCTTTGCATCGATGTCTGGGGCTGGTTGGCTGTGGGTAGAAAAAGGATTAAATGCTTTAGTATTTCTGTAATGTGTTTTCTGTTGCTTTGATAATTCATTTAAACTTAGAAAATGCATAACTAATTCAATTTTTATCTAAATCGCATGAATCCAGTGCTGTTAATTTTCATTTTAAATGTGGTATTTACTAAAATTAGTTTCAACCTTGTCTATGTAGCAAAATCTGTTAATTAATTAAAAGATGTTTTATGTATCTTCTAAATTAGAAAATGTATATCTCTTTCAATAATTGTCCAAATCCAGTGAAACCAATTCTGTAAAATTTCATTTTTAGTATACTAATTTTCAGGATAGGTTTTAGATACTGTTTCTGTTCATGAAAATTTGTTAAGCAATTAACTAGTGTTTTGATGTGTTTTTAGCTTAGAAAATTCATGGAAAATTCTTAATAACCTAAAGTGATTTGTTCTCTGTTTCTAAAATTTTGTTATATCATGCTTAGGTTGCTGGGTGAGTTTTGGAATGTTTTGTTATTGTTGTATGTTGAGTTTTGCCGGTTTATTCGTTCTTATTCGTTGTTATTTGTTTAATCGTTAGGATTCGATATTTGCGGCAACCCTGAGAACGACCCTCCGCAACAAATTGAGCAACAGCAGCCAGGCAAGCAGTTTGATCATTTTTATCCCAGTATTTTAAAGTCTAATATTTTGTTTCAACTGTAGGTATGCATCGCTTATTTTGTGTTAAATTGGTTAGTTAAACCTTTAGATGCATAATCTGTAGGTAAATATTTGTCCTCTACTACTTGAGCCTAGGTTATTTGCTGTGATTAGAGTTCGCTGGATGAACTCTCGTCACTTAGTAGATTACGAGTTCAGTTGCTTAGCCATGCTTAGCTACCGGTAGTTTTGGGCGATCATCGACTTAGTCGATGATCTTGATCACATAAAATTATTACTGTTCTTATATTCCATCTCGTGCTTTGTTTAATTGCAAAACTAAACTGAAAACAAAAAAATGATTTAGACTTGGGCTGTGGTATGATTGGTGTGATCTGTTGGTGTGATGGAATGGTGCCCGAGTCAACAAGGACCGAACATCTTGTTACACTGAACCAAACATTTTGCGTGCTAACCACACTAGAGTATATGGGACCTCTCTTGACCTAGTACTTTGGCGTGTATTGGCTCCGGTCGCAGGGGTCGCAGGAGGGATGGAGGTGGGAGCATGGTAGTTGTTCGAAAGCTTTATCCCGAGTGGGTAGTTGTCTTTCGGCTTTACCATGTAAGCGTATGGATTTCTATCCATACGAGCGGCTCGTAGTTAATACACAATATTGGAAAAAGTCTCGTAGGACTTAGTCATGCAGCATACCTTCTAAGTGTGCTTGGCTTAAAGCGCCTCAAGTGTGGGTACATTGGTACACCCTGCAGGTTTAAAACTATTCGAATAGCCTCGCCCTAGGTTATGGACACGCTGGCAAGGTCTTCCAAGAGTTAGACTACAATATTTAAATTAAAACTTGATGGGTGGTACGAATCTGGGATTCGTGCTATTGTTGTGGTGACTATTGGGGTAGTCACCTCTAGGTTGTTTAGCTTTCTCTTTCGTTAGTATTACCTTTACTGTATTTCAACATTAAAAACGAATTGCAAACTTGCCTTCAAACTGTATTATATTATTGCAAATGAAAATTGGCTTTATGCAAATGAAACATATGGCCTCCACTAAACAAGCTTGCATGTAGCATATGAACAGGTCTGCTAGTTCACACGTCAGTCTTGCGGGTACAAAGACAATCTTTGTACTCAGGTGCTTTGCTTAATGTTTTTGTTGCAGAGGAAGAAGGTGAGCCCCAAGGACCTCACTACGTGAGTCGTGTTGCCGCTTTCGTGGACGACTAGACTTGGCGGTCCGGTCGGATGCCTTGTGGGTTGGAGGCACGCGATTGGCTTTGTTTATAGCCATCTTATGGCACTTTGCTTCATTGTCGTTCTTGTTATTTGTGTACCTCGTGGCCTGTCGGCCTTTGTCTGTAATAACTCTACTATTTGTTTATCTTCCGTTGTAGTGTAGTGTTTGGACTCTATGTTTGGAATGGAGTTGATGTCTAATTTTGTACCGAGGTGTGTATACCGCTTCAGAAGTATACATATCTCGAGGATCAGTTTATTTGATTTGTGATGCTAGGACCAGGTGGTTGGTTAAGCATTACAAGCCAAATAAACTGGGGTCCTCACAGTTGTCGTACTGCTGTTTTAAGAGTAACAAACAACTTTAGTAGGTTACACTTTTCTACAAATCACTATTCTAGGTATACTTGATTGGCATATGGTCCATTTCATACTTTTGGTTCTAGTCCATGCTTGCACAGTTGAACCAATTGAACATGAAGAAAACACACATACAAATGTAGCTTAATAATGTTAGGAACTCATACCTTTGAGAACTCGGTGCAAAATAGGAGCACGATAGTGGTTGAGTACTGTACTTACGCACTCGCTATATTAACATGAGGAAGTAGAAAAGGTAGCAGAACGACAAAAGCAAAGTCTCTCCTTCTATAACAGTGGGAAGATCTTGGACCTGAGGCCACCATACACAAAGCAAATTCAGTTGGCCAGCAATATAGTAGCAGGAACTGAAAAAATTATGTTAGTTCTTGCTTAATGTTGTTTTGTTAAATGGTTGGATCCAACCCGCGCCAAATGGCGTGGTAATAGCCGTTGATAGATTCAAAGAGGATGGTGCATTCTTGACTGCATGTGTTGTCGGGTGCTAATCCGAAAAGATTAGGTAGTTCGGTAGAACGCAAGCACACAAAAGCAAGCGGCGAAACAATGAAAAGATGGTATAAATAGTGACTACGTACAAACACGAAGCATATATACAACAAAAGGGTGTGGTCTACATAGCAAATAGAACCTATGCTCTGTATATGTTGGGTTTAGATAACACCTCAAAGGATGAGTGCAATGGGACACAACTATATCCGTTATTGCATATCCTGCAACCAGCTCAATATGTAGTGGGTCGAGAACAGACCGATCATTAGCTATTTCGCACACATATGAGACAGGCTTGATTCCATGAATTCTAGCAGAAGCATTGATTTTCTTTTTTAAAAAAAGACTACTCATGCCGTCGTCATGGTGCACCACATACTAAAACATCAAGGCGCACGACGCCCCAGGCGTCGTCCAGCAAACAACGCCCAACAACGGGAAGACCCTTCGCAAACAACATGCTTCGCCACGACAGAGGGGACAGTGTGCCTGGACCTTCCAGGAGAACGGCGCGGTTTCAGCCATGGCGAAGCAGGACCTCGACCGCGAAGGGCTTGTCGTAGAGACGCCCCACCGGACCCACTACCTGGCGAAGCACGGTGGCCCTGAAGATCTCCCCCAAGAACTTACTTAGAAAGTCTCTCGGAGACCCTCGAAGGATTCCGAAGACCCTCCGGAGTAGTCCCGAAGACCCTCCGAAGGAACCCCGAAGACTCTCTAGAGAAGGCAGCAAAGGACCTCAAGGGGTCATCTCTGCGGAGGGCGCGGGGGCTATAGGAACGTTGGACCAGGTGTATCCCCTGAATGGGCTACGTCCATGAAGACACACCGTGCACCGGAGACTACGCGTAGGGCGCATAAAAGTCCCTGCAGCCCCTATGGTCACCGTACTTTTCTAGAGATATAAATGTAAATTTAGATGCCATACCGGGAGGCTATAAATAGCCTCCTGCACCATGTAACCGAGAGAGGACTTTTTCTCTAAGCAATACACATACATTCAGTAACCGAGCGTCCGAGCCCCTCTTAGAAGGCCCCCCCGTCTTTCTAGCACGGGGGGTCTCCTCCTTTTACTGTCTAGTCTTCTCACTACGACACCTGCTCACACTCCTTCCTAACGCCGAGGAGAAGGGATGACTTAGTACGACATCACAACTCTTCAACACAATAGAACAGAGAGAAAGAAGAACATAGAAGTAAATCAAGTTGTGTCAGGTCTGGACGTCTCCAGATCTTTTTTAAGGTCGAGACAATTACTCTCTAGTAACTGCATAATAAAGCACATATAAACCACTAGTAACTGCTAACTCAAAACCAATTAATGGTAATTAAGTAGTGTTTATCAGTTCCTGATTACACACTGATTTACAGTTTCGACCACTGGTCTACAGCTTCGAATAATGTATTTTGACCATACTGGCTTATATATCCGTCAGCTATTTTTTGACCACAATGTTTCGACCACTTTATTTCGACCACACTATTTAGACCACATTGGTCTATGACTTCGACCATATTATTTCGACCACACTGGTCTATGAGGAGAGAGAGAAATGCAAGATTAGTATAAAAAAAGGTGGACTAGGTTCATGACACGTTAACGATCGCGCATCGCAAGCCACAAATCATAAGCCACACGAAAATACGCGCACACGTGCGTACGTGTGTGTGTGACTCTAGCTATAGTTATCGTCATGTCACTCTATACCATAAATCATATGTTTTAAAAGGTGACAAAGACTCCACCTTATTAACTGTTCTCCCACTACTTGGTTAGGTAGTATAGAACTAAACCATGTATATTTTAGAATTTAAAAAATAAATAGGTATTTACACTTATAGACCCAATTCTAACTTATCATAGCACGCACGACAAAAAACGATGTGTTTAGCGCAACTCTTAAGTGCTCCGAGGGCTGAGGAATTGGGCCGAATAAATAGCTCGATGGGCCTCACAAGCTCCGAGTAGTAACCTCGATCATCATTTTTTTCCCCAGAAAAGAAGGATTAAAGTACAAAGAGATGTTTCTTTTTCTTTCAAATTCTTACCAAAATTCCACGTTTAACAATGGGCTGAATGGTCGTAGCATGTGTATTAGTCTCTGACTTCTCCCCGGGGCATTCGATCGGAAAAAGTTGATTGGAACGAAATCGATTAGTTCTGGTGGCCCATCGGTCCCTTCTCCTTATCTCTGAACTACCCGCGACGGCGGACAGTCTCGAAGTCAACCATATTTTGTGAGACGGGTGGACGATTCAATGATGTTAGAATAGAACAACGTATGGCCAAATTAATAATTAGGGTGTAAATTGAACATAACTTACATCTTCGATTCGGACTGCACCTGGGCGATAGGGAGCGCTAGGACGGTCGCTGGTCTCACTAGTAGGAGCTTTCCCCTTGTTCACGTCACGTTTGGTCCGGTCGTACTCAGCTTCCTGTTCGGGGTCCTCCACCACCACCCTGCTTTTCTGGGCTCCTCTGGTGTCTTTTCAATTGGGTCGGGTATGTAAGGTTTTCAGCGTTTGAAGGCTCGGCTCACATCGCATAGTTCAACATGTACTTCTGCTCAATGAACGTTCTATCGTACATATCTAGGCCATCGATCGACTGGAAGAAGTTGCATCGTATCTTCGGCTACCATTATGCGTAGATGTAGTTAGAGATATATGGATTGAAACGTAAGATGTGAAAAATCTACGTGTAGTACGCCCGGGCGGCGTTGCCGGGTGTATGGACTAGATGATCTTAACTGGTTCTTCGCACACACATTCCGTTCGTGGGAACACTGATAGTATCGATGCATCCTTCATAGAACAATTCGAGTAGGTTTAGCCCTCTCGGCAAGCCACTTGTGTTTCCATAGCATCTTCGTGTAGAAGTTCGTCGACGAGTCTGACATCTCCTTCCTCCCTCTCGTGTGAACTAAGCTTTGGTGAAGTGTTGGGTGTGGTGGTGTAGTATTCTCCTCTAGCTCCCTTCTCCTTCAGTTTTCTTCTCCCGCCTTTTATAAGGGTCTTTCCAGACTAAAAAGATGGTGTGGCGATGTGTGGTCTTTTTATTCTGAAAAGATAGTGTTGTGGTATGTTATTATCTCGATCTGCAAAAATAGTGTATCGTGGTGCGTTCTTTTCGGTCTGAAAAGTGTTGGTGATATGCCCTAAAGGTAATCATAGAGATGATTGTATTATGTCTATGTTTATGAGTTATTGAATAATATATGTACAATAAACTAAACTATAAACAGCTAAAATGGTGTACTACATAAAACTGCAAAACAACTAAAATTATCTAATCCATTGAATTCTATGTCGCTATTTTTATTTGCTAACCTACTAGGTTTCAAATTTATGTACAAAGTTGTAAGAACATTCACCTGCAAAATGGGTGATCGGATCTGCTTCTCCCCCACCCCTCTCTCTCTCTCCTCCATTACGAATCGGCAGGGCTGCACTTCTCCCCTCACCTCCTCTCTCTCTCTCTCTCTCTCTTCTCTTTTTTTGAAATAAAAATAACTTTTCATCCATTTTTCGGGTTTATATAGCCATCCCTGTCGCCAAACCGACAACATGAACCTGTGGCTTCCTATTACTATTTAAAATAACGATTTGCACACTCTTCAAAACAAATTGTCAGTTCAAATGACGATAGGAGTTCAACCGGCGACTGACAATAAATGGCATCCTGTCGCCATGTAAAATAGCGACAGTGGTCTGTTTTTCTAAAAAAAAATCCGACTATTTATTTTTATAGTTATTTTTAAGTTAATATTTTAAAAATCGGATCTTCATGCGTTGACGTCTTCAGGCCTTTGCAGCAGTCAGAGCTCTCTGCTTGGCCTCATGTGAATTCACCTTGTAACTCTATTGGTATATGTGCCTAATATATATACAGATTTGTTAATTCTAAGTCTCTGAAATTTTCCTAAGTCTAAAATCATTTTTGTGACTATTGAATTTGCGTAGAAATTGATATGTCATATGATTGGATGTTGATCCATGATAAAAAAAAATGACTTATGCTTAAGAAAAATTCAATCACCTTATAAATAAACAACCCCAAATATATAATATATACCGGGTATTTTGCAAAATAAAAAATGGATGTACATCTCTACATCCATGATCCAACGTGGATCCGCTCCTGGATGTGTATATATAGTGCTCTAACTTCTAGGCTTGTGTCTTTCTGTGGCTTCATGTCTGTTCCTTCGTTGGTCCGACAGTGTGTGCGCGTAAATTTGCCAATGCCATGAACGTATGCGCACTTCTGACTTCTAGGCTTCTCGTGTGACTCTAATCTGGCGGTGTAAGCTGTTGGAGTCTATAGTATGGCCTAAATAATATTTTTCATAAATCCTAAAAAATTCTAAAGGTGCACTCATGTATAGTGGAAGATATGAAGTTTAGTACCGTATTGCTAGTTTATGTGCGAGAAAATCAACTAATAAGGTGAAGTTAATCTTATCTAGTTGAAGCAAACAAAAGAAGAACACACGCGCGCACTCGCCCACGTAAATGGTCTAGCGATTTCGTATCCGGTTGAATGTAAGGCTACTACTTCTTTTTGCATCTCATAACCATGTATGATGACATGACATCTCTGATTTTCTCTTAATCCTTTGTGCTACGCTACCTCAGCTACTCCATCCCTGTGCCAGTGTGCACCGTCGCGGGGAGAGTAGTGTCTCTGAAGCCGACGTTCCTAGTGATCCTGCACGGGTTGGGACGAATTAGGTTTTAGAGAAGCATTTGTGTGACTGTTCGCGGCTTCTTTCTTGATCGGCTTCACGTCGTCTTCACATCTGACTCTTCCGCGATCATCGCCGAGTGATTCTTTGTAAGTCGCGGTGATCTCCTATGTCATGGCTAAATCTTATTTTAGTGCGCGTGCGCACACACACACATGTATGTGAGAGAGAGAGAGGGGGTATATTTTACATTACAACTGTACCACTGTTCGTAGTTGCAAATATGTCTAGTATATATGTTGCTTTTGCACTTATTATTATTTTAGGGATTATAATAATCACAAAGTGTGCATATATCTAACATAAGCAAGCATTCTTGGACTATTCCAAACTATTAAACACCATGCAGAAGCTCCAGAGTAACGGGGATCAAAATCCGATAATTTACAGGGTTACTCCGTTACTCATGATAGGCAGCGATCGATCGCACGCAGCCACGCACGGTAGGCAAAATTTGCCGGGACGCACGAGTCCCACTGCCACCACGGCACCACACCACAACGCGCGAGGAGAGGAGAGAATGGCGTGGTGGCGTGGAGCGATTGGTGGTGGTGCGCGCCGTGGGCCGTTCGAGCTGGACTCCGAGAGACCGAGACGACCGGCTTGGCGGGCTTGCCCCTCCCGTGCCAATGACTTCCCTGCGCGCTTTCTTCCATTCCGCTCTCAACTTTTCAATGGTCTCGGCACAAGTTTCCTTCCTACCAAACATGTTCAAAGCACAGATGGTTGTCCCACTCCATTTGTCATATTGGAGGCGTAAATACAGAGGACGAATAATACTCTATATTAAAAGCATTTCTCAGCCGTCCAATCAAAATTCAATTGTTCAAGTTAGGTGGTACAGTGTTTGTGCTACAGCACAATTTTTCTCGCACCAAAATGGATTTACTGAGCTACAGTACCATCCAGTGTCACTGTAGCATCTTTAGTGATGCAGCCAATCCGGATCCCCATTCGTCACGGTTAAACAACGCTGTCACGTCACGGCGAAGAAGCCAGCGGCTAAGGACCTGTTTGGTACAGCTCCTACTCTCAGCTTCTCAATCGAATCTCGTAGAGCTGTGCCAAACACTCAACTTCTCAAAACCACCGGATCCTGATTCTCGCGAGGAGTTGTCTCGAAAATGAACTAACAAGGAGAAGCAGCATTCCCGCAGATTCTCGTGGGGAGCCAGCCCACCTGAAACAAAGTGACCCTAGAAGTTCGAAGTAATTACCCGCAATTGCCACTCCCTTACCCCCTGAGCCCTAGCGAACCGTTTCGCATCCCTGCGCCGCTGCGCGTGTGGAGACGGGGCGATGATTCCCCCACTCCAAACCCTCGAGACGAGTGCGCCGCCGCCGCCTGCCCCGAGTGCACCGCCGCCTCCCCTAGAGTTTGCCACCAGTCCGTGTCGCCACCGAGGCCCACTCGCCTCGAATCCTCATTCCTCCATTCCTTCCCGATCCAGTACGTGACGCCTCCAGCTCCGGCATCCCATGCGCTTGTCGGCCGTCGCCGCGCCGCCTTCGAGGAGAACGGCCGCCGCCCGGAGTCGAACCCCTTCGCCGCCCGTGCGGTGCGCCTCTACCTCTGCGAGGTCCGCCATCCAAGAGCACCAGGCCCACGTGCTCGGCGCCAGCTACGATAAGAAGAAGCGCAAGAAACCGCAGCTCGTCGACACCAGCGGCGGCAGCGTCAACCAGCCGCACCAAACGCCGCCGCCGCCGCCGCCGCCGACGCGGCCTGCTGAGGATGCTCCGACTCTCCGAGACTCCCACGCCCAGGTAGCTCTTTCGCCTCATCTCCTTTATCTTGATTCTTGCATCGAGAATCATCCTACTGGAGAACTTTCTTGCTTTGTTGATACCGCCATTCACCATCTAGTACATAACCAGCTCATTGAGCTATTAGCAGTGTTTAGATCGTATTTGTTGAGAAACTGAGGACCAATTTTTGTTGAGAAACTTGAAGATAAATTTGTTTGATGTTGAATGTGCACCGATGTTTGATGTTTGATCAGATGATATGGAGATGATCTAGACTCTGGAGCTGATCTTTGATGTTGAAGATTTACCTTTAGAGCTGTTGTTTGATGAGCTTTGATGTTAGCTTTCGGAGCTGTTGTTTGATGTTAGCTTTTTGACCAGAATTCAGTCAGATTTCAGCTAGGTTTCAAGCGTCTTCGGTTGAGTAGCCTCATTAGAAATTTGTTCTAGTAAGCACATGGATGAGGTGAATTTGTGAATGAATCTGTGAATGAACGATAGTATCTCTCTAATGTATTAATGACAGTTCATTTATATTGTTGATAAACCATTAAATTTCAGTGAATGTAGCATAGGATAAAGACACAAATACAATTGAAGTATTAATCTGTGAAAGTTTTGTTTGGTTTTATACATCCTAAACTAGTATAGCTTTTCTGTTTGTATGCTTGTATGCCCATAGTCTATGAAAGTTAATTTGTATCGATTTGTTATTTTCATTTGTTTGGAATGTGTAGACTCTTGTCTATAACAGATTAAGGCATTTGTTGTTTGATCAAATGAGTGTAGCTCAGTCCATTAGTTTCACTGATGAAGAGGATAATATGATCTGGGAGCTGCAGTCATGTTCCAGCTTATTTGTAAGTTGTTTGTGCCACCTAGAGTTCATTTTTTTTCTTTGGCTAATGTCTAATAACAAAATTTTGGCTAATTTGGAGAGGCATGTCAGATATTTTTGGGTGTTCCAATTGGAAATGACTTTGAATCAGCGGCAAAGTGATGGATTTGTAATAAAAATAAGTTGACATTGAATATGCTTACTTTGATTGTCTTCTGGTGCTTGTGGAAGGAAAGAAATAACATGTATTTTCGACAGACACAATGGTGTGGAATGCAGGTACTTTAGAGGAAGATGGCGCTGGTGGCTTAGAAATGGAGGGTACTCTGCCCGGGTACACAAGAGGATAGCTATATCTATCAATTGAAGTCCAAAGCGAATGCAGCTCCGAGCCTGAAGTGGAGATGAATTGGATCAACACTGAGAAGTCCCTGGGACTGGAGCGCTGTGTGAAGATCGACAAGATGGTGACTGGAAGCAAAGTTGTGGACGGTGAAACAAAATGGAACTGAAATGTGCTTAAGTGATGTTCTGTATGGTTTGAATAGGTGATAGGGGCGGTGCTGCCGTGGTCTATTCCTGTGTCTTTGCTCTGAGTTGGATTGTTTGGATAAAAGCCGAGAAAATTGTAAACTTGTTTGGTTTCATTAATAAATGGAACTGGGGTGGTTAACACCCTCTGTTTCTAAAAAAATGTGTGGCTATTAAACAAAAGGTGCATGTGTTCTAATCAAGTGAAAAGTGTATGTATATGATTCAGATTTTGAGTGATACAAGGTTCTGTTGTAGTTAGTACCAGATGATGTATGATGTTCAATTGGTCTGGTTAAGAATTTCAGAGAGGTGTTGTATCCGCAAAACCTTCATGGTCTTCTGGTAGAACTCTTTGGCAGCTTAATATTCTTCCTCTACTCCTGATCAAACAGAGGGCGCAAAGCCATTAGTACTTTGAATGTACTCAGCAAGCCGTGGGGAAATGTATGCAAATAGTATTCATGCAAGGCTTGAACAAAGATTAGCTGTATGGCTCTTTTGCATAAAACATCATTTACAATAAATAGATTGAAATGCGTAATTGAAAACAATAATAAGTAAATAAACACTTTCTTTGAAACAACCAGTGAACTTCCCATTCACTTCCCAACCAAACCAAGGATAAGTGAATTCCCAATTCACCAATCGACACAACCTACCAAGTGAACGACCTATTCACCAAACGAACATTATATTCATCAAGTGAACTTTCCATTCACACTCCGACACATTTTTGAAGAAACTCTATCTCCCGTGTGAAATCCCCAGGCACGTCCATAACCGCGGACACGGCTATTCGAATAGTTTTACACTCTGCAGAGGTTGTACAGCTTGACCCACAAGAGATAGATCAACTTATAATGTCCGTTTAACACACTTCCGAGGTGTGCGACTAAGTGATCATCACAAGGCTTTTACAAAGCTCCTCGTTAACCCAGTTCTGCCCGCTAAGGTTTCAACACTGAATGTCTTTCCGACTAGACAGGGCCCCCCTCTTGCGCCACCGTGAGAATACGTTTCCCGTAACCACACTTCACACGACAGAACCGAAATTAAGACATTGCTAATTAATCAGCCAGGTCCGTCCCATACCAGACATGTGGTTGTACGGTTAAGGCCCAGTTCAATGGCGCACAAGATTAAGTCCTTGACAAGTTACTCAGGCGAGACTACTACAAACCCACAACATGTTCAATCCACATCCCCACTATCCACCAACCACTCGCCCGAGCGAAAACCATTTTGTTTAACCAACACCCATGACTAACCCCGTCATGGTACCCAAATTTTAACAAGAATGGTTCACCACCACGATTCCATATTTCATTAAGTCAAGATTAATCATTAAGACACATGTGATGACAAACCCATCGCAACTAAGCTAAACTAAGCATATGTACGATACCCATGTTGGTAATACAAATATGTCCAACTAAAATTACCCATGCTAAGGTGACAAAGGATTCATGGCATTCAAATAATCAATGGAGGCATAATGACAACAGGTGATAACTAATCCCAAAGCAGTTTATATAAAGATAGCATGCAATTTGTATAAAAAAATATACTTTTGAAATCATGGGTTCAATATGATCAAAGGACCACGACTTGCCTTGGAATAAATCCAGTGATTGATCTTGATCTTGGTATGCTACTCCTTGCTCGAAGCTTCCCGAAGTATCGACGTCTATTCGCAAAACAAGCAAATAAACCAAATAAATAAATAACAGAGAATAAACAAACTCCAAAAATTAAATAAAAATCTCATATAAATAGATCTCGAATTTAGATAAATTTAGGAATTTGAATGGACTCAATCGGAGTTCGGATGCAAAAGATATGAGCTCTGGAAGATTGAAATCTCATAAAATACTGAAAATCAGAATTTATGGATTTACTGAATTATTTTTCTGAAGGAAAAGATGATTATGACATCAGCTGACGTCAGCAGTGGATGTTCGGACAGGATGAAAATCATTCGACTGGTGGGACCCACTGGTCATAGGGTTGGTGCACCATGGACTGGTTTCATGGGCCTTGGTCTCGGGTGGCTTTTGGGTGTGCCACATGGCCGCTGACTTGCATGCCACATGGGTTGCCATGTAAGATAAAGGGGTGAGGTGGCGGCTTGGCTGGCTGCTGACTCAACACGACGAGGAACAAAAGGGCAGCAAGGCAACCATGGCCGACGATCTGGAGCTTGGCGCCGAGGGCGAACGGAGGCGAGTGAGTCCTAGCAAGGTGGCAAAACGGGATGCTGAGGAGACGGCGATGCTCTGGGAGGTGGTTCTGTGGCAAGGGCAGCAAGGGCTCGCCGGCGGCGGTGACTTCGGCGGCGGAGGAGCTCACGGTCACGGCGACCTCGGTGATGGAGTGGCGCCCGAAGAAAGGTGAGGTGAGCACCGGCTTGGGAAGGTGACGAGGATCACAGAGAGAGGTTTGGGAGGACTGGGGGTCGCTCGGAACGACGGCAAGACGACGATGACCGGAGGTGGAGAAGAGGCACGGCGACGACGATTCGGTGGCGAATAGAACAAAACGAAGGGAAAGATTAGATTAGAATAAGGTTGGGCACATGATGACGCGGAATAACAGGCAAGGGCTCACCGGAGAGAGTAGATCGGGACAGAGGGCCGGCGGCCGGACTTGATGACGAAAACGACAACGGTGATGCGGCGGTCTTTGAGAGGAGATGTGGGGAGCACCGTGAAGCTTGTGTTGATGCGAATCCAATGGCGGCGACGGCGCAGGCTGAGGATGTCCGACGGCGAAGAACCCCGGCGAGGAAGGCTTTGACGGTGGCTCGGTTTGTCGACAAAATCCGACAAAACGATGACGAGATCGGAACCGGTGGTTTAGGGCTTTGGGAGAGGAAGCATGGGCGAACAATTTGACACGGGGAGGCGCCCTTAAATAGGCACCGCGACGAGGAGTCCCATCGCGCCGGCGCTCGCGTGAAGGAAACGGACACCAGGGAGGAGTCCGGGACGGCACGGAAGGAAGACGATGCTCACGTGGCTGCGCGGGCCCACGGTCAGAGAAACAAAGGGAGAAGCGGCTCGGTGAAGAAAAGGCTGGCGCTCGGTTGGGCTGACTTGGGCTCACGCGGCGGGAAAAGAAATGGCGAAGCGGGCCAAAGAAACGGGAATGGAAATGGGCCAAAGGAAAATAGAATCGGGCCAACGAAGAAGATTGAGCCCAAACGGAATCGAGATTTATAATAGTTTTCTTTTAGAAATTATGTAAAAGGCAAATAGCAAATAGAAAATAGCAAATGCACCCGGAAAAATTCTAGAAAATATATCCAAGCACATAGAACCCAAATAAAATAATTTTGATAATAGTTTATGTTGACATTAATCATGTTAAATTGTTTTTGAACTCTGAAAATTCATATTAAGCTTTTTAACTTTACCAGAAAAATTCAAATGGTTATTTTTCTTTTAAACTTTAAAACAGACCAAATTTTTAGGTTGTTACAGGTGTTGCTCCTAGTGGTGAGAAAGGAAAATTCAATCATTTCAATACTTGTACGTAATAGCATTTAATTATTATTTGAACACTTATACGTTATGAATGCAATACCTCCAACTTCATCTATCGTATACGTCATGAATGTTGCATACGAATTCCAAATTTGGGGGAAAATTATATAATTTGTGTATAAATATATAGGAGAAAGACACAGATACAATTGAAGTATTACAACCAGGGGTAACATGGTCTATTTGCCTCTAATCCTCCCTCATATGATTTTCGGAGCCAACCTACCAGCCAAACGCTTTCAACAGGCAGCTCCAGATTCTCATAGAATCAAGAGCAGAATCTTAAAAATGAGAATCTGAAGTTGTACCAAACAGAGCCTAAGTAGAAGCTGTAACTTCGTGCGCATGCAACAGGGAATCTAATCCCAAGCACGTCGCATATACTAGTAGTGTTTGCGCGACGCCACGCCGCGCCAGGAAATGGGCCAACATCAGGTGATTGTTACAAAGATGGTCAATGCTTGGGCATCCGATGGGCTCATCTACTGAGGTTAAGAGGAACCATGCATTGTATTGGGCTTTTGTACCACCATTGGGCTCTTTGGAAGATGCAAAAGCATAAGCCTATGGCCCGACGGATGTCAAACTAAGAGCGCCCCTGATCCCAACCAACAAAGGAGAATGCAAGAAACTTCCAGGTTTAATATACGTGTCTGTCTACACATAATTCAACTGTTTTCTTTGTAAAAGCCTATCACATTATGAACCGTTAGATCAAAGAAGTAACATATCAGATTAAAAACTAATAATACAAAATACACATACATACATTCCACAAAACTTATTAGATTCATGAAATCCGTCTATACAAGATTTGATTATTTTCTCAATCCAAAACAGTTAGATTTTAGTTCATTTACAACTTTATTATACATAAATTACAGTAAATTATTTATGTATTTTTTGTTCTTAGTCATTGTAATTATTCTTAAAAGTCTTAATAACTCATATTTCCATCACATGATTCAAAATCTCACATGTACTTTGAGAGGTTGAGCAAAAACAAAAATAAAAAAATAAAATTATATACCAACAAAATACGGCAATCTAGTGAACCCGTTATGTTCCAAAGAAAAAATCATAATAAATTCGGACCCAATTCATGAAATGGGAAAAGTACAAATCTCAAAACATATCGGACGGATGAAAATTCAACTATTTTGACAAAAGAAAACAGTTGAATGTTGTTTAGCAAAAATGATACCGGGTTGCATACCAAAACTGGTTAGATTTGAACCCAAATGACCACATCAACAACACGAATCTTACAGCACATCTAACAAACAGAAAAATGATTGTTTTGATATAAAAAACGTCGAAAGTTATATAGCAATTCGGTTAATATAGTGATGACGATGATGATGGTTATGATGCCACTTGCTAGGTTAGGATACGTAACTGATATAAACTAGAAGAACTAAACAAAGACTAGAGTCTACAGCCCACATAGATCGATCGTGTACTAGCTATAGAGTACCGAGTATGGATCACCTGCCACAAAAATGTAAAGGGCAAGGCCACGGGCGTACCTCTCGGAGCACGCGAGCTAGCCGTTCACCCAAAGTATGGACCGCTGCGATCAAGGTGTAACAGTATTGCTTCTGATCCGTGGAAGCATGTCATGCGGATGTTCCTACCGTGGACTGAGAGCGTGATTGGTGGTTTTCCGAGATTGAGAGGGTGGTACGTGGCTTCGCGAATTGAAAACACGGTAAAAGACATATGTTACTTATCAATCAAGCCTAGCACGGTATTAACTTTATTATTTTGAACACGAAAAAGTTATATTTACTATTTTATTTTAAAAAGAGCCAGGTGAGGAGTAAAAAAACTCTCCGTCGCCCCATGGGCTGTCGATCTGACATCAAAGGACAGCTGGTGATCCCAACGCACTGTCCGAATGTTGTCCTGGTGCCTTTAAAGTCCATCAAGGCGTGACGTTGCACGGGCACCCGGCTTGAATCACAAACAACAAACGTGCATCATTTACCTGGGCTGCAGTGCCACGGACGGACCGGTCAGCACGCTCTGCCTGCCTGCTCGCTGACACGAAGTTTTTTCAGCCGTTCTCAATTTCTGGTCCAAAATTCACAACCAACCGCCGGTACACGGCGCAACGAATAACCGTGCCGTTGATCCGTTGCAAAACAAGGTCAAGGACCCATGCATGCCTAGCTCGTACACCTTTTGTTAGAAGGATGCAGTCGTTTATCATAATTATATATTTAAACCACAAATAAACCCATCTAGATACGCTGGGCATGGCTCATACATCACACGACATATCTTGAACAGTGGTGAACTCATGATTTTTAGGATAGGTATTTAAAGTTATAAAAATATTGTTCAATATTTTTCTTAGGAAGTCGAATGATTCACAGTCTGACAGTCACACATTTGTGTTTCACCGGTAGTCGGTGGAAGTCGAATAATTCACATAAACAAGAAGATACTTCTCTGATTTTGTGATTGCCAGTCTATTCTTGGATTGTTAGGGTCCCCACTTTGTGCATGTAATTGCAAACACCATCCTGTAATTTTTTTTTTTCAAACAACATCATAGCACTTCTCAGAAATAAGCAAGTCCTAATGGATAGAGCCCCGACAAGTCACAATTCATCAGGTTAATTCATCTAGCCTGATTAGAGAATGTTAGTATGCTACTCGGCACTTGTACAATAATTAATAAAAATGCATTGCAGTTTTGAAGCATACCATAGTGGCGGCGAATTGCTTTGTATGTTCGCCAATCAGTGGCCGCTACTGTCGACGTGCACGCGACGCAACTGCGTTCTTGCGGCTCTCCGTTGCCGGTCCGACCAACCGTCTGCACCGCCGTTGTTGCGGGCTCCCTCCCCCTCTCCTCGGTTGCCGCCACACACGGTCGTTGCCCTGTTCTGCTCGACACCCTCAAATCGACAGACTTCTTCTCCATTTTTCAAAACTCTAATATCTAAAATTCGCATACATACAAGATTGAAGTTTCATAACCACAATTCACTTTAATTCATTCACAGCCCACAGGGATTTGCCGAATTGGGATTACCTGGCTCTGGCAATCTGGCTGCCTCTGCTTGGCTCAGGCGGGCCTCGGGGAGACGCTGAGACGCCGAGACGGGGAGTCAAGGACGATGGGGTCACGGGGAGTGAGGGAGTCGCCACTTGCCAGTCGGCTGGTGCCCAATTGGGGTCGGACCGTCGGAGCGACGGACACAGAGACGGAGCCTCGGCCCTCAGGGGTCGTCGACTGCCCAGTCGCTCGAAGCCTCGACCATCAAAGCAGGTGAGCAAGCCGCTGCACCCCTCCACCTCTGGTCCTCCGCGTCCTCGCCTTCGCCTCCGCAGTCCTCCCCTTCTCCGGTTCAGCGGTTCTTCTCCCCGCGAGTCCGCGTCCGTGATGGCGCGACCCCGCCAACCCGCACGGTCGCATCCGCCGCCGCCGCGCTCACCAGCCATCGCCGCCGCAAGCCGCAAGTGCTAGTGGAGCTATGAGGAATGAGGATGGAGATTGGAGATGGACTGTTGCCTGTTGGTGCCTGGTTGCAGAGATTGGATATTGGAAATGGGCTTAGCCGCTTGGGCCTTGGGAGTTGGGTGCATCCGTGATATTGATTGGGCCATTCGCCCATTCCGGCATTGGGCAACTGGCGATGCGGCAAGTGCCCAAGCCACTTTGGGCTAGGCTCGGATGCGAGACTGCGAGGTGCGAGCGGCGAGCCTTGTTGCGAGACTGCAAGGTGCGACTGAGGACTTTATATGTTGATTCAACTCAACTTTCGATATATACATGTATTATACCCTATATACACTAAATTTTTGTTCAAAATTTTTAGGTGTTCAGCTGAACACCATAAATTTAGGTGGGTCCGCCACTGATCTCCGATCTTGAGTCGAATTCAAAGGCCAAGCATGCGTGTCTCATTTACTGTTCGATTGAGGTTTATACGATTATACTACGTTCAGTACTAGTATGAAAACACTGTTTGACAGAAGGCCAATGCATGCTAAACAACCTGTAAGAGCTTGTAGATCGAGGACCGATTGACCGGTGAGGTCATTCGCCCGGGCGGCGGCAAATTTCGTGTCCTGCAGGCGTCTGCTTGCCGCGCGCGGTGAATGCCCGCGCGCCCGCCAGTTGGATGCTTCTCGGAGACCACCGGAGCAGAGCACGTAACTGAGAAGAAGAAACCCCTGCAGTCGAGTCAAACGGGGCGACCCAAGCCTTGTCTCCTTTCGTTGAACCCAACCACTAGTTGACAAAGTCCATCTCGCCTCACCACATCCTGCCGGATCCTCTGCACCTCCTCGACGCCATCCGTTAACTAAACAGAGAATGATATCACCGCAGAAGATCCCACTACCGTCATCCCCGTAGCCGCCTCGCCTCACTGCTCTCCCCTTCAAATACCACCTCTTCGCAGGCTCTCCTCTCATCCTCCTCCTCCTCCTCCTCCTCCTACTCCCGGTCTCGCCTCTCTCCCCCCTCGCTCGCGTCACCGCCTCAGGATTCAAGAAGAGCCCGCAAGGAGCAAGCCGCGCGCCATGTCTACGTCGGGGCAGACGAGCTCGTTCGCCAGCGCGGACGGGTCGTCGACGGGCGCGCCGTCGCAGCTTGCCATCGGCAACGGCGTCCTGCTCGCCGCCGTCATCTTCCTCTTCATGGTCGTCGTCTTCGTATTCCTCCTCTACCTCTACGCCCAGCGCTACCTCGCGCCGTCCACGCCCTCCTCGCGCTTCCTCTTCGTTGCCGCCTCCCCGTTCCCGCGCCGCGGGCTCCCGGCCTCCGTCCTCCAGTCTCTTCCCGTCACGGTCTATGGCGGCGGCGGCGGTGGCGGTTCTCCCGACGCTAAGGGCGAGGCGCTCGAGTGCGCGGTGTGCCTCTCGGAGGTGGCCGACGGCGAGAAGGTGCGGATGCTGCCCAAGTGCGGCCACGGGTTCCACGTGGAGTGCATCGACATGTGGTTCCACTCGCACGACACCTGCCCGCTCTGCCGCTCGCCCGTAGGAACCGACGCCGGTGAGCTCACGGCCGAGGGGCTGCCGCGCGTGCTGCGCGAGGATCCCGCCATGGAGTTCCCGATGTTCCCGACCAACGTCCTGTTCTGGGGAACCCACGACGACGTCTCCAACGCCGGCCTCGCGATGCCGCCGCCGCCGGCGCCTCCCATGGCAGCCGCTGCCTCGACGAGCTCCTCGGGCTCCGGACGCAGGAAGGAGAATCTGGTGATCGACATCCCGATGCGGCCAGTGGCGGTGGACGCGGTGGTGACGTCGTCGTCTCCGGCGACGCCGCTGCCGGCGAGTAGGATGCCAGGAGGTGCCGATAACATGAGGTCGCCGGTGTCCGCCCGGCTGCGGTCGCTGCGGCGACTTCTGAGCAGGGGCAAGCAGGCCGTCGTGGGGACATCCTTCAGCCCGCGTGGCGGCGACCTCGAGCAGGGGTTTGCCGGAGCTGATGTTGCACGGCCGCCGAAGACGCCAAAGACGCCTCCGCCGGCGAACTGATTCAGATTCCAGAGCTCCGAGATGCATTGGCTCGCCTCGCCGATCACCGGAGTGTATACATGTGTTCATTCTTTCCTTTTATTTTCTGTTCCTTTTGAAAAGAATTTTGGGGGGAAAAATTCTCATGTAAACAAAAGAAGAGGACATTGGTGTTCATTGGTTCTTGGTGTTGGGGGATAAATGAAGAATTTGTTCATATGTTCATGTTCATGAAATTGTCCTTCCTGGCTGCTGCTTCTTTTTTTTAATGGTATATGTGTTTCGCTTAAACTCTGCTTCTTCAACACATTGTCTCTGCAAGTTGCCAAATGCCAATAAAAGTTACTGCTGTCACTGACTGTCCGTCCTCAGGATTAGGAAATTAGATTTGAATTTGTTCAGCAGATGGAACTCAAAAGTGATTTTTGAACACATCAGCAAGAAAGGAGCAAGGAGGTACCAAGTGCATTTGTGCCTAACAAAGACCTGATCTTTTGAGTACTTCAACTGTAGATTGACCAGAATATGAACTGTGGAAGAGACAACCTCTGCGCTTTTTAGGCAGAGTTGGAAGAGACAACTACGGTATTTTCGTGCAATAGAGGTGATATTTTTGCAATTTCATTCGTGGAGACTACTTTTGTTATTTTGTTTAAAAAACGTATTATTTTAGGGAGAAGAGTCCATCTCATCGCAGTTTCAGACATTTAGATGCTTTTAAGTTTCTTAACCAGTTAGTTTCCACCATAGAGTATACAAATGTTGGTTTGCAAATATCGGACCCAATGAGATTTGAAGTTTCTTTCCGTGAAGCAATTCTTGTGCTCGTTTCAGAAGTGCTACATAAGACGGCTTTGCCGATCAAACACGACACGGTCACCGTGTGTTCACAAGGAACGCAATGCAAAACTTTGACCCTCCTTAGATATATCTTGTTTAAGCTTCACTTCTTTTTTGAGACAAGTTGCACTTGACTATTGACTCCATGCATGCATGATGCATTACTGCTCTGCATGCCTCTTTCCAAGCAACGAGACGAGCAGTGAATCAATCACATGCGATATATGCATGCGTAATATTAATTTCATTGCGCCCGCGCGATTAAGTCGTGCCCCGCTAATCGCTTGCACGATCAGGATGTCACTACTAGTATGGCGCGAGCGTTAATGGGAATTTTCTTGGATGCAAGTCATCATCATCAGCTGGAACAAGTCAGAGGCTCAGATTCGGTTGAATTCTGAACAGGGAAGGAAGGGTGTTAGGTCAGGTATCACTTCCTGACGTTCTTGCCATGCTTATCTACGCGACCCTGTTCTTTTTCTGGGTGACTTGTCTACGTGTATACGTGAGTAGCTGAAAGGTACTACTCCTGTCTTTTTTTATTTCTACGCAGATTGACACGATCCATCGGTTTACTTGCTATGCTTAGTTAGTCTGACAATTTTACTGGGCAATCGAGAATATGCCACTCCATAAAATGATCTTCTAAGTTTTATCACTATAGAGATTACAATTCATGATTTGCCATTAGAATTTTGTCACTTTAGACATTTTGCCCCTATCTTTACCCCCTTCTTCCTCCTCCCCTGTCAGCGGCTTGTGCGAGGTGAGGCCGAGGGCGGCGGTGTCCAGGCAGTGTGGCCGGTGGCGGCGCCGAGGTGCAGGATGTGGTGGCCAAGGGAGGACCGAACGACGCCATTCGAGGCGTAGCGTAGCGGGGCCAAGGAGAGGAAGACCGGCAGCGCGTCGAAAATAGCGCGTGCGGTGAAGGCTTGGTGGCGGCGGCCCAGGTGGCGAGGCTGAGCATCGATGGCGGTGGTGGCGGGTAGATCCGGCGATCCCTAGCCGGATCCGAGCCGGTTCGGCCTGGAGAGGGGAGGGGGAAGGGAGGAGCATCCGAAGAAGGGAGGAGAAGAGGGGAAGAAAAAAAAAGGAGGAATAAGAGGGGTAAATGCAAAATTGTAAAAAAATGGTAAATTCTAGAGTGTCATTCTATATAATATCAAATCATAAATTTCAATTTCTATATTAGCAAAATATAGAAAACCATTGTACAGAGCGCCGTATTCTCGGTTGACCCTTTTATTTAGCGAGGATCCAAGAATCTGAGGGAACAGCTACGAGTTGCCTGCACGAAAACGTACAGGAATCGAGTTATGACATCATGTCAGACGAGGTACGAACTAGGAACATATGTAGCCTGCTCAACATTAAGGCACCACTTACCCAGGTGTAACGTAAATCAGGCGTGGAAAATCTCTTGTTAAAATAGTGCTACTGCTAGTGGTGGCCGGAAGGTTTGGTCGGCAGTTGACAAACGCGACGAAACGGCGTGGTTTAGTTCGGGGCTACAGGCGATTACCGTGGATGTACCGAGGTGAGGTAAGCAGCACGTGTCGTGTGGACTGTAACGAAGAGTGCAAAACTGGAGCCTACGAGGCAATGTCTGTGCGAGACGCCGAGACTTAGGGGGTGTTTGCTTCCGGTTCTGAGCAACTTTTGCCTGGCCGGCACAGGATCTGGAGTCTTCCGCGCGAGTGTTTGGATGTTGTCGGCCGAGCCGCCTAGCTTAGGCGCAGAAATCGAACGCCTGGGAGTCAGGCTTCTCAGGCAACTCCATCTATTGTCTATTCATTTAATCCAACGGTTTATTTTTTATTCACCAATTCTAGGTACAAGCTACCAACCAAACAACTTATCTTCAGGTTTGTCTGATAAAGTAAAAATCATCTACTTTTCAAACTACTTTCAGACATTATTTTTTTCAGATATAAAATCCTGAACACCAACCAAACAAATCCATAGACGCGTGGAGCCGTCCATCCGTCCGAACCCCGGCGTAAGCGGCGCTCCGCGCGCGCGGGGCCACGACCCTCGCGCAGCGGCTAGCGAGCAGCAACAGCTCTCCGTGCCGTGCGACTCGGAGCACCACGGGAGCCCGCGCGCGCGCGCGGAGCACCCACGGGAGGACTGACGTGCCTGGTGAGGAGTGGTTCGCTAGTGCCGTGCGCGCTAGCGCCAAGCGTCAGGAATTGGGCTGTGCGGACGGCGAGGCGGGGCGTTTGCACGGCCGAAATAGGCTCGTCTGGTCATCTGGTGTGTCCGCTCGCCCCATGGGCCGTTGGCCAGTCTGATGAACAAGCATGGCCACTGCTATCTGTAGCTTTGTACCGAATCCATTTTGGGAGAAGTCGTCGATCACTGTATCATTGTGGCATCAGGTGTCAAGACAACATGAGAGAGTTGTTGGCTTATTTGTTGTTTCATAATAACACGGACTATCTCTCGTGTTACATTTGAAAGCCAACTAGCTATTCCCAGCGACGGAGCCGGGAATTTTACCAACCCTAGGCAAACCTAACTACGACGAGTGTTTGCGCGGGAAAACACCATCTTTGGACCCTATGGCGGTAGAGAAGCTCCGCTACTCTTAATGGAGGTTCGCCGGCGAGCCTAGGTGGCCGCCTAGGGTCGCCGGGAGGTGGCTCTGCACAGACTATTTCTATTGTGTAGTTCAACTGGTAGGTTCGTGTAAGTTTCCTTCTGCTGGGGCTTTAATGCATTTCGGTGAGTCCAGCGGCAGAATCAGGAATTCGAAAGACTCGGGGCGAACTTCAACTGGGGAATTATCATCTACTATTGTGGTTCTAAAATAAGTTTGTATTGATTTTATTCTGTTATAGAATTCCTACAAGAAATTTTTGGTCAGTACAGAAGCAATAAATCTACTAAACCTATGAGGCTATGACAGAATTTACACAATACAACATTCAACATGGAACATGGTGATGAGTGCACTACCCACATGGCCACAAGAACACCATGAAGTCATCAGTCATGAACGAATTCAACATGGAACACCATGAAGTCACCAGAAGCAATAAAATTATAAAATGGAAGCATAGCATTTGTCTCGGACCTCGATGTGCCTGCGGCGGTGCAGGTGTCAGGTGTGCATCCCCCTCACGTCGCAGGCTCGCAGCCCTCGCGCACCGGCGCCGCAGCCTCGACCGCCGACCGGCCGTAGGCCTTATGCGGCTGGCAGGCGCTGCGCGCTGCCTGTTGCCCGGTGCTGCGTTCTGCGACACACAGCGCGCCGCACTCGACGGGAGGAGGAGGGAGAAGTACCGAAGAGGAGGAATGGTGATTGGGGAAGAAATCAGAAATGGCCAAATGGGGAAATGTGGGGATTGGGGAAGAAATGGCAAAACCTTTAGGCTTTAGGGTTGTGCTGGCTTGGTTTGGGCCTTGGGCCGCCTGCATCGGCTCCTCTTTCTTCTCGGACCCGGCCCACGGCCATGGATGCCCGCGGCGCGCCTGCTGCTCGCTCAGGCGATGGAGGCTTGGTCGGGCGCTGGCCGCCGGCGGGCGGGGGGGAGGAGACCCGGGGCAGCCGCCCTGGCTTGCCCCGGGGGTGGTTCCGCCACTGGGTGAGTCCATGTAATCGATCTTGTATTACTACTTTTTTTTGCAAGGACATTACTGTCGTATAATCGATGTTGACGAATGAAATTCTCAACTCACAAATAATAAAAATAGACAAAAACACAATGTTATAATCACATCCTTATATCTTTATTGATATCTTTGCTTGTAAGCTTGTGTGTACAATGAGTCTCTGCCCCCTTTATACAGGATGGGTTTGTCTCCCTTTATGTATAAATAAACAAGGAAAAAGTCCAGTTTACTCTCTCGAACTATCATAAAAGTCTGATTTACCCCCTGAACTACAAAACCGATTATTTAACCCCCTAAATTTGCGAAAACCGGTCAATTAACCCCTCACAGCGGTTTGGA
This sequence comes from Ampelocalamus luodianensis, assembly GCA_036346255.1. Taxonomy (NCBI): domain Eukaryota; kingdom Viridiplantae; phylum Streptophyta; class Magnoliopsida; order Poales; family Poaceae; genus Ampelocalamus; species Ampelocalamus luodianensis. The sequence goes on from CM070628.1 coordinate 7,182,505, forward strand.
GCGGTGATTTTGCTGACGTGGCAGTGGTTTTGCTAATGTGGTACATATTTTGCCACGTGGACATCCACGTCACCCTCTCTCTTCTTCTCTCTCTCCTAGGCAACATGTATATGCCCTGTTTCTTCTCCATCTCTCCCTTCTTCTCTCTCTCCCTCCATTAATTCCCTCTTGAGCTTTGCTCCTCGGCTCCCCCCACTTACACCGGTCAGCCTGGCTCCTAGTTCCGCCACCACCGCTCGCCTGGCCCGCTGCCACCGCCATCCCCTCTTGGCTGCGCCCCTCAGCTCCTCCCCGCGTCATGGCCGCATGCGGCCCGGCTCGGGCTTGCCCCCCTGTGCACCGCCGCTCCCTGGGCCCTGCTTGGCCCCCGCTCCCTGGCATTCTTCCTCACCTTCATCTCCAACACCTCCCCTTGCCCTTCCATCATCGGAGCCGACCGGATTTCGAGCTCCCACCGCCGCCCCCTTTTTTCTGGAGTCTCGACGGCGGAGGCGGTGGTGTCGACGGTGGAGGTGGAGAAGGCATGGCGGAGGAAGAGAGGGGTGGGGGCGTGGAGCTTGCGGGAGAGGAAAGAAGAAATGAGGAGAAGAGGTTGTAGAGAAGCAGAGGAGGGCAACCGACGGTTCGTGTGGCGCTCAACGCCGGTGGAGGAGGCGACGAAGGCGGTCATGTGCAGGCAAGATGGCACTGGGAGGCCGAGGCGGCCCTAGGGGTCTTGGCGGCGTAGCTCTAGGCGACTAATGGTGGGCTAGAGGCGATGTGGCACGGCGGCAGCGGTGGCACGGCCATCATGGCAACGGCGCCAAAGGGGAGGAGTGGAGGAGAAGGGGCGCACATGAGCACCGGCGAGTGGAGGGGAGCTCATCGTAGCGGACGAAGGGGGCCGAGGGCGGCTATGGCGGCCTCCCGAGCCGGCACGACGGGTCTACTGTGGAGACGCCGCACTGCACAAGGAGAGGAGTAGTTAGTGGCTGACATGGCATGAGGAAGGGGAGGGGGTGCTCGGGGTGGAAGTAATTGGGGCGGAGATCATCGATGGGGAAGCGGCGACGAAAATGGCGGATGTGGCCGGGGTCGGTGAAGAAGATGGCTCCGACGGGCTCTTGTGGATGAATGGAGGAATTGGTCGAGGACAATCACTCCTTGAGCTCTAGGACACAGGGTGACGTCGTCGGTCAGGGGAGGAGGCCGTTGGCGCGGCAAGGGGATGTGTGGGCAGTGCGGCAGCCGTGAGTGGCGCGTGCGCGCCGGGAGCAAGAAGGGACGGCTGGTGGTGCAGGTCGGTGGCGTCAGGGCGCAGGGAGCCGGAGGTGGTGGAGCTGGGCTGAGTTGGGGTAGGAGGTGGTGGCACCATAAACCGAAGGAGCTCAGGGGAGAGAAGAAGAAATGGAGTTGGGGAAGGAAGAAGAGAAGAGAAAGAGGGAGACGTGGAGTGGAGAGAGAGGGTGATGTGGATGTCTACATGGCAAAATATGTGCCACATCAGCAAAACCACTGCCACGCGTGCAAAACCACCCTAGCAAACCGTCCCGAGGGGTTTTTTTGACCAAATTTCGCACATTTAGGGGGTTAAATAACCGGTTTTGTAGTTCAGGGGGTAAACCAGATTTTTTTGATAGTTCGAGAGAGTAAACCAAACTTTTTCCAATAAACAATATGGTACTAAACTAACTAATGGGTCTTATGAGCTGATAGCCCTCTAATGAGCCTCTGTTTAGGTAAAGTGTTCACACAAAATCGAATCTCGAAAATGGGCCGATATACAACACCCCCTTGACACTTTGCCAACGCTATGCTCATGCCTCATTAAAAACTTCTTCCGAAAACCCAATGGAAAAAATGGTAAGAAGAAAAGAGTACATAACTCGCGTTCTTGCTGTTGCACATGCTACCTCATTAAAAACTTCAAATGAGAAAACCCATTAGAACAAAACTCAAACAATGGAAAAAAAAAAGAGAACATCTATTTATCCAATGATGAACATATATGAAGATCATATTGGGCTGTATGTATCCTTGATGCAAAGGCTGTGAGAGTTTTTCTCTTCTATTATCTAACAAAAATATGAAGATCATATATCTCTCCCTGAAGAGAACAACTCATTGTGTCTTCTCATACCAATACTACGAACAAGTTTATCAAAACTTAGTCCTAGTAAGGCCATCGTAAACAAATCCGCAAGATTCTCACTTGATTGAATTTTTTGTATTTCTATATTCTCATTTTCTTGTTGCTCATATGGGTAGAAATGTTTAGAGAGTATATGTTTTGTCATGTACATCTTGACATAGCTATTTTTCATTTGTGCAGTGCAAGCTGCATTATCCTCATGGAGGACTGTATGAGTTTTTTTTATTCACCTCTACACCACAATATTCTTGGATATGGTGAATTAGTCTTCTAAGCTATATACACTTTCAAGTTGTCTCATATAGTGCAATAATCTCAGCATGATTAGTTGACTAGCAACAATCGATTATTTTACAGACATCCAAGAGATAGATGTGGAACCACTTAGAAAGACATATCCAGTCTGTGACTTGGCATTGTGGGGATCGGAAAGATAGCTAGCGTCTGAGTAACCTTTCAACTTTATATCTTGACCGTTGGGATAAAAGAGTCCAAGATCAGTTGTACCCCTAAGGTACTTAAGGATTCTTTTAATTCCATTCCAATGCCTCTTCGTAGGCTTGAAAATATATCTTGCCAAATAATTTACTACAAATACAATAGTTGGCCTGGTATAATATTTTTTAAAAATAATATTAATTTAAAAGATAATTACAAAAATTAATATTTTTACAAAAATAGACCACTATCGCCATTTGAAATGGCGAAATTGTCTTGTCGCCATTCCAATTGGCGACAGTATCCCTGTCGCTAATTGGAACAGTACCGATAGGGTTTTATCCCCAATTGAACTGGCGACAAGACAATTTCACCATTCCAAATGGCGATAGGAACCTGTCACCATTTGGAATGGCGAAGTAGCCCTATATTTAAACTTTTTTAATTTATGTGTAGATAATTTAGCATAAAGATTTAGTGTATTTCGTGAAGTTTTTTGGTAATACCTTGAAGTGCCTGCGTAGTTCAGAATCCGAAATTGGAGAAGATAACGAAATGTAAAGTAGAGAACGCGAGATCAGTGACGCAATTTGGAACGCGAGTTCGACGATGCAATAACACAAACAACCCCCTTCAGAGCGAAATGGAAAAAATATTTGGGTTTAGGGTTGACAGGCGTGCTGTTGTTCCGATTGTATTGTTCGTGGAACCGATTCCTTTGGAAAAAGATTATGTAATATTTAATAGTCAAAATATTTGGGAAATGATTTAATTTTGAATCACTTCATAATTTAATAATGAATTACATGGCGTTGCTGGGTTTGGTTACATACATTAGAAATGATAACATGCACGAATCAACAAACCGAAATACACCTACGATACATGTGCGCTATTTTGGAATCAGAAAAAAGGTTAATTGGAATGAAATCGATTAGTCCCGGTGGCCCATCGGTCGCTTCCCCTTGTCTCTGGACTACCCACGGTGGCGGTCAGTCTCGAAGTCAGCCTTGTTCTGCCAGATAGGTCGGACGATTGAATGGTGTTAGGATAGCACAACGTAGGGCTAAATTAATAATCAGGGTGCAAATTAGACATAACTTACCTCTTTGATCCAGACTGCGCGCGGGCGACAGGGAACACTAAGACGGCCACCAGTCTCACTAGCAGGAGTCTTCCCCTTGTCCGCCGTGTGCTCGGCCCGGTCGTGCTTAGCTTCCTATTTGGGAGTCCTCCACCGCCACCCTACTTTCCTGGGATCCTCTGGTACCTTTTGAATAGGGTCGGGTACGTAAGGTTTCTAGTGTTCGAAGGTCTCGGCTCGTGCTCGATGAACGCCCTATTGTACATGTCTGGGCCGTTGATCTATTGGAAGAAGCTGCATAGCATCTCCGGCTGCCATTATGCGCAGACGTGGTTAGGGATATGTGGATTGGAATGTAAGATGTCAAAAATCTATGTGTGTGCAAGATTTGCTTACGAGGATGTTCCCACATGGGTAGTACGCCTGGGCGATAGTTTCCGAGTGTGCGAACTGGATGATATTATCCGGTTCTTCGCACACACATTGCGGGTGTGCGAACTCCGGTGGTGCCGACGCATCCTTCATAGAACAATTCAGGTAGAGTTTAGCCCTCTCGGCAAGCCACTTACGCTTTCGCAGCATCTTCGTGTAGAAGTTCACCGACGGGTCTGACATCTCCTTCCTCTCTGTTGTGTGAACCAAGTTTTGGTGCAGTGTTGGGTGTGGTGGTGTAGTGTTATCCTCTAGCACTCTTCCCTCCAGTTTTCTTCTCCCTTCTTTTACAAGAGGTCTTTTTGGTTTGAAAAGGTTGCATGGCTAAGTATGGTCTTTTCGGTCTGAAAATGTAGCATTGCATTGTGTTCTCATCTCGGTCGGCAAAAGTGGTAGTGTATCGCATGTCGTGGTACATTCTTTTTGGTCTAAAAAGGTAGCATGACAGAATGTGGTCTTTTCGATCTGAAAAGGTAGCATCGTAGTGTGTTGTCATCTCGGTCTACAAAAGTGGCAGTATGTGGCATGACATGGTACGGTCTTTTCGGTCTGAAAAGGTGACGTGGTGGAGTGTGGTCTTTTCGGTCTGAAAAGGTAGCATCGTAGTGTATTGTCATCTCGGTCTGCAAAAGTGGCAGTGAGTGGCGTGACCAGTTGCGGTCTTTAAGGTGGTGTGTTAGAGTGCGGTCTTTTTGGTCGGAAATGGTAGCATCGCAGTGTGCGGTCAGCTCACTCTACAAAAGTGGGGGTGTAAAGGCTAGAAGCAGGGTGGTGTGGGGTGTCACGATGCGGACTCCCTCACATTGTTATTTGTACACACAAGAATAAATAGTATCGTAACACAAGACCAGCATAACATAAGTTGTACAGAAATTAATATTTAGATGACATGACTGATATTTACATGAACATTTATCTACTCGCGGGCCCTCTTGGAGCGTACCCCACATGTGGCCCTTGCCTTTGCCCGGTGCGGCTACACACGCTGGTGCAAGTACATCAAAGGCTCTGGCGGCCAAGGTACCCTACCTACGGGAGTAGCCTGCATGGTTGTTGTGAGAGGAGTTGTCAGCTGGGTTTGTCCGGGCGCACCGTGCAGCTGTGAAGTCCCAACGGAGACTTGGCTGCTCTCGTCGTGCGAAGGCCCACTGCCCTGTCACCGTAGTGTCCACGCCTGCTCGAACTCGAAGTCCTTGGAGTGTGATTCCTCGTGCGACACCACCTCCTCATCCCAAAGGGGTGCACGAACTGTGAAACAGTATGCTATGCATGCAAACAAGATAAACATACCTCGTCGCACGACAGCAGCAGATGGCTCCGCGTACTCCTATCCCATGTACGGTTGGAACTCAGGACTTGTCAGAGAAAATCACCGTTAGTAACTAGTGGTGTTCATAATAAACAACTAGATGCAAGTGTTTCATGTTGACCTGTGAACTGTGTTGGGGTACTCCCAGCACAGTGCCACGAGGACCCGCCCACCACGTCTGGGTGAGGAGTCGTGGGGCGAGACGCACTGTGGCTCACCCCCCGTCCATGCACAGGTGGGTCCACCAGCTCCCTTGGCCTACGACAAGACACAAGCTGGATGCCTCATCTCGTCTTCTCTACGAACTAATCCATGACCTCTCTGATCTCCTGAGCTGTCATGCTGAAGCGCTCCCTGAGCGTCATACGACGTACGAAGGTCGCAAACTCGTCCATCTCTCGTTGTAGACCGATATGTACACATAATTAACAAGTTAGAAACCAAAAACTTACAAAGCAAATAATAATCATGGACCATTCAATACGTACCACGCGATGGAATGCGGAGTCCGACTGGGTCGGGTACGTATCGGTCGTCGCGGCCTCATGTCATGGTGGGTCGTCCACGCCCTTGATGCAATTGAGTACACGAAGGTGACAACTACACGTACCGTGGAACATAACGTGGGTCCACCCTCTATTCCCTCATGGGCGTGCGCAGCCGCAACGCACCAAGCTCAATCGCCGCCTCGCCCTCGTGGGGAGGATAGTACTGAGGCGGCTATGGTGACTCGTGTCAACGGCCGGGTCAAGCAACTCGTATGGCCACTGCGCAGCATCTCCTGAGTCCGCCATACCTGAAAATTCAGTGCATACAATATAAATACTACAAAACATATAAAAAAGTAATAAGAAGCAATATATATAATTAATTCAATTATTGCACAATCAGCGACACATGCGAAACTGATCTGCACACAACAGTATCAACGTACAAATTTTTAGAGGTATCTCGCCGTGTACAGATGATAACTAAAATTAAGTTCGCAATATTTTAATTAACGTTTCCATACCCTATTTAGCTACTCTATATTTTTTATAGAATTTTTAGAGGTGTCTTGCTATTTTTTTGGTTTAAAATTTATTTTTGGCATTAAAAAATATTTACCATGTACAAATAGAATCCAAAATTAAGTTGATAATATTTTAATTAAGGTCTACGTACCCTATTTAGCCACTTTGGAATTTTCATAGAATTTTTATAGGTACCTTGCTATTTTCCTTGTTTACAAATTATTTACGGTGTACAAATCAAAACCAAAATTAATTTGGGATTATTTTAGTTAAGCTCTACATACCTTATTTAGCTACTCTGCTATTTTTATAGATTTTTCATTAGTATTTTGCTATTTTCCTTGTTTAAAAAGTGTCTCCAGCATTTATGAAATATTTACCGTATACAGATGGAAACAAAAATTAAGTTGACAATATTTTAGTTCAGCTCTACATACCCTATGTAGGAATTCTGGATTTTTCATAGAATTTTTAGAGGTGTCTTGCTATTTTCCTGGTTTAAAAAGTATTTTCGGATTAACAAAATATTTACTGTGTAAAAATAAAAACGTACAAAGTTTTCTAAGTATTTTTACTGATTTATTAAAAATCATTCGAGTACTACACCATAAATAATATTTATACAATAAACTAAATTATACACAGCTAAAATGATGTACTACATCAAACTGCAATACAGCTAAAATTATCTAATCCATTTAATTCTATGTCGCTATTTTTATTTGCTAACCAACGAGGTTTCAAATATATGTACAAAGTTGCAAGAACATTTACTTACAGAATAGACGACTAAATCTGCTTCCCCCCTCTCCTCCGCTACGAACCAACATCTCTTTGCTTTGTCACTTCTTCCCTCTCATCCTCTCTATTCTCTCTCTCTCTTCTCTTTTTTTTTGAAATTAAAATGACTTTTTATCCATTTTTTGGCTTTATATAGCTGTCCTCTGTGGCTAGTTCAACAAGTGACAGGAACCTACAGGTTCCTGTCGGCATTTGAAATGACGATTTGCATACTCTTCAAAGCAAATCGCTAGTTGAAATAACAATAGGTAGTTGAATCGGTGACTGGCAGTAAATAGCATCTTGTCGCCATTTTAAATTGTGACAGGCTTATGTCGCCATGTGAAATGGCGACAGTGGTATATTTTTTTTAATTTTTTGATTGTTTTTAATTATTTTTTAAGTTAATATTATTTTAAAAACAAATTCCTTGTATAATTGACAATATATAACAAAGCTCCAATAACACTTAAAAAACGGGTTTCAGGCCCTAATTTGTCCTCATTCAATCTTCTAGGTCCACATGGATCTTTCTCCACTTTCAGTGACCTAACGATCATGGGTGTACCTAGTGGTCTGATGCAGAAATATGTCTCTAGGCAAAATTTTAATCTACAACCCGAGACAGTATTTGATTTCACCCAGATCATTCATCCCGAATTTGGTCTTTAAGTATGAGCTCGCTTCGAGAATGCCTTATGTATTTTCGATTATGTTCAAGTCATCAACATACATAGAGATGATGCAAAATCTTACGAGTACATACGGACAAACTTCGTTGTTTATGTATCCCTTTTGTAAGAGGAAATTACTTAGTCGGTTGTACCACATATGACCTGACTGTTTCAGCCTGTATAGACTTTTACAACTTTACACTATACATGTTGTGATGTTCATTCTTGCTGATACATGAGACTTTTAGTCCCTTTGGAATCTTCATAAAGATTTCAGAATCTAGTGACCCATATAAATACGCAGTCACGACATCCATAAGTTTTATTTTCAATCATTCCTGCTGCCATAGCTATAAGGTATCAGAACGTTGTGCCATCCATTACAGGAGAGCAAGTTTCATCGAAATTGATGCTGGGTCTCTGCATGAACCCTTGTGCTACTAATCTCGCTTTGTATGTCATCACTTCATTATGTCCATTCCTCTTTCTTATGAACATTCACTTGTGTCCAACAAGAATAACATCATGAGGTTTCTTGACCACAGGTCCGAGGACTTTCCTCTTATTAAACGAGTTTAGTTCATTTTTTATTGTTTCCTTCCATTTATCCCAATATGGACGATTCTTGTATACCGCAATCGTCTTTGGTTCCGCATCCGATTCAATATGGAAGACAATCTTCGAGATAAAGCAACTACTATAAGTACTCATTTGTCTATAAAAGACTTCTCTTTTTTCCACATAGTTTGTGAAAAAACCTTTGTCCAAGTCAATTGGAACTTTATTAAAATCTATCAACTCTTCACTATGTCCCAAAATAGCAGAGTCTGACTATTCCATTACCCTAATGTTAGCAGGTGCGCTTCCCCCTTCACTAGTCACTTGTCCCTATACTCCAGCATGGGGCGACTCACCCTCTACTCCTGTATGGGGTACCACCCGTCGTGTCTTCACTCAGGGTGTACCGTCGTCAAATGTTTCTCTTTCATGTTCGTTTTATGGAGTTTCTTCCCCTGTTCAATACATCTCTTTTGCGGACGTCTCCGTAGTTTAAGATCCTTTGACCCAAGAGGTCTCCCCCTCTTCCTACTAAGAGTGGTGGAGTCAGATGCAGAAGCCAAAACCCGAGATGGTTCTACTCTTTCATGTGTATTTACCGCTGGTATATGTGACTTTGTAACTCCTTTATAATCCGTGAATGAATCTGTGAGTTGATTTGCAAGATTTTGCAAATATATTATCCCCTGAACTTCTTGTTTTGAGTTCTTAGTGCGTAGATCATTATTATGAAGATTACTATCATTCCATGATAGTTCCTAACATTCCAACTGGGGGGTTCTTTCCTCCCCCTAATGCTGGGAATAGTTCTTCATTAAATACAGTTTCAGTGTATCTTGCTTTTAGCAAATCCCCTGTCACAGGCTCCAAATACTTTATTATAGATGGAGATTCAAATCCCATGTAAATTTCCAATTATGGTGGGGTCCCATTGATGTACACGCTGAGGAGGTGAGATAGGTATGCAAACAACACATCTGAATTTACGCAGATCAGAAATACTTGGCTCTTTCCCACGTATTAGTTGGAAATATGACAACTTATGGTATGCGAATAGCCGAAGTGTAATGCTGATGCATGTAATACAACATGTCCCCAACACGTAGTTGGTAGACGGGATGTCATTAACAATGGTCTAGTGATCATCTTGATTAATAATTCAGCAAGTCCATTTTAAGTATGAACATGCGGGACCAAATGATCGATTGTTATGTCTATGGCCACAAAATAGTCATTAAATGCTTTTGAGATAAACTCTTTAGCATTATCCATTCTCATGGATTGGATCCTATTATTAGGAAACTTTGCCCTTAGTACAACAATTTGTGAAATCAGCTTGGCAAATACGTGATTCCTAGTGGATAATAGACATACACGCGTCCACCGAGTGGATGCATCTATTAGTACCATAAAGTACCTGAATGTCCCAAACATGGGTTCTACAGGTCCGCATATATCCCCCCGAATCTTGAAGAAAATCAGGCAATTCACCATTGATCTTATGATACGAGGGTCTCGTAATCAACTTGCCTTTCGCACGGGCCTCACACACAAAGTGTAATAGACCAGGGATGTCTTTGGACTTTAAGTTGTGGTCCGCAGAATGCTATAGTATCTGACGCATCATATTATCTCTAGGATGACCTAGACATTCATCACGTTCTAAATAGTTCGAGGGTCTTTAACCTAGATGGTCATCGCAACATATTCTTCGCCACATTTAATAAACGTGTAGTACAATCTGGAGAAGAACGTAGGGAGTTTCTCTACTACTTATTTAGGATATCCCTCTTTCTTAGTGATGAGAATATACTCAAAACCATTCTCTTCATCTGTTTCCACGTGAAAAACATTATTTCATATATCTCTAAAACTTAGTAGAGTCATAGTTGAGTCTGGGAATAATAATGTATTCTCAATGATTATTTTTGTTCTAATTGATAAGACTACCGTGGCTCGTCTAGTACCCATAATATTACCATAGTTGCCAACGATGGTCACAATATTGTGAGTCTTAGAACTGAAGGTCTGGAAATACTTCATATCCATTGGGATATAATTTGTGGTACAACTGTCCACAAGACAGAGTTCATGTTCTCCCTCCATTGTACGCCAACTATAAGCATGAGATAAATAATTTGCATGAACAAAACATTGCATACATATAAATGCAAACATAAGACATGCAAATGGACTGGAAATACTTTATTTATTTTATGAACTAAATATTACCAGAAGTAATTTTAATTCATAATAGTAATATTGTAGACTAATTCAGGATCAACAAAATTTGATATTCAATTTAGCAACACCATCCTAAACACAACATGAACTGACTTCTAAATTTAAGGGGATAATGGAGATTAATTCTTAGGACTATTTTGATCCTTTTCTGAATGAATATCTAGTAACTCATCATCTAGTAGAGGAGAATATTTGTCATCATTGAAGGGATACGAGTAGGCTATGATAGCAACAATTCAAAAATTCTATCACGTAAGCTAGGATGCCAAGCAAGTAGATGATCATAGATCGTTACCACTAGACGCGCAGTGTAGCGGAAGAAGAGTCGGAGCAGTCTGGTCCAACGAAGAGCGCGTCGATGAAGTGGTGGTAGTCGATCGTCTAGCGCCCTCGCGAATCGATTGTCTCCTCCAGCAACCTCTGAAGTTCCTTATGAAGATCATGGATCGTCCTCAAACGCAACACAACCGCAGCAGCGCCTCAACAGTATCCACACATCCAGGGAAGGAACAACCGGACACCGATGTGCTAGCACCAAGTCGCACAACGGGGCTCTCTCGGGAAGATGGTGGCTAGGGTTTCGGTGGAGCAACTCACGTCTCTCGCCTCCTCATAATAGCCTCAAGCATCTCCTTATATAGTGCCCCATGACAGATTTTATACGAACACATTTTGTTCCAACCCATTAAGTGTGTAACCCGTTAGGTTTATGCGTAGTCAGTTGTGACTTGGAAACCCTTTTCCGACCACGAGTCGTAGCGGTCCCTAGCAGGACATAACGATTCCCGAATACACACAAATTAAATCGGACGGACCTTAATGCAATATAATTTACGACCAGCTCGTATCTCATCACTCATGACCAGCTTGTATCTCATCACGGTCAGTCCGTATTTAAGTACGATCAGTTCGTAACTCCTTACGACCAGTCTGAAATTGTGTACAACCAGTCTATGATTACGTTCGACTAGTCTACGATCAGTCTATAACTGATCGAACTAAGCGACCTACTCATGTATTCTCCCTTTGCGTCACGATATCTGGTTTGAACTCCAGGTGAGATATATGTCATCCATGGACTGTTCAATACTTTCTCGATCGAGTATCGGATAACCTTATGTGGTCGAACTATTCGACCACGAGTGGCATGGCCATGCACTTTCTTTATCCGACCACTTCAAGGGGCCCAGAGATATCTCTCCCATTATGTTAAGAGGGGCAAATCCTATATCCGACCAATCACATCCCTTCGTATGTTTCATAGCATACCCGAAAGCTACTTTTATAACTACCCAGTTACGAGTAGCGTTTGGCAACCCCTAACAGTGCTATTACATATGTAGGGAGCCATGCTGATCTCAGGTCTAAGGATTATACATCATCATTATTTGAGACCAACTAATGACACATAGAATCATAACAATCTCAATAGTGTTTCAAGGTGGGTCTATCCAACCCCATGTTCTCTAACATGCGTTCACAATATTGATTCGATATCCCCATATCTATGACCGATGAAATATGGTTATCAATCAATACATGTGTTGGTTGTAGAGTCACTGGTGTTCTGACCAGCGACATTCGACCAGGGATACTTTTAGAATGGCATCATATAAGTTAAAGAGTTTCACCAACAAGTCACATACTCGTTGATCTATATAACCGATGATTCATTCAAGGAACAAAATAACATTTATTCAATAACTCATAAATATAGACGTGATACAATCATCTCTATAATTGCCTCTAGGGCATATCACCAACAGTCATATAGAGCATCAACGCCTGATTCCTCCTCTACTATCAGTTGATGGGTTCCATTCTCCTCTTGCTCTCCTTCTGCTTCCAGAAAGTGAGCTTCTTGTTTATTCTGGCTTTTCTTTCTTTGAAACTCGTGATAGAGCTCCACCATATGCATAAGTGTCTTGCAACCTTTTGATGTGTGACCTTTGAGCCCACACTTATAGCATGGCCTATTGTCACTTGGTGCTTTCATTGGAGACTTCCCCTTTCCTCCCGTCTCACCCTTTTTTATTGAAGACAAATGGTTTAGATTTATTTCCCCCAGTCCTCTTTCCTTTTCCACCGACATTCATCCTTTTCTGAATATGCACCTCAGGTGCACCCTGAGTTCCGGTAGGACGAGCATTACGATTCCTCATGAGGAGCTCATTATGCTTTTCCATTAGAAGTGTGGCTACCAGTTTAGAGTGGTTTCATACCCCTTTTCTCTGTATTGTTGTGCTAGCACCAGATTTGTAGCATAGAAAGTGGAAAGAGTTTTCTTGATCAGCTGTCCTTCTGTAAAATCTCTTCCACAAAGCCTAAAACAAGAAATTATCCCAAGGAGTGCTGAGTTATAAGCCACCACAGATTTAAAATCCTAGAATTGCAAACTCGTCCAATCATGCCCCGTCAGTGGAGCATTAATTTCCTTTGCTGATTATATCTCTTTTGAAGGCAAGCCCATAGGGCTAAAGGATCTCTCTCAGTCAAATACTCATTGTTGAGATCCTTATTCAAATGATGACATAGGAAGAATATGGTCTTAGCCTTGTCTTCCTCTTGGGGCTTATTAGTATTGCTGTGAGGAGCAATAGCCCTTTGGAGGCTAAGTAGAACTCCACATCCAAGGCCCATGTTAGGTAGTTGCTCCTGTCAACTATCAATTGATCAAATTCCCTTTTTGCGACGTCACTCATGTTTCCTATACTACTGCATAGCAACGTATATAATTACCGTAAGGTAATGAATATGTACATCATGTAGTGCATGAGTCAAAACATGTGTTACAACAATAAAACGGCTTGCATGAGTAGTAAATATAAAATTTACGGATTTCTAGTAATTTTCTATCAATTTTCTACCAATTTTATAGACATAGAGCAATTACTATACTCACAAATTAATAGAAAAACAATTTCTGGTATTTAAATAAATCGCAAAAGACTTAAATAAAAGAAGCAAAAAAATTTCTAGGTTTAATTTGCAAAGTTTCACCAAGTGGAAGCCTCATACTTTATTTTGAAAGTTTGAAGGTCCTTTTTGCATAATTTTGGTCCAGAAGGACCCAATTTAATAAACCAAGGACTACGCTTAATTCTGAAAAAGCCAAAGGTCTTTTCTACAAAAGCACCAAGGCTAGTTGAATCCCATCCCAATCGGGCCCTATGGGACAGAACCAGCGGGCCAAATAGGGTTCCCCTAACCCTAGCGCGGCTCGTCCCGAGTACACGTACGTGCACACGCGAAGGTGTGTGGCGGCAGCTTTGGTGTGCACAACGACAGTGACCCAGCAGCGGCAGCAGTGCGCATGAGCGATGTGGCGATGATGATGCAGCTCGATGGCAGTGGCAGCGGCCCGGGTGGTCTGCGTGCCTGATCGGTTCGGACTAGTGCGACGACGGCATACATCCAGTGCCCCACCTCATCCTCGCCATGGACGATGGTGGCGGCGGCAACGGTGCCCACTCCATCCTCGCTGGGGATGAAGCCGGAGCCCCTAGCCTCGTCCACACATACACGAAGAGATGATGCAGCATAGAGGTTGCCTCAGCCTAGTGTTGCTGCGGAGGCGGTGGTACGGGCCCAGAGGTGGACGCCGGCGACCATGGCACAAAGGCGTTGAGGTTGTCCCGTCTCTCTTCTTCTCCAGTGGGTCAGCGCGAAGGTGACAACAACGACATAATTTTGCTGTAGCTAGGGGCAGATTTATAGTGTAAGGGCCAGGGTTAAGGGACATCGATGTCCTCCACTCCAGCCCATATAACCTCTTAGTATATAAGCATATGATCTCCTTATTACAAGCTACAAGTTAGCCTTGGCCGCGGTGGCAACCACAACGCGAAGGCGTTGATTTGGCCGATGATGTGCGACGTGGAGGCGGCGCACAACACACCTCGCCTAATAGCGAGGTCCTTGTCCCATGGAGCCTGATGGCTAGAGCCGAGGCAAGTGACGGTGAGCCTGATCTCGGTCGACGGTGTAGTGCGGAGGCGATGCCCTATCCGGTTGGGGTGGTGAGATCGATCCAGCGACGACATGCCGCGGTGGAGGCGCACAGTGCTCTGTTCAGGGCGGCATCGTGCAAGCGGAGCCGTGTTGTGATTGCCTAGACGGTGGTTGCCGATGGCACGTGTGCATAGTCACACGGTCAGACGGCCCGTTGACGACGATCGGTGGAGGTACACAGAGGCGTACCCGAACAAATCTCATTGGAGTCTAGCGACACATAGAATAGTAGAATAAAAACTAATATACTAAAAAGAAAATTACCGTTAGAATTGAGAACTTAGATCAAAGTAATGTACCAGGAAGCCTTAACTTAGAGTGTTATAGTGCTGATAACGTGTTATATATTCGAAGTCGTGTTGCCGACAAAGAAAACTCTCAACTCACAAATAATAAACAGTAGAGTAAGGATGTAGTCATAACATTCTCTCTTTATTGATCTCTTTGTTTGTAGGCTTGTGTGTACAATGAGAGCCCTCTGCCCCCTTTATATAGGAGGAGGATGTCTCTCTTTATGTATGAATATGCAATATGAGACTAAAATAACTAATGAGTCCGATGGGCCAACAATCCCCTAATGAATATTTGTTTAGGTAAAGTGTTCACACATAATCAGGTCTCAGAAACAGACCGAAATACAAATATTATTACTCATTTATTATGTAGATTTAATGCCCTTTTAGTCCTTTATCTTTTTAAATTAAATGGTAAGCGGCGTAGTCTCTCTAGGCTTCTGTCTTTCTTATCAACGTACTAGTATTTAATCGTGTTCTTTGATTTTTTTTTTTTGCACCTTCTTAGGGATAAGGTATCCAACAGGGGTGGATCTAGAACTCGTGTTGGATAGGTTATAGCCCGAGGTATAGGACCAAACATCCATTAAAATCCTCTTAAGAAATTATTATAAATTCAAAAAAATAGAACTCTTAGACCAAGAAGAGTAGGTCGCCTGAAGCATGGCCTATAGGTGGCTCTGCCACTGACTATCCAGCATAAAAACATGTTCTCCGTGACTCCGCGGTACGCAGCATCGCGCCACATGCTGAGAAGTGAGACTGTGAGAGCCATGAATAATTCTAGGATTCCCACCGAGCGAGGGTGCAGAATTTCCCTATTAGACACAAGCATGCGCAAAAGTAGATAACACGATGTTTGATCCAATTGGGTCGCACAGTTGTGTCACCGGCCATGTGGTTCCCATGATCTTCTTAATCTTGTCACATGCTTAAAACTGTAGATAAAAACATATTTGTGAAATTTGTAGTCCTCAAAATTATTTCTACCATATTATGCGCAAGTGTGGAGCCATAGTTATGTTGCCCAACCTTATCACAACAAACAATATATCAAGAGTTCAAGACTTGCAGCAGTTGTCATAGGTATTCCATACTCTTTCGCACTAATTCAGAGACTTCATGCACCATCTACTACTAAACCTAACTCCGTTTATTGAATTTACCCAACTATTTTAGTAGAAGATTTATGTTTTTAAAGCATGAAGCTAGTCATGACAGTTAGTGGATCTTTAACCACAATACAAGAGTGCTGCTTGATTAGACTAGCTATTGGTTAGCAAGAATTCTTAATTACAACTAGAGAGGCGATTCTCTAGGAGACCAGCGCCCCCCACCCCAAGCTCCTACCGGTGCCACTCCGGTGCCGACGACCATCCCCTACTCTCAACCCCCCTCAACACAGCATGGCCCCCACGCCCCTCAAACCAAGCTCCTCCCAACCTTCCGTCGCCTCTGTGTTTCCCCTTCCCACGCCCCTCCCTGTTAGCCAACCCCCCCCCCCCACACACACACACTTCCCCACCACCTCCTCCCACCTTCCTCCACCGCCCCCTCTTCTACCTTTCACCCTTTTCTAGAACAAATCCCCCTCCCCATCCCAAACCTCTACTGGGGCCAGATCCAGATCTGATCTGGCCCACACGCCGGCCGCAGCTTCGTCCCGACCCCACCGCTGGTCTCCTGCAGCTCCATCTTCTACACCCCTGTGGACACCTCTCCAAACAATGCCCCGTCAGCACCGGTGCCACCATGTCGAGGTTCCTCCAGACCTTTGCCTACATCGACCTGCACTCAGCATCCGGTATTGAAGGCACCAACCTACATGCAGATCCTCCAGCACTAGGCCTCACGAGCGGCACCAAATTTAATGTGCATGGCTGCCTCAATGCCCCTCATCTACTGAAGCCCATTCAAACGCCACAGACCTCAATGCCCCATCCCCAACATCCCATCGAAGCTTCCTTGAGCAAGCCACGTATCCTCAAGTCAGAGAAGGCACACCCTCACTCAACCTCAAATCCATTCAGCCCAGAGCAGTAGATGGTTGGCAGGTAGTTAAGAGGCTTCGCTGGTGGCAAGCAGCTAGGCATAGAGCCATTCCATGCACTCACACATCCTCCTCCACCTCCTTCCTCAATAAAACCAAAGGAAGGTGTTTCCGATGTCTCTCGCGAGATCACAAAATCTCAAGTTGCTATGACCCCATTCGGTGTATCCTCTACTTCACCTCAGGTCCCCAGTCAAGTGATTGTCGGCGTAGGCAAAAGCACTTATGTCCATCCTCATCGTGGCAACAAGCTCCTCCGAAGATACCTTGGCGGCCAGCTCCCTAAAAGCCTTGAACCCCAGCCATGATGTTCCTAGGTGTGCCCGATACCCGGCTAGACAAGGACTACTGCATCATCAATGGCTACCCCACTCGACCGAGCCCGCTAGGACTGGGAGGCCACCGCTCTCGTGGCATGGGTGCTGCGGGGCAAGGCCAGCGTCGACGATAGAGCGGTGGTCGAGGTGGTTTCGGGGCCGCTTTGGCCTACATCGTGAGGACATGGTCGTCTCCCTTCACCATCCGGAGACCTACCTCCTCAAGTTCATCAGCAAGCAAACTAGGGACAGAGTGCGGGATGCAAAGAAATTCCACCATGAAGCTCTGGAGATTCGGTGCTGTGATGTTCTTTCGCGTCTGATTCTGTCTAAAAGGGCTCTTGGTGTTCGCTTGGACACCAGACATCGTAGAACGCATCTTTGAAGGAAATACTCGCTGCACACCATCGAAGAGGTCTCATCGAGCCAGGAGGACACAAGGGCACTCAACCTTTGGGCTTGGACATCCAACCCGAGAACCATACCAAAGGTGACCTAGATCACCTTCACACATCGAGGTGAGGAACCTAGCCGACCAGAAGGGAGCTACCGCCTTCTGAAAAATGGAGGCGAGGGCTCAGCCACTGGGTGATCGTTCACCTCGACTACGTCGAGGACCACACCACTGCACTACTCGACAACTTCCTCTCGGTAGCGGACACCACCCCTTATGAGCCCATCACAACCTATCTTCCTTGGAACCTGGGGGTTGTGGATGGCACGCCGGAATCCAAAGGAGGGGCCGAGCCACATTCCTCCACAATCACTTCGGTAGGAAGAGTAGGCGATGAAAACCTCCCAGCAGAAGATCACCGTCGACCCCTCGTCACTTAGTCTACGATGACCACCCTTCCACCCTAACATGAAAGCGCAAGGACAATGACGACAGCGACGATGATAAGGGTCACCACAATCACACCAACCACCGAGGCCACAGGAGCTCCAACATGTCAGTCAAGCTTCGCCTGGGCTTGGGCCAGGATCGTGATTGATCCCCCGCCAGGGACACTCACACAGTGACAATTGGGATGGACGACACTGGGTAGTTGCGTTGGGGGAACCAGCCCCCCATCCAATGTTGCATTGCTCGGCCCAGACTACTTTGGCCTACCCAAGCTGTCAACGAAGCTAGCCAAATCAACCACCGACTGAACACTTTAGGTGCTCTTTGCATCCTACACCAACTACCTGCGCGAAGCACTGCACGAGGTCTTCGACAAAGCCCTACCTCAAACCTCCATGCAACCGCTCCCCTCCTCCGAGGAGGCGCGATGCGAATGGCTGCGCAAAGCGGAGGACTACATCAGGGACACGTCAGCAACCGCTGTTAAACTTGGGCTAGCATTGGGACCTTTGTCAACCACGATGCCCAAGCCAACATGGTCAAACTTTCTACAAGTAGCGAGCTACCTCACCACTCCAGCCTCTCCAAAACATGCCCAAGACCAAAAGCACAACTTCGACCAAGAGTCTTAGACTCAGACGGTCCCTATCGACTCACCTCAGGCAGTACCAATGCAATTACTTGAGATGGTCCCATTCACTGACACCATCACTGCCTCTAGTCTCAGGGGCATTGCTGAGGCGCTGGCCGGTACACTACAAGCGACTGTGGGACTCCTTACCACATAGAAACTAGTTGGCGGGAATGCAGCCCCCTCCAAAGGGACCGCCCACCTCACTGATCCCCCACAGCTCCAGACCGACGAGCTCGCACACGCACACCCGAAGCCCCGCCATAGGCAATCAATATCCTTCGGCCCTGGCAAGGCCAGACGAGGTGCACCTCCCAAGTCGAAGGACCATCCATGAGACCAGCTGGTGGAATGACCAAGACCTGAAGACGATGCTCTTCTCCACCTTGACATTACCGGTCCTCACTGCTTCCGCTCCGACTCCTCCCCAACCCACGTGCAGACGCACAACTAGATGTGTCAACCTTCGACGTAGTGCACATCTAGCGGCCAAACGGAGGTCGGGTTCTGTGATGCACCGAGCTCAAGAAGCGCTTGCTCACAAATTGGGCACTCTACCAAAAGACCAACCACTAATGGACGATGTGCTCATAGAATACCTTGCAACATTCGAAGCACCTATCGCAGTTGTTCAAGATGGACTACTAGTTCACTTCGCTAGCAGACGACACTCTTGCTGAGCTCGGAGGCCACTACAAGACTGATAGCCAAGGGACCGAGGCAATGGCCCCCCTGAATGCTACATCATCCACGCCTTCATAGACTCCAACTGCTGCTCCTAGCACCCTTTTGGTGGCGGCCTAGAGACAAGAGCTTAACCTCATTGTAATCGACGACCCCGTTAGAACACCAAGAACGCACCTGTCACTTTTACTTCTTTGTCATCGTTTAGTTCCTGCGTTTCTTTATTTAAGACGTATGCTGAATGTATCCCTTTTGAACCTCCAAAGTGTCTCATTTGGAATGCCCGACAGCTTTGCCCTGAGCTCTGGCACTTCACCGACTACGCCTCAGGTGGGCCATCGATCCACTATTATATGCAACCAAACTTCGACCCTCCCGACCATTCTCCTCCAAGCGGTTACCTCAACTATGGATGAACGGACCAAACATCAACAATACCTGTTGGAACGTGCACAGCCTTAACACCCAAGCCAGAAGAGCGACTGTCCACGAGACCATTACTTCGACAACATGTCATCTCGTCTGCCTTCAAGAAACAAAGCTAAGTAATGTTGACCAAAACCTAGCATGCTATCTCGGGGATACTATCTGCGTAGCTTCGCTCTAAAACCGGTCGAGGGCACGAGGGGCGGAATTCTACTCTGTGCAACAATGAGTACATCGACGTAGTGGATGTGCAACAGTCGGTTTACAACCTGTCGATGACAGTGTCCTTAAGAGAATGCAACTCGGCATTTCGTCTAACGATAGTGTATGGCCCCTCCCGAGGTAGTGACAAGTGAGCCTTTCTCTAAGAAATTATTTCCTCATAACCTACCCTAGGCACCAACTAGTTGGTCTTGGGTGATTTCAATCTCATCTACCGCGTCGTCGACAAAAACAATTCCAACATCAATGCGTGACACATGGCACAATTTCGCACCACTCTTCACACCTGTGAACTAAAAGAAATTCATCTCCAGAACAGAAAGTTCACATGGAGCAATGAACATCAGAGACCAACCCTGGTCAGGTTGGACAAGGTCTTTTGTAATGAAGACTGGGACACCCTTTTCGAAAACCATGTTCTTCAGGCGTTGTCTTCTCTGATCTCCGACCATTGCCGTCTGCTGCTAGCTAACAACTCTGGTACTGCTAGCCCAAATATCTTTCATTTTGAAAACTTCTAGATCAAGATGTCAGGTTTCTTCGAGACGGTCCACGGTCCAAAAAGCCTGGCTCGCCCACTACCCTCACACAATGTCGATGCACTGTCTAAACCACAAGTTAGCATCCACTGCGTCCACACTAAAATCCTGGAGCAGAGACCTTTTCCCTCAACCAAAGCTCCAACTCCGCATTGCCTTAGAGCTGATCCTCCAGCTCAACTGGCTCAAGACTACATGGTACTAACACCACCTGAATCTATCCTAAGGGCAAACCTAAAGAAGAGAGTTATGGGGCTGGTAGTGATCGAGCGAACCAGGAAACGCCAGAGCTCCGGATTATCAACCTTAGAGAAAGCGACGCAAATACAAAGTTCTTTCATCTTAAAGTCAATGGCCGTAGGCGCAAAAACTACATCCAAAGGCTCCAAAACGGTCTTGGCTGGGCGACCTCGCACACAGAGAAAGATGACATAATACAAAAACTTTTCGAAGAAACGCTTGCCCCGTCCACACCTTGCAACACTAACCTTAATTGGGAGGTACTAACCCCACCTATGCTAGATTTGCACAACCTGCAAGATGTTTTCATGGAAACCAAAGTACTCAACGCACTAGACCAATTACTAGGGGATAAAGCCCCAGGGCCGGAAGGTTTTCCTTCAAATTTCTACAAATCCTGCTGGTCAACCATCAAAGTTGATATCATGGTAGTTTTCCACAGCTTTCACTCTCTCCACACGTCGCATCTTCATCTACTCAACATAGCAAACATCATGCTAATTCCAAAAAAAGAGGAGGCAAACAAAATGTAAGACTTTAGACCTATCAGCCTCATCCACGGCCTTGGGAAGTGGATTGCAAAAACACTAGTGCTCCAGGTGGCGTCTTTCCTAAACAGCCTGGTATCGCAAGCCCAGAGCACCTTCATCAAGACAAGGAGCATTCACGACAACTTCCTATATGTCTGCAGCCTAATAAGAAGACTCCACCGCTCTAAAACCCCTTCGCTTTTCCTCAAACTAGACATTGCAAAAGCTTTTGATACAGCCCATTGGGACAACCTTCTTGACGTTCTTCACAAAAGGGGTTTCCCCTGCAGATGGGCAAATTGGGTGGCGGCCCTCCTAAGATCCGCCTCTTGCAGAGTCCTCCTCAATGGCATCCTCAGTAATGTGATCACCCATGGAAGGGGGCTACGGCAAGGAGACCCCCTCTCGCCCTTCCTCTTCATACTGGCCATTGATCCCATTCAACGTCTTCTAGAGGTGGCAACAACCATGGGTTTCCTTGCCCGCACGCGAGATCGCAGCGCCAGACTCAGAACCTCCATTTATGCGGACGACGTGGCAATATTCATCAATCCAAGTGTAAGCGAAATCTACACAACCACCCAAATTATCCTCAATTTCAGGAATGCCTCAGGCCTACATACCAACTTCCAAAAAAGCACGATGCTTCCAATAAGTTATGACAACATTGACCTAAACACGTTCCTCCAAGACTTCCTGACAATCTGATCGACCTTTCTGATTAAATATCTCGGATTACTGCTCACCTAAAGAAGACTTCACAGGATGGATTACCAACCCCTTCTGGACAAAGTGGGGGAGGTTAGCAGGTTGGCAGGGGCATTTCCTATCCCCAGCAGGGCGGGCCTTCCCGGTTAAATCTGCTCTCACTTCGATTCCAATTTATTACATCGTTGTTTTCAAAACCCCCAAGACATTTTTCCATGCCTTGGATCAAATTAGCGTCGTTTCCTATGGGCCGACCATGAAAATAGCTTGAGTGGTAAGTGTAAAATTAACTAGGACAAAGTGTGTCGCCCAACCCAGCTTGGCGGCCTAGGTGTCCTCAGCCTTTCACAATTCTCGCGGCACTCAGACTTCAATGGCTATGGAAAAACTGGAAGGATCGGTCCAAACCTTGGGTCAGCATGGAAATCCCTTGTGACGGCGCAGACCGAAGCCTTTTTGTAGAGACAACTAGGATCTCCCTCGGGGATGGTAAGACAACAAAATTTTGGTACTCGACTTGGTTGGGTGGAGAGGTACCCAAAGATCTAACCCCCAAGATCTTCGAAATCTCAAAAAGCAAAAACCAGACAGTGGCCTTGGCGTTACAGAACGAACATTGGGTGTAGGACATAAACATCCTAAGGGGATTAACAATCCACCACATCTAACAATTCGTGGGACTTTGGACTAGAACCAACCAAATCCATTTGGTACGCGGCACCCCGGATGAGATATCATGGAAGCCAACCCCGAAAGGAACCTATTCTTCAAAGTCCGCCTACGCATTACATTTCTTGGGTTCGATTGTGACAAATTTCAAAACACTAATTTGGAAAACCCACGCCCCCCAAAGTGCAAATTCTTCGCATGGTTGGCAATCCAAAACAGGCTATGGACCTCAGACATACTAGAAGCCAAGGGGTGGCCAAACCAACACTTTTGCCCCCTATGCAGACACACTCTGGAATCGGCCATCCATCTTTTCGCCTAGTGTCATTTCTCTGTAAGAATCTGGAAGCACATGACGGACTGGCTAGGAACCGATAGTCTATAGCCATCCCTATGGTCTCCTAGCATGAATATCTTGGATTGGTAGTCCAACATAACGGAGACAAAAGGCTCCCCCAGGAAAGCCACGACCACGACCCTCATCCTAATTATTTGGGAGATCTGGAAGGAATGAAATGCAAGAATCTTCAACCACAAAGCCATTGCACCGCTGGAACTCCTAGCGAAGATCAATGAGGAGGGCAGAACTTGGTTCCTAACGGGGGGCAAGTGTTTGGAACATTTTAATCCTTTGTAATTAAGGCTATATTTTAATCTGTACTTTGTGGCTCTAGTTCCATCCTTTTTCTATTAATATAATGGGCACCCCTCCTGCCGGTTTCAATTAAAAAAAGAATTGCTCATAAGAGAAAACTTAAGGACTACTTAGGAGTCAGGTATGTAATGCTTTGAACTATACCGAACATTTTTATGCAACAATTGTACAATATGTTGAATATGAAGAGAAAAAAGAGAAACAATGATATTCGGCAAAGTACGGCTAGCCTCGTGGAAATTCCTTCCACGTTGTGCTTCTCTTGAGGAGGCAGAATTGGAGGCGTGCTATGAAGGGATCTCACTAGCACACCAATGGGTCCATCAACCAATTATTTTGGAATCAGATGGTGCAATATGTATCTCCATGCTTTCGTCTTCATGTTTGGATAGATCACAACATATGGCACTGCTGTGGGATATGAAAGAACTAGTATCCTCAATGGGAGACGTCCAATTCGCCAAGGTAAGGAGAGAACAAAATAAGGTGGCTCATGAGCTAGCACAACATGCGGGATGTGTTTGTAGTTCCGTTGTTTGGCTAGCTGGCAGAGGCAAACCCAACTGGGTTCAAGGGTGTTCAGCTGAACACCAAAATTTTTGGGCAAAAATTTAGTATATATGAGGTATAATACATGTATATACTAGAAATTGGGTTAAATCAACATGTAATGTCCTAAAAAACCCATTCCATCAGCACCTCACTCGCAGCCCACTCGACACTCAGACAACCCACCAAAGCCAAGGCATTCCACATTCGACCACTGTTCCAGCCTTCCCCCACAATGACTCGGCCCAATATCTCAAGACCCATTTATTGGCAAATCCTAACTTGATCTCTCTTTCTCTCGATCTCACATCTCTCTCTCAAAGAAACACACACGCACACAGCCTTGCCCTTATGCCTTGCGACGACGGCGGCAGGCTACGACTGCCTGGAGAAGGGGAGGCCGAGAGAAGGGGAGGAGCACTACAGCGCCACTACAGCCTACTCGCCTGCTTCGAGCGCAGCGGCTAGCGGGGCGGGCCGTGTGTTGCTCCGAGGACCGAGGCTCCAACTCCGAGCGGGTGGTGCGACAGAGGCGGTCTGGCAATGGACCAAAGCTAGCGACTAGGGTGAGCTATGATCGGCGATGGTGGCGGGGCAAAGCCGTGAGCATGGCTATCTGGGTGACCGAGCGACCAAGCCAGCAAGCCCCAATCCCCGAGCACAGGTCCTGAGGAGTGAGGACTGATCCACTGAGGTGAGGTATCCAATCCCAAATTCCCAAACGGCCAAACCGGTTTGAAAAATGAATTGTGGTTGATGAATATTGTATTTATGTGAATTGTAGATCTTAGAGCTTTGAAAAATGTATAAAGTAATTCAGATTATTACATTATTGGCTGACACCAAAATGAAGCATTAGATTGCCCTCATGAAATTTAATCTTGTATAAACATACTATACTTCGAAAACTTTCAAGTATCCATGTGGATTTCTCATTGGATAGGAAGATTCTAAGCACTAAAAAGCTAATTGTAGCAAATAATGGAATATCTAGACCATCTTCGGCCAAATCAACTAGACTTTCAGCTCAGTTGAGAGCATAAGACTAATAGATAACTCTAGATTTAAGTTAGATTACGAGGCTGTAGCAAAGGATGGTGACATACTTCAGCAATATGAATATAAATTCATCCAGACATGCCTATATAATTTATTGATGATCTCAACTTCTCAAGTTATACAAATTCATGTGACCAATCAAACCTACAAACTACAAATTCATGGGCCTGCGAGTTAGGCGAGTTAGGCTGCATACGTTAATAGCAACACATGTACATCCCCAATTCTCCATTCATCAATTCCTTGGTCCCAAATCCCAAATTCTCAATTCAACATTTTTTCTTAATTATTTTGTAATTTCTCTCAATTCTTTGTGGTGTTATTTCTAGTATGGAAAAATTGTACTTTGTTTTTTTCCTAGCATGGACCTTTATTTTTTCCATTGAATAATATTTTATTAACTCCGAACGCCCATCCAATAAATCCT
This sequence comes from Ampelocalamus luodianensis, assembly GCA_036346255.1. Classification (NCBI taxonomy): domain Eukaryota; kingdom Viridiplantae; phylum Streptophyta; class Magnoliopsida; order Poales; family Poaceae; genus Ampelocalamus; species Ampelocalamus luodianensis. The sequence continues at coordinate 7,208,022 of CM070628.1, forward strand.
GAGTCCGCCATTGCTAGCTAGTGTTCCCTCGTGTATCGAGCACATAGTGCTTGATGATTGCAAAACCACCTACATTTCTTAATACCAGTGTTCCCCTATGCGCCCGCATAGGCGCTGGGCGAAGCCTCGCCTTCGTGACTCAGTGCCAATTGGCGCCCTAGGCGGGCCGAGCGCCTAGGCGGTCCAAGGCGGACAAGGCGCGGTGGCTCTAAGTGGTTTGGAGCGACAGCTGGGCAGCCCGAGGAGGCGCTGGGAGTTCTGAGGTAAGTGAGGCTCTCACCTTGTGCCTTGTGGTCACAAACCCTACTCGATTTCATCCCCTCTTGCTCTACTCCCATCACGCGTCGTCGCCTCCTCTCGTTCCCCGTCACGCACTGCCTCAGTGCCTCCTCCTCGCGGTTCTCCGTCGTGCGGCTCCTCCTCTAGACTCCCTGTCGCCGTTGCACGGCTCCTCCCCGGCTCCCCGTTGCCATCGTGCCTCCAACCCTCCCTGTCGCTGCGCCTCGTCTAGTCACCCCCCAGGTCAGCCGCCTCCTCTGCTCTAGCTATGCCTCCCTCTTGCCCTTGCCTCCCTCTATAGCCCTCTCTGCTCAGCCTCTGCTCGCATCCCTCTAGCCCTCGCCTCCCTCTGGACCTGTCTACTCTGCTCGCCTCCTCTCTGCTTTGCTCTTGTGTGCAGTTGCGCACTCGAAAGTGCGATTTAGTAGTACTAGTAGTAGTCCAGTGCGATTTAATAGTAGCAATGGCAGTGCGATTTAGTAGTACTAGTAGTAGCCCAGTGTGATTTAGTTCTAGTAGTGACATCGCGATTTCGTTGTAGTAGTAGTGGCAATGCGATTTAGTAGTAGTAGCAGTGGCGGTGCGTCCAGTAGCAATTACTGTTTAGTAGTCAATTATGGTGTTTACTGTTTAGTAGTCATTAGTCAATTACTCAATTAGGCAATTAGCAAGTAGCAATTATGATTGTAAGTTTGTAACAATTGTTTATCAATGATCATCAAATGTAGGATGCCATTGGTTGCGTCAGCCATGATGGAGGTGACTACCGATAGCCTTAAGAGGAAATCCGAGGACATAGGGTGGGAGTATGGATTGTTGATTGATCCAAACAATATGGATAAAGTAAAATGCAAGTTGTGCAACAAAATTGTTTCCGGAGGAGTGTATAGGATAAAGCAACATATTGCTCACATTAGGGACAATGTTGCTAAATGCCCGTTGTCCACAAAGGAAGATCAAGAGAAGTGCATTAAATCAATCGAGGAGGCACAACTTAGGAGGAAGGCTAGGAAAGATAAAGAACAAGAAGTTAGAAATGGAGTTACCATTGATGAGGATATCACCGGTGATGGTGATGAAGATCTTGAACTTGAAGATATAGGATGCTCGGCACGTCAAAAGTTGGGGCCCATGGATAAGTTTGCAATGCCTATTGATCCTAGTACATTGAGCTCCAAAGAACTACGGCAATAAGCAATTAGTGCTACCTTTTGGAAAGAAAGACTCTATAAAGTAAGACAATATGTTGTTAGGTGGATTTGTGAATTGGGTAATAACTTGCAACTCTTGTAATGTCTACTAATATGTGAATGACATCCTAGCGTTGTTTACTAATATAAGTAACATTGTAGATTGCATGTTTCAGGTGTACCTCTCAACTTCATCAATAATGATGCCTTTGCACAAAGGGTGGTTAATTGAAGGCGGAGATGATGATCAAGATTTTGAGCTCGCTACGGGGCTTACGTACATGGAAGGTAATTGAAGAAGCATGTGGGGCTAATGAGGTCTTAGAACTTCGTAAGAGCGCAAGAGTGAGACAACTTCATAAAGAAGATTTCAAGTCTAATACCGAAGAAAAGGAGGAGGTCAATGAGGACAGGGGCGGACCCTCTATGGGTCAAGGGTGTTCAGCTGAACACCAATTTTTTGGAAAAATATCTGGTATATAATAGGTATATTAGATGTATATGTTATTATTTAGGCCAAAATTATATATTTGTGTCTACAAATGAATTAAGTCTACACTCCCCAAACCTCGTGTGCGGCCTATGTAACACATTAGGCCCATTTTCCTTCCTACTCCAGTCCACCAAACTCTAACATCTATTCTCTCTCTCTCTCTCTTATCCTGTGGTTGTCTGTGTGTGTTTTGGGGGGGGGGGTCCGGCCTCCAAGTGGCGAACGAGCGGAGGCGAGGGCTTCGAAGGCGAGCGACGGTCGGTGGACACGATGCTATAATGCAACGGTAAGCAGGCATGATGCGGCACAGGGTGAGCGTGCAGCAGCATACCTACACGGGTGAACAGAGATGCGATGCGAACAAGCAGGTGGCAGCGCGACAAACAGGGAGGATGGGAGCGGGCGGCACCAAGGGAGCAACGCGGTGGCCGGGAGGGAGCATGGTGGCGGGAAGGGAGCAGCATATCCAACTCATTGTCATCATCCTCTCTCCAGATCTAGGTGTGTTCCACGCACTCCACTTCTTCTCCCTAGCTCTGCTCTGCTCTAGCTCTTGTTCTTTCTGGAGTCTAACCCCTTCCTCTGCTTTCTTGATTCTTTTCAATGGATGTTGTACAAAAATACAATCTTTGCCTTGAGCAATGAACAGATAGTTGGGCCCTTATTACATATGTTTACATGCTAATTTTTGCTCTATAGAAGGACCATTCTTAGATGGGGTTCTTGCTGATAGGAAAAGATCAAATAAAGAGCAGGATCAACAAGGTGTGCAACTGTCATTTTTTTAAAAAAAAAAAGAAGGCAAGAGCTCTACGGATCACTATTCGAGGAAGAAAATAAGTTTTAGCAGTTTAACTGCTACAACCTAGAACAGAGAAAAGTGAGAAAACAACAACGACTAAGCACCAAGCAAAGTTTTTTTTTTTTAAAAAAAAGAAAACAGAAGCTCTACCGATCACTATTAGAGGAAGAAAATAAGTTTTAGCGGTATAGCTGCTATAGCTCAGAACATAAAAAATAGAGAAAACAACAACGGCCAACCACCAAGCACAAGTCTTGGCGCACCCTGCAAAAACAACATAACTCAGTAAAATATGAAGCTTTAAGCTAAAATAGCTCTATTCCTAATTTCCACCTTCTCAGCTGTCATTGGTACCTATAATTTGCTATTTAATTTATGCCATTATGATTGCCTTATATCGTCCATTTCCTCATGTGAAATCATTAATTTCTATATTTTTTGTTTTTATTATATATATGTGTATCGTCGTATCAGTGTTTTTTTTTTTGAAGAAATGATATTTCACGGTCGACGTATTGGTATCAGCATATTTGGACAACCTAGCTTCGAAGTCCGAATACCCATCCTAAAAATCCTGGGTCTACCACTGAATGAGGAGGAGGAAATTGAGTATAAGTCCGACCAAGAAGAAGTGCTTCAACCAAAAATTATGAAGAAGAAGATGACTAGTTATTCACTCATTTGATCATCAATTTATTATACAAGTCTATTTATATTTGTCTTACTTGTTTTATTTGTGAGAACTAAAAACTATGAGTCTAAGACAATTTAATGTTACTTGTTTGAATTATATTTTTATTGCATCAAGTCATCAACTCATCGAGGTTATTACATCAAGTCATCAAATATATTTGCATCACATCAAGGTAACAACTCTTCTTACATAATTACATATATACATACATACATGTAACGTATACATAAGCTTGGATCGATGCTTGTTATTTTATGTTCATCTCGCTTGCTTGGACTGATATTAGAGGCGATGATGTTTGCAATTCTGTCCAGCCGCCTAGGCGCCCTAGGTGGCCATCCACTGCCTGCCTAGCACATAGGTGAACACTGCTTAATATAAATATCTATTTTTCCTCGCAAAAAAAGGGAAAAAGTCCGACAAAATATACTATGTAATATATCACAGCCTTGTGGGCTTGGCTGCAAAAAAAAAAAACCCTATGATGAGAAGCACCCTTTCCCAAAAAAGAAGGGAGCCCACCACAACCGCGGCTCCACGTACACAAAAAAATCACACAGAACTTATTGCGCAGAAGAATTTTTTTGCCCCCCGCAAACCCTAAAATTAAGCAGCACGGAAGAAAATGCTAGAGGCAACCAAGAAATTCCCTTGTCTTCTCCGATTTTGTAGCATATGCCCTGAGGATTTCACACGAATTTTCCTACTTGTTTCCTCGCCCTGACCCGCGATCTGATTTGAAAGATGCGCAGCGATTGCCTTTTCTTCGTGCTCAGATCACAGCAAAGGCGTGGGAACTGAGGCGAGCTCGTTGGGAATTTGATTCCTTCTGATCTGATCTCCCGTCTACAGGTAAGCTATTCTGTTGGCGATTGCGTCCTGCCTTTTCTTGAGTTGGTGCCGATTCTCTGAATTCTTGTTCGGGTAAAATATTCTGATTTGACGAATGTGCGGTTTTGCAGGTTTGTTTGATTGGCTGGGGAATGCTGGTATCAACATGGTAAACCGCAGAATCGTGCGGTCGCTCTTCGATCGTCTCCGGTCCCCGCCACAGGGGAGGAACCCCGCCATGCAGCCGTCGCTCGCTACCAATCGTGCTTGCTTTTGCAGTTTCAACCACTCAAATGTCTACAACGAAAGCCGTAGGATGCAGAGGAATGGTGTTCCTGATTTGGGGATCGCTAGGAGGTTTGCGCCGGGCAGCGCATTGAGCTTGAAGGGCTGTCTGAATTGGCAGGATAGCAGATTCAGGAGGGTGGATGGTGAGGCAGTGAAAATCAAGGCACACGTTCTGGCCCCTCAGCGGCAATTACTCCGTGATGCAGAGGTTCTGCCGTTGGAGGAGGTGAGCACGAAGAGCCTTAACGGAAATGGCGCATGCTGGCGTGGGAAGCCTCTGGGTTTCCCTGGGCATACTCTGTCAACTAAGATGGTGGTTGCTGTCGATGTGGATGAAGGTATTGTGAAAATCATTACAATATAGAGTTGTTCATCTCTCAATTATGCAGGGCTAAACTTTCATGTTGATTGTATAACCGGTTCCTTTATTTAGTGGCCGGGTTTCATGGTGCTTAGTCTAGAACCAAATTGTAAATTGATCATTACTGCAAGGAAAAAAGAAGAAGAAGAAAAAATCATACATCTCGTCATGGCCACAATTTACAATTTCATGACATTGTCCTTCTCCAATGTCTTGTCCTCTCCAGGTCAATGAATTAATATCAACCTTCTGTTTCTTATAATTGATCCTTCTCATTATATTGTGATGTATATCTTGCTTGCAGTTCTTGGAAGCTTTCTTGCTGCTCTGAACAGATTTATTGCGGATCGTTATTCTTGGAATCACTCAGTATCAGAATACCATGTGTATGAGTTCTTTAAGGTGAATTTAAAGCTCTGCCTTCCTAAACAATTTATAAGTCCTGCAATTCGCTCTCTTTGAGCAGTGAAATTTTCTGTTGAGTCCTTCTAGCTGAATATTTTGTCCACCAGGTAGTTCTTACATCTTTTTGCAAAACTCTATGCAGATATGGAACTGTTCTCGAGAAAGAGGTGTGTCTTGATACTACTTATCTTCATTTCATTTCGAACTTACAATTTTTGTGTTTTGAATATACGATGCACTGAATGAAATCAAGCACTCTTTCTAAAATGCTGCAGCTAATATTCTTGTCCACGAGTTCTTTACAACCCATTACTTCCAAGATGGTATACATCCTATCCCAGGCGCTCGAGTTGCTCTCCAAAATCTTTCTTCTTTCTGTAGCTTATCTGTAGTAACGTAAGTCCATCATTTGATTTTAGAGGCACAATCAATTTATATCGGGAAGAAGTCCATATAACACCCTGAACTTTGCTCAAAAGTTCTTCTAGCACCTGAATTATGAAACTAGACATTCGACTCCTCAAACTTTGCAATCCACTTCAAATAACACCCTGACCTGGTTTCGCAGGTGGTATTGCTCGCATGGCGTGGTAAGTGGGCAGTTTTGCCACGCACGATGACACGATGGACAAGTTTAGGTGAATGACAGTTAGGACCCATAGGGTCTTCTCCCCAAATCGAAACAGAGAGGGAAGGAGTTACAGGGGGTGGTAGCAATGGAAGCGCGGCTTGGAGATCGGTGGGGGAGAAACCCTGCGAGTCCCACCTGTCATTGACCCAACTTAGCCAGCGTGTCATCCTACGTAGCAAAACCGCCACTCATCGTGCCACGTGGGCAATACCACCCTACGAAAGTGGGTTATGGTGTTATTTGAACCGGATTGCAAAGTTCAGGGGGTTAAATGTCTGGTTTCATAGTTCGGGGCGTTACATGGACTTTCGAGCAAAGTTTAGGGTGTTATATGGACTTCTTCCTTTATATTTTGTTATATGATGTTTGCCTAATCATATCCTTCCTTTATAAGGTCTCGGCAGGATGCAATTAAAATTCACACATTAGAGTGGATCGAGAAGTATTATCCAGGCTTATTTGAGCAGATCCATTTTGGGAACCATTTTGCTTTGCAAGGTCAATCAAGGCCAAAATCAGAGATCTGCAGGTAAGGTTATGAGGGGAGTATAAGTCTAGTCTTTCCAATCATGTTAGGAGAGTGTACTTGCGCTGTGACTTGGCTTACCATATGGTAAAGCATAATAGTGTTTAAAACTGTTGTTTGATTATGTTTTTTTTTTTGTGGGTATTTTGTGTGTTTTAAACGGTTACAACAGTGTTATCATTTGTTCCTACATTTAATATTAGCGTGTTCAATATGGAATTCCTTGTTGCAGATCTTTCGGCGCTCAGATTTTAATCGATGACAACCCGAGATATGCTTTAGAATGTGCTGAGGTTGGCATGAGGGTCCTGCTCTTTGATTATGATAACTTGTATCCTTGGTGCAAAACTGGTGTGGATCAATCACATCCTCTAGTGACCAAGGTTCATAATTGGCAAGAAGTTGAGCAAAAACTTCTTTCCTGGGTAGTACCTGAGAGCTGAAATTCTTCCGGTGTGAGAAGCACAATTGAGATTAGCAAATGCTTCCTGAGAGCTTAATTTCTGATGAAACTTGTTGGATCCATTCCAATATGTTAATACATGGAGATGTCAGAGTAAAATAGGATATTCCATATCTTTAGTGGGAGCCTGGCGAGTGAACACTGCTTCATTGCCACAGGCTGGATGTAGGCCTATAAGGCGACCAGTTTAGTATGCCCTAGATGATTCAAGATTGATACACGCAGTTCTATGTCAAAGATTGACATTGTGCTATATGTATTTGATGAATTAAAGATGGTTCATATGAATTGATCTGATTCAGCGATCAAATAATTTGGATCCAGACTCCTGACTTCCCTCCTGATGCGAAGGTATATGTCTGGAGTGTGGACTTTTGCTTTAAATCGGTAGAAAATGAAATCCTTAACACAACATTTTTTTTCTGTTCAAGTGAGTTGTCAAACCCCAATTTTTCTGGTGCGCAAAGCAGCGCTTGTTCGTGAGTCGCAAGGAAAACGAAATGATGAAATGTTACTCCAGCTCTGACACATCCAGTTGGATCCAAACACTGATAAAAAAAAGATCCTAGTGATTTAGGATTGGTCAGTAATGAAGTTGGTTGTGACTAAATCGACATATAAACGAAAGATTCCGAAGTTTAGAGCTGCCCCAAGTAACTGCCGCCAAGCCACACGAATCGCTCACCCGAAAGTCGTGACAGCAGCGGCTCCTATTGTCGGTAAATACAAAATTACAGAAGCAGCAAAGCAGCCAAGCCGAGCAAGCAACAAGTGCGAAATTTTGATAGAACCAAACATCACTTGGAAAGAGAATCACTAGGAGAATTAACACAATAACACACATGATACATCCAGCAGAATTGACATCTTGAAAGAATCTCTTATCAAAACTCACATGCGCTGGTGCACAGCACTCAATCTGGTATTAGAATGGATTAGGATTGGTGTTGTAACGCAACAAAACTCAAGCTAGCATTATTACTCCAGAAAAATGCAAGAACATCAGCCTGCCAAACACGAGGTGTGGGTGTGGTGTCGGCTCGGATTATAGTGGTGAGAAAAGGGGTTAAAATGTATGGTTTAGAAAATCGACAGCTCAAACAAAGCAGTTTGTAGAGTTTCTCGTCAAGAAGTGAGAATACGGTTCTACAGATTTTACCATCACAAGTCGATGACCATGTCTCCAAAGGTGGTAGTCCAGACAAGAATGAGTTACACAAACCATTGGAAAACTATACAAAATTATGGCCCCGGTATCACACTTTCATAGACTTTTATTGTCAAAGTTGCATTAGGGGCAAGGCCATCACTGCACCAAAAACAGAAAACATAACCAGCATCAGCCAGAAGGGCACTCGCTTCTTCTGCTTCTTTTCGCCACCTGCCTCCACCGCTGGTTTTCCTCTAATGTTGGGTATGACTGCAGCTTGTCGGACTGCAGGAGATGGAGCTGGGGCAGGGTTTTCCTGAGGCTCTGGTTCTGCGACAGTTTGCTCCATTTGCTTCTGTTGGTTGTACTTCTCAACATACTCTGGAAACAGTTTCCTGAAGTGCGGGCAATTTTTGCTGTGGAACAAGAGCAACGTTTATAAGAGTCACATGTCTTGAAACAGGTAGTAGTTCATGGTAGTAGAAAAATGGCATAATTAAAACATGACACAAGTATAAAGACCAAATCAGCACAAGCAAATAAATGCTACCCATCTAAAAGTGAATTAAATAAATCAGTTATTGTTTAACAGTACTATGTAGAGATTTAACACGTCCGCCACGAGTTCATTGCACTTGGGAAGAAGAGCATGCCGACTGAAATTGGGACTTTTTCCTTATGTAAGCATATTTATTAAACAAAGTACGCAAAAGCTTCTGCTTGTTTCTGACTTTCTGTTTCTGAAAGTGCAGATTAACATTTTTCTCAGTCCTAGATGAAGAACACAGCCAGATTAAAACTATCTTGCAGAGAGAGAAATGCATTTACCTCTCACAATTGTAGGCAAGGGAGGCCTTTGCTAAACGCCTCTTCTCTCCATTTGTACTCCTGATGCTTCCGGTTGTCAAAGCATCATCCATCTGCAAGTACAAGAATTATTCCCATTGAAATCATGCAAGTAACGTGAAGTAGTGAATTTGCACTTTGTTTATAGTTTATACTTCAGAAGGCAAGGAACAGGAACTAAATTGTTAATTATGTCCCAAGGTGAAACAGCTGGATAATTGTAAGGGATCATAACAGGAAGCTATAACAAGCAAACCTCTTTTGTCATTTAAGCACTATACTTTGGTGAGTGGCATTAAAAATAAATGAGATTATCAATAGAACTGGAAATTTGATGGGGTAAGCTGGATCACAGAACTACACCCTCGAAAGTGAAATGCTAAAATTAATTATCTAAACAGTCAGAGAAGTATTGCTTGATGTAGTACTGTGGTGCTTGGTAAGTATGAAGAGTACAAATTGCTAGGCTTGAATTATAGTTCATCTCCTAATCATATGTCGGCAGAAATTAAGACTGGATTTAAACATTCTTTTCACTAACTCATAGCTGATGCAAAAGTAACAACTTACCATAAATGACAGGAGCCCTGTGAGAATGCTGCAGCACAAAGGCATATGTCAGATCAGTGGAAAAAAGCAAAAAACTTTGTCTCGCAAAATACAATCACAAATTGACAATAAAAGATCACTTGTGTCACTGGAACAGTCAAACTACACTTTGCTGTTGTTGCAAGTTCCCCCATCTCATTGTTAAATAAAATAAAAAGTTCTGTTGACTTCCATGGAACCACAAAAGCATCAAGCATGGTTCATGCATGCTCATATAGAATAATAATAATATTTACAATGGAACATTGATTTGAATACCAGCAATTAAACACTCTAAACTGTAAAGCAGATGAAAATGAAAATCATCTTATGTTACAAGTCCATGTTCAGACTTACGAGCTGAGAAGACGTGGATCAGTTTAGATACCCCAAAAGATTTAAAGAAAGCTCAGCTAAAAAATTCCCAAGGGAGATCAATGAGAAAGCACATTACACTCATATATTGAGCTAGTTATCAATGTGCACATACCTTGCTACAGACCACATTGGATTCCAAGATTCTGGATGAACTGCAAAAACATAGTAATGATAAGAGTTATTTCAAACCTAATCGAATACAAAAGCAATTAAGATCTGATTAGCGATTACAGTATGACACTTACAGTCACTCATTGATAGGCATATTCTTTTGTGAGGTGCAAACCTGCCGCTGGGGGTTGTCATGCTGAATAACAAAACAAATTAGAAGTAGAAACCAAAGTTTTAAAGTGTTCATTGATCCTATATCTGTAAAATTTTCTAATTCAGGTTTTCCCTTGTTACATCCTAATAAGAAGAAACAGCGTATCATCAAAACACAACCCTTGCTCAAATATCGATATTACTGACACAGAATGTTTCAGTACCTGATACTTGGAGGTTTAAAAGGATAATCAGGTGGAAACTTGAGTTTCCCGTAGTAATATCCACCTTCAGGTAAAACAAATCAAATGTGAAAATATTGTTAAAGATTAAGTAATTGAGTAAAATTGACTGAAGTAGAATAGAATGTAAAAGATAATGGTTTAGAAAATGTATCATGTTTACCTTCAAAGGGTGTGCCTGCACTTCCTTCAAGTACAAAATCTGGCAGACAAAGAAAATACACATAAATAGGTACCTGATAAATGCTTAAAAGAAAGCAAAAAGATAGGCATAACATTAAAATAAGGATGTCAATGACGCATGACATACAATCCGAAGATAGATAAGGATTAGACTTACTGAAAATCTTGAAAGTAAAAGATATACATGTACTTTGGCATCATGGCATTCATGTGACCACAATACAAAACCAGGGATATTTTGTTGCCACTGATAGGTTTGTCGCTTATTAAAATAACAGAAGTTAAATTTGGATAAGTATGGAAGTTTAAAACTTTCCATAGAAAAATATTGAACAAATCAACAAACACATACTTTTACTCTGCACAAGTTTACCTAATGCATAAAAGGCCTAAATTTCTAACTAAAAAAGACACTTCAACACCAGTTGTGGCATCACGCTTCAACACCAGTTGTGGCATCACGCAAGTTGCTGTGGGGGAGCATTAATCAATCGTGTTGTACCAAAACACGATTTTCCATTTCAATAAAACTTAACAAGAACATGCAATACGTATTAGCCTATTACGCATGTTGATCCATACAATTAGAAGGAGGCCTCAGTATGTATGGAACAGTTGAAACTTAGATCTCTATTTTTTTAGGGTGAACTTAGATCTCTATTTACCATGAGCAGTGGCAACTGCGCACGCATACAATTAGCAGGAACCATTAGCATGAAACCATAAAACTATGTTTGCAGTATCAACATGTATGGAACTGGTTATTATCATTGCAAGTACAAACCATCATAGACCAATGCAAACCCTGGTGGCAATCAAAACAAAAAACATTGATAAACAAATGGGAGGTAATGGAGCCTTTTCCCTAATCAGAATGGGCCATACAGATATGTCTGACATAATGATGCGAGACAGTGGCGCAACTGCATGAGTTATTGCAATGATTGTTAAATAAATATCCAACAGATGCATCAAATATGTCTTGGACCATAAGTGTGGCAATTGCCCATCTCCATGCCCATGCCCCTCACCAGTCGATCACACAAGCAACCAGTCGATCACACAAATGTTCCTGCATGAGCATACCCGATCTTCTATTTGTAGACTTCTAAGGATGAACTTTCTATATTCCAATAATCGACCCTCCCAACCACAAGAGCATTTACCTCTAGCTAATGTGTAGTTCTAGATATTTTCTAACAAGGCAGCAAACAGGAGGCTAAGCATATCTACGAACTGTGCCTGAGCTTTCCTTTCATGAGCTAAACAAAAAGGTTGAGCTTATCCAACTCAGAAGCCAAAGCTCGAGCACAGTTTCCACAAAATTACCAGAACAGTACATAACCTCTACAAAAACAATGGATGGTCAAGCTCAAGACATTACACAGATTAAGTCCCACAGTTCAAACCTTACATTCTATGCTACACAGAGCAAACATAAGCACGGGAATAACTAAATCAAGCACAACCGAAGTGCTCAAACTTCATAGATTACGCAACATAACCACATGCACATCACATACATCAACGATTAACACAACACCAAGCGCAATCATCCATTCACCCCAAACATCAACTAATTGCTTAAAAGACGGTAAATCTACTGGTGCGATCAGTGGAAGCTACTTACGCCACTCCAATATGTCGTTGGGCATCGGGCGGGCCACGATCTGCGGCGGGGGCTCCTGCAACCCAACCAAAAACAAAACCAACAACCCGAATCGCATCAGAACCCAAACCAATCGGCCGTAACCGCGTCAATCAGGTGCAATCGAATCGAACCAGAGCTCACCTTGCAGAGCGCGTGGTACTCCTTCTGGAGGCGCTTCAAGCAGCCCTTGTCGGCCATGGCAAAAACCCTAGGCGGCCGCGGGGGGAGGGGGGAAGCGAAGCCACCGAACCCTAGCTCTCAATCCCCGCACGCGCCGCTCGGTAGGGGATCCAATCCGGCGCGGGATCCGAATCGATAGGCCGCGGGAGGGGGGTTTGGGGATCGAATTGGGGGTGAATCTGGGGAAAATTTCGGGCGAATTGGGGATTCGGGCGGTGCTGGGCTGGATCGGGGCGGCAGGGAGGAGGCGCGTGGGGATGGGGATCGGCGGCCGCGTTCCCCGGTGCGAGGGGAGAAAGAGGCCGTGGGGGAGCCCTCGTTCTCCTGTGCTTTTTATAGATGGCGCATGATTTGCATTGAGATTCGCGCTGGCGTGCCGTGCCTGGTAACCTCGGACGGGCCGTTGGGGCACGCGTTTTGTTTTTATTATCAGTTTTACTTAGCCACAATCTCCTGATTTTTTTAAATCACGGTTGTAGCCGTCCGATTTTTGCTAAGATTTGTGTGTTTTGTGGGCTAGAATTTGATGTTGTTGGTTGCGGATTTTGTTTCAGAGTCCAATCCGCTCCCGTTAGTCTGTATCAAAATTTTATTGTATTCATCGGTACTCGTGGCCAATTCTATCTGTGTTCCATTATTTCTAAGAGAGAGAGAGATGCAGGGGGAGAGGAGAAACCGATGGGGGAAGGAAGAGCGTCAGCGAGCGCAGTGGCTGAGCGGCGGGAGGCGGACGTGCGGCGAGAGGCGGGAGGCGGGTGCGCTTAGATCGGTGAGCTACTCGACTTCAAATCTATGGGTGTTTTTGCTCTATTTTTGTGATCTATCATATGTTTACCTTGATTTAGTATCTTTTTTGTTTCATTCTATATTGCTAGGGTTTGAATGTTCCATATGTTGATGAAATATGGGCTAGAATTAGTAGATTGGGGGTTGATGTATTTGTGCGAATTTGCTTGTGTTTGAATTAAAGTTAGGTCTGGTTTCATGGTTGGATCTGATTTAATCAATTTGTTGTTGTGTGTACATATGAGTGCAATCAATTTTTTAATTGAATTTAGGTTTGGGAGCCATATGTTTTTCCTTGATTTGATGTTAATTCAGTAGTTGGTACATATTCCCTGTAGATTAGTGACCAGGCTCTAACAGCCACATGGTTTTGTGTGATTTTGTTTCAGTTAGATATATATTTGAATTATTGCCAACTATGGGCCTATAGCTAGGGAGAATGATGTAGTTTGTTGTTTTACCTTCTAGTTAAAAAGTTAGGGGTATTTTGTGTATATATCACAGTGTTGAGCTTTATTCAATTTCTATTATTTTGGGTTGCAATTTAAATCTTCGGCATGAAACTTGTCTGAATGAAACTATGTTGTGTTGTTTGACTTTGGGCTATGCTGTGTTGTTTTACTTAGAAATACATTTTTTTATTTTAGCTCAAACAATTTTAGCTAAGCTATGCTGTGTTGTTTGACTTTGGGCTGAGCTATGTTGTGTTGTTTGACTTTGGCTTAGTACTATACTAAAATGTCTTTTCTACGGTTTACCAAGGTTAGGATTATTTTCTCTATCATAGAATATTTTCTTTGATAGGCTGCCTTTTATAATTCTATCTTAGGGCATTTTTATTTTTCTTTAATAGTTTCTTGGTCTACCTTTTTTATTTACTTAGAAAGTCATTTGTTGTCTTGTTAGCCAAACTACACAGTTCACGGCCCACCATTTTATTGTGACTACTATAGTGCTATTTTTAATTTTCAGTATGAAACTTATCTTATTAAGTTACGTGATTCATCTGAAGATTAACTCAACTCAAATTTGATAGAATTCATTGTGTGACTTTCTTTGAGTTTCAAAAATCATGTATTTATTGATATGAAATTAGCTTAGTCTTGGGGCAATCATTATGTTAGTTGGAAGAAAATTGTAGGGTAATTGGTCAGTACAAATATCTTGTTCGAAATTTCCAGACTTGTATATGAATTTTGCTAATTGTGGCTAGAGGATGTTGTAATTGGATTTTTAAAAAAATAATATTAATTTAAAAGATAATTACAAAAATAAATAGTCAAAAAATTACAAAAGTAGGTGTCTATCGCCATTCCAATTGGCGATAGGGACCCTATCACCAATTAGAACAGTGGGGAAGGTTTCTGTCGCCGGCTGAATTGACGATAGGGACCTGTCGCCAATTGAAATGGCGATAGGAACCTGTCACCAATTCAACTAGTGACAGGAACCTCTGCACTGCTTTTTTATTAACTATTTTTTAGCATATATTTTGTCAACAAATTACACTGATATTACATAACACTTAGCACAATGTCATAACATCTTTTGTTGACAAATCACAATGACATTACATAACATTCAGCGCAACATTGTCACATATTTTGTCAAGAAATCATAATAACATTGCATAATATTCAGCGCAACATCGTCATATATTATGTTGACAAATCACAATGACATTCAATTGTGGAAACCCTGGGATGAGAAGTAGTAGGATTGGTTCTCATAATTATCACATAATTTTCAAAAAAAGGAATTTGTCGAATTTTTTCTTGTTGAATAATGCCAAATCAAATCCAAAAAATAGCCAAAAACCCAAAAGTCAAAGGAAATGAATTAGTTAATTCAATAAGAGAGAAATGGGGATGAGGACTTGATTTCGTTGTGTCAAACCATTCACCACAACATCATTACCTAGTTTTTCGACAAATCAAAGTGATATTACAAATCATTACATATTACAACGGGACAAACATTTCCGTGGCCGCGACCTCAACGTCCGCTACATGGACAACCTCGAGTGAGGCGGTCGAATGAGGTCCCCGTGGCGACGTCCAGACTGCCGATGTCTCTTTCGCCCTGTGAATTTCTCGTAGGGCATTTCTTGAAGGTGTGCCCAAACTCCCTACAAATGGAGTACTTCTTTGTACAATGCCCAGCTTTTGCTGTGTCTATATCGTTCCTGATGCGTCGTACCTATTACCGACCAATCTTTCCCTTCAGCCTATCAATATCCGCGACCTAGATAAGTTGATCCTAGGTCAGATGTCTGGTGAAATGGCCATCACCACCATCCTCTGCCGCAGCCTCTTCCTCCCTGCCGCTCCACGACTTCCTGTTGTGCCTCCACGACCACCTGCCGTGCCCCCACGATTTTCTGTTGTGCCTCCACGACCACCTACCGCCTCCACCAATTTGCTGCCGCGACCATCAGTTAGCCCTGCCGTGGTCACCAAAGCACCTACCGCTGCTGTTTTCTCTTGCCGCAATAACTCCAGATCGCTCCTTGTCGAGGCTGCCCACAGATCCTTGCCGCTGCCAATAGCTACCGCGACAACCCACCCCGCCAACCCTTCCCTGTTGCGCCATTGCATCCGCTGTCGCACACTGCCACGGCCACCGACGAGCCAAGTCCTCACTGCCACCTCTTGTTGTAGTAATCACCCGCACTTGCCCAGCACCGCCCTCGCTGCCGCAGCAACCACCATCATCTGCCGCTTTAACCCTTCACTATCGCGCCTCTTCCACTTGCTGCCGCGGCCACCGAACACTTCCTGTCGTGTGCTGCCGCGAGGACCGATCAAGCTATCGCGGCTGTTGCCTGCACAGCCACCGTTTGCTCCTGCCACCGGCACTCTTTGGATTCGGAGAGGAGGAAGTAAAAGGGAAACCCTAGTGGTTTCGGTTTGCAGAAGAAGTAATAAGGAAAGATATTGGTTTCCGTTTCAAGAAAATAGAACAAGGTTTCGGTTTCCATCCCTAGCATTTTTTTTCTATTGGCCGAAAGAGTTTCAGTTTGTGCCAAGAAAATTAGGGTTGCCAAAGTGCAAAAAAATCGGTTGCGCCGATTGCTACAGTACAAAAATCGATTTTGGTTATTGTACCAGTCTGAAAAAATTCAGGTCTTTTTTTGGTTTCCATAGTTCTCTGAGGTGAAAAAAAGAAGAAGAAGAAAAAGGGTAGGAGCGAAAGAAGAAAAAAAGAAGAAAAAAAGAAGAAAGAAAGAGAAGAAAGAAGGGAATAACGAAAATAATTTCAGAGCTGTCTCCTTTCTTGACTTATCGCCTTGATTAGGTTGGCATAGTACATCCATTGCTCGCTTGCTTTGATAGTTCTTGTGCTAGCCTTCCATTATTGCTACTAGTTGTGCTTGTGAGTTGCTCTAGCTAGGCTTGGTTTGGACTAGGACCAGCACTTGTGACTAGTATTTTGAACTTCTTTTCAATTTTGCATACTGATTTGAACAATTGCTACTCCTTTGCTACATACTAGCCTTCCGAGCTCCATTTCCTACTAACTAAGCAGATATCGTTCCTTGCAATTGTTGGGCTAATCGCAAGTGAGAGTATCATGAACCAGCCACCGGTTGTACCAGTTCCTTGTTGCATTGGTAAGATCTTGTAAGAACTTGGTATAAGCGTGAGCGTGTGTAACTTGATAAACTCTACCTCCTAGTAGTTGATAGGAACATATACACTGTGATTTGTATCTTATTTTTCTACTAACGATGGCAATGTTACATGGATCTACACATGCTATGCTTGCAACTGACCCCGTAGGTGATTACCAAGGATCTGAGCGAGATGAGGAACAATGTGGTGCTAGTACGTGATGAGGACATCCCTAACTTGGATACAACTACGCCTACACATACAGCTGATCCACAACAAATGTTACAAGGACCAATTACTCGAGCTCGTGCTCGCCAACTTAATCATCAGGTGAATTCATTCATTGGTTTATATATTACTGAGAATAGATTGATACATAATGTAAGTGATTTAATTGTGTTTAGCAACATGGGAAAGGACCAAGGAGAGGTATGTGGAGTCATAGACAAGCATAGAAGGCATAATAGAGGTCATCATGCCACTTTGGGTCCGAGCCAAGCAAGAGTTCGAGTTGGGCTCGTTCCGGATTCGAGTTCGGACTACTACGACACCACTAAGTTCAAACAGCCGTAACTTCTTCATACGGACTCCGTTTGGGACGTTCTTGGACTTCATTGAAAGCTTATCAAGTCTACTTTCTAATGGATCCAACCTCAGCTTCAAATTCTAACTGAGCCGACCACAATAAACAAAACAATCCATATCTATTTTTTTGTCCGAGTCAAAAAGGGTGTTGCGCCACCTCCTCTTGGGCCCATGGGCCTTGTAACCCTAGGGGCGTGCGTCCACTTCCTGGCCGCCACCTCTGGTTGTCTTCCCATATAGGAGCTACCATTCCTCAAGATAGAACTCAGATTTCGTTGATTTTAGGTTTAGCCATTGTGCAAACTTTTGTTCTTCAGTTGTGTCGGACGACCACCTGTCAAGACAGCCTTCAGGATCCCACATTTGTTTTTCGATACCATCTATACTACAATTTCTATTTGCAATATCAGATTGCCTATATTTTATTCTTACTAGTTCTTCGATTGCTCGCAGGAATTGAACCTCGTGTTCAAGTTGATCGCGTTTCTAGCATGGTCAATAACGTCGCGGAGTTGGATCAACGATTGCTAAGGCGCACGCGTCGTCGTACGGTTGTAGTCGGATCGCGAGAGTCACCTCCACCAAAATCGATAGTTATCAATCTCATCGAAAGATCGGGAACCTCAGAGCTCAAGGTTGCTCAGTGAGAATTTACTGTTTTTCGTAGTTAGGTTGCTTTATTCCGAAAGTCCAGAAAAAGCCAAAAAAATTATAGGATTAGATCACCTATCTGTCCAAGACCAATTGCACCATTGCATCTTTCTTTTCAGTGCATTGCATTGTTGAACTTTCGATTGCATCGTCGTGTCTTTTGCTGGTCTTAGTGTCTAGTTCCTTTAGAGTTTTGAGTTCTGCTCACGTTTGGTCGCACCGTTGCGTTTGAGTTCAATCTGCCGCTTACCTCCATCGTTGCCAGTCCTTGCCACGCCCGGCAGAGCCGCTGCTGTCTTTGCCTTCGCGCTGCCATGACCACCAGAGTCGTTGCCACGACCACCAACGCTGCCACCATCCCTTGTCGCGTCCAACCGTGGCCACCATCCTTCTGCCGCGGCAAGCCACCATCCTCCTGCCACCGCCACACCAAGGGAAACCCTAACCAAGAATAAAAGTTCGTTTCGGTTTGTGACAGAGAAGAAAAGGAAAAAAAGAGAAAAGAAAAGAAAGGAAAGGAAAAAGAGGTTGTTTCGTGCTGCTAGAAGGAAACATAAGATTCATCTGACTTTGGCAACGTGATCAAAAAAATCTTTTAATTACCTTTTTACCCCTACATTTTAGAAAAATTTGTGACCCATATACCTCCCTAGGCCTGGAAAAGGACTTTGAAGAGTTTTGAGTGAGGTGCACATTTGCAAAAAAAAAAGAGCAAAAAAAAAGAGCGACAAAAAAAAAGTTTCTCCGAATTTGCTCAAAATTGATAGAGCCCTTTTGTAAGTGATTCTAAGGTTCTCCGTGAAGACAGCATTCTTTTTCGAGCTTCTGCCGCATCGTGCTTTCGTTTGTGTTCTAGGCTCGCGTCTCTAGTACAGTCTAGCCTAGACCAGCACTAACCGACGTTGAACAAATTTTCAGCTTGCATTCTCTGATTTGATAGTTGCTAATCCATTGCTACCGTACTTGAGCCTTCCTAGCTACACATTTTCTACAACCGTACAGGCTAAACTTCACCTGGCAATCGCCCATCCAATCTTCGTAGATAAATTGACACCGCTGGTTGCCGATCACCCCTGTTTGCTTGGTAAGAATTGGTAAGAATTTGATAGAAAGTTTGAGTGTGAGCGACTTTTGAACCACCTCATCCTAGTAGTTGCTATGGATATATACTTGTGATTTGCTAACAATGGCAGGTTCTACGGAGCATTCGGATGAGGATACATCTCATACTCCTCGTACGAAGGGAATCGTACAACATTTCTAGCGCCTCATGAACCTTCGTATGGAGGGTCTTGAGGAAGATGTCAGGGTCACGAATGAGCGACTTGCTCAACTTAAGGGCGCCCAAATTGAGACAAACGCCACGCTCGCTGCGATGAAGAGAGCGCAAGGCGTCACTAACACTTCTTTGGCAGTATTATGGCGCGCTTGACGAGATGGCCCATGCATCCACCGCTGTTCCCCGCCGCCTCGGTGGTAGAGGGACAAGATGAATTCGACAATGTGACTGATACCGAGGCCAATGACATGGGTAATAATAACAACGATCGAGCTCATCGACAGTTGCGTTTTAACCGACAAGGTATGCGACGAGACCCCCCACGACGTGAGGTACGTGACCACGATGATTCTTTTGCTAAGGTTAAATTCACTGTGCCCTCTTTTAATGGTAAATATGATCCTGATGGGTTATCTTAATTGGGAACTAGCTGTTGATAAAAAATTTGCTTGCCATGAAGTTCCTGAGATTAGGCGAGTTAGGGCTGCTACTAGTGAATTTACCGATTTTGCTTCTATTTAGTGGAAAGAACATTATCGTCAACATCCCAATAACATACCTAACACTTGGGAGGCTTTAAAATTGCTTATGCGGCATCGATTTGTTCCCTCATATTATGCTCGTGATTTGTTAAATAAATTACAACGCTTACGACAAGATACAAAGTCCGTGGAAGACTGCTATCAAGAATTGCAAATTGTTATGTTGCGTTGTGGTTTAGATGAGAATGAGGAGGCATCAATAGCTAGGTTTTTGGGAGGGTTGAATCAAGAAATTCAAGACATCCTTGATTATAAAGATTACAACTCCATTACTAGATTGTTTCATCTTGCTTGCAAAGCTGGACGTGAAGTGCAGGGACGTAAAACGAAGACACGATCTAACTCTTCTGCAGGTCGCACAAACTCATGGACACCCCGCACCTCTATTGCATCGGCCATCAGTGCACACCCACCGCCACCTTTCAACAACAAGCCGCGCCCCGCTACTTCAAATCCAGCACCATGAGTTTCTGAAGCAACCAAATCAGCACCACAAGCATATGCAAAAACCTCATCTTTAGTTGCTTCGACAGGACGAACTAAGGATATTCAATACCATCGGTGCAAAGGCTATGGACACATGATGCGGGATTGTCCAAACAAGCGCGTACTGATCATACGCGATAATAGTGGGTATTCCTCTGCTAGTGATTTTGATGATGAAACATATTCTATGCTTGCAACTGACCCTGCAGGACTTGATGATGAATCTGATCATGAGGAGGAATATGTTGGCGCCGAAGATGTCGACAAGTATTTGAGCATTATAGTGCAACGCGTACTAAGTGCTCAAGTTTCTCGTGCCGAGCAAAATCAGCGCCATAATTTGTTTCAAATCAAGGGCGTTGTCAAGGAATGCTTGATTCGCATAATTATTGATGGTGGGAGTTGCAACAATTTGACGAGTATGGATATGGTGGAGAAGCTTGCTTTGCCGACCAACCCTCATCCCCACCCATACCATATTCAATAGTTCAACAACAGTGGTAAGTTGAAGGTAACACGAATGGTGAGAGTAAACTTTTCTATAAGTTCACACCATGATTATGTTGATTGCGATGTTGTTCTTATGCAAACTTGTTCATTGTTATTAGGACGACCTTGGCAATACGATACTGATTGTGTGCATCATGGTAGGAATAATCAATACTCTCTCATGTTCAAGGGAAAAAAATTGTGATGCATCCTATGACTCCTGAATAAATTGTTAAGGATGAACTTGCTAGAGCTAGTAGAGAGAAGAATCAGGAGAATGCTAAGAGCGAAAATCAGATTGTAGCAAAAGAACTTGAGCAACATAAAAAGAAATAACCTAAATCTACTCATATGAAGAATAAAGAAATTAAATTAAAATGTGCTAGTTTTCTTGCTACCAAATCTGATATGACTGAACTGGATGCTAGTAATTCTGTTTGCTATGCATTAGTTTGCAAAGAAGCATTGTTTTCATTTGAGGATACATCTTCTTCTTTGCCTCCTGTTGTCACTAACATTTTGTAGGAGTACAACGATATCTTTCTGAAGGACATACCGCCGGGGTTTCTACCGCTTCGAGGGATTGAGCATCAAATTGATTTAATTCCCGACGCATCACAACCCAACCACACACCATATATGACCAATCCAGAAGAAACTAAAGAAATTCAGTGCCAAGTTCAAGAATTGCTTGCTAAAGGGTATGTGCGTGAATCTCTTAGTCCTTGTGTTGTTCCGATCATTTTAGTGCCTAAAAAAGATGGATCATGGCGCATGTGTGTAGATTGTAGAGCAATTAATAATATCACCATTAGGTATCATCATCCTATTCCTAGGTTAGATGATATGCTTGATGAATTGAGTGGCTCTGTTGTTTTCTCTAAGGTTGATTTGCGTAGTGGATATCATCAAATTCGTATGAAATTAGGCGATGAATGGAAAACCGCATTTAAAACTAAGTTCGGGTTATATGAGTGATTAGTAATACCTTTTGGATTAACTAATGCACCTAGCACCTTCATGAGACTAATGAACGAGGTTTTACATGCTTTCATTGGTAGATTTGTGGTGGTTTATTTTGATAACATATTGATATACAACAAATCCTTAGAAAAACATCTTGACCATTTACGTGCTGTTTTTAATGCTTTACGTGATGCACGTTTATTTGGTAACCTTGAGAAGTGCACCTTTTGCACCGATCGAGTCGCGTTTCTTGGCTATGTTGTTACTCCACAAGGAATTGAAGTTGATCAAGCCAAAATTGAAGCAATACAGAGTTGGCCGACTCCTAACACGGTCACACAGGTACAAAGCTTTTTAGGACTTGCTGGATTCTACCGCCGCTTCGTGAAGAATTTCAGCACCATCGCTGCACCATTGAATGAGTTCACCAAGAAGGGCGTGCCATTTGTTTGGAGCGCCGCACAGGAGAACGTCTTCACCACATTGAAAGATAAGTTAACATATACACCACTACTCAAACTCCCTGACTTTAATAAGACTTTTGAACTAGAATGTGATGTGAGCGGAATTGGTTTAGGTGGTGTATTGCTACAAGAAGGTAAACCTATAGCATACTTCAGTGAGAAATTGAGTGGGCCTAATTTGAACTATTCTACTTATGATAAGAAATTATATGCACTATTTCGAACTTTAGAAACTTGGCAACATTATTTATGGCCCAAAGAATTTGTTATACATTATGATCACGAATCTCTAAAGCATATTCGAAGTCAAAGTAAATTGAACCGTAGACATGCAAAGTGGGTTGAATTTATTGAGTCTTTTCCTTATGTCATAAAACACAAGAAGGGAAAGGAGAATGTCATAGCTGATGCTTTGTCTAGGAGATATACCATGCTTTCACAACTTGACTTCAAAATTTTTGGATTTGAGACTATTAAAGAACAATATGTGCATGATGCTGATTTTACAGATATATTGTTGAATTTTAAAGAAGGAAAAACGTGGAACAAATTTGTCATTAATGATGGGTTTGTGTTTAGAGCTAACAAGCTATACATTCCAGCTAGCTCCGTTCGTTTGTTGTTGTTACAGGAAGCGCATGGAGGCGGGCTGATGGGACACTTTGGCGTGAACAAAACGGAGGATATACTTGTTGATCATTTCTTTTGGCCAAAGATGAGACGGGACATCGAGCGCTACGTTGCTCGCTGCACTACATGTCAAAGAGCTAAGTCACGATTTAATCCTCATGGTTTATACATGTCTCTACTAGTTCACAACGTTCCATGGGAAGATATTTCGATGGACTTTGTTTTAGGATTGCCTAGAACAAAGAAGAGGAGCGATAGTATATTCGTGGTTGTTGATAAATTTTCTAAGATGGCTCACTTTATACCATGTCATAAGAGCAATGATCGCCAATATTGATGATTTTTTTTCGTGAAGTTGTTCGATTGCATGGTGTGCCTAATACTATAGTTTGGATCGTGATGCTAAATTCCTTAGCCATTTTTGGAGAACTTTATGGGCTAAATTGGGGACTAAGCTGCTATTTTCTACTACTTGTCATCCCTAAACTGATGGACAAACTGAAGTTGTGAATAGAACTTTATCTACAATGCTTATCTGTATTGAAAAAGAATTTAAAAATATGGGAAGAATGCTTGCCTCATATTGAGTTTACTTATAATCGTTCGTTGCATTCTACTACAAAGATGTGCCCTTTTGAAGTTGTTTATGGTTTTGTGCCTCGTGCTCTTATTGATTTAATGCATATTCCATCTTCGGATAAATTGAACTTTGATGCTAAACAACGTGCTGAATTGATTTTAAAAATGCATGAGACAACTAAGGAGAATATAGAGCGCATGAATGCTAAATATAAACTTGCTGGTAGTCAGGGGAGAAAACATTTAACTTTTGAACCAAGAGATCTTGTTTGGTTGCACTTGAGAAAAGATAGATTCCCTGAATTGAGAAAGTCAAAATTGATGCCTCGAGCTGATGGTCCTTTCAAAGTGTTAGAAAAGGTTAATGATAATGCATACAAACTTGACCTGTCTGCAGATTTTGGGGTTAGTCCCACATTTAACATTGCAGATTTGAAGCCATACTTGGGAGCAGAGGATGAGCTTGAGTCGAGGACGACTCAAATGCAAGAAGGGGAGGATGATGAGGACATCCCTAACTTGGATACAACCGCGCCTACACACACAGCTGATCCACAACAAATGTTACAAGGACCAATTACTCGAGCTCGTGCTCGCCAACTTAATCACCAAGTGAATTCGTTCATAGGTTTATATATTATTGAGAATAGATCGCTACCTAATGCAAGTGATTTAATTGTGCTTAAGAACATGAGAAAGGACCAAGGAGAGGTATGTAGAGTCATGGACAAGCATATGAGGCATAATGGATGTCATCACATCACTTTGGGTCCAAGTCAAGCAAGAGTTCAAGTTTGGCTCGTTCTGGATTCGAGTTCGGATTGCTGCGACAGCACTAAGTGCAAACGGTCGTAACTTCTTCATACGGACTCCGTTTGGGACGTTCTTAGACCTCATTGAAAGCTTATCAAGACTACTTTCTAATGGATCCAACCTCAGCTTCAAATTCCAACCGAGCCGACCACAATAAACAAAACAATCCACGTCTGTTTTTTGTCCAGGTCAAAAAGGGTGCTGCGTCACCTCCTCTTGGGCCCATGGGCCTTGTAACCCTAGGGGCATGCGTCCACTTCCCTGGCCGCCACCTCTGGTCTTCTTCCCATATAGGAGCCACCGTTTCCCTGGATAGAACTCGGATTTTGTTGAGTTTAGGTTTAGCCATTGTGCAAACTTTTGTTCTTCAGTTGTGTCGGACGACCACCTGTCAAGACAGGCTTCGGGATCCCACATTTGTTTTTCAATACCATCTATACTACAATTTCTATTTGCAATATCAGATTGTCTATATTTTATTCTTGCTAGTTCTTCGATTGCTCGCAGGAATTGAACCTCGTGTTCTGGTTGATCACGTTTCCAGCACGGTCAATAACGTCGCGGAGTTGGTTCAACGATTGCTAAGGCGCAAGCGTCGTCGTACGGTTGTAGTCGGATTGCAAGAGTCACCTCCACCAAAATCGATAGTTATCAATCTCATCGAAAGATCGAGAACCCCGTCTCCATCAGTACGTGTCTAAGCCTTATAGTGAAGCGTGTACTTAGTGCACAAAGGGAGCATGTTGAGCAGAATCAACGCCACAATCTGTTCCAAACAAAGTTTGTCATCAAAGAACGTTCATGTTGCGTGATCATTGATGGAGGAAGTTGCAATAGTTTGACGAGCATGGACATGGTTGAGAAGCTTGCATTGACCACACAACAGCACCCTCATCCATATTACATTCAATGGTTTAACAATTGTGGTAAGCTAAAGGTAACTTGCAGAGTGAGAGTACATTTTTCCATTGGTTCTTATTATGATTATGCTGATTGCGATGTCGTACCTATGCAAGCATGTTCTTTGTTGCTAGGTATACCTTAGTAATATGATAGAGATACGATGGATCATGGTAGAACTAATAAGTATACTTTCATGTTTAAAGAAAAGAAAATCACTTTGATGCTTGTATCTCCCGAAGCTATTTTAAAGGATGACTTAGAAAGAGCTAATAGAGAAAAGGAGAGTAGCCAAAGTGAAAATCAGATTGTAGCTAAAGAACTTGTGCACCCGAAGAAGAAAGAACCTAGTGCTAGGAAAGGTGAAATTAAATTGAAAGGTTCTGTTTTACTTGCTACTAAATCTGATATTTGTGAGATGGAAGATAACAAATCTGATTGCTATGTTTTAGTGTGCAAAAAAGCCTTGTTTCCTCTTGCAGATATGTCTCCTTCTTTGCCTCCTGCTGTTGCTAACATTTTGCAGGAGTTTGCTGATGTATTTCCAAGTGACATACCCCCGAGGCTGCCTCCAATTAGGGGGATTGAGCATCAAATTGATTTAATTCTAGAGCTCGCTTCCCAATCGTGCGCCATATAGAACCAATCCTAAAGAGACTAAGGAAATTCAGCGTCAAGTGCATGACTTGCTTGACAAAGGGTACGTACGCGAAAGGCTTAGTCCTTGTATTGTCCCTGTGATTTTGGTACCTAAGAAAGATGGATCATGGCGTATGTGTGTTGACTGTAGAGCTATCAATAGTAGTACTATTCGATATTGTCATCCTATTTCTAGGTTAGATGATATGCTTGATGAATTAAGTGGCTCTACGGTGTTCTCTAAAGTTGATTTGCGTAGTGGATATCACTAAATTCGCACGTAGTTAGGCGATCAATGGAAAACAACATTCAAAACTAAGTTTGGATTATACGAGTGGTTATTGATGTCTTTTTGGTTAACTAATGTACCTAGTACTTTCATGAGATTAATGAATGAAGTTTTGCATGCCTTCATAGTACAATTTGTGGTAGTATATTTTGATGACATATTGATTTGTCGTAAAACAATAGAGAAACATCTTGAACACTTGCGTGCTGTTTTTAATGCTCTACGTGATGCACGTTTGTTTGGTAACCTTGAGAAGTGTACCTTTTGCACCGATCGAGTATCGTTTCTTGGTTATGTTGTTACTCTACAGGGTATTGATGTTGATCAAGCCAAGATCGAAGCTGTACAGAGTTGGCCGACTCCTAACACGGTCACACAAGTGCGGTGTTTTCTCGAACTTGCTGGATTTTATCGACGCTTTGTCAAAGATTTCAGCACCATTGCCGCACCGATGAATGAGCTTACGAAGAAAGGTGTTCCTTTCATATGGGGCCCTACATAAGAACAATCATTTCAGATTTTGAAAGATAAACTTACACATGCACCACTTCTCCAACTTCCTGATTTTAGTAAGACTTTTGAGCTTGAATATGATACTAGTGGAATTGGACTTGGAGGTGTGCTTATTCAAGAAGTTAAACCTGATCTTGCTGAATTTTTTGATAATGATATGCCAAGCGATGCTTTGAAATGTAAAGATGCTTTATTTTCACTTGATGATATATCTAGCTCTGTGTCGTCGCCTGTCACTAACCTTTTTTAGGAAACTGATGATTTGGAGACAACGATTGAGTCGAGGACGACTTAAATTCAAGAAAGGGAGGATGATGAGGACATCAACCCTAAGAATGCAACCATTGCTTCGACCCGCTGCACGGCATCCTCTACTTCAACCACATCCTCTCCGATAGGACTTTCGGCTACTGCACTGCCATATTCACCAGTTGGATTGAGCCACGTCTACTCATATGAGCCGAGTGTCGTTTACATGCCATGGTGCTACGTCTATATGCTATGGTGTTGCGTCACCAATTATTGGCTCACAGGCTATGTAATGTATTGACCGACAACTTGGCCCATCTGTTGGACTACTTGGCCCATCTGGTGACCGGCCACCCCTAGGCCTATACTGTTCACATAGGTACTATTCACATATGAACAGTACCACACCCTAGGGTTTCCATCTCTTGGTCGCCCTCCTCATATAGGAGTCGTCGCCCTTTAGTTTTGCTTAGGTTTCTTTTAGATTATTCTGCATAGCAGTTTCGCCGCACGATCGGTTTGAGGAATCCCAACTTTGTGAGCTTCATCATTATTCGCAATTCAGATTGCTTATTTATCTTGTTCTTGCGTGCTTCTTCAGTGTATGCAGGAATCGATCTTCATGATCAGGTCAACCGGGTATTCATGCACGGTTGATAACGACTTGTCGAGCAGTTTAGCGATTGCGTGGTTTTGAGCCTTGCAAGTTCGTAGCCAGGATCGTAAGAGTTGAGCGACTACCACCGAACGTATCCTTCTCATCGAAAGATCGGGCCAAAATAGGACCTTCGTGGTTCATCACTTGTTGTGTTTATTTTTTTAGGTAAACATTGAGGACGACATGTTTGGGAGAGAATAGTCACGGAACACTTCATTCACATTACTTTAATCACCTTTAATTAGATGAACTTATCATTACCTTCTATTGGATAAATGTTGGATTGTAATAATTGGAGTTTGATGGTTGATGTCCTCTTCTATTATGATATGTTGAGATAGTAATTGCCTAAGATCTTCATATAGTCTATTGATAGGTTTATCATAGATGATTCAATATGATTAGGTAATGAGAGTTTGATATGTTGTTGAATTCTGATTCGATTCTTATGATCATTCTATCATTTGTTGATTCCTACATGATATTAATTGATAGATTGCTAAAATTATTTCGTATTGTTGATGTATGTTAGACTTTTTAGTAATATCTTGGCTTCCGCATAGCCAGGGTGTTACAGCGACGCCGAGGTCCATGCCTCCCACATGTCCTACACCTGCAGAGCGATGCACATCTTTATCGCCCAAATCGTGTAGTTCGTGCGGGTGAGTTGCGGGTACGACATCGTCACCACGCTCTCTTTCTTCACCCCTTGCGACACGGACGGATCACCTCGCAGCAGGTCTCGCACATCGGACGGAGACACACTCCTTCCTTCCCTCGGCATCCTCTCCGACTCACGGAAATCACCAAGACTCTGATACCAAATGTTAGAATCGAGCTGCAGAAGATGCAACACACATGAACATAAGGAAGAAAGAACACAACGAGATACGACGCACAACTGCTCCCCTGCATCTTTTTCTATTTTCTTCTGTATTTAAAACACTAAAAAGAAAGTAAATTACATACAAGATATGGCCAATAGGACTTCCTACCTTCACGCCACAAATCCCTCTAATTACGCTAATCAAATCAGCTCAATCCTTATAATTACTAATCAAAACAGCTAACAAATCACACCTTACGCTAATGCATGCATGCACATGCACGGCAACTCATCTCAACCCCATTGAAATGCATGCATGCACAGCAAAGGTGAGAAAAATCAAAACAACAAGATTAGTTCCAAGCCGTAGCTCAGATGGCAAGAGAGGACTTGGGGCCTCTGCCCACCTAGGCTCGAGCGCTGATCTCGGCATGGGTGCTCGCGGTGCTTCTTTAAGGCTGCCAGAGGGGAATATTTTCTGACCAATTAAAAATAAATAAATAAATAAATAAAGATTAGTTCCAACATGGGCCGGCGTCCACGAGATGGGCTACGACGAGGCGGTCAAGTTCTCCGTGGACAACTTCATCTACGGCGCGAGCGGCTCGGCGCCACCTCCTTCTCCTACGACGGCGGCATCTGATCTCATCTGACCGCTGAAATTTACAGCAGTGTGCCAGTGCCTGATGTGTTGTATTACTACGTGTAAATCTCATCAATGCAGCGGTTAATTACGAGTTACTGCGTTTCATGGAGGTGTTCACTTACGTGCATTGTCGCGTTCTTGCACTGTGACACTGTGTAGCTATGTGTATCCAGGGGCGGTAAGTTTTTTTTTTTTCTTTGCGTGGATCTAATGGAATCAGACTAACCCATGGAACTGAAACTGTAGAACCATGTATCCAGTGGGATTGGATATTTCTTTTGGTTCGTAGTTCCTGCGTTCCAAACGGGTACAGAGTCCAATAAAGTTTGTTCCTGAAGCTGATAATTGGTGATGACATGGTATGAAAGAGAGGACAAGGAGACACTGAATATCTCGAATGATGCCGACATACACAGATCCTCCAGCTTCAGACGCACATGGACACATGAGAGAGTTTCATTAATTAATTAACAACGGGCGCCATTCTGTTGATCGTTAGTCAAAATTGAACACTTTTTTTTAAAAAATAATCTCCTGTCCATTTCCATGAGCGATGTTATTGCCAACTGAAATGCTCTGGTAAAAGAGTTGTTATTCCCGGTCCAATGATAAACAGATGATTAGAGCTTAGAGGTCACATATTGCAATGCATTGCAACGGAATCATATATGAGATATTCAGATCTCCTTTGCTGTCTTTTCAGTGACAAAAGTAGTATAAACAATCTCACCCTTTCAGAAGTGCTTCTATATGAACAAGGTCACCATCTTACAAGTTCTTTATATGGTACAACGAAAACAAAAGTAATTTTGATGAAACACAGTGCTACTGCTGAACTGATAAATTAACCAAACTATGTACAGAGTACAGTACTACTGCAGTACTGCCTCTTCAATATACGGCCTCAATTTCCCAGCTCCATCCTACTTTGAAGTTTGAACTAGACCAAAATTCTCAGACAAAACAGGAGGAACTAAACTATACGGGTAGTTAAGTGCAGCACTTCGCATACATACTGTGCTTGCAATTATTCTTACACAAGAGCATCCTAGACATTAGACAGCTACCCTTACTTGATCAATTCCTGGTTCAGAGCTGCCTCTTCTGATCATTCTTGAACTGAAGAACATCGGCATCTTCGAAAACCCGGAGCGTCGCCAGCTGGATGAAATCGGTGACCTGAACTCCCACAGGCCTATTTCACAACACGAAGGAGGTTTGATTAGACAATAGAATTTTCATGAGATAACATCCTTTTCTTTCTCCTGCCGACCTACAAAGGAAAGATTCAGGTGGTTCTTCTTAGTTCTTACCATGGAAAGCAGGCCTTCTCCGGCAACCGCATTCCGAGCCTCGGGCCTTCGTCGTACCCTTCGCAGACCAATTCTCCCTTCTCATCTCTGTAGCACACGATCCCTCTCAATTGGTCTTCGAACACCTAGCAATTAGAACAAGAGAGGGTCAGTCCAGATACCTTCTTGGATCATGCCCACACGCAAGTGTGTACCAGTGTATATACCTTCTTGTTAGCTGTTGCAGAAAAGGAAAGGTGTGATGAATTGCAGCCATGAGCAGAAGTGCTGAACCTTAAGGTTGCCTTCCTTGTGGCAAATCTTGACCTGATGACCATGGAGGAAGAAGGGTGATGGCAAGAGCCACTGACTGCCATTTGGTCTCTGGTGAGAAGCCTGGTGTTCAGCAGAGGGCCTTGCTATATACAACATGCATTTCTTGGAAATGGAAATGTCATGGGAAGTCACATAGACACACGAACCTGTCATTTTATTAAGGGAGAATTGGCTACAAGGCACTGCAAATTTACGTCTTTTGCTAATGGACATCTAAAAAACGTGGTTTCGCCAAAAGACACTAACATTTTGTGGTATTTTGTTGTAGGACACTGACCCCATTAAAATATTATTTTTGGACTGGAGAGAAGAGAGAAAGGCAGTGAAAAGTCCGTTTTACCCTCTCCATCTTCTTCCTTCGTTCCTAGGGGGGAGAAAAAATGCTGATAACAGGGCCCACTGCACTGCGTAGTCTCATAGGCGCATGGGAAACCGGGTGAACCAAGTCCACGCGCGGCCGCGTACCCACGACCGGGCCCGCTTGTCAGCCAAAGGGAGAGGGAGAAACTGGGTGTTGAACTTTTTAAAGATAGCCATCACTATTGCGCGGCCCACCGGTCAGTGATTCAAGGTAGTATTTAATACGTTGCTTAGTCGGCCACTAATTAGAGCAAATGATCACTTAACCTTTAATGACCGACAATGATACAGGTGTTTAATGTGCACAGTGTCGGTCGGCACTTCGGACCGTAGAGGCACCGGAGCACCCGAGAGGGGCTCGACTCGTTGCCGGCGGAGGCGTCCAAGGACAGAAATGAGACGGGCTCACCGAGGCGGAGATGATGGTATCGGTGGCGAGGCCGAGGAATGGCCGGAGCGACGGCACACGACTTTAAAGTCAACAAGAAATCCGGCGGGGCTCTGAGCAAGAGAGGGAGAGCACCGGCTAGAGGAGGGCCTAAGGGACTTACCAAGCCCAAGAAGAGAACAAGGGGTGGACGGTGGAGGGAGATCGGCGGTGGGGAAGATGGTGGTCGGAGGCGAAGAAGGTGACCAAATGTGGCGGCTCCGGTAGGCTAGAGTCCAATCGGCTCGGGAGAAGAACTCCTTGGCGTCGGGGGCACTCGGTGTCGGGGTCGGCGCAGCGGTGGCCGGAGCGACGGCGCACGGCTTTAAAGTCAACAAGAAATCCGGTGGGGCTCTGAGCAAGAGAGGGAGAGCACTGGCTAGAGGAGGGCCTAAGGGACTTACCAAGCCCAAGAAGAGAGCAAGGGGTGGATGGTGGAGGGAGATCGGCGGTGGGGAAGATGGTGGCCGGAGGCGAAGAAGGTGGCCAAATGTGGCGGCTCCGGTAGGCTAGAGTCCAATCGGCTCGGGGGAAGAACTCCTTGACGTCGGGGGCACTCGGTGACGGGGTCGGCGCAGCGGTGGCGTCGCCGGAGCGGCCGATCGGCGGCGGAGTGGCACGACCGAAATGGAACCACGGGCGTTTTTCGGGTGGGATGGGCAGAGAAGGCGACGCGGTGGGATGGGAAGGAAGGGAAGGAGCTAGTTCGGCCATTCGGGTGAGAGAAGAGGAAAGAAGACAATGGGGGAATAGGAACGAAGGAAGAACATGGAGGAGGGTAAAATGGACTTTTCACTGCTTTTCTCTCTCCTCTCCAGTCCGGAAATTATATTTTAATGAGGTCAGTGTACTACAGCAAAATACCACAAAAATGTTAGTGTCTTTTGGCGGAACCATATTTTTTGGATGTCCATTGGCAAAGGACGTAAATTTGCAGTGCCCTGTAGCCAATTCTCCCTTTTATATTAAAGGACTCTCTAGAAGGTGGTGCTAGCACTTAATTGGTACCAGCAGCATAGTACTTGTTGGATATCGACATAGTATTCAATACGCAACTTTGATAATTACTTTTTATATAAATATATTTATAAAATAATATAAAATTAATATATTTTAAAAAATATTTTTATAACTAATCTAACGATGCTATTTTCAGTGAATAATTAATAGTTAAAGTTAAAGATGTTTGACTATACGTTTTCTAAAATATCTAGATTTCTGAACGGAGGAAGTGCTATAGATGAAAGAGCAGGGTGGGGGATACTAATCATAGGACGGGACAGAGCTTTCAATAAGGAGAGTACAATTGGAAGCTCATGGCCAATAATTGTAGGTCTCATTTGTTGTAGCTGGCCTGTTCCGTGTTAAACAAAGTTGCAATTTATAATCCACGATGCTATAGGCTATAGCTACAAGCAATTCTTCTCTCAGAAAAAGCTAGAAGCATTGCGAAGAGTTCATGCCGTATATATATTGGAGATTCGTACATTAAAAATGCTATGTATGTATTTTGTATGGTTATTTGCATATGTTATATTCGTCGGTTGCTTTCTAGAACTATTTGTAAATTTGTATGTAGTAAGATAGCAGAACGTGGGATCTCAAACATGATCGTTGAGACCGATTCTCAAAGCTAGTTCTGGTGCAAATTTATATGTAGCGTATGTTAGAGATAAAATTATCTCTAACTATTAGAGATGCTTTTAACGGCTAAGCAAACATCGTCGGATATTCCGGCTTGTACTTGGCTAATCATGTCCTAGAAACTGGTCTAAAAAAGTTAGGTAGATGAATATCACGAAAGCAAAAATATCGATGCATGCTCAGGGTATTTTATTTTATATTTTACCTTGTGAAATAAAAAAAAATGTTAATAAATTTGACCCGGTAACCTTTCCACCAACCCCTCAACTAAATAAAAAAATGTTAAGGACACCATTGGTAAAGATGGCTATTTTATGTCTAGTCCTCCAGTTCTCCCTTTTAAATAGAAGAAACTATTTTTAGAAAATATATAGATATATTCTCTCTTTCTTTGCAAGAATCATTACTAAAACCTTACTGTAATAATAAAAAGTTTTCATTTTAGCCTGCCACTTTGTTGTTTTATAAGAGTTCACATAGCATGCTCCATTTATGGAGAAATAATACTACATGCAGCTCATGGTTTCTTGTCGCCGCACGGCATCTTGCCTCGTTGAGGTCGGTGGGCCCCTGCTGTTACCTCACAAACATTATCGTGAATAGTTGTTATTCGGTGATGTGGAAGACTTTATTAAACAACTACTTAGCCATCTCATTATCAAGGGGCATGGCTGAGCACTAGTGCCATCTTTAGGCACATATTTTCTTTATATTACTTAGCCAGGGAAGAAATTGGACGCATCGCAGGGGCTGAGTCCATATCTGCTGGCACTAATTATTTCGAGGATTACATTTACATGGGAGGGCTGACGAAATGATGCTCAAGTGTTTTGGAATCCTTCTTTACTCTAAAATTGACTTCTAATACGGTAGCTGTCGTAGGAGCGTTCTACCGGCCCCACGACCCGGTGAAACACAGAAGCTCTCCCGGAAGTCTCCCTAGAGACTTACTCGAAGGAGCCCCGAAGGCCCTCCGAACGTGTCCCAAAGACCCATCGGAGGGGCCCGAAGACCTTCCGGGGAAACCACCGAAGGGCCTCACGATACCATCTCTTCGGGGGCACAAGAGTAATAGGATTGGTGGACCGGGTGTACTTCCCGGATAGACTAAGTTCAGGAAGATCCGTCGTGCGCCGAAGGCTAAGTGTAGAGCACGTAAAAACCCCTGTAGCCCCTACGGCTACAATACTTTTTTAGGGGTATAAATGTAAACTCTAGTGCCCAGCAGGGAGGCTATAAATAGGCCCCTCCCCCATGTAATATTCAAGGAACAATTTTTGGGTAATATACACAGTAACACAGACTTACTTCCTAACAACTGAAACCCTTTTCCGATGATCATTCGGTCTCTCTTAGACGTCAGGGGTCCTCTCTTTCTACTGTCTAGTCTTCTCACTATGATAATATCGAATGCAATTAAAATATCAACCCTCGGATCGTAAATGCTTAAAAAGATGCTTTCGTTAAACACCTTTTTAGTTGAAATGGTGGGAGTTAATTAAACTGTGTGTTGTATGTATCGTTTCGTGAAAAAGAGACACATTTTTTATTGAAAGACACATATTATCACAGCTTTGAAATGTATGAATAGACGCTATAAATCTGCAGCAACACGCGGATGATACAGCAGTGGTAGAGACAATTGTTGATAGAATCTATGTGACTTGCCGGCCGCAATTTTTTTAGTTAAAATGCCAAAATGCTGTAATTCTACGTCCATTATTTTCCATGGCATTGTCCTGTGATTTCAGGTATGTCTTTCTCATGCTTGCTAATCATGTTTTTTTTTTTTTTTTTTTGTCATCAGGTGCTAGATGCTACGACCTACGAGTAGCCGTGACACCCAGGGCGATTTGTGAGTGGAGACAAAGAGGCGTGTGTACCTGGATCGGAAATGTTGGGTTGGGTGGTGTGTCCTACATATCACATCACACTTGTTTGGCGTATTAACTACTACATGATCGCAACTGCATCAATGATTGGGTTGCTTCCTCTCAAAACGAAAAAAAAATCAACGATTAGATTCGATTGCTGTAGTAGACTCGTCGTCATGTTTCAATTGCGGTGGTTCTTTTCCAAATTGTTTTGTAATAAAATTGATAACTATCATGAGGTGAAGATAAGTTTTTTAAGATGTAAAGATAAGGTTATAGCAGATTTAGAGTGTGTTTGTTTCGTTGAATCCGGGTATATATGTATGGGATAATCCAAAATATGTCATTGTCCTTGTGTTTGATTGAGTGAACTGAACTAACTCGATCTGGATGGGGTTATATAGATTATGAAAATATTCTTCAAATATGATATATCGAACGGTTTCAAAAAAAATTGTTGGACCGAAACGGCGATTATAGGGGGGGTAAATAGAAGCACAGCCTCTTTTTCACTTTGATTGGATCCAACACAATTTTCACTCCAATAGGTATGAGAGCTATGAAGATTAATATAGCATAGCGGAAAACTTGTATTGAACCCAATCAACTCCCTGAAGAAAACATACCAAAAATACCAAACACTGAGACAAAAAGAGTTGGACGGTCAGACCTCTCGGATGAACAGTAAAATCAACCAGAACGTAAGATCACAAATTGGTCTAAGATTTGATCCACAGCTCTAAATTACACAAAGCTTGAAACACATCTTCTCTAGGATGTCAGGAATCTATTCCAATCAAGGATCGTGAAGATCATTGCCAAAGTTTCGACCTTTTTCGGTTTAAGTGAATATTGCTTCAAAATCGAGTCAAAACCAAAATATAATCTAAAAACTTGCTCATGGGTAAGACATGATTAAGATGATCCTATATGCATTTCTATATATCACAGCAAGCAAGATCTAAACCAGAAACCAAAGGAAAACCAAAGGATCATAGAAAGCCCTAAAATCACAAAAGAGAAAGTCAAAACAAGAATAGACTCATCTTGAAGAAACTTGCTTAGATTGATTTCAGATTGAAGTTAGTTTACAACCACTCCATCTTGGAGGACAAAACTCAACACTTGAGCACACAGTCAATCCAATTCTCTAGAACCCTACTCTCCACTTTCCTCTGTTCTCTCTAGAACCAAACTAGGGTTTCTTGTGCCAGGGTTGGAGGGTGCACAGCCAGCACCCTCCCCTATTTATAGTGGAGGCTAGCTTCTAGAGGAAGACATCTAAACGGGCACCCGTTAAGCCCACACACAACAGGTTTCACTTGCATCGACCTTTGCGCCGCTTGATGCAACCTGTCGCACTGAACTATCGCGCTTCTTGATGTGACCCGTTGCACAGAACTATCATGCTGCTTGATATGACCTGTTGCACAGAACTGTCATGCTGCTTAATGTGACCCGTCGCACCGAACTGTCCGCTTGGTCATCATTGTCCATTTTGCGCCATGCTTGAGTCCAACTATCTCTCCCGGCATCTATGATCGTTCAAGACCTTGGTTCTCCTAACCAAGTCCCGATCCTCCTTGCCGTTGACCATAGTTAGGGCTGGAAACGAGCCGAGCCGGCTTGAGCCAAGCTCGCCTGATCTCGTTTCAACAGGCGGCTCGGCTCGGCACGGCTCGTTCTGAGTACGAGCCAGAAGGGTGGCTCGGCTCGGCTCAGAAAGCGGCTCGAGCCAGCTCGCGAGCCCTCGCGAGCTAGTCACAAGTGACATTCGAGCGACTCGGCTCGGCTCGGCGGCTCAGAGCCACAAAACAGCCCGAGAGCAAAATGTAATCAACATTATGAATAGTTGCATCCTGCATCACATTGAACAATAGATTAGCATCATTATATGAAAACTAACTAGGCATGGATAAAGGATGAATAAAAATACAGACAAATCACACCAAAAAAAATACTAACAATACACCGATTTACAAAGCAAGCAACTCCACCACTAATTCACAAAAATCCAACAGAGCTACGTGATGGGGAGCTCCTTGGCAAGCTGGTGGCCGCCGGCGGTGCGGGCTCGCTCGGAGTCCACATGCTTCCGCTGCATCAGGCCTCAGCTGCCATTCTCGGCGATCGCCTCCTCGAACCCCATCACAAATTCACAATCCCAAGAACCGTAGAGCTTGCTCCCGCGCGGAAGGAGGGGGTGATGAGAGGACATCCAGATCTAGAAGCTCGGCAGTGTCGCCAAGGATGGTGGGCCGCACGGCCTGGCGGCGCGGAGGACGGAGCGACTGGGAGTGGGAGCTGAGGGCCGACGGCGTGGAGGATGTGGGTCGGTGGGTGTTGCTGCTACGGAAGGAGGGGCGGAGGAAGGGGGTGGCGGCGGCTAACCGAGGACGGGGCGGCAACGGAGAGGACTGCGGGGCCGGGAAGGAGGAGGGGGCAGCAGCGGTGTGAGGGCGGGGTGGCGGCGTAGATGACCGGGGGTGTGGTGGACGGGGGGGGGGGCAGGGGACGGGATGTCTGGGCATCTGGGCGGCGGCTTTAGCGATGAGGAATCCTCACTGAGTCACTGAGGAAGCAAGAAATTGACTGGGAGGAAGGGGATTGGGAGAAGCACCAAGCAAGAAGTGGACTGGGCCTTCGTCCGTTCATCGGGGGAGTGGACTGGGCCGAGCCAAATGAGCCGCTCGAGCAGCTCACGAGCGGCTCGAGCTCGGTTCATTTTTTCGGCGAGCTGAAAAGGGGGCTTGGCTCGGCTCGAAAATTCATGAGCCCGAGCCGAGCCGGCTCGGCTCGTGACGAGCTCGAGCAAGCTCGCGAGCCTCGAGCTATTTTTCCAGCCCTAACCATAGTTGACCACCAAGCCACCTACACAAAAATAGACCAAGAAATCGATTATGGGAATAAGTTCTTTGCAACTTGACCCACGTTAGTCAAAACACACATCAGAGACACATGCATCACATATGTATCCACGACCACTGTCTACGACTAGTGTCCACTACCACTGTCTACAACCAGTGTCCACAACCAATGTTCATGATGAACAATACTCGAAGCAACAGTACTCGAGCTACCGTACTTGATAAATAGTACTCGAAGCTACAGTACTCGAAGATGTCGACCACTCGGCACATGTAGCTACATTACTCGATGAATAGTACTCATAGTTGTAGTACTCGGAGTGAATAGTATATGTAGCTACAGTACTCAGAATGAACAGTACTCGGAGCTACAATACTCATAGCTTTTGACAACTCGATACAAAAAGCTACGACCACGTGCAGTCGAAGCCTTCTACAACCACGTTCAGCTACGACCACGTCCAACTACGACCACTTGCAGTATACCACTCCTCAAATGTGGTCATTCCGATATTCCTGAACTCCGCAGAAAACGAGTGATTCGACAAACCTTTAACACTATTACCAATTGTATCATCATCCTAAGATCATGAGTATATCCCCATGATATCCACAATCTCCCCCTTAATGAACACATCGACAATCTTCTAAAAAATGCAGATTGGAGGTTGTTTTAAAAAACTACATCTCGTTTTCGCGTAAATGCATAATTTGGTCCAAAAGCAAGAGGATGCAATGGAAATGACCAAGTTGGCTTCAGATCAGCATAGACAAGTGAGATAAGGCAAAACAAAGCAAGAAAGATTCAATTTCCAGAGAAGAGTAAAAAATCTCATTTAAGATCCATATAAAAGAACAATTGTTCAATTTGACATTTGTTCATTATGAGGTTCCAAGAATTGTAATTCAAACCAAGAATTGAACATTAATACCACAAGAATGCATATGGGATGCTCCCCCTTACTCAAATCACCCAAAATTTTGAATTTTCCATTTTCTCCTCTTTTCACCCCCTTTGACAATAACTCCCCCTTTCATCATTTTGTATAACTCCTCCTTTCATTATTTTTGTCATTTCTTCTCCCCCTTTGACAATGGAGTCATCAAGGAAATATGTCTTCCTCTCATCCAAGGATAATACAACAAGATGCATGGAAGAATCATAAGGAGGAGCATGCAAGAAGATGCAATAGAGTGGCTTTATTTTTGGATTTTTCAATTTTTTTAGAGCAAGAAGCTTTGAAGATTACCCAATCATGAACAAGCTAGCATTTCTAAAATGCACAAGGCATATCAAGCATGAATAAGCTATCAAGGTCACATCAAGACATATATAGCGAAGCTGAGCAAGATAGCACAAAATGAAGCAATAAGTGTGATTACAAAGTTATGCAAAGCTTCACAATTAGCTAGTTCATCTAAAGAGATCCTAGAATGATCCAAGCCATGTCAAAATGTCAATATGAGATCAAGAAGCTATAATTGATCATTCTAGAGACTATAAGTTCCAAAGTGAGTCATTTTGCTCAAAATACCTCAAGCACCTACACATCTACAATATTTAAACATTTTGCCATTACATAGCTCATGTTGATATTGTGTAAAATGTCTATCTTAGTAGAGTAGATCCTGGACTAGGAGCCATCCGCAAACACTCTCTAAGCTTCAACCAAAGCGACAAATCTTGAGGTTCATGTCAAGAATGACAAGTAGTCCCCATGAGATCGTCTAGATCATCAAACTACCTCCAAGTTCATGTCACATGACAAGCAGTCTCATAAGAGTAGTTTGGCATAATTTTAAGCATAAGAGGATCACAAAGCTTGTTTTACTTGATTTTTCATTTTGTATGAGATTAAGAGCAATTTTAAGATTCACAAAAGAACTAGACGCTCAACCAAAGTTTAATCCTTGATTCAAGAGCTAACAAATCAATTTTGACATGGCAAGTGTCATAAAAGGATCACTAAAGGTGCAACTAACCAAAAGATCCACAAAATGCAGTTTTTAGTTCAAGTTATCTTAGGATTAAAGCTCAGCTAGCAAAAATTAAGCTACACATGAGAAGACATGACAATTCTAGCTAGTAAATGAACAAGACATGACATTGAGCATGAATAGAAATGTTGCAACACAAGAGGGTAATAAGCAAAGCTTCATCAATTTAAAAGACAGAAGCGATAAAATTTATATTACAATGCATCTTTTTGAGATTTTTATATGAATGCAATATGATATAATGAGATGCAAGAAAAACTCAAAAGCCTAAAAAGATCAAAAAAAATCAAGGAAAGATCAGATGAACAAGAAAAGCTCAAAAGAGAACCAACTCCCCCTCAAACCAACCCATAGGGGTAGATTACCCCTAACTCACTCCTCAAGGTAGCAAACCTAGTTGGATCTAAAGGCTTGATGAGGATATCAGCTAACTGAGCCTCGAAATCCATAAATTCTAGCACAATATCACTCTTCTCTGTATGGTCTCTAAGGAAGTGATAGCGAATGTCAATGTGCTTAGTCCTAGAGTATTGCACAGGGTTCTTAGCAATGTTAATGACAGAAGTGATATCGCAGAGAAGAGAAACACTATTAAAAGCTAACCCATAGTCCTTAAGGGTGGACACCATCTATAGTGTCTGACTACAGCAACTAGCGGCAGCTATATATTCAGCTTCTGCAGTGGATTGTGCAACAGAGAACTGCTTCCTAGAAGACTAAGAGACAAGAGAAGTGCCTAAAAAGTGACAATTGCCTGAGGTACTCTTCCTATCTAGCCGACAGCCTGCAAAATTAGAATCAGAAAACCCTCGAATGGATAAGGAAGAAGAGCACGAATACCAAATGCCACACTGGAGGGTAGAGTGAAGGTACCTGAAAATGCGCTTGATGGCTTAGCGATGGGAAGTCCTCGGAGACGCCTGAAACCTCACACAGAGACAGACCATGAGGTGGATGTCCGGTCTTGAGGCTGTCGGGTAGAGGAGAGAGCTGATCATGCTACGGTACTCGCGTTGATCCACGACTTCTCCTTCCTCGTCTGGATCCAAAGCAGTCGAAGTCGCCATAGGAGTGACGATTGGCTTGGAGTTATCCATATCGAAGCGCTTGAGTAGATCCTTGGTGTACTTCGTTTGATAGATGAAGATCCCTTTCTTACATTGCTTGATTTGAAACCCCAGAAAATAGTTAAGCTCTTCCATCATACTCATCTCAAATTTCCTGGATATGATCTCAAAAAATCTGAAAACAAGAGCATGAGAAGAACCCCCGAAGATAATATCATCTATGTAAATCTAAACAAGCAAGAAGTCTGCCATACCTAAGAATGAATAGAGTCCTGTCAACTTTACCCATTTCAAAGTTATTCTTAAGCAAGAAGGACTTAAGCCTATCATACTAGGCTCTAGGGGCTTGCTTAAGACCATACAAGGCTTTGGATAGCTTGAAAACAAGATGTGGATGCTTGGGATTCTCAAAGCCTAGGGGTTGTCTAACATATACTTCCTCCTTTATGTAATCATTCAGAAATGTACTCTTAACATCCATTTGATACAACCTAAAATCCTTAGATGCAGCAAATACAAGCAGAATGCGAATAACTTTTACCCCTCAACTTGGCTAAAACCCTCAGTTACCAATCTAGCCTTGTTTCTAACCACAGAACCATTCTCACTTTGTTTATTTTTGAACACCCAACGGGCTCCTATCACATTATGACCACTAGGAGGCTCTACTAGATTCCAAACCTTATTCCTCTCAAAGTTCTCTAACTCCTCATGCATGGCATTGACCCAGTTCGAATCAGACCAAGCATGTGATATAACCATCCTCACTTTGTTTATTTTTGAACACCCAACGGGCTCCTATCACATTATGACCACTAGGAGGCTCTACTAGATTCCAAACCTTATTCCTCTCAAAGTTCTCTAACTCCTCATGCATGGCATTGACCCAGTTCGAACCAGACCAAGCATGTGATATATCACGGGGTTCGAAAGAAGCAATAAATGCAAAATAGGAGTAAAAACTTGGATCGTGATACCTAGAGCGAGTGAATCGCTCATGAAGATGACCAATCATTTGATCCGGAGGATGACGCCTCTGAATATGAAGTGGAGCGCCCAGGGGAGATAACTCCTCTTCGACCTCCGTAGGGACTGCTGATGGTGAAGATGCAGCACAAGCCTCAACTGAAGGTGAAGTAGTGACAGCAGGTTCTTCAATTGGATCAAGAGCTATCTCATCAAAAGTGACATTGCATGTCTCCTGAATACGTTAGTCTCAACATTAAGAACCCCAAAACCCCTTGAATGTGCAGGATAACCCAGAAATAGATCATCAGAAGTCCTTGACTCAAATTTATCTAGCCTTTTTATCTTGAGAATGAAACACTTGACTTCAAAAACTCAAAAATAAAAAATAGAGGGTTTTCTATCAAACCGAAGCTCATATGATGTCTTACCCAAAGATGGTCTCAAGAAGACACGATTTGCAATATGACAAGTTGTAGCAATAGCTTCGGCCCAGAACCTCTTTGGAGTGCTATACTCATCTAGCATCGTCCTAGCCATCTCGACTAAAGTCCTTTCCACCACGCCATTTTGTTGAGAGACGTGTGGAGAAGAGAACTGATACTCAATGCCACGCTCAGCACAAAAACAAGCAAATGAGGTATTCTTGAACTCCGTGTCATTATCACTGTAGATTGCTCTCAAGGCACCAAGAAGTTCAGAAGCCAAGCGAAGAACAAGATCATAAAAATGATCAAAAGCTTCATCCTTCGAAAAAAGAAAAAACACCCAAAAGTATCTCGAAAAATCATCGACTATGACAAGAATGTACCATTTGCCACCAGCTGACCAAACCCTAGCAAGACCAACAGTATCCATGTGAAGCAATTATCTTGGTCCATCAGTCATAACCATATTCAATGAAGGGTGTGAGGCGGCAACTTGCTTGCCATGCCTGCAGGGTACACATACAACATCTTTGACGGCTTTGAGTTTGGGTAAACCTCTCATGAGATCAAGATTGCTAACTCGCGTCAGATGATCAAAACTAATGTGCCTCAAATGATGGTGCCAATACCAGAACTCAGAAGAAGATGCAATCAAACACTTAAGAGACCCAGCAAGAGATTCAAAAAAGTCATCTCCAAAAATCCTTCCAACTCTCGAAATTCCAAAAACAAGCTCACCAGCTGAATCAAGCACTCAACAAGGATTTTTTTTAAATCTAGTCTCATAGCCATCATCAAGAAGCTGTGAGACCGAAAGCAAATTGTACCTTAGCTTGTCTACAAGGGCGATGTCCTTAAGAATAAACTTGTCGTTCACCCTGATCGATCCCGTTCCTTCAATCTGCCCTTGTGTATCATCTCCAAAGGTGATGAAGTCATCACCTGTCGATCGCGTGAAGGAGGTGAACCATTTTGAGTCTCTAGTCATGTGGTGTGAATAGCCGAAGTTGACGAACCACCGGCGATCCTGAAAATCAAGGCACAAAAGATCGATGTGTCTCAATACTAGGGTTAGTTTAAACATGACTTGGGAACCCAGTACCGAGACACATGTCCACGAGAAGTATGTAAAGCAGAGTTGCTAGCCTTGATCTTACTTGAGGTTCTATCATGAGCAATGTCACTAGTGCATAAGATGCATTCTGTCTAGGAATATGATGATGATGAGCATGTGAAACAAATCCTAGTCCAGTTTTCTTCTTTTGTTGATGACCATGTCTCATGAAGGCTCTAGGTTGATGAGATGAAATTCTAGTAAGATTTTTCTTAGCATTTTTCAACCAATGTCAACAGAACTCAAGTAAATGCCAATCCTTCTTGCAATAGGTGCAATGGTACTTGGTACCACTGGGAGAAGCACCTTTTGACTCAACAGATGGTTGGGAAAAACCTGTAGATTTAAAAAGGGTTTTTGCGGGTTGGGTTTTGAATTCAACTAAACCACTTTTCAAAACTTGAATGACATTTGGCTTGGACTTGTCTTTGGCAAAGTTGTATCCTAACCCTTGCTTCTTATAAGGAGTTTTGAACTTATCAAGAATCATGTTTAACTGTTTCTTACCCTTAGAGAATTTTTCTAGTGTATCCTTGAGATAAGTATTCTCTTTTTCAAGATTAAGACATGATTCACAAGTTTTTGCCTTAATAGCTCTAGCATGCTTCTCCTTATGACTAGCAACTTCAAGCTTAAGGGCTTCACATGAAGCACAAGGAGCAGAATTAATTTTATCCTTAAGCTTGGCATACTTAGCTCTAACTGCTTCTAATATGTCTTTTACTTCATGTTCACATTCTAAGCAGAAAGAACAAGTGCTAGATTCAGCCTTATCAGAAGCAACCAACTTGCTAGAATCTAAGCATTTTTCACATGGATTGAATTTAACTTCAATTAACTCAGTCCTAGCATTTTCTAGTTGGTGCAAGGCAACATCATGAGTATTTTGCAATTTAGCAAGTTCAGAGTATAAAGTATGACATGATGAACATTCATCAACATCAAGATTCTTAGCATTCATATGTTCTAATGTCATATTATCAACTTGTGACTCTAAATCCTTATTCCTGGCTAAGCAGTTGCTCATAGATGGTATCACATCTAGCAGAAAGAATTTCATATGATAGAAGTACCTCATCGATGTCATCGATATCGATGGAGTCGGCTATGAAGCACATGCCGGTGAAGTCCTTTGCCTTCCCTTTCTTCTTCTCTTGAGGAAGCTCCTCCTCCTTGTCCTCCTCGTTCCCGGAGTCCACATCG
Organism: Ampelocalamus luodianensis; assembly: GCA_036346255.1. Classification (NCBI taxonomy): domain Eukaryota; kingdom Viridiplantae; phylum Streptophyta; class Magnoliopsida; order Poales; family Poaceae; genus Ampelocalamus; species Ampelocalamus luodianensis. Next base: position 7,252,647 of record CM070628.1, read on the forward strand.
CTCATGGATTGCTCTCCAAAAGCAGCAAGAACCCAGTGAGCAGCCTTCCTGAGCTTGTCAGCATCAAACTTGGACTTGTTACCTTGAGGTTTTCTCCAAGCTATCTTCTCCTCCTTATGGTTACTCTTCCCTTTAAGCTTGGGGTAGTTTGCCTAGATGTGGTAGAGCTCTCCACACTCATAACATGTCACAGGACCACCTCTCTTCTTATTTCTCATATTGTTATAAGCTCGTGTGAATTTTTTGGCTAATAGGGCTAATTCGGGCTCAAGAATACTCTCAAGTTCCTATTTATGGATTGCAGATAAACAAGCAAGAGAAAATCCAGAGGAAGATTCAGAAGAGAGATCAGATGTTCTCTTGAGAGGGTCTGCTACTAAAGCCATGTTCTTCTTCTTATGATGATCAACTCTCGATCTCATGGGTCTTGAGTTTGCTATAGAGCAACTCTAAAGTGAGATCGGAGAGATTGACACTCTCCTCAATGGAAATAGCCTTCATCTCCCACTCATTAGTGTTGATTGCAGCCAAGAGGTGGGTGGCATTCTCAGACTGGGAATACTCGATGTCGACCGTTCTCAACTGATTAAGCACCTTGTTAAAGCGAGTGAATACATCATCGATGCTCTCTCCAGGACGCATCTCGAACTTGTTGTATTCTCGCTTGAAAATTGTCTGGCGTACTTGCTTGATTTGGGATGAACCCTCATGGTAGGTTTTGAGGGTGTGCCAAATCTCGTGCGCAGTCTCAAGATGACAAATCCAGTCATACTCCTGTCTACCAAGTCGGGCATATGGGAGGTTCTTTGCTTTATGGTTGTTAACCAAGAGGTTTGCTAAAGCCTGCGTAGCAACCTCGGGCAAAACGAGCAGGGCTCGAACAACTTCATATATGGCTTACCTTCAGTTTGAAGGTAGACACGCATGCGACTCTTCCAATAGGCATAGTCAAACCTATCGAAGACATGCGGTTTGGTAGAGTACTTCTCCATCGCCAAGTTCAGTTATCGGTTAAGATCAAGATTGAACTAACTAGGCTCTGATGCCACTTGTTGGACCGAAACAGCGATTAGAGGGGGATGAATAGGAGCACTGTCTCTTTTTTACCTTGATTAGATTCAACACGATTTTTACTCCAATAGCTATAAGAGCTATAAAGATCAATATACAAGCATAGCGAAAGATTTGTATTAAATCCAATCAACTCCTTGAAGAAAACAGACCAAAACACCAAACACTCAAGACAAAAAGAGTTGGGCGGTCAGACATCTCAGATGAACAGTAAAATTAGCCAGAACACAAAATCGTAAATTGGTCTAAGATTTGATCCACAGCTCCAAACTACACGAAGCTTGAAACACACCTCTATGATGTCAGGAACCTATTCCAGTCAAGGATCGTGAAGATCATTGCCAAAGTTTCGACATTTTTCGGTTTGAGTGAAGATTGCTTCAAAACTGAGTCAAAACCAAAATATAATCCAAAAACTTGCTCGTGAGTAAGAGATGATCAAGATGATTCTAGATGCATTTCCACATGTCACAGCAAGTAAGATCTAGACCAGAAACCAAAGGAAAACCAAAGAATCATAGAAAGCCCCAAAATCACAAAAGAGAGGGCCAGAACGAGAAGAGACTCATCTTGAAGAAACTTGCTTGGATTGATTTTAGATTGAAGTTAGTTTACAGCCACCCCATCTTAGAGGACAAAAACTCAACACTTGAGCACACAGTCAATTCAACTCTCTAGAATTCTACCTCTCCACTTTCCTGTGTTCTCCCTAGAACCAAACTAGGGTTTCTCGTGCCAGGGTTGGAGGGTGCACATCCAGCATCCTCCCATATTTATAGTGGAGGCTAGCTTCTAGAGGAGGACATCTAAACGGGCACCCATTAAGCCCACAAACAACAGGTTTCACTTGCATCGACCTCTGCACCGCTTGATGCAACCTATCGCGCTGCTTGATGTGATCCATCGCACAGAACTGTCGCGCTGCTTGATATGACCTGTTGCACCGAACTGCCACGCCGTTTGATGCAACTTGTCACACCAAACTGTCTGCTCGGTCATTATTGTTCATTTTGCGCCATGCTTGAGTCCAACCATCTCTCCTAGCATCCACGATCGTTCTGGACCTTGGTTCTCCTAACCAAGTCCCGATCCTCCTTACCGTTGACTATAGTTGACCACCAAGCTACCTGCACAAAAATAGATCAAGAAATCGATTCCGCGAATAAGTTCTTCGCAACTTGACCCACGTTAATCAAAACATACATTAGAGACACATGCATCACATATGTATCCACGACTACTGTCCATGACCACTGTCCATGATGAACATCACTCGAAGCAACGGTACTCGATAAATAGTACTCGAAGCTGCAGTACTCGAAGATATCGACCACTCGGCACACGTAGCTACAGTACTCTATGAACAGCGCTCGTAGCTACAGTACTTGATGAACAATACTCATAGCTTTCGACCACTCGGTATTCGTAGCTGCAGTACTCAAAGTGAACAATACACGGAGCTAAAGTACTCGTAGCTTTTGACAACTCGGTACAAAAAGCTACGGCCACATGCGGTCGAAGCCTTCTACAGTACAGCCACGTTCAGCTACGACCACATGTAGTAATACCGCTCCTCAAATGTGGTCATTCCGATATTTCTGAACTCTGCAGAAAACGAGTGATTCGACAAACCTTCAACAACATTGCCAATTGTGTCATCATCCTAAGATCACGAGCATATCCCCATGATATCCACAAAAACGGATGAACCACATGGTACAGGGATGAGCGCTCGTGTCTCGCCTTGCGCTACTCGCTCGCCATATGCTCGGCATCGCTCGCCCGCCGCCACCGTCGGGCCCTCCAGCATCGCCCTGGTTTCGTCCTTCCTATGCGCACCTCGACTACCCCTCTCTGCAACCCAAACGCTGGGAATGCCACGGACATCTGCGGCTCGGACGTCCACATCACACAATGCCGCTGCGTCCTCCTTGTTGTTCCAGCTACTCTGGTGAGCTCCATCCTCTTAACCACGTCACGACGTGTTCTAGACCACCCTCCACCTTTTTCCTCAATTAATTTCGGGATTATCCCACCGAAGCACCAGCGCCCCACCTTCTTCCCCGTGTCCGGCCAAAACCTCTGCCTTGGTCGCCCCTCCTCACGCGGTGCTTATCTGGTCAATTCCTTCCTACCGGAGCATCTCTACACATCCCTCTTCCTTCCCCCACCACTTGCCCCGGTTCCCCCTCTCCACGGCGAACCGCCCACGCTGCCTCAGGCTCTAGTCGCCAAAACGCCTTGGCCCCTCCCCATTGCCATGGACAGCACCGACGGGTTTCCCACACCCCACTGGTGCTCACGCGCTCGCCATCTTCCCAGTTGAGCCACCGGTTCATCGTCGTCGCCGTCGGGCAGCATGCTGCTGCCGCTATGCGCCACACCCCTACCACCTCAGTGTCGCTCATGTCACGATGCCATCTCCCCTACCCCATGTCCTCACAAGAACCCATTTTGCTGCCATCGCCACCTTCCCAAGCCACCACCTGCCGGCACCGCCCTCGCCAGCGAGCCGCCTCTGTCTCCTCTGTTCCTTGCTCCGCTTTCTTCTCTCTATGCTTTCTCTCTGTGTGTGTATATAACTCATTCAACTTCATCTCTTAAACCAAACACCATCTTAAACCATCCGGTACCATCTCATTCATGCCACCAAACAAAATCTTAAATTATCTTATCCCACTAACCAAACACACAAGTTGTATCATACTATCCAGGATCATTTCATCCACACTATACCATCTCAGCTTATTCACTCTAATTCACCCAACCAAACACGCAAGTTGTATCATATAATTCAGGATCATCTCATCCACCCTATCCCATCCTATCACATTCATCCTGATTCACCCAACCAAACACACCCTTATAAATTTCGAAGCATTGCCATACAAATGATCTATGTGACATGAGACTGTGAAATGCTAATGTGGACGGCTATTAACTGACAACTGATTTAGTGATTTGAGAGGTGACAGAAAGAATTGCAAACTCAGCACACTATCTCAACCAGGTTGCCTTTACTTTCTGATTTCGAAAAAAAAGAAGGGTTGCCTTTCCTTTCTAATCTATTCCACAAATAATTTGGTCCAATTAGGCTGGCCTGGGCCTAATCCAATGAGACCAAAAGCAACTGGGCTTGTCAGCAGCCCTGTTCGAGCCCGGCCCGCCATTTGCTCAGGTCTGCTTTGAGCATCACTTAAGATTGTCATTGCGGAATTCTCCAATAGCATATGCAGCTAGCAAATCACCATCATTTTCCAAGTACTGATGAATGAAAAAATACAAAAAAGGGTGTACGTTGGTGGGCAACACTACATGACTGAAACAGCTCGCAGATGGTTACATCTAACAAACTGACAGCCGACAAAGAATCCGCAGGGAGAAGGAACCCACATGTGGAGCCCATTGTTCTTTCTTTAACAGTACAAATATCATCACTCATCACTTCACCAATTGGTCTCACTATTTGTAGTTCACCTGTTTTATGATTGGTGGATTTATGCTAGTACATGAGCACCAGCATCTGCTACCAGCACTGCCGATAACTTGATATGTCCAAGCACAGATCTCACATAGCAAAAACTGAATCAGTAAAGTTGTACTTCCTATGCACAATAGATAAACCGCATAGATTCATGTACAATCCAAGGTTCCAAAACCCCCCTATCCAATTAGCATTCTGGTGCAATCCAAATAACAAAAGAATACACATCAACTGATGTGCAACAGATACATAAAAGCTATAGGGTTCTTCGGAGCAAATTAGTAGATTAGACCATAAGCTTGAATTAGGAAGAGTACTTCCTATCTTTTTTGCCCTGGGTTTTAGTTCTCTGATTCTCACGAAATCTATGGAGTCTAGCACATTTCTGCAGCCGTTGAGTTCTGAGTTCTGTCCTCCGCAGTTGTTTCCTCGCGCCAATGGGAGGAGCATGTGTTTTCAGTTTTCACCTTTCAGGAGGGATAGCAGCAGCAGCCACGCCTTTCTGGTTAGATATGGCTGAAGCAAGAGCAATAGGCATCAGGCAGAGGCCCTTGTTCTGAAGGTACTGCATTGCACTGGTGATACTTGTTTCCATCAGCTTCACGACTTCTTGCTCAAAGGCGAAGCTATCTTCTGAGTCTGGTATGTCCAGTAGCCCTTGTGAAATGGTTGAAGCTGATAGAGGCGGATTGCTACGGCCCTGAGGGTAGTGTGACAGTGAAACAATGAGTACACGAGCATTTTATGATTTTAGACAAAAGCAAGACTTGGATGAAGTGTGACTTATTAGACTAGATATTAGTAAATTGAACTACGTTACAGGAATTCAATGAAAACCAGGGCAAACCCAGGCAAATCTAATATAAATTGGGACTACAATGCAAGTGGAGCTCCAAGACCTTCGTAATAGGCTGTCATGTTATTCTTCAGCTCTTTCTTGGGCCAAAATAAAATAGGAACACTAATATCCTACGGGGCACTATATACAATCAGGCCTGGCCCAAGAAACAGAGAACAAGAGGGCAAAATAAAAGTTATCGCCAAAGCTAGAATGAAGGGTAAAACTGCTAATTCTCTTAAGTATGCTGTCTATGCATTGCAATTCCAGACAGAAGTAATCAAAGTTGCTAAACAAGCAAATCGAAAAAACCAAAAATAAGGGCCAATTCAACTGACTGCTTTACAAAAATGCACGCTCCCTGTAGGGCTCATAGCTGAAGTGATTTGATGCATTTAAATTGGATGTGCTTATGTGCTACTACAAACAAATAATATGAAATCTAAAGTAGCTATGTTAAGATGAGAAACCGTGAAAACACAAGTTTCAGTTAGTCGTTCTTTTAATCTAAGCATGACATCCATGAAATTTGCAAAAGTATTATATGGAAAAGTATTGAAGCATAATCCAAAAGCAGATTTTGACCATACAAGGTTTGTTCTACTGTAGAAGTGCAAAAATATGTCTTCATTTATCCTATCTCGATGCCAATAGTCACAATAATGGGCAACTCAAAAGTAGCTTCTCAAACCAAATGAGTTAATAAAGGTAAATGTTCATCTATAACCAGGGAAGAATCATGATTATTTTACTGGAGAAATTTATAAGGATTAAAGACCAAAAGGCTTAAGTTTCAGTAGCGTAGGACAAAGGGAAGGTGAAGATGTAAATGATATGACTTGTTTGTATTTAAATATGCCCAAACAGAAATAGAAGAAAAATAACTTTAACTTGGAGAAAAGGTAATGCTAGATCATTTTAACCTATAATGACTGAGCACAACCTACATTTATTGATATATTTCTAAACAAAAAACCACTCATCAGGAAAAAAAGAGAGGGTACAATAGAACCATTCTTTCAAGGATTTGCTGGGAAAAAAGAAATAAGAAAGTTTGGCACCTCAGTTTGAGATTCTGTGAGCAGGGGAAGAACTGCTCCAGGAGCTCCTAGCCTACTCGTGCTTAAGACCTGAAATTAAGAAATCAGTCAAAGCAACTTATGCTTTTTTATATATAAATTTGTTCGTTGCCATACCTTGACCTGAAGCTGAAGAAATTTCACATAATCAATTATTTCATCGAGCATTGATGACTTATCTGCCTGTTCACATCAAAAGGTGATTATCGGTTAGGAATCCAAATTTTTTATTTTTTACTATTTTATTCTAGAGAGAGCTGCCCAACAAATTTTAAAACATCAAATTCATTAAAAGAGAAGAAATATTGCCAATGTTATAAACCAGCCATGCATATAGTAAATCTCCAAGACTATATGTTGAAACTGAACCAATGGCATAACATGCAATGGCTATATGTTGGCCCCAACAGATCAATACTTGGGCCTGATATTATTTGCAGTCTTTAAGTCTCAGAACCAAATATTTACTTCCTTCCGTTGTATCACTAGGTCAATTTCAAACCATACTCGAGTACATATTTTCCCCTCATATATTCTTGATTCTTACCATACCTCATCTGTTGCCGTTTCATTATATACAACAAAGCTTTAGGTGTACTTACAGATATTCTAGTTGGATGACCAATTCAGTAATCATGAATGTGATTGCAACTGCATGCTGCATGAGGGGAAATGAATTTTTTTTTTTTTTGCATTTTTGTGGTAACATAAAGCATACACAAAAAAAAAAAGAATACCTTATTGGAATTTGGGACAAGGTCTTGGAGATTTTTCATCCTCTCTGAAATTTTCTCTCTGCGAAGCTGTAGCATTATGGGAAATTCCAGTTAAGACTATATGATACGGATGCATGCAAATAAAAAAAAACAATCCAAATAAATTATAAAACAGTTTGACTTGTTATAAAGTGAAATGATCTAAAAAAAGAACTCACCCGTTCAGCAATACTATGAGGATCAGTTGCCTGTCCACGACGAGCCCTTACGCGTGGCTTCACGCTGACACTATTCTCATGAGCTGAATTTGCTTGGGGTTGCACATCAGAAGAATGGCTAATAGGGTACTCACTTTTATTGTCATGGATCAGTGGTGGTATCTGAACATTTGAAAGCACAGAATCCAACTTGTCAGATATGTATTTAAAGAAAGACTAAGTAAAGCGAACACTGCATATGAGAACAAATGTTAAAAAAAAACCTTTGGAGGAATCAGTGCCCCTTGTGCTTCAGTAACAGCCATCTGGCTACCAGAAATGAAAGTAGGGAGAGGTATATTGCACATTGCATTTTGCTCCTGCAATATGAAAGCTGATTTTATTGATACAGTTTGAATTGAATGAACAGTAAGTTGCAGTTGCAGAAATTGTTGATTAGTGGCACAGTTCCAAAATTGAAACCTGTCGTTGAGCCTTCAAACCACCAGTAGCTAGTTGTGCTTGCTGGACGGTAGCAAAGAGAAGCTACCATTGATAAACTCTTTGCTATCCTGTATTACCACAAGAACAAAAAATTAATTGAATGTAATAGATACAGTAGCAGCTATATCTATGTAGTGAGCATTACATGCAGTGATGCCAAGGTAGCATTATCAAATACTGAGAGACTCTCATTTGGATGGCTTGTCTTGCTCAACATAGTAGCATTTTGTGCGCCTTGAAAACCAAAAGCCTCTAGGTTTACTGGTTCCATGAAGGAAGAAGCATTTTGGAATGTGGAACACAAAGTCGAGGCTGAAGAAACAGCATGTACATCAGCAAGAAAGGCAGAAATTTCACTACCACTACTATCAATTGAACTGGATAGCGGATGAGGCAGTTCTGGGAGGCCAGGGGTATCCAACTGCGGATGAAATGTTCCAGGTGTTGAATTGGACTGAAGAATCCCTTGGGTAGTTAAATTACTTTGGAGATTGCCGTTGTTCTGCAGTTGTTCAAGGTCCAGAAGACTGTGAGGAAGCTTATCCTTAGATACAATCTCGCCAGACAATAGATCGGTCTGGTTGTTGTACAGCAAGCATCCATTTGTAAGCATAGTGGGGTCTTTTTCATGCTCACTGAATTTTAAATTGTGATCTGATCCAGCTCTCATGAAATTGCCTGAAGGTGTCATGCCTCCTTCTGCATATAATTCCACTGAACCATCCACAAAATTATAGCTCTCAGAAGCAGAATTGGACCAAGATGAAAAGTAGGAACCACCAGAGTAGTCCATATTAGCACCCCTGCAAATTGACTCAACAATCTCTGCTCAAAAGTGTTACAAAAGTGTGGCTTCTAGAAACTGAAAGTGTCAACAACTGATAATCCTCTCATGCCTCCATTGAAAGAGAACGTCACTTAATTTTTGAAGACAATCTTTGATGGCCAGAATTGTCTTTACGAAGGTTGGACGGTCTGATGCTGAAAAAAGTTTGCTAATGGACGCCCTGCGCAGAAAAGAACAGCTGTCAGCTTTTCAGAGATTGCATTCATGGATAAATAATGAAAAGATAAAATTAAATCAGAAGAAATGTTATATATTACTATAAGATCTCCTTATAAAATTAAGGATCCTGAAGTAACATATTTTGGGCACACGCATTAACCACTTCAGGAAGCCAGTATTAGAATATGTCTAAATTAGTAGAATTCATTCTTGTTTACTGCATACAGTTGACAAAAGCTCCTCAGTTCAAACACATCGTTGCCAAGCTCATTTCAGTCAAATATAAGACATCTTCTACAGAAGGGTAACTGAATTCTTCAATTGTTTGCAATTTTTATCCCTTACAAACCGCAGAATTGTGACAAACAGTTGAACTAAGCATCTGCTTCATTACTTGCTGATGGCAAAACCCAAAAAAAAAAACAGAGGGGGGAAACTAATATATATATATATATATAGGAAAATGGTATGGTACTCCTGTGAGTACGTACTCCCACCTCTCATATACATCTTAAATCATATGATGATACCTCTTTATCTACTTGAGTATACTCCAATAATGATTATAAGATACTCCAATGTGAGTTCTGTGAAAAAAAATCGTTAAAGTCCACTTTTTATAGTAAAATTTGTATATATATATATATATATATATATATATATATATATTATATGAAAAATGGTATATAGTAAAAATAAAAAACTCCGATGAAAATTTTTCAATCAAGTCGCATTGGAGTATCTTATAATTGGTATTTAAGTATATTAAAAATGATAAAGAAGTATAATATATTCGTTTAAGTAGTATATTCGAAGTGGGAGTATGTACTCCCAAGAGTATCCCAAGAGTACGAAACGGGCGTCTCTATATATATATATATATATAGATATATATATATATATATATATATTCTACTCTCAGGTGCAGTTACTCCCACCTCTGGTATTATATATTTTGAGGGAGAGAGCACAGGTGACAGTATATTACTGAAGCTTTTAGATACAAAACAGGCTTCCAGTCTGCACCACCCTTTTATTATCCCGAAAATAAAACACACAAAAATTCATAGGATAACTGCAGTCCTAAATTCACCAATCATGTTAACGGAATGATTCTCCGTTGATCAAAATGTCAGATGAATATGACTTTCCTGCTTTATTCTACAGTCAATTCGGCAACTGATTCTCTTAGAAAAAAGCAGTAACTGATTTATACATTCAGCCATGATAATAAAACACAATAGATGAACATTATTTATTATCTTCCATTTTTTTCGATATAAGGAGTCTGACCTCGTAGCTTCATTACGAAATTTAGGGGTGCAAGTTGATAATGGATAATCTGAAATATCCGACATCCGAATCCGATAAAATCCTTATATGGTATGAATTTCAGCATCCGAATACTCAATCGAATTCGAATACGGTATGGATTTCAGCATCCGAATACTCAATCGAATTCGAATACGGTATGGATTTCAGCATCCGAATACTTAATCGAATTTGAATATGGTAGGGCACACCCTGTCAAATTCGAGTTCGAATTCGAATATCCGAATGATTTCCGACTTAATAACACTCGTCGGGTACTCCCAAAATGGCCAATTGCCGGTGCGGCTGTGCCATGTCTCCGGTGGACTGCGTCCTCTTATGGCTCGGTGTGGCCTAGCGAGAGAGATGCGCGCTTACGCTTTCGGGGCCACTCGGTGCGATCAGTGCGCCCAATAGCGCAAAAACAGACTAGTGGAGGCGCTTGTGCGTGTGTGTTGTTATTTTGGAACTCGGATGGTGCATGTAGGAACTAACATATATTATGCCCTCTTATTATGTCATCAATTAATCACCACACGGTTGGATTAGTGGTGGTACTATAATGTTGCTCTCATGAAACATTGCCTCTAATAGTTATAGTCATCTAGTGATACGTTTTATTAGCTCTCATGATACAATTGCAATGCTCCAGAAAAATCCTTTCAATTTGTTCTAAAACATGAAAGGCATTCGAATTCGATCGAATTGAGTCCAAAATCCGATTCGAATTTGTATTCGGTGCACATTCGATTCGAATTCGAATTTAGTGTACATCCGATTAACATTCGAATCCGACTAAAGTTATATGGAAACGAATATGGTTTAACCAATATCCGATTCGAATTCGACCGTTTACACCCCTAACGAAATTATTATCCATCCATAATTAAACCCGCCAAATACCATCCTCTCTTTAAAGCTAGACGATGAATGTCACAAGCCAACTTATGCTTCCTCCAATTGCTCAAATGCTACTTCACACTCTGCTACGTACTATACTTATAGTCAGCACTTTTCCTTGTCTAGGCAGTTGTCGGAAAAGTTACGCCGATACAGTAATTATAACAAGTAAATGTCCACCAAGTACAACTTCCACTATCATAGTATCGCTAACACTACAGCACCACATCAAAATTCCAAAATTTCCCACCATAAAACACAGAACTAAGCTATCAAGAACCAAGTAAAGCAAAGGGAAAGGCTGAAAACCCTCACTTTCCAACATTTGTGTCTTGCGAGAACAAAAATAGTGTCACCGTGTAAGCCAATAAACCAAGACATACAAAAAATATCTTTCCAGCTCTTTGAATTATCACGTCTTCGTACTTAGAACCATCACATAACACCCTTCTTTATAGAACAAGAAAGTGCATTTTTACCTATCCATTTCCCTCTCTAGGGTTTACAAGAAACAAAACAAACAACAAAGCTGAGAACAAGCAAGACAAAAATTTCACCTAAGAATACAATCAATAAAGATCCATCTTTGGCATTTTTTGAAGGACAGAAAAAAAATCAAGGACAAGAGGGAAAAAAAAAACCATAATCGAAACATAACACGCACATCAATCAAACCCACACGATCGCCCATCTCTGACATTATCCTTGTCCCCTTCCCCTCCCCGGCTCCCCCACACCTAAACCCCACCAAGAAACGTCAATCACCACACCGCAGTGGGAGAAGCCAGCGAAAACAGAAACCCCCTAACCTCTCAAGGCGCACACGGGTGACAAAAACCACACCAAGAACAGAGACAACCAACACAACACAACGCAGGCGCAAAGCATTTAGCACGGCTGTACGGAAAGGTAAAAGGGGGAACAGGATTCCATGCACTTACCGGAGAGATGGATATTGGGGACAGAGACGGCCAGAGAGAGGATAGGAGCGCGTGCTAGAAGCTGGTGGCGACTGGTGCGGGTACCGGAGAAGGAGCAGGAAAGAATGGGAGATGAGAAGAGTAGGAGGGAGGAGAAGAGACGGTTTGGACGGAGATGAAAATGAGAGGCTTTTGCTTTGCTGGGGGACTGAAGACGCGTTGGACTGGTGATGCCAACCAGGGGTTGCAAATGCAGTGGTAGCAGCCACACAGTTGGCTTGGTGCTGCACTTTTTGTTTATAAGCACACCTGTTGTTGTTTATTTTTGTAGGCCTCTTTTTGTTTTGGATTAGACGGATGGATTGGGTGGAACAGAACATGGGTTTACTGCTTTTCTTCCCTTCTTCTTCACTTCTATCTTCTTGTATAATAGGACCTACCATAGAGTAATATTATGCTTTTATGGTCGATGTTGTTCTTGTTGAATTTTTTTCTTCTTTTCTCTACTACTTAAAAGTTGAAGTTGGTGGATATCCGTCCTCCCTACCTTTTTTGGCATCCGTTGGATCGGCGAACGGGATACCGACAGTCTATATCGTGTCGCTAAGCACAATAACGGTTGACGACCCGGCATGTTGGGAATATAATTTTTTTTTTAACCTATAGCAAAACACGAGCATTGAACTAGTTCTTTAAAAATGTAGAGTTTGGCAACAGAAGCTAGTTTCCTTTAGGATGTCTGAACCCACACCTATACGGGAAAGCAACATTATGCCGTACAAGTTTTTTTAGCCTGACATAATAATAGTGTGTCCAATTTTTGCAACGTCGAATTTGACAAAATGACAATTGTGCTTTCCCAATACAGATAGATGCGTGCATATGCGATGTTACTTGACGATACCTAAACCGCATCAGGCGCTACCTGGCAATACATGCACATGAAACATGACACAGTCACCAAAAAGATAGGTCATTTTATCTTATGGATATAAAAACCTCAGTGTATTTGGACATTTGACATTGGAGCGATAATATTCTCTTTCTTAAAGCGGAAGAGATCGATGCCCCCCGCTCCATGTCGGTATTTTTGCGAAAAGGTTTTTGAGATTTTTGAAATCACATCGAAGTCCTCCATTCAGTGTTTTTTGCGAAAAGCCCCCTGTGATTTTTGGAATCACATCGAGATCCCTCAATCCACTCTACGGGCACAGCGTAGCGCGCTTATCATCCTAGTAGATAAGGTAACGTAATGAGATACACAGGCAACACATAGACATGCAATTTATTTTGCAACTATGACGATATATAGATGCTAAGTATGACATTGGAAGTTGTCTCTTCCTTAACACCTCTAGATGTATCCGTGGGTTTTTGTCCTTCTGACTTTCTCCGGTGCCCTGACTGAGGAAACAAATCCTTTGACATTATGCAACAATAGCATGGTGCCATTATCATCACAGGATGTTGTGTCAGAAAAAACGTGTGACATCCATCCTACACTGTAGACAGAAAATGCAGCAAGCACCGTAGAAAATATTGTAGCTAGGGGTGTCAAACAGATTCGGATTATCCGACATCCGTATTCGGATGGTAGCGAATGTGGTAAGCAAAAATGTATTCAAATTGCAAAACGAATTTGAATCCGGATAGTATTCAAATTTTTTTACCGAATACGGATACGGTATGAAAAATAGGTGTCGAAACAAATACAAATCAGGATAATATCCGGATTCGGCGCAATAACAACAACTAGCTATTAAGTATCTTTTGCATTTGATCTCCAAATTGGGCATATTATATATGCATTTTGAACATCTTGACGAGACCATCGTCGTGATGGACTCTAATTTGGCATTAGATTTTTTTTTTCATTTTGGCACATCCCCCAATAAAACTTTTTGCATGCTCTACTTAACCAAATTTGACATATTTATAACCAATTTATTTACAATATCTCTAGAATTGGTTAGGGTTATTGGTAAAATAGAACCAATGATCAATGATTATATAATAAATCATAGGAAAAAGGGCATAAGTATTACTATAAAATTGGTGCCAACTCGTTAAACTTCGTTATGCCGTAGGATATTCAGATCTGACCGAATTGAGTAGGTATTCGATTCGTATTTGTATTTGTTATAACATTCGATTCGTATTCGTATTCGAGTTCGTATTCGTTTAAAAAATATGAATACGAATATGGGAAGACCAATGTTCGATTCGTATTCGATCCGTTGACATCCCTAACTGTAGCAGTTAATCCAGATCATTATTCCCGAATCAGATGGCTCAGATTGTCTGAATATCATTGTAAGGATGCGATTCCCCTTACTCGTGTCCCTGCATCATTTCTGGGGTTCCTTGCAAACGAGAACCACACTGCCGTCAGTTCCAGGGATAAAACAAAATTCACAAAAGCACCGAGGGCTAAAGTGAGATAACAAGCTTGTGCACAAACAAAATTCACACACACACAAAAAAAAAAAAAAAAACCAGTTCTATGTCACGGCGCGAGTTCTGACCCGGTTAGGTTGTGACGTCGCTGTGCAAGTGGGCCCGCGTCAGTATTCCTTCGGTTCCCGGTGGCCCACATTTGGCAGCACTTAACGGGGGAGGATGTTGTGACCTTACCTACGACACGACGACGACGACGCTAATTTGTTGCCCTCCGCCAAACACAACTGTGTACATTTGTTTCATCATTAAAAACACACTGTACCAAATGTTTCATCATCAATCTCCAATCCACTCTTGTAGTTTTGTTGATGAACACATCTTTTTTTCCAACTAATTCTCCAGGAGAAACGCAAAGAAATCATATAGAATTAAACCAAGTGAAGTTGTGCATCCTGCCCCTACCAAATGCGACCAAGCTAGTGTAGTTGGCCGCCCAAACCTTTTGTGTCTTATTCGGAGAAAAAGAGATAAGAAAATGTAAGGGTGATTAGATTAAGAAAGTACGCAAATGGCTACTCCCTAGTGATGCTTGCCTAGGTAATTTGCAGATTATGATTTTTCGGAATAGCAGTGTTAATTTGGCGGTGCGGACTTGATAGTCAACCGAAGTAATTGACCTATTCATAACGGTGAACTGTTTAATTAATTGAACGAAAAAGTCTATATTTGGTACATCTACTTACAAGTTGATCCGATTCAGTCCATGTACTATAAACTAAGTATGTAATCATCTATACTTGCAATACCAGATTAAATCAGGTCCAAACTGGAAACCGGATGGTTTGCATGCTGGGTTGGATTTCCACATGGAAAGTGAGCTGAGTTAGCCAACATGTACACTATAATTTTTTTTTTTTGTCACATTGCCTCCAAGCTCTCTCTTCTCCATCTCTATTTGTCTGGACGCGGCGGCATTCACTACTACACAAAGGATCATCACAGACGGTTCTAAACTATCATCACAAACGGTTTCTGAACCGTCTGAATTTATGTGTCTGTGATAACAGACGATTATCACACAAACACCGTCTGTGATAAATCACAACACAGACGATTTTGTGGTATAAATCGTATGTGAAGGCCTACTATCACAGACGGCTACTACAAAAAATCGTCTATGATACATAGGCTATCACAGACAGTTATATGTACCAATCGTCTGTGATTGGAGACATATCACAGACGGTTATTGGTTGTAACCGTATGTGATAGTAGACCTTCACATATGGTTTATACCACAAAACTGTATACCTAAATATTTTGTCTGTTTTTAATTAGCCTCAGAAAATGCTAGTCATGCTCTCTAAAAACAAGCAAGCATAAAACAGATAAATCACAGATAAATGAATTACAACTCAAAGTGATTTACAACTCAAAATCAATTACAAAATAATGTTCATGTATTGTCGCTAGAGTTACAATTGAATTACAAATCAAAGTGAATTACAATTGAATCAATTGTTTGAACATGTATTAAGTGAGTACAGTGTCGCCGAAAGAGTGAAACTATTCTTTCGAGTTAATGATCTCCGTCATGATGAAGGTGGAGAGCTGTCCTCAAACGTCTGAGAGTTCGTTCAGATAGAATGTACTTAATTTGATTGTCACACCCTGTCACTGGGAGTAGCAAAGTAATAATCATATATATTTAAATTGATAATTAAAAAATAATTATTACGAAATTGACAAACCTCTAGATCATTTGTCTTAGTACTCATGATTTTTTGCATATTACGGCAAACATAGAATGCACATAGGTTGCCTTGTAGTTATTGGTGGCACTGTAAAAATAGAATTACATATATAGGTATAGTCCATTCGAGAGGTATTATTACGAAGTGATATAGGACTATTGTGTTATAGCGGGTACTGGAAATGGCGCCCTGTGTTGTAGTGTGGCGCTCGATTCCTTGTGTCTTCCTCCCCTGGCAACATAGGCGCTGAACAACCTACGTGATTCCAAAAAGTTATCTTCGGTCATTTCAAACGAAGGAAGACTACAATAGAATTATGTACGGAGAAAATGAGCATACTTGTCGAGTATTTCTCACAAGGGTGAAGTTGTGGTTATTGTTGAGTAGAGAATCAAGGTATATTACCTTGTTCTACTTTGGTACAATGACTATAAGGATCCAGTGCCACCTACTGATCATGTATGTCGCTAGAGTTATTAAACCTAAGTTCGTGTTGCGTATAAAGTACAAATGAAATTTGTATAGCAAGTAGTGAAGCATTTACCTCTAGTTGTAGGGCACCAGTATGTAGTCCTTGTTGCCCTGAGCAAACAATCCCATCGTTATGTAATTCTCGACGTAGGATATGTCCTAGGTGATGCATTGCTCAGAGATCAACTGTGGGTCGAGGAAACCCACTAGTTCTCGCGATCGTCGGGCTTCTTGCATCATGTATCTATACATAATCAATGAGTTATGATATTTATCGGTATTACTTGAATGTAGAACTTGATTGTGCACACTTACAGTGTCCAACTTCGTAGAAGTGAGGCGTCGAGGTTGAATAGTTTGAATAAGTCTTGGAAGGCCACGACGAAGAAACTCGGCTCATGGAGGAAATGTCTCTCTATGTTTCTGACGGTGATTCCAGTAGGTCGGTTTGGCCTCCGCTCGTTGGTCCTCCGCATGTACCAGGCATGCAAACTCCCGCAACCTATTCCAAGGTGGGGTAATAGTGTGTTGGGGACCAACAGCCTTTCAAGGGAGAACATCGAGGGCTTGGGCTTGCGAGGCACCTTAATGTTCTTCGATTTGGCCTTAGCGCCTCGCCTGCTATACGTCTTCCCAGGAGATGACTCCACGGGAAACGACTCGGCACACTTTTCTTGTTTCTTCAGTGTCGTCTCCACGGGAGCTGATATGATGGCCTTCTGAAGCGGAGGTTGAGGTGGAGTCATCGATGGTTTTATTGGAGAGGCATGTCGTGTGGAGATCGCGACACTGCAGGGTCCAGGGCGATATCCCTCTTGGGCCACTGGACAAAAGTGTGCACTGCATCCCTTAGTGTTATGATGTCTTCGTTCAAAAGCTTCTCCAGCGGGACGACCAGGCAAGTGTCATGTACTATGTCCACCTAGACCTTGGCGTAACTCTGCGCCAGCTGGGCACCGTGCAGCATTGTCCCTTCCGGGTATGGAAATGCCATCCCCACCAAGCCTCAAAAGAAATGAACCCAACCAACCTCACATGGAGCTTGCAGGGCATGGTCTCCTACAAAATGATACACAATTAGCTAAGGCGTCTTATAGGTCTATCTTTGGAGCATTCCAGAGATTTACATTACCTGAATGTCGTCGATAGGTAATTGGACGTCGTTATGTTCAGAAAGTGGCGTGGACGCGCAGCTACTCTGACGTTGAGGGGGTCTGGCTCCCAAAATAACAGGGGTGGCTTGCGACTGGTTTAGAACTTGATTCATTTGTTCCCGCAATGATGTTATCTATCTTTGAAATTCTACACGAATCTCCTCTTTCAATCGTTCCTCGCACTCGGCCTTGGATCTCTTCCTACTCCTATACACTTTGGAGTCGTGTGGGAATCCCTGCCTCCAAGGCACATAAACCTCAAGACCTCGCATGCGACCCGGGTGCTCCTTGTTTCCTAGGGACGTGGATAGCATATCCCTCTCCCTAACTACTTCGAAGAAGTCTTGGGAAGATTCAGTACTCAATGTTTGCTGCAAGAGGTCATCATGTTATTTTAGAGTTATTAACTATAAAGTTATGGACTTATTAACAACTAAGTAGTTCAATATGTCTTACCAGACATTGGGACACTCCCTCGTCTGCTGGGTTTGTGAAAGAGATGGTGCTCGAAGACGTGGTTGATGACCTCGCTCTTAACCAGTTTCGGGTGCGCTCGTCTGTGATCCTGGCAAATGGCGGGGAGGCCTCCCACCGGATTGCCTCCTCGTCCTCCCTTGTCCATTGCGGGATTTTACCCGCGTACCCAGCGATGTCGAGTCTGTGGGGGTGAGTGTTTTGTCTTTGAAGAACCTTGTGCGCTACACTTTGCTGCTAAAATTCGGCCATTGTCTTCATCCGCACAAAGACGTTCTATGTATACGGCGACACGAAATGATACTTCGTGAAGGGCATCCAATCCTTGTTCACGTACTCCATAACAAGCATGCCCTTGAAGGTCTTCCATGCTTTTTCCATCGCAAGGAATGCCTGCCGCCGTACGAGTCCCTGGACTTCTACTGGGATCTCGAACGACCTTGAAATTTCATCCCACAGCTGCTCTTTCTCTTCTTCCATCAGAGACTTCCAGCTTGGTGTGGTGATGGGGACCCGTTCTCTTGCAACTATCCCGCAGGTGGTCCATAATGTTGCCACTGCTTTCTTGGGATGCAGAGGGACCCCAACGGGACTAACCTCCATGATGGTCGTTCGGTCCTCAGGCCTTTTCGATATTCGTCTACCATCTCGCTTAGGTACCTCTTTTTTCGGAGCACCAGATGCATTCGGCGACGAAGACTGTGTGGACGCCATCTCGCTTACTTGATATCTATAGAAGACAAAAGAAAATTTTCTTCATTGAAAATTTTCTTGTCTAATACTAGGAATGTAATGCAACTCAATATAGAAAGAAATCAATAGATGCTCTCCCCACAATAAATTTTTCCAATGTTCCATATCCCAACCTATTCCACTTAATCAACCTTCCACAATCCCGAAAAAAATCCCAATTGTGCTATTAAATAAATTCCCATCTCTTCCCCCATCCATTTTGAACACTCTATCATGAGAATACGATTTTGCACTCGAAATCAAACTGCACTCGAATGTGCAAAATCCACAAGAAGAAAAAAAATGTTAGCTCATATAAAGAAATCGATCAAAGATTATGTTCACTCTTGTTTTGAGCCTTAAGGTCATGCATATGCAATAGGCCGTGCAATTCAATTTTCATGAGAAATAGAGTTCAAAAAGGATGGGGGAAGAGATGGAAAGTTATTTAATAGAACACCTGGGATAACCTTTGTGTTCAGAATGTCCGTAATTGGGTTTCTTGTCATTGGGTTTATTGTGTTAAACTAGGATTTTTCTTTCCAAAAGCACTTTTAGTACACTATTCTTCATGTTAACTGATTGCCAACCTTCTCTTCAGAGTCATAACAAAAAAATATAATAGAAATCAAATTTGTCTGTAATTGGCAATCTCCACGGCAAACTGCAGCACAACACTAGAACACTACCAAACAACTTTTTAAGGTTATGTGCTACTAAAACAGGATACAAAACTAGCATAACCAGAATAGGTATTATTGTAGCATTATTAGAACTACAAAGCTTACAAGAAGCACATAAAAATATAAAATATCACATTCTACAATCCTAGTTCACATATATCTTTGTTTAGTAGATCTCCCTATATGCTCGGAGTAGTAGTAGAATTTTGTACCTGCACTGCACCATCCAGGTCAAATTTGTCACTTGTCCCACTCCATCCTACTTAAACCAATGTGAATTAAATAATATATATTCTACATTTTTTCCGTATTTCAATAAGCAGATAGTTGTTTTTAATGCTCCTTGAATGAAATTGAGATTTAATCTTTTGGCCTAAAGAAGAAAAGAACAAAGAGTTGCATTTGATCCACGACACAACAGATAAGTATTGATAACACTATAGACTAACTGGCATCAGAATTATAGTTTGCAATACAAGCAGGTGATAGGTGGATACCAACAAAAAAACAATAAGAAAGAAATAAACCTTTCCAGACACTAATTCTAAGCACTTCAACAGAAAGCCTTTCAACATATTCACCCAAATATTTCTATAGAAAATCAGCGTGCTTAATTGAGGTGTAACCAAATATTTGTATCCAACATTCCACTACCAGAATCATAGCATAAAATACATAAGGATAAACTTTTTAACACTCCAAACATTGTGTCTGAACTGCCTCAACTCCTAATCTCCTTGTTTCTAAATTCTATATTCCTCTATCAAAATCACGTCAGAAAATACATAAGAATAAGCTTTTTAGCAATCCAATTTATGAACTGCCTCAACTCCTAATCTCCTTATTTCTAAATTCTACTCACATCAAATCTGTGCATTCAAGTAAAAGATAACTACATGCATAGATTGACACCTTGTCCATGAAAAAAGTTGCTATAATCAAGCATCAAAATGCATAATTTGTAGCTACAATGACCAATCAACATCTATAGTTGCACCATTAAAAGCCATATCGATGTATTGCAAGGAAGATATTAATGGAGAGTACAAACTAGTTGTCACTTGTCTCAAACAAAATTGTGCCAAATCATTCACCTCAAGGTTATAGAACTGAAGAGAACAAGACATCATTACAGTAGGACTTAGATCTCAGCACAACCGATTTCAGAGAGAGAGAGGTGTGGGGGCACATGGGATGAAACCCTAACCCTAACCCCCCAAAAAATCAATGACGTCCAGATCTACCAACCACAAGCACGAATCCAACTACATTACCATGCGATTTAATGTAAAGAAGTGGGATTTGGGATCCATACCTTCAGTTCCCGAAAGAACGTCACCCCAAGGTGAGGGAGGGGAGCAAGATCAGGATGGGAAGAAGAAAGAGCGGCATAAGCTCAGATCCAGTCGTCGCCTACGTCGCCCTTCCCTGTTGAAGGATCTAGACCCGCCATTATATGTTAATGAAGTATTTTGGTGATTAATGACAAATCTACATATGAGACTAACACTCTTATTGATATACCATGTTTAGTCTCGTCTTGGATATAAAAGGAAAAATCCAAACAGGTATGTATTCATTAATGACAAATCTACATATGAGACTAACACTCTTATTGATATACCATGTTTAGTCTCGTCTTGGATATAAAAGGAGAAATCCAAACAGGTATGTATTTATTAATGACAAATATATTTGTGAGACTAACAATTCTATTGATTATCTATTGCTTAGTCTCGTTTGGATATAAAGATGAAAATTAATGAGGTATGCATTCTTAATGACAAATCCTCATATGAGACTAACACTTCTATTGTTATACAAATTGTATTAGTCTCAGCTTGCATACAAATGAAAAAAATCCAAACAGGTATGTTCATATTGATAAATCTATTTATGGGACTAACTCTTCTATATTGATATATCTCATGATTAGTCTCAATTGGATTTAAAGATCAAAGAGGTATGCATTCAACTTCATATTCTTATATTGTTGCTTTCCTCGGATCCAAAATATAGGTTAAACTCCACCAAAAGGTTAACTTGGATATGTGCATATGTTTCCTTTACATATTTGTGTATGGACACATTTAGGGGGAGTTCACTCTATATTTTGTTGTTTCATTAGTATTGATCCATATTCCCTTTCCACATATATTTGGGATCATTACTTTGAAATATATCCTTGAATATATTTGACTTGTGTAGTTAATATATTCATATGAGTATATGAGAGTATATGAGACTTGTGTAGCTCATATATCCTTGAATATATCTAACTTGTATAGTTGATATATTCATATGAGTATATACAACTTGTGTAGTTGTATACACTCATATTTGGTATATATAACTTGTATAGTTCATATATACTTATACGTGAGTATATATATAACTTGTGTAGTTGATATATACTCATGTTTATCTCCATTCAATTACTTGCTATTGAAGTGGTTATCATCAGTTACCAAAGAGGGAAATATTGTGGTATCTTGTTCCACTATTATGAGTTAATAGTATGTTGTGGTAATTAATGATAATCACCTTGTAGAACTAACATTTTTCATGAGTTGGATGAATAGGTTATGTTCTAGGTGGTTGAAGACTTTGGATGACATCATGAGTTGATTGTCATCAAGTCAAGATTCTTGAAGAAGAAGAAATCATCATGTGTTGATGATATCAAGAGAAGAATATCATCATGTGTTGATGATATTGAAGTAAAGAGCTTGAAGTAAAGGATGCATTATGAGTTGATGTGTGTCAAGTTCAAGAAGATGAGATGATCATTGGTTGATCATCAAGTCGAGAGAAGATCCATCATGAATTGATGGAAGTCAAGTGAATATTGCATCATGGGTTGATGCATGTCAAGATCTCAAGGAGATGATCATGTGTTGATCATCAAGTCAAAGAGAAGGTCCATCATGCGTTGATGGAGGAGAGCAAGTGGAAGAATGCATCATGTGTTGATGCATATCAAGACTCGGGATGAAGGATGTCATAATGTGTTGATGGGCATCAAGTCAAGATCCTGAAGTCAAGGAAATCATCATTTGTTGATGATTGTCGAGTCAAGAACCCGGACATGAAGTGAGGATGTGCGTCATCAAGCTTCAAGAAAGTGTGCAAGTCAAAGGTATGACTAGCTAGGGCTAAGGATGTGTTCCTAGTCTTTTACCGGTCTTGGTGTTTGGTTGTAGACCGGATTGCTAGTATAGGTTGCCGTACTATTAAGAGGGGTCTTTGATTAGTAGCTTGAGTTGGTCATGTGTTAATAGCTTATTGTGTTTGCTCTAGCTCAACTTAACATGTTGCCAATATTTGTGAATGTGTTTTGCAAATAGTTGTGGCTCATGGTTAATCCTTGTAGCATGTGACTTAAGTTTGCGAATGTGTTTTGCAAATGGTTTAAGTCCATGTACCTTATTCCTTGTGGCGTTGATTCTAAAAGTTGGCAAATGTGTTTTGCAACTTGTTGAGAATCTCGCTTTTATCGTTGTTTGCATCGCACGTCAATTTGGCAAATGTGTTTTGCATATTGAGTTGAAACGAAGGGCAATTTGTGGTGTGATTCTAAAAGTTGGCAAATGTGTTTTGCGACTTGTTGAGAATCTCACTTTGAAGCCTTGTTTGCATGTTGCATCAATTTGGCAAATGTGTTTTGCAAATTGAGTTGAAGCAAATGCAATCTGTTACTTTTTCAGGAAAATCGGTTGTACCGACGTGTTATGGGCGGTTCGACCGCTCTGCGGTTCGACCGGATTTTGGTGAGGTATGACCGCACATCGGTCGTTCCGATTTCTAATTGGCGGTTGAATAAAACCAGAACTGATGCATTTTGGCTCGGACCTCTCCTTGATAATCGATCGTACCGCATTTGAGAAACGGTTGTACCAAATTTTGTATGGCGGTATGATTTTTCCAGAAAGCATGTCTTTTCGGCTTGGTTCGAAACCCTGCAATCGGTAGTACCGCGCTCCTTCAGCGGTACGAATGGCCTCAGCGGTTGTACTGCGTGTTGGTTGGCGGTCGTACCGCACCGGTGCCCAACGGCTAGTTTTATAGCCGTTGGAGGAAGTGCGGTCGTACCGCAACCTAGTTGGCGGTCGTACCGCATGTGCTGATTTTTCAGCAGTTCGTCTCCTAACGACTAGTTCTTGTGTGTGGGCTATAAATACCCACCTTGGCAGTGTGAGGAGAAGTTACTTGTGCCCCCATTGAGTTCTATTGAGCTAAGAGCAAGCCCTCTACTCCCATTTGTGCATGTGTTGCACTTAGTGATGTTTGAGAGGGAAATCATATTGCATGTGTTGCATTAGGTAGTGGATTTAGTATCTATGAGAGCTTTGACACTTGATTGGTTCAAGTGAAAGTTGGAGACTTGTTACTCTTGGTGTTTGCCGACACCTAGACGGCGTGGTGGCGTTGTGGTCCGGTGATCTTCTCAAGTGAAGCTTGTGAGAAGACCCAGTGTTTGTGAGTGGCTTGGTGCTCGCCATCTCCGGAGTGGAGTAAGAGCAACCCTAGTGGAGCGAGATGTTGATACCTCGGAGGAAGGCTTAATTTGTGAAGCCGGCCTAATTGGTTTGGGTTTCCCTCAACATGGACTAGAGGAGACCGGCAAGTCTCCGAACACCACGGTAAAACATCGACGTGTCCTTGTGGTGTGATCTCTAGTGCCTTACTATTGCATTTACATTCATTGTGTACGAATGCTTGCTTTACATTGTGCAATTTATATACCTTGTATTAAATTGCTTATTCATTGTGTATGATTACAATAGTATCATTTACATTGTTTAAATTGAATTGCTTACAAGTCCATGCTTGATTGATTATTATCAATAGACTTGTATTGTTGGTGCACTTAGTTGAACCTAGTTGATTTAGGCTTTAATTGTGCAAAACCGTATTTGTACTAGCTTCTGCATTAGAAATTGGTTTTAGCGCGTAGAAGTTTTTAAAACGCCTATTCACCCCCCTCTAGTCGGCCTCCTCGATCTTACACCTGTGTCGCTCTTCCCTACGTCGTGTGTGGCGTGAGATTGAGTGGATGGGAGAGGAGGAAGACGGGAAGACAAGGAGCGAGTGAGGAGTAAGGGCGTAAACCCTAGAGGGGCCCTACTTATAAAGGAATATCACAGACAGTTTTATTAAAGAACTATCTGTGATATGGTCTTATATCACGGACGATTCTATTAGAGAACCGTTTGTCATAAGTATCACAGACGGTACCATAATAAAGCATATGTGATATGCGACCATATCACAAACGGTTCCATTTTAAAACTGTCTATGATATACGATCATATCACAGTCAGTTTTATTTTAGAACCGTCTGTGATACATATCACAGACGGTTTATTCCACTAAATCGATTGTGATATTTTCTTCTATAGCTAAAAAATATTCTGTTTTTCGGCTAGCCTCAGGAAATTCTAGCCGCACCTCTGAAAATAAGAAAGCAGATACAATCACAGATGGAGTAATTTCTTAATTACTGAATCAATTACAATAGAATAATTTCTTAATTACATGGCGAGTTTCTTAATTACAATGGAACAATTTCCAAATAGGTGTTCACTGTGTGGGATCATTCCACTTGGCAATTTCTTTTAAAAAATAACCCTTCAGGATGATCGACACACATATAGCTAGCTTCTTCACTGGGTTCTTCCCCGAGCCTGATGCCATCTCTGAAAGGAGGCAACTCGTTAAATTGATTGTACTCTTCCTCATCCACGACATTTTGAACTCCGACAATCCTTATTTTTCCATGAAGAACTACATGACGATTCTTATTTGCCGGGTCCGTTACATCTTGAACAACTTGCTTAGTGGGTATGAATGGATCGTCCTTATATCTGACACATTCGAGGTCCACAGTAGTGATGTCGTACTTATCGACCTTCACACCCTGTGGAAATTTGACCCAATGGCACCGAAACAAGGGGATCTTGAAAAGTACGTAGTCGAGCTCTCAAATCTCCTCTACAAACACATAGTAGGAGCTCAACCCATGTTTCATTATGTTTGGCCCAACGGTATTGAATTGCTCATGAAACGTATCTATGCGGACACCGTTGTTCTGGACTGTGCTCTTCCTATCCCGATCTCGTATAAAATATGTACCCATTTATGTCGTATCCTTTCTATGTTACAATTATATACTTTGGCCCTTTTGCCAACCATCGTAACATATCATCACTTGATTACCTCTCAGTGATTCACACCTTTAACCATTCGTTGAACCGACGGTTGTGCTCTCTCGTGATCCAAACCCCCGACTGGCCTGAATTCTGTTGGCGTACCATGTCTTTGTGCTCATCGATGTACGGAGACACTTCGGTCATGTGTTGCAAGCCTATGAAATGGTCTTGAGAGTACGTACCCGGATTGAGAGTGATTGCTTTCTTTCCGATAGTCCCGATACCCCCCAACCTCCCCTCATGACGAGATAGAGGCACACCTATCGGTTCCACTTGAATCATGTAGTCGACGTAGAACTCAATGACCTCTTCGGTTACATAACTTTCGATGATGCTACCCTCCAGCCGAGATCGATTCCATACATAGGACTTGAGAATTCTCATCTACCTCTCAAACGGGTACATATTACGTAGGAACACATGGTCGCATATCTTTATCTTTTTCACAAGGTGAACAATGAGATAGACTATGACATCAAAAAATGACAGAGGGAAATACATCTCAAGATGACATAGAGTCGTCACCAACTCGGCCTGCAGAGCATCTAGTCCTTCGGGATCGATGACCTTCTGAGCAATTGAGTTAAAGAAATAACACATTCTTATGATTGCCACTCGGACCTTGTTATGCAAAATACTTCTAATTGCAACAGGAAGCATTTGTGTCATCAGCGCATGGCAATCATGATACTTTGAACCAATTAATTTCAAATCTTCCATAGAAACAAGTTCCTTCATGCTGGCGGAGTAACCAGATGAAAATTTCACACCATGCAAGCTCTAGCACAGTTCATTTCTCTCGACCTTGGACAGAGTGTAGCAATTTACGTCCCTTTTCAAGCACAATATCGATATCCTTAACCATATCATAGACCACTTGCACTCTAAAAGCCCTTGGAGCTGAATGGTCCTCCTTATTTCTATCGAATTATTTTTTCATCTTACAGTATGAGTGATACTTGGGAAGGAACCTACGGTGACGCATGTACAAAATTTTCTGTGAGTTGTTCAACCACAAACTCTCGGTATCATCTAAACAGTGCGGACATGTTTTGGCTCCTTTTGTACTAAACCCCGACAGGTTACCAAGGGCAGGAAAATCATTGATGGTGCAAGACAGCATGGCGTGTAAAGTGAAGTTCTCTCATTTGTACGTATTCCATACATGTATCCCTTCGTTCCACAGTGTCAGAAGATCTTGGATAAGTACACATCAATATCATTCCCAGGTTGCTTCGACCCGTGGATAAGTAGTGACATAAAAATATAGTTATTTTCATACACAACCAAGGAGGAAGGTTGTACATACATAGATTCACGGGTTAGATGCTATGTCGACTGTTCATGTTACCCAAAAGATTCATTCCATCTGTACTCAACCCAAACCTTATATTCCTCGGTTCCGCACCAAAGTCTTCGAAGCTCCTATCAAAGTTTCTCCATTAGGCAGAATCAACAAGGTGTGTTAGCTTTCTATCTTTCTTACGCTCATCCGAGTGCCAACGCAGTAATCTTACCTCCTTTCAATTCGCAAATAAACGCTTCTAACGGGGAATTACAGGCACATACCATAAGACCTTAGCAGAAGGTCCTTGCTTCACCACGATGCCCTCGCATCATCAGAGTGATTCTTACGCTTGTATCGGGATGCTTTGCACGCCGAACATACATGCATGTCTGCATGCTCTTTACGGTAGAAGATACAATCGTTCGGACATAGATGTATTCTTTCTACTTCCATTCCCAATGGACAAAGAATCTTCTTGGCTTGGTAGGTGGTTCTGGACAACACGTTTCCATATGAAAGGATGTCCTCTACGAGACCTAATAACGCCGTGAAACTCTTGTCAGACCAACCATTGCTTGCCTTCAATTTTAGCAGTTTAAGCACGGATGACAACCTTGTGTATTTCGGCTTGCAGCAAGGGAACAAAGGTTTCCCCGAGTCCTCCATTAAGCCCTCGATCAAATTTGCCAAACTCTCTCTCACTATAGTTCCTTTCTGCATCGCATAGCATCTGGTCCAGATTGTCATCGTGCGACCTACCCTCATCGAAAGCACAATCCACATCCGGCATATCGTTATTTTCCTCGACGATGTTACTACCTTCCGGTCTAATCTGCTCTTCACCGTGACTAGTCCAACATGTATACTTCTATTTGAAACCCCTTCAAATCAAGTGCGCTGGGTTGGTAAACATCTTTAGATTATTGTAATCAATCCATGGATAATATATAAATTTTATCTCCTTCTTCAACATATCATTCTCGGCAGCTCTTCTAAAAGCAAACACACCATCAATGTACTCTTCACTCACATAGTTCTCAACGTACATCCAGCTTCGGTCCATCTACGCTACGCACATAACAAATTTGTGTTAAATTAGATTGATGCTAGCTCCTAAAGTAGCTCACTACGAAATATTCATGAAGCAATATATATATATATATATATATATATATATATATATATATATATATATATAGGAAAATGGTATGGTACTCCTGGGAGTACGTACTCCCACATCTCATATACCTCTTAAATCGTATGATGATACCTCTTTATCTACTTGAGTATACTCTAATAATGATTATAAGATACTCCAATGTGAGTTCTATGAAAAAAATCGTTAAAGTCCATTTTTTATAGTAAAATTTGTATATATATTTCTTTTATATATGAAAAAGAGTATATAGTAAAAATAAATGACTCCGATGAAAATTTTTCAATCAAATCGCATTGGAGTATCTTATAATTGGTATTTAAGTATATTGAAAATGATAAAGAAGTATAATATATTCGTTTAAGTAGTATATTCGAAGTGGGAGTATGCACTCCCATGAGTACTAAACAAGGCCCTATATATATATATATATATATATATATATATATATATATATATATATATATATATATATATATATATATCAATTATATCAAGCAAGAATATATTGAAGTAGACAAGAAGTAGTGAGACCCATTCTTAAATTTTAGTAAACTACCGAGCTAGATCTAAACCTAACTATCATCTGTCTAGATTATAATGTATATAATTAGAAGCAAATACTAACCTTATATCACCAATAACAAATAGATCTACAAGCACACTTGCAAATCTATGGTATTTCTTTCACCAAACGCCTCAAAGCCGTCCGTCTCCTTCAAAGCAGCCGCATATCACAGACAGATCTCACTACAGACAGATCTGTCGGGACAGTCATGTATTTAATGGCGCATATCACGGACGGTTCTTGTTAAGAACAATACAAACCGTCTGTGATAATCAAAGACATCACAAACCGTTTATATTTAAA
This sequence comes from Ampelocalamus luodianensis, assembly GCA_036346255.1. NCBI lineage: Eukaryota > Viridiplantae > Streptophyta > Magnoliopsida > Poales > Poaceae > Ampelocalamus > Ampelocalamus luodianensis. Next base: position 7,281,868 of record CM070628.1, read on the forward strand.
ACCGTCTATGATGATTCACAGATGGTTTTTAACAAGAACGTCTGTGATATGAGGCCATATCACACACGGTTTGTTTCACTAAACCACTTGTGATAGTACATATGAGACCGTTTACATAGAAGACAGTAAAATAAACACGTTATTTAGTAAAAATGTTCAACATAGACAGTAACTTCGACTCCAAACTGGTTTATTTAATCATTTTTTGTATTTACATATGGCCAAATAGTGTGACCAGTCACTTCTTACAAAAGTTTTTAAAAAAAGTAGAAATAAAAAAGATCAAGTTTTAATTTTCAGTGGCCCAAGTAGCTTGCTATCTCGGTCTTTAAAACTTAGTAAGAGAAGTTGTCAGCATCGAAGCGTTCAGGATCTACGTAGGTAGCCCGAAACATGTCCAACCATTGACGCGATCGTTCGAGAGTTGGCCAAAGATGCTCTGACTGAAGAATCAAGTCGAATTGCGCTCATTGGCCCTCTTCTCTTGCTCGAGGGGTCTCGGCTTGGTAGACTCGATCGCCTGCCACCTTGATGTAGCGTTCCAAGAGACGGTAATCCTCCTGGAGACATGCAATGTCATTCTGGAGGACTACGTCGATGGCGAGGTTAGCTCGCACGGAAGCTGCAGACCGCCCGGAAGACACAGCAGAGGAGGTCGTCTAGACGGCGGAACATCGCCGTCACGTGCCCTGGCATAACCTCCGTCGGAGGAGGGAGGATACTGTTAGTATAGTGTCCTTCTGTAGCATCCGGCAGCGTACGGCCGGAGAGGTGCTCATACAGGATGGTCAAGTAGGCCATCAATGCCGGCGACAGGGAAGAGTAGGGAGCCATTTGTTTGTGCTTAAGAGTAGATCAACGATGTGGGGATTCATCTTCGGTGACGCAGATGATCATTTTTTTTATAAAACAAGGAATACATTTGGCGCGTGAGACGAATAGACACATCGGGGAGCCAAAATGAAGAGATGCATCAGGGAGCCAAAGCGACATTGATGCATATAATATACATATCACAGACACTTCCAACCACAAACCATCTGCGATACGTAATTATCACAGACGGTTATTGTTAAGAACCGTCTATGAATTATCACAGACGATTCTAATTAAAAACTGTTTGTGATGTTTGCAATTATCACATACGGTTATTTTTAAGAACCGTTTGTGAACTATCACAGACAGTTCCTATTAAAAACTGTCTGTGATAATTGCGTATCACAGACAGTTCTAGCCATCGCTAGTAACATAGACGGTTGCGCTTGTAAAACTGTCTGTGATAATTACAACACTGATGATTCTAGAGAATCGTATGTGATGAGACGTCCAGTATAGCCTTCTCTGTAGTAGTGATTTCACCAAACACCAGGTGGGTGCACGCGGCTACATGTTCCACAACACAGGGAACACGAATTTAGGCTCGACATGGCTTGGGGAGGTCGTGGCTAGGTTGGCGACGACGGGGTGGCACGACGTGGAACAACAACTCGCCAGTGGCGAGTCTTCGGCGATGAGAGGCTTCACAATGGCATGGATCGACAAAAGGTGCCGAGGCGATGGTGGTGACATAGGCGGTGCGGCCTAGAATGCTACGGAACGATGAGACGCTAACGGTAGCGAGCCGACGGCGGCTGCACATGATGCGAAGGTGGCACAAGGCAAGATGGGCCATGGGACCTTGCTAAAGGGCTTCAAAATGAGGCTAATTAGAATATGGTATCGTCGATTTTGTCAGAGGAGGACGAGATGCGGTGTAATTTGGGCTTGAAGCCATAATAAGCGCGGCGGCGAGCTCGGCTACTGGACAAGCCGAGCGTCGAAGCTGTGGTGGGGAATGAGTCGTCCGTGATGGACTCGGATAACATTCAGAGCTGGCACCTCGTCGGCTACAACGTCATCGTCATTGAAGCACGTGAGAAGGGAGAGAATGGAGGGGGAGGAGAAAGGAGGGAGATGGCGATTTGGCTAGTGAAGTGGCAAATTCTGTCAACATGGTTAGGCTTGTTGCCAAATGGAGGATGACATGGCAAATTGGATGATGTGGCAACCACATCACCTAAAAGCACTCAAGAAAACAACCTTGGGATGAAAGTTGTATTGGTTTCAAAAGTAGAGGGGCGTAAATATTCGTGGGTTTTCGAGTTCTTAATATTGAGACTAACGTTATTCAGGAGACATGTAATGTCACTTTTGATGAGACTAGCCCTAGAGCTAGATCAGATGTTTCAGGTGACACACATGAGACAGAAAGTATTTTGTGGAGGAAGATGAGGACGAAACTGATGTTTGTCTCCCACCTGCTGCTGCTACACCTCCTGATCCAATTGAAGAACCTGCTGCTACTACTTCACCTTTAATTGAGGCTCCTGCTGCATCTTCACCATCAGCAGTACATGCGGAGGTCGAAGAGGAGTTATTTCCCCCGAGCGCTCCACTTCATATTCAGAGGCGTCATCCTCCGGATCAGATGATTGGTCATCTTCATGAGCGAGTCTCTCGCTGCAGGGAGAGCTCAACTATTTTATGGGGCTTCAAATCAATCAATGCAAGGAAAGGATCTTCATCCATCAAACGAAGTACACCAAGGATCTGCTCAAGCGCTTCGACATGGGTGACTGTAAGCCAATCGCCACTCCTATGGCGACTTCGACTGCTTTGGATCCAGACGAGGAAGGAGAAGTCCTGGATCAACGTGGGTACCGCAGCATGATCGGCTCTCTCCTCTACCTGATGGCCTCAAGACCGGACATCCACTTCACGGTTTGTCTCTTGTGAGGTTTTAGACGTCTCCAAGGACTTCCCATCACCAAGCCGTCAAGCGTATTTTCAGGTACCTTCACTCTACCCTCTAGTATGACATTTGGTATTTCTACTCATCTTTCTTGTCCATTCAAGGGTTTTCTGATTATGATTTTGCGAGCTGTCGGCTAGATAGGAAGAGTACCTTAGGCTCTTGTCACTTCTTAGACACTTCTCTTGTTTCTTGGTCTTCTAGGAAGCAATTCTCTGTTGCTCAATCCACTGCAGAAGCTGAATATATAGCTGCCGCTAGCTGTTGTAGTCAAATTCTGTGGATGGTGTCCACTCTTAAGGACTATGGGTTAACTTTTGCTAGTGTTCTGCTTCTCTGTGATAACACTTCCGCCATTAATATTGCTAAGAACCCTGTGTAGTATTCCAGGACCAAGCACATTGACATTCGCTTTCACTTCCTTAGAGACCATGTCGAAAATGGTGATATTGTGCTAGAATTTGTGGAGTCTGAGGCTCAGTTAGCTGATATCCTCACCAAGCCTTTAGACCCAACTAGGTTTGCCACCTTGAGCAGTGAGTTAGGGACAATCTACCCCTATGGGTTGGTTTGAGGGGGAGTTGGTTCTCTTCTAAGCTTTTCTTGTTCATCTGATTTTTCCTTGGTCTTCTTTTGAACTTGCTAATCTTTTTGATTTTTTTAAGCCTTTGAGTTTTTCTTGCATCTCATTGTATCATATTGCATTCATTTGAAAATATCAAAAAGATGCATTGTAATATAAACTTTACTGCTTGTCATTTAAATTCATGAAGCTTTACTTATTATCCTTTTGAGTTTTAGTATTTTAATATTTTTTCTCAATTTTATATCTAATTCTTTGACTTGCTAGAATTATCATGCTTTCACATATGTAGCTAAGTCTTTGCTAAATGAGTTAGAACTTTAAGACAATTTGAACTAAAAATTATAATTTATAGATCTTTTAGCTAGTTGCACAATTAGTGATCTTTTTGTAACTTTGGCCCCGTCAAAATTGCCATGTTAGCTCCTAAATCTAGAAATTGAACATCTCTTGAGCTTCTTGTTCCTTTGAGAATCCAAAACTGCTTTTGTGCAAAATAAAAGGTCAAATTTTAAGTTTCTCATGTGGTGAAATTGTGCTAAACTATTCTCACGAGACTGCATGTCAAAGAGATGAACCTAGAGATAGTTTGATGATCCAGACGATCTCATGGGGACTACTTGTCAAAATTGACATGAACCTCAAGATTTGTCGTCCTGGTTGAAGCTTTGGAAGAGTTTGTGGATGACTCATAGTCCAGAATTTTCTTTACTAAGATATACCTTTAATCAACATCAATACTCATTGCAAATGAAATCTGTTGTTTAAAAAATTGGGTAATTGAGGTACTTTCAGCAAAATGATTTAAATTGAGGACTTTTTGTCTCTAGGATGGTCGTTGTTAGCTTCTTGATCTCACATTAATATTCTGACATGGCTAGTATCACTTTAGGATCTCTGTTGATGAACTTGCTAATTTTGAAGCTTTGCTTAAATTATTACAATTTATTGCTTTATTTTGAGCCTTATAGCTTAGCTTTGATACATATGCCTTAACATGATCCTGCTAGCACATTCATGCTTGATATGTTTTGAGCAAAAGTAGAAATGCTAGTTTGTTCTTTTGGGTAATCTCCAAAGCTTCCTGTACTAAAAATTGAAAAAATACAAAAAAATGAAGCCACTCCCTTGCATTTCATGCATGCTCTTTCTTATGCTTCGTCCTTATTTCTACATTTGTCATCTCTGGATGAGAGGAAGGCATGATTTCTTGATGACTCCATTGTCAAAGGGGGAGAAGATATAGCAAAAATGATGATAAAAGGGGGGAGCTATGTGCTATGTAGAGAAAAAGGGAGAAAATAAAAAAATTTAAAAAAATCATGATTATGGTGAGGGGGAGTATCTAATTTGTACTCTTATAATCTTATTATCTTTTCTGAACTTGAATTGCAATTCTTGGAACCTCACGATGATCAATGATCAAATTAAATAATTGTTCTTTCATATGGACTTTAAGTGAGATTTTTAACTCTTCTATAGAAATTAAAGCTTTCTTACTTTCTTTTGCCTTATCTCACTTGCCTATGCTAATATGAAGCCAACTTGGTCATTTTCATTGCTTTCTCTTGCTCTTGGACCAAATTGTGCCTTTGCGCGAAAACGTGAGTTCTTTTATTTTCAAACCTCAAAACTTACATTTTTAAAAATTGCCAATGTGTTCATCAAGAGGGGATTGTGGATATCATGGAGATATTCTCACTATCTTAGGATGATGATACAATTGGCAATAGCGTTGAAGGTTTGTTGAAATACTCGTTTTCAGCAAAGTTCAGGAAAGTCGGTATGACCGCAATAGGGGAGCAGTATTACCGCAGCGCGGCATGACCGCATCTGTCCTTCGAGTGGCCGAAACTTCGAATACTGTAGCTCCGAGTGTTGTGTGGTCGTAGCTTTTCGACCAGGTTTGGTTGTAGCTTTTCGACTAGGTGGTCGTAACCCTTTCGACCAGGTGTAGTCGTAGCTTTTCGACCTGGATTGGTCGTAGCTTTTCGACTAGGTGGTCGTAACCCTTTCGACCAGGTGTGGTCATTGCTTTTCGACCAGGTGTGGTCGTAACCCTTTCGACCAGGTGTAGTCATAACTTTTCAACCAGATAGTCGTAGCAGGTGGTCGTAGACACTGGTCGAAGATAGTAGTCGTGGACACTAGTCGTAGACAGTGTACTGGACACTGGTCGTAGACAGTGGTCATGGATGCATGTTTTGCGTGATACATGTTTTAACTAACGTAGGTCAAGTTACAAAGAATTTATTTCCAGAATCGATTTCTTTGTCTATTCTTGTGCAGGTGGCTTGGTGGTCAACTATGGTCAACGGTTAGGAGAACCAAGATCCGAAATGATCATGGATACTGGGTGAGATGGTTGGACTCAAGTATGGTGCAAAATGGACAATGATGACCAAGCGCAGCAATTCTGTGCGACGGGTCACATCAAGCAGCACGACAGTTCTGTGCGACGGGTCACATCAAGCAGCGCGATGGTTTTAGTGAGAGCCATCGTGTGTCAGTGAAACCCGTTTGTATGTGGGCTTAACGGGTGCCCATTAAGATGTCTTCCTCTAGAAGCTAGCCTCCACTATAAATAGAGGAGGGTGCTGGCTGTGCAGCCGAGAACCTTTGTATTGAAGAAACCCAAGCTTATGTTTAGGGAGAGAAAAGTGGAGAGGTAGGGTTCTAGAGAGTTGGATTGATTGTGCGCTCAAGTGTTGAGCTTTTGTCCTCCAGGATAGAGTGGCTGTAAACCAACATCAATCTAAAATCAATCCAAGCAAGTTTCTTCAAGATGAGTCTTTTCTTGTTCTTGCTCTCTCTTTTGTGATTTTTGGGGTTTTCTGTGATCCTTTGGTTTTCCTATGGTTTCTGGTCTGGATCTTGCTTGCTGTGACATGTGGGAATGTATTTAGAATTATCTTGATCATCTCTTACCCACAAGTAAATTTTTGGATCATATTTTGGTTTTGACTCGGTCCTGAAACAATCTCCACTCAAACAAAAAAAGGTCGGAACTTTGGCAATGATCTTCACGATTCTTTACTGGAATAAGTTTCTGACATCCCAGAGAAGGTGTGTTTCAAGTTTCGTGTAGTTTGGAGTTGTGAATCAAATCTTAGACCAATTTGTGATCTTGCGTTCTGGCTGTTTTTACTGTTCATCTGAGAGGTCTGACCACCCAACTCATTTTGTCTTGAGTTTTTTGTGATTTTGGTCTGTTTTCTTCGGGGAGTTAATCAGATTCAATACAAGTCTTTCGCTATACTTGTATATTGATCTTCATATCTCTCATAGCTATTAGAGTGAAAATCGTGTTGAATCCAATTAATGTGAAAAAGAAACAACGCTCCTATTCACCCTCCTCTAGTCGTCGTTTCAGTCCAACACATCTAACCCAACAGGGCCCACTTGTCATGCATCCTCACATGCAGAGGGAAATACACATAGAGAGGACTACAGAGGTGGCCCACTATCATGCACACATACATACATAGAGAAATAGACACACAGAGAGAGGAGGGAACAAGGGAGGAGCATGGCGGTGGCAAGGCTAGCTCGCCGGCGGCGGAGGGAACAACAGTGAGGTGGCTTTGACCCCAAAAATGGGTTGCTTAAGACTAGAGGGACCCAGGGGAGGCAGCGTCGTGGCCTGGGGCGACCCGAGGCGACGGGCACTAGGGGAGGTGAGGGGCGGCGGGCTCGGGTGGAAGAGGAAGGAAAGTAGGGTGAGCATGAGCGAGAGAGAGGTGAAGGGAGCACGCCTGGGTAGTCTACAATAGCGAGGAGGAGCCGGAGCTGGCTGGCGACATGAGCCGACAGCAGCGTGGCCAGGTTCATGCGGCGGCGGTCGGCCAATGGAGAGGCCAAAATAATGGTGGAGGAAGAAAGGAGAGGCCATGGGGTTGCTCCATGCACAGGGAATCGAAGGATGGCTCACCGAGTGGATACATGACGACGGAGGCGGAGGTGGCACGGGAAATCCCAAATCGGTTGAGGGCTTTTGCTTGTGGTGTTGTGGAACACGGCATGACCCAGTCGAGACGATGAGGGCTTCACCGAGGTGGCCAAAATGGCGACTGGTGGCTTTGGTGACTCTGGCGGCCAGAAGCGGGGCTCCACGCGCTTCGTGCTTTTGCGCTCGATAGAGAAAGGGAAGAGGAGGGGAATGGCAGGGGGAGTGAGGATGCGAGGCCGAGCGTGACTTAAATAAGGTGGGGCAAGGACGATGATGACATGGGCGGCAGCATTGTACCAGTGGCGGCAACAAGAGGAGCGGTGTGGCTGCAGTGGCGTGAGGATGAGAGTAGGTGTCGTGGAGGGTGAGCGGTGGCACGGGCGCGTGACACAGTTGGAGCATAGGAGCAGGGCAATGTGGTGGTAGTGGTGCTCCCGAGGGCATCGTGATGCACGACACTAGAGGAGGCAGGCGGTTAGGCTAGCGTCCAAGCCAGAGGGAAACAATGAAAAATAGAAGTTGGGTTGGGCCAGGTGGCTTTCGGCTCAGACCGCACTTTTTGAGGTCGAGGTTTCAAATAACAACCTAGAAATTCAAACATCAATGAAGCACAACAAATTTTTTTTTAAAAATGCCTTAATTTTAAATAGTTTCAAATGTTCAAAAATTTTGGGATGTTACATAGGCACTGCAGGAACTCTTTGCCTCCTATGCGAAGGGCCTCCGAGAGGAGCTTCACAACCTTTTCAACAAAGGTTTGCAAGTTGACGGGGCGGAGAAAAGTCTCTGGGCGGCACACGGGTTTATTAGCTTTCTAAGGCTGAAAACTTCATCAAACAGGCAGCCATGAACAAAGGAAACCTTCAACTTGTGTTGCCTTCCCCTACACTTGGGAGCATACAGCTCTTCGGCGGGGAGCAGACACAACAAAGTTTGTCTAAAGAGAAAGCATGCCTCTTGGTCCAGTCCTAGTCGAAGCTAGGAGAGCAGCTGATCACCCTATAGGGGAAGCAGCCCGCGCTTCTTGGTTTGCAAGTGCCTGACTCCGGGTCGAGGGGAGAAGGCACGTTCAAACAGCAGAACACCACCGAAGATCAAAACACCGTCGATAATCAAGACCAACAAGAAGTGCCGCAAGACCGTGAGCCGGCTATCGAAGGCCAAGCCCAAAGTCAATAGGCAGTAGAACCAGAACAAACTATTGCTGAGGAGCTCCATGGTGTGGAGTCTTGCAAGGAGATAAGTGGTGCACAGAATGTAGACAAGGAGGAGTACTCGGACTGCACAATATTGGATGGGTGTAATGTCCCAAATTTTTGCTTTTCAAAAATCTTTGAGTAGTTTAGGTCCCTGAAAAATTTCACTAATTTTATTTGATTTAATAAAGCTTAAATGAGACTTTCTGAAATTTAAAACAATTTAATTTGACTAATCTAAACTTCAATTAAATCAAAACTAATATTATTTGGCTTCCTTGTGTTCCAAGGAATTTTTTGGTATTTTCTGGGATTTTTCCGAGTTTATTTGCTATTTATTTGACCTCCTTGATTTTTGACCTTTTCTTTAATTTCAAAAATCCTTTCTTTTTCTCTTTCCTCTCCCATGCGACTGCTACACTATGTTGTGGTTATTGTTCATCTTCCCAATAGCAAGAACTCCAGAAGCTATACGCAACAACCGGATATCTCATGATTTTTCGATCTCCCTCCTCAGTGCATATAAAAGAAAACCAACCGCGTCATATTGATCCTCTTGATCTACTCTTCCAATCCTCTAAATTGGTTTCCTCCGAATCGCTCTCGTTTGTTCGCAATCTGCTATGAACTAAGCTCTACCCGAAGATCTTCTCCATCGAGTTCCACCTCCATCCGACGTCCCCCGGCTGAACCATCTGTGTCGTTGAGTTTGTCTCACCACGTTCTACGTCTACATCCCGTCCTCTTCGCCCGAAGACCACCGAATCACCGTCGGCCATGTCGAGCCATGACACTGAAACGCGTAACGTCGTGTTCCCCGCTTCCTCGGTGAGTTTTTTGAAAATCCGACCACGTCATCTCGTGTCCCTTGTTGAGACCTATTTTTCCTATATTTTAGTTGCAAGTTTTATCCACCGTGCACCGAGATCAAGCTTTCTCTCTCCATTAGGCCTATCTTCCTTCTCCGGCCAAATACTTCGCAACCGTTGAGTCCTTGCCTTCATCTCCACCACCGTTGGGTTCATGTCGCTTCGTTCTACACCGTTCCCCCCTTCTTTTTCCTGAAACCTCGCCGAAATTGCTGCGCACCAATGAGGCCGTCGCCATTGTCGTGTTTTGCCTCGCTGCCGGCGCATGGTGTCGATTCTCGTCGTCTGGACCATGTCATCTTCTCCGGCTCTTCATTGCCATTCTGTTTTGCCCCACTCGCCAGAGTTGGTTTGCCTTTGTTCACCGTCGACTCCATGTGCAAGAATCGGTCGGTGCCTCTGTTCACTATTCCCGTCTGTTGTCCAAAACGTGGCTTTCTTCTTTGGTTTCTTTCCTATCTCTAAGATGTGGCCCCTCTTGTCAGCTAACTAGCCAAGCCTTCTTTATCTTCTTTGTTGTTTCCTTTCTCCACTGAAGCACTCGGTTGAAGCACGTTTCTACGTTCTGTTGGCTGTTCCTTGTTCGGCTTCTCTATTATTTCTTTCCCTATTCTTGCTTTGCCAAATCAGTGCCATATCCTACCAGTTCATGCCATGTCAATTACCATCTCTTGCCACCTAGTCGCCACATCACCAGACCCTGCCATCTTGCCACCACGTCATCGTATACATGGCATATCAAAACTAATATTCTTTCCCCCACTTCCATGTGGACCCCACGTGTCATCCACCCAATTCAAAACCCTAATTATTTCTCACTTACATGTGGGCTCCGCATGTCAGTCAAACCTTTGGTCAACCCTAGTTCATGAGATTGGCCTACCATGGACTAGCACCTCTCTATGGACCTCGTCCATAGAGCAGTAGCCTACATGTCAGTCCTTAATTCTATTTTTTGGAATTCTTTTAATTCTACAATATTGTTTATTCCAGTGGTCCCACTTGTCACTCTCTGTCTTTTTCTAGAATTATTTTAATTCTAGAAATTCATAAATATTAGTAGGCCCCACTTGTCATACACTTAGCCATTTTCCAAAAATTCTGAAATAAAATAATTGAGGAATATTATGTGGGTCCCACATGTCAGTTCAATTTCTTTTATGTTCTTTTCAGTTGAAATTCCCTGCTGATGTCATGCTGACATAGTAAATTGTTTTTTCCTTTAGAAAAACAATTCCCTAAATCTTGATATTCTGATTTCTATCATTTCATGTGAGTTTCAATCTTCCAAGAACTCGTTCTTTCTCATACAAACTCTGATTGAACCCGTTCAAGTTTTTAAATTCATCTAAATTCAATATTTATCTTCTAGTAACATTCAATTTCAATTTGGAGTTTATTTGAATTATCTTTTTAAATTTTGTTTTTTTTTGCGCTTTCTTTCTTGTTAGACGTTGAAGTCCTAGAATCGTCCGAATGAGCTGAAGGTCAAGGAAGTAGAAGATTGAAGATAAAATTGGACCATCATTGATTGCTATAGCAAAGCAAGTTATACCTTTGACTATGTTGAACCCAATTTTTCAAAATTACTTCGATTTAAATTATTACATTTACTTTAAGTATTTATTTAAATACTTTGGGGTTAGTTATACATCATTTGATTATATCCACCTTGCCTACTGTATTAGCTTGATCTTCCATCACCCTAGTTTGGTTAATTATTTAGTTAGTATTATCATAGCACTAATGTGGGTTGGTTAGATACGAATGGTCTACTTAGCCATGCAACGAGTCATCAATGTCATTCGAGTTGCAAATATAAACTTGACTAAGTATTATGAAACTTTGTATAAAACTGTGTGTTGTGTGTCATTACTCGTTGATGGCATGCGTTGCACTTAACAAACAGGGTGAGAAAAGATTTAGACTGAGGTGAGTGGTGGAAACTGTGTGATATGATGGCTTTGTGATTGGGAATGGTAATCTCCGTAACATAGTTAGAAATTGAAAGTTTCACCTTGGTCAATTAAGAACTTAACTTTGTACGCCATTGAACTGGACCTTATCGTATAACCATATGCCTATTGGGACGGACTTAACTTAGTAAGTTGTGGAGTCTTGGCATTGACTACTCAGACAAATAGGTTAAGCTCTGTGCCAGAGTGGAGGTGTGGACTACTCTGAAAGTCACATCTATGGGCGGTTCGTCGTCTCTAGGTCCAACAATGTGCGTCAGACTAGCAAATGAGGTTGGGGTCGATAATATTGCACATCGGGAGAATCAATTGTTGAGATAAAACTTCTGAAAGGTTTTGTTATGATTGGTGTAGGCCACATTGGTTATATCTTGTGGGTAAAGTGTACAACCTCTGCAGAGTGTTAAACAATCTATTCGAATAGCCGCGTCTGTGGTCATGAATATACTTGGGGATTTCACACTAGTGGTAGATTTTTATAAAACAATTAGGAAGAGACAGCTGTGTGATTTAAACTCATATGGCTGTGTGAAAAAAATTGATTAGACTTTATGTCCTTTGTGAAAATACTTGTTAAAATTATTACTATTTATTTGTTTTGAATTACGCTTTCAATCTATTATTTGTATTCAATTGCAAATACTGTATTATTACAAAATAACCACAGAAGTCATTTCTTTTGGAATAAGCCATCATCTATAATTGTATTCTATGGTACAACTTGTTGAGTACTTAGAGTACTCATTCTTGTTGCAATCATTCAGATAAAGTGGAGGAATCGTCGGTCAACAAAGTCTACTTCAAGGATCGTGAAGAGCTAGGTCGCGCAACCCTAGCCGATTGCCTGTGGGCATATGGATAGACTTCACTGAAGTTATTCTGCTACCTTCCGCTGCGGCTTAATTGAGCTATTCGTCTTCTGATGCATTAATTGTAAGTTTTGATCTTAAGTTCGTTACTCTAATAATAATAATTATTTGCCTATTCATTTGTTATCTTTGTATCCCAAAATGATATTTCATCGATATTGTCACTGTGTGCACTAGCGTGATTCTAGACTAGTATAGTATACACAGATAATCCATAATTGCATTTTTAGATCCCGACAATAGATCATGAGACTATTTGGACCGTCGGCTCCACCGATCCTCCTGTCACCGCCCGTCCGACCCATCAAGGAGGTACCACCAAGAGCAAAGTCCGTCGAAGCGCTAGGATAGCATCTAAGACCCGACCCAAGTACTCCATTACACACAGGGCGCAGGAAATTCTTGCACGAAAGCTAGGCATCATCCAGGAGGACGAGCCGCTGTAGACGACGCACTGCAGAAATACATGGATCTCTTCCAAGCCCGCTACCTTCGACAGCAATTGAGGCACTCGGCCCAGTTCCAGCTCCACAATCCGATGGCCATCAGGGCCACAAAGGCGCTCATCGAGCATGGAGGACAGAAGGGACTAGGTCATGCAACAAACCCGGTCGTGAGGGGAGCAGCGCTGCTGCAGGTTTGAGTGCTACCACTCCTCAGTTAGGAGTAAGTATTTTGCAATCAATGTGGTCGGAAAGTCAAGACCGCCTAGAAGTTATCTTCGTTGTTTCACTCCATTTAAGGCCATGTTATGCCAGTCCTTGCCGGTCGAGGACATCTACTGCAGTGTCGTCATGTGTTCTACCTTTTGAATGTAATCCGGCCCGTGTTAAGTTGGTATCGCCATGGTGTCACTACCACATCAAGTTTGTGGAGTATTCAACTTCCTGCCATGATCGCTCAGCACAGCAAAACAACACCCACGCCAAATCGCGCACCAACTTCTCGCGGGCAGCGACTAAGCACTAACAGGAGTCGCGCATCGACAAAAAATGACTTCCACAGGCCAACCGAAACAACTGAACCTCACTGCTGGTTCGAATGTGCTTCAATTTGCTAATGATTGGACCAAATCTCAATATTTTATGTTGCAATGTGAGAGGCCTAAATAACGCGGCAAGACAATCGACGGTCTTTCAGACGGTTTCGAGCACGATATGTTATATTGTGTGCCTCCAAGAAACTAAGCTTCAGAGTGTAGAGCTTCTACCTCGGTGGTCACCGACTTCGTAATTTTGTGCAATGACCAGCCATCGGTACACGGGGTGACATCCTAATCCTTTGGGATGAGAGTGCAGCACATCTAACACATATTCAAACAGGTCAATTATGCATCTCAGCCATAGAGACAACACTTCACTGCTCCACTCAGTTCCTTCTCACCACGGTCTACGGTCCTTGGCGAGAACAGCACAAAGCGGCCTTCCTAAACGAACTAACCGCCCTCAAACCGCGGATGCACAACAAAAATGGGTAGTCTTGGGGGATTTTAATCAAATTATTCGGGCTAGTGACAAGAGCAACGGGAATATCAACCACACGTAGATGGGGCGTTTCATAAATGCTCTTCACGCTTGTGAACTCAATGAACTCCATCTTCCTAATAGGCGTTTCACGTGGAGCAACGAGAGAGAAGCGCCCACAATGGTGAAGCTGGACAGAGTCTTTTGCAACAATGAATGAGATCTGTCTTTCGGTTCGCACATCCTACATGCCCTCTCCACTTCATTATCTGACCATTGTCGACTGTTACTATCAAATGCCTCCGGCCCGATCAAACTGCGATCCTTCAAATTTGAAAAATTCTGGATCACAATGCCGGGATTTTTCGAAGTGGTTCAGACTGCTTGGAATGAAGACTATATACATGCTGAACCTTGCCATGTTATGTTCGCCCGGTTGCGAAGGACGGCTCAAAGACTAAAGGCGTGGAGCAAAGACTTGTTCTCCCAAGCAAACATACAACTACACCTCTCAAATGAGATCATCCTACGCTTGGATATTGCTCAGGAAAATAGAATGCTATCCTTGGAGGACGCACCTTGCGAGCGAGCCTCAAAATGAGAGTGATGGGCCTTGCGGTGCTAGAAAGAGCAAGGAAAAAAAAAATAGTCATCTCGCATCCTCCATTTAAAGAAGGGGGATGCAAACACCAAATTTTTTTCACCTAAGGGTTAACGCACGGCGGCGGAAAAATCAAATACATCTTCTAAAGAAAGACCATGGGTGGGCAGTGTTGCATGATGAAAAAGAACAATTGATCTTGGACCATTTTCAACAAACTCTCAAGGCAGCCGAACCAAAACAAATAGATTTCAATCGGGACGAACTCAACTTTGAGCGCTCGCCCCTCCATTGTTGGAACTTGGAACTAATCTTTGTTTAGTTGGTATTTTCTTGTGTATTTGGTAGGGAGTAGTTTCCATGTGGGTGTTGATTTCGTAACCGAGTCAGCTTGCCGAGCCCGTGTCTTAGTCAGAAGAGGCACTAAGCCGATATAATCTGGATGCTTGTGCCCTGAGTTGTAACAGAACGTGAGAAAAAGAAAAGAAGTAAAAGAAAAGCTGTCCTGGGCAGCACAAAAAAGCTCCAGTAGGTATGCTTGTGTTCTAGAATTATCAGCGTGATCTCGTGTGTATGTGCTTCTGCCGAGCGTGAAATACTGCAGAGCGTAATTTCTTCCTCCAATCAGCTTCTTCTAGCGAGTCGTTCTAAGCTTCAGGTTCGATACTCTAACTGCCGCCCCGGGAGGGGTGATCTCGACTCCTGGGGTGGCATATACGGCGGGAGTGCGCACGCGGCGGATCCCAGCGGCGCATCAGGCGCGGCAGCGCCAGAGTGCACGGCGGGACGCGGCGGCGAGACAGATGCACTGTACGGTGCATGCGGCTCCGCTGATGAGGAGGAGCATGAGTTTTTGATTTGTGCTCAAGATTATGTCACGTTCTTCGGGGAATGGTATCACCAGTGACGAGGCAACATCGACACTCTTCCTACTGGCCGAAAAGAAAACGGCCAAAGCATCGTGGAAGGCGTTGAAAACGATGCATCTTGGTGCTGATCATCGAAAGACGAAGGCGAGGGACGTTGAGAAGTTGTGTTCGCCGTCCTGAGTCGAGTCCGTGTGTTACTCCAGTTGAAGTCGTGACCAACTTCAAGTCTGAGTACGAGTAGAGCATGTCGTAGATACGACCGACTGCCTCAATGAGTAAGAGTCCAAGACGTATTCAAATTGTGCCACCATCTCCGGACAAGTAAGTGTGAGCCAAGTTGAAGTCAAGTCCAATTGGTAGCGCCCGAGACGTGTTTGAGTTGTGTAACCGTCTTCGGCCGAGTGTATGGGAGCCATGTTGAAGTTGAGTCCAACTGGCAGCACACGAAATATAAGTAAGTACACAAAGATTAGGGGGGAATATTGGAACTAATCTTTGTTTAGTTGGTATTTTCTTGTGTATTTGGTAGGGAGTAGTTTTGGGTGTTGGTTTCGTAACCGAGTCAGTTGAGTCGGCTTGCCGAGTCCGTGTCTTAGTCGGAAGAGGCACTAAGCCTATATAATCTGGATGCTTGTGCTCGAGTTGTAACAGAGTGTGAGAAGAAGAAAAGAAGTAATAGAAAAGCTGTCCAAGCGTGAAATATTGCCGAGCGTGATTTCTTCCTTCGATCAGCTTCTTCTAGCAAGTTTGTTCCAACATCCATGACCTTTTGTCCAAGATCTCCGAAGAAGAGGTTGCCATAGCGATCTCGCAAATGCGAGGAGACAAGGCTCTCAGCCTAGATGGCTTCACGGGAGCTTTCTTTAAGAATTGTTGGGATATAATAAAGGAAAAAGTCCATTTTACATCCCTGAACTTTGCGCCGAGTCCAAAATACCCCCTGAACTCCAAAACTATCTGATTTGCACCCTCAAACTCATAATACCATCTGAATCCACCCCCTCGGGCCGAAAACAGGTGGTTTTGGGCCACGCTGGCATCACGTTGGGCGGTTTCGCCGCGTCAATGTCCACATTGGTTGAAGACGAACACCTAGCTTGAGTCGGCCCCGTCGGCAAACCATGGGTTGCGGAGCCAGAGGGACGCGGCGGTTTCCTCGTGGGCGGGCCGGAGATGGTGCTCCGGTGCGAGGCAGTAGTCGAAGGAGAGCACGACGGTGGGGAGCTCGGCGACGAGGCAGAGGTAGCCGGCGTGGAAGCTTGACCAGGTGCAGGAGCCGATGCAGAAGCTGCCACCGTGGAAGTAGACGAGCACGGGGAGCTTCTTGCCCTCCTCCTCCCCTCCGGCCGTCGTGGGCCTGTACATGTGGAGGCCGAGGCTGTGGCCGGCATTGTACACGACGTGCCTCCCGATCCGTGCTCGTGGGTTGGAGAGGAGCTGGTCAGACACAAATGAGAGAGAGTGTGTGTGTCTTCCTCATTGTTCTTCTTCTCTCCCCGTTGCTTGCTCCCTCGGCCTCCTCGTCCCTCCGGGCGGCCTTCCCTCATGGCACCGCCTGCGCCACCGTCGGCTCCTCGCGCTTGACCCACCGCTCGCGCGCCTTGGCCTCAACGCGCCCCTCCTCCCTCGGGCCCCCTCTTTACTCTGTGTGTGGCTCGCCGCCATTGTTCGCCCTGACCTGCGAGCACCGCCCTGGGGTTGCCGCCACACTGAGCTCCCCACATGCGAGCGTGGCGGCACCGGGCGGTCGACAGCCTCGGCTGTTGCTTGTCGTGCACGACAATGACGACGACGGCGATGACATCCTTTATCTGCTGCTGATTCAGGTGCTGGGGGGAAGAAATGGAGGAGTGGAGGGAGGGGTCCGGTGGCCATTCCTTGCGGGCGCCGAGGAGGGAGAGGAGGTGGTTCTTGAGCGGAAGGGAGTTGGGTGGGAGCGTGACGAGGTCGGACAGCCGGCGGTGGAGGTGGTCAAGGAGGGTGGGGTCGGCGCGAGCAGCAAGGAGGCGGGATATGGCGGTGGCCGCGTAGGGGGCTTCGCCGGCGGCAGCGGGGTGGAGCGGAGTGGAGAGGGAGGACGCGGAGGCATGATTGGGGTTGGCGAGGTGGGGCGGCGAGAGGAGGGCGTCGAGGCAGGCCACAGACCCGTATGCCGCGGCGACAGGGAAAGAAATGGAGTGGAGAGAGGACACGTGGACGCCACATCAACCAAATAGTTACATGTGGACGTCACGTCATCCAAAACCAGTGACATGGCTGCCACGTCATCCAAAACCACCAATGAAACCAGCGTAGGGTGTAACTTGATCTGGTATTGACAGTTCGAGGGTGCAAATCAGACAGTTTTAGAGTTTATGGGGTATTTTGGACTCGGCGTAAAGTTCAGGGGTGTAAAATGGACTTATTCCTATAATAAAGCATGACCTTATGGAAGTGATGAATAACATCTCCGACCTTAGAGTGGTAGGTCTACATTGGCTCAGCACTGCAAACATAGTGCTCCTCCCTAAGAAGGACGGCGTACATGAAGTGTCTCATTACAGACCTATTAGCTTGACACATGGAGTTGCAAGGATGTTATCAAAAGTCCTAGCACTTAGACTCGCGCCGCACTTGCATGCCCTTGTTTCACAAAGTCAAAGCGCTTTCATCAGAAAGAGGACCATTCATGACAATTTCATGTATGTGCGAAACCAGGCGAAGCGCCTGCACCGATCAAGGACACCAGCTCTTCTGATTAAACTGGACATTGCAAAAACTTTTGACTCAGTAAGATGGGATTACCTCATAGACCTTATGCAAAAAAGAGGCTTCCCAAGTATTGGAGAAATTGGATCACGACTATCCTGTCAACATCATCATCTCGAGTCCTTCTAAATGGCACCCCCCGATACCCCTATTAAGCATCGGAGATTCATTCGACAAGGGGATCCGCTATATCCTCTACTTTTCATCCTCGTGATTGACCCTCTTCAACGTCTGCTACACTTGGTAATGGAAGAGGGGCACTGCATCCTCTGAGATGCCGAGCGACCAAACTTTGAACATCCCTCTATGCCGACGATGCGGCCATCTTCATAGCACCGGCAAAAGAGGACCTTGATACCCTTTCCACCATCCTTCATAACTTCGGGCAAGTGACCAACCTAATCATGAATGTTCAAAAGAGCTCGGTACTGGGGATTAGATGTGACAATATAGACCTCCAGCTTGTCTTGCAAAATTTCCCTACACCACAAACAAACTTTCCGACGAGGTACCTCGTACTTCCTTTATGCATCACCAAATTGCGCCGTTCGGACCTCCAGTACATAGAGGATAAAGTGATATCCAAACTCTCGGCTTGGAAAGGAAAACTGCTCACCCGGTCGGGAGAGCAACTTTAGTAAAGGCCGTGCTCACATCCCAAGCGGTATATTAGCTCACTTCGATCCAGGCCCCAAAAGGCTTTCTAAAAAGACTTGACAAAAAGAGAAGGTCCTTCCTATGGTTAGACACCAAGTTGGTCAAGGGAGGAAATTGCAAAGTGAATTGGGAACGGGTGTGTCACCCTAAATGCCTAGGCTGGCTAGGTATCCTACACTTGCAACGATTTGCTAGGGCACTCAGGCTTAAATGGCTTTGGACACAATGGAAATCTCCCAATGTGCCGTGGATAGGGATGGACACTCCATACGACACTACGGACTTGGAATTATATGCCCGCACACGCATCACAGTGCAAAATGGTCGAAATACAAACTTTTGGCACGCGTCTCGGCTGAACCAAACGAGACCATGTGACATTGCCCCACTAATTTATGACATCTCATGACGCAAAAATAAAATAGTCCATGGTGCCCTACAAAACAATGCTTGGATCCAACACATCGACTTGCGTATGCAATTAACAGTAAACCACTTGCAAGAGTTTGTATCCCTATGAGGCCATCTCAGAGATATAGTCCTAGACCCCCTAGACCGACGACCAAATTGTATGGAAGCTTACGGCAGACACTAGCTATTCGGCGGCCTCGACTTATAAAGCACAATTCTTTGGCTCCATTGCTACCAATTATCAACCCTTGATTTGGAAATAGTTGGCGCCGCCTAAATGTAAATACTTCGCTTGACTCACCATTCAAAATAGGCTATGGACATCGGAGAGGTTACAACCGCGAGGATGGCCGAACCATGGGCAGCATGCACTTTGCAACCAACACCCGGAAACGAGCATACATCTCTTCGCCAAGTGCATGTATTCGGTGCAGGTTTGGACTACAATCTTCACTTGGTTAGGCCTTGTCATGCCGCCCACGGCTCAGTGGCAATCCTTTACAACCATCCATCAATGGTGGGAACAGGTGTGTAAGGCGCAACTTGAACACAAGAAGGCCATTCCAACAGTGATTATTTTCGTGGCGTGAGAATTATGGAAATAGCAGAATAAGAGGATGTTCAAATGCAAAAGCGCCTCAACCCAAACTCTCATTCTAAAAATAAAAAATGAAGCTAGAACTTGGGGCTTGGCGGGAGGTATGCTTCATCCTGCTTATACCATGGCTAGAGATTAGGTTTTTTTTTCTAGAGCACAGGGGAGGTCCTGTCCTTGGTGTATATAAGAACTGTGTATCGGTATTCTCACATCCTCTTTCTTAAGTAAAGCTGTAGGTATGCTGCCTGCAAGTTTTTTTTTTTTTTAAAAAAAAACTAGCTACAACTCCATACTACAGTATATCTAGCACTCGGAAGGAGTTGAGTTTGAGGGCGAAAACGTGATCGATCGATGCCCATGTCATCATGAAAAGTGGAAATAGTAACGTGAATTGGCTTAGTATCTGCGACGCATGCATGCCCGAATGTAAATATACCAACCGAAATAATATGCAATTCACATGCGAGCAATAGGTTACATGGATCATCCATCGATCAGGCTGTTTCGCAATATCTTTGGCAGTGGGGGTGAGTGTCCCCGATCACTAAATTGCATAACTGAACAAATTTTTTTGGATGCACGGCTAATCAATCACCCTTGCTTGCTAAACTCACCTTCCTTGCTGAACTAATTAATCTTTTGGCGTCCTGTCCTAACTAATCAATCCACGGAGAACAACGATCTGTCCAGCAACCTGGTACTCTACTACTCCCTCTAGTCAAAAAGAAATCGTTTTGGAAAATGCAGTCAAATTTTATAAACTTTACCTATCAATATTTTTAAAATATTTAGAATGAACATATATATATAAGTGAAATATATAGATTTATCTCAAAAAATACTTTCATAATATTATAATTTTAGTAGATTTTGTAAATATATTTGTCGGTGTTTTAGAACCGATCTTATGTAAAAATTATTTGATTCGGGGTCTCACAATTGATCATGTAGAGAGAATGTCACAGAGATTTTTATACAGGTTCAGGCCTTCTCCAGAGATAATAACAACTCTACTCTTGTGTGTATTGTATTGAGTATAGTGGTTACAATCAGGGGAAAGACTAAGGCTTGAGCTATGGATCGTGCTTGTCGTCTTCCCAATTGCCTGTCTCTATTCCTCTTGCCTTTGTCATCTGAGTGCAGCCTTTATATAATGTGCGAAGAAGTAGCCGTTTCTCCAGGTCAAGAGGCACCTCATCATTTCATATAATGGGCGTATTGATGGTAGTAATCACCAGAGTAATAACCCCTCCACGTTGCCTAGCAGTTACTTGTTAGAGATAGTGGCGCATTACGTACAGTTATTCCAGATAATAACAACACACATTGACTGCTTAGATTCTCTAATCAATTGGGGCCACTCGTCTGCATGCTCTATAGATTATGGGGTGGTCGTAGCTGACCTGATCGTAGAATAGCTTACGACCACAAGGTAGTCGTAGAAGAATTTACGACCAGAAGATGATCGTAGAAGAACTTACGATTAGGTGGTAGTCGTAGACGGACTTACGACTATGAAGGTGGTCGTAAAAAGACTTCAACCACCAAGTTAGCTTCTCCCTTATGCACATTAAGGAGTATACTCAAGAACCATACAAAGGCATATTTACCTATAATAAAAATTATAAATAAATAATAAATAATGATTATTAGATCTCATCAATATTACAATAGAAATGAATTGTCAAAGTTATATTTTGGTATCGTATCCATGTCTAAAACGATTATTTTTTCTGACCGGTGGTAGATAGCGTTTCCCGTTCTGCGATGCCGACATACATGGCCATCAGCCCATCACCGTCAACCATCCTAAGATGCTTTCGGCAAAACCGTATCATTTGCGCCATCCCCACAGGACGGGCGAACGGGTGATCCACGTGACAGGCCTCCCGACCGCACGTCAGGAACTAATGATCCCTCGGTGTGCACGAATTCACATTACGACGCGCTGTTCCTGGTAGAAATATTGCAACCATTCGCCGTCCCCATTCGCCGTCCCCCTGCAGGCATCCGTCGGCGAAGGATGCTACCGGAACGATCGAGACATCGCCACAAACACCAGCGCAAAAGCACAGGGCTCCGCGCCCAAACCGACGAGCCGACAGGTGGCTCGGCGCGCGCGCGCGGGCGCGGCGGGCACATGCGCGCGCCCTGCTCGTGCGCGGCGGAGGGAATATTGGCGCCGCCGCCCGCGATGTCGGCAGGCAGGATCCACAGCGCGGGCGTCCGGTTCGGCGCGACCTGCGGCCGCGGTTGGTGCGGTCGATTGCCCAACCGCGGGGCATCACTGTAGGCGATACTGATCGCGGCATGTGATCAGATCACCAAACGGTTTGGAGTGGTTCGGACTGGTTGATTGCTTGGTTTGATTTGATGTGATCTGAGCCTGGCCGGTGCTAGATCGACGTACTGCCATGTAACCGGGTTTGACGTGCCCGCGCCGCCTGCCTGCCGTTCCTTCGGCACGGGGCAGGTTGCTTTGTACTGCTCGAGCAGTCGAGCTGGTAAGGATCTAGATCGTGTTGCACCATCGCTAGCACTCCTCAGCACTGTGTTTGGGACGGTAAAGTTTACGGTTTTAACTTTGTTTTCTTTTAACCGGGTGTACTATGTCCCGGCACACACGGTACTAGTGCAAAATGAGGGGGCGGCAGGAACGGTGGAAAAAAAGATAGCTAGGGGAGTTTACTCGTTCGGTTCAAAATTGATCTAATTATATATATTAATTGATTAAATATGAAAATACGTTGATTTCAAATGAAAATAAATTTTGCTCTGACTCGACTCTAAATAAATTACCTCAGTTCTAAAAATATTACAAACTATAAATAAAATAATAATAAATTAAACTGTATCATTTTTTTTTTTAAAAAAAAAGCCCAATAAAACCTGCACCAGACTCAATATCCACGGCATGCGCCGCCGCGCCGTTTTTGTCGCACCCGTGAGCGTGCGGCTTTCCTCGGCCGGTCCCCTCGCCCGCGGTGCATGCACCTTCCTTGGAATCCCCTCGCGCCGCCGGCTGGCTCTTTCTAATTCTTCTAGTCCAAGTCCAAGTGTGCCTGTCCGCCTAGCTCATTTTTTCGTCCTTTTTAGTGGATTTTTTTTTTTTTGAGTGAAGCATTTTGTCCTCTTGAGAGTAGAGAAATTTCAGATCCAAGTCACCCCTACAAAAGGAGAACCTAGCGTTAGATTGATACCGATCCTCCCTAGTAATCAGATTGTCCCCTTGAAAGTTCAGAAAGGAGGTCGTGTGGAGTGGAGGCGTGTCGAATTGTGTAATCAAGCGTTGTCTCTGCTTCGACCGTCGGCATCCAGATTCATCGTGCGCGAGTCACCTCGTGATAACAAAAAAGGAGTTCAGACATTGGATGGCGAGTTGCCGAGTGTTCCACAATCCACATCAGCAAGCAATTTCCGCGGTGGGGAGAGAGAGAGAGAAACCTCAATTTTACTGTATGTGATATGTAGCCTCTTCATGAATTTTACATCTGCCAATCCGCAATCGAACTGCGGTCAGATGCTAGCTATCATGTCCTAGAAATATCTCGGCCAGTCAGCTCAAGATCACGTCGTGTTGGGAGCAATTACTGCGAGATTATCTGCATACGCACATGGAAGTGAGCTATCACAAGATTATCTCATCGCACCGAGTTGATAAAAAATTAGTACCGCCCGATTGCATCAAGTGCGTAGGTCTCTGTACGAATTGTTTCTTGGCCGGAAAATGTCACGTCCAACAGAAGTTGATGGCACGGCTAGCCATTTCTTTACTTTTTGGTGAGCAAAAAAATCACCAAAAAAAAACCCCCCTCAAAGTTGGTTGCCATCTACAAATCAACCCGGCCGGCTGTTACAACAAACACATTCTAAACCCAAACTTTGCATTTACTTTTGGCTATTGTGCAAGCCCATACCTTACACAAATCACATGCACCAAGCAAAATCTTTCATTTGGACTCGTGTTGTTAATTGCCAGGTCTATCATTTCAACTGACACATTCTCAGCTAAATCTTTCGATGCACTAAGCACTTCTCGACTGACCTTTGGCCTTTGGGTGCCTTACTGCCTTTGGTCGATGAAAAACAGTCAAAACTGAAACAGTATTATGATCTAGGCCCGTGTCTAGGTTGTTGAGAGTTGAGACAGCTGAGAAAATTATGGTGCTTGCCCCATGGAAGCAGGGGTCCCTAAAGTTCCAGATGCAGTTCCAAGCATGTCACTTTTGGTACTCACCTAGTCACCTAATGCAGAGAATATGTTGCCATTACATTGCCGCCAAAGTTTGATGTTTGGAAATTGACACATACACTTCGCCCATTTGACATATTGAGGAAAAATGATGACTTTGTAAAGAAGCATGGTTGATCGGAAGAGAAGGATTCGCAAGCCTAAAAATCTAGGGCCTGTGAAGGTTTGTACCCGTAAGGTTTGTACCTTCACACGCCAACATCGACGGGAGAAGGTTTTCGCAGACAGAACAATTTTTATTATTTAATTTATTTTTATTAGCAAGCTCTCACCAACTTTATTTCTAAATTCGACCATTTTAGTCACGCCGCCATCTGTAACGTGACAAGATAACACTGCTACTCGCGAGATAAGTCTAACTAAATGACACTTCTTGTCAAGCCACAGGTGGTGACGTGACCAAACAATACTGTCACACTGTTTGTGTTAAAGCGGCAGGATTTGACCACGCCATGGTAACTAGCATGACAGTGTTGTTTGATCACACCACGAGTGGTGGTGTGGCCAAAATAGAGGGACATTAGTAGACTACATTAGCTAGCAATTTTAAAAATTCTATCACGTAAATCAGGAAGTAATGCAGGTAAGAGATTATAGATCGTTATCACTAGACGCGTAGTGCAACGGAAGAAGAGTTGGAGCAACTTGATCCAACATCGAGCGCGTCGATGTAGTGGTCGTAGTTAATCGTCCAACATTTTCGGCACCAATCGTCTCCTTTAGCAACCTATGATGTTCCTTGCGTAGGTCATGTATCGTCTTCGATCAGTGCAACAGCAACCGCTAGCCTCTACTGTATCCACACGTCTAGGGGTGGAACGTCATACGTCGGTGTACTAGCACCAACGAGCACGGCAAGACCTTCAAGAAGATGATGGCCAGGGTTTCGATGGAGCAACTCTCCCGTACCAACAACCCCATGCATCCCTTTATAAAGAGTTTATAACGGATCCTATCCGAACTCGTTTGTTCCAGCCCGTTAAGTGTGTGACTCTGCAGGTTCATGAGTAATCGGTTGCGATTCGGAAACTTCTTTCCAACCGCGAGTCGTTAGCGGTTCCTAGCAGGACATAACGATTCCCAACACACATAAATATTATACCGGATGAGCTTTATGCAATATGATCTACGATCTGATCCTTATCACTTACGACCAACTCGTATATCCATACGACCAATTCATATTTAGTTATGACCAGTTCATAACTCTTTATGACTAGTTAGTGATCATGTCCAACCAGTCCGTATATCTATACGACCAGTTCGTATTTGATCGGACTGACAGACCTGCTTGCGTATTCTCCTATTGTCTCACGATATCTAGTTGAACTACAGGTGAGATAATTTGTCATTCATGAACTATTCAATACTTTCTTGATCAAGTGACGGACAAATTCATGTGGTCGACTCTTCGACCACTAGTGGCATAGTCATGCATTTTGTTTATCCGACCACATCAAGGGCCTCCGAGATATCTCTCTTGTTATATTAGGAGGGGTAAATCTCATGTTTTATAGCATACCCGAAAGCTACCTTTATAACTACCCAGTTATATAGTAGTGTTTGGTAACACCTAAGTGTACTATTACATATGTAGAAAACCATGCTAATCCCAGGTATAAGGATTATACATTATCATTACTTGAGACCAATTAATGACATATGAAATCATAATAATCTCAATAGTATCTCAAGGTGAGTCAATCCAACACCATGTTCTCTAACATATGTTCACATTATTGATTCAATATCCCTATATCTATGACCGGTGAAACATGGTGATCAATCAATGCATATGCTGGTCGATAAGTCACTAGTGTTCTGACCAATGACATCTGATTAGAGATACATTTAGAATGACATCATAAGAATTAAATAGCTTCACTAATAAGTCGCATACTTGTTGATCTTTATAAATGATAATTCATCCAAGGAATATACTAACATTTATTCTATAACTCATAAATATAGACACGATACAATCATTTCTATAATTACCTTCTGGGCATATCACAAACACAAAAGGGTTATAGTTAGAAATAAAGTTAACGAAAGGTTAATAATAAAAATAAATTAAAAATAGGTTAAATAAAAAAAAATTGGTCTCACGGTCATGGTCTAGTGTTGGACTCCTAGGGAAAAATCGAGGGAAAGCGGAGATATAGGAGAGTTCCCTAATAAATTTGGTATTTGCCAAGCATGTAGTCTAAAATCAAAGTGTTCATAAGATGAGTTATTTGGTAAAAAAACTACTTCATGTTTAGCCCAACTCAACTTTTATTAACAAGTCTCATTTACAAACCAAAAGGACAAATTTTCAAAGTAATTAGCTGAACTAATTTATAATTGGCTTAAACATATGTAACTAGGACCTAGAACTCTGATAAAAAAGAAGACGTAAAACTCAAGTGAGGTCAAACATCTGTGGCGACAATCGCTGCTATGCTCAATTAGATGACTAAGAACCTAATGACTAGTTGCAATACAATTTTTTTTAGATAGCATAAAATTACAAAGGCATCTATATACCCACAAACAACCGGTTTAAATTCAAGGTACCTCTGCTTTGGAGGACTAGAAAATCCTATAATAATCCTTAAATAAAAAAAAACAAAAATCCTAGAAATTCTCGTATCAACTAAGAGAAAAAAGAGAAGATTTATACCACTTATTTTGGTGGGGCCAGATTATAACGCTGCATATTAATCATATATTGACAAGAAATTATTTCATTAATTGAGAGAAGATTAAAGAGATCTACACCACTTATTTTGGTAGGACCAGATTACAACGATACAGATTATTCATGTTTTTGTATTACAATTGTATAACAAATACAAACCATGTTTTTGAAAGACAATAGAATTATATAACAAATACAATATATTGTAATATCTTGCCGCGCAGCTGTGTGAGAAATTCCGCTAGTTGCTAAAAAAGCAAGACTGTTTTAGACATCTCTTCAAGTTGAGAGTCGCCTTGCAAATGCCATTGCATTTGCTGAACACATGCACAAATAAAAGTTGAGCCCCCTTTCTCGATGGTCGTCAAAGGCTTTTCGAAGCTGAAGAAAACTGTGTGGTCTCATCTTTGACCAGTCGTTTCTAAGAAAGAATCTAGTACTACTAATCTTGATTAGCAGTACAAAACTCGAATGAAATTTGAAGCATTGGGCCCACAAGTCAACGGCCGATTCACGACAAATTCCAATCCAGCCTCTCGTTTCAAGATCACTCGATCGGAGCCGTTGATATTACATCAGACGGTCTCTACTCTGCTCCGTCAGTTGACCAATCACCAGGACACACTTGTCACCTCCCTGAATGCCCTTAGTCCTGACACACACGAGCATGTATAAATCCCCAGCCGAGCCATTTCTCACTCCGTAAGCAAAGTGAACACCACCTCGCGGTCTCGCACACAACACACCGAGCCGTCTCGTCTCGTTCGCTCTAGCCGTGGCCCCACGGGTCAGTCACCAGCCATGTGCGGCGGCGCCATCCTCTCGGGCATCATGCCGCTGGCGCGGCGGACCACCGCCCGCCACCTCTGGGCGGAGAAGAAGAAGCAGAGGAGGGCCGGCGCGGGGAAGGGGCGGAGGCTCCGGCGCGGGCCGCCCGAGGAGGGGGAGGAGGACTTCGAGGCCGACTTCGAGGGGTTCGAGGAGTCAGGGGAGTCGGAGCTGGAGCTGTCTGACGACGAGGTCAAGCCCTTCACCGCCCTCAGGAGCGGCTTCGCCAGAGGTAAAGGATTTGGGGGTGCTTTGGTTGGTTTCGTAGGGCGAAAGATAGGAGATTCCTTGGTACTTGTTTGGGGATTCGTAGAATTGTTTGGTTTGCTTTTCGATTTGGGAGGTAGATTGGGTTCTTTGTTGGGTTGGTGGTCGGATTGGGGGAGAAAAGCGAGGTATTTTTTGGGCTTGGTCGGCCCAAAATTTTCTTTTGTTCTTGTAGTTCTTTGCTGTCCAATAGATGGACTGGGAGAACATATATGCTTTTCTATTCTTCTTACGCTTTGGGTTTGGTTTGGGGAGGGATCTAATGTTATGGCCTGTGGGGGGCACAAATGGTACTTGAAGTTTAGAGATGAAAGTTTCATCCGATTGGCTTGGAAATGTTCTAGTTATATATATTCATTGATTCATTCGTTCGGTAGGAAGTTTAATTCTGCAAATGTTTCATCCAATTCTTGGTTAATGCAGCGAGTCCTCGTTATCATGAAAGATTGGTGCTGTGTCGATCCTAGCTTAGAATAACTTCACTAATTATTACCCTGTTTTAGTAATGATGTCTATGTTATGATATCGTCTGAGTACTCCTTTTGATTCATAGATGAAGCTTCCATACATCACGTTTAGGAGTTGGGCTTCTGAGAATTTGCCAGATTGCATCAGATCTCGGTTTTCTACTCCCTCCGGTCACAAAAAAATTACTGTTTTTGATTTTTTAAAGTCAACGAGATGATCCTAAATTCTCGTGTCATATATTCAATTTTTTTTATAAAAGGTGCAATATTATTAAAGTATTTTTTATGAAAAAATCACTCGTATCAATTTCTTATATCCAAACCATACATTTTAAACAATATCTTTAGTCAAAATTAATAGGGTTTAAAGTACGTCACTCTTTGCGACTGGAGGGAGCATGTTAAAATTTTGAAATAGCCTGATTTCATGTCTAAACTTACCTTTTGTCCCGTGATAAAAAAAAGGATGCCACACTGGGTGTAGAGAAGGTTGATATTTCTGGATGAAGATTGGGTGCTGTAGCAGTGACTTGTCCTGAAGAATTTTTTTTATCTTTTCCTATACCTTGTGATTAAACTGGACATTTGTTTTCTGCAAATTTTGAAGGGGTTATCTTCTCTTCTGAATGTTCATTTGGCGGACAGTTCTTGCACTAAAGTATTTTACGCTATAATGTACAATTAATGCTTAAATTCTGAGTTAATGCTAATGGTTCAGAGAAAGACTATCATATAGCATACTACCATGGAGTGGTGGATGTCTTACGTTGTTCTTACTCATTGCTTCAGATGGACTAAATGCAACTGCTACTGGTGTTGATGGCCCTGCAGCAAGGTTGGCTAAAAGGAAGAGAAAGAACCAATTCAGGGGCATCCGCCAGCGCCCTTGGGGTAAATGGGCTGCTGAAATCAGAGATCCTCGCAAGGGTGTCCGTGTCTGGCTTGGCACTTTCGACTCTGCTGAGGAAGCTGCCAGAGCTTATGATGCTGAAGCACTTAGGATTCGTGGCAAGAAGGCAAAGGTCAATTTCCCAGACGAGGTTCCAGTGTCTTCTCAGAAGCACCGTGCTGATCCTACCTCTGTGACGGTGCCCAAGTTCAACACTGAAGAGATGCCAACTATCAAGCCGGCAGCCAACAACATGGCCAACACAAATGTGTATTCCTACCCTGTTGTTGACTACAGCTTACATGAGCCATTTGTGCAGACTCAGAACATGTCCTTTGTTCCTTCAATGAATGCAATTGAGGATCCTTTCATGAATCCGTCCTCTGACCAAGGGAGCAACTCCTTCAGTTGCTCAGACTTAAGCCAGGAGAATGAGACGAAGACCCCTGACATTACATCTGTGCTCGCATCCATTCCCACCTTGACAGAGGTTGATGAGTCTGCATTCCTCCAGAACAATGCCGGTAATGCAATAGTACCTCTTGTGATGGGGAATGCTAGTGTTGATCTCACCGACTTGGAACCATACATGAAGTTCCTGATGGAGGGTGGTTCGGATGAGTCAGCTGACACCCTTCTGAGCTGTGATGGATCTCAGGATGTGGTAAGCAACATGGACCTCTGGAGCTTCGATGACATGCCCATGTCTGCTGGTTTCTACTGAGAGATTTGAGGTGTAGCAATTGGTGCCTGTACATAGAGACAAAAGGGTAAGCATCTGCGATTGCGGAAATAAGGTCTCTTTGTGACACTTCAATTTCCATTTCTTTGATTCTTTTTTCACCTTGTTTCAGGAATAAATATTCTGGACATCAAGGAGTGCTTGTGTCAGGCGCCTCTAGTTGCGCAGTAGCTATGCTAGTATATATGCTTATGTCTAGCTTAGATGCTCAGGTTGCTCTCTGAAATACTCTGGCAATGGACCTGTACCTTATTTGACTATCTATGTATGATAGCTATATTATGTGACCGGAACAACTAGTTTTGTTTCTACCTTTCTGTTAGCTATAAATGGCTGTGAACATTGTGAATTTGTTGTAATCATTGTTCGTTATGTAGTGCTTTGTACTTGGTTTGCTATTACTCTAGTTCATCCTTTTGCTGCAATGCTGAAAGTCTACTGAGAGTACTATTTTACTTTGTTGGGATAAGCGTCATCAATAATATCGTGTGGACACACCTAGAATTTCAGATTGGACCAGCATGCTTCCAAAATATCTCGAAGGTAAAGCTGTACTAGTCATGATGTTATAGCACAAGTTGCAAAGATTGGCACAGGGGACAAGAGTCTTAAGTGGTATTGGACTTGTTTGCTGTTGTATGCAAAGAAAACTTGTGTTCAAGAGGAAAATGGTGAAGACAAGCAAACCTTCAGTTGCACCAAACTCTTAACATTATTCTGAATTTATACCTTCTCCATTATCAGGGACTGCTCCGGTGGTATTTCAATCACTTTGTGCTGGTTTGTGCTAGGTGAAATTTTGGTCACTCTAGATTTTGATCTATAGACTCATGCTTGTGTTTCTGTCATGTATAAAAAATTGTGTGATTCGACCTTTACATTTCAATTGTTCTTTGCCCTTTTCATAGTTCTTTTCAATACTAGAAAAGTAAATATATTCTTAAAAAGATGTTGCAATGATAATTATAGTACACACAACACTTTATTATTTGCCAATTGCCATACATAAACCATATCTGCAAGTTTGCTAAGCTGACTATACCAACTTATTTAGCTCTGCCATGTGTCATTTGGTTAGCTGGATGATGAACGGCCAGCCAATTGAGCAGTCTGAAGCATGGTACAATTGTACACAGCATTCCGCGAAAAAGTAAAACATCACTTCAAGCTTTAATCTTGTCTGCGCGTCCCTAGGGTTATCCGGTGCTGTTTCGTCGTGGTGTCTATCAATCAGCAATTCATGACACCCGGAAACATGCAGCATTCAAGTTAGCACATATAAGACGTTTTCACTAAAAACCATGTAACAGTAGCATAATAAAAAGTAAAGAATGCAAGGATGAGATAACAGAAGGTTTACCCAGTGGCGTGAGAGATGTCGGCTGCGGCGATAGCGCGTGCCTCCAGTTGAAGGGAACGCACCAGAAGTTCTCCATCAGAACTACGCACTGCTGCATTCTCCGGTGCCTCCTAGTCCCAGCCATCCTACTACGTACGTGCACTAGAATATAATTTTTGCACGACATTGGTGGCATTACAAACCAAGCCTCAAATCAACTCGCATGAATGGTTGGATATCTCGTCATGTATCACCTCTCGTTTCTCCCCCCTCAAAGTTGGTCGGCTTTCTCTGAAATGTAGAGGTAGGCATGAGGCATCCCTTCTCCCCATTTATAGTAAGTGTGGATGGAAATGCACTTGATTTGGTGTGTTATGACTTGCAACTACCATGGATCAACTTATTTCATTGTGCTGGCAATATGGGGATCACATTCACATGGTCATTGACTCAGCTGTACTGAAGTGTACAATGTTTTCTGAATATTTTGAGAAAGTTGCTGGAGAGGTTCCTTCAGGCTGCAATTTATCTGTTGTGTGTGTAGCTCGTGATATCATCTTGAAACTCATGGTGAGCAGATCTAGCCTAAAAAAGGAACTGTCACACTGCGTTATCAAATTATCTCATGTGAAGATTTGTCTTCATGTAGAATCACTATAACCACAACTGTTTGCAGGTACTTGTTTTTGATCAAGTGGCTGCATTAAACACGGTTGTATAATTTCTCACACAAGAAGACTTTCTTTGAGACTAGGTTGTTGTTGAATGCAAATACAATTTGTGTTCAAGAGGCAAAAGGATAATCCTGTTAGGTAAATGTGCACTTTCGTAATTATTTTAATTCCTAAAACAATGATCAGTACAAAAGAAACATATATACTAGACACATTTGCAACTACAAACAACAGCATGATTATAATCTCAAATACACCTATCTCACATATATACGTGCTAATGAAGCAAAGCCTAGAACAGTATTTCTACTAACAAAAGTAGAAAACATCATCATCATATGACTAAATTTCAGCAAGCAAGATTTAGTCATGATAAAGGAAATTACCACGACTTATAGAGAATCACTCAGGTGATGGTCGTGGTAGAGTCGGAAGCGAAGACGACGCGAAGCCGATGATGAAGGATCCCAAAAACCTGGTTTGCCCTAACCCGTACATGATCACAAGGGACGTCGGCTTCAGAGAAATTGCTCTACCTGCGACAGTGCACGCCGGCATAGGGATGGGGTAGTTGAGGTAGCGCAGCACAACAGGGTAGGCAAAAGATCAGTCAAGGTAACGCAGTAGGCAAAAGATCGGAGGTGGTTCTCTTTCGTGTCAACAATGAATGGAGACGTCTCTCCTTCGTATAGAACCCAGCGACACGGACGGAAATTCCCACAACCGCGAAACATTTTTGGAAACCGCATTAAGCATCATTAATTATCGGACCCTAGGAAATTAATTCCGAAATCCTATATGTTTACTGTGCTAGTCCCATGATCAGTGGCTAGCACAAACATTTACAACATTGACATATCACATCCATACACGATAAATTAAACAAAGTAGTGCATATAATTAACAACTAAATATGCGCCTACGCGGCGAGGTTTACAACACAAGGGACGATCGACCAAATAGTTCACATGACAATAAAAGGTTAAACGGAAATGGAGATAAAAGAGGCAACAAAAACTAGTAAGCATGCCTCATCCTTCCCATAGGAAACTGACAAGGTTAATCCTTAAAACTCGGCATTAACGTCGTCGAAATTCGATGCATAAAAGTAACCATTCGACAGGTCTTCTTCTACATTATCTGAATATGATCAACAAGCAATGGTGAGTACAATGATGTACTTCGCATGACTTTTAAGCAAAGTATAATAGTATGCAAGCTTATACAAAGGAGGCTAGCTAGTCTAGTTTTGATTTAGCAAAATACGATCCTTTTATTTGCAATAATGATAGTAGATTGTAAACGGTAAGTGCAGGAGCATTTGATGTTTTTAACGAAGTAATTATCATAGCATAAGTAATGAAATCTGAACCAAGGGTTGCTGCCCTAAAACATAAACAGCGCCAAATATCCCCTTTGTCGACCACAAATCACATGGATTCCCTCATCCATTCCTTTCCCAACTCATTTAAAAACATAAAAACTATCAATGTGTGATATAACCAAGCGATGTCCATAACCGGGGACACGGCTATTCGAGTAGATTTACACTCTGCAGATGTCGTACAACTTTCCCCACACAACATAAACATCCCACCATGCCATGCATGTCACGTGACCATTGGTACCCGATTGAGAGTCTATGACAAAGCCTTTACATCACCTATTCTAGCAATAAACCCACCCATTGATCAACCTCCTTTAGGATACGGAGTGGCCCTCCATCATCCCAAGGCTCGATGTTGTGTTGGTAAATCTTGCCTACACTGGCCAAGATTCCTATAGACACGAATACACTTCCATGCCACACTAGTCTAAGGCTACTTCCTTTGGCCACTACTTGTGGTTTGATTGCTAGAACACGATGACTTATTATGCTAGGGCTGTCCCATACCAGAACATGTGGTTTGCACGGATATACTTGGGTCTATGGCACAAAATATCAGTCCATGGCGACCCAGGCGAGATAACTATTGACCGAACTCCCGTGCAACTACACCGGTCCCTACTCACATCTGCCCAAGTCTAAAACAACTTTCATATTTTTATTTAATATTAAAATAACATAGGTGACCTCGTCTGGACCTTATTTGATTTTTGCCTCCCAAATCTTGAGTAATAACTATTTTCCAGACTACCAGTCTGATATCGATTTTAGCAGGGCTAAGCTTCATCTACTTGGATAATCTACAGTTCCCACAACTATTAGTACCTACGGGGGATATTACTACTACGGTGACAATAGAGAGGATATCAATTTATCAAGGCATGGCAATACAACAAATGGGATTTAACTATCAACCTTACCCGACATAGCAATTTTTTTATCAAAATACATGCATGCACAAATAATTGTAAAACAACATACATAACATTTAAATATGGGTTCAACATGTTCAAAGGGGTGCTTGCCTTGCTCGTTGAGTGTTTGTTCTTGCTTTGGAGCGTCAATGAAATTTTTCGGGATGCCGACATCTACACGCATATCGACAAATAACACAAATAAGAACCAACAGAACTCAAACAGAGGCTAAATCCAAATATTTTTTGTAGAATATGAAATAGGATGATTTTTCTAAATTTTAGAAACAAGTTTCACTTAATTTGGAGTTCAAATGTAAAAGTTACAAGTATTTGAATTTGATTCGGTTTGAAAAATCAAGAAAATCATACAAGGAGGTGACGTCATAGACGTATTCTCCAATTTTATTCTTTCTAACAGAGAAGACGTACTTCTTTAGAACTGAAAGCGGGTTTTCTATTTTTTAATTCTTTTTCTGAAAATCATATGGTCCTACATGTCATGTCAGTCTCTCAGGTTTTAAATCATGTTTATTACCAAAATAGTGAGTGATCCCACATGTCAATGACTCATTAGTCACTAACTAAGTAATTAACCTTAACCAAATCATTAACTCGGGTTAAGTTCTAACAGGTGGGTCAGTCTACCGTGAACTGGGTTTATGAACATGTTTTCAAGGCACTGGGGCCGTATGTAACACGATTTTTAAATCTCGGTTAAATTAGATTCTGGATTAATTAACTAGCTGGTTCGACATGTTTTAAATTAGACTCTGGATTAATTAACTAGCCGGTTTCACGTGTCATCGACTTATTTTACATAACCACTTGGATTAGAACTAATCTAATCTACCAGTGGCCCCCACTGGTCAGAGAGAGAGAATAGGGGAGGGCGAGGCAGGCTCTGACCGAGCACGCTGGAAGCGAGGGAGGCATGGGGGAGCTCAGGAATGGGACGCGGGGGTCACAACTAACCTAACGATGGTGTGCCGAAGCTCAAAGATCATTAGAGTTGGGTCGACGACGGATCGAAGCAGTGGCGATGGCCCTAGTGCGGTGTCAAACCTATAGAACATGAGGACGAGCCAAATGGAAGAGCGCCTGAGCTTCATTGGATTGTGGCAAAGCTGGACGGGTCGGCTTGAAGACCTATGGTCACCTGAACAGGGAAGGAGCCGGCGGTGAGCGGCAGTGCCATGGACAATGACGGCGAAGTAAAAAAAAGTGGCCGGCTTGGGCCAAATTAACGGGCACAAGATCTCAAAAAACATACCAGTGGTTGTGATGAAGGCGGTCTGTAGTGGCTCAACGACGGCAACCAGTGGTTGCGACGGAGGGTTTCATGATGACGGCTAAGCACAGACAGCAATAGCTGCAATGGATCATGAGGGCAGGTTCAGGGAGGTGAGGCGTGGATGCGAAGCTACACTGCACTAGAAGGTAAAACGTGTGAGGGGTTTTCTAGAGTGGGAAAGGTGGCGCAAGATGACGCGTGTGTCGTGGGGTTTTCTCACCGGAATAGGCTCGGGCCTTGGCGGAGCGTGCGCGTCGGAGCTCGGGAAGACGGTGAGTTCCGGTCGAACCAGTGGAGGAAACTCACCGGCGAGGGCCAAAATGGAAACGACAATGGCGGCTAAGGTTCTTGGCGTGGTCGAGCAGCCTTAAAATGGTGAAATGAGGACGATTTCCAGGACAGGAACTCGCG
The DNA here is from genome assembly GCA_036346255.1 of Ampelocalamus luodianensis. Lineage (NCBI taxonomy): Eukaryota > Viridiplantae > Streptophyta > Magnoliopsida > Poales > Poaceae > Ampelocalamus > Ampelocalamus luodianensis. Next base: position 7,317,595 of record CM070628.1, read on the forward strand.
GTCATCCTTGGATTCTTGCGAGTATCTCGAGCGGCAGTGGCTGTCTGGCGGAGTGAAAAGGTGGGCGGAGTAGGTGAGACCAGGGCGACGGTGGTCGTCTGCCGTGGGCGCTTGAGGTAGACTGTGGCTCAGCTTTGTGCAGGCAGTGCTGTAGAGCTACAGGGTTGGAACTCAGCACCGGTGGCGTTGGGGCGAGCTAGAAGAAGATGCCTGACGCGCAGGCCCAACGCATCAGCGAGAAAGAGATAGTCGGGGGGGCGAGACGGGTTGGTGTGGTCTGCGTCGGCGTTGTGCTGGAGTGAGGGAGGTGGGCCGAGGTTGCTTGCGGCCCAAAAGGAGAGGCGTGAAAGAGAAAAATGTTTCGACAGCAATTCGTTTGCCTAAAACAAGGGAGTGGTACTGTTCAGGACTACAATATCTGAGAATTTTTTAATAGGCCGAATGTTTGAGGTATTTTTAACTTTAGATAGTTTTCATTACAATTAACCCCACTAATTTATCAGCTTTCAGTTTTTCTTGAAAATTATTTTGTTGCTGCAGCTTTTAGAGAAGGCTTTTAATAAATTAGGAAAAGCAAGAAAAGTTCAAAATTCAAGCCAAAACGTTTTCATGCATTTTTAAATAGGGAACTCAAATTAGGGCTGTTACAGATCTACTCCCTTAGAAAGAATCTAGTCCCCGAGTTTCGGACGGTTTGGGAAAAAAGATATGAAAACTCAACGCATATACGATCTTCACGCTCCCATGTTGCCTCGTCCTCGGTGTGGTTGGTGAAATTTTGGTCACTATTGGAATTTTGACCAGAGACTCATGCTTATATTCCTGACTTACATACAAAAAATTGCATGTCTGACTGAGCTCGAAATATCTGTTATTCTTTTTTTTTAAAAGACAGCTCAGCTGTTCTTTTTCATTCCCGGTCTGCTCTGTTAGACGGATAAATCACAGGCACGTTTACATGCACATTGTTCGGTCCTCCGCACTGCACGCCATGCGGTATTACGGCAACAACCGAGATTAGGCTTTGTTTCTATCTTTTGCATGCATGTAATCCTAGGATTAGTTGCCTCTTTTACGTCTTCCTGGCTATTTGTACTGATCCCATCTAATGGAATAGTATTGCGTGATTACCCAAGACTCTATACGCTTTCATGGTATCATGAGTGGTTCGCATCCTGCGACCCTCGCTTCCGCACCATAGCTGCCGGCGTTCGTCGCCCGCCGCTACTACCTGCACCGCCGGCCATCTCCTCGCCTGCCGCGCTTCCCTCCCTGTCTCTCTTCCTTCTTCCCACCTCGGTGCCATGGCTGATCCCACCGCCGAGGAGCGCGAGCGCTTCGCTGCTGAAGAGGCCGAACGCGCCCAGAAGCACGCCGAGGACGAGCGCGCACGCCTTGAGGCTGAGCGCGCGCGCATCAACGCCGAGCGCGCTCGCCTTGACGCCGACCACCGGCGCCTACTCGACGCCGAACGTGCTCACGGCGCCCAACAGGATGCCCTCGAAGCCGCGGCCATCGCGACCCTTCACGCTCAAGCGGTGGCCGTCCTCAACATCCGCTCCCTCATCCCCGTCGTGCTTGACTCCGACACGCCGAACTACACCAAGTGGCGTGGCCTCTTCCTCCTCACCGTCGGCAAGTACGAGCTCACCGACCACGTCCTCTCCGACGACGTGCACCCCGACATTCCAGATTGGTGTCGTATGGAGTGCACGGTCCTCGGCTGGCTCTACGGCACCATCTCCGCCAGCCTTGTCGAGCTCGTCATGACGCCGATGGCGACGGCACGTCGCGTTTGGCTCAGCCTCGATGAACAATTTCTCGGGAACAAGGAGACGCGCGCCCTGCACCTCGATGTCGAGTTCCGCAACCTCTGCCAGGGCGATCTATCCATCTCCGACTACTGCAGGAAGATGAAGACCATGGCTGATGCTCTCGGCGATCTTGGTGAACCCGTCCTCGATCGCACCCTCGTCCTCTCCGTGCTACGCGGACTGAACGAGCGCTTCGACCACATGGCTGCTATCATCAAGCGGTCGAAGCCGTTCCCCTCCTTCGTCGAAGTCCGTGCGGACCTCATGCTTGAGGAGCTCTCGATGAAGAACAAGCCCGGCGGCTCTTCATCCGCTTTCCTCGCCACGGGCCAAAGCAGTGGCAACAGCGGCGGTGGCGGTCGCGACAACAACAAAACCGCACGCCGCGCGGCGCGTAATAACCGTGGGGCGTAAGCGGCGGCAACAACCCGTCCAACTCCGGCGGCGGCAACACCAGTTACGGCACCCAACGCATGTCGAGCACTGGCTCCAGCGCTTCGGTGCTGCGCGGCGGCCTCCGTCCTACGGAATCCATGGTGGAGCGGTCAAGTCGCCACATTCCGCCAACAATGCATTCTCGGTCGCGGCCTAATCAGCGCAGAATGACCGCGCGCCTCCCTCTGCTCTTCATGCAGCAGCCCAGTTCGCGCCCCACGCGGCTCACCATGGCACGCCCTATGCAGCCCACCCTGCAGCGCCTGGTGGAGTCCCGTTCGGGGGCGCTTTCCAGCAGCCAAACGAACAGCAGCAGCCGGCCTGGCCTCCCACATCAGGCGCTGGGCAGTGGGACCAAGCAGCACTGTTGAACTCGTTCAACACTATGTCCCTCACCCCGCCTCCTTCTGGGGAGTGGTACATGGACTCTGGCGCCACATCTCATATGACTTCGGATGCTGGTAACATCTCAGTTTCCCACCCCCCTCCCCCCTCTCACTCTACTATCATAGTGGGTAACGGTTCATCTCTTCCCGTTACCTCTGTCGGATCTACTGCTCTTTCCGCTCCTCATGGTCAATTTTCTCTTCGGAATGTTCTTGTCACTCCACATATTATTAAAAACTTAATTTCTGTTAGACAATTTACTATTGACAACAACTGTTCCGTTGAGTTTGATCCGTATGGTCTTTCTGTAAAGGATCTTCGCACTCGGAGCGTGATCGCCAGGTGCAATAGTTCCGGCTACCTCTATCCATTGCTGCCATGTCCACCCACGCCGCGAGCTCTCGTCGCCACTGCACCTTCTACACTTTGGCATCGTCGTCTCGGTCACATTGGCACCGAGGCCCTCTCCAAACTAGCCAGTACTTCGGCTATTTCATGTAATAATGAGGCTACCGAGTCTATTTGTCATGCTTGCCAACTTGGCCGTCACATTCGTTTACCTTTTGCCACTTCTAGCTCTCGTGCCATTTCGAATTTTGATTTAATTCATTGTGACCTTTGGACATCTCCTGTTGCTAGTATCTCTGGCTACAAATATTATCTCATTATTTTAGACGATTGCTCGCACTATTCGTGGACCTTTCCACTGCGCCTTAAGTCGAACACCTTCTCTACCTTGTCGCATTTCTTTGCCTATGTCCGCACGCAGTTCGGCCTCACCATAAAAAACGTCCAATGTGACAACGGCCGCGAGTTTGACAACTCCTCCGCCCGTCACTTCTTTCTTACTCATGGCGTTGCACTCCGCATGTCATGCCCACACACTTCTCAACAAAATGGCAAGGCCGAGCGCATCATTCGTTCCACCAACAACATCATGCGCTCCCTCATGTTCCAAGCTAGCCTCCCACCTTCGTATTGGGTTGACACTCTCCACACCGCCACATATTTGCTTAATCTTCACCCCACAAAGACACTCCAGTTCCTCACACCACACTTCGCTCTATTTGGTGTTCATCCCTCTTACTCCCACTTACGTGTCTTCGGGTGTCAATGCTACCCAAACCTCTCCTCCACGGCGGCTAATAAACTCTCTCCCCGGTCTACTCTATGTGTCTTTCTTGGCTACCCATCGGAACATAAGGGCTACCGTTGTCTCGATCTTTCATCGAATAGGATTATCATATCCCGGCACGTCACTTTCGATGAAACATCCTTCCCCTTTGCCACCTCCCACGATCGCCTTGAGCCGACCGACCTAGACTTTCTAGCTAACATGGACTCCGTCCAGCTGCCCATTGGGCAATTTCCTCTTGCAGGCTCTACGACGTCACGTGGCAGTGCGGCCGGTCCTGCTGCCCCCAACGGTACATCACCTTGGGCAGTTGCCAGCGGAACCGGCCACACCTCATCGTCTACTGCAGCCGGGCCGACTTCCGGGCCACCCCCTGCTGCCCCCGCAACATCGCCTGGCCCATCTGGCCCCCCTGCGTCGTGGCCTGCTGATCTCTCAGCACCGCAGGCTGTACCACCGCTTGGGCCACCTGGTGCTCCCCCGATGCTTCCTGCCGATGTAGCCACAGCAACTCCTGGCGCCAATACTGCTCCAGCACCAGCTCCTGTTGACACCCATGCACCCAGAGTTGTGGCCACACGTACCGGTCGCCATCTGGTTGCTCCGACTCCACCGGTGGCTAATGATCACCGTATGGTTACTCGTGCCAAATCGGGTATCCGTATTTCGACGGATCGCCTCAATCTACATGTAGCAGTTCTTTCGCCAATTCCGAAGACATTCCGCAGTGCGCTGGCGGATCCCAATTGGCGCCAAGCTATGACCGAGGAATTCGATGCACTCCAGTCTAATCAGACGTGGGACCTCGTTCCTCGTCCACCTGGCGTCAACATCGTCACAGGCAAATGGGTTTATCGCCAAAAGTTTCATCCTGACGGTTCTCTTGAGCGCTACAAAGCTCGCTGGGTTCTTCGTGGTTTCACTCAGCGGCCTGGCATTGATTTTGATGAAACCTTCAGTCCAGTGGTGAAGCCTGCTACGGTTCGCACAGTTCTCACATTGGCTCTTTCTCGAGATTGGCCTATCCATCAGCTGGATGTGAAGAATGCCTTTCTTCATGGCACACTAGCAGAGACTGTCTACTGTGTTCAGCCTTCTGGGTTTGCAGCTTCTGCCCATCCGGATTACGTCTGTCGACTCAACAAGTCTCTATATGGTTTGAAGCAGGCTCCTCGTGCATGGTACAGCCGATTTGCATCTCACATTTCATCACTGGGATTTACAGAGGCCAAGTCCGATACATCTCTATTCATCTTCAGCCGAGGACAGGATACAGCCTATTTGCTCCTCTATGTGGATGATATTGTATTAACTGCTTCTTCAGACGCTCTTCTTCGCCGGATTATTGTTGCTCTTCGGGATGAGTTCTCTATGAAGGATCTGGGGCCACTTCATCACTTTCTGGGTCTTTCTGTGAGTCAACAGAATGGTGCCCTTTTTCTCTCCCAGCGGCATTATATCCTTGACATATTGGAGCGTCTTTGGGATGTCCGATCGCAAACCTGCAAAGACGCCCGATTGATACTCACTCCAAGCTCTCCGCTGATGGTGTTCCTGTGGATGACCCGACACACTACCGCAGCCTAGCTGGTGCTCTCCAGTACTTGACCTTCACTCGCCCGGATATTGCCTATGCTGTGCAGCAAGTCTGTCTCTTCATGCATGATCCTCGCGAACCTCATCTCGCTGTGGTCAAACGCATTCTGCGGTACCTTCAGGGCACCCTCGACTATGGCCTCATTCTTCACCAGACATTCCCAACTGAACTGGTAGTTTATTCGGACGCCGATTGGGCTGGCTGCCCTGACACCCGCAAGTCTACCTCCGGCTACGCGGTCTTTCTTGGTGATAACTTGATCTCCTGGTCTTCTAAACGACAGCACACCGTCTCTCGGTCGAGCGCTGAAGCCGAGTATCGCGCCGTTGCTAACGGCGTTGCTGAAGCTACTTGGCTACGCCAGTTACTCCTCGAGCTACGCACACCTTTGCGTCGAGCTGCTGTTGTGTATTGCGACAACATCAGTGCTGTCTACCTCTCCAGCAACCCGGTTCAGCATCAGCGCACCAAGCATGTGGAGATCGACCTACACTTTGTCCGTGAGCGTGTTGCTCTCGGACACGTTCGTGTCCTTCACGTGCCTACATCGTCACAGTTTGCGGACATCTTCACCAAGGGTCTACCTGCGTCCGTCTTCACCGAATTTCGGGCTAGTCTGAACGTCCGACCTCCTCCCGGTCAGACTACGGGGGCGTGTTAGACGGATAAATCACAGGCACGTTTACATGCACATTGTTCGGTCCTCCGCACCAGACGCCATGCAGGCTGTTACGGCAACAACCCAGGATTAGGCTTTGTTTCTATCTTTTGCATGCATGTAATCCTAGGATTAGTTGCCTCTTTTACGTCTTCCTGGCTATTTGTACTGATCCCATCTAATGGAATAGTATTGCGTGATTACCCAAGACTCTATACGCTTTCATGCTCAAATGTTCAAAGTTTTTTTGGTTCCTTTCAATATTAGAAAAGTTAACGTGTAATATAAAAAGAGAAAGAATGGAGGTACTAGTTACATCATTGGTGCTGAAAGTTACAGCACATACCAGAAGCGTTGGTCTTTACCCCCGTGCTGCTGCGTTCTTCGATGCCTCGCAGACCTAGTCCTACTGTGTGCGCGAGGCGAGAAGATAATGGTTGTAAGATTTCGATGGCATGTATTTGAAAAGAAAGCTCAGATCAACTCGCATGGATGTCGGATGGTTTGGCATATCATCAGCAAGCATGTCCTATCCCTGCTCCCCTCAAAGTCAGACGGCTTTCTCTGAATTGTAGAGGTAGGCAGGAGGCATCCCTTCTACCCATTTATAAGCAGAGCTATGGAAGTGTGCTTCATTTGATGTGTTGCAACCACCATGGCGATACGAAGGATCACATGGTCATTGACTCACAATTGTACTGATGCCTTATCGGATTATCTCATGTGAAGGCTTCTCTCATGTAGAATTACTTTAACCACAAATGTTTGCACTTTGCAGGCACTTGTGCCTGCATTGAACGCGGTTGTATAAATTCTCAAACAAGCATGAAGACTTTTGAACTCTTTTTTATTTTTATTTTTTTTTATCAGAGGGATTACTTTCCGTAACATGGCTCCAACTTTTGTTGTGGTCGAGCCAGAAATCAAGGTCCTACAAACAGGGGGCATATAGGGTAAATACCACGTAAGTATTGCAAAGTTGAAAACTTTGTTGCAGCCCTTTTATAAAATGTTTCAAGGAGTGTTTGATTTTGTTACAACATATAATACACTATTTGCAACAATTATCAAAAGTGCTGCGACAAAGTCAAGTTTGTTGCAACAATTTTTATATTACATGTTGCAACCAAATCAAACACTCCTTGCAACAATTGATAAAAAATTGAAACAAAATTTTCAAGTTTTCAATACTCAGATGGTTTTCACCCAAGTATTGGACAACTTGTAACTGAACATCTACAAACAAAGGTCCTCCATTCACAGTTGTAGACCTTCTCCGTTATCACTTACACTACTACAAAAATGCTAATACTGGACGTCTTATTACAGATGACTGACTAAAACCGTCTGTATTACATGCAATCACAGACGGTTTTTGTTTAGAGACCATCTGTGTTACTGGCTGCACTAAAAATCGTCTGTGAAGAGATAATATCATAGGCGGTTCATAATAAAAACCGTCTATAAATTATCACAAACGGTTCTTAACAATAACCGTCTGTGATATTAAGAACCGTTTGTGAGGTATCATAAATGTTTTTTTGTTGAAAACTGTCTGTGATAATTAACTCATCACAGATGGTGCGCCATTTTGCTCGCTTACTAATCATCTGGTGCAGTAGTGTAGCTCCTCAACAGAGTCTTCTTCTCCATCTTTTGCGCTACGGTGAGTCCATCGCCACTCCGTGCCCAGTTTGAGTATCGCCTCACCTCACTGAGCCCGCTCGTGTGGTCCATTTCAGCTATTGTCGCCCACGTCGAGTTGTCACCATGGACCTCTCTGTCACCACCTCCACTATCGACGCCAACTCTTCTTCGGTGAGTCCTCGACCCCCACCAAGGTCGATTTCCCTACCTATATGTCCCCCTAAAGGTGTGCATGTGCTTCGTTTCAGTTTATTTCCACTGAGAAGACCTGTCACCGAGGAGCTTGCCACCGTTGCCTCTGTTCACCGACGACCAGCCGCCTTGGACATTCCCCAACTTTATTGACACCTTCCTCGTGATCGAGGTGAGCTACTGGAGCATAAACATTCTCTGTTGGAAAGTGTAAGCCTTAGAAAATACGCTTTCGAAGTCATCCTTTTATTTATTTCCAGGGTTTTCAATACGAACCATGTGATGGACCGAAGTTGGATGTGCACTAAGAACCGTGTGAGTGAAGAGTACATTAATGGCATGTCTGCTTTTATAAGAACTGTCGAGGAGGATATGTTGAATAAAGGAGCGGAATATATGTACTGTCTATGCGTTGACTACGAGAATCTAAAGATATTTAAGAACCAAGTGTAGATCGAAGCATACTTGATTCGAAAGGGTTTCAAAAAAGGGTATACACGTTGGACCAGTTACGATAAAGAGCAGATTATACAGAAAGGTAGTAATAACGACATCATCGATGAAGTCAACTATATGCTGCTGGATGATGTCGATTGTGGTTCTGATTCGGATAGGCTACACGATGACAATATGGATCAGATGCTTCGCGATGCAGAAGTGAACTATCATGAGAGAGAGTTTGGTAAATTCGAGGGCTTCATGGAGGACCCAGAGAAGCCTTAGTTCCTAGGCTGCATTCCGAAATACACAAGATTGTCATCCGTGCTTGAACTGCTAAAATTAAAGGCAAGCAACAGTTGGTCTGACAAGAGTTTCACGGCGCTGTTAGGTCTCTTAGCGGACATGCTTCCGGATGGAAATGAGTTGCCCAAAACCACCTACAGAGCCAAGATTGTTCTTTGTCCATTGGGAATGGAAGTAGAAAAAAATACATGCATGTCCGAACAACTGTATCCTCTACCGTAAAGAGTACGCAAACATACATGTATGTTTGGTGTGCAACGCATCCCGATACAAGCGTAAGAATCAATCAGATGACAACGAGGGAATCGAGGTGAAGAAAGGACCTCTTGCTAAGGTGGCGTGGTATCTTCATGTAATTTTCCGTTTGAAGCAGTTTTTTGCAAACCCAAAAGAGGCAAAACTGCTGCGTTGGCACTCAGAGAAGCGTAAGCAGGATGAAAAGATAAGACACCATGCTGATTCCGCCCAGTGGAGAAACATTGATAGGAGATTTGCAGACTTTAGTGCAGAACCGAGGAATATAAGGTTTGAATCAAGTACAGATGGAATGAATCCTTTCGGTAACATGAGCAGCCGACATAGCACTTAGCCCGTGACTCTCTATATCTATAACCTTCCTCCTTGGTTGTGTATGAAGCGAAAATATATTTTGCTATCGATACTTATCCAAGGATCGGAGCAACTTGGGAATAATATTGATGTGTACCTAGCACCATTGATGAAAGATCTAAAAATACTGTGGATCGTAGGTGTACAGGTATGGGATACGTACAAACGAGAGAACTTCACTGTACGCTCCTTGTTGTTCTGCACCATAAATGATTATCCCGCCCTTGCTAACCTGTCGGGCCAGAGTACAAAAGGGGACAAAGCATGTACTCACGGTTTAGATGATACGGAGAGTGTGTGGCTGAAGCACTTGCATAAAACCGTGTACATGCGTCACCGTAGGTTCCTCTGGAGGGCTCACCCATACCGCAGGATGAAGAAACAATTTTACGGAGAGGAGGACAGTTCAGCTCCAAGGCATTTAAGAGGAAAAGAGATCTATGATATAGTTAAGTATTTAGATGTTGTGCTCGAAAAGGGACGTAAATCGAGGACCCGTGAGAAGAACATCTGGAAGAAGAGATCAATATTTTGGGACTTACCTTATTGAGAGCACCTAGAAGTTTGCCATTGCATCGACGTTATGCACGTAGAGAAGAATGTATGTGACAGCTTGATTGGTCTCTTACTGAACATTCATGATAAAACAAAGGATGATGTCAATGCACGGCTTGACTTGGTTGATATGGACATCAGACCTAAGTTAGCATCGACAAAGACTGATAAAGGATGAACGTACCTTCCCCCTTCTTGTTACACTCTGTCCAAGGCCGAGAGAACTGAACTGTGCCAGTGCTTGCAAATGTGAAAGTTTCGTCTGGTTACTCTGCCAACATGAAGAAACTTGTTTCGATGGAAGATTTAAAGTTAATTGGCATAAAGTATCATGATTGTCATGGGCTGATGACACAGATGCTCCCTGTTGCAATTAGAAGTACTTTGCTGATCAAGGTCCGAGAGACAATCATGAGGCTGTATTATTTCTTTAACAGAATTGCTCAGAAGGTCATCAATTCAGAAGGACTAGATGATCTGCAGGACGAGGTGGTGACGACTCTATGTCATCTTGAGATGTATTTCCCTCTATCATTTTTCTATATCATGGTCCATCTCACTGTTCACATTGTGAGGGAAATAAAGATGTGTGGGCCCGTATTCCTACGTAGCATGTACCCGTTCGAGTGGTTCATGGGAATTCTCAAGTCCTATGTACAGAATCGATCTCGACCGTAGGGCAGCATCGTCGAAGGTTATGCAATTGAAGAGGTCATTGAGTTCAGCGTCTATTACATGGCTCAGGTTGAACCAATAGGTGTGCCTCGATCTCGCCATGAGGGGAGGCTCAAGGGTATTGGGAGCATCGAAAGGAAAGTAATCACTCCAAAGATGAGAGTGTGTGTGCTCAAGTCCATTTCATGGTCTTGCAACACATGACTGAAGTGTCTTCGTATATCGACCAGCACAAGGATGTGCTTCGACAACAGAATCCAGAGTGGCTGGATGTTTGGATCACGAGACAGCACAACAGTCAATTCAACCAATAGTTGAAGGAGTGACTCACTAGGAAATCGTCATGTGATACGTTGATATGGTTGGCAAAAGGGCCAATATTTACAGTTGTGACATGGCAAGGATACGACATAAATGGGTACACATTCTATACGTAGGTTCAAGATATAAAGAGCACTAACCAGAACAGCAGTGTCTACATAGATGTGTTCAATACCGATGGGTTGAGGAGCACCTACTATGGGTTCATAGAGAAGATTTGAGAGCTCGACTACGTGCTTTTCAAGGCCCCCCTGTTTTGGTGCTGTTGGGTCTATCTCCTACATGTGAAGGTCGATAGGTACGACATCACTACTGTGGATCTCGAACGTGTCGGATACAAAGACGAACTATTCGTACTCGTTAACCAAGTTATTCAAGTCTTCTATGTAACTGACTAGGCAAATAAGAAGCACCACGTAGTTCTTCATGGAAAAGGAGGATTGTCGGAGTTGAGAATGTAGTGGACGAGGAAGAATACAATCTATTTGACGAGTTACCTCCTTTCGGAAACGACATAAGGGTCAAGGAATAACAACGTGACAAAACTAGCTACATACGTGTCAATCATCATGAAGGGCTAATTTTTAAAGGAGATAAGCAAGTGGAATGATGAAAGAAATATTTATGTGTCATATGTTCTGAATTTACATTTATGTATATGAGAATATGTCATATGTGAATTTGCATTTATGTATATGAGAATGTGTCATATCTGAATTTGTGAAATAGATGTGCTTGTTTCTGAAATGAATATGAATACATGTACTTATTGTGTTTCTACTTGTTTCAGAGTGTATGACTAGCATTTCCTAAGGCTAGCCAATAAATAGAAATAAATTTAGCAATACAAAATAATATCAGAGACGGTTCCTTAGGACAAACCGTCTGTGATTATCTATCACAGGCGGTTTCATTTAAAGAATTGTCTATGATACATCAGGTATCACAGACGATTTCATCTACAAACCGTCTATGATACATCAGATATCACAGATGGTTATTTATTAGAACCGTTTGTGTTGTGTATTTTCACAGACGGTTTTAATTTAGAACTGTCTGTGATATCCAACTCTATTTATATTCAGACTCTAGGGTTTGCCCGCGCCCCCCACTCAAACGGTTAAGTTTCTCTAACATCCCTCCTCCCCCGAGCCCGTCGCCACCTCATCCTCGAGCCCAGCGCGCCTCCTCAAGCCCGTTGCCTCCTCCTCGAGCCCGGCGCACCTCCTCCCTCGAGCCTGCCGCCTCCTCCCCGAGCACGAGCCGCTGCCTCCCCAAACCCGGTGCCCCTCCACCCCGAGCCCGTCTCCTCCCCTCCCCCGAGCTCGTGTCGTCTCCTCCTCCCCCGAGCCCGACGCGCCTCCCCTTCGACACTGCCCTGCTGCTCTGGTGCTCCCTGCTCATCCTTCTCCTCGACGCCCAAAGGTAACAGATGTCGAGTTGCTGACCCCGATGCCCTTTCCCCTCACACATTGCTCAGATTGCTTAGTGGCTTTGATTGCCATCTGCTTCGTGAGTATCACAACATTTCAATTTAATTACCCCTTTGCATTTGATATGTTCATATTGCAATATGGTGTAGTGGGCTTGAGATGAAGGCTCTGTGATGATAATAGTCTTGTACTGAAATTGTTTTGATAATCAGGTTTGAACTTGAGCTCTAATTGGAATGGAATGCTTACTACTGTCGATTGATCTTTAGCATTTAGTCTGTTATTTTCGGTTGGTTAATTGGTCGAACCTCCAAGTTCTGTGATCCAATTCATAATACATGTATGTCAGAACTTCTATTTCTCGTGAAGATATCGTTCGCTCATTCTTCGTCATCGTCGCCTCATGTGTCTGATGTGTCGTACTTTGGAAAATCCAAGCGCAAGGAAAGAGATATCGAAAAGGCCCAAGGGCCAATTTACTATCATGAGAGTCGATGCATCTGGGACCCCTCTGAGTCCTCACTGAGCAGTGTTCGTATTCCAGACAACGGTCTAAATAGTTGCACGCCAACGGGTCAGGATCACCTACAATTCGTGAAAGGAGTTGACTGTTGTTGAGAAAACTGAGCTGGTAGCAGCGTGCAAAGCGTGGAGGAACTTCAAGAGCATGCTTATCAAGAATTATGTGGAGAAGGATCTGACGTCCTTCCAGAAGTATCCGTTCGTGGAGGAGTACTGGGAAGACTTTGTGGCGAAGAAGATGACATATGATTTTAGAAGTGAAAGTGCGGTGCACAGGGGCCTCCATGCAAAAAAAAACACGCACCCCCACAGACTTAGCACCGCTGGGTATGCGGGTAAAAACCCGTAATGGAGGGATCAGGACAAGCATGCAAGCTGGTTGGACGCCTCCCCACCATTTGTTAGGATCACTGGTGAGTGCGCCTGACATTGGCTAAGAGCGAGGTTATCTACCGCATCTTTGGAGGCCATCTCCTTTCTAAGCCCTGTAGATGAGGAAGTGTCCCGGTACCTGGTAAGATATCAAACTACCTAGTTTGTAATTACTCGATGACTTCACAGGAAGTGAAATGACATATCAGGCTCTTGTAGGAAGAGCTGAGTACTGCACAATCTTCCCAAGACTCATTCCAGGCAGTCAAGGAGAGAGATATACTCTCCGCGACCCTGGGAAATAAGGAGCATCCGAGTCACATGAGAGGTATTGGTCTTTATATTCCATGAAAAGATAGATTCCCAAAGGACTCCGGGGCGTACCAGAGTAGGAAGATAGCCAAAGCCAAGCGTGAAGCACTGCTACGAGAGGAGATTCGTGCATCCCTCAGTGAAGAGATGCTAGATGTTGCACGAGAGGAGATTCGTGCATCCCTCACAAAGGAAAGGCTTAGGGGAAATCAGTTGGAAGCCCACGCCGCTACTGTGCTAGCTAGCCCCCCAAACTTTCGAGTAGTTGCGCGTCCAACCATAACTTAGAAATCGGTGATAGATTTCCTGTTGATGACATCCTAGTAATAATTATTATCCCTGGAATGTTTGATCCATTGATAGGCCTGTTGGAGTAGCTAATTTTGTATCATTATGTAGGTGGCTACGAAGTGCAAGCTCCAAGTGAGATGTGCCTCTATTGCCCTGGATGCTACTTGGGGCCAGGCGTATCCATTCGGTGTCGGGGCCTTGCTGCGCGGTGTAAATATAGCGTCAGGTTTTGCAAAAGTGAATGTAGACGGTGTTTATGCTAACTTTGAGATCGTCCAGCTAGAGATGCCTCCAAACGATGAGGTTGTGACTTTAGGGCAAGCCATTGGAGCATCATCCAGTGGCCCAAAAAAGGCATATGCTTGGAGCTACCTGCACCAGTGTCAACTTCACGGGGAGTATTTGCACCGGAGCTACTTGCACCAGAGTTACCTGAACCGATGTGGCAAGGACCTGGTGCATCAACACCTCGTGCCCGGTCGACCTCTGAAAATCGAGGCGGCAAAGGCAAATTGAAGAAGCCTGATGATATCCCCTTCCTGTTGTTGGCCCGGAAATTCATGCATGGCGAGCCGTTGGTCATCCCGGAAGAGGACCTCAAAACCCTAGGATTGGCTTCCCAGAGATTGCATGAATGGAACATAGAATAGGCCAAAAAGACGGGTGGAGAACGGTGCTCGGGTGTCACCGTCAGGTTCAAGAAAATTCATTTTAACCACGAGTTTGAAGACTATCTCTTCACGGTGACCTTCGATGACTTGTTCTTACCCTTCAACCTCGACTCCCTCGACGCCTCACTCATGCAATGCTGGACACTATATGTGTGTAAAATCATAGTCTACGTTCGTGTAATACCGATAAATATCATATATAACTCCTAGTTTTTGTACATATACATAGATACATGATCATAGAAACCACATCAAGTAAATCATCGGTAGGTTTCCTCAACCCACTCTTGGTCTCTGACCAATGCATCAACGACAATGCAACCTACATCGAGGAGTACATGGCGACGTTTTTGCTGGATCACCGCGAGAAGGATTTCATACTTTTGCCCTACAACCAGGGGTAAGTGCTGCACTAGTGGCTATACTTGTTGATTTATACTTTATAAGCAACATGAACTTAGGTTTAATGACCATGGAGACATACCTGTGTAGGTACCAGTGGATTCTAGTTGTAATTATATCGAAATGGAACCAGGTAAGATACCTTGATTCCCTAAAGAAGTCTAATAATGACTTCACAGTTGTCAAAAACTTAATCAACAGGTAAACACATTTTCTCCATAGATAACTCTATTGTAGTCTTTCCTTCCTTTGCAATGGCTAAGGCTAAGTTTTTGGAATCACGTAGGTCATTCATCACGTACTATGCAAAGGGAGGGAGATGCAAGGGAGTGAACCTGTGACACGATTTTAAATTCTCAGTATTTGCTAGTACACATTAATCTTATATAACACTTCGTAGTAATGCCTCTCGAACTAATCAATTCTATTTTTGTAGTGCCACCAGCAGTCGCCGGGCAACACCTGTGGATACTATGTTTTTCACAACATGGAACTACTCCCCGGTTCCCCGATGACCAAAGATCCTCAGGTTTGCCAATCTTGCAAGAATTATTTCATACTTATTAATTTATATATGCACGACTTTAATCTTCCTAGAGACAGGTTGCGGCCATCACTAAAACTCCGTTGGGACAGGCCTAGCTCGAACACATTCGAAGACAGCTTGCGGCCTTCTTGATGCGTGAGGTCATAAACCCAGAAGGGAAGTTCCACAATGTAGATTGAACATGATTGGGATAAGATTGAACTTAATGGAACATGTGTGTATATTTGTTCATGAATGGTTGATTTTAGTTCATTTGAGTTAATTGATTTGTGAAATGGATGTGCTTATTTCTGAAATGAATGTGAATTGGATATGTACATGTACTTGTTGTGTTTCTGCTTGTTTTAGAGGGTATTGCTAGCATTTCCTAAGGCTAGCCAATAAACAGAAATAGATTTAGCAATACAAAAAGAATATCACAGACGGTTCCTTAGGACAAATCGTCTGTGATGCATCAACTATCACGGACAGTTTCATATACAAACTGTCTGTGATATCCAGATATCACAGACGGTTTCATCTATAAACCGTCTGTGATACATCCATATATCACAAACGGTTTCATCTACAAACCGTCTATGATACATAAGCTATCACAGACGGTTTCATTTGGCTACAGGGCATCGTCCATTGTCTACCTTTGCCAACGGACACCCAAAATACGTGGTTTAGCCAAAACGCACTGCCAAAAGCTGTAATTTTGCCGTAGGACACTGATGCCATTATTATATTATTATTCGTTGTTCCAGAGAGAGAAACACTACCAAATGACCTTTATACCCTTCCCTCTTCCCTCTATGACGAGTGGGGCCCACGGTCAGTGAAAGAAAACAGGGGAGGCGTAGGGAGGCGACCATTTTCAACTGCCGAGGCCACTTGTCGTCGCTTCAGTTGCACCGGCGACCTCTGGCCCTCCCCGACCGCATCACGGCGAGACCTACACCACAAGGAGGCCTTCCCCTCGGTTAATTTGGAGCTACCGCCACCGAGGAGCTGCGTGCGCTTCTTCTTCCTCGGTTCCGGCCGAACCCGCTTCCACTGCCGCCGTGTCGCCCACGGTCGAGAAGGCCAGCCCGAGTCGCCTCTACGCTCTTTCCATCTCCCCCAAGCAACCACACGCACAGAGACATACAAACACAGAGAGAGGAGTACAGGCAGAAACAGGGCAAGGCTGGAGGCGGCTCGAGCATGCCTTGTCGCCGGCGTGGGAATGGGCGGTGGTGGCTGGGGTTAGGGAAAATGGAACCAGGGCGGCATGGTGGTCCTATGGGCGGTGGTGGTACCGCCGGAGGTGGATTGTGGTGGCCAGGCGACTAAGTGCGGCGGCCGGAGCCGAGGAGGAGAAACGGGCGGCGGCGTCGGAGGGGAAAAGGAAGAAGAATGGAAGGAGCACGAGCACTGGCCGGGTACCTGGAGCGTGTCGAAGGGGTCGGCGAAGTCGGAGAAGCACCGAGGCGATCCGACGACGCGTGCCGACGGCGGCGAGGCCGGGTCAACGTGGAGGCGGCACTGCGGAGAAAGAGAGCACCAATGAGTGGTCGGGGATGGTTGAGGGAGTTCATGGGACACTCATAGGGGAAGGAATCGAGCTGGGGCTCTTCGAATCAACGGCGGCAATGGTGGAGGCGGTTGCAGCTGGACTTGGAGAAGGAGGCAGGCGCGCGGCACTCCGGTGGTTAAGACCCAAAATGTCTTGAGGGGTTTTGATGGTGGCTGTGAGGGACGCGCGTGATGCGGTCGATCCGGGAAGAAGGTGCTTTGGCTGGCCGGGCAGCGGCGCCGAGCAGTGCGGCATGGCTAGAGCTCCACGGTGGAGAAGGGATTGGAGGAGGGGATTGAGAGCGATGGCGCGCGATGGCGAGATGAGGGTGGCGGAGGCTGCGGCGTGGTCGGGATGGGAAGGGGGGAGGCAGCGCGGAGGCGGCGTGGTGGGATGGGGATTTGGGGAAGGAGCTAGTTTGGGTGAGAGAAGAGAAGACAAGTGGGAATAGGAACGAAGGAAGAAGATGAGGGTAAAATGGACTTTTCGCTGTCTTTCTCTCTCCACTTCAGCTCGAAAATGATAAAATAATGCCTTCGATGTCCTACGGCAAAATTACATATTTTTACAATGTCTTCTGGCGAAACCACGTTTTTTGGATGTCCATTGGCATTGCGTGACAAATTGCAATGTCCTGTAGCCAATTCTCCCAAAAAAAAACCGCCTGTGATAGGCAACTATCACAGATGGTTGAGTTAATAACCGTCTATGATAGTATGCATCACAGACGGTTCAAAAACCGTATGTGATGACCACATGTCATCACTGACCCCATAAACTCAGACGACTCATGAAACCATCTGCGATAAAATTTTTGAATCGTCTGTGAAGACCTTTTCTATAGTAGTGGTTCTCATATACATTGAGCTCACAATAATATCATTGAAAGGATACCACCGCCAGGCAGCAAAGAAAGATTGTGAGGCTAGATATCAGTAGTATAAAATATGAACTTATCATGGTCGTGAAACCTACTCAGTAAATCAATGAACCCTAGACTTAGCGTCTTTCTCTAGATCTGGATGAAAAATCAATCTTTTCATTAATCTGTACTTTCTGGTACCTATTGCAAGTCGATCATGTAGACCCTTACTGCTGTAATTACCAGTAATGTATAGTTTGCACGTAGGCATGCACAGGTGCAGCCTCATGTTTTTTTGCACAAACTCTAGAAAAACAGATAAACAAAATTTGCGCACGGCTACGTACACGCTAGTAATAGTCAAGCTCGTCACTTTGCGAAGTGAATGTTCATATATTTGAGGACTCTCGGATTATTTCCGCAAGACCGAGGCCTTCTTGGTCTTATGGAAACAACTCTGGGTCTCAGGTAAATGGATTCGAAGTTAACTCCATCTAAGTAGGAGGCACGACTGAACTAGAGCCCAGGCGATCATGTGTACTGCTCCTCTGCAAGCGCTGCATGATGACCGGTTCTCAAATTGGTCCGAGTCCACACTTAAACGAGTTAATCGGGAATCCATCGACAGCAAACATGAGGCTATGTTGTTTCTAGGATCAGTGACCAACACCCTCATACCCACATACAACGTTGATCACATCTATACAACATCCATACATTGATAATTCAAAAGACATACAACATAATAGTTAAAATCTACAACTATTACAAGTGGCCGACCGGCCAAATTCAAATAAAAATATTAAGTAGCAGTGGAAGCAAGATAAATAAACCAAAAATCCAGCGTGGTGTGCCCATAACCCATGGCAACCGACTGGGAGTTAAATGATAGCACTACTCGTCAGCGTCGCCTAAATCGACGCTAACAAGCTCCTCGGGCTCGAAGTCTTCCTCACCTAATTTTGCAGAACCAGATTGAGTACAATTGTACTCGCAAATCTTACACAAATTAAAAGTATTAATGCATAAAGGATATCAAAAGAGAGGCATTAGTGGCTTAGTTTTGCAGAAAACACAACAATTTACATTCCTAGACCACCTAGTCTTTAAATTGCCAATTTGTAAATCATTGTTTAAGAAAAGAAGTTTGCAAGACATAGATATTTATATAGATCAAGCAATACCAAAGTGGCTGCCCACTTTGATAAACTAGTATGCATGAATATCCCATTCATGCTAAAAACCAGTTATAACCATGTCAACTTTTAACTTCGAGTCTAACGATAACGCGTACCAAACCAAGTGTTGTCCATAACCTTGAACACGGCTATTCGAATAGATTATCTCTGCAGAGGTGTACTACTTTACCCACATGACTCGACTAGCCCGTAAGTCTTCGGATGCCTCCGAACAATGACACACTACCTTAGGTATGCTGACCAGGAAGAATCAAGATACAGTTGTTTTTAGCAAGAAAACCCTATTGAGCTAAGTCCCCCTCATGAGTTGTTCCCATATTTAGTACAAGCTACGGATAGTGCTTGCTAAGCGGGCTCACAAGTTGTATTGAAAATACCGATGCAATGTAAATAAATAAAAATGGTGCTCCCATGCACACTATAGAAAATTACATCAGGTCCTACGGACAAATGATCAAACACAAGTGCCCTTACACCACCTTGGGACTTAACACAACAAAACCTTCCCCTTACTTAACCGTACGGTACCCATATCCCGCATGTGATAGCACGCTTGTTACTTGGAATGAAAGCCCATGGCTCGGTCCTTAACGGTCCAACAAGACAACCACATACCCGAGTCTCATGAATAACAGTACCCACACTTACAACCACTTGTCCAGACCAAAAAACCATTTAACATAACAAAAATTTTGACTCAAATACCAGATACAATGATTTGGACAAAAAGAAAATAAAAGTTGTTATGTGTTTCCCACAATCGACGAGATAATCTCGTCAATTGACCTAATGCAATTTCTAGACCCGCAATGACTAAGCATTCACACAAAACATTCATAATATCACAAGCATCTATCTTAAGCATATTTATGAGGAAAATTACCAAGGGTAACCAGCAAGTAAAGGACATAACTAACTACTCAAACATAAAGGTATACGAAAATAGTGTGCGAGCAATATCATTGCATTTCAAACACTAGTGTATTAAAACTGGGATCAATATGATGCAAAAAGAAAGTTCAAATGATGCTTGCCTTTCTGGAATTCTAGTTGCTCACTCTCGGTGGTGAAGGAATCTACGTCAATCGCTTCGGGCTCTATAGAATACAAATATCGATAAACACCGAGAAATACCATAAAATTCAAATTGCTCAAAAATGCATAAATTTTCTGCAGTAACTAAGTAATGATTTTAGATGAATTTAGGTGCAAAAATTATTCCATTTGGATTTAGTATATGAAGGTTATGGTGGTTTGAATTTCAGTTTTCAAAAAAATCCAATTTAATTCTAATCTGTTACTATTCATTGATTTTAATTATTTGGTTAAAATTTGCATAGCAATAGGGGGGGTATAGGAATTATATAGATAAATAGAGGCTAATATTATAAGCTCAGAATAATTTGGTTCACCGGACTCGGTCCACACGCACATGAGCACAGCGCACGGCGCTTATGCGGCCGGGCCCACATGTCAGCCGCTCTACGGCTTTAACTTAACGCATTTGATTTCTGTGCATGGGTCCACATGTAAGTGAATCAATACTTTTGTTAAGACATCATTTAAAGCTAATGATCACCAGTTAACGCCTAATCATTTGCTACAGGGCTATGCGCATACGACAACGGGGAGCTCAATCCCATGTTCTTGCCTGGTAGATCGCCGGCGCTACACGCCACAACGGTACCAGCCAAGGACTGGGATAGATGCGCAATAGTTCTACGCAGCTCAAGGGAGTAGTCACAGCACTTGAGCCGACCTAGAACGGCAGCTAGCCGGAGAGGAACGATGGTGAAAATACGGCAATCATGCACAAGCAAAACGTAGCTCCGCAGCATCCAAGATAACAGGTGCCCAAGCTCCTAGGGACTACTATGATGCTACCTAAACTAAGTGGGTGCTCGGAGAAACTCGGGGGCGGTTGGAGGTGCGTCGGCGCCGGAGAAGACAATGGCGACGGCACGGTTCAACGTGGAGAGAGGATTCTGAGTAAATCTAAGCCAAGTGAATGTACGAAATAGCTCAAAGACCCCAAAAGAAAGCTATAGGAACCAAGAATCATAGAATGCCTTACCGGATCAAGTAGGAGATGAACGGGTTGCTTTACGGCCGAAAATGGTCCAAGCTTCAAATACACGGAATCCTGTCGTGCATTGTCAAAATTGGTTGAGGGGTTTTGAATGACATGCACTAAGACACGATATGATGCGCTAGGTTTAGGATAATACTCACTGGAAGTGAAGAAAGCACGGTGATGTCACTCAGGTGTGTGCTCTGGAGCGGCCGAGAGCATGATGGGGTTGTGAGCGCTACACAAAGAATCAAGAGCTCGCATAAGCCAAAATGGAGACGGCATCGAACCTAAAGTCGAGCGGATGCAAAAGACTGGAGCTTACCCAAGAACGAAGCTCACACGAACTTCTCCTTCCTCAGCCATTGAAAGGAAGAATGAAGAAAATGAGGGGGGTACGGGGGGTATTATCCTTGGGTGTTGACGGCATTGGTGGTGGCATGAAGTGAAGACGAGCTAGGAGTGGTCAACGGCAGTGGTGGCTCACGGCGTCACTGGCACGGTTCTGATCTCACGTCGGAAAGACATGGCCGCGTGGAGCTCGCCTCCTGTGCGAGGTAGCAGAAAGCCCTGACAAGCAAGCCCGGAGTGTCAGCGGCTCAAGGCGGTGCGAGCCCAAGGGTGGTTTGGACTAGGTACGTTTAGTGGGTTGGGCTCGATCAAGTCGAGGTGGTCCGTTCGATCTTGATCGAATGGTCCAATCACATGGGTCTGAGTCCGGTGCGGCGTGGTGCAGTTAGGAGGTTTAGCCAAGTCAAGTGGTGTGGTCGGGTTTGAGTCGGGCTCAGGTTTGAGTTAATTGAATAGTTCACGGTTTGACTGAGATTTAAAATAACTTCTCTACTCTGACTAGGGTCTTATAAATAGTAATAAATTTCATAAAAATCTGAAATAATTAGGAGGGGTTCCTGGGAATGTCTAGTATTCATAAAAATTATCAAACCCTACTTTTCGTGATATATTTTGTATAATTTAATTCAAACTTAGTACAGGTCATTGTATTGAGTTTAAATTTTCTGTGGTTTGAATCCAGTCCCAAAAATTTGGAAAAAATTATAGTAATTCATAATAATTAATGTAGTATTTGAATAAATTATTTACAGATGATGATCATATGTTTTTGTTACTGATTTCCTTTGAAATTTCAAATTTGAAGTATAAGTATGGTCTTTATATGAGATTTTCCAAATGCAATATATAATGTAAATGCTTAAAAACATGATGCATGCTCATGAGAAGCATAATAATCCTCTTTATTAACTTGGGGATGTGACAATATATTAACAAAACTAGGAAGATCACCCGTGCCGGCTGACGCAGGCACGTGAGCAAGCGGGCTGTGCGGCTACATGGGCCACCGGACGCCCGTGGCGCCGATAGGCCAAAGGAACCGTGGACAGCCCGCGCGAGGCAACGGACCCACTAGACATGCATTACTTGGGCGACGTGGCCCGCACGAGGAAGCGACAAATCCTTCGGTTGTTAAATATAGGTAATCATGCCACAACTACATTCTTGGCCTCAAACTTAACTTCCTACTCAATACAAACAACACAAGAACATCGTGGCACAACGGTCACCCAAAAAAAAAGATGCTTCAGCGTATAAGCCCACAAGGGTGGCATACATAAGCCCACCACCATGGCAAGAAAGACGCCTTGCATGGGCGAAGAGCCCCGGCGCACACCTCGCAGGCTACGACCTCGGTATATAAGCACACCACTGTGGCAAGAAAGACGTCGTGCATGGCCCAAGAGCCCCAGCGCACACCTCATAGGCTACGCCCTCATTGTATAAGCCCACAAGGGTGGCATACATAAGCCCACCACCGCGACAAGAAAGACGCCGCGCATGGCCCAAGAGCCCTACCGCACACCTTGCAGGCTACGGCCTCGGTGTATAAGCCCACAAGGGTGGCATACATAAGCCCACCACCATGGCAAGAAAGACGTCGCACATGTCCCAAGAGCCCTGGTGCGCACCTCGAAGGCTACTGCCTCGGTGTATAAGTTCACAAGGGTGACATACATATTCCCACCACTATGGCAAGAAAGATGCCACGCATGGCCGAAGAGCCCTCGTGCACACTTCGCAGGCTACTAACTCGGTGTATAAGCCCACAAGGGTGGCATACATTAGCCCACCATCGTGGCAAGAAAGACATCGTGCATGGACCAAGAGCCCCAGCACACACCTTTAAGGCTATGACCTCGGTGTATAAGCCCATAAGGATGGCATATTGCGCTCAACTGTTCAAACCCTAGTCGCTCCAAAGGCCATGCCTCTGTGACTAGCAAATCACCCACCTCGAAGGCCTTACCTTGGCGAAGAGACCTCGAACATCGTGCTCCATCGCACAAACCCTAGTCTCTTCGAAGGTCACGCCACGGTGACTAGGGAGTCTCCCGCCTCGAAGGCCTTGTCTCGGCGGAGAGACCTTGCACACCGTGTTCCATCACACAAAAACTAGTCGCTCCGAAGGCCGTCCCTCAGCGACTAAGGAGTCTCCTGCCTCGAAGGTCTTGCCTCGACGGAGAGATGTTGCATATCACGCTCCATCGCGCAAACCCTAGTCACTCCGAAGGGCGTACCTCGGTGACTAGGGAGTTTCCCGCCTCGAAGGCCTCACCTTGGCGGAGAGACCTCACACATCGTGCTCCGTCACACGAACCCTAGTCACTCTGGAGGTCATGCCTCGGTGACTAGGGAGTCTCCCACCTCGAATACCTCGCACACCACGCTCCATCGTGCAACCCCTAGTCGCACCGAAGGTCGTGCCTCAACGAATTGGGAGTTTCCCGCCTCGAAGGCCTCGCCTCAGCGGAGAAACCTCCCAATCACGCTCCATCGTACAAACCCTAGTCACCCCGAAGGCTGTGCCTCGATGACTAGGGAGTCTTCCGCCTTTAAGGCCTCGCCTTGACAGAGAGACCTCCCATATCGTGCTTTATCGCGCAAATCCTAGTCGTCCCGAAGGCCATGCTTGGCAACTAGGGATCCTCCCATCTCGAAGGCCTCACCTCGGCTATGAGATCTGGCACTTCGCCACTTTTGAGCTCCCAAACAAGCTTTGGGATCCCAAGCGAGCTCTATCAAAAAAGTATGGGGGACGGCGCTCGATTTTGCCTCCCACCCGCTAGCTTCAGGGCTCCCTAGAGCCCTACAAAAAAATTATGGGGATGATGCTCGGCTTCGCCTCCCCCTCACTAACTTCAAGGCTCCCCAAAGCCCTATCAATAAAGTATGGGGGACGGTGCTTTGCTTCACCCCCCCCCCTCGCTAGCTTTGGGCTCCCAAGCGAGTCCTATAAAAAAAAAGAGTAGGGGACAGCACTCGGCTTTGCCTCCCCCTCGCTAGCTTCATGGTCCCTGGAGCCCTATCATAAATGGATAGGGGATAACACTCGATAGTTGCCTCCTCCGGCAGACAACATCAGCCCTTTGCACCACTTCAAGTTGCGTGCACAAACCACTAGAAGCGACCGAAGGGAGGGACGGTACCTGGCCCCTAACAGGACCAACACGAACAGCCACACCGAAGAAGTAATCAAATACAACAAAGTATAGTGACAATTTCGCCATGACGCATCGCTCGCCCCGAAGGCCATGCCTCGGCGTGGCGGCCCTGCATTGACTTCCCCCGCGCTGGCTCCGTCTCATCGTGCTGCCCGCTTTGAGGACAAAGCCTAGACAGTTGGCCACGACAACTTCGCCAGCATGGGCTCTGTCTATCCTTGTTGCCCGCCTCAAGGACAAAGCCTTGGCGGTGCAGTCATGACGGCTTCGCCACGATGCACCGCCCACTTTGAAGGTCATGCCTTCGCGTGGCAGCCTCGCGTCGACTTCGCCCACACGGGCTTCACCTCTCTACGCCGCCCACCTCGAGGCCATAACCCCTGCGGGGCGGCCATGACAGCTTCGCTAAGATGTGCCACCCACCTCAAAGGCCCTACCTCCGCATGGCGGCCCCGCGTCGACTTCGCCTCTCCGCGCCACCTACCTCGAGGCTATAGTCACGGTGGGGCGGCCACGATGGCTTTGCCACCACATGCCGCCTACATCGAAGGCCATGCATCCGCGTGGCAGCCCCGCGTCGACTTCACCCGCACGAGCTCCGTCCCTCTTGCCGCCCACCTCGAGGACAAAGCCTCGATGGGGTGGCCATGACGGCTTCGCCACGATGCATCACCCGCCTCGAAGGCCATACCTCGACGTAGCAGCCCCGCGTAGACTTCCCCTCTCTGCGTCGCCTGCCTCGGAGGTCGTGCCTCGACGTGGTGGTCCCACGTTGACTTCGCCCGCACAGTCTTCGCCTCTTCGTGCCGCCCACCTCAAGGCCATATCCTAGGCAGGGCGGCCACGATGGCTTTGCCACAACGCGTCGCCCGCCTCAAAGGCCATGCCTCGGCATGGCGGCCCCACGTTGACTTCGCTCGCACGGGCTTCGCCTCTCCACGCTGCCTACCTCGACAGTTGAACTGGGACAAGGTTACCTCGAAGGAGCCACTGCTGAGAAGACCTGGGGTATTCCGACTCCCGAGGGGCCACAGGCAAAAGGATATTTTGTCCGCTCACCCCTCAGGACCGCAGAACCTGCCCTCGTGACCTCGGTCCTTGCAGACGAGGGAGTTGTCGCAGGAGGGCCCCAAGGGGTGCCCCATCCCCTAAGGTCGTCGGCAATACTTAGGATGTCATAGGGAAAGTCATACATATATGAACTAAGTTGTTGTGGTGCGCCTACCAAAAATGTACCCAAATGCCTCCCCCTCTCTCTCTCAATGTAAGGCAGGGGCAAAAAGGAAAATGCCT
Source organism: Ampelocalamus luodianensis (assembly GCA_036346255.1). Lineage (NCBI taxonomy): Eukaryota > Viridiplantae > Streptophyta > Magnoliopsida > Poales > Poaceae > Ampelocalamus > Ampelocalamus luodianensis. The sequence continues at coordinate 7,343,394 of CM070628.1, forward strand.
TCTTGGCCCTATATATATGGCACCAAGGGCATGTAAGAGGGGGCCTTTCTTATCCACTCATTCATAATACAACTCTCATACTCTCGGTTCCTCTCCTATTCGGTCTTCCTATGACAAAAGGATACTCCGTACCACTGTCTAGTTTTGTTGCTATGACAGCTTCTTTATATCTAGTTTTGAATTTGATCGCCTTCCATACTTCACAAACTGCGGCTAGTTCAGGATTCAATTTTGCAAGCTGCTCAGATAATTTCATTACCTTCATGAGCAAGATCACGCCCTTCGTTACGAGCTTGTACACAAGCTTCTAAAGCCACCCAATTAGCTGAAGAGGAAGCAGCTCCAGCTGGGGAGATAAGTGTGTCTGCTCGCGACACCACTTGCAGAATTGTTGCATTTCCTAATGCATCTCAGTCCTAGTCCTGCGATGTGCACAGCTACACAGCGGTCATCGGGTTTCAGTTGCATGACCAGAAAAGGTTTCAGGTTGAGTTGTGCACTAATATATGTCGATACAATATGTATCTCTGTCCTCTTCACCTTCTTCCTCTCAAGTTTAACTGGTTTCTTTGATATGTTGAAGTACCTCTCCTCTTCTCTTACTTACAAAAAACAGTGAGTTGCGTCTTTAATTCCATCTGGTGCTATAGTCCTACAAGGGCTGCAGCCTTCATCCACATGATTTACACTAGCTTGGTGCACTGATCCAAGAGCTGCACTAAACTTCAGATCAACTGTATCCTGAACCTGAAGCCATCTTGCCAAATTGGTAAGCTGGTATCCTGACTGCCTGACATATGGGGCCTGAGCACAGGGCTGCCAGACCACTGACCACATGATCTAGTTACTAACGGGGAGTGCACTGTTTGTGCAACTTTTTGATCGAATTGTTGAAAGTTTCACTTATGTTAATCGTGACCCACGAGGTGCATGGTGCTAAAATGACAATTAGCATACCACTGGTACCTAGCACAGAAATTTGAAGAGGACAGTCCAAAAAGACCACACAGTTTTAAGTTTGGCACAAAATTTCATTGGTAAAGAGTGATCTAATGGCAATCGACTGCACCTCATTTCAAGAGAAGTAAAAATAATCGACGAGCATGTCGATCTTGGTACAGATATAAGTGATATTTTTATAGAATTTTTTCATTCTACTAGAAAACCATCCACTGATTGACAAAATGTCTTCTAGCTGAAAGTACTGAAATTTTCTTTCGTAAGAAATGGATAATGGTAGTGCTACTGGGTACCGCCCACATTGCTCAAGAATTCAGCTGCACAAACAGAATACTTTCTAAGTCACATTGACTTGCTATCAGCACTGGATCACAGCTTGCGCTTTCGACATCACATGACACAATAAGAATGGGACAGGTGGTGCATAAGATTACATCTGAACTGATCTGCAGGAGAGATCAAGAGAGGGGGGGAGGAAACCATTTGAAGCTACGGCCCAGGTAGCATCAGGTTAAATTAAAGGATTTGATATCGATGTCTCTCCCAATGCTTCCCAGCCCTAGAGTTCTACAGTTTCCGCTAGGTAGTTGCTGTCAAGTTTCTCAGGCATTACCAAAGAAACATCAGATTAACTTGGGCATGGATGGTATGATATGACACTTCACTGATGACTGATATGCATATTCTTCTCCTTTCACCTCCCTCCCATCAAGTGAGTTGGTTCCATCGACATCTCGAAGAATCTCTCTCTTATCTTCTACTAGTTTTAAACAGAGTATCGCCTTTAATTCGATCTGGTGCAACACCCGTACAAAGGCTGCAGCCATGGGGCTGGCAATTTATTGAGCCACAGTGCAACTGAATTGAGCACAAGAACAAATTAAGTCTCCCTCTACCCTCTTCTCTAATGTCAGAGAAGATGAACGAGGGATTAGTATTCTATGATGTAATGTTCGTTCAATCAACTGATTAGTGGTGGTTAGTTGTGACCGATTTACACATGTTTGATAATTTTTCTCGTCGGTCTTTCATGAAAAGCACAAACTTGCACAGCTGATAGTGATCTTTACACCTGTTTAGCAGAGTGGATTAGCTTATCCTCGACACCATTTCTTACAAGTGGGAATTCTGGTAATATGAATGAAAGTAACTGTAGATCTGATGAGAGTTTGTGAATGAGTTATAACATATAATAAAATCGTGAATCTCTCAATATATTCAGCTTTTTCTTGTTAGAGTTGATAGGTCCAACGATCCAGACTCCTTAAGAATTGTTGCCCGTTGGGCACTCAACAATAAAATTTGTTCCCCATGAAGAGCAAACGGCACTATCCATAGTCTTCTGTTACGGACTAAGACCCGACCATGAACAGTACCACAGGTGCTGAACAATATTACCGTAATTATTAGGAATGATTTATTATTTAGGAATCTATCTATTAAGTGTTTGGTATTATCTATTAGTTAGACAAATTATTAGTATATTGGATTGTTAGGGATATGTTTACTTATAGATTATTTTTTAGGCATGAAGTCGGGTCGTCCCTATAAAAGGGATAACATGTATCCATTATCAATCAAGCAATGAATAAATAAAGTTCCTAGTCTCTTCCCCTCTTCTTCAACTAAGCCTCAGAGCCTCGCTACGTCGACAGGGTAGAGCCCTGCTGCTGCTAGCGATTAAATGAGGGTGGGTGCCCTACCATCGGTTCTCAGACCCGTACACAATCAAAGACCACAACATTTTGTATTAGAGTAACTCACCATGACTTCTGCTGCCGATTTACCCTTGGTTTCTTTGGTTGAGTCACCGTGTGACAGAGCCACTGCTATCTTACAGGAGATCCAACACATACTGCTGGAGATGATAGTGGCAAGGGACAAGACAAAGGATTTAAGCTGTGTTGCAGCACAGTCGTCGTCATAGTCGCTACCCTCACCATCGACGATTTCTCTTCAGGCTTCGCTGCCATTGGCTGCACCATTGGTGCCTTTGCCGAGGAAAAAGGTTACTGTCGTCCAGTGGCGGTCCTCTTCACGTGGCTGGCCGAGGCCGTGCCTTCAAAGGTGTGGTGCGCAACGGCTATCGTGTGGGGGTCAGCGACGTCATCATCTCTCTCCTACAATCGTTGCGTCTCGAGGCGAGAAGGGTGTTACTGCTGCCCTGCATCGGTTGCCTTTGTCGCCGGCGATTCCTGCGACGTCAACCAACACTGGAGGGTTGTTGTCCCCGATGTTGTTTATGGAGGCTTCGTTGATCCTCTTCTATGCAACATGGCATCGTCATCGTACACTCTTATCAACATAGACCCAGCAAGGACTTCAACCGTAACAACAACCGCAGCTCAAGGATGAGCTGCCTCACCACGAGGGTGTAATGTTATGGACTAAGACTTGAGACACTGTAGCAGACACATGAACAATACCGTGGGAACTATAGTGACGTGTGAATAGTACTGCCCACAATTATTAGGAATGATTTATTATTTATGAATTTATCTATTAAGTGTTTGGTATTATCTATTGGTTATGCAAATTATTACTAGATTTGATTGTTAGAGATAGATTTTCTTACAAATTATTTCTTAGGCGTTTAAGCCGGGCTATCCCTATAAAAGGGATAGCATGTATCCATTATCACAAGCAATGAATAAACAAAGTTCCTAGTCTTTCCCCCTCTTTTTCAACCAAGCCTTAGAGCCCCACTGCCTTGATAGGGAAGAGCTCTGTCAGCAATTAGACGAGGGTAAGTACCCTACCCTCGTCTTCGGACCCGTACCCAACAAAAGACCACAACATCTTCACTCCTCGTTGTCACTTGTCACAAGCCTGTAAGTCACAACTGTACACTGCGAAACGAGCACCCATACGCTATTTTAGGGCAAATTCCATATCTTTTCCACATCTAATGAAATATAATATGAACAAATATTTCTCTTGTATGCACTTGTCTAAATAGAGGTGTGTTTACCTGTAATCCTACAATGCACACCGTCAACCAATTATTTCCCGTTGGTTGGATTTCTGCAACCACAAAAGTAGATCACTGGAGTGAGTCCAACTTGTTGCCAACATCATCTAACAAACAGAACAGAAGTATGGAACGGGAGCATGAAATTACTTGTCAAACTGATGAGCGGTGGAGAAAGCCGCCTGAGCCGACAGATGGTGCCTCCACAGATGTGTGTGACCCTCAAGCATGGCTATATTTCCCAGTGCTTCCCAATCCTAATATGCACTACAGATATTGGCCATCAGGTTTCACTTGCATTATCAAATGAGCTTCAGATTAACCTATGCACACATGATATGGTATTTTAGTATACATCTACCAATCTCTCTACCTTCTCCTTCCTCCCCTACTGTGAATTGGATTCCTCAAATTTTGTAGCATCTGTCTACTATCCTCTGAGTTTTAAAGAAGAGGAAGTGGTGGTGCCCTTAATTCGGTCTTGTGCAACAAAGGCAGGCTACAAATGCAATCACATGGTTCCCAATTGAACTGAGCCAGATGCTGCACTATAACTCAGAACAACTCGATCCTGAAGCCGTCATACCAAATCGCTACTCCACCATCCTTTTGCCTGGCAAGTAGGCCCAGAAGTCCATAGTTGTTATAAGGGCATCTTCAATAGTGGTCATCTCAGCTGTCTCTTATCTGCCATATCACTCAAAATTTTAGTTGGAAGAGAGATGATGTAAAGAGAGAGAATATGACATTTCTTATATAAAAGACAAGCTGAGCATACAAACTATCGCAAATGGTGAGTATGTAATGAGAGAAGTTGTATTGAAAATGAATGATTTTATAGATAAATTGTTGGAGATGTTGTCTAAGGTTGTCTGTAAATGAGTTGGAGCCTTTAGAAACAACTCTAAGAGACAAACTGTTGTACATACCCTAAGGATGAGCACATGATCGTTGTTCTACTAGGACGTATAGTCTGCAATGTTTGTTGAACTATTTGACCATATTGATCAAAGTTTCACTCATGTAGATGGTGGATCAATGACCAGGACAAAAGAACAAACATTTTCAACAAGTTTGAGGTTCATGGCTTTGGGCCAACCTCCCTTAACCAGTGATCGTTCAGAGTAGCAAACTGAAAATTACAATGCAATCTTAAAGTAGCATTACATACTGTGGTTTATTTGAGGCAACATATGAATCTACTAAAAACCAGCAAACAATTTGCAAAACAAGCATCTTTCAGAAAAGATATACTCCAATACCAAACGTCCACAGACAATTGTTACAAACGTGTGTTCAGACTGGTGACATTTGCTAACTTGGACTCTGCATACTCAATGCACTAAATACAATGACACACCAGGCCTGATCTTCTGGCCGAATACGCTTAATTAGGTTAGCTTTTCACCGTCTCAACACATAGTGGTAAGGGTGATAGAACATTGGTTATTTTGTTCAAGTGAATACAGAATTACTCAATCCTATGAAAGATAAGTATTATCCTGAATTACAGCACGCTATCAAACTTTAGATTCCTCAATGCTGGAGATCACCAAATCTTCGAGGATTCGCATTTGGGATGGTGGCAAAAATGTGAATACCTTTGAATGCAAGTATGATTTGTAGCACCATCATTGCTGATAGCATCCAGTAATCTGCTACCAACGGATCACACACAAAATACGAAAGATCCCATCAGCTATTTTCCATTATCATCCGACACAGAAAAAACAATGGAGTGGGAGCAGCATGAATTTACATCAGAATTGATCGGCAGAAGAGGAATCCTCCAGACAGGCAGACGAAGGTACTAGAGAATTTTTTTTATTAATTAACTTATTTTTTTGATTTATTTTTATTATTAACCTATTGCCAACTTTATTTCTAATTCTAGCCTTTTTGGCAACACCATCACTCGTGACGTGGCAAAACAACATTGTCACGTCAGTACCATGACGTAGCCAAATCCTGTCACTCCACCATCAGTGACGTGATAGTGTTATTTGATCGCGCCACTACCAGTGGTGTGATAAGAAGTGTTATTTAGTTAGACTTATCCTATAGCGTGGCAGTGTTGTATTGTCACCTCACGGGTGGTTAGTGTTATTGGTAAAAAAAAAAGTCAGATTTGAAAATAAAGTTGACAAAGGGTTAATAATAAAAATAAATTTAAAAATAGGTTAATTAATAATAAAAAATTCGGTACTAGATGACTCAGCAATGCCAGTGTTGCAGAATTTCCAAACGCCTCCCGTTCCTAGTCTTGCAATGTTCACTAAGCCACTACTGTATAATGGTTGCAAGGTTTCGGCTGCACTGCCAAAGAAGCTACTGAATACCGAATGGGGGACAACCATGCACCCTAGTGGTAGAGCGCAAGATTGTGATGGCTACAAGTCATGGGTTCAAGTCCTCACACTTCTTAAAATCAGCTACTCATAAACTTGCCCTGATGGTATGGAACTACTGACATATATCTGTTATACTCTGATACTCCTCATGCGCAGCAATCTCAGATCGGATCAGAGTTTGTGATAAACGGTATAAGCGTGCATGGTATCATGAATGACGTAGATAAATCTCGTAGGGAGTGATAACGTGGAATACTTCACGTATATATTGCTTGATGAAAGAAGTTACATCTTACAAGTATATATAGCACTAGCTACACATATATGAGTGTGAATACAAGAGAGAAATGAAGAGACTAGAAGACCAAGGAGACATGCTGTGCATGCATTCATGCATGCGTGGGAAGATGGAGAGGCAGCTATGTGAAAGCATGCATGGGAAGATGGAGAGGCAGACATGTGAACAGGCGTTTGCTAACAGCCCCCCCGCAGTCAGAACGTCGGGACAAACGACATTCAGACTGGAGCGAAACTCGGTGAAGACGGACGTCGGTAACCCCTTCGTGAAGATATCGGCGAACTGGGACGTAGTTGGGACATGAAGAACCCGAACTTTTCCAACAGTGACTCTGTCTCGAACGAAGTGAAGGTCGATCTCAACATGCTTTGTCCGCTGGTGTTGCACAGGATTTGTTGACAGGTATACTGCGCTTACATTGTCACAATAGACCAGAGTGGCCTGAGGTAGAGGGCTGCACAACTCTTGTAGTAACTGGCGCAACCAACAAGTTTCGGCAACACCATTTGCAACAGCTCGGTACTCGGCCTCAGCACTGGAGCGAGACACAGTTTGTTGCCGCTTAGAGGACCAGGAAATTAGATTGGCGCCAAGAAAAACCACATAGCCAGAAGTGGATTTCCGAGTGTCCGGGCAGCCAGCCCAATCTGCATCAGAGTAGACAATAAGCTCGGAGGGCACCGACGAACGCAGAAAGAGGCCATGATGAATGGTACCCCGAAGATATCGTAGGATATGCTTGACAACAATGAGATGATGTTCCCGAGCATCATGCATGTATAGGCAGACCTGCTGAACAGCGTAGGAAATATCTGGACGAGTGAAGGTCAAGTACTGGAGAGCACCTGTTAAGCTACGGTAATGGGTAGGATCGCTCACGGGGGTGCCAACAGTGCCAGACATCTTAGAGTTGGTGTCAACTGGTGTGCTACAAGGCTTGGCGTCTGACATCCCTGTGCGCTCCAGGATATCCATAGTGTAATGTCGCTGAGAAAGAAACATTCCTTTTGGAGACCGGTCAACATGAATCCCTAGAAAATGATGAAGCTCACAAAGATCTTTCATCGAAAACTCCTGCTAAAGGGCCTGAATGGTCTGTTGAAGTAGTGCTAAAGAGGAGGCAGTCAATACAATATCGTCGACGTACAACAACAAGTAAATTGTCTCGGAGCCACGATGAAAGATAAACAGAGAAGTGTCTGATTTTGCCTCTACAAAGCCAAGTCCTAGTAAGTATGTTGCGAACCTGCTATACCATGCACGAGGAGCCTGCTTCAACCCATACAGTGACTTGTTGAGACGACAGACCCAGTCAGGATGCGCGGTGCCAACAAATCCAGTTGGCTGGGAGAAGTAGACCGTTTCTGTCAATGTGCCATGTAGAAATGTGTTCTTGACATCAAGTTGATGCACCGGCCAGGAGCGAGAGAGAGCCAAAGAGAGGACAGTCCGAACTGTCGTAGGTTTCACCACCGAACTGAAAGTTTCATCATAATCTACACCTGGACGTTGGGTAAAGCCCCGGAGAACCCATCGTACCTTGTAGCGGTCCAGTGTGCCATCCGGTGCGAATTTGTGACGAAATATCCATTTGTCGGTGACAATGTTTGTGCTGGGGGGACATGGAACCAGATCCCATGTGTTGTTGGACAGCAGGGCACGATACTCCTCTTCCATAGCTTCTCGCCACTGAGGGTTGGTCAGGGCGCTACGGTAAGTCTTCGGGATAGGAGACAGAGCAGTGGCCAAGAGATTCGTGGGATCAGCAGCAGGGTGCCTGAAACCGTGCTTACCACGAGTCATCATGGGGTGTGAGTTGACCACCAGAGCTATGGGAACAGCCTTGGCCGGAACCTGTTGTTGTATTGGAGGGGCAAGCGACGGGTTGCAGGGCGCGCACGGCTCAGGTTGGGCCCGTCTACTGTAGACAGCACCAAAGTGGTGTAATGGGGCCGCACATGGCACAGGAGCGCCGTGTGAGGCAGCGGGCACGCCGTATATGCGGGGTGCGGATGAAGGAGACGACGTGGCCGCGCGTGGCGCGGACGAAGGAGTCGCCGTGGCCGCGCGTGGCTCTGGCGGCACCATGGTCGCAGGACATGTCACCGAGGCAGGTGAGTTGGGCGCATTAGATGGTCAAGCCGCGGTGGGAGCAGGGGCGTGAACCACCGGCGACGCAAGAATCGGTGCGCCTGGCGAGGTGTGTTGGGAGCCTGTAGACGAAAAAGAGCCATCCAGTTTGATGGGAACCAGGCTTGTCTCAAAGTTAGTAAGAAAATCAAAATCCGCTGGGGGAAGGCACCACATCTCTGGAAGAAGGAAAAAGTGACTCGTCGAATGTGACGTGTCGGGAGATGATGACCCTGTTGGATGAAGGGTCAAGACACCGATAACCTTTGTGATCGGAGGAATAGCCAAGGAAGATACACAAGGTAGAGCGAGGGGAGAGTTTGTGAGGAGCGGTGGCAGACAAGTTAGGGTAGCAGGCGCATCCAAACACCCGAAGATGGTTGTAGGTGGGATGGACACCATAGAGAGCAAAGTAGGGTGTGGCCATGTTTAGGGTTTTGAGGAAGACGGCCATGAAGGTATGTGGCATTGTGTAAAGCGTCGACCCAATAAGAAGGGGGAAGGGACGCCTGAAACAAGAGGGAGCGAACAGAATTATTTAGGGATCGGAGAATACGTTCAGCTCGACCGTTTTGTTGAGACGTGTATAGGCAAGACATACGGAGGGTAATGCCATGCGTGAGTAAGAAGGTGCGGGTCGAAGAATTATCAAATTCACGACCGTTGTCTGTCACAGCCCCAACAATTAAAATGGATTAATATGTATTTCATAAGCATGCATTATTGATTTCAAAACATTTCTATAATATATTGTACTTGGAAAATCTAAATTGAGGTGAACATTCACATCAAAATTCACATTTCAATTCGAATCAGTGACAAAAAGTTGTGATCATCATCTGAAACCAATTTAATTAAATACTACATTAGTTTTCATGAATAAATATAATTTTTTCAAAATTTTTGGGACTGGTTTGAACCTTATAAAAATTCAAACACAATCTAAAGACCAACATTATGTTTGAATTTAAAATATACAAAATATGTAATGAACAGTAGGGTTCAATAATTTTTATGAACACTAGACATACCCAGGAACATCTGTGAATTATTTCACAATTTTAGGAATCTTATTGCTATTTTTAAGCCTCTGGTCAAACTAGAGAAATGATTTTAATTTCTGGTCAAACCCTAAACCTAAACTGGCTGCTACTGTTCCTTGGGCTCGAGTCCGACCCGGCGAGCCGACTCAGCCCAACCGCCTAACTGCACCGTCACATGCAGCCATCGGATCATCGATCGACGGTCTAAATCGCGTACCCCTTCGGCCCGTTCCGAGCACCCCTCTTCTAATCCCAGCCGTCCACCCGAGATCCAACGGCTTGCGCTGATCCACTTAACGTACGCCCGCGCCGCGCGCTGAGTCGCTGACACGGTGGGGCCCGCATGTCAGCTCTGTCTTCCTCCTCTCGCTGACGCTCGCGCAGGAACCAAGCTCCACGCGGCCGCGAATCTCTTCCGCGCGGCAGTGACGCCGTCAATCCACCGCGTCCGTTGGCCAGTCCCCGAGCTGCTCCGTCTCTCGCCGCCTCCACTCCGTCTTCTTCCCGAGCTTAATACCCTCTCGGCACCCCTCTTTTTCCTCACTTCTCCTCTTTTCGGCAGAGGAGGAGGAAGCTCTCCCGTGCGTGTCTCTCGGGTAAGCTTCCACCGGGTGGTACCGATCTTCTTCTTGTTCAATGCCTTGTCCATTTTTGCTAATGCGAGCCCCTCTCGTCGCTTGTAGCTCGTGTTCCATCTTCGAGCTCTCTGTAGTGTCCAGAGCGCGCACCCGTGGACACCATTGTGCCGATCTTAGCCTCTGGTGAGTTTTTCCTTCGCTTATGTGCGTCACCAGTTGCTACTAAGCTCCACACCTATTTCCCCTCAATCGATTTGATCTTTGCACGGCAGGATCTTGTTGATTTGAAGATTTCACGCTTTCGGCCGTGAAGTAACTTTTCACCTCCCACTTCAAATTGGTAGGCTATTCTTCAAATTCTTTGCTCCTATAGTTTGCTCTTAAGGTCCTTGAGATAACCCGAGCATTCCCCTTGCTCCTTTTGCTCGAGCATAATCTCTTCATTGAGCCGGTCGTCGCCATCTTCTTCTCGGCGACGCCGCCCTCAGCGACCCAAGCTTCTCGAGCCCCTTCTACTCGGTAGCTTCCACTTAGCCTTTAGGACACGGGCACTCGCTGGTTGTTTGTCGCGAGCTCTACCTGTCTTATGCACTTTTGCCGCAATATCGCCGTCGCTTAGCTCCGGCTAGCCGCCGGTACAGGCTGGCTCAGCCCTCGGGACTACTTCCTTTAGGAGCGCAACCCTATTGTGCATCTAAACATGCTCGTGGTTTACGCCGCCGTGGCCGGAATCGCCGGCAAGCCGCCGGTGAAACGCGCGGGGACGAAATCCCGTTGTCGTACGCCGACCATCACTGTAGCACGTCATTAGCGTTAACTGTAATCATTAGCATTTAATTGATGTCAGAAATGAATGATTAAGTCCACTGACGTGTGGACCCAAGGCATTAAACACGTGCTAAGAAACTAAATGAACTGGAGTTGATCTGGACCGTCAGATGCGAAAGGAACGGTTTGGATCTGAGGGACGTTCGGGCCGTTCCGATTGCACCTCGAATGTGGACCGTTGGATCTTGATCCAACGGCTCGCAATCCTAGCTCTAGGATGCACGTGCGTGCGCCTCGCAGTGGGCCGCTGACGAGCGGGCCCGCTGGTCAGTGACCGTGGCTAGCTGAGCCTCGGTGAGAAAAGTAGCAAATGGTTTATAAAATCCGAAAATCGTTTACTTGCATACTGAAAAATATGTATAACTTTGAAAATACATAACTAATTCATTTTAACTCCAAAATGAGTGAAACCACTTCTGATAATTTTCAAATTTAATGAACTGTATATAAAAATTGAGTTCAAACATGTCTCTGTAACAGAGAGCACTATTTTGGAAAATAAGCCTTTAACACTATTATTGTTACATTAGAAAAGAGTGATAACTTCAAAATTCATAAGTAATTCATGGAAACTCCAAAAACAGTGAAATCAATTTTGGTAATTTATATTTCAAATGAAATTAATTATAAAAATGATTTCAAACTTACCTCTAGCACAGGAACTGTAGTTTGAGGAAGATGATCTTAAAAGGCATTATTTTTGTACTAATAATGCTGATAACTTTAGAAATCAATAACTAAATCATGAAAACTCCAAATGGAGCAAACTCAACTGTTTTGAACTTGTAATAATATTGCCTATTCATCCATGTAATCCATGTACTCTCCACTACCCTATAAAATTTCACTTCATAATTAAATTGCTTAAATAGAGGCATATTGGAATCTGAAATTCAAACCGCCATAACTTTCATATACTAAATCAAAATGAAATAATTCTTTCACCAAAAATCATCTAAAAGCATGACTTAGCTACTGTAGAAAAATCATGCATTTTTGAGCATTTTGGTTTTTGGGATGTTTTCTCGGTATTTATTTGATGATGTATTATTCTAGATCCCGAGCTTATCGATATCGACACTTACGCTACTGAGAGTGAGCAGCTATTGTACCAGCAAGGCAAGCATCATTTGAACTTTCTTTTGCATCATATTTGATCCCAGTTTTGGTTAAGATAGTGCAATGATAATTGCTTGCATGCTATTTTGATTATGTCAATATTTTTGTGATGTGTAGTTTAGTTATGTCCTATGCTTGAGGTTAATCTTGAATTATGCCAACTCCTATATGCTTAAGATAGGATGTGTGAATTATGGGTTATAGAATTGCTTAGCCATGCAAGTCTAGATACGGTAGTTTGATCGTCGGGAACAACCCGGCGGTTTTGGGATAAACACAACTCTCATCTTATGATTTATACCTCAGACCTTTGTAGCTGTTTTATGAGTTAAATTTTTGTCATTTTAAAATGAGATTTGGTCTGGACAAGTGCTGGTTAGTGATGGTGTCTTTGTGCACGAGCATTGGGTATGTGGAATGACTTGTCTGGGCAGTTAAGGACCGAGCTTTGAGTACCTACGGTTCAAGCAACATTCGTGCTGCCACACGCGGGTTGGGAGCCGTGTGGTTAAGTAGGGGGAGGTTCCTATTGGTCTAAGTCTCATGGTGCTGTAGGGGCACTTGTGTTTGATCATCTGTCCGTAGGAGCCGATGTAATATTCTATAGTGTGCACGGGAGCACCAATTACCTTTCGTTGCATCGGTATATCCAATATAACTTGTGGGCCCCCCAGCAAGTGCTATCAGACGCTTGTACTAGGCAAGGAACCATCTCACAAGGGAGACTTAGCTCAATAGGGTCTTCTTCTTGAAAATGACCATATCTTGATTTACCAGTACGGCATACCATAGGAAGTATGTTATATTCGAGAGGCATCCGGAGGCTTACGGGCAAATCAAGTCGTGTGGGTAAAGTAGTACACCTGCAGGTTATAAATCTATTCGAATAGCCGTGTCCGCGTTATGGACGACCGCTTGAGTTAGTGGTCGCTTAGGGTTAGATTTTTGAAGCGAGGTTTTGTGGTTGAACTTGGTATTCGTCATGAATGGGATATTCATGTGTTTAGTGTATTAAAGTGGGCTGCCACTTTGGTGTTTGTTTGATTCAATGGTTACCATTAAAAATCTTTGTATCACTTACTTTACTTCTACTTCAAATCTGATTTCAAATGGGCACATGAAAAACTAGTATGTGTAGGATGTGAATTGTTGCGTCTCTTTCGCAAAACTAAGCCAATATGAACCATCCTTTGAATGACCTTTATGCATAACTATTTGTATTTGTGTAAGACTTGCAGTACCTTTGTACTCAAGCAAGATGTTTCTTGGCCTTTTCGGTGAGGAAGATTATGAGGCCGACGACCTCGTTAGTGTCGATGTAGACGACACATTCGAGTAGTGTGCTACCATTTAACCCCGATCGGTTGCCGATGGGTGATGGGCATACCACCGCTGGTCTTTTCTTAATTTACTTGCTTCCCTGCTACTTGATACTTTATTTTGATTTTGGCGGTCGCCGTTTGTAATAAGTGTAGACCTTAACTATTATGCGGTATGTCTTTTGAACTCTGTTGTATGTGTTGTATGGATGTAATCAACGTTGAATGAGAGTATGAGTATATTGGTCGCTGATCTTGGGAGCCAATATAAGTCATACTCGTTGTTAATAATTCTCATTTAACTCACTAAGTGTAGTGCTTGAATCGAAAGAGAACCGGCAATCATGTAGTGCTCGCAAGGGAGCAGCGCGCATGATCGTCGGGATTCTAGTATTCAGTTAAGCCTTCCACTTAGGTTGAGTTAAGTTGGAATCCATTTACTGGAGACTTAGAGTTATGTCCCTAAGTAAGACCTTGATTAGTCTCGGTCTTACGGAGATAACCCGGGGTCCCCACAGCGTTGGTATCAGAGCCATACTGACTATAGGTTAGAGGTAGCACTGGCGTTAAGTTAGTAAGTACCTTGGTCAAATTATTTTTCAAATTATCAAAGTATTTTCAGAAAGTTTATGTTAAGAATGTCTTTTATTCCTTATCCATCTTAGTATCTTTTCTCTCCGGGTCCTGTTTTGGTTTATGAAACTAACTTACCTTGCCTTCTTGCCTTTAGATGAACTCTCAGTACCTTGTCCGGGAAACTCAAGCTGAAGGAGTGGATGGATACCCGGCGTTGCTGCGAGACATGATGTGGAGGGCGAACTTCACATATCAGCCCACTTATTCCATCTACCGTCGTGATCGAGGACCAGGAATGGAGGAATTTATGGCAGTAGTAGATATCGTTGCTAGACAAGTTACTGGGAGCATACCTTACCGCTTCCAGGCGCGTGGCACTTCTGAGGCCATGGCGTTACAAGAAGTGGCTTTGGTGGCCATGAGTCGTCTCCGCTACGACTTGACCGAACTGTCTCAGCCACCATATGATCATTTCCCCATGCGAGCGCATGTTAGGGAAGTGAACACCTTTGCCAGAATTCAGTTTGGGGAGGACCCCCAAGTCAGGCAGTTGGCAAGATTGGTTCACGTAATGGACCAAATGCATCGCTGCATAGTGCATGAGTTATGGGAGACGCGTCGTCGTCTCATTATAGCTCAGGAGCATTTGCGGTTTATGCGTGACATGAGGCTCATTCGTCCGGATGTGCTGTATGGCGCTAACGAGGTTTCACCGTACATTTCTGCACCGCCGGACTATCGTCTTCCTGAAGTAGGAGGCCATATCATCGGCGTAGGATCCCCCTTACGCCTCACCAACCCAGGAGACCCAGACGACACAGGATCCCCTGGATACCACCTGCTCGATGACTTTCCGGTGAACTTTGACCGGAATAATATCTAGCCTGTTAGGGCAGGGAGCTCCATATCCGAGCATGTATCCTTAGATTTATGTAATAGGGTAGTGAATGTCGAACTCTCATGTTTTATTTTATTTTGGACTGTTGTCTTAATGCCTACAAGCATTTATGAATGAGATGGTACCGAAAGGCTTTGTGTTGATTAATGTTTTGTGTTCCATTTGGTGTTGTGATTTTGTGCGTGTTTATTGATTGTGCAGGTATAGCCAAGTGATGGCTTTTATCTTATTTACTAACCATCCTTGTCTATTCTAGGATGATAGGACCTACTACCCGTTCGGGAGCCCTGCGTGGCAGGGGCTCACCTCCTGGGGCACCACGTACTGCACCTTTGAGCGATTTCTACGAGCAGGATCAGACATCTCATCAGCCACCTCAGCTGGGTGAGCCTTCTCAGCCGCCATCCCAATATGGCGAACCACCCGAGGAGGTACTTCCACCACCGCCTACCATGGCAGAGGTCTTGGCGATGATTGAGCGCAACCGGATGGACCAGACCCGGATGCTAGAGGCTATCGTTCGCAACACCGCTCGGCTCCGCCCCGGCGGGGAGTTGCACCTCACGCGCTCATGGAGGGCTCGCGATTTTCGGCGAACCAACCTCCATGTTTCTCGAGCGGCGAGATCCTATGGAAGCGGAGGACTGCTCCATACCATCGAGAAGAAGCGGCGATCGCTCAATGCGCCGGCGTTGGCGGGTCCTTTCGCCGACTACCACCGGAGGGCGCAGCGAGTACATGGTGGGACAACTTTTTCGCCATGCAACCGGCGGATACGTCCGACTTGGGGCGAGTTTGGGTAGTGTTCGTGGAGGCCCATATCCACGAGGGGTATTGCGATCAAGCGGCAGCAGTTCCTTGCTTTGAAGCAAGGGAGGAAGAGCGTTCGAGTACTTGAATGAGTTCAACTCTCTTGCCCGTTATGCCCTCGATGACGTCTCCACCGGCGCCGTCGCGAAGCGAGTTCTTGCATGGTTTGGTCGACGAGATGCGATTAGCACTTGCTGCACATGATTTCAGGAACTTCCAGCATCTGGTGAACAAGGCTATTGTGGTGGAGCACAAGAGCCTAGCGGTGGACGAGTCCAGGAAGAGGAGGAGGGCCGCGCAGTTTGCAGCTAGCGGCAGTTTCCCTCGGCAGCGCGCCGAACCACCCTAGGCACCCCGAGCCCCAGCTCCAGTGCCCCAAGACCTCCCACGGCACCTCCACGACCCTCTCCACCAGTAGCTCCGCGAAGCAATGGGAGTAAGAACTCCCAAAACAGTGGGGCATACAAGCCCAATGTCACCTGCTTTCATTGTGGTCGCCAGGGCCACTATGCGCACCAGTGCCTCGCCAAGCAGCGAGGGATGCCCCAGACTTACCGAGCTCCTACTCCACCACCAGCTCCAGCGAGACCTTCACCACCTCCTAGGGCAGCTTCAGCTCCTCCCCAGGCTCCTACGCGTGGCCGCGTGAACCACGTCACCGCCGAGGAGGCAAGCGGTGCTCCAGACGTCGTGTTGGGTGCGCTTCTTGTTAATTCTTGTCCAACATCAGTTTTATTTGATTCAGGAGTATCCCATTCTTTCGTCAAAAAGGAATATGCTGCACTTAATCAATTTGATATACATACACTTCACCCACCTTATCGCATTCAGTCCCCGGGATCGGTTTTCCAAACTGATCAAGTCTGCCGGGATGTAAAAATCGAAATCCAAAAGGTTAACTTCTTAGCAAACTTAATTGTGATAAATTCAGTGGGTATTGATGTTATCTTAGGGATGGACTGGCTGTCCAAAAATCAGGGAAAAATCGATTGTGCCCAGCGGTCTATTTCAGTTACCAACGAAGACGGCAGTCAGGTCATCTTTGCATCTTTGGAGGGTAGCTCTCACCTTTATGCTTTAGAGGCAAGTATCTCTCTTGAACTGGAAAAGGTACCGGTAGTATGTGAGTATCCTGATGTGTTCCCCGAAGAACTTCCGGGTATGCCCCCTGACCGAGAGGTTGAGTTTTTCATTGAGCTTGCACCCGGTACTGCGCCCATCTCGAAGAGGCCGTATCGGATGCCTCCCAATGAACTGGTGGAATTAAAGGAGCAACTGAAAGAGTTGCAAGATAAGGGATTTATCCGGCCTAGCTCCTCACCTTGGGGATGCCCAGCTCTCTTTGTCAAGAAGAAGGACAAAAGTTTACGGATGTGTGTTGACTACCGTCCGTTGAATGAAGTCACCGTCAAGAACAAGTATCCGCTTCCGCGGATTGATGACCTATTCGATCAACTTAGTGGAGCTCAAGTGTTCTCCAAAATCGACTTGAGATTAGGCTACCACCAAATCAAAGTTAGAACCGAAGACATCCCAAAGACAACCTTCTCTACTCGTTACGGATTGTACGAGTACACAGTTATGTCTTTTGGTTTGACTAATGCCCCAGCCTATTTCATGAACCTTATGAACTCGGTATTCATGGAGTACTTGGATCAGTTTGTAGTAGTTTTCATTGACGATATCCTTATCTACTCCAAATCTGATCAAGAACACGAGCAACATTTAAGGCTAGTGTTGGAAAAGCTTCGCCAACATCAACTGTATGCCAAATTCAGCAAATGTGAGTTTTGGCTTCGAGAGGTTAGTTTCTTGGGTCATATCCTATCTAAGGGCGGTGTCGCGGTTGATCCTAGTAAGGTGCAAGATGTCCTTGAGTGGAAACAGCCCAAGAGCGTCACCGACATTCGCAGTTTCCTTGGACTCATGGATATTACCGCAGGTTCATCAAAAACTTCTCGAAAATTGCGAGACCTATGACCCAGCTCTTAAAGAAAGAAAGGAAATTTGAATGGACAGCAGAATGTGAGCAAAGCTTCCAAACCTTAAAAGAATGTCTGACGAAAGCTCCAGTGCTTGTTCTGCCAGATATTCACAAGAGCTTTGATATCTACTGTGATGCATCTCGCCACGGGCTTGGTTATGTGCTTATGCAAGACGGCCGAGTGGTGGCCTATGCATCAAGGCAATTGAGGCCTCACGAGGCCAATTATCATACACATGACCTAGAGCTCACAGCCGTAGTTCATGCCTTGAAAATTTGGCGACATTACCTCATCGGTAATCATTGCGAGATCTACACCGACCACAAGAGCCTCAAATACATTTTCACTCAAGCCGAACTAAACTTGAGGCAAAGAAGGTGGCTTGAGTTGATCAAAGATTATGATATGGGACTCCATTATCATCCAGGGAAAGCCAATGTAGTGGCCGACACATTGAGCAGGAAATCTCAATGCAACTATCTGTCGGTAGTTCCTTTTTCTGCAGGATTTCCTTTTTCTGCAGGATTGTGTGCTGCAATGCAATGCTTACACCTGGAGATAGTTGAAGAAGGTTCACTTGCAAACCTTAGTGTGACCCTCACACTTGAGGATCAGATTAGAGAGGCCCAAAAGACTGATTTAGAAGTGGCTCAAATCCTGGAACTAATAAAGCAAGGCAAGGCTAAATGTTTTAACCAAGATGCACAAGGTACCTTATGGTTTGGAAACCGTATGGTGGTACCATTTGATCGCCACTTGAGAGAACTAATCCTTAAGGAGGCTCATAATTCTAAATTCTCTATCCACCCCGGGAGTACAAAAATGTATCAAGATCTAAAGAAAAAGCTATGGTGGAGCCGAATGAAGCGGCACATTGCGCAGTATGTGGCCGAGTGTGATGTATGCCAAAGAGTTAAGGCTGAGCATTTGAAGCCAGCCGGTACTCTAGATCCCCTGCCCATTCCCAAGTGGAAATGGGAAGAAGTTGGCATGGATTTTATCACTGGCCTTCCTAGGACTCAAACTGGATCTGATTCTATATGGGTGATTGTTGATCGTTTGACAAAGGTTGCTCACTTCTTTCCTGTCAAGACCTCAGACCGTGGGGAAAAGTTAGCAGAGCTTTATATTGCAAGAATTGTTTGCCTACATGGTGTACCAAAGGTGATAGTGTCTGATCGAGGTTCCCAGTTCACATCCTACTTCTGGGGATGCTTACATAAAGCCATGGGAACCAATCTATCTTTTAGTTCCGCTTATCACCCGCAAACGGATGGACAAACTGAGAGGGTAAATCAAGTCTTGGAAGATCTCCTCCGAGCTTGTGCGTTGTCCTATAGCAAGAATTGGGAAAAATGTTTACCGTTCGCCGAATTCTCGTACAATAATAGCTTCCAATCCAGCATACAGATGTCACCATTCGAAGCATTGTATGGGAGGGCTTGTAGGACACCCTTGAACTGGTCCGAAGCCGAGGAGAGACCATTTTATGGTCCGACCCTGGTGGAGGATGCTGAACAACAGGTCCGTGTCATTCGTGAGCGACTTCGGGCGGCGCAATCTCGTCAGAAGTCCTATGCCGACCGTCGTCGCCGCGAGATGAGTTTCGAGGTAGATGATCATGTGTATCTCAAAGTATCTCCAATGAAAGGGATTCGTCGGTTTCAAATCAGAGGTAAATTGGCGCCCCGCTATATCGGACCTTTCCGAATCCTAGCCAAGTTAGGATCAGTGGCTTACCAGCTAGAGTTGCCACCATCACTTTCGAATGTGCATAACGTCTTCCATGTCTCACAACTCAAGAAATGTCTCCGCATTCCAACCGAGGCAACCGATTTAGGGGAACTCGACTTGCAGTCCGATCTTTCTTATCACGAACGCCCGTTTCGCATTCTTGAGAAAGCTGAACGCAAGACAAGAAATCGCAACATCAAGTTTGTCAAAGTCCAATGGAACAACCACACCGAAGATGAGGCAACATGGGAACGTGAAGACCGAATACGATCTACATATCCAGATCTCTTCTCTACCTGAAGTGCCTCCGTATCAAGAAAGGAAAGGTTAAACAAAGCAATGGGAAAAGAAAAATGTAAGTACTTTTCTTATAGCATCATCGTAATACCTTAGCACTATCTTTGAAGGAAATGAAGACAACGAATATTACATATTCCCTAGAACCACCCTATTCTACTTCCACCCCGATATCGGGACGAGATCTTTTGTAAGGGGGGAGGTTTGTCACAGCCCCAACAATTAAAATGGATTAATATGTATTTCATAAGCATGCATTATTGATTTCAAAACATTTTCATAATATATTGTACTTGGAAAATCTAAATTGAGGTGAACATTCACATCAAAATTCACATTTCAATTCGAATCAGTGATAAAAAGTTGTGATCATCATCTGAAACCAATTTAATTAAATACTACATTAGTTTTCATGAATAAATATAATTTTTCCAAAATTTTTGGGACTGGTTTGAACCTTATAAAAATTCAAACACAATCTAAAGACCAACATTATGTTTGAATTTAAAATATACAAAATATGTAATGAACAGTAGGGTTCAATAATTTTTATGAACACTAGACATACCCAGGAACATCTGTGAATTATTTCACAATTTTAGGAATCTTATTTCTATTTTTAAGCCTCTCGTCAAACTAGAGAAATGATTTTAATTTCTGGTCAAACCTAAACCTAAAGCGGTCACATCGTTCCTTGGGCTCGAGTCCGACCCGGCGAGCCGACTCAGCCCAACTGCCTAACTGCACCGTCACATGCAGCCATCGGATCATCGATTAACGGTCTAAATCGCGTACCCCTTCGGCCCGTTCCGAGCACCCCTCTTCTAATCCCAGTCGTCCACCCGAGATCCAACGGCTTGCGTTGATCCACTTAACGTACGCCCGCGCCGCGCGCTGAGTCGCTGACATAGTGGGGCCCGCATGTCAGCTCTGTCTTCCTCCTCTCGCTGACGCTCGCGCAGGAACCAAGCTCCATGCGGCCGCGAATCTCTTCCGCGCGGCAGTGACGCCGTCAATCCACCGCGTCCGTTGGCCAGTCCCCGAGCTGCTCCGTCTCTCGCCGCCTCCACTCCGTCTTCTTCCCGAGCTTAATACCCTCTCGGCACCCCTCTTTTTCCTCACTTCTCCTCTTTTCGGCAGAGGAGGAGGAAGCTCTCCCGTGCGTGTCTCTCGGGTAAGCTTCCACCGGGTGGTACCGATCTTCTTCTTGTTCAATGCCTTGTCCATTTTTGCTAATGTGAGCCCCTCTCGTCGCTTGTAGCTCGTGTTCCATCTTCGAGCTCTCTGTATTGTCCAGAGCGCGCACCCGTGGACACCATTGTGCCGATCTTAGCCTCTGGTGAGTTTTTCCTTCGCTTATGTGCGTCACCAGTTGCTACTAAGCTCCACACCTATTTCCCCTCAATCGATTTGATCTTTGCACGGCAGGATCTTGTTGATTTGAAGATTTCACGCTTTCGGCCGTGAAGCAACTTTTCACCTCCCACTTCAAATTGGTAGGCTATTCTTCAAATTCTTTGCTCCTATAGTTTGCTCTTAAGGTCCTTGAGATAACCCGAGCATTCCCCTTGCTCCTTTTTGCTTAGAGCATAATCTCTTCGTTGAGCCGGGTCGTCGTCATCTTCTTCTCCGGCGCCGACACCGCTCCAGCAGCCCCAAGCTTCTCCAAGCGCCCCCTTCTACTCAGGTAGCTTCCACTTAGCCTTTAGGACCTGGGCACTCGCTGGTTGTTTGTCGCGAAGCTCTACCCTGTCTTATGCACTTTTGCCGCAATATCGCCGTCGCTTAGCTCCGCCAGTCGTCAGGTACAGGCCGGCTCAGCCCTCGGGACTACTTCCTTTAGGAGCGCAACCCTATTGTGCATCTAAACATGCTCGTGGTTCACACCGCCGTGGCCGGAATCGCCGGCAAGCCGCCGGTGAAACGCGCGGGGACGAAATCCCGTTGTCGTACGCCGACCATCACTGTAGCACGTCATTAGCGTTAACTGTAATCATTAGCATTTAATTGATGTCGGAAATGAATGATTAAGTCCACTGACGTGTGGACCCAAGGCATTAAACACGTGCTAAGAAACTAAATGAACTGGAGTTGATCTGGACCGTCAGATGCGAAAGGAACGGTTTGGATCTGAGGGACGTTCGGGCCGTTCCGATTGCACCTCGAATGTGGACCGTTGGATCTTGATCCAACGGCTTGCAATCGTAGCTCTAGGATGCACGTGAGTGCGCCTCGCAGTGGGCCGCTGACGAGCGGGCCCACTGGTCAGTGACCGTGGCTAGCTGAGCCTCGGTGAGAAAAGTAGCAAATGGTTTATAAAATCCGAAAATCATTTACTTGCATACTGAAAAATATGTATAACTTTGAAAATACATAACTAATTCATTTTAACTCCAAAATGAGTGAAACCACTTCTGATAATTTTCAAATTTAATGAACTGTATATAAAAATTGAGTTCAAACATGTCTCTGTAACAGAGAGCACTATTTTGGAAAATAAGCCTTTAACACTATTATTGTTACATTAGAAAAAGGGCTGATAACTTCAAAAATTCATAAGTAATTCATGGAAACTCCAAAAACAGTGAAATCAATTTTGGTAATTTATATTTCAAATGAACTTAATTATAAAAATGATTTCAAACTTACCTCTAGCACAGAAACTGTAGTTTGTGGAAGATGATCTTAAAAGGCATTATTTTTGTACTAATAGTGTTGATAACTTTAGAAATCAATAACTAAATCATGAAAACTCCAAATGGAGCAAACTCAACTGTTTTGAACTTGTGATAATATTGCCTATTCATCCATGTAATCCATGTACTCACCACTACCCTACAAAATTTCACTTAATAATTAAATTGCTTAAATAGAGGCATATTGGAATCTGAAATTCAAACCGCCATAACTTTCATATACTAAATCAAAATGAAAAAATTCTTTCACCAAAAATCATCTAAAAGCATGACTTAGCTACTGTTGAAAAATCATGCATTTTTGAGCATTTTGGTTTTTGGGATGTTTTCTCGGTATTTATTTGATGATGTATTATTCTAGATCCCGAGCTTATCGATATCGACACTTACGCTACTGAGAGTGAGCAGCTATTGTACCAGCAAGGCAAACATCATTTGAACTTTCTTTTGCATCATATTTGATCCCAGTTTTGGTTAAGATAGTGCAATGATAATTGCTTGCATGCTATTTTGATTATGTCAATATTTTTGTGATGTGTAGTTTAGTTATGTCCTATGCTTGAGGTTAATCTTGAATTATGCCAATTCCTATATGCTTAAGATAGGATGTGTGAATTATGGGTTATAGAATTGCTTAGCCATGCAAGTCTAGATACGGTAGTTTGATCGTCGGGAACAACCCGACGGTTTTGGGATAAACACAACTCTCATCTTATGATTTATACTTCAGACCTTTGTAGCTGTTTTATGAGTTAAATTTTTGTCATTTTAAAATGAGATTTGGTCTGGACAAGTGCTGGTTAGTGATGGTGTCTTTGTGCACGAGCATTGGGTATGTGGAATGACTTGTCCGGCGATTAAGGACCGAGCTTTGAGTACTGCGGTTCAAGCAACATTCGTGCTGCCACACGCGGGTTGGGAGCCGTGTGGTTAAGTAGGGGGAGGTTCCTATTGGTCTAAGTCTCATGGTGGTGTAGGGGCACTTGTGTTTGATCATCTGTCCGTAGGAGCCGATGTAATGTTCTATAGTGTGCACGGGAGCACCAATTACCTTTCGTTGCATCGGTATATCCAATATAACTTGTGGGCCCCCTAGCAAGTGCTATCAGACGCTTGTACTAGGCAAGGAACTATCTCACAAGGGAGACTTAGCTCAATAGGGTCTTCTTGCTGAAAATGACCATATCTTGATTTACGTACCGGCATACCATAGGAAGTATGTTATATTCAGAGGCATCTGGAGGCTTACGGGCAAATCAAGTCGTGTGGGTAAAGTAGTACACCCCTGCAGGGTTATAAATCTATTCGAATAGCCGTGTCCGCGGTTATGGACGACCGCTTGAGTTAGTGGCTGCTTAGGGTTAGATTTTTGAACTGAGGTTTTGTGGTTGAACTTGGTATTCGTCATGAATGGGATATTCATGTGTTTAGTGTATTAAAGTGGGCTGCCACTTTGGTGTTTGTTTGATTCAATGGTTACCATTGAAAATGCTGTATCACTTACTTTACTTCTACTTCAAATCTGATTTCAAATGGGCACATGAAAAACTAGTATGTGTAGGATGTGAATTGTTGCGTCTCTTTCGCAAAACTAAGCCAATATGAACCATCCTTTGAATGACCTTTATGCATAACTATTTGTATTTGTGTAAGACTTGCGAGTACCTTTGTACTCAGCAAGATGTTTGCTGGCCTTTTCAGGTGAGGAAGATTATGAGACTGACGACCTCGTTAGTGTCGATGTAGACGACACATTCGAGTAGTGTGCTACCATTTAACCCCCAGTCGGTTGCCGATGGGTGATGGGCATACCACTGCTGGTCTTTTGCTTAATTTACTTGCTTCCGCTGCTACTTGATACTTTATTTTGATTTTGGCCGGTCGGTCGTTTGTAATAAGCTGTAGACCTTAACTATTATGCAGTATGTCTTTTGAACTCCTGTTGTATGTGTTGTATGGATGTAATCAACGTTGAATGAGAGTATGAGTATATTGGTCGCTGATCTTGGGAGCCAATATAAGTCATACTCGTTGTTAATGAATTCTCATTTAACTCACTAAGTGTAGTGCTTCGAATCGAAAGAGAACCGGCAATCATGTAGTGCTCGCAAGGGAGCAGCGCGCATGATCGTCGGGACTCTAGTATTCAGTTAAGCCTTCCACTTAGGTTGAGTTAAGTTGGAATCCATTTACTGGAGACTTAGAGTTATGTCCCTAAGACCTTGATTAGTCTCGGTCTTACGGAGATACCCCGGGGTCCCCACATTGTCGCACTGAACAATCTTGAAGGTGCGCTGGAACTGGGTGGTTACAAAAGAAAAGAAATTTGCTAGAGTAGGAAAAGTCTCAGATTTGAGACGAAGAGGAAAAGTTCAAGTAAAATGAGAACAATCATCGAGAATGACAAGATAATACTTATAACCAGAGACGCTCATTATAGGAGACGTCCACAGATCACAGTGAATTAGGTCAAAAACATGAGATGCTCGAGAAGAGGAACTAGCAAACGGTAAACGTATGTGGCGACCAAGTTGACACGCATGACAAAGGGTATCATATGACAACTTAGTATTACAAGTAATGGCGGAAGTACTAGAAAGACTGGATAGGGCTTCTGAGGAGGGGTGACCAAGGCGGCGATGCCACAAGGAGGCTGGGGGGCCGACGAGGAAGGTGCAGTTGGATGAAGAGGATGCTGGGAGGTGAAACGAGTAGAGCGGGCCAGAACTATTGCACCTGTTGATTACGGTCCCGGTCCTGAGATCCTTCACAGAAAGACCAAAAGGATCAAATTCCATAGAGCAAGAGTTGTCAGTGGTGAATTGGCGAACAGAAATAAGAGATTTAATAATGTCAGGGGCAACTAGAACATTATTAAGATAAAAGGGCCCAGGTAAAACTGTATCACCGGTGGAAGTAACAGGCAGTGTGGAACCGTTACCAACAATGATAGATGAAGGGAAGGAAGTACAGGGGGAACAGAACAAAGAGATGTTACTGATGTCTGGCGTCATATGAGAGGAGGCGCCGGAGTCCATGACCCACTCAGTGGAGGCTAGTGGAGTGACAGTCATGGTGCTGAATGCATTTGGCAAGGACTGCTGATCCCAGGAGCCACCAGTCCACGGAGGCCATGGCGAAGGAGGTTGTATAGGCGCTTGCTGGGGCGCCAGTTAGGGTGCACCGAACGCAAACCCACCCGGCTGTCCGGCCTGTGGCAGGGGGTGTGGTGCGTATGGGCCAGTGTCGTATGGCCCCGACGCAACTGCACTGTGGTGCACCGGGAGACTAGCGGTGCTTGTGCGGTGGCCGTGGGCGCCGCGCGGCCCTGGCTGGTGATGCTGCTGCGGGCCACCCGTCGAAGGTGGACGTCCTTGGCCGGGCCACATCTGGATGGACCCGGTCCAGGGATTGTAGAATGAAGGCCACGGAGCAGACCCGGCGGAGGAGCGACTGCCGCCGTTCCCACGGCGACGGCGACGTCCGGAGCCCGAGCCCCCCAGCTGGTCGAACTCAAGGTTGGGCGGACCAGCAGGTGGGCGAGAAGAGCTCCTGCCAGATGGAGATCCCTTCGGGGCAGAGGTGCCCTTGGCGGCGAGAAGAGCTGTCGACGGTGTCGAGGAGGATGCTGGCGCCATGGTGAGTTCTTCAAGGAGCAGATCGGAGCATACCTCGATGAACGTGGGGAAGGTCTGCTGCCGTTTGAGAAGGGCCGACATGTACTGGAACCGCTCGTTTAATCCACGAAGAACATTCAAGACGAGGGTTCTGTCGTGAATGACTTCACCGAGATCAGCGAGGGCATCCGCCATACCCTTCATCTTGCGGCAGTAGTCGGAGATCGACAAGTCCCCTTGAACAAGGTTACGAAACTCAGCATCGAGATGAAGAGCACGAGTCTCGCGGTTGCCGAGGAATTGTTGCTCGATGCCAACCCACGCGAGGCGCGCTGTTGTGCCGCGGGCGCGGATGATCTCCATGAGGTCAGCGGAGATCGTGTCATAGATCCATGAGGGGACCACGCAATCCATACGGTGCCACAAGGGAACATCAGGGAAGGTGGCGTCGCGCAGAACGTGATCGGAGAGGGAGAAGCGGCCGCAGACGAGGAGCATGAGGTCACGCCACTTGTTGTACTGTGGGGAGAGAAGATCAAGAACAACGGGAATAAGGGCCCGGATGTTCTGAACTCCCGCGGCTTGAGCGTGCAGGTTGGCGACGAGGGCGGCTTCGTAATGATCGGCGTCGTCGTGGACGGAGTGGTCATCGCGGAGGCGATCCTGAGCCTCGGCTGCTGCACGCTCCAGTGCGGCTGCGGCCTCGCGCTCACAGTTGAGGGTGGCAGCAGCAGCACGAACGCGGGCCTGGGCATCGGTGGAGGCCCGAGTAGCAGTGTCGGCGGCGGTAGCGAGGGTTTCACTCTCGAGAGCAGCGGCGAGTTCGCGTTCCTGAGCGGCGGCGGCAGCGGCCTCGGCATCGCGCTCGCGTGTAGCAGCGGCTTCGCGTTCGCGGGCTGTTTCGCGTTCGCGTGCGGCAGCGGCTTCGCGGTCGCGATCGGCGGCAGCGGCGGCGGCGGTGACGCCGGACATGGTTGCTGGTGGTGGAGTTCAAGGTTTGTGGAGTGAAAGCAAAAAGGCACAGGGGATGAACCCTCTTGATACCATGATAATGTGGTATACTTCACGTATATATTGCTTGATGAAAGAAGTTACATCTTACAAGTATATATAGCACTAGCTACACATATATGAGTGTGAATACAAGAGAGAAATGAAGAGACTAGAAGACCAAGGAGACATGCTGTGCATGCATTCATGCATGCGTGGGAAGATGGAGAGGCAGCCATGTGAAAGCATGCATGGGAAGATGGAGAGGCAGACATGTGAACAGGCGTTTGCTAACAGGGAGAACCAAATAACGGCCACGAAATAATCACGATGAGAGAGAAAGATTTGGTGAAACCGGGCGCAAATTCTTTAAGCATGACATCAAAATAGTACAAGGAATTGTCGCTCTCTTACAACTCTCTCGAATCTTTTAGGACTATCGGATCTTTGCCCTATACAAGAATCTAATGCTAAAGAATAACCTAGCATCTAATCATATCATGCGCCTCTTGCTTTGGATGAGTTGGTCCGTGGTTTGTATTCTCTATGACCACTCCTTATGGCTTTATATAGTAACCTCTAGTTCTCATCCAAAAGGAAGTAGGACTCCTAATCCTAATAGGATTAGGATATGAATCCTTGTACAACACATATCTAAGTCCTAATAGGTTAGAATATAAGTCACCCATACTCAACAATCTCCACCTTGACTCCTATCCGTTGAAGTCTCCGTGCTCCTCCATAAACTAACTCCAAGTCAGCTCTGCTATTTTTGTTTTTCCATTTTTTTTCTTCCATCTTTAGGAGTGCCCCATCATAGG
This sequence comes from Ampelocalamus luodianensis, assembly GCA_036346255.1. NCBI lineage: Eukaryota > Viridiplantae > Streptophyta > Magnoliopsida > Poales > Poaceae > Ampelocalamus > Ampelocalamus luodianensis. The sequence continues at coordinate 7,371,415 of CM070628.1, forward strand.
GGCTCATGCACATCACCGCAATATACGTGTCAGTATCCGAGCAAGCCCGCCCGAAAACTCTACCTGAGAGCTCCTTTATTGTGTAGTTTGGTTAACCACACGTCTGGTTCTTACAGCCCACCATGTCATAGGTTTGTACCACCTCCAAGCTCCACCTGCTCGTCGGTACGGCGTGGTTGGTCCCACCGTGCCTTCTTTCTTCCAACAGCTCGCACCTTCGCCTTTGCGTGTGCTAGATTTTGCAACCGTCTTTGCAGTTCTGCATATAACTGCAAATGAGATCTGAGTAGCTACCACTGACGAAACAGTTTTCTTCTCCTCGCCAGGATTTTTACCAAACCTCCCATTAGCTACTATTCCCTTATGATTACCCATTAATCGGTATTCTCCATTGCTCCAGATACTTTTCATGATTGCCTACCCTTTGTAAGTAACTCACATAACTCCACCTCAAAGTGATACCTCACAACCTTCGACTTAAAGTGACCTTACAGATATTAGATTCTTCTTTAAGCCAGGAACATACCGAACTTTTGTCAATGTGCGATGTGCTACATTATACATCTCCAATGTAACTGTTCATACCTTAGTAATTGTATACTCTTTGCAATCCGCTAAGTAAACTTTTCCATTAGCTGAGCATAGATATCCTTCTTCAAACATCTCCCTCGCCAAACATATATGAAAGTAACAACATGAATCTAATATCCATCCATGAGAAATACCTGATTGACTGATGATTAGTGCATCTGAATCATTTTTCGCTACGCCACTAAGCATGCTCCCCTCATTTGCTTCAAACTTAGACAATCATTTATCATACGACCTCCTCGTCATATAGATAACATACACGTGTGTCTTTGCTCTTGCTCTTCTTCTTCCTATGACTTTTTCTTTTGCCTACAACACCTATGGTAACCAATGGTTGATCATCCGAGGATGAAGAATCTGATAGCTTCTTCAAGGTCTCTGTTTCCAATAGATATGTCACTGTCTCATTGAAGTTGAGAGTGTTTTTCCTGACAAGAATATTCATCACTAATTGCTCCCATGATGATGGTAGAGATGACGCTAATATGGCGACCTTGTCGTTCTCCTTAATTTTCTCATCCAAACTAGTCAGTTGTGTGACTAGCTTATTGAAGATATTGAGATGGTCAACGAACTGTGTGTCTTCCTTCATGCACAACCTGGACAGTTGCCGCTTTAGCACCCATCGGTTTGTCAGCGACTTTGCCATATACAGTTCTTCTAAGTCACTCCATAATTTTTTTTAGTGAATTTTCCTTAATCATCGAGTAGTTTACCTCATCGGAGAAACATAGACAGCTCCATCACCTTCCATTCTTCAGCAGACGTCTTTTCCGGGGACAATCCCCTTCAAGAGCATCGATTAACCCTTGCTGAATAAGAACATCATTTACCACACACTGCCACACGCTGAAATTTCCTCCACCATCAAATTTGTCCACACCTGTTGCTTTGCCAACTTTCTCGTAAATCTGATTAATCTGGCATTGACTCAGATACCACTTGTTATACTTTGATATCCCTTCTTATGCGTAATAGCCCCATATCGGATCAGAATTTGTGAGAAATGGAACGAGTGTGCACGGTATCAAGAATGAAGTGGATGAATCTTGTAGAGAGAACCAAATAATGGCGACAAAATAATCACGATGAGAGAAAAAGATTTGGCGAAGTTGGTCGCAAATTCCTTAAGTACAACCTCAAAAGAGTACGATAGATTGTCGCTCTCTCACAACCCTCTCTATCCTTTTAGGATCATCAGATCTTTGCCCTATACAAGAATCTAGTGCTAAAGAATAACATAACCTCTAATCCTCTCGTGCACCTCTTACTTTGGATGAGTTGGTTTGTGACTTGTATTCTCTATGACCACCCCTAATGGCTTTATATAGTTGCCCCTAGTTCTCCTCCAAAAGGAAGTAGGAATCCTAATCCTAATATGATTGGGATATAAATCATTGTAAAACATATCTCCAAGTCCTAGTAGGTTAGGATATGAGTTGCTCATACTCAACAGTATCTATCTCTTGGTCTCCTTCCTGCCCTCTAGTGAGATCATTTCTTTCAGATCTTAAAGAATCTCCATTTGCTCCTAAACCGTACAAAGGCTGAAACAGTGTGGTTTGCAATGTACTTACTGCTAAGCCAAAGTAGTCCGGCCAAATTGCTGAGCATCCTAAACGATAAATCCAAGTCAATGGCCATCATGAGGTCGATTGGTCGAGCATATGGTCAGTGTTGACATGTTGTACCCGGGGCCTGATCGGCTGTAGTAGTTCAATGGCTGTGCACCTTGATCTGAGCCATCAGTTCTTCGATCAGCGGCTCTTTTCATGTGAAATCATCTAGCTGTAGTCACTATTTAATTACTTAGGTTTGTTCAACTTTTTGGGCGAATTAGGAAAGCAACTCTTGTCTAGCAGAGCAAGCACACATCCTGTGATGTTAGTTCAAGCAACCAATTTATGATGAGTCACAAAGTTACAAGCAAAATACACTTGTCTTGATCACTGTTCACTTTCACCAAGTACCTCTTATCACACCATCTCTTGCTACCAAAAACCAAATACAAACGAGTCCAACAACTACTTGCCAACAAGGCATGGCACACATAAGAAAAGTATAGAGTAAAAACATGAAATTACCCACAATTCCTCTCAGGAAGAGAAAATCATCCTACCAATAGCATATCGCCATGATGTACACTACTTGCATTGCTGCATTTCCTGATACCTCCCAATCCTAGTCTTGCAATTTGCACCACCATGCAGTGGCCAACAGGTTTCACTTGCATTACCAAAGAAACTTCAAGTTAAACTTGTGAACTACTAATCTATTGTATGTTGCTATGTATCTTTGTGTTCTATCTTTTTCCTGTCTCCTCCCCTCAAGTGAGTTGGTTTCTTTGATATCTTGAAGTGTCTCTCACTCTCTCTCCTCTTCTCCCACTTATAAAGAAGAGTGTGTAGCTTGCCTAGCGTATTTAATTCCATCTGCATCTTGTGCTGCAGCAATGCAAAGGCAGCAGCCACATGGTTGGCATTCGGTGCATTGATCAAGCCAAGAACTGCACTAAACTTCAGACTAACTCTTTCCGGAAGCCATCCTAACAAATTGCTAAGCTAGTATCCTGAAGCCTGACATGTGGGATCAAAGCACAGAGACTGACATAAGACTGAGCCAACAAAGCACCATGACCATATGATCTACCGACTACTAGCCTACTAGGGGGTGCAATGCTTGTGGAATTTTTTTTATCGAAGTGATGAAAGTTCCACTGATATTAGTGGTTCCAAGTTCAAGGATAGATACACACAGGTTCACGTTCCTGGGTTCAAGTGATCATTCAGCGTTACAGACTCAGCAACAAAACCATTGCATCGAAAATGTGATATCTGAAAGATAAAAACCAAACCAGCATTTATTTGAGGCAACATATGCAACTAGTAGCTATGAAAGTGTTGAGACATCAAGTAGACATCCAGATGATTAACATGACCGAGAAATGTAAAGTGCCAAAGTAAGGATGAACAACTAGTCTGCAGCAAATACTTCCTCCATTGCCGACGTTTCTTTTCCGGAACTACTTGGCTACAGTGTCGTCAAAGACAGTCAACGGTACGGTTCCCTGCTGGGCACTTAGCAATGAAATTCATTTCCCGTAGGAGGCAATTAGCTACCTTTATCTTGCTGCTTCTTTGGTGCATGCCCTGAATCACAGGCTATACACTCTGAAATAAGCAATCAAACCATATCTAAGGGCAAATTTTAATTCTTTGGGACAAATAACAAAATATGAACCCAAAAATTTCTCTTGCGTCCACTTATCTAAAAGCACAGGAATGTTCGACGCAGTTGCATGACAATATTTTCCAACGCTTCTCAATCCTAGACCTTCAATGTGCACTACTAGATAGTGGCCGTGAGGTTTCACTTGCACTATCTAATAAGCTTCAGGTTAACCTATGCACTGATGATTAGGTATCTTGGTACGCATCTGTCAGTCTATCTACCCTTCACCTCCTTCCTCCCCTCCGGTGAGTTGGATTTCCTGAAATTTTGAAGTATCTCTGTTCTATTCTCTGACTTTGAAAGAAGTGAGAGTAGTTGTGCCCTTCATTCGGTCTGGTCCAACAACCATGGCTGCAACCACATGGTTGGCAATTCAACTGAGCCAGCTGCTGCACTACACTTCAGACCAAACTCCATTATGAATCTTGCCTGCCAAATTGCAACTCTATTATCCTTCAGTGCCTGACGTGGGCAGGAAATTCTAGAGCTGTCATAACACTGAGCACATGGTCATTGCTCTACTGGAGGTCTGGAGCGTGCAATTTGCAATCTTGGTTGAACACTTGATCGAGATGACCAAAATTAGCAGATCAATGACTAAGGCATAAGGACAAAGGTACACACAGGTTCCAGGTTCATGGCTTTTGACCAACCTACCTAAACGAGTGATCATATAGTGTAACAGGTTTTAATTTTATCTTTTTGACGGGAAAACAGTAAGGGAGGACCCTACTGAAAAAATAGAGTAAAAGATTGTACTTTACAATTAAATCTTGAAGATAGCACTAGAAACAAGGGTTTATTTGAGGCTGCATAAGTAGATGCTACATAGTACTGTAGTATAAACGGCAACTGGCAAACACTTTGCAAAACAACACAACTTTCATAAACAAGGACCGTCCAGAAATATCAGACATCACACCACAAGTGGGAAAAGTGACACAACTTTATGATTATTTTGTTCAAGTGAATGCAAGAACAGAATCACAGTCCAGAAAAAGGGGGTTTATGTTGTGAACTAGCACAACAAAGGGTAAAAATCCGTTGGAGGAAGGTCGGACAACAATGACTTGAAGTAGAATGGCGCTAGGTGAAGGAGTGCATCGATTGGGAGAGGAATAGATCTAAAATAGCCAGTCAAATGATTGGACTTTAGGAACTAGGAACTTGGTTATTCATCTTTGCTTAATCAAAGAAGATACAATGTCATCCTTTTTATATGACTTAACTCCTAACAAGCAATCTCTAAATTATAGGAACAAACCAACTGAAGACAGTGCCATGCCCATAATATTACACTCCTCTCGGTGAAACAACTTGTCCACGAGTTGCAACATAGGGCGACAAACTCCTCCGATGGGATGGAAAAATCCGTTGCAACATCATCTTCAATGTCATCTTCATCAGCTCTATTAGGTTGTCTAGTAGGAATAGCTTGGTAGCAGAAGCCATAGTGTTGGTTCTGATACCAATTGTTGTGAACTAGCATGACAAGGGGGTAAATATCCGTCAGAGGGAGATCGGACGACGATGATTTAAAGTAGAACGGCGTTAAGTGAAGAAGAGCACCGATTGGAAGAGAAATAGATATAGAATAGCTAGTTAAGTGAACGATCACAGCTGGACCTTAAGGACTATGAACTTGTTTATTCATTTTTGCTTGATTAAAGGAGATACAATGTCATCTCTTTTATAGAGATAATTTGACTTACTCTTAAGAAATAATTTATAAATTATAGAAACAAACTAACCAAATCAATCTAAATAATTTTTCTCACTGTCCAGCGTGAATTAATGCACTTGCACGTATTGAAGTTCAATGCTCCGGTTCACCAAATCATCGTGAATCAAAATTCTGGATTACTGCGAAGATGTGAGAAACTTTGCTCCGCAGCACTGGATGGAAAAAAGGAACCTCGCGATATTCTAGCAACAAAACACAGGCAATGTTCAAATGAGATCATCGTTTGCTTTCCCAACATCAAGCGAGCACCGAGACACCACTTTATATTGGTACGGGACATGGTCTCATGGTGCATTTCCCAACGCCTTCCATCCCTAGTCTTGCAATGCGCATCAAAGAAGCCACTGAATGATTTTCCCAGGGGATTACTAAAGATTTGCCATTAAGTTCATGTGCAATTGTAAAAATGTCACATGATGTCTCACTAACATGTGGGTCCCGGGGTCACATGTCAGTGAGATATCATGTGATATTTTGGCAATTTGGCAAAAAAATGGTGTGACAAATATGTCAATCCCCCTTTTCCCAGATGCTATGGCACTCCTGATATGTATAGTTGAGTTTCGGGAATAGTTGTGTGTCCCTTGGAATCCCTACACCATTTATTTATAGCGTCAAATATTACAGTTTGACTCGCACACGACTTACTTTTATCTAAACTCTAATATCTCTAAAACTCTCCCTCAAGATGGATATGAGATAACAATTATGGTCATCTTGTTACATATTCCAATAGCATTCTACTTTACCAAACCTATCATCAACTCTATAGCTAATACTATCACAAAGACCAAAAGCTGCTCACCAACAATACTACTAGGGACCTCACCAAATCCATCTCCATCATCTATCAGCAACCCCGACATCAACCTCCTCCTCCTCTACCCTCATGCTGCCAACCACCCCCGGTCTCGACCACCTCAACTAACACATCCCCAATCTCGAACTCTACCACCTCTACCTCTACCATAGCCCATTACGCCTGACTCTAGTATCAATCCTCTTCTGGACATCTCCAGCAACACTATCTCTAGCACTCATACTCTGGTACCCATACCAACACCATCGCACGACACTAATACCATCACCTTCGCAGTCGCTCGACATAGCCTCCATTGGAGCTACAACTAGCTCCTGCTTCGTCATCACCACCATCGAACTTACCTCCACAAACACATCCCCTACCAGTACCCACACCAACTCCACGAGCACCTTCGCTACCAACTCCAATGTCATCACAACCTTCGACGCCACCTTTGCTACCAACTCCAACATCAACACCACCATTGAGACCGACACCAATTCCACCATTAGCACAACCACTAAGTCACCACCTAAATAGTCTTCTCCCCCTATCTGTTGGAATTAATATGGGCTAGGCCCAAATATTATATTCTAATTAATTCCTAGTAAATCTCAAAGGCCCATGTGCAAGTGCTAAAAATGTTTAGTCCCACATGGAGGGATTAAGGGGAGTAACACTAGTTTAAAAGGTGGAACATGGTAGCCCCTCTTGTGGAATTGGAAAGAGACTACACACGCGCGCGCTCGCTCGCCTCGCCGAGCCGTGCCGAGCCGAGCCGAGCCGTGCGGTGCGTGTGCGTGTGCGTGTGCGTGTGCGCACGTACGCAGGCGTGTCGGGTGCAGACGCGATTTTCTTTATCTATTCGAAAATCGAAGCGCACTGGCTTGAGGGTGACTGTTGGTCTCTGGTCTCTTTGTTTTTGGTCATTAAAAAGAACAGAGTGCTGGTCCTTGATTGTGACTGTTGGCCTTTGGTCTTCTGACGACTGTCCTTGATGGTGACTGTTGGCCTTTGGTCTTCTGACGACTGTCCTTGATGGTGACTGTTGGCCTTTGGACTTCTGGCAACTGTCCTTGATGGTGACTATTGGCCTTTGGACTTCTGGCGACCTTTGGACTCTCTGTCTTCTGGCTATTTAAGGAGACTGAGAGGACTGGCTCTGGTTAGAGTTTTTCCTCTTCCACAGTTTACATTTTCACAGTACTTGTTGCTGTCTTTGGCGATCTCCATCCCGGCGAGGCGCATGTACGGTCGCACCGGGAGAGCAGGCCTCCGGAACCTCGTCCTTGAAGGCTTGCACGAGCGAGGACGAATAAGGTTTTTGGGGAGCGTTCGCGCGACTGCTCGCTGCTACATCGACATCAAGTGTACGACTACAACTCTCTGCTACGTTCTACATCGACTACACGACTCTTTGCTACGTTCTACATCAACTGCATGACTACGTGACGTCCACTACATCATGACGAACAACGACATTATCAAGAATGCTGGTGCTACTTCTTCTTCTGCTGAATCTGGGTATGTTACTTGGATTGCTTTACTATTTGTTGTTGTCATGAACACTGAGATAGATATGCTATTTTCTGTCTTTCTAGAAATTAGTATGCCTATAGTGTTCATTCATACCTGCTTTGTATTTGTGAAAATAGCTAGAGTATTTTCCATGTTTTATCTAGCTTATTTCTGGATTAAAGTAATTCGAAAAATGCTTATATGCTCATCAATCCAAAAACCTTATTTTAGGCATAGGCTTTTTTCGTCAACTGGTTTTGCTGCTGCACTCAAACCCTCTGTATTCGATGGTGCGAATTATAAGAGGTGACGCACCAAGATGGTGCTTTGGCTAACTGCCATGAACGTTTTCCATGTGGCAAACGGCATGCCTGAAGGAACACTTACTCCTGAACAGGAGCAAGCGTTCAAGGCTGCTGATAACCTTTTTAAAGGTGTTGTGGTTAGTGTTCTTGGTGAGAAGTTAGTTGATGCATACATGGTGATTACAACTGGGAAGGAGATGTGGGATGCACTCGAAGCTAAATTTGGAGTTTCGGATGCAGGGAGTGAATTGTATCTCATGGAGCAATATCATGACTATAGAATGGTTGATAATCGTTCTGTAGTTAAGCAGGCTCATGAGATACAATCCATGGCCAAAGAACTTGAGCACTTCAAATGTGTATTACCGGACAAGTTTGTCGCGGGAGGCATTATTGCCAAGCTTCCTCCTTCTTGGAGGAATTTTGCTACTTCTCTGAAACACAAGAGACAAGAGTTTTCTGTTGAAAATCTTATTGGGTCTCTTGATGTTGAAGAAAAGGCGAGGGCAAAAGATACACACACTAGAGGTAATGAGGGACATTCTAGTGCCAATATGGTACAGAAGAAGAATGGCCAAACTCAAAAATTCAAAGGCAAGAACAAGAGTGCACAAACAACAAGCTTTAAAAAGAAGAAGAAGAACACAAAGAATGGCCTTTGCTTTGTGTGTGGCGAACCTGGTCATTGGGCCAAGGATTGCAGTCAACGCAAGGGTGGGAAGAATCAGCAAGGGTAGAATTCCAAGTCTACCAATGTTGTTGTTGGTACTACTGAGACGGAAACTTCAGGGTATGGTAATTTACCTACTGTTCTTTCCGTATGTCAATCTACCGATTGGTGGATAGACACTGGTGCTAATATACATGTGTGTGCTGATATTTCATTGTTTTCTTCTTACGTGTCACTCGGGATTCAGCCGTTCTAATGGGGAACGGGTCACATGCCACTGTTCATGGTGTTGGCACGGTCGATCTGAAGTTTACTTCGGGAAAGATTGTGCAACTGAAGAACGTGCATCATGTGCCATCCATCAATAAGAATCTCGTCAGCGGATCTCTTCTGTGTAGAGATGGCTTTAGACTGGTATTTGAGTCCAATAAATTTGTAGTGTCCAAGTGTGGACAATTTGTTGGTAAAGGCTATGTGTGCGGAGGCTTGTTCCGCCTATCTCTTTCAGATTTGTGTAATAATGTTGTGAACCATGTTTACAGTGGTAATGAGACTACTATTTGGCATTCGCGACTTTGTCACATAAATTTTGGTTGCATGACGCGGTTAGCCAGTTTAGAGTTAATCTCGAAATTCACCCTTGCCAAATGTTCTAAATGTCAAGTTTGTGTGCAATCAAAGCAGCCTCGTAAGCCGCATAAGGCCGTAGAGGTAAGAAACTTGACACCATTAGAACTCATACATTCAGATCTGTGTGAGATGAATGGTGTGTTGACAAAAGGTGGTAAGAGATATTTTATGACTTTGATTGATGACTCCACTAGGTTCTGTTATGTGTATCTTTTGAAAACTAAAGATGAAGCTCTTCACTACTTTAAAATCTATAAGGCAGAAGCTGAGAACCAGCTTGAAAGGAAAATCAAAAGGATTAGGTCTGATCGTGGTGGAGAGTACTTTTCTAATGAGTTCAATTTATTCTGTGAGGAACATGGTATAATTCATGAGAGGACGCCTCCCTATTCACCCCAGTCAAACGGGGTTGTTGAAAGAAAGAACCGCACTCTAACTGATTTGGTTAACGCCATGTTAGACACAGCGGGTCTTTTCAAAGCATGGTGGGGGGAGGCTATATTGACTTCAAGTCATGTCCTAAACAGGATTCCTACAAAGAATAAAGAGATAACCCCATATGAACAATGGGAGAAGAAAAGACTATCACTTTCATACTTACGCACTTTGGGTTGTTTGGCGAAAGTCAATGTGCCAATTCCTAAAAAGCGTAAGCTTGGACCAAAAACCGTGGATTGCGTCTTTCTAGGCTATGCTCAACATAGCGTTGGATATAGATTTCTAGTGGTGAAATCTGGAGTACCTGACATGCTTGTTGGTACAATTATGGAGTCCAGAGATGCTACATTCTTTGAGGATATTTTTCCGAAGAAAGATATGCCTAGTTCATCAAGTCAGGAATCTGATACAATTCCTGAACCTGTCATTCCATTGGAATATTTTGAACAAACTCCTGAGCAAATTTTTGAGGAGGAAGACAATGAAACTCTGAGGAAGAGTAAAAGACAAAGGACTGCAAAGTATTTTGGTCCTGATTTCATTGTGTACCTTGTGGATGATACTCCAAGTACTATTTCTGAAGCGTATGCTTCTCCAGATGCAGAATACTGGAAGGAAGCAGTTCATAATGAAATGGATTCCATTATATCTAATGGAACTTGGGAGATCACTAAGCGTCCTTATAGTTGTAAAACTGTAGGATGTAAGTGGGTGTTCAAAAAGAAGCTTCGACCTGATGGTACTATCGAGAAGTACAAGGCACGGCTTGTGGCCAAGGGTTATACCCAAAAGGAAGGCGGAGATTTCTTTGATACTTATTCACCTATGGCTAGATTGACCACTATTCGAGTACTACTATCTCTGGCTGCCTCATACGGTCTTCTCGTTCATTAGATGGACGTTAAGACGGCTTTCCTAAATGGAGAGTTGGACGAGAAAATTTACATGGATCAGCCAGATGGATTTGTAGTAGATAGTCAAGAAGGAAAGATGTGCAAGTTGTTGAAATCTCTGTATAGTCTTAAACAAGTACCTAAGCAGTGGCATGAAAAGTTTGACAGAACTTTAACATCTGTAGGCTTTATTGTGAATAAAGCTGACAGATGTGTGTATTATCGCCATGGTGGGGGCGAGGGAGTCATTCTATGTCTGTATGTTGATGACATACTGATCTTTGGGACCAACCTTAATGTGATTAAGGAGGTTAAGGATTTCTTATCTCAGAATTTTAAGATGAAAGATCTGGGAGTAGCTGATGTTATCTTGAACATTAAGCTGTTGAGAGGTGATGATGGTGGGATTACATTGTTGCAATCTCATTATGTGGAAAAGGTTCTGAGTCGTTTTGGTTATAGCGACTTCAAACCCTCTCCAACACCTTATGATCCTAGCGTATTGCTTAGGAAGAATCGGAGAATAGCCAGAGACCAATTGAGATATTCTCAGATAATTGGTTCACTCATGTATTTAGCTAGCGGTACGGGCTCGACATCTCGCTTGTCGTGAGCAAACTAAGCCGCTTTGTTTCCAATCAGGAGATAATCATTGGCATGCTCTTGAGAGGGTAATGCGCTATCTAAAGGGTACCGTGAGTTATGGCATTCACTATGGGTACCTAGGTACCGGAGGGTTATAGCGATTCAAACCGGATATCGATCTTCGATGAGATTAAGGCCACAAGTGGATATGTCTTCACACTAGGAGGTGGCGTTGTTTCATGGAAGTCTTGCAAGCAGACCATCTTAACTAGGTCAACAATGGAAGCAGAACTCACAGCATTAGATACTGCCACTGTTGAAGCTGAATGGCTTCGTGAGCTCTTGATGGATTTGCCGGTGGTTGAAAAACCGATCGCTATTCGATGAATTGTGACAATCAAACGTGATTGTCAAGGTGAACAGTTCTAAGGATAATATGAAATCATCAAGACATGTGAAGAGAAGACTGGAGTCTGTCAGAAAAATGAGAAACTCCGGAGTAATAGCTTTGGATTATATCCAAACAGCTAAGAATCTGGCAGATCCTTTCACAGAGGGTTTATCACGAAATGTGATAGACAATGCATCGAGGGAGATGGGTTTGAGACCCACGTGAGTTACACCATAGTGGTAACCCATTCTATATGATCGGAGATCCCGTGAAGTAGGATTGGCGAAACAAGCTATTGGTTAACTAGGAGGAGAGTACCTTTATAGACCTACTCCATTGGAGATGCAATTCTCTCCTAAATCTGTATGGCAGGTTGATTCTTATATTAATGTGTTATGTGGCTTGTTAAAGCAAAGATGCTGTCCTACAGAGCAGTCTTGAAAGAACACACCTATATGAGCCCGACTGCTAGTCACAGTCTATGAAATAGGGTAATTTCTAGGAAGCTCATGAATAGGCCAGGAGTATGACTTATATGCTCCAACCCGCGGGGATGCCTGGCAGCCTAGTATCAGTTAAGGACTTAAGTGAAACTTATTCACACAAAACTGTCAATTCAAGACTTAGTCCATTGTGCAGTTGTGGATAAGCATAGCTTCTGTTCTAGGTGGATGTTCAACCTTAACCGGTCTCCATCAAAACACTGGTATATTAAAACATACTGTGGATCAAGGTATTTGACTTGTGCCCTTGAGATCTGGTGGGGGATTGTTGGAATTAATATGGGCTAGGCCCAAATATTATATTCTAATTAATTCCTAGTAAATCTCAAAGGCCCATGTGCAAGTGCTAAAAATGTTTAGTCCCACATGGAGGGATTAAGGGGGGTAACACCAGTTTAAAAGGTGGAACATGGTAACCCCTCTTGCGGAATTGGAAAGAGACTACACACACGCGCGCTCGCTCGCCGAGCCGAGCCGAGCCGTGCGGTGCGGTGCGGGTGCGGGTGCATGTGCGTGTGCGCGCGTATGCAGGCGTGTCGGGTGCAGACGCGGTTTTCTTTATCTATTCGAAAATCAAAGCGCACTGGCTTGAGGGTGACTGTTGGTCTCTGGTCTCTTTGTTTTTGGTCATTAAAAAGAACAGAGTGCTGGTCCTTGATTGTAACTGTTGGCCTTTGGTCTTCTGACGACTGTCCTTGATGGTGACTGTTGGCCTTTGGTCTTCTGACGACTGTCCTTGATGGTGACTGTTGGCCTTTGGACTTCTGGCGACCTTTAGACTCTCTGTCTTTTGGCTATTTAAGGAGACTGAGAGGACTGGCTCTGGTTAGAGTTTTTCCTCTTCCACAGTTTACATTTCCACAGTACTTGTTGCTGTCTTTGGCGATCTCTATCCCGGCGAGGCGCGTGTAAGGTCGCACCGGGAGAGCAGGCCTCCGGAACCTCGTCCTTGAAGGCTTGCATGAGCGAGGACGAATAAGGTTTTTGGGGAGCGTTCGCACGACTGCTCACTGCTACATCTACATCAAGTGTATGACTACAACTCTCTGCTACGTTCTACATCAACTACACGACTCTCTGCTACGTTCTACATCAACTGCACGACTACACGACGTCCACTACATCATGACGAACAACGACATTATCAAGAATGCTGGTGCTACTTCTTCTTCTGCTGAATCTGGGTATGTTACTTGGATTGCTTTACTATTTATTGTTGTCATGAACACTGAGATAGATATGCTATTTTTTGTCTTTCTAGAAATTAGTATTCCTATAGTGTTCATTCATACCTGCTTTCTATTTGTGAAAATAGCTAGAGTATTTTCCATGTTTTATCTAGCTTATTTCTGGATTAAAGTAATTCGAAAAATACTTATATGCTCATCACTATCTTCCATACCTTCCGTCGTAACCTACGATATTGTCACCACCTAAGCTTCATTCACCACCAACACTAACTTCCACCACAAACAATTAGCACACACCCAGACTACACAACAGATCCTATCATATCAGATCCTATGCCACACAAGAGCACACCAGACCACACCAGATCCTTCCACACCATACCACACCAGATCACCAAACCACAAAATATCAACCTCCTTCACTCCAGCCTCTCTCTTTCTCCTTTTCCCAACACAACACACGCAGCCTCACAGCATCTCGATCTACACATCTCAATCACTAACCTATGCCACGTGTCTTGACGACCACGACAACCTCTTCACGCATCAACAGCCCAGTAGACAGACCAGCAGCACAACCACTTCGAACAACATCCTCTTCATTCCTTCTCTCCTTTTTTTTTTCTTTTCCCTTTTCTTCTTTTCCTTTTTCTCCTTTCTTCTTTTCTCCTGTTTCCTCTGTCTTCTCCCCCGAGCGCTCTTGTTTCCTCTTTCTTCTCCCCCGATAGCGCAGCTCCGGTTTCCTTCCTCCTTCCCTTCTCCTTTCTTCCTCTTTCTCCCCTTAATCTCCTCCCCAGCCTGATCCTGCCGCCAGTTAGCCCCGATCAGCGTTGGCCCCCACAACATCTCCTCCCCGATACCCCCTCAAGCCGCCTCCACCTCCACCGCTGGATCTCCTCCTTAGCCCCCACCGCATCTCCTCATCGGCTTCTGTCGGATCTCCTCCCTCCACCTTCTCCATCACCAGCCAGAGTGCCGGATCCACTTCTCCCGAGCTCCTCCGCACCTGATCCCCATCTCCTCCTTCACCGGCTCGAGCAATGGTGACGACCCGCGCGCCCACCCGCAAGGCGCGGCAATGGCAGCTAGTGGCTGGTGGCGCAGGGACAACTTCAGATGTTGATGGACAGTGACGACGGATCGGATTTGAGGTGAGTACCGTTAGAATTAGGGTTCGATGGTAGGGGATGGCTCTGCTACTATGTAGAGTTTTGGGAATAGTTATGTGTTCAAGATCCCCACCCCACACCCTTTATTTATAATGCCAAATATTATAGTCCGACTCGCACACGATTTGAACTCTTATCTAAACTCTAATATCTCCAACATGTATCTACCTCCCTTTCATCTCCTTCCTACCCTCTCAAGCCAGTTGATGCCTCTGAGATCTTGAAGAATCCTAATCCACTCCTCATATTTAAGGAGAGTAATGTCTTTGGTTTGATTAGTTTCTCCAACCGTACCAAGGCTGCAGCGATGTCGTTGGCAATGTACCGAATTACTGACTACTGAGACCAAGTAGGCCTGCCAAATTGCTAAGACTAAATGGCTAAGTCAATGGCTAATTGGGACCCGATCATCTAAGTCGTTCGACAACTGTACACCGTGATCTGAGCGGTTGTTTCCCCACTCCGACGTCTCCTCGCATGTGCTGTCTCAAGCTTCAGACTCAGTCACTATTTACTTGGGTCAGGCAACCTTCCCCAGGAGCCCCATGTGGAAGGAAGGGAGTAGAAGCCACTCGTGGATCGAGAGTACAGACATGGTAGACTAGACCCAGGAAGGTCTACCATGCATCGGAGCCTACACATAGGGGGGGAAGACACTGCAGTCCCTATAAGCGTATGACCTTTCTAAAGGTAGAATGGTAATCTTCTGTACTTTGGATGTAACACTATAATAGACCATTTACCTATGTAATAAAGGATGTTTTTTATGACAATAAAGACACATTTTAACACTTTAACTCTGTCTTCCACCTTTGAGGATCTCCAAGGTCCCCTTTGTATCTACAGGAATCCCAAGGTCTCTTTCTCTTTTGTCTAATTTGTAGCTACGACATATTTCACTTGCTATACCAAAGAATCTTAAAGTTGATTTGTGCACTAGCACTACAGATCTACTATGTTTTATATTTCTTTCTGTCCTCTCTTCACCTCTTTCCTCCCCCTCAAGCTGGTTTCTTTGAAATCCTGAAGCATCTCCTATCTCCCCTCCCACTTATAAAGAAGAGTAGTGTCTTTAATTCCATTTAGTACAACAATGCAAACTTGCAAAGGCTGCAGCCGCATAGTTGGCACTTGGTTGTGTACTGAGCCAAGAGCTGCACTAAACTTCAGACCAACCCCATAATACTTTGTACTATCTGTAGTAATCATCGACTGGTTAAAGCATCAGTCTTTAACGAAGAAGAACAATGCTGTATATTATTGCTACGTGGACAAGTCGGCAAGAAAAACAAGCCGCAGCATAAAGTTCGATTGAAGGAATCAATGGAGGAATTAATTTTGCTTCTAACAACTGATGACGCTTTGGATGAGTGGCTACTGACTAGAGAGGAAAACAGAAGCAAGAGCTGGAAGGTGCAGAAGACCATGCTACCTCATGTCCATAGCTGAATTAAGACGAACATTTGTCTGAAAATTTCACTTCTCCGTCTACCCCTTCTACAGTTGAGATCCTGTAGGATGTTGCGCCCCTGTATTCAGTTCCCTGCCTTTGCGAATTTTGTTGGGATTATCTAGTGGCGTTTTGATTCGTAGAGAGGTGATGTACCAGCACGACGCGGCGGGAGACCACCACCTCCTCCGCTGTGGACGGGCGGTGTCGCCTCGCCGTCGCTGCGGGCTTCGTCCTCTCGCGGTCGGTTTCTGCGGTCGAGGAATCATATAAGAAGCAGCACGACGCGACGGGAGGCTACCTCGGACGCGCAACGCCGCCGAGCCCGGCCAGCGAGGCGCGGCGTGCACCGCAGAGCTGAGCAGCGCGGCGGTCTGCAGCATAACCACGGTTGGCGTCCGCCGTGTACGCGCGAGTGGGCTTTAGGTGGCTCTGATGTGCCAGAATGGGCTGTCCCCTGGCCCTTCTGGTTATTTTCTAGGCTTTCCTGTGGGCCTTTAAATCGGAAGAAGAATCCCATGCTTGAGAGTTGAGACGTAACCACGGTTGCCGTCCGCGGTGTCCCCATGAATATTTTGGTTGGCGGTGGTAGGCTCGCCTCGGCGGCGATCTCGACGACACACCGCCAACCAAAATATTTGTGCAACCAAAATATGTCGCCTCATGCATTTTCTTCTGGCCATTGCTATCAAGGAGTGCAATGTTTGTGCAACCTTTTGTTCGATCGCGTTGACCAAAGTTTCACTTTTGTTAATGGCCATGACAAAGACAGCACTGTAATAAGGAAGGCACACAAGCATCAGGTTCGTTCATGGCTTTGCGCAAGAGTAGAGCAAGTGATCATCCGATTTAACTTGACAGACTGAGCAAGTGACGCAACAAAACATTGCATTGAATTCTGAAAGATGGGGATACTTCCCCCTGAAAGATAAAACACCACAAACAGGCGTTTATTTGGGGCAACATATGCACCTACTAGGAACCAGCAGGCACTTGCCCAAAACCTCGCAAAAGTATCAAAGTGCTCAGACATCGAGTACACATCCATGACAGACATGACTG
Organism: Ampelocalamus luodianensis; assembly: GCA_036346255.1. Taxonomy (NCBI): domain Eukaryota; kingdom Viridiplantae; phylum Streptophyta; class Magnoliopsida; order Poales; family Poaceae; genus Ampelocalamus; species Ampelocalamus luodianensis. The sequence goes on from CM070628.1 coordinate 7,388,587, forward strand.
ACGAAATGTAAAAACTAGGGTAAACAATCATAACGCAGCTGACGCTTCTCCCGCTGAAGGCGCCTCTTCCCGCGCTAATTGGCTGCGCTGTCGCCGTCGACAGCCAATGGAACGGCGCTTGCCTGGGTTTAACAAAGAAACGTATAAATCGTATGATGCAGTAATCTGTTCAGCGTGTGCTATAATGAACATTGGTATACATGTGCTCTCTAACAGTCAGATGACTTACCAGGCTGCGGTATTTCAGAGCGTAGAACATCTCGAGGTAACGGCGAGTCTCGCGCCTCTCTAGGTTGCTTACGTACTTCCAGAATCCATACACACCAGTCAGGGTCATCAGCCTCTCCGAGTACAGCTTCCAGGTGTACCTGGGTAGTTCAAATTTACAGGATCAGGATTTGCTCACAGAAACGATAAACCACACTAAATATTGAATGTTCGCATGATAGCCATCGCCCCATACTCCCATGCAAACTATTCTAGAGTTACGATGCAGTCAAGACGATAATTTCCTCAGTATATTTCCATTTATCAATATACAGTAGTTTGGAGGACATAGAATACGTACTTTTCATAAATTCTCTTCAGGCCTCCCTGTGAAATCTTGTCCCAGTAGGTTGGATCCTCCTTGCACTTCTCAAAGAACTTGACCAAGATATCTGCAGCCTTGTCACTGTGGTAAGGATCAATGTGCAAACCAGACACCCCATCGACAATGATTTCAGCAGGGCCACCGTGGCATGTTGCGATTGTTGGCAAACCGCATGTCATGGATTCGATGACAGTCAGCCCAAACGCTTCATAGAATGCAGGCTAAAAACCAATTGAAACAAGAGTTTAGAACTGGTAGCTCAAGGCTGTTCTTTTTCAAACGTAGATTGCATTGCTGTTGGAAGTCACTCAGATTAGATATGTAATAGTAGAACATGACGACTTGTATATACCTGCACAAACACTCCCTTGGTGTCACAAATGTAGCGGTACAATTCCCCATTGCGAACACGGTTCATCTGAGCCGAGATCCACCGGATATGGCCCTTCAACTTGTACTCCTCAATTAGACTGTACATCCTCTTGAACTCAGCCTGCTCCTCCCTGTCCTTGGACTCCTTGCCATGGTCACCAGCAACAATCACAAGGTTTGCCAAATCCCTCAGATGTGCATTCTTACCGTACATCTCAACCAAACCGGTCATGTTCTTCACACGGTCAAGGCGAGCCATTGAGAAGATGATCGGCTTGTTCTTGTCCTTCAGTACAAACCTGTAGAGCATTTAAAATATATATTTTATGCTCGAATGGAGAGCATGTACTGCAGTCTAGATGTCCATACACAAGAAAATAAGCAATTGTTCAGAAACATTGAAGTCACTATTGTAAACCAGCCAGGGAAAAAAAACCCGGCCGTTAACCGCTTATCGGCAGGGGTCCGGGATTTTGGATCCCGGCCGGTTTTGCGGGTTTTGCAAGTTCAAATTCTATTTTTTGAATTTTAAATGATTTTTAATCAAATTCAAGCGATTTTCATCCGGGTTTTTTCCGGGAAATCCGGTTACCGACCAGTTTTTTTTTGGCCGACGACCGGGATTTACCCCGGAAACGGGTTTTTGATCCTTGAAACCAGCTAATTGTGCAAAGAAACATTGAAGTCACTATTGTAAACCAGCTGAAACACAATAATTATTGTTGCATTATAGTAAGGATTGTAAGTTTAAATCAACAAAATTTAGTTATTGCCACTAAGAAAACACATCTAAATGTCTTGGTAGTTGGTAGATTGAAAACCTGGACAGCTAGACCAGACACGCAGATTACTACTGAATTCTTGTAGAACTGGTTGGCAAATAACAGGGGTGTAATCAGCAGTTCAGTACTCACTTGTGTTCAGAGTTCTCGACATTGCTGTAAATGAGCTCCTCAATTTCAGGGTGGAAGGCAGTAAGCCTCTTGTCAGTCTCGGTGTATGGGAAGTAAACGCTCATGTCTGCTCCAGGAGAGACAATGTTGAACTTAGGATCAAACACATCAATACCATGGACAACCCGGTAGAGCCCGGGAAGGGTGAAGGCGATGTGGGATTCATATTGCCCCACACTATCCTTGCTGCATAAAGGAAGGAAAGAAGCATAAGATACCCTTTTACTTACTGGCTTACTGCCACAACACAATGATATTCTAATGCTCATACCAAAAAATTACCTTCCAGCGATTTCTTGGAATGTACTGGTGATGATGAAATCAGTGTGATTCATGGCAATAAGGTCCGCTGTGAACTGGCATGAGAAGTGGTATTGGCTGTCGAATTTGTCCAAGTATATGTCCGAGTTGGGGTATTTGGTTTTCTCCAAGGCGTGGGCAATGGTACACTGCATTCATGTAGAAAAGAAATCATAAGCAATTGGCTAATTGAAAGAAATCATAAGCATTCATGTACAACCAAACAGACCTGAGTAACTCCCAATTTGTGTGCAAGCAGAGTGGCAACAAGGTTGCCATCACTGTAGTTGCCAATGATGAGATCAGGCTTGGCCTGCATTTCTCTCATGATTTCGTTTGCAACATCCTGTAGTAAAGAATGCATGAACTCAGTATTCATGGACTATATCCGGCTCTGTTAGGATGTTCAGTCGGATGATCCATTTACCTCAGTGTATGTCTCCAGGAATGGCCAGACATCAAAACGGGAGATCCACTTGCGGAGGATCCCATTCTCAGTTCTGAATGGAACACGGAGAATGTCCGTGTGCTCGGTTCCAATAACCTTCTCCAGCCGCTGGCCACATGTAGTCCCAACAGCATCAGGTAACAGCCTGGTTACCTGCATCAAATAAAATCGTGTGGGTACATTTATTCAGTTATTCACAACACACTGACAAGGGCTTAGAAGTTGGAACATCCAAAATTGTCATCTCAAACATACAATGAGGATCTTAGGGGTGATTTCAAGGCCTTGCTGCTTGATCCTCAGAAGCATCTCATTCTCCAAAGCACGGACTTGATCCAAAATGTACACAACCTGTAAAACAACAGCGTGGCATATCAGAACTTGAAATCCTGAAAGTACTAGCTAAAATGAAAAGAAGTGTTAAGAACCCTACCTGACCACCAGTATCAGGGTATCCCAACACATTGGATTGGGCAAAGTAACCATGTGGAGACAGGATAACAACATTGAACATCATTGGTATAGTTCCAAGGAACTTCTCCAAGTTGGACGGATCGGGGGCCTCAAGAAGATCGAGAAGCAAGTGGATGGTGTCAAGTACACGCTTTGCGGTGTCACCCCAACCCTTCTCCAAGCCGAGCTCTTGGAACCTACATGCAGATCATGAAGCACAGTATGAGCAGTTATTCCATTCACAACAATTTAAACCTGAGCTAAATTTGTAAGGGCAAGTTTAAAAGCAATCACCTGTGGCTGAACTCTGAGTAGGGTGTGTCCTGAGGAATGCTCACTAGATACTCTTCAGCCTTTCTAAGGGCTGATTGGAGCCCACGAAGGCTCTGGATTCTGTCGTTCAGCATCATTGTCTGTAATAGAAAACAACACTATGGTTGAGGAACTTGGATCACATCATTAAGTGGTACTTTGGAGAATGATAGGTTTCTAAAGGATTAAGATTTAAGGCAACTGGCACAAGAAAATTCATGTGCTGTATAAGGACTTGGCAGGTTCTGCAATCTGCATTTTGGAAGCTTACCGTGCCCTTGTGGTTATGGGCTTTCAGGAAGTTCAGCAGGGGGTACAGGCTCTCCTTGTCCTGGAACAACTTGGAAGACAGGTGACGGTTAAGGAACTGCACCCCATTTCCGATGGACTTGGACATGGAAGGACGCGGGAAGGAGGCATTGAAGGGCTCAAAATCAAGCTCAAGTGCAAAGTTGCTTGTGTTGCTGGTGTAAAATGAAGAAGACCAAATTCATATATGGTTATTTTACTACAACTAGAATGTACATTTTTGTCTAGAACTTCTAAGATTACATCCTGGAACTTACTGTCCATCAACAAGTTGTTCCTTGAAAGCCAAGTACTCAGAAACGCTCAGCTCCTCCACGGCCAACTCACTAACATTCACCCGTATGTAGTCCCAGACACCAGGCCTCGGCCTGATGGCAAGTGCAACCCAGGGTGGCAGCACAATTGCTTCCTACATGCAGTCAAGGAAGGAAATTAGAATGCCTAGTTGATAAATTTCAATTGACAAGCACTTGATAAGGCACATTGCCAATGTTACCTGAGCAGCACGGAGAATGTCTTCAAAGGGTGCATACTTCTCCTTGTCAGCATCGATCAGGGCATCAAATTCCGCAAGCAGCTGGTGGCGCTGAAGCATTCCTTTGCCCTGGTTAACATACCTGTAAAGAGTGGTATTTGAGAAGTAGAACCAATTTTATCTCATATCCTTCCTGTGGCTGAACTATTTAAATGGCACTATATTATCTACCATATTCAATTGACTCTAGCCAAGAACAAACAATATATCAACGTGATCCAAGATTTTATGATTCATGGTAAATAAGGTGGAGCTGATGAAAAAATATTCTACGCCATCATACTAATTCCGGAAGACAAACTATGTAACACCAAAGGAATGCATCATCTTGTCAACTGAATGTGTAACATGTTCTCATATTCACATCTGGATGTGCTGCGAACTAATTAAAGACACAGATGAAGTTCATATCAAGTCATGTTTTGAGATTCTCACCTGGAAAACAGTGCAATCAGCTCGTTAGGATGAGAGGAGAAGGTGGCACCGAGACGCTCACGCAGACTGTGGAGGCGAGTCAGCTTGGCAGCCATGGCTCACAATTTCAGTACTCAAAACTGCAAAGCAAGGCACACGATTAACACTTAGCAACATAGATCAAAACCATTTACTTGCACAAGAATACAAGATCAAGTCAAGAGCCACCACTAAACATTGCGAGACTATATCAGAGCAGGTATATCATGCTAAAGCAACCTTGATAACACCACAAACAAGTACTGGAATTTCAAAAGAAAAGTAGAAACCAAATATGCTGTATGATTTATTCAAGAGAAACATTTAACAAGATATAGAATCTTATAGATCAAAGACACCAAAATAAAGGTATGATATGATGATAAAGCAAGTACAAACCCTGGACCAACATAAAGCAAGTATAGATTCTGCACCAAACTAGTGGTTCTTTGATAACGTTCTCAAAGGAAAAGAAGCGTCAACTTGATCAGGATTTGCAGTTTTTAGAGAAAAGATGCCATTTAGATGCTAAACCCACAAAGAAGCAACCAAAAATCCTAGAAGAGATTTGGCTTCAAATTAGCAAAGACAACCGCAAGTCCGGAAGTTCCCAATATCATGAATCCCTCCAGTGGTTGATCAAAGAGAAGAATATGGTAAGATCGTGACTCCATGGTAGAATCCAACAAAACTCAAAAGACTTTCTTAGTAAAAAAACTTTCAAAAAAAGATTATATTTTTGTTGGCTCGTCTTCCACCAAAAGGCAGCAAGACTATCAGGCAGCAAATGAGTGAGCAGCAGAGGTGATCATTGATCAAAGCAAGATCTCAAGCAAACTACGAAGCCAAGAACTTCTACCGCGATGAAATGGTTCCAACGTCCTCAAGTATAACTTTTTTGGGGAAAAAAAGGGAAGATTCCGCTCATAAACCCCACGACAGGACCGCGGAGATCTCTCCAGGCAATCCAGGAGGGATTCAGATCAGAAAAAACCCGTAAACCCAAGAACGAGGTCAGCAAAACCGTGGCAATATTCAGCTGATGACCCACCAAAAGAATCACAAGATAGGCAGGAAAACCCAAGAAATGGTGGAGCAAGACAGCGATCAAGGTGACTTCTTGAAGTCGCAAAGCCAAGATTTGTTGTAGTGCGGCCAGATTAGCTCAAAATCCAAGCAAACCCACCCATGATCAGCACATGGATATAAAGAACCGGTTGACATCAGAAGCACATACATACCCAATGGTCAAGGAGAACAACCAAATGGAGGGTTTCTCCGAGATCCAAAGGGACCAATAAATAGGCAGCTGCAAAACCCCCGAGCTGTGAAACGAGGTGTAGCTAGACTGGTACTGGTAGGGCCTTAAGCTGACATGACTATGGAATAGCAATGGATGACACCAAATTGTTGTACCAACAAAAAAATTTAATCTGATGGTGTCACTAATTATGTCATTGTGTGGCCAAGAATCCAATTAGCGTGTGCTGACCTATCCAATTGCTGCTCTGGAAAAGTTCCAACCTTTTTTATCAGAACAGACTGCAGGTACAGTGGATTGAAGACCGGCTGGGAGAGAAAAGAAAGAAAAAATAAAGCAATTGCTTCCTTTTTTTACCTCTGCAAATCACACAATTGATTCGGTGGGGAACAGAGAGTGGTAATTTGACAACCAGATTGGCTTACATAGCAATAATCAACAGATGCAATGAGATTGTCCAGATGAAAAGCAAGAAAATTTCTACCCCTAGCATTGACAAGTGGGACACCACAGACAAGAAGAAAAGTATCCTGTGAATGACCAACTGCCACTTTGCCACCGCTCACCAGCCTCTCCTTCTAGAAGCTTGGCCTCTAAACCTAGGTCTTTCGGAAAGCAGAAAGTTCATGGGCAGAAACAATGGGGAGACACCAAGAAGATGATAACATCTACCATCCAAGTGGCAATTCTTTTATGCTCTTAAACACAAGGGCCAGAATGGCATCCAGTCATCGTCAGAAAGGACAAGCAGAAACAAGAAGTCGCACAAGTATGCTTTCAAGAAAAGAAAGCATGGCTTTTTGCAAATGCACCAAAATACCACCTAAATTAGCCGTCCGGACAGTGAGTTCTCAACGGCTTTTACATCGTTGATGTCGTGAGAAGGCTACGTTCCAAACAAGAATAGACCGGCCTAAGAAGTGCTGACATTGGAAAACTTTGTAAGATAGTGCCAAAATTGCGAGAAAAGAAACATTCGTGTCACACGAGAATAAAGTGGGTTTTGCTCTAACTCCAAGCAATATTTTGTGATGTAAGATTAAAGATCCAAGCAAGTAATGTCACGTCCTACCAAGAATATGGCCACTCCCTCACAAATCCACGCTCTAAAATTTATTGCCCACTGTTTAATTAGGTGGTGCTAGCTAGGGAACAACAGTGGGCATACTACAACCACCTTTGGATCAAACCCAACGGATGCGTCTTCTAAGAGCATGTACAACAATTCACCATCAGCTCTCTATAACATCTATCATGTAAGATTTTTAGTTGATGTGAAAAAAAGAGAGTAAGTAAAGAGAAAGAGGACGTCTTTTATGCCGCAGTCGACTCATCACGAGAATATGTCTTTAGTGCTGATTAGTCTCTATCAAAACTCATTGTATGAGTTGTTTTTAATGTTGTTTATAGATGACATAAATGAGTATTGCACCATTGTGCATGCCTTAAGAGCATGTATAATAGTGTGACGTCAGCTGGCTGTAAGCTTTGCCATGTAGGACACGAGATGATGACTCTCTTAGAGCATGTACAATGGGCTTATATCAGTCATCTATAATCCTTGCTATGTATGATTTTTGCTGACGTGGATGAAAGAGAATAAAGAGAGAAAAAGATGATGTCTACAATTCTGTAGCCGACTATAGCACCAGAAATAAGAAAAGCATTAAAGATTGTGTGTTCTATAAAGACAATTAAAAAGACAACAGCTGTCTGTACCATGTATGAGCTGTCTTTAGTGCTGTCTATAAGTGATATAGAGAGTTGCTATAGACAGCAGTTGTCTATACCATTGTACATACCCTTAGAGAGCAAAAGCATAGAGAATTAGATCGTCTCTCATGCAGTAGCCGACTGTAACATAAGAAACAAGACACATTGTAGATGAAGAATCTATTTATAGAGACATATAAAAAAAAATAATTCATTGTATAAACTATCTTTAATACTGTGTATATAAAGGATACTACAGACATGAGTTATATATACTATTGCACCTCACTTAACTACTACATCCTGAGAAGCAAGTGGCTCCGACCCGCATATGCAAAGGCTGAGATGAACAGTTATTTGCCTTTAGATGATTCTTAGCCGTTGAATCGAAAGCAAGTGGTTCCGACCCGCTGGCAAAAGCAACTGTGCGGCAGTAGAAAATAGCATCTTTTGCTACAGCAATTCTTAGCTACAGTGAATTTGCAGTTATTTGCTTCTCTCTGTCGTTTCCTCTCTCTGATTTCCACTGTTCAGCACAGCCCGAGGATGCGCTTCCCTGGGTCCTCACTAATGACTTGACTAATCTCAAAAACATAATATCTCACCTTCCTTTGTTTATGATTCTACGGATGACACACGATGCCTTCATAGTTTTCCTCGTTTTCATACTCTTCCCCCTAGCCGTCGGCCAACCATCTCCACTCAAAACCCACAATTAGTGTTAATCCCGTAAGTAAACAACCTTTTCCACTTCTGTTCATTAGTGCTAATCCCGTCAAGTAAACAACCTTTTCCACTTCAATTACATTAGTGCTAGTCCCGTAGCTCGAACCAAATAGCAAACAGTAAAAACATCATATAGGTAAAATACACTATAATTTTCACCAAGAAAAATTTGGAGCGTCAAGATTCAAGCAAGGCACCAACATCCAAACCAACCAGGCAGAGCCTATAAACTTAACCGGCATTGCATCGAACAGACTGAACATTTAAGTTAACACAGACATTACCTTGCGAGGACGACACCACGAAAACAAGAAGACAGCTTGAAATAGAGACAGGAAAAAAATGGTGTCTACGGAACTGAATCAGACGCAGGGAATGGAGAGGTATGGCTGCAGGACGGGAGCGTTTTGTAGGGGCAAGAAATTTTCCTTTTGCCTGCGAAACAAGTCACGGTTTTCTGATTTGCCTGAATTTCGATGGGCGGTGACCCACAGCAAGAAAGGAAAGGGGGCAAAAACACATGGTAACATGAGGAGGCATCTTGGCATCTTCGTCTCTTGCTGCGCCGGTCTGTTCCAAATCCGGCTCTCGAATCAGGGAAAATGGCTTCCGGTTTTGCATGGATGATCACGTTTTGATTACTTCCCTCTTTTATTTTACAATGAGCGTGCTTTGGTTTGGAGCTTTCTGTAACCGATGGATGGTTCTTTCTTCGGGGAAAAGAAAGAAAACTCACTTTTGCAGCTGTTCTTTCTAAGAGAGCTGCTACACCTAGAAAGTTTGTTTGTATGATTTTCGTACAAGAATGGGAACTAAGGTCGACAGATGGTCAGCGCCAGCGACGGACCCAATCCTTCAAGTTAATTTCCTGAGCATCGGAATCCTTAGGTATTCAAACAAGCTTTTACAGGGCATACACACAAGTAATCAGTGGCGTAGCCCAGCCCAAGTGCTGGCAGCTACTGCTCTTCCTCTGATTACCAATGTAATTAACATGACCTGTTGTACCTAGGCCGCGGGCCATTGCACCCACGGCTCGAGGCTCAGCTCCACCTCTACAAGTAATTGTCTTTGGTTTCATATAATGTGAATGTAAGCCCGGTTTATGTTGGGGAAGATAGAAGTTTCCGCGGAGAACATCCTTCGAACATAAATCCAAGGTCAAGAGTCAACATAGATGATGTGGACACACGCAGATGTTCATGCAAAAGAACAATAAAGTCTGAGTTCTTGTATCAGCATATGTCATCTTAAAGTTCTTTAAAAAAAATTGAAGTCTTAATCGAGAAATGAAATAAAACTTGTCAAACGGTTGACGCAAGTAGACGCAAATATTCTTCTATCAAATAAATCTAGAAGGCCGAATTTTCAAGGGGGTATGGTAAATCAAGAAACTGAAGTCTAAATCAGCAACAATAGCCTTTTTTATTTTAAATCAACACTAAAAACCCGATTAAATATAGAAGCCAGATAAAATTTTGATTCCCTAACATCAAGATTTTTTTTTTCTGCGGGGTCCCTAACATCAAGATCGTATATATAGCTGTTTTTGTCAGTTCATACTTTAGCTATTTGCTATCTTCGCGCGAGTTGAGTTCTGCCAAATGGTAAATTGTGTCCCTGGCCTTTTTAAAATTTAGTAATTGATGCTCTTGCAAAAGAAAAATGGTGCTTACAACTACCGTTTTATGCTGCGATTTTAATTCAGTCATAATAACAACATTGATTCCTACTTTTTCAATGTTGGCAACTGCTTTGTACCTGAGTTTTGAGACTGAAACGACGACGAATGCAACACCACGGCATCTAGATGTTGTGTACTTTGGTGGAAATTGACTCGCCGGCTACGAATACGTGGCAATGAGGCCACACACAAGACACAACGGCCATCAATTCGTAGTTGTTTCCGGACTAGCAGTTGACAGTATAGGTTATCAAGTTTCAGGGTTTTAAAAAAACTCAAGCGACAAGCTCTTTATTTAACGGAATTGTTATATAACTTTCGATAGTTTTTTATATCAAAACAATCACTTTTATGTTTGTTAGATGTGATGTAAGATTCGTATTGTTGATGTAGTCATCTGGATTCGAACCTAACTTGTTTTGGTATGCAACGCGGTATCGATTTTGCTAAACAACATTCGACTATTTTTTTTTTGTCAAAGTACTTGATTTTTTATCCGTCCGATATGCTTTGAGATTTGTGCTTCTTCCCATCTGATGAATTGGGTCCGAATTTATTATAATTTTTTCTTCGGAACATAACGGGTTCACCACATTGCCGTATTTTGTTAGTATATAATTTTATTTTTTTGTCTTTGTTTTTGCTCGACCCCTCAAAGTACATGTGAGATTTTGAATCACGTGATGGAAATATGAGTTATTAAAACTTTTAAGAATAATTACAGTGACCAAGAACAAAAATTACATAAATAATTTACTGTACTTTTGTATAATGAAGTTGTAAATGAACTAAAATTTAACTGTTTTGGGCTGAGAAAACAGTGGAATTTTGTATAGACAGACTTCATGAATCCAATAAGTTTTGTGGATTGTATGTATGTGTACTTTGTATTATTAGTTGTTTAATCTGATATGTTGCTTCTTTGATACAATGGTTCAGAATGTGACGGTTTTTTAATAAAGAAAATAGTCGAATTCTATGTAAACAGTCCCTTTATTTAAAGGAAGAAGTCCATTTTACACCCCCTGAACTTTGCGTCGAGTCCAAAATACCCCCCTGAACTCCAAAATCGTCTGATTTGCACTCTCGAACTGTCAATACCAGATCAATTTACACCCTACGCAACCACGTCACTGGTTTTGGATGACGTGGCAACCACGTCACTGGTTTTGGATGACGTGGCATCCACGTGTACCTCGGGATGACAGGGTGCTGGTCCATGGGAGCAGTGGCGCCGAGGGGCCCACTGGGCAGTGATAGCAAGGGGAGGATCGGGCGGTGCTGGCGGGTGCGCGCGGGTGCGTGCGGCTCCGGTTCGTCGCCGACGGGCTAGGACGTCGCGGTGGTGGCTAAGCACGGGAGCTGGCGAGGTGGCAGAGCCGGTGACGAGGTGGCGGCGGCGGCGGCTCGATGATGTTAGCGAGGAGGGTCCAGTGACAGCTTGGGCCAGGGAGGGTGAGCACGGGGAAGCTCTCATCGAGGCGGAGCCATTGGGGTCGACGGGGAGGCCAAAGAGGGAACGTAGGTGGCGGCGGATGCTGGGGAAGGCGGCGGCCGGAGGCGATAAAGAAGCCCAAATACGGCAGTTGTGGCGGCGGATCCTCGAGGGAGTTTGAGGGGAAAGGCTCCTGGTGGCCGGGGGCTCACGGTGACGGGGTTGGTGCCGCCGCAGGGTGGCCGAGGATGGCAGTGGAGGCGGCGGCGGCCGAAACGAAACGGCGACGGTTTTGCTTGGTGGGCTTACCCGAACTCCGGCCACCCCCGACCGCGTCACGCTGCGTCCCACCACTCCAGGAGCCGAACCCCTCAACCAATTTGAAGCTACCACACACCTTCCTTCTTCTCCGGGTCCGACCAATTCCGCCGCCACCACTGCCGCGCCTCCTCCAGCGAGCCCCCGCTCGATTCCTCTCTACGTGAGCATCCCCTAGACTCCCTTTACCTCCCCCTACTGCTCACTCCCTCTCTTCTTCCCCACAGGTCGCCGCCACCGTCGGCTTACCCCACGCTGCCCTGGGTCACCGTCGCCAGCTCTCTCCGGCCTCTCTCCGACTCCACCGATCGTCTTGGTAAGCTCCCCACACCCTACCGGTGCCCATGCTCTCGCTATCCTAGCCCCTACCCCATCCGAGCGCCGCCGTGCCCTTTTCCCTCCACAGTCGGCCGCCATGTACTACCTCCAGCCCGCCACCATCCACCTCCGGTCGAGCCACCACCGCCCTCCGGTTCGCCTCCCCTCTAGGGTCCCATTTTTGCCACTCGCGGCCGCCGTCGTCCACCCACTCGTCGGCTTCGAGCGCCACTCCGAGCTGCCCACAACCTCCTCTGTTTCTGCCCTTCTCTGTGCATCCATCTCTGTGGCTGACAGTAGGACCCACTCGAAAAACCGCTCCAGTGTGGCACCACGTAGACCAAAAACCAGCTGGTTTTGGCTCGAGGGGGTGATTTGCTCTGGTTTCAATAGTTCAAGGATGTAAAGTGAACGATTTTATAGTTTGAGGTGTTTTTTGGACTCGGGCCATAGTTCAGGGGTGTAAATTGGACTTATTCCTTATTGAAATGTCCATCTCGCTGAATACACTCAGTAAGAAATTCAGGTGTGGAGTTAATCCACATACAAGTAAACTCAACAACTAGAGCTTCCCTTGCACAGATATGCACTGCTTGATTCGTCGATCTCCTAGCATAGATGATCTGAAAACCTTGAAGACTCCTAAGCTCCTTTCTCCTTTAGAATGTGCAAAACTAAAGATCGCTGAAAAGCTACAGACTTCCAAAAATGAACCAAATTGATATTGTCCGTCTCCATGTGGCATGCAACAATTCCATTTGTACTTCCCCTCGAACTCCATCTATTGAGTATAAGGGCTGGCCCATGTGGCCCATGTACATGTGTATGTATATGTAGTTGAGCAATAGTGAGGAATGAGATAACACACAAAGAAACCACAAAGATCAACATGGTATCAGAGCCCTCACCGGTGCCCTAACCCTAGGCGTTGTGGTAGCGGCTCCTAGTCCTGGCGGCAGCGCTCGGTCCTGGTAGAGGTGGAAGGCAAGGAGGCGACGCCTGGTTGCAGCGGCGCTTGGTCCTAGTGGAGGCGGAGGTCAGGTCGCGGCGGAGGTCCTGAGCTGAGTTGCTCACAGCCGCATCACTTTGTGGCAAAGTCAAGGGTCGTGGCGGGAGGAGGAGGAAGGGACCGAAGGCGTCGGCCCTGAGCTCGCTGCAGCACACGGTGAAGAGGAGGAGCTCGCCACGACGCGGAGCGGAATAGGGAGGGCGTGCACTCGTCGGGTGCGGCAGCGGTGTGGAGACGAGGAGACGGTGGGATCTGTCCTCAGGGATCCAACCAGTTCCAAGGAGGGCAAGAACAGGGGCCCGGGCCGCTCATCGTTAGGGTGCACAGCGGGCACAACTCCGTTGGTCAGGTCGGTCTAGCAACGGATTGTCGGCGAGGAAGATCTCCGCGGCTTACCCTTCTAGACGTCCCCTTTGGCAGCTAGTTTGGTTGATCAACATCGGCACAGTCCCAGTGAGTCCTCTACTTGTGGAATCTGAATTGCTAGTTGCTGGAGTGAGCTATGGGGAGAATCAAGGACTGTAGCATGTGCTCGAGAAGTTGGCACGACTTCTTACACAAAAGATGAGTGGGGCATCGTCCTCAAGCAGGGCAATTGTCCCTCATGTTGAGACGGTGTAGAAAATAGAATTGATGTCGAATGATGTTAAGTTGGAAGATGCGAGAAATTACTTGAGTTGGTCACAGAGGGTATTATTGATCCTGAGGACGAAAGAGTTGGAGAGCTTCATCAAAGGAGAATCAACTGAGCTGGCGGACATGATGGGTGCAAAATGGCGAACTTGTAGTACTACTAACTCACTGGTGGTGGCGTGGTTGTTGAGTTTGGTGTCTCTGACTATTGTTGCTACTATCGAGATCATCTCAAATGCAGCTGAGGTATGGAAAACTTTGTCAAAATTGTACTCGGGAGTAGTGAATGTGATGTTGATGGTTGAGACACAGAAGAGAGTTAGTGATATGAGACAGGGAGAGCTCCGTGATGGAGTATGTTGCTGAGTTGCAGCGATTGCCGGTTGATCTAGATCACTACGATCCTCTTGAGTTGCCTCATGCAGACTGTATATCGATTGTTAAGAAGTGGATTGAGCGCAGGTGGGTGATTGAATTTTTGAAAGGGCTAAATCCAAAATTTGATGGAAGGCGAGCTACTATCTTTCACCAGCCTACTCTTCCTACACCGGAGGAAACAATTGCTACTATTGCATAAGAAGAGGTTAGATTAAAGGTGATAACAAGCACTATATTGCAAGTTACTCATCATGTCTTTGCAGTAACTGAAACAAGAGATTATTTCAATTGTAGTGAGACGGGTCACTTGATCCATACCTGCCCCCATCCCCGCAAACCTAATCGGGGTAAAATTCATGTTTATGTTAAAGGTGGACAGAAAGGAGGTAGAAGCAAGGAAGACAAGAGCAGCTACAAGACGAACTTTGCAATGACTGGAGAAGAGTCACCTGAACGTGTGGAGGTCTCAGTTGCAGAGCTAGAGGAGCTGAGGCAGCTAAAGAAGAGAGTTGAAAATTTAGAAAACAAAGACGAAAGGACTGCGATTGTATCCAGCGCTTCTGCTAATCTGTCTCACTCAAATCCAGGTAAATGGATTATAGATTCGAGTGCATTAACACATGTTACAGGTATGTTGGATGAATTTAAATCATATACTCCATTCTCACCCACATAAATGGAAACTATCTAAACGACTGATGGAACATCTCAACCTATTAATGGTACTGGTGTTGTCCAATGCAATCCCTCTATTACACTATCATCAGTTTTACATGTTCCCTCCTTTCCAGTCAATTTGCTCTCAATAAAATCATTGGTTGATCATTTGGATTACCAGGTTATATTTGATCAAGAAACTTGCCTTGTTTAGGAGAAACAAAGTGGCAAAAGGCTTGGGACTGACGTTAGGAGTAATGGGTTGTGGTACTTGGATCCAAGGGAGGGAGATGTTGGGCTATGTACTGCTTTGGTGGTGACATCAAGTGAAGAGAAGGCTAGGGTGATGATTACGCATTGTCGGCTGGGCCATGTATCTTTTGAAATTATGAGCAAGGTATTCATTGATGTAATAAACAAAGTGAACAGGAATAAGCTAATGTGTGATGCATGTGAATTTGGAAAGCACATTAGATCCTCATATATGAGCAAGAGACTCCGTAGTGTGTCTCCCTTTGTACTTGTGACTCTGATGTATGAACATCTCCTGTTGTCTCTATTAGTGGCATAAATATTTTGTTACCTTTATTGATTGTCACACTCATATGACTTAGATTTATCTTGTAAGACACAAAACAGAGGTGCTAAAATGCTTCCAAGACTTCTATGCGTATGTTAAGAATCAATTCAATACTCATGTCCAGATTATAAGAACAGAGTGTGTGAATAAGGAGTTTGATACCTTCTTATCAGCTGAAGGAATGTTACATCAAACCTCCTGTCCAGATACATCCCCTCAGAATGGAGTGGCTGAAAGAAAAAAATTGTCATCTCTTGGAGGTAGCTCGGTCACTCATGTATACTATGAATGTGCCTAAATTTCTTTGGAGTGAAGCTATTATGACTGCAACATATCTTATCAATCGTATACCATCAAGAATTCTTGGAATGAAGACTCCATGTGAGATGTTGAAAGGGAAAAATGAGTTCATCGTCCCTCCAAAAGTATTTGGATGTATATGCTTCGTTCAAGATCACAGACACTCGGTGGGAAAGCTGGATCCTCAGGTTGTTGAGTGTATCTTCCTGGGATACTCTTCTGGACAGAAGGGATATAAGTGTTGGAGCTCTTCTGAACGACGCACGTTTGTAAGTATGGATGTGACTTTCAGGGAGTTAGTGCCCTTCTATAGAGAGAGAACTTTATTTGAAATCTCTGTTTGACCTCGACTCTCCTAGCATGGTTGATGCCAGTCGAGAGGGGGAGCTTAACGCTTCAAGGATTGAGAAAGGTGAGTAACTAAGTGTTGTGGTTGGTTTAATTCCATGTCCTCTGGGTGGAGATAGGTGGAAAAGGGTCAATGAGGAGGAAAATCTAAGGGTGTATTTAAGGAGGCAGCAGCAGCAGGTTCCAGCAGCAGGTGAGTCACAGTTAGGGCTGGAAACGAGCCGAGCCGAGCCAGCTCGACCCAAGCTCATACAGGCTCGGTCTGAACTTCGGCTCGGCTTGTTTGGAAAATGAGCCCGAGAGGTGACTCGGCTCGGCTCGAAAAAAAGCTCGAGCCGACTCGGAAAGCTCGAACGAGCCCGTGACCCCCAAACCCAGAAAGGCAGAAACAAAGGTAGTGTGAGAACCCGCGTTTTTAGCCCTAATCTCGTAGTGGTAATCGGTAATTAGCATAAAAAAAATCCATTAATTAATATCTAAGCTTAACCTCTGTTGCATTGAGCATATCATTAGGGCAATTGTTTGCGCGAAGCATTACAATAGCAGTGCATCCGCATCATCTCATTTGCATCTTTGGTTGTGTAAATAATTACAATTCATAATAGTTTGCATTCAATAATAAAATGTTGCATGCATTTTGCCGAAGTCCTCCTTGTGTCCTCATCCATTGATCACCAATCTCTCGAACCGTCCCTCGATCCATTCCCATCGCTCGCCGAGAAATGCAGAAGACAGTTAGCGAACCAAGTTGAAAGCAATATTTGAGAGTAATAGAATAAAAGAGAGTGACCGTCGATTTCGAAGTGCGATGAGAATACCCGGACCAACTTGGCAGTCGGTCCCTAGACCATCAAGTATCCAGACCAACCGGAATTAGTCGGTCCTTGATCGTCAAGATGTCCAGACCACCCGAAGTCAATCGGTACCTGTCACTTCCGTGGGTCTCCTCATCCGGCATTAATAGAATCCGACACCCACGTATACTGAATTACTCAACAGCGGAGAATCCCTCGCATTGTGATCTAGTAACCAATGGACCAAAAGGTCCTTAGCCCAAATAGTATCACAAGAGAGCCTAAGGGATAAGGCAAGGGGCATAGTGGTCATTATCAACCCAAGGCAAGCCACAGCCGAGTGCATTCCCCCTTGTTAAGCCATTCTCATCCACAAAGCCATCCCCCTCCCACCACTTCTCAGCCGAAGGCAAGCAAGGCCACATCCATCACTCACAAGCACAACCAAGAACAAGCCCACTGCCTCTCCTCAAGGCAAGCAAAGCAAGAACCAAGCTGAGCAAGCCATCGCCAGCATCACCACCACCCCTGCTACCCACAAAGAAAACCACCGGAGAAGAGGAACATAGGTGAAGGGGAAGACCGAAGTGTAGGGAAACGGGTAGGCTACACTAGCGCAAATTAAAAAAATTCTACCTGTAAACCAAGATCACTGCAGTTATAGATCACGGTCTTACCACTAGACGCGCAGGTGCGGAAGTTGATGCAGCGCGTCGGGCGGTGTAGTCGTACCAAGTTGATGCGAGACGTCGAGGCGAGTAGTCGTACTACTTCCTCGTCCTCGTCGTGGCGCCCCACGTCTGACTCCTTTCTTGCGGTTCGTCCCAACGCCACGATGCGGCGCCTTCAAAGGTATCCACACGCACGGAGGAAGCGACGCACGCCGGACTACTAGATCCGCGCGGCGACTAGGGCGTGGGAGGGTGGCGGCGTGGTTTGAGGATGTCACGAAAAACTCAACCTCAACCGGCGCGCCGCCTCCTTTTATAGACGTCCTTATAATGGGCTTCTACGAATAGAGGCCCATTAAGACTCAATGCCCAGTCTAATTCGAATCCAATCCGAATTAGGCTTCATTTCTAAGTGTGTGACCTATGGTTCACATATGTTTAGACATGACGCGAGTACACATACTTGGTCAATAGTTGGTAGCGACCTCTAGCAAGACGTGCCAACTCCTAAACATACGTAAAGATCATATCGGACGAACCATCACAACGTTATGTACATGCCAATCCCTTTGCCTCACGATATTCTGGTCGAGCTCCAAGTGACCACTCTTCTCGATCCTGTGATCGGAATCCCTCACTAGGTTAACTCTTAACCTTAAGTAGCATGGCCATGCATTTACGGATCCGATCACTCGAGGCCCAGAGATATCTCTCGGGTAGAGAGGGCAAATCCCATCTCGACCGACCATGCCTCGCAAAGACATGCTTCATGACAAACCGAAAACTACCTTTATAACTACCGATTCACGAGTAGCGTTTGATAGCCCCTAAGTAGGTCGATTCACATCTCAAGTACATGCGACAATCTCGAGTCTAAGGACAAGGCGTACACATTGTGTAGAGAGAACCATAAGTATAAAAGCTATGTCTCATGTTGGGTCGGTCCAACCCCATGTTCTAAACATGTGTCCACATTATTGGTTTGACATCTCCATGTCTATGACCTGTGAAACATGGTCATCAACCGATACATGTGCTAATCCATCATTCACGTGTGTCCTCACATGAACTCCGACTAGGGACAACTTTAGAATAACCATACAAGTAAAGAGTTTCACAAACAAGTCACATACTTGTTAATCAACACAAAGGCAATATTCAAGGAACATTTATTAAATCATAGATACAATGAAATATCATCATCAATATGATTGCCTCTAGGGCATATCTCCAACACGAAGGAGCCAGAAGGCCAGGCCGTAAGGAGCCACAAGGTATCAAGGCAGTTCGGAGGAGAAGCAAGCACTGGAAGTCACCACCCTAGAAGGCAGATGACGACCACCTCCACTGCCGGCATCACACCACCACCAGCATCAACATCACCACGGCTATTCACCAAAACCAACCAGAACAACTAAGGTAGCCTACACTTTCCCCACCGTCATTCTTGTCTAAGCATGAACTCACCGTATGAACAAGTAATGCACATAAAGTGCTCAGGTCACAATAAGCCACAATACCAATAGCCCTCAGAATCCATCTCAGGACATTAACCCAACCCACTTCAGAAACCCACATCATCACCCATTCCATCAGAGCACATCCGAGCATCACACTCTCGGTTCATCAAAGAAAGAGCAAGGAGGGAGTAGTGAAGAGAAAGGAATGTGGGAAATATGTTTATACCTCAAGTATACCATAGTAGCGACCCTCATCTCCAGCAAGCCTCATACCACCTCCATCAGCATGTGCATGCATAAATAAAGAGCGATTAGCTAACACCAAAACATGAACCAAAGGCAACAACTTGATAAAACCAACACACATCGAAAAGTAAAAGAAAGCAGAGAGGAGGGTCGGCTGGGCGCAGGGGAGCAGTCGTGGCGGTGGCATCGGGTGAGCGAGAGAGGAAGCAAAGAGGAAGAGTAGGGTGCGGCGTGGCGCGCCCGAGGGAGCAGAGGAGGAGCCGAGAGAGGGAGAGCCGGGTTCGGGGCGCTTGGACCCGGGGACCGGAGCCGGCGGCCGGCTGAGGGAGAGGCGACCGGGACCGAGCCGGATCTGGGCCGAGCAAGGTCCGGCGGCGCCTAGGGTTAGAGAGGAAAGAAGGCGGCCGGGAGGAAGAGCAACCGGCGAGCGGCGGCGGCGCCGAGGAGCTGGGGGAGCTGCGGCGTCGGGAGGGCAGAGAGAGAGCAGAGAAGGAGCCGGCGCGAGGGAGCCGAGAGAGCGGCGGCGCATGAGGTTGAAGAAGAGAAGAAGGGATCGGGCAGAGAGGGTGCGTGTGTGCTTAGTGTGTGGTGTGCGTGGGTGTGTAGGCCGTGTGGTGTGCGTGTGTGTGTAATAGGCCGGGTGCGTGTGTGGGCTTGTGTGGGCCGGCCGAGTGGGTTTAGGGAGAGGGAGAGAGAGAGAGAGAGAGAGAGAGAGATTAGGGGAAGATTAGGTTTAGGTTAGGATTTGGCAATTTTAGTTAAGTGGTAGATTCTGGTTACTCAGTGGTTTGACTGCTAGATTAAGTTGGGTATCCTTTACTTCGGTGGTTGTTAAACTAGTTGGTGTGTGTAGACAGTAGGGCGACTTTGGGGGAGTGCTAACTTCGCCTAGATCGCGAAAATGTTCTAGTTAATTAAAATGTGCTAACTGGCAGCGTCACTGACTTATGTATTAATGTTATCACTCAAATCAACTATATATTTACTTATAGTATTATTCGTGCTACCGATCGCTCTGTAGTTTAACCGGCACCGACAGAGCGGTGACGAACTTCATGGCGTCAACTTTTCCTACTTCTACAAAGGCAAGCGATCCTCTTGAACATTATATAGTTACTTTAAAAATATACCTATCTTGCACTATTATATGTATTGCATCAAAATGGTTTCCAAAACCTAAAGAAAATGATTGAGATAAGATAAGATGATTAAGAAAGAATGAGACTTATTAGGAGGGTAAAGGGGCCCCTGGTGGGAAACGCGATGATGATGTTGAGGTAAGAGGTGGGCCTTTTTACATATGGTTATAATATAAGGACCAACCAACTCTTGCTCGGTCGGATGTAAGATCGGTGCCAACCATTTTCCCGTTTAGTGGCGAGAAAATGCTACCTTGTTACGTGACTATGCTCTCCACATCGGGTAAGTAATAGGTGTGTGTGAGTGATATGGAGGAACCCAGGACCGGTGGGGGATAGTCCGGAAATGGGGGATCCAAGGCGCTATATGCGCTAAGGTGGAGTGTTGAGTGCAGGATAGAAGCTGCCTCAACCAACCTCACCAGAACTCGGTGGATGATGAGGTCAGCAGCGTGACTTAATCTGCACCGGCGGAAGGTGATGGGTGGAGAAATTAATCACGTAACCTGGAAAACGTTCTGTATTCTGATCTCGAACCCGCATCTAAGGCAATGCGGTGGACCCTGTTCATGGAGAGTTCAGAATAGCTATGGGTAAAGTGGTACAAAGCCTGCACAGTGCTAAACTAAATCATGAATTCATGCCAGTCTCCAGGATTGGAGTCTACGGGAACCACAGGGGGTCTTTCGTCTCTCCGAGTGACTAGTAGAGTTTTTCAGTATTAAAACTTGCCACTTTTTGTCGAGTTTTATTTTCTAAAGTGAGATGGTTTAGAAATTGTGATAAAGAGTAGAGATAGTGCATCCTGTGCATCTTTGCTATTAATGCTTGCTGAGTACATTCATTTGTACTCAACCTTGTTAGTATTCTCCTTTGTAGATCCTAGTCCGACCGGGAACTATTCCGAGTGGGACGAAGGACTTCTGTCTGAAGCAACAAGCGGAGGAGAAGGCTTGGATTAAGAGGACCCAGGGCGAGTTGGGAGCTATTTTGGTTTGTGGGACGGATAGGCTGCCGGTACTTCAGGGCATACAAGAGAAGCGGGGAAGTTCCCTTGGGTATTTATATAAATCTTGTATTAAGACCCTAGCCCTGCGTGGCTAACTGTTGAGATAAAGGACAGTTTCTATCTTATTGTTCTGCTGCGTAACTCTGGTGAAGGCTTACTATTCGTTGGAGCAGTGTTCTACCGAGCAAGCGAATAGTAATCCGTGTGCCTAAGTGTTATTACCCCAGGGTAATAACACGGAAATCCTGAGATGGTATCAGAGCAATAGGTTCGGGCCACGCTAATAACATAGAAACTGTAGCAAGAACTTAGGTGTGCTTTTCTTGCCTGCTATATTGCAATAATTAGCTTATTAACTCTCATCCCCATATCAATTTCTATTTCCGTCCCGTTTCAAAATTATTATGTTAAAAACCTCATCTTCTTTAAAGTGACAGCCTGCTAACATAAAACCATCCCTTCGTAGGATGTTTAGATTAACTCTTCCATCCGATAGAGTACGGGGGAAAAGCGTGTGCTTCGTCATAGGACTCGTGTTGTTGATTCCTGCTAGATAATCTGTTAGGCTAGCAATTCGATCTAGGGTAGAATGCTTGAGACTATAGGTGGTGAAGCATCAATATAAGATCATAAGTGCATGCCGGGGTTAGAGGCTTGCAGTAGAACTCTGGTATGGACCTACTTTTCCAGCCTCTGGATAAGTCTAGACCATACCCATTAGCTTCCTTATCTTTTCACTCTTGTAACCAAAGTGACATGTCAGCCTCCTCAGTAAATCAGTAACTCTTTAAGGAAACGAGAACTAATGGCTGACGGAGTAAAAAGAGGTCTTACCCCCTTTCTGCACTTCAGTTTTCCCGGACGAGTGGTCCATGGCACTCCGAGCGTGTAGCTCTGGCGTGCAGAGCAGAAGTCCTGGGCGTACTCAGGAATGAGTCCTGAGCGGTCCCAAACACGTGGTTTGGGCGGTCTTGAGAACGGATCTCAAGCGTGCACAGGCACGTGGATCCAGGGTAGTGTAGGTCGCACTCAGAGGCAAGCTCTGAGCGGTCCCAAACACGTGGTTTGGGCGGTCTTGAGAAGGATCTCAAGCGTGGATCGAGCACGAGACTCGGGTTGTATAGGATATGGATCTTTTGCATCTCTATGTTTCTTGGTGTTATTTGATTTTTCTGTGTGGCGAGTACAACTCACCGCGGGTTAACTCTATCGGCTAAACATGATACCCTCTTATCCACTTCAAATCATTCTTTGAAGAAGCAAGAAATTCGTGCAAGCGCAGAAGATCTCGTAAAAAATCGCAAGTCAGCGGCCAGCGCAACCGTTTCTTAACATTTTTCCTCGGGACTTGGATCGCTTGTCAATGACCGACATTATAAGATCGCGCAGAGCGAACTTTAGTGAAAACCTTCTAGCTTTGTATGTGGTTGCGCAGAGAAGATATGTTGGACAATACCCACCCTTGCCAAGCGCCAATCCTATTACAATCAAGGACCATAGTCACTCACCGACAACAAAGCGGACTTATGACAAAAATTGGTCTCTACGGGATGAACCACCTCCAGAAACTAACCATCCCTCCACGAGACTTGGATGACCCATCTTTATATGAGGTGCCACCACAGTCATCTACGACGTTGTTGATATGGCTAACTCACAGGAAACTCTCAATTCAGATGGAAACAGCTTAACTATAATTAAGATCAGTAAATACTCCCGAGAGACACCTGGAGCATCATGAAGGTAATTTTGAATACAAAGGTGGATTATTGCAGAACCCGAGTACATACCTGGCTCAGCAGCGTTCTCACACAGAGGATAAAGCTGATGAGTCTAAGGTGGATGTATCGGCACCAGCAGCAAACCTCCAGGATCTAAGTTTACATAATGACGAGTCAATGGCCATCAAGTTAGCCGAGGATAACACAACAATTATAATTCCTGACCATTTGCAAATCTCCAATACCCAGTGGACCAAGTTGAGCTTTGGTGGTTTTAAAATTCGGTACATTTTCTGGGCTTCCCAATAAAGAGCACCAATAGCAGTGGGGAGTTGTCTGTTGTTGAAGAATCGGTATCTTTTGATCCAATACCTACAAGGGGTCAAGATTCCTCTGACCATAATGCAGTGAACTCGTCAACCACTGAGAAATGTGAGACCACCATGGGAACTTGAGTGAAGCGTCTTGATGTACCTCTTGTTTAACAGTCCGACATCCTGAGACAGGAAGTACTCGACAATCCTTGGGTTATAAGTATAACCTGCCATCAGTCTCGAGTCATTCTTGTTCATTTCAGCCAAGTACAATGGAGGCCCCACCCGGAAACACTCTAGCAACCCCTCTTTCCACCTGTCAAACTTACTGCAAGCCATTCAATTACACAATGACCTAGTAGGGTCAAATCTTGCATCTCTTCGGGACTTGGACTGCAACTTATCACCTTTTCCAGTAGCACGATCAAGAGCTTCACAATATAACTCAGGCACACTAAGAAGTATTGGACCATCCATCTCCATGCAGAAGGATGGAAGGACGAAGACACGGCGATCAAGATTTAGAAGTAAGACTTGAACGATTGCCGCGGGACACATCAACGGAAACTCCAGCAGCAAACCTTAACGAGACAACGCCTGGCAAATCCAGAACAATCACAACACCAGCAGCCAGCCATCCTCATCCACCACCTACCTATGGACTTTGTCCAAGCATGCCACAACAACCACCACCTTGATATAGACCACTTGGGTCATTAATTTTCAAACCGCCCTTCTAGAGATCCATAATTCAGCAGTAGCCTGTCGCAGTAGCTCCTAGTCATGCAAGGTGTAGAGGTCGCCACCTGGCAAAGGATAGCTCGATTGTTGAATATCGGATTAAAGGATTACGCGACTGCAAATATTAGAGTATTAGAAACACATCGTTGGGGGATATTGATCATGGAGGTAAATTATCATTGGATACTAAATAATTGAATGGTTGGATGTGGGATTATAGAAATAGATAATGGTTGAATACTGGATGTTGGATCATAACCATATATTATTATTGGATTATTGGATAGTGGACTAATGAACGTTGAATTATATAAGTAAATGGTTGTGGAGCTTGGATCGATGGACATGGGATTAGTAATGATACATGATTATGGAATAATTGGATTATGGTTGATATATAAATAAACGCTAGCTATTGGATTATAGGAGTGTAATTGTTGAACTATTGAAGTTAGGATTATGGGATGATGGGATAAGATTATTGTTGAAAATTGGTTGTGGGATTTCAAAATTGTTAAAATGGGATTATCGGACTTCATCATTATTGGATCATATGAATGAATTTGTTGGACTACGGGAGTTAGGGATATTGGATTATGGGGTATATTATTATTGAAAATTGGATTGCGGGATTACATAATCGTTGGAGTTGGCTTACTGGAATTCATTAATTATCGGATCATAGGATTATATCATAATTGGATTATTAGAAATATAATATCGCTGGATTATAGAAATACTCTTGTTGGATACTAGAATATGTTAAGGTTGGATTATAGCAGTATATCTTTGTTGGAATATAGGAATAAATCTTGATCTGATTATGTAAACATATCTTGGCAGATTTAAATGGATTTTGGTAACTATTGGAGAGTTAGTACTGAGGAATGAATCCAGTAAAGGCAGTGATTGAAAGGCGAAATGGTTGGATCTTCATACCAATACCTGAGGTTAGTTTTCGGGTGAATTAGTGTAATCTTAATATATGAGTAAACTCTATGGAATTAATTGGATAATTTGGTTATGTCGGATTTGTTAGATTTAATTGGATAATGAAATGGGATTTAGATATATTGCTAGTGATCGTGGGAGATCTAGTATTAATAATCTGATCGGGTTTAGAAAATGAATAAAGGAGGATTGGAAGAGTATAGTAAGTTGTGATTGGAATTTGGGTGCATAGCTTGGATTATAAAGAATTGAAGAAATCAGTAGAGTGAATTGAATAGTAGTGCTTGATTGAGTCATAGTTATCGGTGGACTAATGTAAGCAATGATGTGGTAGATAAATTGGCAGAATAGATTGACTTGGAAAGTACGATTCTAATATAGAAGCTTGGCCTACTGATCTTAGCAGTGATACCAACATTGAAATTGGGGGGAGTTAGCCAAAGGTTCGATTACAATCTAAATGGGGCTATGGTATTGTTTTGACCATATAAATCGTAGCCATGATTTAACTCGGAAGACAAGTAAAAGTTGGTGTGGACTTGGGTTAAATGAATATGTGAATAATGATGGTCGATGCATACGATCAATTTGTTGCTATGATTAAGATCTGATTTTGTTGGAAGCAACCCAAGTCAATTAGAAAGCGGGCTTCAGCGGCATCTGCTTGAGCGGCCCAAAAACACCCAAAGTGGCACGGGCCATGCCATCGTCTGCCACTAAGTAACACTCTCCGTTTGCAGATTGACTTCCTAATAAGTTTGTGACTTACCTCCAAGTGATCCTTATACAGTGTGAGGACCCCAGTTTATTTGGCTTGTAATGCTTAACCAACCACCTGGTCCTAGCATCACAAATCAAATAAACTGATCCTCGAGATATGTATACTTCCCAGAAAGCAGTATACACATCTCGTTACAAAATTAGACATCAACTCCATTCCAAACATAGAGTCCAAACACCACACTACAAAACGGGAGATAAACAAATAGTATAGTTATTACAGACAAAGGCCGACAGGCCAAGATACAAAAATAAACAAGAACGACAGCGGAAGCAAAAGTGCCATAAGATGGCTATAAACAAAGCCAATCAGCGTGCCTCCAACCCACAAGGCATCTGACCGGACCGCCAAGTCCGGTCGTCCACGAATCGGCAACACAGCTCACAGAAGTGAGGCCCTTGGGGCTCACCTTCTTCCTCTGCAATAAAAACATTAAGCAAAGCACCTGAGTACAAAGATTGTCTTTGTACCCGCAAGACTGACGTGTGAACTAGCAGACCTGTTCATAAGCTACATGCAGGCTTATTTGGTGGAGGCCATAGGTTTCATTTGCATAAAGCCAACTTTATTTGCAATAATGTAATACAGTTTAAAGGCAAGTTTGCAATTCATTTTTAAGATTGAAATAACAGTACGGATAATAATACAAAAGAATAGAGATAAAACATCCTAGAAGTGACTATCCCAATAGTCACCACAACAATAGCACGAATCCCAGATTCGTACCACCCATCAAATTTTAATTTAAATGTTGTAGTCTAGTTCTTACGGGGCGTATCCGAGCGTGTCCATAACCTAGGACGAGGCTATTCGAATAGTTTTAACCCTGCAGGGGTGTACCAATGTACCCACACTTCAGACCGCCTTTAAGCCAAAACACACTTCCGAAGGTATGCTGGCACGGCTAAGTCCTACGAGACTTTTTCCAATATTGTGTATTAACTACGAGCCGCTCGTATGGATAGAAATCCATACGCTTACATGGTAAAGCCGAAAGACAACTACCCACTCAGGATAAAGCTTTTCGGACAACTACCATGCTCCCACCTCCGTCCCTCCTGCGACCTCCTGCGACCCGGAGCCAATACACGCCAAAGTACTAGGTCAAGAGAGGTCCCATATACTCTAGTGTGGTTAGCACGCAAAATGCTCAGTACGGTGGCGCAAGTAACTCGGTCCTTAACTGACTCGGGCACCTTTCGATCACCCAATAGATCACACCAACATACCATTGTGCCCAAGTCTAAATTATTTTGTTTTCATTTTTAGTTTTGCAATTAAACATAGCAGAAATGCCAAAACATAAAGGTATAGTAAATTTTGTGTGATCAAGGTTACCGACTAAGTCGATAACCGCCCATTTCTACCGATACTAAGCATGTCTAAGCAATTTGACCCGGATCTACTAAGTGACAAGAGATCATCCAGCGACCTCTAATCACAGCAAATAACCTAGGCTCAGGTAGTAGAGATCAATATTTTGACTACAGGATCTGCAGCTACGGATTTAGCTAATCAATTTAACACAAATTAAGCAATGCATACATACAGCTGAAACAAAATATTAGACTTTAAAAATACTGGGATTATCATGATCAAACCTGCTTGCCGGGCTCTGTTGCTCAATTTGTTGCGGAGGGTCGTTCTCAGGGTTACCGCAAATGTCGAATCCTAACGATTGAACAAAACAGCGAATAAGAACGAATAACACCAACAAAACTCAAACATGCAACAACAAACAAACATACTAAAACTCATACAGCAGCTTAAGCATGATATAACAAAATTTCAGAAATAGAGAACAATTCATTTTAAGTTATTAAGAATTTTCTATGAATTTCCTAAGCTAAAAACACATCAAAACACTAGTTAATTGCTTAACAAATTTTCATGAACAGAAACAGTGTATATAACCTATCCTAATAATTAGTACATTAAAAATGACAATTACAAAATTGGTTTCACTGGATTTGGACAAATATTGAAAGAGATATACATTTTCTAATTTAGAAGATACATAAGACATCATTTTGTTAATTAACAGATTTTTGCTACAGAGACATGGATAAAACTAATTTTAGTAAATAATACATTTGAAATGAAAATTATCAGCACTGGATTCATGCGATTTAGATAAAAATTGAATTAGTTATGCATTTTACAAGTTTAATTGGATTAACAGCTCAACAGAAAAGCATTTCAGAAATACCAAATCATTTAAATCTTTTCCTACCGGCAGCCAGCTAGCCCCAGACACTGACAGGCGGGCCCGCGCGAACGTGCTGACCAGAACAGCCCACCCGCGCCGAAGATGACGTCGAAGGCGTATTCTAAGAATACGTCTTTGACTTATCAAGGTGTACTTCTAACATACACACACAGAGAAATACGCTTCCCGACAGAGAAAGCGTATAACGAGCTACAGCCCTAAGCGGCAAAGCATGGACCCACATGGCGGCTTCGAGGAAATATAGCGGTTGGATTACGGTTTACTAAACACGATTAACCCGAGAGGACCCACATGGCGTAGACCGAACTAAACATGGATTAGTGCTAATCGAATGCCACCGCGCTCGCCGGCATGCGACGGCGGCGGCGCGCGCGCGCGGTGATCTAGCTAACGGTGGGTTTACGGCGAGAGTGGTACCTTCAGTTCGCAGCGATCTCGCGAACTTCGCCGACGGTGACCGGACTCGAGGATGCCGGCGGTGGCGCGGCGAACGGCGGAGAAGAAGGTGCGGCTTCGCGGAGAGGACGCGACAAGCTTCTAGAAGACTCCGGAAGGTGCGCACAAGCTCCGCCTTGACACCGGGATCAACAAGCACAAGATAACACCGACGAAGAGGACCGAGGCGCCGAATTGCTACGGCGGCGAGCACCGAGCTTGAGAAGAAGCGCCGCACGCCCTCAACGATGCACCAAAGATGAAGATGAAGCCACCATGAGATTCAGTGGATCGGTGCGATCCAAAGGGATCAAGTGTCGAAGCTAGCAACTCACCAGAGCGCCAAAGAGCGTGCGGAGCCGAGACCACCGGAGGCGGAGAAGACGAAGCGCTCCGGCGATGCATGGGCGCCACGAGCAGGATGGGAAAAATGGAAGCGGCGTGGAGAATGGAACACTACGGTGGGATCTCGGGCTCGAGAGAGGCACCAACCCGGCGGCGCTACCCTCGGCTTCAGCTCCGGCCGAGACAGAGAAGCGGGCGGAGAAAGCACGAGAATGCGCGCGAGGACGAATGGGTGACCTAAAGAGATAGGTGAGCTCCTGGCGATTCTCCGGAGGCAGACACGCGTCCCCGGCGTGGCAGCGACGAGCTGCGTGGCACGCATGCGCGATAGCCAGCGAGCTCCGGTAGGCCGCGGAGTCGGCGAGGAAGAACCTGACAAGGAGGGCCCACATGTCAGCGACGGCGACGAAGCGGTGCGAGCCCGAGTCAAATGCGGCGCGAACCGGCGGTTTGACTCGATCAACATCGCACCAACCGTTGGATCTAAAACGGACGGCTGAGATCGATGTATGCATTCGGACAGGTCGATTGACTCGACGCACGCGGGCCGCACGATCTGCATCGGACGGTCGATAGAGATCGGGCTCAGGCGGTGCAGCTAGGTGGTGCGACCGAGTCAAGTGGCGCGGTCCGACTCGAGCCAGAGGTTGGGTCCGAGCCCGAGGAACAGTGATTTCAGGATTTGATTTAAAAGACAGAGAAGGTTTGGGGAATTTTTAGAGGTAGCTCCTGAGCTCCAAAAATTCTGAAATTTTTATGGTAGCTACTAGGGACAGAGGACAGCCTTGTGAAATTTTTCCAGGAGTTTTCATGCACTAGATTTCTCCCAATAAAATTTCACAAGCTGCTGAACAGAAGTTTGACCAGATTTCAAACTAGTTTGACTTGGCCATTTGAAATAGCAAACAAAATCTAAAAATTGTGAAATAATTCAGAGAGGTATATCAGATGATCAAGATGCTAGGAAAAATATTTGCAGAGGATGATCACAAGTTTGAAGGCTAATAATTTGATGACAACAATTTCCATTCACAAGAATTTAATTCTAGAAAATGGAAATTGCTAGAGAAAAATGTAGAAACTTTCAAATGATTTGAAGAGACAACAAAAGTTTTTATTTCTCCTCAAAATTTTACATTTGAAATACAAACCCTAAGTTAGGGCTGTTACAAATCTCCCCCCCTTACAGGAATCTCGCCCCGAGATTCTGATCACTGGGAAAAGAAGGACGGGTAATCTGCTCGGAGACGATCTTCCCGCTCCCAAGTGGCTTCATCCTCGGAGTGGTTTGACCACTGAACTTTAAGGAACTTGATCACACGGTTCCTTGTTCTGCGTTCAGCTTCTTCGAGGATACGAACGGGACGTCACGATAAGACAGATCTTCCTGCACATCGATATTTTCCAATGGCGTTTCCTCCACAGGAACACGAAGGCACTTCTTCAATTGCGATACGTGGAACACATCATGCACCCCCTCAAGTGTAGCTGGCAAGTCTAACTTGTAAGCAACAGCTCCCACTCTATCGATGATGCGGTGGGTCCGGCATACCGAGGAGCCAATTTGCCCTTGACGCCAAACGACGATGACCCTTCGAGGTGAGACTTTGAGATACACAAAGTCATTGGGTGGAAACTCACCACGACGACGCCGACCGCATAGCTCTTACGCTCGGATGAGCTACGCGCAAGTGCTCACGAATCAAGCGCACTTGACTTTCGGCCTCATTGATGGAATCGGGCCAAAGCGCCTTTCACGGTTCCACCGGTTCAACGGTGTTCGCTGCGGCGTCCATACAAAGCCTCAAATGGTGTCATACCAAGACTAGCCTGGAAGCTGTTGTTGTAGGAGAACTTCGGCAAGCGGTAGGCACTTCTCCCAATTCTTTCCATAGGAAAGAATACAAGCACGGAGCATATCTTCAAGAACTTGGTTGACGCGCTCCGTCTGACCATCAGTCTGGGGATGATAGGCTGAGCTGAACGAAAGACGGGTCCCCATGGCTTCCTGCAGACTATGCCAAAACCGAGAGGTGAACAGAGAACCACGATCTGACACAATCGTTCGTGGCACACCATGCAGACTCACAATGCGGGATATGTAAAGATCCGCTAACTGATTCACATCAATCTTCGATCGCCTTTGGAAGGAAATGGGCCACCTTCGTCAATCGATCAATGATAACCCATAATGCATCCTTCCCGCAGAGTGCAGGGCGGACCGGTGATAAAATCCATGCCTCTGAATCCCACTTCCATTCGGTATAGGCAAGGGTGAAGAAGACTCGCTGGACGCCGATGCTCGCCTTGACACGACAACATATGTCACATCCGCAACGAACACGCAATCTCGCGCTTCATGCGAGTCCACGTAATCTCGACGCAGATCTTGGTACATTTTAGTGGCCCGGATGGATGGACAAGGGGAATCATGGGCCTCTGGAGAATCAAATCCGTAACTCGGGGACCTTTGGGACCACAAGACGCTGCCCAAACCATACAACACCGTGCTCATCTTCGTGAAACACTTGGTGATCCATCGATGTTACGCTTGATTTTACCCACACCATCATCGATTGTTGTGCTGCCTTGATTTGATCCACCAAGGTCGGTTGCACCACCAAGGCGAAAGAAGGGAACCATGCTCAACCAAACCCAAGTTGAGACGCTGAATTGCAAGAAGTGCAGTTGTTGCTCTTGGATCATCAGTATTGCAATACACCTTTCGGCTAAGTGCATCAAGAACCACATTGGCCTTGCCGGATGATATCGAATACCCATGTCATAATCTTTGATCAATTCCACCATCTCTCTGCACGAGGTTCAGATCTGGTGAGTGAACAAGTATTTCAAACTCTTGTGGTGAATACACCTCACAATGATTACCGATCGATAATGCCGCCAAATCTTGAGTGCATGAACCACAGACAAGCTCTAGATCATGGGTGGGATAGTTGAGCTCACGAGGTCTCAATCGCACGGATGCATAGGCAAGCGCCTTGCCTTCTGCATAAGAACACATCCAAGTCCCGACGAGAGGCATCGCAATAAATATCGAAGCTCTTGTGGATATCGGGAAGAGTAAGGACTGGGTGAAGTCAACCGCCGCTTGAGCTCCCAAAGCTCTCATCACAAGCAGAGGACCACACAAACTTCTTGTCCTTCTTGAGCAATTCGGTCATCGGCTGCGATCTTGGAGAAGTTCTCGATAAAGCGGCGGTAGTAGCTGCTAAACCAAGAAAACTCCGCACATCGTTGGATCGACTTGGTGACCCCAAGATAGAACATCGTGACGACTTTGGGATCCACAACTATGCCTCCATTGAAAGAACATGGCCCAAGAATGCCACTTCCTTCAACGAACTCGCATTTCTTTGAACTTGGCGTATAGTGGTGTTCCCATAATTTCCCAAAACAATTCTCGGATGCTCAAGATGCTCGCTTGATCTTGGAATAGATAAGAATATCATCAATAAAGACCACCACAAATTTATCCAAATACTCCATGAATACTGAATTCATAAGGTTCATGAACAAAGTGGAGCATTGGTTAGACCGAAAGACATGACGGTATACTCGCATGCGGACCATAACGAGTAGTGAAAGCCGTCTTGGAATATCCTCGATCGATCGACTGATGATACCCCATTCTCAAATCAATCTTTGAGAACACTGGCTCCATCAAGCGATCAAACAGATCATCAATGCGGGCGAGAGGATATTTGTTCTTCACCGTCACCTCATTGAGAGGACGGTAATCAACACACATGCGCAAAGTCTTGTCCTTCTTCTTCACAAAGATCACCGGACAACCCCAAGGAGATGGCGGGACGGATGAAACCCTTTGCTTGGAGCTCACCAAGTCGCTTCTTCAATTCTTCTAGCTCATTGGGAGGCATCCGACACGGCGCGCCGAGATAGGGCGATCGGAAGCAACTCAATGACAAACTCGGATCTCGAACCGAGGCATCCTGTAAATCTTCAGGAAAGACATCCACAAAGTCAGATACTATGGGAACATCTTGAATTTGTAAGGCTGGCTTGGTTACAAGTGCACAAAGGTGCGACCCTTGCAGCTGCGGAGAAAAATCGACCTGCTCGCCTGAAGGGCTGGTGAGATAGACAATCTTCCTGGCACAATCGATTTGCCCCAAGTGTTGGGACAACCAATCCATGCCAAGAATCACATCCAGGCTCGCTGAACTGAGCAGAATAAGGTTTGCCAAAAACCCCACTCCTCTGACTATGACAGGAACATCCCGACACTGAAGATCAGCTCTCATTTCCGACCCCGGAGAGCGGATGAGCAAAGGAACTCCCAAAGGAACACAGTGAAGACCACTAGCAGCAGCAAATGATCTTGAAATAAAGAATGCGATGCTCGAATCAAATAATACTGCGCAGGGCGACGAATTAACAAGAAGTGTACCCATCACGACATCCGGCGCCCCCGAGCCTCCTCGGTGAAAGGTGGTTGACTCGACCATTGCGCCGCACTCGGGTCTTCGATAACCTTACGTCGGTGGGTGACCACTCCCCGCCGCGTCCTCCATTAGGGACGAGGGCTGCTGCAACACTCGAGGCGAGCATTCGCATAATGGCCCTTGTTGTGGCGGCGAAAACAAGTAACCTCGGCGCGGATTGCGAGGCCGCTCTGTCTGGATCGCGGCGCACGTGGCTGAAACACGGCTGCGGTGGGCGAGAGCTGGTGCAGATGGCCTCGCGCCGGTGGAGCAAAAACAGGCCACAGTGCCGCCCACCCAGGACGAACGAGGGTGGTGTGAGTAGACGATGCGCCTCCCATTTGCGCTGCGGGACTCGCCAGCGCCTTTGCCTTATGCTCGCAACAATGGCCTTATCTACCAAGGCACGAAAGTCGAGAAGTCCACAATAGATAGCTTGTCCTGCGGCTCCTCGGACAAGCCATCCATAAACTTCTCTGCTTAGCCTCATCTCGAGGCCACCTCTCCCGAGCATAACGAGCCAAATGATTGAACTCGCACAGTACTCCGTCACGCACTCGCGCCCTTGCTTGGCGCGAGGAACTCCTTCTTCTTCGCTTCATCGGGCCATCCGGGATGTGGGCCCGACGAAAAGCGATCTCGAACTCCTCCCACGCGACCACATGGCCCGCGGGCTGCATGGCGAGATAGTTCTCCCACCATGAGAGTGCCGCGCCCTCAAGCTGGTGGGACGCGAAGAGTGCCTTATCCTGCGCCTCGCATCGAGCTATGTTGAGCTTTCGCTCAACCATGCGCGACCAATCATCCGCATCGAGGGTCCTCAGAGCGGGAGAAAGTCGGCGGCTGCGTACGGAGGAACTCCGCAAGTCCCCCGCGAGTCTGGTGGCCGCCACCACCGGCAGGAGTGGAGGTATTCCTAGCAATAACCTCCAAGATGTGCGTCTGGTCCATGCGGTTTCGCTCGATCTGGGCGAGAACCTCACCATGGTCGGAGGAGGGGAAGCTCCTCATCATGACCACCACTTGACCGCCACGCGTTCTTAGGCCATCTGTTTCACTAAGACAAGTTAGCAACAACTCGAAGAGCAAGAAAGCCCAAAGTTCATCAAACAGTCAAAAACAAACACAAAGCAGGGTAACGTCCAACCAACAAAATTTAAACACCCATTTAACTCAGTTTACACCTTACCCTATTATCCCCACAATTTTTAGTTGGATTAATCTTCCACGGTTCTCCCAAAACTAATTTAACCTGGTAACTAACTATCTTTTGAAAGGAAAGAGAGAAACCAAGTTTTAAAACTCAAATTAGAGTAAGATGAGAGTAGAAGGCTAAGATAGGTAAGGAGTAAAATCTGAGGATCTGCCTAGGTTTTTATAAACCCTGTTGATACTTTGAAAATAGGCCCTTCCAAAATATCCTAAGGACGACTATGCTTGGGTTACTACGGTCAGAATGGCTCTGATACCAACTTTGTGAGGACCCCAATTTATTTGGCTTGTAATGCTTAACCAACCACCTGGTCCTAGCATCACAAATCAAATAAACTGATCCTCGAGATATGTATACTTCCCAGAAAGCAGTATACACACCTCGGTACAAAATTAGACATCAATTCCATTCCAAACACAGAGTCCAAACATTACACTACCAAACGGAAGATAAACAAATAGTAGAGTTATTACAGACAAAGGCCGACAGGCCAAGATACAAAAATAAACAAGAACGACAATGAAGCAAAAGTGCCATAAGATGGTCAAACAAAGCCAATCGCGTGCCTCCAACCCACAAGGCATCCGACCGGACCGCCAAGTCTAGTCGCCCACGAAACGGCAACACTGACTCACGAGTGAGGCCCTTGGGGCTCACCTTCTTCCTCTGCAACAACAACATTAAGCAAAGCACCTGAGTACAAAGATTGTCTTTGTACTCGCAAGACTGACGTGTGAACTAACAGACCTGTTCATACGCTACATGCAGGCTCATTTGGTGGAGGCCATATGTTTTATTTGCATAAAGCCAACTTTATTTGCAATAATGTAATACAGTTTAAAGGCAAGTTTGCAATTCATTTTTACTGTTGAAATAACTGCGAAATAAGGATAGATACAAGTAACCACCTAGAAGTGACTATCCCAATAGTCACCGCAACATAGCACGAATCCCCATATTCGTACCACCCATCAAGTTTTAATTTAAATGTTGTAGTCTAGTTCTTGGGAGGCGTATCCGAGCGTGTCCATAACCTAGGACGAGGCTATTCGAATAGTTTTAACCCTGCAGGGGTGTACCAATGTACCCACACTTGCATCGCCTTTAAGCCAAAACACACTTAGAAGGTATCTTTGTACGGCTAAGTCCTACGAGACTTTTTCCAATATTGTGTATTAACTACGAGCCGCTCGTATGGATAGAAATCCATACGCTTACATGGTAAAGCCGAAAAGGCAACTACCCACTCAGGATAAAGCTTTTCGGACAACTACCATGCTCCCACCTCCATCCCTCCTGCGACCTCCTGCGACCCGGAGCCAATACACGCCAAAGTACTAGGTCAAGAGAGGTCCCATATACTCTAGTGTGGTTAGCACGCAAAATGCTCAGTACGGTGGCGCAAGTAACTCGGTCCTTAATCGACTGGGCACCTTTCGGTCACACCCAACAGATCACACCAGTCTTACCATTGTGCCCAAGTCTAAATCATTTTTGTTTTCATTTTTAATTTTGCAATTAAACATAGCAAAAATGCTAAAACATAAAGGTATAGTAAATTTTGTGTGATCAAGGTTACCGACTAAGTCGATAACCGCCCATTTCTACCGATACTAAGCATGTCTAAGCAATTTGACCCGGATCTACTAAGTGACAAGAGATCATCCAATGACCTCTAATCACGACAAATAACCTAGGCTCGGGTAGTAGAGATCAATATTTTGACTACAGGATATGCAACTACGATTTAGCTAATCAATTTAACACAAATTAAGCAATGCATACATACAGCTGAAACAAAATATTAGACTTTAAAAATCTGGGATTATCATGATCAAAGCGCTTGCACGGATCTTTGTTGCTCAATTTGTTGCGGAGGGTCGTTCTCAGGGTTACCGCAAATGTCGAATCCTAACGATTGAACAAAAGCAATGAATAAGAACGAATAACACCAACAAAACTCAAACATGCAACAACAAACAAACATACTAAAACTCATACATCAGCTTAAGCATGATATAACAAAATTTCAGAAATAGAGAACAATTCATTTTAAGTTATTAAGAATTTTCTATGAATTTCCTAAGCTAAAAACACATCAAAACACTAGTTAATTGCTTAACAAATTTTCATGAACAGAAATAGTGTATATAACCTATCCTAATAATTAGTACATTAAAAATGACAATTACAAAATTGGTTTCACTGGATTTGGACAAATATTGAAAGAGATATACATTTTCTAATTTAGAAGATACATAAGACATCATTTTGTTAATTAACAGATTTTTGCTACAGAGACATGGATAAAACTAATTTTAGTAAATAATACATTTGAAATGAAAATTATCAGCACTGGATTCATGCGATTTAGATAAAAATTGAATTAGTTATGCATTTTACAAGTTTAATTGAATTAATGACTCAACGAAAAGCATTTGAAATACCAAATCATTTAAATCTTTTCCTACCGCGACCGGCTAGCCCCAGACATCGACAGCGGGCGCGCGAACGTCTTGACGAATGACCCACCCGCGCCGAAGATGACGTCGAAGGCGTACTCTAAGAATACGTCTTTGACTTATCAAGGTGTACTTCTAACATACACACACAGAGAAATACGCTTCCCGACAGAGAAAACGTATAACCAGAGCTACACAGCCCTAACTGACAGCATGGACCCACATGGCAGTGACTCAGAACAAATAACGGGCTGGATTAAAGGATTTCTAAACGCGATTTAACAGAGAGGGCCCACAAGTCAGAGACTTAACCGAACCAGTTTTAGCGATAACTAAACTTCGCCGGCGGCTCACCGGCACGCACGGGGACGGCGGCGCGGCCGCGCAACTGATCTAGCTAACCAAAGGGTTTCTGGGCGAGCGGGTGATACCTTCAGGTCCGCGAAGATCTTGCGAACTCGATGACGGTGACGCGGACCACGGGATGCCTGCGGTGGCGGCGATTTAACGGAGGCGGAGAAGAAGACACGGTTCGCACGGAGAAGGCGATACGGACTTCTAGAAGACTCCGGAAGGTGCGCCACGGGATCGCCTCAGCTCCAGGAAGGATACGCCCCCGATAATGCCGACGAAGGAGGTCTGAGACGGCCGGAATTTCCACGGCGGCGGAAAACCGAGCTCGGAGAAGAAGGGGTCGTACAGCCTCAACAATGCACCAAAGATGAAAATGAAGCCATCATTAGATTCAGTGCATCAGTGCGATCCTAAGGGACCAAACGCCGAGGCATGATACTCACTAGATCGCCAGAAAGCTTACAGGACCAAGATCACCGGAGGCGGAGACGATGAACTTGCTTCTGGTGATACAGTGCACGACAATGATCCGGGCTGGGCAAAATGGAGGCGGCGTTGAACAAGGAAGTCGAAGACGGGGTTGTAGAAGCACGAGCGGCAACGAGGTGGTGGCGCTGTGCTCGGGTTCTTCTCCGGCCGAAGCTAAGAAATGGGCGGAGAAAACACAAGAATGAACGCGAGGAAGAATGGATGACCCAAGGAGGTAGATGGACTCCGGGCGATCCTCTGGGGGCAGACACGCGTCCCCGGCGTGGCAGCGACGAGCTGCGTGGCACGCATGCGCGATCGCCAGCGAGCTCCGGTAGGCAGCGGAGTCGGCGAGGAAGAACGACATGGGGCCCGCTGTCGGCGGCAAAGAACAAAACGGCGCGAGCCCGAGTCAAGTGCGGCGCAAACCAGTGGTTTGACTCGACCATTATCGCACCGACCGTTGGATCTAAAACGGACGGCTGAGATCGATGTATGCATTCGGACAGGTCGATTGACTCGACGCACGCGGGCCGCACGATCTGCATCGGACGGTCGATAGAGATCGGGCTCAGGCGGTGCAGCTAGGTGGTGCAACCGAGTCAAGTGGCGCGGTCGGACTCGAGCCAGAGGTTGGGTCCGAGCCCGAGGAACAGTGATTTCAGAATTTGATTTAAAAGACAGAGAAGGTTTGGGGAATTTGTAGAGGTAGCTCCTGAGCTCCAAAAATTCTGAAATTTTTATGGTAGCTACTAGGGACAGAGGACAGCCTTGTGAAATTTTTCCAGGAGTTTTCATGCACTAGATTTCTCCCAATAAAATTTCACAAGCTGCTGAACAGAAGTTTGACCAGATTTCAAACTAGTTTGACTTGGCCATTTGAAATAGCAAACAAAATCTAAAAATTGTGAAATAATTCAGAGAGGTATATCAGATGATCAAGATGCTAGGAAAAATATTTGCAGAGGATGATCACAAGTTTGAAAGCTAATAATTTGATGACAACAATTTCCATTCACAAGATGTTAATTCTAGAAAATGGAAATTGGTAGGGAAAATTTGGAAAACTTCCAAATGATTTCATGAGGCATCAAAAGTTTTTATTTCTCCTCATAATTTACATTTGAAATACAGACCCTAAGTTTAGGGCTGTTACAGCAAGTAAATGAAGAGGAGTAGTATAGTTCTTGTAGTCTAGGTCTCGCCTCAGTCTGGTTGGCTCCGTTGGTACTTGTGTACCTCCTATATTATCCATGCCCTTGGCTAATATCGGTCGTACACCTAGTACCCCAGTCGCTTGCCTGTGGAGAGACTTGCTCTACCCCTTTTGCTTCCGCTATCGTACTCGAGATTTTGTAATGAACTCATTTGGCCTGATCGGCCCTATTGTAAACTCGACCCGACGTGGTCTACTTGAACTCTGATGCTTGTATTAATGAATGGTTTGGTCTATGCGATGTATGAATTGATTCAGTAATGTATCCTGTGAGCGCTACCTACTGATCCAGGGAATAGCGCAGTATGTTCACAGAGGATTCTGGATTACGAAATCCGGGTCCGACAAGAAGTGGGGGAGACAAGGGAGGAGGGTGGAGGGCTCCTGGTGCGCGCCTTTATAGGCAACGGGGAGGAGGAGAGAGGTGGCTTGCTGGCATGGGCGCGCTGCGGAGCTCTGCAGCCGCAGGGCATGGCGCGGTGCTAGAGGCGACGGGGGCAGGTAGAAGGGAGGAAAAAGAGGGGCAGCGGGTGCAGCGGTGACGGGTGATGACGCGGCACGGTAGGGAGTGGGTGAGGGGCAGGTGAGGGTGGCACAAAATGCGGCGCGACGTTGATGGGCGCGCGCGGCATGGGCAGCCAACGGGCGGGAGGAGGAGGAAGACCAGGAGGGGCTGACAAGCGGGCCCCTCCTATCAGCGGGCGAGCGAGAGTGGGGAGCGGAGCGGGCTAGCGCGACGCGCTGGGCTGCGCACGAGCAAGCCAGGGAGGAGAGAAAATGGGCTGGAGTGGTGGCTTTCAGCCCAAAGCGAAATTGAGGTTTTCAATTGATTTTGAATTAAATAAATACCAGAAAAACAAAAAGGTTTTCATAAAATAGTAAATTAAGTCCAAAAATTTTAAGAAAAATACACAGAAATTCCTTGAATTAATTGGAACTTAATAAAATTATTTATAACCATAATTTAGTTTTTAATTTTGCCAACAAATTATTTTTAACTTTCGGGACAAAAGGAAAACCTTTTTAAATTCTGAAAAAACCAAGAAAATACTTTAAATACTCTTTTTTGACTTTGAATCCAATAAAACTCATAAATTTAATTAAACCAAAATTTTAATTTAATTGAAGTTTGATTAAATCATATTAAATTATTTTTATTTTTCCAAAATTTCGAGTTTATGCTTTATTAATCCAACAAACCAAATGGTTAAATTTACTTTTGAATTTTTTTAAAAAGCTCAGAAAATTAGGATATTACACCACCGAAGCCAAAGTCATCGCTTGACAGCGCAAAGGGGAGGAGCTGCTCGATCGACA
The DNA here is from genome assembly GCA_036346255.1 of Ampelocalamus luodianensis. Taxonomy (NCBI): domain Eukaryota; kingdom Viridiplantae; phylum Streptophyta; class Magnoliopsida; order Poales; family Poaceae; genus Ampelocalamus; species Ampelocalamus luodianensis. The sequence goes on from CM070628.1 coordinate 7,429,004, forward strand.
AGGAAAAATCCTCAACACTGTGGGTGTGGATGATGATGTTGTAGCAAAGGGCTTCCTGCGACTCCTGGGAACCAGACAGCTTCACAAAGACCTACATCCCGTGGTCCAAGATGGAACCATCCGGGAGGAGGTCCGGTTTGGCGATGACCACCGATTATTCTTTGGGAAAATTAGCTCAGTACCATCACGTTCAGACGTATTTAGAGTCACATTTCGTTCATGAGGCACTACAAAATAACATAGTGAAACAAGAAATTATTTCGAATGACATTGTCGTCACATTTCGTCAGTTAGTTCGTTGTTCCGTTAGTTACTTCCGTTTGCCCAATTTTTATATATAGAAAATGAGCTCAAAAAATTATGAAATTTTTTGTGGAGTATCTTGATACAGTGTACTTGCTTCTGTATGTTTTTTCAAAATTGTATCCATTCTTATTTTTTCTCTAAAATTCATTAAAAATTCATTAAAGTATACTCTTTGTAGGACTTTTGTAATATAGAAAATGAGGTCCAAACATTATAAAATTTTTTCAAGCTCCTTGCATGGTGGACTTTATTGTGTAATTTTTCTAAATTTTTTAAAAAAATAATTAATATAATTTCATAATATTTGGACCTCATTTTCTATATTGGACTCCTTATAGTGGACATTATGAAATGTGGTCCAAACATTATGGAATTGCATTAATTAATTTTTGAAAAATTTTGGAAAATTACGCAATTAAGTCCACTGTGTAAGGAGCCAGAAAAAAATCATAATGTTTGGACCTCATTTTCTATATTAGAAAAGTCCTACAAACAATATACTTTAATGAATTTTAGAGAAAAAATCAGAATGGATACAATTTTGAAATAAAATACACAAGTAAGCTTTGATCCAACACGAGCAGGAGAGGATGGCCGACACGGTGGCCAAGCTCCACGCATGTAATGCCAGCCCCTCTAAGCTTATCTTTATTCGAAAGCAAAGGGTTTGGTTGATTGCCTGAGCCAAACGCGACCACTGGCGAACAAGGAGGAGGAACCGAGATGTCTTGATGGTGCCGCCATGGAGGATTCGGTCTTTGCTGGAGTGACTGTCGAAGACAACTAGAAAGTTTTCCAAGAAGTAGGGGTGCATCGAGAAGCTAGCCTGCGGCTTAGCCCTCTCGACTTGGATTGCCAGCGTAACCTCTTGGGTTGTGATTTCCGGCCTCGCCCCCCCCCCCCCACACACACACACACACAAATGATGAGCACACGCTCCAAGCACATCTCCATGTCGCGCATGGCTGGGGAGAGTGGAACGACGCACGTTTCTCTGTTGGGGCGGTGGAGAGGGTTCCTCAGGGGGAACTCGTCGTCAGCATCCCCAAAGAGCGGCGAAAGGAAGGCCTTTCCACCCCGAGGACTGAGATGGACCTCGTTGGCCAAAGACGAAGGAGCTGCTGGAAGACGTTCAGGAGCCTCAGGCGCTATTCGGCGGCGTTGCGGCGAAGGCGAGCGGTCTGTACTACCAAAGGCGGCTGGCAATGGACTGCGAAGTGAAGTGTTTTTGACCCCCGGGTGTGCCGCAGGTCACCGACAGGCAGTGGTCGTCTAGAGCTGGGGAGGGTAGGGCTAGGCAGATTTTCACCGTGTGCGGACGTATGACCCACATCTTTGCAACGAAAACGGCGGGTGGGGTTCCAGCATCCCGCCGCAACGTGGTTATCGACCAAGCAGTTGAAACATAAGCCTACGAGGTCGTAAGAAACCGGACGCAACACGGGTGCCTACCGCCAGCGAGGCTGAGTCCTCGGCGCCAGTAGCGCCGCTAACAAACCCCTTGCCAGGCTCCCACCTCAGGCGATCAGGCTATGTCGGCGTTGGTGAGGAAGCTTTGCTCAAAGGAAGCCCGCCATCGAGGAAGATAAGAAAACGTTCAGCGACTGGTGCCCCAAAGCGACCGGGCTTGGCGGTGACAACCTTGCCGACAACTCGCGGTGTCGGTATTCCATCGAGTCTGGGCTGGATAGGGTGGATTCAATCCACCTACATTCCTTCTCAGATTTCTTCCCTAGGACCGCTGCCCGGAAATCCAGTTTTGGTGAAGAAGAATCCATTAGGGGTAGGGATGGCAATCGGGCGCGGCGGGCACGGGTAGTGCTCGCCCATACCCATGCCCGCGACCCCAATTCCCCCCATGGGCGTGCCCGCGAAGGCCGACGGGTGAAGAACCTCACCCATGCCCGTCGCCCGCGGGTACCTGTCGCCCGTGGGCATGTCCGTGTACCCACGAACAATGTCAGGACAATGGGCGTAGCAGCAATTGCCATGTAGCTCTGCAAGGTTCAGGTGATTGACCTGAACATTAGCACAAGAACAAGCAATATACGCTCCCGATTCCCAAATCCTTCAGGGACGGGTGGCTTGTCAAAGGATTTTGATTTGCACACAGTAAAAGCATACAAGAGAGTGAGCTGACAGAATGTTTCAGAAGCCCTCAGAGTTCAACTTCAGAAAAGATTGATAAATCCAATAATAAGAACTGTGAACACGTGGCTTCTGTTACCAGTTCTATATATCAATCTATAGTGTTGTGATCAGCTGCTGCATGTAATCATGTCGGTCCTGCTTCTCTTGCAAGTACTGCCCAAGACATGAAAGACTAGTGAAAGTTGTTTTAGTAGTTTACTAGCTAAATGAAAGCTAAGATAAATTTGTCTATTTCACCTAAAAAACAATGCCAAAGATCCGATGAATCATCATCACTAGTGCAATTGTTGCCAAGTTCATGTATGATACAGAACATCAATTCAAGAGGCTGTTCAATTTCTATCATGCAAACACATTTAGAGAGGATCAGAAAACACAACACAACGCAAGATAATGGCAGGATAATATTGTAGCAACCAAACCATTGGGCTCACTGGGTGCATTTGCCAGCCGAGCGCGGTGAGCACGAGGAGCTCCATGCGGCTCACTGTATTGGCCTCGAACACGTAGGGGTTGCCGCCCTCATAGGCGCAGAGCTGGAGGTCGAGGAGCAGTGGCACCCGCGTCTCCTCCACCTTGGCAGCGAGAAAGACGCAGGCCACGGCGGTGAGATGCGCCATCCAGGGCCGGCTCCCGAGCCGCGGTGCAACGCCGAGGAAGCACAGGTCGAGGTATGCGGTGGCCAGCGCGGCCGTGAGCGTGGAGAAGCCCAACCTCGCCGCTGCACGCTCAGCCCACCCCACTGCCACCTCCCGCGCAGCTGTGCCGCCGTACCCATCCTCCTCCGTCAGCACCACCTTCTCTTTCCCCCTGAGCGCCTCGGACAGGAGAGTGGGTTCTTGGACAGGGAGCTCAAGTGGCGGCAGAGGAGGAAGAGGAGAGCTGCGGCTTCTCCCCTTCCATGGCAAGCTGAGCTGGGGACGGGAGGAGGATGGGAGCGGCGGCCGATTGGGAGGACGGGAGGAGGATGGAAGCAGCGGCCGATCGGGAGGACAGGAGGAGGATGGGAGCGGCGGCCGGTTGGGAGGACGGGGGAGGCGGCCGGCCGAGAGGACGGGGGAGGAGGATCTAGATCTGGATCTGGTGGCCTCTGGTGGGGTGGGTGGGGGCGCGAGGAGGATGGGGCTGGCAGTGAAGCAGTGACTGAGTAAGACTATGAGTGAATAGGGTTTTAGTGGCAGCATGGCCTACCTATCAGTGTGAGGTTGGCGGGTAAATGGGCGAGACGGGCACGGGTAGAGCTCACCTATGCCCATACCTGTTTACCCGATGGGCAGAGAATTGCACCCATTTGCATGCCCATAGGCAAAATAAACATCCCATACCCGGCTCCATTAGGGTATTTACCCACGGGCACGCGGGTAATCGGGTACAATTGTCATCCCTAATTAGGGGCTAGTGTGCGCCTTCGCCGGAGCGGCAGGCGGCGAGGGGGGAGTGGTGGGATGCGAGGAGGGGGTACGGCTTGATGTAGGGGGCCACCGCCGTCGGAGTGGCGAGCGGCGCGAGGGGAGAGGAGCACGAGAGGAGGCAGGGATCCCTATCTTATTTTTGGAACTACAGAAAGCTTCCATAGTTTCTTCCATAGCTGCTCATCAACTCCTACCGAACGCCCCTCTACCAACTTCTCCCTCTCCTCCTGTTGCATTATTGCATGGTACGCTGTTTTAACTGAATAAATTCTGGAGCACTCAAAAGCCCATGCAAACGCATCATCTGAACTAGTATTCACAAGAGGGATACTCAAAATATCTTCCACATCTGGCAGGAGGAAAATACCATGTATGCGCTCCTCATCCCATTTACAAGATGTTTGGTCAATCAAATCACTTACCATCTCCACTTGATCTGATCCCACTCTCCATATTGGTTTGGGATCCAACTGTCTGACCACACGTGAGTCTGCATTCCTGGACGGCCTTCTTACCCCCAATGTAATGCCCGCAAAGTTCTCGATGTTGCTCTTGGACAGGATGCAGACAAAACATCACCTCTAGGATAGTATCTGGCCTTCAAAACCCCATCACAAAGACTATCCGGTTTAAGTACCAAACATCAGATTTGCTCTCCCAGCATCGCACAATTAAACGCTCTCAAATCCCTAAAACCAACACCTCCTTTTTTGCTTTGGGACAGAGTGTTTCTCTCACGATTGCCAATGCATAACTTGTCGATCCAGCATTCCAGACCACCAGTACCTAGCCATCATAGATGTAATCTTCTTACACAAACCTACAGAAAACTTGAAACAACTCATTGCATATGTGGGAAACGCTTGAACGACTGATTTTAGCAGGACTTCCTTCCCGGCACACGAGAGCTTCTTCTCACACCATCCTTAAATTTTTTGGCGAGCTCTCTCTGAAAGATGCACAAACGCTTGATTTGTAAATCTCCCCTTTGCTGTCGCGAGCCCAGATATTTCTCTGTTAGGGCTTCACTTTCAATGTTCAATAATTCCCTCAGAATCTCCTTTATCACTGCACCACAATTTGAACTGAAAAACACCGAACTCTTCTAAGTATTTGCTCGTTGACCAGATCCTGAACTATATATCTGAAGGATTTCATTCAATCGGACAGCACTATTTTGTTTAGCCTCCATGAATACCAAACAGTCATCAGCGAATTGTAAATGGTTAACCCACCGTGCACTTCTATTTACTTGGATACCCTTGTCTATCCAACCATTATTATAAGGGTATGTGCAATGGTATAGACAACTGTTATCTATAGTATCTTTTCATATCATCTATAAATAACACTAAATACAGCTTCTACAATGGGTTGTCTTTTTAAATATCTCTATAAACAGCTCCTCTATGTATAATGTATCATGTTTCTCGTGTTACAGTCGACTACTACATAAGAGACAACCCAACTCTTTATGCTCTCTCTCTCCTTCACATTATCTCGTATCCTACGTGTCAAGACTTATAGACAATTAACGTCACACCATTGTACATGCTCTAATATTTCAAAAGACACATGAAGCCCTCTGCACAAATCAAAAACAGATAGGGCGAAATTGGATCCCCCTGCCGCAACCCTCGAGAAGGTCTAAAGGACTGCAAAAGTTCTCCATTCACCTTCACTGAAAATTTAACCGTGGTTACACACTTCATTACTTGACTAATCCATTGTTCATCAAAACCGAGCTTATGCAAAATACCCTGGAGATAACTCCACTCAACTCAGTCATATGCCTTCATCATGTCCAATTTCACCGCACAGTATCCCTTCTTTCCTTTTCTTCTTCGCATTGAATGTGTATTTTCACACGCCACTAGGACGTTATCTGTAATTAGATGTCCAAGAACAAAGGCACTCTCTGTTCATCGGAAATGATTTCATCTAGAAAAAACCTCAACCGATTTGCAATAGTCTTGGAGCAAATTCTGTATATAACATTGCATAATGAAATCGGCCGAAATTGCTTTATATCTTGAGGCTGCTTTACCTTCGGAATTAGAACAATCATTGTGGTATTGACTTCCTCTAGCATCGACCCACCATTCAAAAAATCCAAAATTGCTTTTTATAACATTCTCCTTGATGACATCCCAATTACGCTAGAAAAAGGCAACATTGAACCCATCTCTTCCTGGCGCCTTCGACGGCCCCATAGCAAAAAGGGCCTTTTCCACCTCCTTCTCATCATATGGGTGGGCGGCACAGGAAATCATTCATAGCCGGAGTAACTTTCCGACGAACAAATATTGTAACTGCATCGACATTAACGCCCCGTTGAGATTGATAAAGCTCTGTATAGAAGTCATGCATTATACCTTTGATCTCTTCTGACTTATTTCGTATTTCTCCTTGTGCATCCTTAAGCACCATGATTTTGTTTTGGTGTTTCCTTTCTGCAGCCCTAGCAAGCAAAAAAGAGGTATTTCGATCACCCTCCTTCAGCCAATTCACCCATCGACTTTGTCTCGTCATCATTTCTTCCCTCCAATTAATAAGTTTCAGGTTCAGACGTCAAAATCTGGCTTATAAACGAAGAGTCATAATCTAAAAAAATTGCAGGTTGATTAACAGTTACCAATGTGTTGCACAGATTTTGTCTAAGTTCTTTCTTAGAGACAACTAATTACAAACAGGCGTTGTCTGTTCTGTTGACAATCCATGGTACATACCTTTGCCACGCAACACAAGCTAACACAAGACCTCCTCTCTCTCTTTGAAAAATTAGCAGGAGCTCTGCCGATCTTAATCAAACACCGGAGTTTTTTTTATATCATGTATCACCATGATTGTAATCCTCTTGTATGATCCTGGATGATTCTAAAAAAGAGAGTATACTTCCTATTCGAGCTCTGGCAGCAGAAATGGCCCAAGTGCTACTTTTGCTACTCCATTAACAAACTAAGCAATACCTCATCTAAAAAAACTAAGCAATACCTAACCTTCCATGTCCACGTGCCACGTCGGATGCGCACGCTTCACCCTGCTCACTAATCCTTATCCTTTCAGAGTCGTTCGTCCCATCACTAATTAATTTTGGGTTGGTGTTACATCGCCAATTATAGGAGAGACCCACTCATTATACATTTATACTACTGTCTGGATTTATTTTTCTTTGACATCGCACTAGCTAGCACTGTACACAAACTTATAGCCTGACAGTAACAAACTAACAATATCTTCTTTGGTCTTTGTTTGGACGCGGGAATTTTTCCCAATCTCTGTGAGAGTGATTTGGATTGTTTCTTACGAAATTTCTTTGGTGAATTCGTATATTCATCATTTTTCAGGGTGCCCAGGATGGAGCTACAAATTTGAAGCTTCGAGAAAGCGCCACCATGTTTCTCGAAAAAAGAGGGGAAGAAATCAAGAACAAAGAAAGCATAACCATCCTAATGGATTCTGCACGCATGAGGAAAAACCGCAACGGCGGATTGGCTCTCTGCAAGTTGGCGATTGATTTCAGTGAAGCTAACAGTGGTCTCATGGCTGTATTTCAAAACAACGGAAGAGTTAGGCATATAGGCAGAAACGGGTGGTCTAAACCGGTTTGATTTGGGCGTCGTCTCGTCGTCGTCGCGTTGCCCATGCCGCCATCGATCAGATGGCTAACTAGGGTTGGAAAAGCCATAGGCGTCGTGACTGCCAACATGTGAGGGGAATAAGTAGCCTCTTGGGGTTAAGTCGTGACTCTGGGATCAATTGGTTAGCATCATAGAATGTGGACTGATCAAACTGGTTTTGAATACTCTCTTCTTTTGTGCGAGGGGAATAAGTCTTATTCCTACGTGTGAGAGAGAGATATCGTCAGTCATACTGGCCCTTCGATTAGGCCATGAGCCAATGTATGTGATCGGCTCATGGCTTTGATCTTTCTAGTACCGTGTCTGGATTGCTCACCTGGTGAGTGACGACCAAAATATATAGAAGTCTCTTCAATTAGTGGGGCAGCTGAGAGGCTTGAAAGGACTTGCTCTTCAATTAGTGGTTTCGACTCTTTTTTTAAGTCCTAAAAGCTATGGATAGCGTTGCTTTCTGGGATGTTGATGACTTGATTCTACAACCACTGAGTTGAGAAGATGGCCAGCATGCAAGTGCAACAAAATCAGTACAGAGCTGACATGAGAAACGAAGCAAACAATTGCAAGAAAAGTTTGACAGAGACAGGCATTGCATTTGAGGGCATAACAATATGCAATGCCACAGAATGCACACACACATATATATAGGAAAAATACTTTCTACTCCCGGGTGTAGTTACTCTCACTTCTGATATACCACCTAAAAGAATTTGACATACTCCTTTATCACTTTGGGTATACTCATATACTAATTATAAGATACTCCAATGTGAACCACACGAAAAAATTGCAAGAGAGTCCATAGTTTTTAGCATATTTTGTAAATACCTTTGTATTCGCACATAAAAAGGAGTATGTCTAAAAATTGTACATACCACCTCTGAAAATGTGTAAATACCACCTATATGGTCTTATATACTCATATACTACACATACATACTCTCGGTTGCGCAAGATACTCCTTACGTTGTGAGATATATGAGATACTGAATAGGAGTAACTACTCAGGAGTAGAAAAAGCTTCAAAAATATATATATATATATATATATATATATATATATATATATGACACATGTTCTACTCTTGAGAGTATGTACTCTCACTTCCAATATACCACTTAAACGAATATATTATACTTCTTTATCACTTCTAGTATACTTGAATACTAATTATAAGATACTCCAATGTGACTTAATCGGAAAATTTTCATTGGAGCCCTTTATTTTTGCTATATACTATTTTTCATATATAAAAGAAGTATATACACGGATTTTGGTATAAAAAAGTGGATTTTCATGAAATTTTTCATAGAACTCACTTTAGGGTATCTTATAATCATTATTGGAGTATACTCAATTTGATAAAGAGGTATCATCATACAATTTAAGTGGTATATAAGAGGTGGGAGTATGTACTCCCAGGAGTACCATACCATTTTCCCATATATATATATATATATATATATATATATATATATATATATATATATATATATGGGACGTATCTAGTGTTAATGGGTAATTCAGTGTTAAAGTGCTAATGCCAATCTTGACCGTTGAATCTACATCTTGACCGTTAGATGTGGAAGCATTGCATGGTGTTTAATGAAGGTGCATTAATGAAGGCGCATTGGAGGTAGGAGCATGCAATGTGATTAAATGGTTTGGATGTGGGAGCCTGCATTAATCTTAGTTGTTCAATCCATATCCAACGGTCAAGATTGGCATTAGCACCTTAGCACTGAATTATCCATTAGCGTTATTTTCCATTGAATATAGAAGCATGCAAAGTGATTAAATGGTTTGGAGGTGAGAGACTACATTAATCTTGGTTATTCAATCCAAATCCAACGGTCAAGATTGGCATTAGCACCTTAACACTGAATTATCCATTAGCATTAGATACATCCCCATATATATATATATATAAGACATCTTTTAGCGAAAGGGTTGGAAAGGGTTGGGTATGAGAAGACTTAAAAATACATAACAGTATCTCTTTTGTTGCAATGGAAAATACATGTACATAATGTTTCAAAAGATCCCAACCAAAAAAAAGTTGAGGGAAAAATGGTGCTTTCAAGTCCACCTCAACTAAGAAAATAAGGTAAACACTTCGGACATATATATTTACACAATGGAAATGCCTGAACAATGGTACAACTTCAAAAGAATAATATACTACCTACCTTCTTTCTTTCCTTTCAGAAAATAAGAACAATACCTATCTACTCGCCCCTAGAAGAAATAACTGGTGAGCAAGCTTAACAAATGAACAGAATATTACACTTCCCTAGAGGACTCGTGGGATGGTATGGCCCCATGAGACCATGCATCACAAGGAGAATGCTAATGGCAATATCTTATCTCACGCCTCCTTGCAACACTCGTAAAGAGCTGGGGATGCCATCCTGTAGCTTGGATATATGTGACAGATCATCTCGCAATATCAGTACCAAAAAGTCTCTCCCTGATTAACCCACTGCACAAAATGCTCAGATAACCCCTGGGCCTGAATCTCTGCAGCGTGCTCTTCCTGAAATTATCAAATGAAATGACTGGTTTAATTTGCTGGGTGAATCATATCTCCGCATGTATATTTCCATCAAAATGATAAAAAAAATCTATTCTTCCATTGTAACAGTCATATTCTCTGAAACAAAACTTGTTCAGTTGAAATGAATTACGTCCAGGGATCAAAATTCCAGAAGGAAACCGCTTTTATGGTTTTACCAGTGAAAGGGAAGTACAGTAGTTATCCAGAATGAGGGTGGTAATGTTCTCTTTTTAGTGGAATGTTAATACTAATGCTTATACATGATGAAGGGAGAAAGAACTTCTGGAGAGAAAAAATACCAGAAATAATATTAATAAAATGGCAGGACAAAAAAGAACCAGAGATCTGGTGGTTCTTGCTTCTCGGCTTGGGTCCAAGAAATTAGGCCAAAATTGGGTCCAGGAAAGATTGCAATGCATAAAAAGGGCAAGAAGTAGGGAGTGGTAATGAACAGTTAGATCGATGAATGCACTAACCGTTATCCCAGAGGCTACACCACTGGCAACATTATCAGTTGAAATATTCACATCGGGAGTACTTAAGGCTGTTGACCTGCTCAAGCTCAAGCATAATGTACAACACAAATATAGTGAGAAAGGATAGAAACATTCATCTATATATCAATTCTGAATGTGCAGTATCACTGAGCGGTGCCATACTGCCATGGACACATCACTATATGTAGGGATTGTAGAATAGAATACACGGGCAAATATAGTGAGAAAGGATAAAAACATTCATCTATATCTCAATTCTGAATATGCAGTATCAATATCAATGAGCAGTGCAAGGGACACGTCACTAGATTGAGGGATTGGAGAATACATGGCAACAATTACAATTTTTTTAGGCTGTCTGTGAACATAGATAATCCTATAGAAGTCTGGCACAAACAAAGGATCTACAGGCTGTGTTTAATATTTAAATAAACCATTTTTGCAAGCTATGTGCAGGGTTTTTCTTCTTCAACGATAAATGTAGAGTAGTTTTTACGGAATTGATAAAAAGTATAAACTAATGATTCCTTGTTGCCAATTTTGTGTGTATGTGTCCACATGCAATGATGAAAAGGCTTGATACATTGTAAAGAGAGAGATAGGATCAAAAAGGAAAAGCAGGGCAGTGTGAACCTTTCATTGTCTGAAGCTGAAAGCCAGTCAAGATACAGGAAATTTGAATCCCCAGAACCATTGCAATAGTCAAGCTCGCAGCTGGCATGCTTAGTATGAGACACTGTGGGAGTATACCTGCAGTATTTTTAGAGAATCAGTGCCGTAAGTGTTCAATGTGAATTTCTGTGAAACACCACACCCCTATACATTCGCATGCATCGCTCTGCTATTAACAGAATACAAAAAGGTGATGTTTCAGAATCAGAACACAAACCAACCTTAATTTCGACACCGCATTATCAGAGGTCGGTGAAAATTCGTGCACCGAATCAGAACTCCAGTCTGGAGATTGTATCTCATTTTTTAAACCAGTAAACGCTGAGTTTGACATTCCATTTCGACCGTTGCTGGACATGGATGTGTTGCTTTTACGAAGAATGCTGCCATCTGATCTTGCCCTTTTCATCAATTTACTGTGACAAATATACATTTCAGATAATTGGTAAGATGGATTTTGTTGATTTGTGAAATGCTTGTCGAATAAAATTTGGATATTTCTTTCAATGAGGTGGTCCTTAGGTGAGTCAGAAAACACTATGCAAAGGTACTCGGTACTCGTGTTTTCAAGAATAGAGACTATTCACTCTGTTTCACAACATTGAATCTAAGACACCTAATACACAAGGATTAAAGAGGTGTAAAATTAAGCAAAAAGAAACAAGATTGGGCCATGCTATCCCTATGAAAACGTGTAAGAGATGAATAAACACTCGTATTTCTCTGTCCTACTTTAAAAGCACAGCTAAACGTGTAAGAGATGAACAAACACTCGTATTTCTCTGTCCTACTTTAAAAGCACAGGTAAAACCAGAAAATATGCATTGGATACAGTCTTTTGTTTTCTCCTTGGCCATATGTTGGTTAGTTTACCTTGCATTCTCATCAAGGACATGCTCCCCAGCAACAGAATCTGGCTCCCAAATTGCAGGCTTGCCCTGCTGCGGTTGGAAATACCCCAAAAATCTAAAATTTTAAGAAGGCAAAAACACCATGTGATAACAAACTCAGTACATACTATTTCCTATTAAAAGGATATAAAGGGATCTTTAGTGAAACAATGAGCTTGATCAAACATACAAGTTTATTGCCGCCTGTTTGTAAGCATCCATATAGGCGTTACTGTAGTATCGTTGTAGTGTCCTGAAAAACTCTTGAGACTGAATAGCAAACTTCAAGTGCCCTCTCTTTGCAGAGAATATCTATACACAAAACCACATAGTAAATTCATCAGACAAGTGCTCAATGAACAACTCTTAACATGAAAAAAACATGTCATAAAAAAAAATGATGAAATGCTCTATACACAGCATCGGGTGTCTTGTGTGACAAAAAAAGTCCCTCAAAAGTTAAAGAGTAAGTTCTATAGGACAACGATCAGACCTAAGATGTTATATGAAGCAGAATGTTGGACGACTAAAAGACAACATATACAAAAGATGAATGTAGCGGAGATGAGGATGCTGCAGTGGATATGTGGCCACACAAGACGAGATCGAATCCACAATGAAGATATACGTGATAAGATGAGAGTAGCACCAATTGAAGAGAAGCTTGTCCAACATTGCTTGAGATGGTTTGGGCATCTCCAATGGAGGCCTTCTGAGGCACCGGTACGTAGTGGAATTTTAAGACGTACTGAAAACGTAAGAAGAGACAGAGGTCGACCAAGACTAACGTGGGAGGAAGCAGTTAAAAGAGATTTTAAGGATTGGAATGTAGCTAAAGAATTAGCTTTAGATAGAAGCGCATGAAAGTTAGCAATCTACGTACCGGAACCATAAGAAGGTTTAGGGGGCTATGTTTTAAGCTCTCGGCTCAGATGGCAAGATGTACGGCTTAGGGTTTTAGCCTTGTAGGGTTTTTTATTGTTTTTTTTTATTTGTAAGGCTCTCGTCTCTTTGACCTTGAGGAGGTTTCATTCTTAGCCTATCCAACTTATTTGGGACCAAAGGCTTTGTTGTTGTTGTTGTTGTTGTTGCTGCTACTACTCCTCTATACCAGCAACTTATAGACAGTGGTCAAATTCTCAAAACATAACATTATAATTCTGTTCCAGCTATACTTGCTGCATAAAAGTCTTAAATCTTACAGAAATCCCTAAAGGCTCTTCTAAAATCCATATTGGGCCTTTCCAGACTCATCAATCAGCATAACTTGATGGATGGTTACCTATTTTTAGTCCTTGAACTACAAGTCATGCCCAATTTAAGCAACAAATTTTCATACACCGATTAGCCCTCAAAGTTACAATTTTTTTAACTCCAGCTAGGCCCAATGGTTTGAATTTATCTTTTTTTGAAATAAATGCACAGTTTTATAGTTACTATCTTGGTATAATTGGTTCCACTTGTAAACTAAAACTTAAGATAGACCAGACACAATGCCTAAGGAGCAAAAATAGACTAATATTGAAATAAGCTATGCAGTACAATCACTCCTATTTCAATCCAGAATCTTCCTATGGAAGGTGTCATGAACCTTAGTTCATCGGAGTAAATACCGTACAAAGGAGGGCCAACACGACTCTGCTGAAGGAGAGGGAGTCTTAAGAGAAAGAAGGGGCTATGGACTGGGATGATGAACCTTGGGACACTAAATTATTTCTTCTTACTTGCTTATGAATGGTGCGGTTCCTCTTTATATAGATGAGGTTAACCTCTAACAATATGGAAACTATCATATCTAATGCAACCAATCAACTAAGGACAAGATAACATCTATACTTTCTAAATATGAAGATATGCATCTAATTATTCACAATATAAAAGAAACAACTAATCTAATCTGTTTGGGCCCTGTTCACGCACATGAACAGTGCACGTGAGCAGTATTATCTGCCCGTAACGCATGGCCGTAGCTCCCCTGGGCCCATTCCCATGACAGGAATGAAGGAACTACAGCTGATCTCACGGATTGAAGCAAGAAGCCGCTTGAAAATTTGTTAAACAGCAAGATTCCAGTGAAGTACCTTGTTATGAGCAGCTGAACCACCATACTGTACAGCAAGCGTGTCACCCATCCGCTCATAAAAATGCATCAAATGGCGAGCCAAGGGGGAGTCTAAATCAAGTTCTGGGGATTCTACAGAACCAAGTGCATGCAACTGGTGTCCAAGAGCAGCTAAACCATAGGCATACTGAGCAACATTTGTGCGGTCCAAACAATCTATACAGTTAGTACGCAAGACACCCTTTTGAAATTTTGGAGGCTTTACTGAGGTAGATCCATTGTCCGCAGCTATATCTTCGGCAATTCCATTACCAGAGGTATCAGAACTGCCAGAGGTATCTTCTTGGGAGATGTCATCGATATTATCAATACAGTCTGTGCTGTCACCATTGTTGTCATCATCACATACGTGAGGACCAAAACCATTCTTCCTATAAAGCATGAAATGAAAAAAATGAGAAAAAGCACAAAGGAAAATATTTACCTTTGTGTTAAGAGCAGTACCCTATTCATGAGGTAAAACACAACAGAAATTCAAATTAAATAGCAAAGAAACCAGTATGAAATTACAAATACTTACAATGGAGCATGCAAATTAAGGGAACTCTCGGCTCTTTGAGCTGGGGAAACTTGACAATAAAAGAATTCTGTCAAGTTCAGAGCTTCAAATGCCACTTTCAAAAGCAGTTGGAGGGCATTTGTACTTTTGCTGAAATACAATTTGCTTCAGTATTGCACATAAAAAAGCATCTAATAAACCATAAGTGACAGGTGAACAACACCAAGAATCAATACCTTTGAGAGTTCTTATGAAGATCCCAATGTAAAAATCTCAAATGTTTTTCCCCCGGTAGACCATTATTTATAATCTTTATTGCTCTATCAAATTCTCGGCGAAGTATAGATTCGCGTGGTCTCCTCTCGTGTGTCTTCCAAAAATAACAAAAATAAATGTAAGAGCGTGAACTATTAAATTACCACCTCCAATCACAAAAAAGTGACAAGACTCCAAAACTCAACTTTGATAATCAACTTCTATTGTGGTATATTTAAAAACGTAACAGAATTATAACATTAATAAAGTACTTTTGAGTTAAAACTACTCGTGTCAATTAATATGGCTGGTCTAAATATTCATGAAGATATCGTTAGTCAAAATTAAAATAATTTAACTGCACGCATTCTAGGAACAGAAGTACAATCTATATATGAAACGTCCATCAGAAACGGTGACCGCATAATAACAGTGTCCAACATACCTTAATCAAGTTTAAAATGATGATAGGATTTCCATATCTCCTCCTAAGATTTTTGAAATGAAGTCTAGTAGCTTCATAATTCCTGTCCTTCTCATGCACTGAAAGAACGAACAAATTAAAATATTTAATAATACGGCATGCATCAAAGAAGGATTTCAATGCTTACATATGATATCAGGCTTAAGATTAAGCTTCGAAGTCTCCTGGGACCAGAATAGCGGAATTGAACCCCTGTTCTGCACAACGGAGCCTATTTGCCTAGGTACAAGCATGTCTTCAAAAACAATTTGCTCAGTCTCAACATCATTTGCTACTCTGCCCTCATCATTCACACCTCTCTTTAAATACCTGTTCAATCAAAATGACGAGATCAGGAAGCAAAGATGCAATGATCCATATGTTCATTTGGCTTACACCAATCCAAACAAGACAAAAAAAAACTAACAATGAAAAGTATATAATTACTAAGAGTTTGACAAGTGTGAACCTGGTTCCAGCATAATGCCTCGAGCGTCTAGCAATGAGCGTCAACATTATGTCCTTCCCGGATATTGCAAGTTTATCCTTGATATAAATGAATCAAATAATTATATTATTCTAAAATGATGTGAATAAACAGAAGTTGTGATATCCAAGAGCAACAGAAAACTTAGACAAAAAGGAAGCTCAAAAGTTGTCTACATAATCCTACAGCAAGGGATATTCTGCTAGACCCTCTTTAAATTAAGTTTTCCCATAGGAAGAAATAGCTCAGTAGTACAAAATAAATCAGTAACCAATGTATTAACTTATAATGGTATACCAATATTTGTAGTCTCTCCTCTTTATAATTTTTCCATAAGTATCGCATGATTTTACAGTTTTCAAACAGTGTGGAAAGCAAGGTTGAAGAACCTACTACTATTACTTGTCTAGCATAAGAAAATAAAAAACATGATTGTGGCTCACTACAGAGCAAAATAAATGAAGAAAATAAACAGGGAGAATAATTAATCGGCCAACATCCATAAGACCATGTGGACAGGACTTGCCCATCTTTACAAATTACAACTGATACTTCTCAAATGAAAAAAGAAAGGATCCATTTTATGGTTGCAATCTATCATATTCACATATTCTCTTGGGGAATTTAACAGAACTACAAGAGATCAATTTCATAGGGGTCTATATACCTGTTTAAAAAACCCGTAAACTAATGCAACAGTCCAGAGGGTACTTTTCAGAATGCTACGAATCCCTTCTGTTAGAAATTCATTCCATACAAACATTGTGTCATATAGGTCCCATCCTTCTTGTGGATCATTAAAATTCTTCTGGAGACTTCTCATGATATGGTACGAGTGGCTAAAAAAGAAGTCCTTTCTAAGATCTATTGTCTGCAAGAGCTTCTTGTACCTGCATGATTAGTAAAGATCAGTTTATCAAGAACATAGTGCAGTAGTTCAGCATAGGAAATAAATATGTAGCTTTGTTATTATTTTTTTATATAGAAACAAGAACCAAATGCTCCATAGTTAGAAAATATTCCCAACAATCCAATCATTGTAAGGCAATGTGAAGTGTAGAACAACAATGATATATGGGATGCAACATACCTGTTCTCATCCTTGGAGTTAAGAAATGTTGGCCTCATCTTGGAATTTGATAACTCAATCATTGCAGTCTTAGTAACTTGGTAAACTGGATGGCCAAATATAGCCCCAATTTTTCTCTGATCGGTGATAATTAACATGTAATAAGGGCCGAGGAACTTAATGAAACCTGTACAGAAAATTTATCATTGACGCATGGTTATTAAAAAAAAAATTATTTTGCATGAAATTATGATCAAAGAAAGAAAGGATAATTTACCGATGATTCCATAACAATTTGTAACAAATTTTACTCCACCAGTTGATTTATGGTCTTCATCTAGAACTTTTAGCAGATCAAGATATTCACTCTGTGAGTACACAGTAGAACCCTCATCTATGTTGAGCTCCGATGGCTCCATTCTATCAATCTTGAGTAACCTCCATAATGTTTTGTCAGTGTTAGTTCCGAGAATATAAAATTTCTGCAAAACAGAATTCATAATTTAAGTGTGATGAAAATATTAAACCAGCATATGAACCAAAATATTCAAAATGCTTTCGGTAAATTGTTAAATGCAGATACAGCAATATATATAGTCACGTCATATCTACTGGTGAATTTTTTTTTAAAAGGAATCAGAAAGAATCATTGCAATTTGAAAATACTACCAATTGCAAAACTGAAGCTGCAGGTACTTCTTTGTAATTTGTTCTGCCAGAATCACAAGTTCACAACTAGAATACAAATTACATGATTGATAAAAACAAGCATGTGTACAAGACCCTGGGGGCACAAATCATCATCAAATAGGACAGCGTTCAAATTTATATGAACATGATGCAACGACAGACAAAAACAGGAAAAAAAAACATCCTCCCAATAATTCAGCTCAGGCAGGACAGCAAATCAGCAATGCTATCATATATAAACAGAAATGAACACCAATAAAAATAGAAGGCATTCAAATCAATTAGAAAGACTAAAAAGAAGAAGAATAGAGAAAATGGGTGCATTTTCACTTTTAAGACACGAGAAATTCTTGAGCAACAAAAGAACAGGAGCTAAGATACTGATTCAACAGCTCCTGCAATTCAAGATACTGATTCAACAGCTCCCGCAATTCAAGTAACTAATTTGCACATCAAATGTAGAAACAAGCATATATGGAGTTGCTAGCCGATGTTAGCACAAATTGCCAATTCACTACTATATCAGCGGGAGGGAAAGAAACAGGAAATACAATGGGTGCAGTCTTGCATAGCAAAGAACATAACAGTGAGTTAAGGTACATTAAACAGACTGAAAATCAGTTGGGACTTGGAAGGCTTGAGATTTGTGCTCCATAGGATTTGGTGCCATTGAGTCACAGCTCAGCACTGAAGCTTGAGTGGAGTGTGAAGACACATTGGTTACCGTTGTTGCTACATATAGTTTCTTGAGTGGAGAGACACTTTGGTTACCTCCACCCTACCACATTCCACACAATGAAAACAACCAAACCAACAAGTAATTGTAGGGATCAGCAATTCACGAATTGCCAGTCACAACATGGAACGATCAACGCAAAAAAAAGTTCCCAAAATTCTCATTTAAAACATTATAAAATTGCCACACACCACACCCAAAAAAAAAAAAACAATTCCAATCTACAAACACTAGGAAAGTCATCGAAAGACAGCAAGGTTGCACAGACAAAAATTTACAAGCACAATAATTCCCACAAACCCGGCATAACACCATGTATCCAGATTGTAAACTCTGTAAAATCACCTTGGAAACCAGCAAATATCCCGCAAAAAAACAAATAGTAATCACACAATAACAGCAGCAACCAAAGATTGGGAATTGGATTATTAAGGAAAACAAAACTTGAAGCTACAGTCTAACTATACAACACAGAACTGCAAGAAAATACACAAAGCTCCCTCCTTTTTAGAATAAAAAAATCTACAAATTAACCTCCAAAAACACTTGGAAACAAAGAAAGCTCGCTTCGTGTCCTAACCAAAGATCGTAGAAACTAATAAGAGAAGAAACAATTCCCAAATCTACCGCATAGAATGGAACAACAAAAACAGCTCAAAACTCCCTAAATTATCACTTCCCACCCAAGCACAGCCAAATCACACACAAGCGCCGTGAAGAACAAAAAGGATCATAATTCCTAATCTCCGGCGTTGCAAGGCACGATCCAAGCAGCCACAACTCGTGCCCCCACCTTCTCAGCCACGCGCAGCGCCCGTCTCTTCCCGAGCTAAACGAACCAAAAGCTCGACCATTTCCGGAGCCACACGCCCACCAAAATCTCGCACCGTCGCCGAATCAAGCAGCAGCAGCAGCACGAACAACAAAGACGAGAAGAGAGTACAACACAACAAAGCCCGCACGAAGCGGCGCATTGTGATTCGCAAGCGAGGAGCTCACCGACTCGGCCTCGTAGAGCTCGAAGCTCTGGAGGCAGCCCTCCGCCTCCGCCTCCGCCGCCGCCGCCGCCATGGCCGGCCGAATCCCCGGTGCGGGCCGGCTCAATCTCGCATCCGCCGCCGCCGGCAGATCACAGCCCCGCCGCCACCCGCCGGAACCCTAAATCCGCGCCCGGCTGCTTGAGGTAGAGCATTCCCCCGGAACCCCGCGCGAATCACAGCGGCGCCCGCAAATCCGAATCCAAAGCCAAGGCTTCCGGTGACGACCACGAATGGTCGCGCCTTCGAATTGGGATTCGGGGAGCTCGGTGACGATTGCGAATGGTCGGCGAGGTAGAGGAATTGGGGGGAAATCTGGGGAGGAAGACGCGAGGCCGTGAAGAGGAGATTATTTTCGCCTTTTTTTTGGTGCGTTAAATCCGTGAGGCGAAGAGGAACTGGGGGAGGGGAGGAGCCGAGGAGGGCGACCTGGGCCGAGAAGAAATACATTGGGATCTGTTTATTCCATTTTTTTATTATTTTTTTCTGCTGATTTTGTTTACTCTATGTTTGTATTTCTAAGATTAATTTGTGAGTACGCGTTTATATGGATTTTGCTAATACGCGCATGCGCGTTGGTTTTGCTAAATACGCGCGCACGCCGGTCGGAGCGAGTGGAGGGAATGCAAAAAATAGAAACTTTCAACCTTGCACTTTCGATTTCAACTTTGCACTTTCACTTTCAACTTTGAACTTTCACTTTCAATTTTAACTTCGAATTTTCAATCTCAGCTTTGAACTTTTCACCGCTCACCGGGATTTAAACTTTTCACCTTTGAAAATGCTAACTAGCTATCAACTAAATTCGAAAAACACCTCCAACCGAGCAAAATTGAACCTTTCAGCACTCAAGAACTTTTAGCCAAAAGTTTAAAAAAACAAATTGTAATGTGATTCCAAAAACTCCACCTAGAGGGCTCTGACTTCGGCGCTTGTGGTATCTCCAACGGTCGTGATGGTTGCGTCAAACGGTGGGCAGCAGCGGCATCTCCGACAACCATGGTGGTTGTATCGATCTGCGGGTGGTGGCTCAAATGCATAGAAGCTGCGGTGGAGCAGTCGATGATTAGATACTACGCGCGCCGGTGACAAAATAGGGGAGCGGCGTCACCAAATCAAGCGTGGCAGGAGGTGGTGGTGGATATAGGAACTTTCATTTGTGGTATTGTGTTCTCTCTAGCTGTGTATCATCCCGTTTTGTTACCATTGTGTTTTATTCCCAAACGGCTGGGTGAGGCCATTTCATTTGTTTAAAAAAAAAAGATTTATGCTCTGGTGCAGTTCTTATTTTCTTAAAAGAAGTTGGTATCTTTGGTGTAACAACAACTCTTGTGACGAAAAACAGGCCAAAATGGATTGCAAATAGATTGGTAGGTGTAGTTTCAAGTTTCTCCCATTTTAAAAACGTCAGTGTGTGTGCATTATTAGCCATTCGAGTATGGTATATTCTAGAGATCGTGGCAAGATGGCGATTGGTGCCCGGGAAACCTGGCTGCTAATCCTGCAGCTGCCTGCCATGCGTGACACGGCCTGGGCGGACGGCTGAAGCCGGCGTTTCAGCTCCGACTCGGACGAGTCGCCGCCGGCGATCCCAACGTCGGCATACGGTTCGGTTTCTCCAAACTCTGACGTAAACACTTTTGTACAGTGCCATCAACATCCATAGCCTTTGCTTCTTGATCCAATGGCTGAATGCTTAACTAAGGTTGTTACTAACAAGCAACACATACACATTGACCGCGTCTTACACGGTTGCACCAGCCGATCCACACAGACATGTTCGAAGCTCAACACGCATGCATACGTGTACTATAGTATAATTTACAGTAATAAAGTGCGCGAGTTTAACGCTTAATATCTGTTGTATCGAGGGAGCCAGGGAGGAGGAAGCGTTTTGTGGTTGTCGGGATGCGACGAGCGGGGCGGGAGGTGGCGGAGGAGCGGCGGGTTGACCGGCGCGGGCGAGCGACGTCACGTGGAGCGGCCGGGTTGGCCTCACCTCCCGCCTCGTGGTTGGCGTGCCGGGGTTAACGGCGCAATGATTGCGGCAGGGGCGTCGTCGTCTCGTCAATGGGAGCGCGCCACGCCACCGCGCGGGCGGACGTCGTTTGGAGCATTCCAGGTGTTGTGTTTGGCCTCGCTGACATATTCACGCCAAAAGCTACACGAAACCCGGCCGAAAATCCCCTCGCAAGTAACTATACGAATTTTTTTTAAATAATGTAATTTTAAAAAATATTTATAAAAATAAATAATCGCCCCAAAAAATTACAAAAATATGTCTCGTCATGAATCGGCGCGCGAACTATCGACGATGAACTCGTTCGTCTGTCAACTACCTATCGTCGGTTGAATCGCGACGATAGAGACGCGATATAAAAACGGCGAAAAATCAGTCCGTAATTCATTTTAATTCTAGAAAAAAAAAAGCGAGAGAGAAGGAGAGGGAGAGAAGAAAGGTAGCGAAGTTCTATCAGTTTGTCACGGACGAGAGAGATTGTCGTCAGAGCATCGAGTCCGATCGAGGTACATTTTCCCGAAACTTTGTACATTATGTTAAAATCTTATTGGTTAGCAAACAAAAATAGCGACATAGGGTTGAGTAGGTTAGATAAAAGTAGTTAAATTGTGTAGCATGTATTTTAAGTTGTGTAGGCGGTAGTGATAGCACAATGGCAGAATCAGAATAATTTCAACTTTATTAAGCTCCCCATTTGTGTGTGGTAATTATATTATTAATGCAGGAGTTATCTTTTGAACTAGAAAAATTGTATGACACATTTGAAGATTATAAAGAAAATCCGGAGTAGTTGAGTAAGATCAGAATTATGTAGCATTGGAACGATTAAGGATCAATCTACAGAAATAGGAATAATAATTATTCTATTAAAAATGTATTGAGTAGCTAAGTAGAGTAATTATTTTGTTAGTGCAAGAAATACCAGATAATCTCGGTGAATAGCCTAACACATGAAAATCGTAAAGAAAATCTATAATCGCTACGTATCGTACGTAAAGATGGTGAACTTTGTTTATTGCTGCATTTTTAGGTATGACGGACGCAGAGCAGTACGAGTTGCTTGATCCAGTGGTTGACGCGCATCACCGTAGCCGGCTAGGGTACCATGCCTCCCGAGGCGCAGGCGCCGATTGAGCTTAGCGCGTTGCGCCGCGCACGCCCATCGTGGCATGGAGGTCGCACGCAGTCGGATTCCGAGGTTCGTAGATTTGTAACGTAATGCACTCCACCGCGGTTTGTTTACTTGACGTGCAATCACGTTTGTTCTTATCGTTTTGATGCAGGTTGCGAGCGGCAGGCCTCCTTCCACTCGCGAGGATGGTGAAGGCGACCTAGGAGGACGACCGGGACGCGGTCTTTGGTCGACGCGTCAGGCATTTTCCGCATGACCGCCCCCACCGACAATACCGGTCGATCACCGAGGCACGAGACGCACACGTTCCACTTGTCGTGCGGGGAGATGACACCAACGCTGCAGGACGTGGGCTTTCTGACCGGGTTGCCGTGCACAGGCTCCCCCCTGGTGGCGCACGACATCCCGGTCACGTGGCGCACGGACCTCCTAGCGAGGTTCCACGATGTGCTCCCACCGGGCAGCGGGTACACCGAGTTCAGCAGCCCGCACGGGCCGACGTTGAGGTGGATCTACCAGTTCTACGTAAGTCTTCGTAACTATTGTCCTCTCGTATAAATTGGTATGTGAAACTTGCTGACGTGTATATGCCTTGTTGCAGCCGGAGCGTATGGCGCAGAACGCCGACAACGTCATTGTTAGAAGGCACTTCGAAGCCTACCTGCTGTGGCTTTTTGGGTGGGTCTTGTTCCTGGGCTCCCACGACAACAGCGTCGACAAGCACTACGTCCGGTACGCGCGTAAGGTGGCGGACTCGCCGATCGATGAGATCCCGCAAAGACGCGCTTAGGGTCGGCCGTGTTGTGCGCCACGCATCGCAAGACCGTGCGACGCGTGCCACCATGCTCAGGACAGTCCCATCCTCTCCGAATGCCTGCTACTCCCGCACCGTGGTCCTGGAGCGCTTCGGATCGAACAACCACAATCGGACTTGCGAGCGCATCGGCCGCCTTGTACGCTTAGGACGACGATGTGGACGGGCCGACCATGGGCACGTTGTGATGCCACCGACGGGTTAGTTTTATGACCATTTGTTATTTACGTATTATAATCACGATTTTCAGTGCTAACTTTATGGTGTTCTATTGCACAGGTCACCTTTACGCCGATCACTTCGCAGGGGTTCTACCCGGAGTACGTTACGATGTTCGATCAGCTGACGGATGACCGCGTCATCTGGACATCGTACACTCAGGAGAGAGGTGCACGCGCGCGCGCCCCAGGGACTTTCGAGCCTGTGCACACGTGACTACTTGTACTGGTACACGCGGATGGCATTAGTGCACGATGTTTTCGTTGAGGAGTACCAGGTGCAGCGGGTCATGCGCTAGTTCGGTCTACGACAGGAGATCCCAGCCCCTTGGGGGGGCGCAGGTGCCCGTGCACGTTCACGCATAAATTCACGTTTTACTACTATCATACAATGTGCTTTACATGCCTACTAAATAATTGTCTTGCTGTACGCAGGTACACTAGTAAGAGAGTACGGGGCACGATGTCCTGGGCGGACAGGATGGCTCCTTGGGTTGAGGCTTGGAGTGGCGCGCACGACGACCGCATCCAGTGCGGCAATGATCCCTACGACCCGGAGGCGTACGGGGAGTACATGGAGTGGTATGCTAGTCGGACGAGGCTTCGCTGCGTCCGTGTCGTTGTTGACCCAACACGACATGAGGCTGTGATGTCCGACACGTACCCCACTCAGCCGGACTCCGCTTTCCACCGCTCTGTACGTATTGAACTGTCCTTAATTCATATGTAATTTGCCAGATTTATGTTTCTAACTTGTTCATTTGTGCACACGGGTCTACGCTGGGAGATTATCGACTTCGTGGACTCCGTGCAGCACATGACGCTGGGGGCCACGAGAGGAGTCCTGCAACGGATCAGGGAGGCTGCGGTCCGAGGGGTATAGATCGCGACTTGTCGCACGCTAAGGGACCCGGTGGAGCGACCTGCGCGAGGACGAGGGGTCAGCAGAAGTGGTAGGACATAGGCTCCTGCCCCGAACGTGGCGGGCTCGTCGTCGTGGCACCGTGGGGGGAGCACCGCGGGACATGTTGGAGGTGAGTACGACACGTTCATATCACTTCTTTATTTCGAACATCACAAGTTAGTAACGACGATCACCTGTTACAGGTCCTCAGCTCCACCCGTACGCAGGATAGGAGTATGCCAAGTCGTCGGAGCCCATCTTCGCCGCAGTTAGATCACCGCTTGCGCATGTAATGTCCTTTTCGTCATAATTACGTTTGTAACGTAATGCTTCGCAGAAACGGCTTGGGAGGACGATGCATTTGTCGCAAGACGATGCAGACCTATCGGCACCCCTCGAGGACTTCTTCAAGAACTCGCATGACACCCAGTTCTCTTTGGAGGCTTTCGAGCTGTACGGTGCGTCGGGATTGACCCAGCCGACGCAGGAGCAACCCCTTGCGACACCACCGCAGGCGACTCGGTTGGGTCGGGTAGTCAAGCAGCCTGACCCTTTGACGTACTCGCACCATCGACGGGCGAGGCCCGGGGCGACACACGGGGTGCGCCCCAAGAGGGGACGCCAGTAGATATTTATTTCTATAAATATCAGTAATGGTATCCATGTAATTATTAATCTGTGTGCAACTATTATTCGCTATTTAGGACAGCGTGACCCGACGAGCCAGCTTTTCAGAACGATGTAACCCGACGAGCTAGCTTTTTAGAACGACGTGAGCAAACGAACTAGTTTTTTAGGACAATGTGAGCAGACGAGCAGCTTTTCCAGGTTGATGTGACCCAACGAGCCAGCTTTTCCAGGTTGATGTGACCCGACGAGCCAGCTTTTCTAGGACGATGTGACCCGACGAGCCAGCTTTTTCAGGACGATGTGACCCGATGAGCCAGCTTTTTCAGGACGACGTGACCCACAGATGCCAAACGCATCCGCACAACATTGCAATGAAGCCCCCGCTACGGCTGCGTCCGCTCTAGCTACAAATACAACGCTACTCATCCAGCAACTCCACACCAGCACCACTAACTAGAAAAAATGGACAAGAAGAAGGAATGGGAGAAAATCTGCAAGCTTTTGAAGGACTGGGTGTCTCCCCATGAGATAGCTGCTCGCCAGCATGCCGCCAGTCAGTAGCCTTTCACGCACCAAACTTTTCCGAAGCTGGTGGATCTGAGAAAGCTGCCTCTTAGTACGCTCAACGATTCAGGGTCGACAGCCCCCACCTATGCCCACCGAATGCCCTCCAGAAAGGCCCCCGATAGGGGTGTCGCCACCCCTATGCTGGTGTCAGGACGCCGCAAGTGCGTCAAATCAACCGACAAGTTGACCATGGTCAGCGCTATTGGTGCTGCCCAAACTACGTCGTGGACACACAGAACCACAGGCAGCCGATAATGAAATCGCATTTCGGTGTACAATACTATTTTTCTTCCTGTAACAGCATGACCAACTCTCTCCCAACCGCAGTCTCCGCCACACCTGTGCGACTTCAGGCAGTGGATTAACGACAAGATCCACCCCTACGACATGTGGTGGTTGCTGACTCGAAAGAGCTGGGTCAGGGAGGACATCGAGACCTGTGAAAGGCGCCTCAAAGAGTTGAAAGCTGAGGAGGCCGAGCAGGGCAGGCGGGTCAGGCAGCGCGAGGAGCGGGAGCGTGAGCATGCCAAGCGAAGGGAGGCCGAGAGGGAGCGGAAGAGAGCCATCGCAGCGAGAGATAAGGCACAAGGCGAGGAGTACAACACCGAGCTGTGCCGCAAGGGCAAATGGCCACGTTCCACGCAGTAGTTCTACCCTCTTCATCCACATATCCTATGTATTTCTATTTCTCTAAAGGCATGCGTGTACCGTCCTCGGTTCGTTAGCCTGCGTGCCATGTAACCCCCTTGTCCGATCAAATGTCATATTGTTATCGTTGCGTCATTTCCCCAAAGTTCTCCAAGGGAGTTGTGTATGAATTCCTAGACGTATTGTAATATCACTTGACTTCGTACTTACGAATCATTGATACCCCAATCTTCCTCAAAAAAATCTTACAAAATTCACCTCACTAGAACAATACACGATGATCACAAAATCCTATTGTCAGTTGAACCTATTATGTACCGTTGCAATTCTGCGAAAATCAGAAACAAAGCAAATTGTTTAGGGTGTCAGGTTCCTATCACCAGTTGAACCGGTTGCAATTTTTTCCAAAAATAACATTTTTTAAAAATATATACACAAAAATAAATAGCCGCCCAAAAAATTATAAAATGACTCCCTGTCGCCAGCTGAACCTCCTGTCGCCGGTTAAGCTATCTATCGCCAATTCAACTGACGACACGCCCCTGACCCTTACAAAACCCTCTCGAAACCCTCAATATTCGACACATGACTCAGTTTTATTCACAAAAAAGAAAAGGAGAGAAGAGAGAGGAGAAGAAAAGCTAGCGAAGCGCTGTTTGGCCGATTGCTCACCTCTCGGGTAATTTTTTTAACACAATGGATTGCATAGTTTTCGATGTACGGTTATGTACTGCAGTACGTTTTACATAATATTTTTTTGTGGGCTGTTTAGTTTTAGATATGTAGTTAATCGCGTAAATATTCTTTACACTGCAGTGCGTCAAATATGTCTGACGTCGCCAATTTCAAAATTTACTATAGTCGAGGGACTATTATGGAGGGTCCCGATGGAATTGATTTGAGTTATTTCCAGTCAGCGGACGTACCCCTACCAAGACCTGAGTAGCGTACATTCGGTGCTGTGATGTGGTGGTTGTTCCACACGTTCTAAGTGGACCGTGATGTCTACGATCTGACATTGAGTTGCCTTGCCCCCCGGGCAGGACAGCCCACGTATTTGGGAGTTAGTGCAACTAAAGGGAACAAATTCATGGCGGTCATACGTACGCATGGCAAGAGAGAGATGGTGGAAATTGGTCATTCTGGTCCAGGCATATGCCAAAGCCACTCCAGCATCCGCGGCTGAACAAGAAGGGATCGCTGACACTGAAGTTGAGATCGGGGACTCCAGCGCGGTGCACACAATGGCTGAAGGACAAGAGGTTGCTGATACCGTCGATGAAGACTATGCCGAAGTAGCTCCTTCAGTGAGACAAGCTAGTGGGCTTGCTGACGAGGGTGAGGAGCTCGAAGCCCTAGCGCAAAGGATGGATCTCGAAGACCGGGACTACATGGTATTGTCCGAAGATGAAGGTTCCGATGACGAGGATAATGCGGACCAGCAGACGGTTCCATCC
The DNA here is from genome assembly GCA_036346255.1 of Ampelocalamus luodianensis. NCBI lineage: Eukaryota > Viridiplantae > Streptophyta > Magnoliopsida > Poales > Poaceae > Ampelocalamus > Ampelocalamus luodianensis. The sequence goes on from CM070628.1 coordinate 7,456,875, forward strand.
GAGTGGAACACATACCAGTTCGACAACCTCGTCGTCAACGAAGGCTCCCATGTGCCGTGGGAGTACGACCAGAGCGAGGTCAGACTAGGAGCTATGTACAAATGCAAGGAGGGCGTGCAGGATGCGATCAAATTCTGGGCATTGTCGGTGCGGCGCACATTCACCGTCGTCAAGTCTACCCCAAGATGCTACGACGTGAAGTGCGGCATAGAGGGATGCCCTTGGCGAGTGCACGTATTTCAGCCTAAGTGGGACACCTACTGGAAGTGCTCTATAGTGGTCCCTCACATATGCGTCGTCGTTGAGTCAGTGCAGTCCCACTGGAACCTGTCATCAGGCTTCATCGCCAACTTCATGTACGGTGAGATTGTGAACGTTATGACATTCAATTAACTGTTATGACGTTCTGCTACAAGTTCTGTAATATCAGTGTGTATGAATTCCCGGGCGAATCGCAATATCACTTATCTTCCCCTTTACGAATCGTTGATACCTCGATCGTCCTCGCTAAATTCTTCAGAAATTAACCGTAGTAGAACAACATACGATGATGATAAAATGTTATTACGAGTCTAACAGATTTCGTATCGTTTATAAGTTATGAAAATAAAAAACGGGCTAAGTAGAATAGGGCTGATGTACCTATCGCCAGTTCAATTGGCGATAGATACCTCAACCGCGATAAAGTGCGACAGGGTCTCTGCCGCGCTCAACGGCGATAGGTTTTGCCGCCGATTGAATCGGCATGAGGATATATTTTTGTAATTTTTGGGGGCGGTGATTTATTTTTGTAAATATCTTTTAAAATTATATTATTTTTTAAAAAAATCGCTACTACACTACGCCGGTATTACCAAAACGTGTCAGAATGGACCACAGAGAACGGTCTCGATCGGTATCGAGGGTGATACGGAATTGAGGTTACCGTGTGCCGCTTTATTTGCTGGTATGGTATGTTTCGGCCATTTCGGTCAGTGTCGGTCATTTTCAGGTGTTGTGTTTGGGCTTGCTAACACGTTCACACCAAAAGCTAAACGAAACCCAACCGAAAATGCCCTCGCAAGTCACGGCTGCTGTTACACTATGCTGGAATTACCGGAATGAACTAGAATGATCGGAATTGATTGGTGTTGAGGGTGGTGCGGGATTGAGACTACTATGTGTCATTTTAGATGCCGGTATAGTATGTTCTGGAATGACTGGTACCGGAATGGAATTGATAAACTTATGAGCGGCTCCTCCTATGGCATACCATCATCGACCAAAGATGCTATGCGTATAAAAATATTGATGCTTCATGCAAATCATGTGACACCATTTGCTCAGATAAAAATAAACTACATCGGATAAAGAGCACGGGTAAAATGAACAAGTGCCAATAAATCAACAGGGCAATAACATAGATGTACTAGCTAGATAACGAGCAAGTAAGCATCAAGTAAGCATCGAGTAACACCCTATAAATATTGACCGACAGAAAAGTTAACACTGAACTTGTTCAGTCTGAAGTCTGAACAAAACCATCACAGGAGGCATCACGAAACAAAGGCACACAATTTCAGGGAATAAACACCAACAGAGATTACATGTGAGAGTAGAGGGCATTCCAGAAGCTTCAACTCACTAAACATCAAGTGAAATTCATGGATCTACCGCTAACGTCAAATAAAAATGCTAGAGATAGACCATATATACGTCATTTAACATGAGGAATCTTGGGACTAAGTATGAGAGCAAATCATGGACATACCTAAGTCAATTTAGAGGGAAAATCATAAATCATGTAGTAGCAGCAAAGATCTAACAAGGAACAACAGTAAGCAAAAACACATCACGTGGACAAGATCTACATGATTTAGAACTAACCTCAAGAAATTATACAGTAACATGGACTACATCTACCTCTTTTACTACTAACATCAAGCCAACGGATCAGACAATGAGCAGATCTAAGCAAGCACTAAAATTAAGTAAAACAACTAATTTCTAGCAGTATACAGGTAACCAAACACACACTGTCTTTTTAGATGCTATTACTACTGTGTGAATATAGTGAAATCGATAAAGCATTCACCGACCTAAATCGAGTGTCAGGTCTGGATGTATTTTAGAGTCGATGCAACAAGTACATGTTCAATGCAAGTAATGAAGAGTGTAGTTATTTTCACTCTACCCCTATTTTTTAGTACAAGTTAAACATGCACTTAACACACACCACACTCACACCACCCATACATACACATGCGTGAGTGTCCCTACACACGCTAGAAATTTATCGGAAGAACTCACAACTTCACAGAACACGGATACACTCTTTTTCACTACACACGTGTGTATGTCAACTCCTAAATTCGGTGGACACCAATATCAAGTTGGTGGATTAGGTGCACACCTGCACGTCTAATTATCTGGCCACATGCTAGCTTCCTACTCTACCACTATTTTAATGCAGTAAAAAAGGCTGGGTACATATATGGTCTTAGATTATGTATCTTCTTGGATTGTGCGGACTGTCTTTGCAGAAGGAAAAAGTTTTCAGTAAGTTCATGCATGTATCCAGCACACGGTAAAACTAAGCTAGCATGAGCATTGCTGTAACGACAGCAGATTTGCAAGTGTGCTTGTAGATATGTTTAAGAAGGGGATGAAATTTATGTACTGTTCATGCATTTATTGCGATAATCTAAAGATGTTTACCAACCCAGTGTAGATCGAAGCACGCTTGATTTGAAGGGGTTTCAAAAAGAGGTATACATGTTAGACAAGTCACGGTGAAGAGCAGATTATACAGAAAAGTAGTAACATCGATGAGGGTAAGTCGCACGATGATAATTTGGATAAGATGTTACACAATGCAGAAGGGAACTATAATGAGAGAGAGTTTGGTAAATTTGAGGATTTGATGGAGAACTTAGAGAAATCTTTGTTCCCGAGCTGCATGCTGGAATACACAAGGTTGTTATCAGTGCTTGAACTGTTGAAATTGAAAGTAAACAATGGTTGATCCGACAAGAGTTTCACGGTGTTGTTAAGTCTTTTAACGGACATCCTTCTAGAGGGAAACGTGTTGCCTAGAACCACCTACCAAGTCAAGAAGGTTCTTTGTCCAATAAGAATAGAAGTAGAAAGAATATATGAATGTCCGAATGATTGTATCCTCTACCGTAAAGAGTATGCATATATGCATGTATGTCCGGTACGCAAAGTATCCCGATACAAACGTAAGAAACAATTCATTGGAAAATTTGTTTCTTTTTATTAGATTGAGTACTCTTCTTTCTCTCAGTAACAAGTTAAGAAACAAACTATTATAGATGCTTAAAAAAGGCTGGGTACATATATGGTCTTAGATTATGTATCTTCTTGGATTGTGCGGACTGTCTTTAAGAACGGAATGAGTATCTTCACTAGTCCTAGCGAGCTAAAACCAGTAGACTATCAGGATGAAAAAAAGCAAGCCATTTCTAGTAGTATCAATGGGAAAGTTGAATGTAATAAGTTTTAAGTTTATGATTGGAGACGGTATGTTTTTATTATATAAGAATAAATACTATTATGGTTCTGATGTTTTAATTAATCGTTTATACCGCTTCGTAGTGAGAATTTTTTTGGAGAAAGCGGGTCTTTACACCCTTTTGCAGTGAGATGACTCCAGTGATTTGACAAGAAGTTTTGAAGATAAACTAGCTTTGAACAAACCGTGCTTTCCTCCCGAAACCAAATGTACCGAGTTTAATTAGCAGTTTGCACCGACAGGTTGTCCCCGTTTCTGCACCATTTGCAGAAGGAGATCAACTAGTTTTCAGTAAGTTCATGCATGTATCCAGCACACGGTAAAAACTAAGCTAGCATGAGCATTGCCGTAACGACAGCGGATCGATGAACCGTGCTTAGATCGGTAGCTAACTAAGCTAGCGGAGTAACTTTAATTTCGCAACAAGCTGAAGATCACAGAAGAGACAGACTTGTGATTTTTAGGCAGTGAGTTCGATGCTGGCGGAAAGGAAGTGATAGTAGCTAGGATACATGCCTTTCTGGTTCACATGATGCATGGGACAGGAAAGGCAGCGGGAACTCACGCAGACGATTCAGAGATCTTTTCCTGCCAATCCTCAGAAAATGTCACTCGTCATCAACAACTTATCCCCACTATGATGGATGATTCTGCAACGTTATGAGTTATGACTTTATCTACTTGCTAATAAGTTAATGGACTAATTCAACCACATAATCTGAAGACATCTGCATTCCGGAGCCTGAGCATTTCCAAGATCATTTCGATTTCGATTTTTTTTTTCTGTTATTAACTAAAACAAAGTCAAAACTTGAGCATGGGGTTGTCGATCGATCGCATGTGCATTGATACGGCGGCAGACGTTCATATGCATCCGGTATCATGATAAGCGTCTGAGACACATAATCTCAAAACAGCTGTGCCGGTCGGACTCTGCACGCATGTACTATTAACAATGACATAGCTAAGCGTCTAAGCCACATTCCTGGCTTCTCCCAGTGCCAGAGTATTATGATAAGTTCTCTAGAAATATACAAGGACGGCCCTTGTAATCACAAAATTCTCAATGATGGAAGCGATAATCACTGGAATATCCACCGCCACGACACTTCCCCGCCCCGATCACATTCTCAGAACAAGGACTCGTTCATCGACAGCAACTTGCCAAAGAGCGAATCCTCCCAGATGTGACACCGGCACCGTGGCTCGAGCAATGCCCACGGGCCACAGGACATGGGTGCCATGCTGCCGTGTCGTCGTCAGTTGCGGCGGAAGACCGTGCGAACCCATAGCGGATAGGCTCGCGGCCGGAGTGTCCGTCGCAGGAGGGCATGAGCGTGTGTGTCTCAGCCGAGGAGCCGGAGACCTGGGGCAAAGGCAACCGACGCGTGCAGTGGATGCGATCGATGCACGCGCACGTCGTGATTCATGGGAGGATCAATTATTCATGTGAGTATCTGACCTGTGGAGTCAAGCAGCGCTGTCGATGATTAATGATGCGTTGTGTGATCTACATCGGACTGCCAGACGTGGATGCATCATGCGCAATCTTAAGATGCAGTGACATTCGTCGTGCATGCTTCTAAGTTTCAAACAAACAAATGCCGGTAGAGTCAACTTAATTTGCTGGGAGTGCTCTAGCTATCGCTCTTAGGGGGAAAGAGAGAGAGAAAAAACATGGTTTTTAAAGGGCCGGTTCCAAGCAGAGGAATTAGAGTATTTTTGCCCTGTCTCACGTGAATTTTCTTTGAAATAAGTTCCTGTGTTGTAGGTAGGCCCTACATAGCAAAATGGTTGACAAGGGTTGACAAACAATGGTTGTCAGAACAAAGACTCAGTCAATAGCCTCCACATATACCCCTGATCGGGAGAATATGCTTGAGTCAACTCGAGTATCGACCAGCTTTTGGTCGGGCAAGTACCACCACCAGACATGTGGAGCCAACTATCTGACCAAATAGTATGTCCAACACAATATACTATTAAAAGGAAACGTGTGATGCCCTTGTCTCCATGACATAACAGTACGTTCTCGTCTCCTGTCTCTGACAATAACCGATCGACGATCATGCGAAGAAGGAGATTCATTGACAACAACCGTTGCCCATGTAGGAGATCAAGGAACCGACAGGACGTCTCTCCGTAGGCAGTAACTTCCACCCCTTCGACATTGTATAACGGATAGAGTCAAACGATAGAGAGAGATCAAAAGGATATTGTTAGTTGCACTTTGTTCATCCTGAGCACAATGCAACCCGTTATAATCTCATTCAATACAAGCACACAAGCACACGGGAAGTAGAGTTGTTATCTGTTCAAAGAATTTCTGAACCAGTCTAAACGCCCTGCCTCCTCTGCGTAATCACTTAGGTCATGTCTTCTGTATTTACTTCGTAAGACTGATAAAAATTCGCCGACAATGGTTGCTCTGCGGTTCAAGATATTTTTTGTCATGTCCCCGATAAAATTCGTGTGTTGTAGATAGGCCCTGAAAGGCAAATGGGTTGATTTGCAGTTGAAGATATGTATGGCCTAGTTTTCACGAAGATCACGTATGCATTAGTCACGCCGATCTGTTTGTGCATGTTGCATGCTCATTCATTCCGGTATGGCCAAAAAAAAGGATGGATATCAAAAGAGGCGTGCAGCTAATTAAAAGCAGGCAATGGAATGGATTCCTCAGACTCCGAATTGCTGTAGGACCAACCGATCTTCACACAGCAGGGCATCATCATCAGCTCGATCCCCTCATGCGTCCAAGGAACAACTTTTGCCATTAAACTCAGACCCGCAACTCCCAATAACTTTGCTCGCCCCATCCATCCATCCGATCGCATTTAGCAAAAGCGCTCTCTCTACTCTTCCAACTTCCAAGACCAAGAGATAAGAATGGTTGTAGAAGGCTTCCGTATAAGAAGCCGATTTCCACCGTGATGGTTGCAGAAGGCTTCAGTACCAGCGATTTCCACCGTGTGACCGAAAAGTAAAGGTTCATATCAACCTGCAGTAAATAATTCACTATTTCTACATAGTATTACTCACTCATTCACATATCACTATTCACACAAGTAGTAGTTAGCCATGGCTCGGCCTGGCATTTGTGACTTGTGAGCGTCGTTGTCGCCACGTTCGCTGTCCCATTGGCCCGCCCTGCTGCGTGAAGGCACTAGAAGCGGATAGAATCATCGATGGATGGATGGATGGATCCAATGGAGGTGTAGCAGTAGTTTGCTAACTCTAGCCAGCTCTATTATTGCACTGAAGCATTAGTGGTAATATTAGAACTACCATTTTCGAACGGTAGAGGTTCAGAAGTGAGATTAGATGGTTGAGATCGCCCGTAACTAACGCCTAATCACATTGATTAGTAGCAATGTGACGTAGGACGAGTTTTGTTCGCTGCCACAATTTACCACACTATAAGTTAGGCAATTTGACCATTCATGATCAGTGTTTGATTCACTACCGCAGTTGTGGTCTGTTATGTTTTCTTAGCCTTTAGGATTACCCATCATAGACTCGCTTCCAAGCCAAAAGTTGCTACATGTGTGACGACTGATTTTAAAGCCACAAAATCTGTAGCTTACCACACTTTTGACATAAATTTATGGCAATACACGGTACGCAACCAAACATGCCAGTAATGACGCTGGCTTGTTGGCTACGCGCGGCGCGATTATTGGAGCCGTGCGTGGTGGTGTGGGCCTTGTGTCGAGGCTGGGAAAAAGGTGCAGAATGGATTGGCATCATCTGATGGGACACGGCGGCTGGATGCCGCGGAGCTTGATCGGCTTGGCGTCAGCGCGCGCGGTAAGCTAGCGTTGTAACTGGCAGACGGGGGAGTGGAAAAACGGCGGGTGGGCAGTACTGTTCGCTTGCGCTTGCACTTTGCCCGTCTGCAAGCACGAGCGAGGGACGGCGCGCCAGCGTCAACAGTAGCACACGGCCACTCTCACTCACGTTTGAGAGCATATAAAATGGGTTTATTGTCTGTAGCTTCTATCACGTATGATTTTTGCTGATGTGGATGAAAGAGAATGAAGAGAGAGAAAGATACTGTCTACAATCCTGTAGTCGACTATAGTACCAGAAACAAGAAAAGTAATAAAAGATTGTGTGTTGTCTACAATCTTATAGCCGACTGTATCACCACAACTATTATATGAACTGTTTTTAATGTTGTCTACAGGCGATATAAAGAGTTGTTATAGACATCAGCCTTTTGTACCATTGTACGTGCCCCGAGACTTGTTCTGAGACCCATTAACAGCACGTACGACGCATTAGATAGTTCGTACTAACAAGAGTAATGTGCCCATAACTAGAACCATTAATTACGCAGACACAAGCTTAATTTCGTAACTGAGGGTTAGGCTCTGCTTGAAACGCAAAAACTTTTCAAATGAACTCTTTTCTACGAAGTTCTTGCGTAGTTCCTATCAACTTAGCACAAAATTTCTATGAAAATACATGTGTTCTAAACAAGCCTTTGATTAAATAACATTTATATTGAGTTGAATACAGGTTCCCCGTGTAACACTAAGCTGCTAGGGTCAACCAGATCAGGGGCAAAACATCCATCCTTTGTGTTGCGGGTAACTTTTTACGGCCGTGCGGACACATGTACGTACGTAGCGCTAGTAAGGACTAAGGAGCAACAGGTGGTCAGGTGTTCGCCATGAAGCAAAACATTCCATTGCATTGCGTCCGAAACCGCAGGCAAACACACCGTGCAACCTGAACAGCACTCCACGTATCCCATCACAGTCACACATTCAGTGACGATTTGTACACAACACGATGGCAGCCATCCGACCCCTTCCGGCCTTCCCTCCCTTGCACAGTTGCACTACCTACCACTACCAACTACTACACCACGACCACCTAAGGACGGGGCGCCATACTCTGCATGCCGCGCTCTGCAGCCTGCGCCGTTCTCAAGCCTCGAGTACGCGACCGTGGCCTCCACGGTCTTGGCCTTCCTCTCCCGCGGGGACCGCTTCTTGACGGCGATGGTGAGCACGCCGTTCTCGCAGCGCGCGGCGACGGCGTGGGAGTCCGTGTCCTTGGGCAAGCTCAACCGGCGCACGAATCACGGCGGCACCGCCCGCCGCTCTAGCCGGATGCGCCTGCACCCCTCCCCCTCCTCCCGCTTTCCGCGTTCACGTTGCTCTTCACCATCAGCGCCTGCCCCTCCTCCTCTTCATCTAGGTTGGCGTGGATATACCTTGCGACGAGACCGATAAACGATTATTTGCGACGGCCACCTCAATCACTCTAGGCTCAGATTGGCTCAATGGGACTTCCCCTTAGTACATCGCCCCGGAGATCTACCGTCTTTCCAACCAAAAAAACAGAACGGTCTGCACTGCATGAAAACTGCTGGATACAGGACATAAACCTACAAGGCGTAATCCCAAATGGTCTAGTTCATCAATTTCTACGACTCTGGGAAAGAGTCCACCAAATCATCTTGGACCCATCGGCCTTGGATGAGATCACCTGGAAACAATCTTCAAAGGCCGAATACTCAGCAAAATCAGCTTACGTTCTGCAATTCCTAGGATCAACGACAACAGAGTTTCAAAGTCTTATCTGAAAAACATCGGCGCCACCTAAATGAAAACAGTTCGCGTGGCTAGCGATTCAAAACAGACTTTGGGCCTCTGACAGACTACAATCGCAGGGCTGGCCAAATCAGGCCCTTTGTTCCCTCTGTAGATAGGCCCCAAAATCGATCATGCATCTGTTGGTGGAGTGCAGGTTCTTTCGTCGAGTTTGGTAATCAATAGCAGACTGGGTGGGTTGTGCGCCGCTTAGGCCACTCTACTGGTTGGTCTGTCACGACACAGAGGAATAGTGGAGGACAGTTTGCCACATTGGTTATCTGCCAAGAAGGGTAACCGTCTCGATGGTGATTCTAATCACTTGTGAGATCTGGATAGAGTGCAATGCTAGAATCTTCAAATGTTGATTCTCTTCGTCTATGGAGCTGGTCTCTAAGATCAAGAAAGAATGAAGAGTTTGGACCCTAGCATGGGGAAATGTTGGGAGTAATTAATACCCCTGTAATTAGAACGTAAATCGTTCATCAAGGTCTCGCCCTAGAATTTTGTTTCTTTGACCTACTTTATTAATTGAAAAGGCAACCCTCCTGCCAGTTAAAAAAAATGTCACCTGGACATCGGACTGGGATAGACCCAGGACGTCGAGCGGGAAGCTAGTTGTACTCGCCGAGTGTCTCCACAATGTCCATGGGGGCGCCGCCGCCACCACCGTGGGCGTGGGAGTGCGCACCGTGGCCGGCGGCGAGGCGGTCGAGGACCTTCGGGGGGCGGAGGAGGCTGGTCACCGCCGTGTCAAACAACTCCGTCATGGCTGGCTTAGCTTTGCGAGAGGAATACGATGCTTTGCCGCTTGCGTTTGTTTGGTTAGGGGCCTTTTTCATGTGGTTCACGCGAGCGATGCAGACGAGGTGGCAAAGTATAAAGAGAGGGTTTTTCCCTTCTAAAATGACACTCTTCTAAAATAAAATAGCAAAAATAATCCTATACAAAATAAATTTGAAAAAATAGCATTTATACCACGCTCAAAATTCACAAGAGGTGACCTACCACGATGTATGTGGGTGCATGCCGAGCTTCGTGTGGTGGACACGTGGCCTATTGCTCATCTAGGGCACGGTATGTATTCTCGCATAAATTTTGAGTGTGGCATGGATACTATTTTTGCAAATTCAAAAGATCTATTTTTACTATTTTATTACAAAATAGTGTCATTTTAAGGAGAAAAAAACTCATAAAGAGAGGGGAAGAGAACGTTTGAGAGGGTGGCGCATAGTGTCGCGTCCAGAAGCGGCTGGACACGTGCAACTGAACAATTGTTTTGACTTTTGAGGAGGAACTTTGATGTGTGTCCACAGTCCACCAGCCTCTCAAATTCACAGTTACACGATACTCCGGACTAGTACTGCTACCGTAGAACATGGGTAATCAAAACGAAATAATTTTGACTAAATATATTGTCTCGAATGTATGATTTTGAGACGTAATAATACAAGTTAATTTGCTATAAAAAATACTTTCGTAATATTTCACTTTTACGACTTTCTAAGAATATAGATGATAAAACGAGGCGGTCAAAGTAAAAAGGAGAGAGTAAAAAACGGAGTGATCAAAGTAAAAAAAGGTAGAAAAACGGAGTGGACATCTTGTTAATTTTAAAAAGTAAAAAAAGCATAATTATCTTGTGACCGGAGGGAGTAACATTCACGGCGATGCGTCATTCTTGGTTCCGGTGTTGTGAAAAATAGTCGACTTAGCCGATTAGTCGGCCGATTAATCAGTGACGGTAGTTAAACCGCCATGAATAGTATAATCAAGTACAATTAACATCATCATCGAAAGATTAATTCACCGCATAAGTTAATCATCTATTTTCCGTTTAATCATGAAACAAGTTATTTTTATTCACTAATTATAAAAAAAAATTCGTTTATAATAGTATATGACGGTGTTTATAGTATGAATCTTTTGGATGAAGTATAAACAATTAAATGTAAAATACAGCAAATAATATTTTGTAGAGTGATAATTTACAGTAGCTTTGGGTAAATAAAATGTTTAGATTTAATTCTAGGTATAAATAAGTATACATATTTACTATTTCACACGTTCCTGAAAATTTGCAAAATCAAAGTTGAATTTGCTCACTGTTGGATTTGACATGGAGATTTGTGCTCAGGCTAGCCGTTGTCCTCTTCTCCGTCGTCGCCAGGGTTCACCTGTTTAGGGTTTGGGTTCACCGGTGCCCCTCGGGCTTAAAGGGAGACCGGGGTGGTGGAGGCACGGCGGTGGGCGGCGGCGACAGTGGTGTCGCAGGACGAAGGAGGGCAGTGGGCGGCAGCAGTCGACAGGGGCGATGAGAAACGCAGAGGTTAGGAGGCGGCGGGAGGCAGCAGCGGATCCGCGACACTGGGGCGGCTCGCCAGAGAGTAGGAAGAAGGTGACGCGGTGGCGACTCACCAAAGAGGAGGAAGAAGGTGACACGATGGCGGCTCACCAAAGAGGACGAAGAACAGCGACACAGGGGGTGGTTGGGGGTGGAGGGAGGGAGGTGGGAGCGGTGGCGGAGGGAGGAGCTGGTCAGCGGGCCTTGCCGGTGCCGTGGTGGGACGCGGCGCACGGGGAGGGAGTGGCGGCGGTGGCTGAGGGTGAAGGGAATGAGGGTTAGGGTTAGGGTTAGGGGTGGAGGGCAATATATATGTGGGGGATTTGGATGGTTGGATCAAAATCCAATGGTCCAAAAAAATCAACTGTGATTTTTTTTAAAAAAAACAAGCGACTATGCAATAGTTGCCCCATAAATATATTAAAAGAACACATAATCGTCTGTATCACGATTAATCACGGTATCCCATTCATCCGTCGAGATGATACTATTTTCTACAGCACTGCTTGATTCATTGGTATACTTACATTTCGCATTTCCTGTGGAGGTTGTCCGGATGCAACAGCAAGCATCACGGTTCCACGATGGAACAAGAACAGAATTTCGAGAAAGAAAAGGGAAAAAAATCTCTTCCGAAAAAATAAAAGAGAAAACGAAATTGCAATCACCATGAACGTTGTAGTAGTACGTAGGGAGAGAATAATGCGCTTTAATTTACACGATGTTGTTCCGATCACGTCCTGTGGGGAACTCTCTCGATTCTCCGATGATCCACCAGCCTCCGTGGGGTTCCCTTCTGCAAAACAAAAAAGAAAAAAAAATCATACTTAAAGTTGGGCTGAAATCAATTGTAGGCTAGGCCTCACATGGGCTGGCTGCGTGCACGGCACAAACGCATTCCCGGGCCAACTGCGCGCAATGCAATTGTGCGACGTGGCGTGCGTACCGTCGCCGACGAGGCCCTTCTGGTGCTTGTCCATGACGACGAGGTTGTGCTTGAAGGCCTCCGTGTCGCAGGGGATGGTGAGCGCGCCGCCGCGGTAGTCGAAGCCAAACTCCTCCTCCGCCTTCTCCAGCAGCCGCCGGAACACCGGCATGCCCAGGTACGCCGTCGGCACAACGAACCGGCGCCGCTCCGCGCCCACGTACACCGCGCAGCACCCGCGCGGCACGTCCACCGGGGCGTCCGGTGTCATCGGCTCCGAACCCGGATTCCGCTCGTCGTCCGGCCGGTTTCCCCGTCCCTGCAGCCGCCGCCGCCTCCGCCGCGCTTCTCCACCACCATCACCCGCGGCAGCAGCGGCTTCTTGTCGTCGTCGTCGTCGGTGTCGGTGTCGCCGTTCCGTTGGTCAGCCGAGGAGTCGGGGTCGCAGTTGGCGTTGGCGTTTGCGTTTGCGTCGGCGTCGGCGTTGGATCTTCTTGCTGTGCTGGCCGCGGCGGTGGACTGCCAGCGCTGGAGGATCTGCCGGACCCAGACGATCTGCCGGATGCCGGATACCGGCTGCGCCGCCGTCTCGTGAGCACCACTCTCGTCTGCCATCGACCGGCGGCTAGACGGCTCGCATGGTCGCCACTGTTACGGTCGACGTCACGTCGCCACGTATATACATGATCACTACCCAGCAGCTAGCTGCTATATAATGGGGGGTTTGTTGAATTTATCGTTTTGGAATTAACTCGAAGAATGGAGTTTGCGGAATTCGAGGCAGTCTCTCCATGCGCGGTTTCTAAGCTTGGTTGGGAGTTCAGTTTGTGTTCAAGCAAAACACCGGCCGGCCATGCAGCACGATCGGCCTGGCGACCTCAGGTGAAGAACGTGCGTCTTTGAAGGTGGGTTTCTCCGTGTTGCAAGGAGGCGCCAAACCACGTACGGTGCGCACGTTTATGGCCCAACCCACGAAGAGCGGGAGACCGGGCGTGGCCCATGTGGGTGTACGGCCGGCCATGCTTATAAATTCCCCGGCCCCCGGGAGTCAGAAGCGAGGCGACCAGCTCATAGCCGATCTTCGCCTTCAGTACGGTGCAACGAAGCGGATAGGGATGGATATAGCTTGTTTTATATTATATTTTTTTTGGAATCAGAGTCAGATATGAATAGTATTGGATACCTATTTCTTCATCTTGTATTTGCTCCTAAAGCTTTTGGTTAGTCGAAAATTATCCGCTATATTATATATTTTTTGGAATCAGAGTTAGATATGAATAGTATTGGATACCTATTTCTTCATCTTGTATTTGCTCCTCAAGCTTTTGGTTAGTCGAAAATTATCCGTTTTTTTAGACCCCGACACAAGACATTGGACAGTAGAAGTGTAAATCAGAGCAAACGCAGAGAGACTAATCACTGATATCGAAAAAAACACTCAGTATCTCCTGTCTACTTAGATGCTGCAACTCATATATCTGTTATCTTGTTCCTAAGTGAAGTTATAATAGACTTTTCTCATACCACCTAAGATATGGATATATATGGACAAATATCACTCATCATATATCTTATTCCATATTTTTTAGGAGTCGGAGTTGGATACAGATAGTATCGGATATCCATTTCTCTATCATGTATTCACTCCGTAAACCTTCAGTCGATTAGGAATTATCTACTCCGTTTGCACCCCTACTTTGGGTTCGTACTCCACGAACATTCCTCTTCTAAAATCTGAGCAATATTAACCTTGGGAATACGTCGGAATTGAAGCGGCAACATCGGACTATTTCGCTGAACACAGTGATAAATTATCAAAACCAGCAAACAAAATGGCAAAGAAACTGAGAGAAGGCCTTCGGGTTATCGGTGCAATACTATGAAGTACGTGGTCCGTTTCACCTAACAAATCCTGCCAAGTGAATATTGTTTGAAGATACCCAAGATTACAAATCCTTCTCAAACAATTTTTTATTGTTCTTTAATTCCCATCTTGTTCTAGCCTTCGAGGCTGCAGGAATGTTCTAGGATCACTTGAATGAAGAAAATCCACATCGTCTGTACCAAGTACACATCTGCAACTGATTAATCAGAAAATGGCAGGAAAATGGAGTGTTACTGTATAAGAAATCGCCTAAAATGGAGTGTAAAAAAATGAAGCGGCTGTGGATGCTTCGATGCTTGTGGCGGCAATTTTCAGCTCATTTGACCTCTTTTTGAAATAAAATAGTAAAATTAGTTGAACGAAATAATAAAAATAACACTCATATTATGCAAAATCATCGTGGAAAGCTACGCGCTGCTGACTGAGATCGCAGAAAGCCACGTACCGCTGACCGTGATCCAGTGACCCTGAACCGCGGCAGGCGACGTGTCGCGCTCCCAGTCAGTAGCAGATACGCACGCCAGCAGACAGGATAGCCTACGCACGTACTTGCCACATACTAGGACCGAGGCAGGCCACGTGTCACGATATGAGAGTGTGCCATGTCGCCCGTTGCTATCTGGGATAGCGGCATCCCTGTTGGTGGTATGTGGCTTTCTAGGAAGATTTCACATGATAAAGTTGTCATGCTAGTTTTGCTTTGTCATTTAAAAAAACATGCCATTTTAGGTAGACTCTCCTGTTGCCTTCCTAGTCATAAGTCATAACCTACGGTTTTGCCCGATAAGGAAAGCTCACGGCACCACCTCTCCTACAGTCGTTCTACATGGCTACTCACCACCGCATTTAGTCCCACCACAGGCTCCAGCCTCCAGATTGAAAAATAAAATAAAGTGCTATTTTTTTTTTCAGAAAAATCTTACCTACATAGTTTTTTAGAGAAAATGAGATTTTATTTAAGTATTCTGGATAGTAAATCCTAAAAGATCAACTGCTCTATGTAACCGGGAAAGAGCTTATCCACCCGAACTTTGCGACCTCCTAAATGCCGTTTGAGCTTACTCGTGAGTCGTGAGCTTCATCGAGTTACTTTCAACTACCACGAATGTTTTTAACTTTGATAATATTATTTTTCAGTATCTAAATTTATCTATGACACATAAAGAACAACTAGCTCTTTGCTTGCGTTATGTTGATAAATTGGGAAGGCCATGTGAGCACTTTATTGGAGTTGTTCATGTAGATGATACTACCTCTTTATCACTTAAAAATGCAATTGAAGCTTTACTTGTTAGTCATGGCTTGACTATGGCTCAAATCCGTGGTCAAGGTTATGACGGGCTAGCAACATGAAAGGAGATATTAAAGATCATGCAAGAGTCACCTTCGCTTATTATATCCATTGTTTTGCACATCAACTCCAACTAGTTCTTGTTGTCATTGCTAAGGGCAACACCGATTGTTTCTTGTGGATTTCTTGCTAGAATAGCTTAGTGGTACTATTTACAAAATACATTGTGATGCACCAATATTCAGATCTAGATCCCAAGTATTAGGGGCGGAGCTAGAGGTGGTGCCCGAATGTTTTTAACTTTATACTAGTATAGCTGGATTTCTTGCTAGAATAGCTTAGTGGACACATCCAAAAATTTAAAAACATGACACATCCAAAAAATTTAAAAACATGCCGAAAGTATATAGGTTTTAGGATTAAATTGTTTGTTTCATTGAACTTTGATGATTATTATTATATAAGACTTCAGATTTGTGTACAATGTAAGTCCATCAAAAATTTTCTAGCTCCGTGACTGCCGAGGATGGTAAAATGAAAACCAAAGGCGTCAAAGAATTTATGATTGGGTTGTGAAATGACAAAAAAAAAACAATCTTATGTTGGTTTATATGGTTATGTCGGAATAATATTGTTTTTGACAAAAAGATTATCACGAACCCATTGAAGGTTATCTTTTTGAGTGGACAATGGCTGAGGCTTGGGCATCTTTGCAGAAATTGTCCCAGAAGGAGTCCATGTTGGCTGGAAGCGACAATTGAAACTGGTGGTGAAACAATTGTTAAGCATCTATAGGTGGCGGTTTAGTCACAGGATCTGTAATACTTAAGCTATTAGTGGTCATCGTTTGGTTGTTAGGCTTCAAGCCAATTTTAATAGTTGTGTTTATTTTGGTATTTTTGACTTTTTAATAAATTAGATTATGTGTATATTTAATACAAAACTTCTCTTCTATTATTAAAAAAAACTAGGAGTCGGCAGGCAGTGGAGCGACCCGGTGCCTAGGAAAGCAATCCGACCACGACTCCACGAGTGCGGCAGCAGAAGGCAGAAGCTTCGAGAGGGTGGCCACGTGGACCAGGTGCACGCGTAGTGGAGGGAGGGCTGCGCTTTTCCGTTAGTACGGCCACGTAGATGTCCGGCCGTACACTGCTTTGGTCGGGAACTTTCCAGAGGCCGGCCACGAAAATATCTCCTCCGGCGTCGGCGCATCCCCCGCCGCCCGTTCCGTGCCATTTGCAGCGCGAAGGGCCCAGATCACGAGGCCTCCCAGCGAGAATTTACCTGCCGTCGAGATGCGCAGTATTTCGCCAAAATTATTTACTACTAGCAGCTCTTTTTTGCGTCAAAACTGCGTTTGCACACCCATCCTTTCCTCTCTGTTTTCCATGTAAATGGTACGGAGTAATTAGCTATAGAACAGTTTTGAATCTTCACAACATGTTATCGTAGGTTTATATGTCAGCTTTACAATAAGTATTATATTATAAATTATATAGTTATTTAGAGATATATTATGAATTTTCTTAAATACGTATTGGTTAAAAAAAAATTACCCAATCTTTTTCTTGTCATGCTCGGAGACGGCGACGTGCAGATTCTCGCGTCAGGGTCAATTGGTAGGATCCGGATGCATAGAGCCCCACGATCGCTATGCATACGGTCTTGTACGGTGAGATGCTCTTACAACCTGAAACCTTTCCATTCCTTGTCGTACGGGCATCATACGAGATGGGCATCGTACGAGAAACTGTCGGTATCGTATAGCACTATAGCAGTACTAAAAAAAAATCCTATAAATTCTTGTTCACAACTCCAACAATATAGATCAATTTCACCATATGATACGTATGCTTTTCGCGAATCTCAAAGCGTGACATGCTAGTCTTCAGTATTCAATTCGTTAAAATTTATATAAATAATTTATGAGACTGTGTGCTTTGAGATTCATAAAAAGACACGTATCATACGATAAAATTAGTCTACATTAATGAAGTTGTGGACCAAATCCTATATTTTTTTTTTAACAGCGCTGTTAGCACAAATCTAACTGTACTTGACACCTTTCTTGCCAAGATAAACTACGACGTTTTCCTATAAGAAAGAAACGAAACTCCACATTTTTTTTTCACAGAACGTGGGCGGCCATCGGTCTCAGGCTCTCCGCTTCCGGAGCCTTCCTGCTGCTTGCAACTTGCCGGCAAGGCAGCCTGCGCCCACGCCTCTTCGTCCTCCTCTCTTTCTCCTTCCGAACAGAGCCTGCCCTCCGCGCGCGCCCGGCCGGCTGCACGCATGAGGATCTAGCTAGCTAACGCGCGGATCAACAGCAGCTGGCAGTGTGCCGTGCCGTGCCCGCGCGCGCGTGCGTACGTGAAAGGTGGCTGAAGCGCGTGGTCTAGCACGTACCGACGGCATGGCAGCAGGTGGAGACCGCCGCCACGAGGACGTTGACCTCTACGCCGTCCTCGGGCTCAAGAAGGAGTGCACCGACGCCGAGCTCAGGCTCGCCTACCGGAGGCTCGCCATGGTGAGTACGCCGTCCATCGATCGTCCTCTCGCGCATCTTGCCTTCTTGCAGAGTTGATGATATATGCCTGTAATGAATTATGAATCATGGTACACGAACGCACGCACGCACAGCATGCTGCCGACGACGACGTTTGGCTCTTCCCGGCTTTACCAATTCTTTTCTTTGGCTTCTTGCAGATATGGCATCCGGACAGGTGCTCGGCGTCCGGCGGCAGCTCGACGCGCGTGGAGGAGGCCAAGGAGCGCTTCCAGGAGATCCAGGGCGCGTACTCCGGTCACCTCCCATCCCTCTACCCTTCATTTACAAATCTGTCCATTAATCCACGCACCTTAAATCTTAATTAATCCCTCACAAGCTTAATCAAGCAGCCATCGGCTTGATCGGCCTAGCTAGCTAGTACTCCATCTGGGTAAACTCATACGCTGATCTGTACTGTGCGTGGATGGAGCCTCGCGCTCCCATGCGCCACCGTTGCTCTTGTGCGTGCAGTGCTCTCCGACTCCAACAAGCGGTTCCTCTACGACGTCGGCGTCTACGACAGCGAGGACGACGACCACGATGACGATGTAATTAGCGCGCGCTTAATCGATCCTTCGAGGGCGTTGGGCCGAAAATTCGGTAACTCACGGGGTGCCTTTTGTGATTTGCCGCAGTTGTCGGGGATGGGCGACTTCCTCGGGGAGATGGTCCAGATGATGAGCCAGGCCACGCCAACCGTAAGAATCCGGAATCACGACCGTGCATCGCCGCCTCGAGATCCGTGGTTTGTCTAAACAACTCTCGATGTGCGGATGCAGGAGAGCTTCGAGGAGCTGCAGCAGGTGTTCGTGGACATGTTCCAGGCTGACCTCGACGCCGGGTTCTGCGGCGGGCCTACCGCTGGCCACCGGGCCCAGGCCCAAAGCCCGGCCTGCACCTCGCGATCGCCGTCGTGGTCGTCGCCGCCACCGTGCCCACATCCTCCGGGAAGAACCAATGCTCAAGCACCGCCGTCATGTAATGGCGCTAATAAGCGGTGTTCGTCGGCGACGGGCTCCGGGAAGCCACCAAGGCCCGGTCGTCCAGTTTCGTGTCCGGGCTTGAGCCTGTCAGAGTTCTGTTTCAAGGTAATCACACACCAGATTGCACTTTGTATAGCGCACAGTCATTGTTGGCTACACGTATAGCATACAAGGTCCACTAGTAATAATGTTGCAGTACTAATTTAATCAAGTTCCAGCCTGGAAGGAGAGAGAAACTTTCCAATTTAAGCAAGTTCCAGCTTGGAAGGAAAGAGAAACTTCCCAATTTAAGCAAATTCTACGCTAGCTTATTACATTAGCTTCTGTGGACTGTGGACATGCTTTACGCTCGAGCTGCAAGGTAGAGATGAGATTAAGGCCTTAATTAGCTGTGCAAGACTTTCTGAATTCTGAAAACGTAGAAGGATCGGGAGCTTCTGTACACCCCTGGAAATTCAGAAACCTAAAAATGTGTGCTTTGGGTTGTACGAATCCAGGATGCACCTTTTCCATCTTCTGTAGAGTAGCATAATGTCCCCATCGTCGCAAGAAACCAGGGGCTGAGGTAGGTAGGTGCAAACTGCACCCCAATTTATTTTTTGGAAATAAACAGGTACATATTAGGTATAATATGTATATATATATTAACTTCGCACATCATATTTTCAACCCTAACTAACATTTCAACCCATAATTTATAATTCGAGTTATGTGATTTTTGTGAACGTGTACCTTAAATTATTCTATCCAACAATATTTTATTAACTTCGCAACCTGTCCTAAATTTTATTTTTCACCGCCGCCGCTGCAAGAAACACATCATTTGTGGCTGTTCTTTCTGGGGAAAACGCCCAGGAACGAAAGAAAGGAACATCTTGGTCTTTATGGAGTACTAATTAGCTTCACACGGCCTCACCCAAAACTGGATGTGCCCTTCTTGCCGCGAGGACTTAGCTTTCAGCGAAGGAAGGAAAAAAGGCTTCTGGATAGGTCTTAGTTTTCCTTTCTGGACCTACGAGCAGCTGCAACTTGTGCAAGTGTGCTGATGCTTGGCAATCGGATACGGTCGGATATCGTTCATCTTTTATTCTATTTTATTTTCTCGGAGTTAAGAGTTGGATACGGCAGTGTCGGATATCCATTTATCCATCCATATTCGCTTCACGAGCCTTCGGTCGGTAGGTCGGACGGATAATATACACTTCTTTTGCATCCCTACACATGACATTAAACGGTAGAGGTGCAATCAGAGTGAAAACAGAGAGACTAATCGTTGAGAAGTCGAAGTAAAAAACACTCAGTATCCCCGCTTGCTTAGATGCAGTAACACGCCTATCTGTTATCTTGTTCATAAGTGAAGTCACAATAGACTTTTCTTATACCACCTGATATACGGATACATACGGACGGATATCGCTAATCCAGTTGGGTCGGACTTATCTTTTTCCTCATTTTTTCCTTAGAGTTGGGTCGGACACAGATAGTGATGGATAACTATTTGTCTCTTTCTTACTCACTCTATAAGCTTTCGATCGGTTGGTCGGGAATTATCCGCTCCGTTTGCCCCCTACTTGTGGCTGGCTGCGGTGAACAGTTCGTTCAATTTGTCCTTCTAATTTATTCTCTAACTTTCCTTCCCATGGGCACAAATAGAATTGGCCGGGAAAAAAAGACATCCTGAATCAGCATGCTGTGACATGTCTCCTGTTTGTGTGTATGTCATTTATGGAGGTCGCGGGTATTCGAAGGGAGACATATCCTTCGGGCTCTGTTCTTGTGCTGCCAACCAATCTGGGTTATTCAGGACAAGGCGGCATCTCTCTGAGATTTTGCTGTCCTTGAGGGTTCTGCAGATCTTGGTGCCGGTTGCTGTACAATGACACTAGAAGGTCGTGAAGTTCTGGTCTTACCGAGCAGAATCACCAAAAGTTCAGAACTTCTGCTGCAAATGATCGATGTCCATGAATTGGATCGTTGTCACTTGGACTAGATGAGATCAACTACGCATTTCTTTTTGTCCCACCCGTGCTGATCCTTTCTATTTTTGCCCTGTGCTGTGCCTGCAGGGAAGTGATTGGAGGCAAAGGGAGGCGCCATGGACGCCGGACGGGAGCATCAGCAGCAAGCCAGCAAGAGAAGAAGCGGGAGGAAGCAGAAGCTTTCGACGGGCCACGACGTGTCGTCGGACGACGAGAGCTCGCACCCGCGGCAGCAACGAACGTTGTAAACTGTCCACGGATTCTGACATTCTGTGCCTAATCTAGCGTCGATCCATGCCATTGCATCGGAGACCCTGAAGGTTTTGGAGGACTCGTGCATGGTGCCTGCGTGCACAAATTCTTCCGTGCTAGTTGTTGCTGTACTAAAAACGAAAGGGAAATTGGTTCGTCTAATCTGTACAAGTCCAGTCAGCATTCTTAAACCTTTTATATTTCGGTAAATTTGTGAAGTGTGTTAAGCAATCAGTAACAGCAGTTCTAATACCCCGTTGCCTGACGATGCCGAGAAGCACAAGCCAGATGACGGCACGGACTCGCAAGTTATACCATTGCATATCACATACCTAGAAACAGGACTGGAATATCACAGTGGCCACATGAAAGAAATGGGAAACAAGTCGGTTTGAATACCTTGATACCATCAAACAGAACTAAACACCACTCTGTTCTAATGCAAACTAAACCATAGGTAGAATTAAGTTCAGTAATAATAATATATGCTAACAAAACTATATGTCTCGAGAGGATGAGACGTGATAAACAAGCAAGCCAGGCTTCAACATATAGGGCATAGTATCTCAGCGTACAACAAGTTGGGCCGATTGGACAATGAAGCCTTCCTGTACCAAAACTGCAATGATTCTGGACTTCCTGCGAAATGAGTAGAGAAGTTCAATATCGGCACACAACAATAACATGGAAAAACAGTTGTGACATATGAGGGACAAGTTTTGTGCACATGAATAGCGTTGATGCACAATGCCATACCTGATCCAGTGACGCCAAGCAGTTGTCCATGTTGATTGACTTATCGCCTGCTTGTCTTCCCAATAGATCGTTTTCCAGAGAACAGATGCTTTGGCTTCAAGGTGGGGATGACACGGTCCGCCTCGCCACGGCGAGCCTCCTTGTTCCTCTTCTTCACAGAGTCCTTTGCTTTCTTGATCGCCTTCTTCTTCTGCTCGGAGTCCCTGAATCCTTCTCCTGGTACAACTTCCTCAGGTGGTCGTGATTTTGACCTAGACCTTGACCTAGCCCGCAGTTTCTTGTTGGATTGCTGACCATCTATCTCCATATCATCACCATCAGCTCTGCTCAGTGACCTCTCACGCTTACGACCTCTTGACCGGCTGCGAACTCGGTCCACAGCTGCACTAGGATCCAAACCCATACAGGAAAGCTGCCGCCCCATTCTATGAGTTGTGAATTTCCTATCTTTGTCAAACTTCCTAGGAACAATAGGACGGCTTTCTGCAGTTCTCTTCTTCATTCTATGTTCTTGAATGAGCAATGCCTTTTTCTTCCTAATCTGAGCCAAAATTTCACGCTGCTCTGCAGTCAATTCATCATGGCCATCAATCTGGAAAGCATCTTGTGCAGCCTCCTCTTCAAGACGAAGACCCTCCTCTCTTTCCAATTCTTCACACCTTTCCAGGATATCTGGATCCAGAAAATCAGCAACGTTATGCCCATCCAATATCTCAGGCAGAATATCTTCCTTCCATTCATCACTGGCCAATATGTAGTGCTTCTTAAGACTAGCAGAATAGACCCCGGCACCTCCATTCTCATTCTCAATGTCCTTCTCAAGTTTCTTCTCCAGTTTCTTCTTTTCCTTCGCAGCAGCGTTTGCTCGAGTTTCCAGAACAGCCTGAGGGATGCAAGGAGGCCTCTCCTTGTTGTCTCGAGGCTTCGGCATAGCAACATGAAACCTATTTAAGCAGTCATTGATCTTCTTTGATTTCATCTTGATTTCCACCCTCTGCTCAAGAAGCCTCTCACACGCAGCATTTTTAACAGCTATCACACCATCATCTGTTAAAGTGCTCATAGTCAACAAAACCCCCTCTTCATTAGGATCTCCACCTTGAGGTATAGTCTTCATGGCCTCTGACTTCATCTCCATTACCAGCTTCATGTCGTCCTCAGAGAGCCCTTCAAGAGGCTGCAAGTCAGTCTTGTTGCACACAATGACTAGAGGCTTGTTCATGAACAAGGACTTTATGTTGTGGAAGAGTGCAGCTTGCTGAGCAATACTGTACCCACAAGACCCAGAAATATCCAAGAAGAACAGCACAGCAGCCCTCAAGTGGGCAAGAGCAGTGATACTGCACATTTCTATGATGTTCCTGTCCTCAAAAGGCCGATCAAGGATCCCTGGAGTGTCAATCACTTGGTACTGCAGATACTTGTAATCTGCATGGCCAACAAACAAGGACTTTGTTGTAAAAGCATAAGGCTGAACGTCCACATCTGCCCTTGTAATCTTGTTCATGAAAGAGCTCTTCCCGACGTTTGGATAGCCACAAATCAATATAGTCCGGGTGTTTGGGTCTATGGATGGAAGCCTGGCCATGTGCTGCCGAATCTGCTCCAGGTATGCCAAACTAGGACTGATCCGCTTTATAACAGTACACATGCGACCTAGTGCAGCTACCTTCAGGCACTTGCACCGGTACAGGGAGTCTCCATACTTGAGCAGTCTCAAATAGTCCTTAGAGATCTTTGCAATGATGTTTCTAGCAGTGTTGATCTGGCCCAAGGCAAGTTTGTAGTGATCCTTGTTATAGAGCACATGAAGGAGATCACCATAAAAAGGGTGGATGTCATCCAGTCGGGGAAACTCATCGATGATGGTAGACAGCTTTTCATAAAAGTTCTGCTGGGAATACCTAACCTTACGCATATAAAACTGGCGAATGCGGGAGATAGCATATCCCTTGTGGACAACAGTTGGTGTCTGCCTCTGAGTGCGGGACAAGATGATGTCAATGAAGTCCTTCCCAGGAGGGACAACAGTGATTCTCTTGAAATTGTATTGCACCATCTTGCTGATACAAAGCTTGGCTACCTATTCCTGCAATACAAACGAGGATGTGAAATCAATACAGCATAACAGGTAGCAATACAGGAAGTTTCCAGTTGAACATGACTGGGAACAAATCTAGCAATCGCTCCATTGAAGATAATAGAGAATGAATTCCAAAAAGGACCAATCTGTAATTGAATTTCGTAAGACAGTGTTGATTAACACCCAGAACTCTATTGGTTCATCATTATTAGATACAAACAAACTTGATTATACAAAAAATAGACCAACTTTGAACTCTGTTGAGACTTAAACAGGTTTTAGCACAAGTAGCAACTACAGCACTAGAACACTTCCTAGCAACACATCAGGAATGACCACATGAGGCCCCTAAACGCGCCACACAGCAATACACCAGAAAACAAAAACATATAAACCTATGTACCAGCAACAGCCTCTCAGAGGAGGCAGCGCAACACTGACAACACGCACAGCCGAAAACACTCCAACCTTTTCATTCTTTAGAGCATCATAAGCCTGATCGATTGTACAAAACTGACATACGAAACGCAAAATGACAGCAATTGAAGTACAATTACATTTGCAGCCCAGTTTGGTACAGCTCAAACTCCCTTAGTCTACCTATACCTGATCACAAGGCCAAGTTTTCACAACCTAGCAGCAGCTAATCGGTCGCTAAAATGCATTGATCAAATAACTCTTGCACTAAACCAAGAAAACTTATCTACCCGCCTGCTATGAGTCACAGGCAATACGAGGGACAGATCATAGAACCTGCTTCCTCTGCAAACTTCGCACACAGCTTTAACTAGGAACGAGCACGAACAAGTTCAATTAACCAACGGATTGATTTACTCGACCAGAGGTTCCATACCAACATCCACATGGATCATGGGCATATAGGCTTTACTTACGTCGTGAGGCGGCGGAGGGGGAGGGTGCTTCCGCTCCCGAGGGCTGGAGGTGGTGAAGGCGGCGTCCCCCTCTTTAGCGGCGGACGGGGAGGAGGGTTGGGTTTAGGTTGGGTTTCTTCGAGGTACTTATAGATTGGGTAATGACGGGTAATGGGCTTTTGTAGGCCCATGTAATTTTTTATTGGGCCTACTTCTCTTCGGCCCACACTTATCTCCGGCCCACGATTACCGGAGGTGGTGGTGGTTCGAGACTGCGCGGCTCAGCCTCCCCACCCCACTCGTCGTCTTCCACCTCTCCCCTCCTGCTCCTTCCCGCCGTCGTGGAAGGGAATCCGCGGCTCCCACCGCTTCCGGAAGGTTCGTCTCCTCGGCTGCTCCATCTTTTCCACCGCCCGACTATACCTCGCTTCTTCGCGGTGAATCCTCGCCTAGCCCCGCGGTTGTGGTGCTGATTCGTTGTTTCTTGAATTGTTCTAGGGTTCGGAGGTAGTAGGCTCGGGCTGCTGCGATGTTCTCCAGGGTCTCCCAGCTCGCGGCGCGGCTTATGCGCGAGACTGGAGCTGGTTGGTATCTTTTCCCCTTCTCTTGCTCCTCTTTTCTATACCTTTATTGATTATTATTGCTCAGGAATCAGGTGAAAATAATTGCTGTGACAGAATGGTTTAAGAATGATCCATTGATAAATGTGATGTATGCCGTATGCGTGAAGTAATTTATGCTTGCACCCAATGCTTAGCATATTCCGCGTGTTGTGGCTACCATTCTAATTAGAATATTAGATAGTCGTTGATGTTAGCTAATTGCTCATTTGAGAATCATGTTTCTTGGCTTCTGGTCTTGAACTCCTGGGCTTACGTATGGCTAATCTAGTTAAGGTGCAGATTTGGTGCATAAGTGCATTCTCATTATCGTTGATTACTTTTGTGCAGCAGGCAACTTGTCGAGCAATAGAAACAGTTATTACCAAGGTCAACTCAGCCGGCATTTCTCTCCAGCGGTCAGTCCTATTGTACCATCATTGTTGCGAATCCGAGTGGACAACTTAGATGAACATGCCCCTTGTATCTGCTGTCACCAAGAATATAACTGAGTCATTGATAAATGATATATTCTTTTTATACATGATATTTGCATAGTAATTCTTCCTGTTTCAGATTCAGTTCTCAGTTTTTTTCTTAAAAAAAATATTGTGTATTATGAAGTGACTATTAGAAAAGATAAACTTTTCTCTACCTGCACATTGTTTTTCCACCACGACTTATATTCGCAAACACTGCCTTTTGGTGAAAACTGTTCTGTACCTCTAGAAGTGATGGTTTATAATTTTTCAAGTTTTTTTTACGTATAATGAACACTGGTCTATAACTTTTCAGAAGAACATCCTATTCTCCACCGCAACAACTAGTAGTGATCACGGTGAAGGCAGTCAGGACAAGGAGAAGTGAGTCTATTCATCTCTTCGTTCTTTCCCCCCTTTTCTCATTTAGCATGAAACTTCATGACCTAGCTATTTTTGTATCTTAGGACTAGGCAATATCTTAGTCCAGGTCCTTTCTAATGTGAGTTTTTTTTTGTTAACATTCTCTCGCCTTTTGAGGGGGCTGCTCCTTGCCACATCTAGAGGAAATAGCTCCCCTGAAACAATAGCTTGATCAGTTTTACCGAATCTTACTATTCAGCTTTGAGCAATTATTTGACTTTGTGGGTAAGGAAATAATCTTCTGACAAGAACATTTCTCTCTGTACTGCACAGAATCTCTGTAACCTTCGTCGACAAGGATGGCACAGAGAAGACGATCAGTGTTCCTGTTGGAATGTCCATGTTAGAAGCTGCTCACGAAAATGACATAGAACTTGAAGGTTACAAATTTATCATTGAAACTGTGCTGTTTTCCTTTTTCATATGTAATTTCTTTTGCCGCCTGTATAATCCTGTAGTCAGTACTTGCTAGCTGGTAAGAACAGCTGTAAAAAACAATTATGTTCAATCACCTGCCACCCCATCAACATGTCATGCATTGGCTGTTACATGATGGTACTATCTTTCATGTATATGGAGTGCATTTTATTTAGTCAGTACATGTTCGGTCGACTGATTTTCAATTGTAGTTAATAACCTTGGCTGATATCTTGGTTACTGCAGGAGCATGTGAAGGCTCACTTGCGTGTTCTACTTGTCATGTTATAGTCATGGTATGCTCTAGACACGTTTGCAAATTTTAATGCTGTTGACCTGTTGTAGATGTTGAAGCACTGCTGACTAGCACTTTCAATCTTATCCAGGATGAAAATTATTATAGCAAGTTAGAAGATCCAACAGATGAAGAAAATGATATGCTTGACCTTGCATTTGGGCTCACAGAAACGTAAGTGAAGATCTCCTAAAGGATTATTATTTTTAATTATCCATCTTATTTCATGATCCCACAATTCTTGCTATCTGAGTATGGTGCAAAGAAACATATTAAATATCTTAGATCCACCTATGAATTGTGCCCTGGGGCTATTGTCAGAATATGTCCCGTAGTTGATGACCAAGGGTGGTGAATTGAGGAAGAGAACACAGAATTGGGGGCCTCTAAGGAGAGCGGAAAGAATAGAGTGGGTATAGGATTCAACTGTTTTCCTAATAGTCATGATGAGTCTCCAAACCTATATAATGTCACAGTGGCAACAAGTAGGACTGTTACTTGTGTGCTTGAAGAACTGAAATTAAATCCAGCTTTACTAACATAATCAAACAGCTAATTGGGCTATAGCCATATAGTTAATTTGTAAATGCGTAAATACCATGCTAGCTGTCTATTTTACTCAAACAACAAAGTGTTGATTCTAGGTGTAATACATGAATTACAAGAATTTGGTGACTTTTACATAACCTTCAGTCGTATGAATGCTGGATTGTGAGTGTTTCATCTTTCTAATCTGGAATCAAATGGTTGAACTGAATTCAGGTCTCGTCTTGGCTGCCAAGTAATAGCGAAGCCTGAACTTGATGGCATGCGACTGGCATTACCTGCAGCGACGCGGAACTTTGCGGTAGATGGCCATGTACCAAAACCACACTAATGACAGGTCATAGTCGCGGACACAGATTCTTACAGCGGCAACAATTTTGTAGCTCATAACATGTAACTTAACTATAGCCTCATTACTGAAAGTCCGGGTGTTCTCGGACTTTTTGTTCAGGGGGGATTTGTTCCTTGATGAGCTCCTTGGTTGCTTACAGAGATCATTGTTTCATCTCTATCACTGTCACTGGGTGAATAAACATGCTTCTGCTGGATGCATATATACACCAAATTTTTTTTTGCCGTATCATATTTCCCCATTTTGGTTGCACACTTGCATTTGGTCAGTTTTCGTAGAAGTCCTTGTCAGGAAATGCTGGTATTTCAGGTGGTACATTTAAGCCTCTTTTTTAAAAAAAAAACAAATTTAATCCTCTTTCTCTGGATCAGGCACTAACAGCTTTGTAGTATTTTGAGTTGTCAATGCTCTATTACTGTAAACCTGTAACAGCCTGACAGTTGAGACGAGATGGAGGATGCAATGGGATGAAAATAAATTCAATGGGGAGGCCCCTCCACACATTTCCAAGCCCCCCTCCCTCGAGCAGCAATCTAAGGGTCTGGTTGAGGCCCCTCCCTCCGAATTTGTTTCTGATGGGATGATGTGGAGTAGAAGGTTGGATGGAAATAAATTCTATGGGAGAGGACCTCCCCTTGATCTCCTCAAAAGATTTATTTCCAGGTTGGATAGTTTTATCTATTGGGTGGTAAGGAGAAATGCCAAATGGTTGTGCATTTGCTCTCGTACGCGTGTTGTCCACAGCTTCATCACAGTAGTTTGGACAACGCAAGTGACCGTGGCAACTGGCAAGGATCGTGTGGTGCCCCATTCCCACGCTCCTGGTCCTTTGCGGCTCTGCCGAACGCGCTACCCGACACCATCCACGTCCTGCCCTGATTTTTTTCCTATAAGGCACTATTTAGAACCGCATTAGCAAAAATAATATCTCTATCGCCAATTAAACTGATGCAGGTTCTGTCGCCAATTGAACTTACGAAATTATCGTGTCGTCAGTACAATTGGCGACAGAAACATCTCATTGGGATACTGTCGCCAATTAGAATAACGACATGAAAGTTTCTCTATTCCAAATGACGATAGTGATCTATTTCTTAACTTTTTTTGTAATTATCTTTTAAATTAATATTATTTTAAAATTCTCATTCCTGCGCCCCAGCAGCCGCATGCCCGCAAATGCACAAAGCCTGTAATATCCCACGACCATTGCACCGCGCACACCACGGCCGCACGGCGCCACTCAGCGAGGGGCGGCACTGCCGAGCTCAAGGTCCACCGCACGACATGGGCGCCCACCGCGCGGTCCGCCTCCCAACCATACGGCTGCAGCGTCCCGCCCACCGAACGGCCTCGGGCTAAGCTCACCCCAGGCCGAAGCTGGTCAGCGGTGGCAAACCGATATCGCCGCCACCAATACGCACCAACCGCCCCACCATCCTCGGCACAGCAGCCCATTTTACTCCAGTCAGGGCTAGTGGAGTTGTGCGATGCGCTGCCTTCGCCGTAGCATGGAAGACTTGGTCATCTCAAAAACAACAACAACAAAAACAAAAGAAAGCACAGGCAGACTTGGCTTGACAAGTGAGAACTTTATTATTATTATTTAATCTATTTTTAAAATATATTTTAAAGATGACCTCTCCTTAACTTTATTTTCAATTCTGACCCTTTTGCCCAAACCACAATGCATGACGTGATAAAAACACGTTGTCACGCCACATAACTCGGTGTAGCAAACGAGTGCTGTCACGTCACTCCTCTTAGTGTGACATGACTAAACTCCAAAACGGACACGTGTTAGCTCCAAGTCGGTGGCGTGACAACACAGTTTGGTCACGTTATAGGTCATAACGTGATTAATGAGATAAGAATTAAAATTAAAGTTAGAAAGATGTTACCTTAAAAATATTTTTAAAAATAGATAAAAAAAAACAAGTGAGTCCGGAATTTTTGGGCATGAAATCTAAAGCCGGCCTAGCCCAGTGATAATCTTGACAAACGGTACGGTGGGGACTGGATACTCGAGACCTTTCGCGAAAATGACATGGCGAGCATACTGTATTTCGACAACAGATAAGAAAAATGCTGTCATCGCCACAGTGATGCTGACATGAGGCCATTGATGAGCCACCCCACCACTAAGCCGTACGAGAGCCACAGGCCCACAAGAGCACGGAAGATCGATCCTGCGAGATCCACCACCCGGCCATCCTGGGCCATGCAGCATAGCTCATTCTAAGCGTTAGTGCCGATTTTTTTTTTCAACTACCTGCTCGAGAGGCATCGGACAAGATGTCGAATGAAGGGAACAATCAAGCCGATGTCACAGCGTCAGTACTGACGCAGCGCAGGCCACAGAAAAAGATCGAAATCCTCGTGGTTTGTGGGGGATCTCTCACGTCTGACGCTTTCTATGTCACAGCTCATTCCATGCCGGAGATCCGAAGATAGCGAAAGTCAGTGAAGATAGTAACATGCAGTCTTAACATAACGAAACTAACCTAAATACAGTAACACCTGAAGGTTGCATGTTTTCGTTTTCGATGTTTTAACCTAAATACAGTAACACCTGAAGGTTGCATGTTTTCGTTTTCGATGTTTTAGGGGGATCAACCACAGCATAAAACAGGCCATTATTGATGTGAGGGCAAAGCTCAGAAAGGAGATTGTAGATGGACAGAACTTTGCCAGAACATTGTGGTCTCAAATCTAAAGCCAAATCTCAGAACCTCATCTACGCTTCAAGAAACAAATCACATCGATTAATTCCCAGGTGGGTCTGAATTCTGGAGCTGTATGCACTATTTGCCGGGAGAGCCCATCTGCCCAACTGAACAATTAGGTGTGTTTGGTTATCAGCATGCCCCTAGTCTAACCAGTATGGGTCATTCAGGCTGAACCTAACCAGGATGAGTGGATACGATGGTGAGTTGTTTTGTTGCTTGTTTCTGTTGGACCAGGCTGTGCTGAGATGTTGTTTGGTTGGCTATATTAGGAGAGTGGATGTATGACTGGATGCAACATGGGTTGCTTGGCTGCTTGCATGTGGCAGAGTATGCTCACATCTTCTAGTGGGTGGTGAGAATGCCATCTTTGTACAATATTTGAGTTGGATGGAAAAAATGGGTAAGGATAGGACTTCACTCCCAAACTATTGAGCAATCGATAGAGTTAACGCTAAGGATTGACAATCAAGTCGTAGTTTCTAGACCACGAACGCACAGAGAAATCGCTTTGACTGCTTGGGGTCACTGAGATCGGGCTAATCAGTGTCAATATACAACTATCAGAAATGGAGCAGACATAAACCAGATTCAAACCACAATGGCCACATGCTGACATGATCAACATTTATTCACCCAAACATCCTCCAAAAGTGCGAAACTTCACTAAAGATAAAATAAACATTTATATCATGAAGAAAATATCCATTACAAGGAAACTTTGGCTGACATGAATTGTAACAAGCAATTTAGTTGTCAAAACATGGCAGATTTACATAATAACAAGACATAAATACATACCTAAGTAATGGTTTTATGATATAATTGTTTTTATTAGAGTTAATCCTGTTTTCTTAAATTATGTGTCCTGAACTATTGATTGTCTTCCCAGCATTCAAGCGATGCAGCTGCCAACTCAGTATAACCATTCAAGAACCCATCAAGCATAGAACAAAGAACTGAAATTTTGAAACTTGCTCGTCATCACCACCACTTAGGTCCCAAGTAGTCCATCCTTGGTCCTACCATTTAGGAATCAATAAAAAAAACCTTCAGAAGACCGCAAACTGAAGAACTATGATGCAATCTTCATAAACTTGTTTTTTTACCTTTATTTGGGTGCACAAATTTCTTTGATTTGGTGCCACACAACCATTCTCACTGGAGCTAAACAAAGATATAAATTGGTACCAAAACATCCATGCAAAGTAAAATAACTAGATACTCTCACCTCAAACTTGTAGTTAGTATATATATTCCTGAAAATCCAAGCAAGTTCAACAAACCTGCATAAGTACAATGGTCTTACAACAGGATGTGGTAAAATTTTTACTGGTGAAAAATAAACGATTGGAATTTACATTCTTCCCACCTCATTGAACAATTCGTGGCTTGTTCTTGACCAACTAGTGATCTCCACTGGATCTGTCTAATCTCTATCTACTTTGACCATAGGTTTACCGTATCTTGGATAATAATTAACACGAACATGGATCCATTACAAGAAAATGAAATCCGACAGAAATGTCAGATCTTGAGACAGAGAGAGATCAAATACCTAACCACAACACCACAACACAAAAGATTTTTCCAGCAAAACTTAGAGGGGGGGGGTGTTGGGGAGTGGATTACGGACCACCATGGTAACTCACACACCGCGCCATCCCATCATCGCTCAGCCCTGTTACGTACCTAGTTGTATAGAAATCAAAACAATGAGTATATAACTGATTCGTCGGAGGAAGAAGAGATTGTGTTTGGAAGGGGGCTTGTTCGGAGGAAGAAGAAGAAGAAGGGAGGAGGAAGATAGTTTGTGTAAGGTATAATATGTCTTTACAATCCTTGCCTTTCTCCCGGCTCAGGACACACTATTTATCATCCGACAACCTCCTCAGCGTAACAACCACGCAGCGTAATAACCTCCACTGTGCTTCGGCAATTGCAGATTAAGTGATCCAATCTCCTGTAGCATATCTGGTACTGGGCCGGCGTTTTCGTTGGCCCATCCTCTTTCCGTCTTCAGGTGGTGTCACGATAAGCCCCTACCGCCGCTGCAGCTCATGTGGTTATTCCCTGGCCATGCGCTGTTGTGGTTGTTCCATCCAATCAATACCTTGCTCCTGTTGCTGCTGGGAATGAGACCCCGGATGGGAACATCCTCCACAGTGGAAAAGCAGATGCGCGAGAGCGCGTGGTGGTCAAGTCGTGTCACCAGAAGCGATCGGGCATGGAGACGGCGGCGCGAGGTGGTAACATCGGGAGCGATGTGAGGAGCTAAGAGGGGATTGAGAGAAGGGAAGGCGCAAATGGGAAGGGAGAAGGAGGGTGACCCAATTCTGTGCCAGAACAGCTCGCACATCCTGTGGGCCCGTGCGCCTACATCGCTCGAGCCTGGCTTGGGAGCGAAGGTTGATTCCGCCATTCCTCTCGGGCCTAGCTCTGGAATGAATCTTGCATCACTTGAGTTTTCTGCGTCTCCAGATGCGAGTTAGACCTTATGTAGGCAACCAAACAACTATTTTCTGCATCTCCAGATGCGAGCTAGACCTTGATGAGTAATTTGGGTCCCGATCTTCCGATAGGATGATATATTAATTTGTGGAGGTACGACTTTCACGATGTTGGCTACCAATCGGTTACGACCAGATCTCCAAGCAATCGCTAAACCACATTCTGAGTCGTTATCAACCATGTCAAAAACGCGGTTGACCTAAAGACAAGGTTTAATTCCTGCAAGCAATCGAAGAACAAGTAAGAATAATATACACAAGCAATCTGAAATTGTAAATAGAAAATATAAATTCACACGAGTTGAGACCTACAAATCGCAGTTGTTGGTCTAGTCGACACAAGAACACACGACAAATTTTTCACGATGGAAAAACCATTCTAAACAAGCCTAAAAACCCGAAAAGTGGCATGCACAAAGTA
Organism: Ampelocalamus luodianensis; assembly: GCA_036346255.1. NCBI lineage: Eukaryota > Viridiplantae > Streptophyta > Magnoliopsida > Poales > Poaceae > Ampelocalamus > Ampelocalamus luodianensis. The sequence goes on from CM070628.1 coordinate 7,490,678, forward strand.
TATATTGAAGGAGAGGCGACGGCCACAAGAAGTGGGGTCGAACCCTAACTCTATCTCCTGATCTGCCATCTTGTTTCAATGATTCCGATGCGCTCCAAATGAATTTAGAGGCGCGGCTAGCTCCGTTGGAAAGGTCTCAGAATAAGCTTTCAAACAAGCACAAGAACAACTGAATCAAACTCCGTTTGTGAAAGTTATGATCTTTTTATTAAGGGCCTGTTGGGTTATTCCGAACCGTATCCGAGTTGAGTTCTAAGTTTAAATTCGGTAGGACATGTGGGAGGTCTGAATTGGGCTTAGAAATATGATCCAAAACTTGGGCTTTGGATTCTTGGGATTCTCCCCTTGTGCTCTCCCACCGCATGAACCTTCCCCTCCTGGCCGTATAGGCTTTGATGAGTGCTGGTCGGCATTGACTTGTAGTTGTGGTAGGACTGCCCTCCTCACCTTGATTCCTAAGTAAAATAACATTACAAAACTTAGGTAGTAATCCATCCTCCAATGCAAAATTATACACTCATTGAAACGAGCCCACCTAATAATTTAATTGTTGTGCACGTAGTCTTGTAATTGGACCTTGTATAGGAGTGGTGTTTGTATAAGAAGGAGTGTTGTCTTCATCATCCTCCCCTTCTTCACAAAAAGCCATCCTCGGCTTTCGATAGCCTGAAAATTTGCTAAACAAATAATACAACGTATATGGTATGGTATATATATTTGTCATCCACACTCCTTCCGTTTAGCACATTATGATTTCCTAAAAGTATACTAAACAAAGAGAATAACGTATATACATGATATATGTATGAATCAATTATTATGTCATTCTCGTTGTTTTACACAAAATAATTACCACAGCAGCAGCCATAAGATGTATTTGATATATACATTGCAATACTTTTATTCACATCATTCACTCTCCTATGAGAAAAAGTCGTCCTCGACTTTTCTAAGTACACAAACAAGATATTGAAGGGACAAACCAGATCAAGTTGTTCAAATACGAGGGAGGAAAATTCTTAGTGCCTTCCATGTTTCAACTACGCTACTTTGATTACTTATACATGATTGTTCAACAAAAGATAAACAAACAGGCTTAAGAAATCTTTTAAAACAGCAAGCACTATTATTGAAACTCATCTCATTGGGTTCATAACATTGCACAAAAGATTGTTTACACAAAATATGTAATTTCAATTCAGCAAGCTTACCACATGTAGTGCATATTCGATTTTTGTGGCATCCAGGATCCCCATGGAGAAAAACTCACATGAAGAAAAATCCCTAGCTATGTTTGGAAAGGGTGGTGAGTGAAAAACCCCTCCTGATCAAAAACTCAAGAACAAATTCAGAAAAAAAAAGTCAACACAATCTAGGGAAAATGAAAAAAAAGAAGAAAAATTGGAGAAAAGGAAAAGGAGTTCACCGGCGTGGTGGCGTCTGGTTAGGTGGTAGAGATTGTGGCCGCCGGACCCGGCAACAACCGACGAGCCGCCTGCTCCTCTCCACACGCCACGTCGCGTCTTGTCGTCATCGGAGCTTGCCAAGGACAGATCTAATTGAGGCGGCGGCGGCGGCGGCGGTGGAGTTGTGGTAACTGCACTCGGGGATGACCGACAAGCGTCCTACGTCTCTCCACGCGTTGTGTCTCGTTGTTGCTGGAGTTCACCGGCGCAAGATTTGGTTCCTCTCCACCGCCTCCTCCTGCACCCTCTATCACTTCCTCCGATGCGGCGGCGGCGGCAACAAGTGGGAGGAGGAGGAGGAGGAAGAAGAAGAAGAGGAGGGCTAGACGAGTTGCGTCGGGAAGGTTGGGTGATGGAAGTCATGAAGGTGAGGAGCTGAGGCAGTGTCGCGTGAGGGAAAAAATTCCTGGCCTCAAGAGTAGTTTTCTGTCCCGAGGATTGGGCCGGGTTTGGCCATTATTTTCCCTCCCTCGATCTGATCCAAACACCCACCTGAGCTAAGGTGAGGAAATCTTCAACGGGCCACATTTTCCCTAGGATTGGGCAGGGATCCCGGCCGGGATGGCTCCCGAACAAGCCTTACGCAGGCAATAGATTGTGCAAAAACAAGATGATGTCATCATGAGGTCGGATACAGCCAACTCAGAGAGCAATGATGTTAATTCCAAGGTAGAAAAAGGGAAAAAAAATCTACACTCCTTATTTAGTAGTTTCAGATTATAACGGTCTAGATCTATTATTAAATTTAGTACTCTAGAAATAAAAAAAGTATAAAATTCTGAAAAGAAAGGGAAAGGCAACAGCCAATACATCTGAAATTACCGTAGCATCCTTAAAAAAAAGATATCGTAGCATGAGTTTCCTATCCTACTCATAATTCCATAAGAGATATAGGATAATTCTTAGCTACTGCTAGTTGAAACAAATCTAGAATAGAAGCTTGAGCTGCCAAACATCCAGTAATGTCGCACCCAACCAGATGCCCCCCCGCACACCAACCATCTCTAAATGGCCAAATTACTCGCAGGGCCGTGCGTCGCAGTAGGTGCAACCAACATGGATCACACGTCTGAATTCTGCAGCGGCTGAACTCCTGGCACCATCAATCGAACGCAGTACGTCACAGCTCACAAGTGTACCAAGCTCAGAGTTAGCTTCTTGCACAATTGGCAGTCATGCATTCGGATGAGATGTGGCATTTCATGACAAGCATCAATATTGTCATGGTGATTACTCTAGGTCTCTAGCTACTAGTGAAGCGACAAAGAAGGATTTTTAAAAATAATATATTGAAAAAAGAATTACAGAAATAAATAATCAATTTTTTTATATAAAACTAGACCTCTGTTGCGAGAGGAGTGTCGCCATTTTAATCGGCGACAAAGCCCTGTCGTCAATTGATGACAGAGACTAAATATGCCACTGAAGAAGTCATTGTTGTCAATTGAATCGGTGACAGAGGACTTGTCGCTATTTCCCAATTAAAATAGCAAAATAGTTTCGTGTCGGGTTTAGTTTTGTAAAAAAAAAATAACTATTTATTTTTATAATATTTTGTAAAAACACATTATTTTTTAAAATCGACAAAGAAGGGCCTTGAGGAAGATAGACACTATGACAGCAAAGGTAGGTGTAGGGGAATCACAATGAGTAAACTTGCGTATCAAAGTGAGTGAGGTGAAGCTTTTGTGGTCACCAAGAAACGTCATGACGGAAGCATTCCGTCATCAGTTGTCGATAAAACGATGCATTTCACCATACTTATCACCTCCTAACCTACGAAAATAAGTTCTATGGAATCTCAGCTAGGACCCGCATCTGCCATTTGTCGGCCTGGCGTGAGGGGATGGAGGATCGGACGGTGGGGAGAGGCCTCTGAGTGAGAATTTGCTTCCCTAACCTACTACTGGCTACTGTTGGCAATGGTTTGTCCCAGGAACTTACATTTGCAGTGAATGAAACTGCAGCAGTTGATTAATTAAGGCGTCATTGCTCATTAGCATTTGGCAAGAAGCCGAGTTGTAAGTGAAACTGAAGGCAAGAACGCAAAATCATATGTACATATTAGAACGGTTTACAGCTACAAAAACCATTTTTTCCCCACCAAAGATTCCCGTTTTATTACTCTTCTGGAAGTTCAGAAGGCCGAGATGGTGCCGACTCTGCCCCTCCGCCGCGGGCTCGCCGCCGCCGTTAAGCCCCCGTCGGCGCCCTGATCCCACAGCCGCACGATGCTGCCGTTGAGCGCCGTTGAGTTCCGGTACCGCCCCATCTGCGCGGCCGCCGTCGTCCTGAGAGGCAGAGACCTCACTACCTCCCATTCGAAAGGATCCGTCTCTGACGGCTCGTACACGCCGTCATCATCTTCCAGATCCTGAGCCGCCGCCTCCTCCTCGTCGTCGTCTCCGTCCACGTCGCAACATCCGACGCACACGCTGTCGTAGTAGTACGCCGTGTACATCTCCTTCGGCGAGGGCACCGACGACGAGGTCGACTCCGGCGGTCTCGCCGACGATCTCGCCGGATCCGGTGATAGTGGCGCCGGGGATGGCTCCAAATCCAAAGGATTCGAGGCGGTGGTCATAGCGGCCGGTGTGGAAGAGCGAAGGCGCCAGAGGCCGGCGGCCGCGGCAGCAGCGAGTAACGCTGCGAGGCATGTCCAGGTGGCGGCTCCAGCGGCGGCAGAGGCATCCGGGAGGGAGTAGAGGCGGAAGGCTACGGCCTCTAGGGGGTGCTCTAGGAGGTCCATCTCGATCTCGCCGGCGAGGGTGGTGGGTTTCTTGGATTTCGCGGTTGCTTCAGTTCTCCGTTTGCTCTGTTTGGGAGAGGAGCGAGCACTGAGTGGGCACTGGGAAGCAGTGGGGAAGCGGTATTTAATGGCGGGGAGGAGGAGGTGGGTGATTAATTCTGTGCCGTTGGATGGTGAGACCAGGGAGGGGGATCAGGGGAAGATGCTGGGTATCGGAGGGAGGAGGGAGATGCTGTGATGGATATGCCGATTTTTTTTTTCATTTTGTTTTCTTAACTGGGTCTTACTATTCATGCTACTACACGTACAACAAGGTGGGCCACGCTGGTTTCCTAGAGAAATTTGCTAGATGCACCTGGCCCTGGTTGGTACACCCGGAAGCAGATATGATCATGTTTGTATGGATGGACCTAACTAAGGCTCGGAGGAACACATGATATTAGGTTCGATTTTATTTTAGTTTATCAAAGCCTTTGTATATATAGGTATACACCTCGTAACATATGTTCAGTAACTCTATATACATATGATGATATGTACGAGAATAATCGGTTGTTTTCTTTCTAGATCCGCTATTGCATATTTCCCAGGTATGATATGCATAGGCTACATGCTTATCAGTCGAGTTAGAAAGCATCAAACATATATCAAGGAAGTCGTCGTCTAATATCGAAGCTAGCATGTTCAGTTATTTTCATACTAAAGTTGAGCAGCTCCCGACTGCACTAGCGCGAAAATAGAAAATCACTGCGACATCTCAACGCAAACCGGATTTCATGCACCCGTACAAGTCTCTGTTGAAGGTGCCAACCGCAAAGGAACCCTATTCCTAATTTTGTTTGTGCTCCATCAGAGGCACCTTGACGCACATACTCCTACATGGGTACAGTACTCCAGTTGCTTGGAATTTATTCGTCTGTTTGGATCATCACAAAGCCGCAAACCGTGTGCAGTACGGTGTGTTTTAGGGCATCTTTAATAGTTAGAGATAATCTTGTCTCTAACCTATACTACTAGTTAGAGATAATCTTGTCTTTAACCTATGCTACATCATCTTTAGAGACAATATCTTCAATAAATAGTCTCTAGCACACTCTTCAACAATGATATTTTATAATTTTCCTTTGAAACGGGCGTATATGTCAACTAGAGTAATTAATATATCATGTCTTGTTTCGCGTGCACGACAGTCTCTTCAGAAAGAGACGACCTGTGCTCTCTCTCTCTACGTAGGATTTTATTGATGTAGCATAACTAAGAGACAACAATAAATACACTATTGGAGATGCCCTTAGCCCGCGGCGTGCCTAACAAATTCGCCGGCCTGCCATGCGAGTTGATCCGTCCGGTCGGGACGGTGGTGATGGCACCCGTGGTGGGATGAGGTGCATGCACACGAGGCTGCCGCCCGGTGACTACTGAGTACTGGTCAGATAACCTATTTATTCTTTTCGATCTAATAGTTCAGATTAGTTAGAATTTAGTTATACTACATATGACGGTATGAGTAGTAGAATCCCGATGGAGGGTGAATTACAATTGCGCATATGGGGACGACAAAAGAGCAATATTTTCAACACTAGTTCAAAGTCCATATTACCCACATAAAAAAATTATAAACACGAAGAAAAGTTATTATGTTATTAACAAATCAACAATCAATTTGATTTATACTGCCGCTATATACATTACTAATAGAATATATCGTAAAATTCGTCTAATCTGGACAGGGCTCTCTTGTTATTGGAACTGGACTCTCGTTATTAGATTATCCAGTGCGGTTTGGATAAAGAAAAAAAAAAGGTGCAGCACGGCGCCGCCAGGTTCAGGTTAATCAGTGGCAGGCGTAACTGCGTAAGATCGATGTGCCGTGCACGATACCAACACGCCTGATGATGCTGCCAAACCTTAACTTGTATTTATCCGGCCAAATTAACCCGAGAGGTATAGAGAAACACAGCGGCAGTTCCAGTAAATTTTACAGGTGCCGTGCGTGTATACGTGTTTTCCATCGCATAATTAACGTGTACGTCAGGAGTCATGTAGTCAAAGCGTCGTTGTTGTTCAGAGAGAGAGAGAGAGGAGGAGGAATTTAGGATTAGGGTTACATAGCGGCGCATTTGCAATATATATCCCAGATGAACTTGCACATTGGCGAACTGAACAGTTTACCCACGTTCTTACCAACCATGACTTGGCTTAGCATGTCCTACATATACGGTGACACTTGAATATTTGGATTCACCGGATTACACATCTGAGAGAAAACGAAAACGGATCCAGACTGGAACATCAAGCAACTCTGCACATATATCTTCAGTACGATTACAACGACAGGGAGGGAGGGAAAAGGACTGGGCTGCATTCTGCATTGCAGTCGCATCTCTCACAGGCTCTGCAGGATCTTGAGCGTCTCGCCGATGTGCTTCTCGGGCTGGAACTGGTTGTTGTAGATGTACTGCACGACGCCCTTCTTGTCCAGCACGTACGTCTGCCGCCCCGGCAGCGTCCCGAACAGGTCCGACGGCACGCTCCACTCCTTGCGCACCCTGTTCCCCTCGTCGCTCAGCAGCGTGAACGGCAGCCTGTACTTCTTCGCGAACGCCTGCAAGGCCGGCCGATCGCATCGCATCGCATTGCATCAACGAGAGCATTCAGCAGTTTGATCATTCACAGATGGTTCTTGGCTGAGCTGATCAGGATCAGATTGCTAGCAAGTTCAGTACCTTGTGGGAGGCGGCGTCATCGCCACTGATGCCGATGACCTCGGCTCCGGCCTTCTTGAACTTCTCGTAGGAATCCCTGAAGGCACAGGCCTGCATGCAGCACAACCACAGGCTCAGTTGGAGTTTGGAGCAATCACACAAGACCCATACAGTCCAAACTGGTGACGGACGAGCCATCACAAGTCATACCTAGAGGTCCTAGACAACTCTAATCAGTACTCACTACTCACGAGTAAGAAATATTGCTAATTCACACACCAACCATCTCCCTCATCCCGAACAAGGATGGGGCAGAAAAGGTGTTACTGTTGAAGTATAAGTGAATTGTCCGTCTTTTCTCATCAGGTTAAGCTTTTAGGTGGACTGATTAGTACATGCAACTCAATATGATATAAGAGTCAAAAGGTCTTGAGTTCAAAACCGGTTGACACAATTAAAATAAAATTGTAGTCCACTTTTATTCCACGTCTTAAGCCTGAGGGAGGCTACACGTAAGGGAGAGTGTTCAAGTATAAGTGAATTGTTCGTCTTTCCTCATCATCTTAAGTTTTTGGGTGGTCTGGTTGGTACATGCAACTCAATAGTCAGACTATAGACCGATCAGTTGCCGTTTTTTAATAGCCTTATATCCTTAAGCCAAAGTGCTTTTATCAAGACAAAAAAAACATCCAAGATAATTTCATGCATGTGCAAAACTTGACAAGAAGACGGCACAAGTTCAAAACCCCGTCACTCTTCCCAGTGGCGGACCCAATAGGGGGGCTACAGGGGCAGAGCACCCCCTACGACCGATCGGACCATAGGCACCCCCTAGCACCCCATCCATCGAGCGACATGGCTTGAAGCTTAGCTGCTTTTGGGGTAGAAGAAGAACAAGGAAATGATTTAGGCCGGAATTCTCTTGTATGAGCTGCGCCAAACTAAGTGTTGGTCGTTGTTGTCCTAGGTCAACTGGCCAAGCCCACCAAACACATCTATCTCACTCGGACTTTGCTCTCTTTTCCCACTAGACATTGAGTCTCACTCTAAATCCTAACAAATTCCCCAATCCACATCATGACGAATCCTAGCGACTAGGGCCGCGGCCGACATGCGGGCGTGGCCGGGCTTGGGTGTGCTGGGTGACTCGCACAGGCATGAGGTGGCGGCAACCGAGTAGCACTGCATGGCACAAGGCTGTGTGTAACGTGGCAGCTGACACGACAGGTAGGCAGCGCCGGCAATCGGGCAGGTAGGGAGCGCGCGGCCCAATAGCAGCTCCTAAATTTTAGCCTTGTGTCTGCCACTGACTCTTCCTTAAGTTAGACATAGCCAAAGCTTTTGACACAATCCGATGGGACTATCTGATCGAATTGCTGCAAAGAAGAGGCTTCCCATCCAAATGGACTACTTCCAGGATCCTACTGAACGATATCCTGGACAATAGTGTCTTTCATGAAAGGGATCTGAGACAAGGAGACCCTCTATCCCCTTTCCTCTTTATTATGGCTATTGATCCGCTAAACTGACTATTAGAGATGGCGACTGGCCTAGGTCACCTAGAGCGTATGAGGGGGCCGGTTCGCCAGGCTAAGGACATCTTTGTATGCTGATGATGCAGCAATCTTCATTTCCCCGACAAAGGACGACGTCACAACAATGACCACAATTCTTCAAAGCTTTGGTCAAGTCTCGTGACTACAAACCAAGCTTAAAAAAAAGCACGGTTGTGCCGACCAGCTATGACAACATCAATCTCGACGTGGTCCTCCAAGATTTCCCTGCAATCCGTTCAACCATCCCGCTTACATATCTGGGGCTTCCGCTAACTCATAGAAGATTGAGGAGGACAGACTTCCAACCCATTTTGGATAAGGTAGGGAGCAGGTTAGTGGGACTTTTAACACCAGTTGGTAGAACCATCCTGGTCAAATCGGTGCTCACCTTGATCTCGACCTACTACTTTACAACACTAAGACCCCCAAAATGCACGCTCTGTGCCCTGGACCGCGCTAGGTGTCAGTTCCTTTGGGTCGGCTCAGATGCGATCACAGGAGGGAAATGCAAAATAAACTAGGACAGGGTTTGCAGACCGACCCAACTTGAAGGATTGGGCGTCCTCAACCTTGAAAAATTTGCACAAGCCCTCAGGCTTCGTTGGCTCAAGCAATAATGGAAGGCAGGTCAAAACCCTTGGGTAGGTATGGATCTATCGTGTGTCGTCGGCCGCATCCACCACTCTAGGCGATGGGAAAAAGGCCAAATTTTGGTCCTCGCCGTGGATAAATTGCTCAACTCCCAAAGACCTCGCCTGAAGATTTTCCAAATGTTTAGAAGGAAAAAAAGAACAGTAAGCGCGGTACTCCAGGAAGGTCGTTGGATTCAAGACCTCGACATAGGGGTTATAACCGCTCAGCATGAGCAACAATTCCTACATTTTTGGGAATAAACACAGTCAATCTCAATCCAATTGTCTATGTATGCCCGCGCTTTTATTTGTATAAAAATCAAATAGCTGATTTTATTTTATTTTATATTGCGAATTTCAGTTTTATTGTGCTTGACATGGAGTCTTTATTTTAATCTAGACCATTGGACCCACCACGATCGACGATGTAGATCTTTCTTTATTTTTACCGATTAACATGGGAATTTCTAGTGGTTGAGAGGGAATGTGGTAGCTTATTTTGACTCTGTTTTAATAAAATAATAGATAGATAAGCAGCACTCCTGCTAGCTCATCACCAATGAATTGACATGTGCAGTTTCAGATTTCCCTTGCAAATATATTGGGCTGCCATTATCTTTGAGAAGACCATCAAGAGCGGAGTTTCAACCATTAATCGATAAGGTCACCAACCACCTTCAAGCCCGCAGCGGGCATCTTGTCCCAAGGAGGCGGTGGTGCTAATCAGTCGGTCGCGACATCCATTCCGATTATACGATTTCATGGCTCTCGACCCACCCTTCGCAGTAATCAAAGAAATTGACAAAAGGAGAAGAGCCCTTCTTTGGAAAGGCACAGAAAATGTGTCGGGAGGTCACTGTCTAGTCGCTTGGCCGACCGTCTGTCGACCCCTCCAGTATGGAGGGCTGGGCCTTCAAATTCTGCACGCTCTAGGCAAGGCCCTCCGCTTACGCTGGCTTTAGCTGCAAAGGACTTGGCCGACAAGACCTTGGAAGGGCCTGCTGGCGCAAGCTGGTCGTGCTGAGGAAGATATGTTCAGTGCATCACTTACTGTGCAACTTGGCAACGGTGTTAATACCTTGTTCTGGTCGGACCGCTGGCTCAGTGGTCGTAGCATCCCATCCCTCTTCCCGCGCTTGGCTAGGGCGATCCCCACTCGCCTACGGAGATCTAGATCGGTCGCTCAAGCACCACGCGACAACTGCTGGATATTGGACATCAGGGAGCCGGATCCTTATTGTGTTGGCGAGATCCTTTGTCTTTGGGGAGCTTTGCAGACCATTAACCTCCATGAGGATCAGCAAGATAGGATCACTGGTGTTGGGAAGCCTTAGGTCACTATTCGTCCAAGCCAGCCTACAGGGCTTTCTTCCTGGGATCGAGCGGGTTTCCCAGTGCGGAGGCTATCTGGCGCGCACGAGCCCCTTTGAAGTGCAAATTTTTCGTGTGGTTAGTAGTCCATCGCCGTTGCTGGACGGCGGATCGCCTTCAGCGTCGCGGTCTTCCAAATCAAGGTGCATGTGTTTTCTGCGGACACTCCCAAGAGACCATCGACCACCTTCTTGTCGGGTGCGCCATCACCTCTCAGGTTTGGGCGCACTTCCTCACGCACATGGTTTTGCCGGGAGCTATTCCGGTCGGTCAGCTTTCGTTCCAACAACACTGGCTCTCCGCTCGGAGCACCCTATCTCTGCAGGCAAGAAAAAATTTGGACTCCTATGTCATCCTAATTTCTTGGATGCTCTGGAAGGAACAGAACATCAGGGTTTTCAATAACGAGACGAGTCCCTTACACCTTCTGCTACAGTGGATTCACGACGAGCATCGCCTCTGACGTATGGCGGATGCTAGCGGTCGGGAGACGCCCTCCACAGGGAGTAGTTCCCCTTAGGTCGTTTTGTCTTTTATTTTTTCTGGTTTTTGTTTGTTTTTAGTTCTTCTTTCTTTCTCCTGCCTAGTCTTCTTTCGTGCTTGTTTTATTTCGCTTTGTTTTTCTAGTCTTTCTGTCAGACCCGCCGGGGCTGGGGCTTTTCCTGTAGCTCAACTCTTCTTCTTAATAGAATAACGCGTAAGGCTTTTGCGTGTTCTAAAAAAAAAGAAACATTGCTAGTTTTTGCAGGATGTAGCCAAGGAATTCCCAGAACAACGGCTCAAGGGGAGTGTATTTACATCATTTCAGTTGGGCTATTATGGGGAATAGTTTTGTTTGTTTGTTTGTTTGTGAACCTGCTAGATCATAGCATTTGCATACTGCAGGTAGAACCTACCATGGTGGAATCAATCGTTTCAGGCTTTCGGTAAAATACCAAGATGCATTTGCATGATATATACTTCTTCACCGACCTGTTTGGTGCAGCCGGGCGTTTCGTCGGCGGGGTAGAAGTAGACGACGACCGGCTTGCCCTTGAACTTGGCGAGCGACACGGCCTTGCCGTCCTGGTCTTTCAGAGTGAAGTTGGGTGGCACGCTGCCCTTGGTCACCTACAAGCAGGAGCCCAATTCATCACCACGAATTCACCAACCGCGCTATACGCCGCTTCTGCGAGATATATAGCTAGTACCTTGCCGCAGACGATGCCCGTGGACGACGCGCGGCGGCGCGGCGTCGGCGCGGCGAATGCCGGCGCCCTGAGGCCGTGGAACTCGGGCCTCGTCGAGGTGGAGGGCCTGCAGAGGAGCGCCTGCGCGCGAGGAGGCGAAAGACGCGACGACGCCTGAGGACTCAGCAGTAGAGAAGGCTTGCAAGCCGTGGAGGTTGCTGCGAATGCCATCGTGGATAGGGAGCTTCTCTGTTTCTCTATGGTCTTCCCTTCTCCTTGCTCTGTTTCTCAGGAGACAGGAGGAACCTCGTGTGATGGTTGGTTGGTAGTTAGGGGATATCAGGATGAGATGGGAGGGGTTTTTCTGTGCCTACGTGGCACTACTGGCTGCCCTTTGCTCTTGATAGTGAACTTTTGGTTCTTTTTCCACCCGTTCAGTCATCTGTACGAGGCTAGCCCGCGGAAAATTATAGATTTCACAAACTCTGCAAACATTGCCGAACATCAGCTCACCAATTTCATTGTTTTCTTTTGTATAGATTGTCGATTGATATGCTGGTCAACTGTACTCCAATTTCCGACAACCATGGTATCGACTTTGCCGTCACACCAACACGCCTGCTCTGATATAACAGTAAACCTCCACTGACAGACCTGCAGCCTCATTTTGACCGCGTCACCACTTAGCGATTACTATTAAAAGGGTATCTTCTAAAAATTGGAGGCTCACATGTGTTCAAAACCTTCTAGGATTAGTGTTAAAATGGTGGTAAAAAGTGTATCAACCATTGTTACTCCAGGCTGGCTATGGAACAAACACTAGAAAAATTTATCAACACTTTTTTCTCATACTTTTTTTTTTCCAATTCCCGCAACTCTCCCACTTTTAGGATTACTAGTCATGTATGGTTGAAAATGTGTATGCAAAGTGAATGTAACACAAATACATGTATCATAGTCACGGTTTGGGTAACTGGCCGATTTTCGGCTGAAAATGGTGAATATCGGTCCCACATGACCCCGGTAAGAGTTCAAACCGGTCAAAGGCCGAAATTTTCCGATTTTCGGCCAAACTGGTTACCCAAACCTTGATCGTAGTCACTCCAGGGGGTGGCTGTTGGTACAAACAACTTTAGCTACAAAAAGTTTACCAACATTTTTTTTCTCTTGACACATTATTTTCACTTCCCTCACTACCAATTCTAGGATTAGTGATGTACGGTAGCAAATAAAGTATATTTGAAGTGCATAAGACACAAACGCATATACTATATTTACTATCAGGACAACTGTGAGCAGCACTTTGACAAAAGCAGAACAATTGTGAGCGATGCACTTCGTTATGTTACTGTCATACACTATGATAACTTGATAAGTACTAGAACAGGAATACAAGATATATGGTCATATTTGTAAAATGTTGTATTCGGTTGATTGTTACTTTGTTAGCAATGTCGCGTGTAAAGAATTCAATTTGTTAGGTGGTTGTCATCAGGTTACTCCAGAGTCCAGAAGAAACAGACTGATATTACAGCAATGGCTCCTTAGGGGGCAAGAGCCATGAGTAAATCCTACCCAGTGACCGGAGAGGGTTGATTTTGGCTAATAAATGCTAATCGGCTATAAGCAGTTGCTCTGTCATGGTCACCACAAAACGATTGTCCTAATGGGACTAATTGACTAGAGGGCCAATTAAGGCATATAATGCTATGCATTTCCAAATCTCAATATATAAAATGTTCAATGAATTCAAGTTAAACCCAAATATTAATTGGATTCAAATGCAAATTCAAGAATCATACACGAATTTCAACCATATTCTATTCAATTTAGATAGGGTGTGTTCGGTTCAGTTCCCTCTGGACTCGAATGATGAGAACGAGAAGAACGATCGATGTCCTGCAATAACAAAATAAGAGAGCATAAGTAAGGCTGTGAAAAGGATAAAAGATGTAGGCACTGATTATGAACATAAGATGCATGTCAAGTTCGTATTAGCAGAACCTCTTGGCGATTTTGCAGGTGGAGCTATTTCCTTCAGTTCAGGTTTTGCAGGAGACGATGGCGCAAAACTTTGCAAGGACCGAACTGCGCACAACATAAGCATGTTAGTAGTCAGGAAACTGAAGTTACTGAACACATGGGAGCATAATAATCCCTATTCCGCTAAACTCATAATTATCGGCTGTCTGGTTCTATATGTGCAATTGTGTCAAAGATGTTTACCGACATACTGAATCTGTCTTTTTGGTTCTGTAAGTCTATGCGGCACTTTGTTATTCTGACTTGATGTAGTAAAATTATTCAGACACTGTAAAATGTTCAGGTTAATAGCATCTGACATGCACAATGGATTCGAAAGAGAAAAAAAAGCTGACATGCTCAATACTGCGTATATATTCTTCTGTGACTACACAAAAAAGCCTGAAGAATTACCATGTGGAGAGATGACATAACTGTTGTCGAGATCATCTGAAGCAGCAATGGAGGATCACATTCTCGGCTTGATGGAAATGGAATCACCCGAGAGCCATCCTTCACTCACGCTGTCATCACCAACCAGAGTGGCCACGGAAGTCGGCGCGCGCTCAACGACGACGGCAGCCTCACCGCCCTTGCTGTTCTTCTTTCCAAAGGTCAGGAACCTCTTGAGCCCTGCCACTGCATCCATTGGTGACTGCACAGAGATAGAAAAACTGCTGCTCCTCGGGGTGCTCGGCGTCAGCATGCCCTTTTCGGCGTCGGCGTCCTCCTCCCATTTCTTCCTGAGCCTTGCGGCGTCCGCTTCCAGCAATTGCTGGGTAGATAGAGCGCTGCTCGAAGGTGGGCTGTGGAACGGAGAATCGGTGGCCGAGGCATCAAGCTCTGATCTGTGGGAGAAAGAGGACTGCACGTTTGAGTACAGCGATTCAGAGCTCTCCCGGGACGCTGCTTCTGCATCAATTGCCGGGCTTTGTTTGACGATCGTGTCAGATGATGCCATGGTGTCCTCGAAATTCAGTTTCCTTCTCGTCTTCAGGCTCTGGTCCAGCATCTGAACCAGAACCATCCAATGCTTGAGAAGACTTCATCTTCATCTGGGGTTTTCTCTGTAAAATCCTTTTATAATGCTTTAAGAGTTAATAATATAGATTTTCCATATCGCTTTATCTGGGATGTCAAACTACCGCTGAGGGTCAAAGTTTTTACGTGGTTAGTGTTTAAACAAAGAATACTAACTAAAGATAGTCTTATAAATAGAGGATGGTTAGGGGATAAGGCTTGTATTTTTTGTGGGATGGATGAGAGTATCAATCATCTGTTTTTGGTTTGTCCTTTGTAGAAGGAGGCTGAGCAAGGGTTGCTTACCAAGGGCGCTAGAGCGATTTGTCAAGTGGCCAATGAAAATTTTGCGGCGAGAAGAAGATGGACTCCATGAATCAGAAGACTTGAAGATGGGATGGATCCAGTGGATGATAGTCTGATGTTCTGGCTGCCTCTTTATGCTAGGATTGGCAAAATCTTCTATTAGTTTGTTCACTCTCTTTGGTCTGAACTTGTATTTCGAGGTTGTCACTTGTGGAAGTTAGGAACTTTTGTCTCTCAGCTGTCTTGGGAACATTGTAATCTGGTTTCTATTAATAGAAATGGCCGGGAAACCTTTTATATAAAAAAAGCTAGGATGAACTTGAACACCAAAATGAACTTTTGTACTACCAAAGTTTCGGTGCAAAAAAAAGGGGTAATTTTGTTTAGTCATATATCGATACAAAGGTTCCTTGCCAAAAAAAAAAAAAAAATCGATACAAAGAAATCAGAGTGAACCAAAGTACAGGGCAGAAAAAAAAGAGAACCGCTGGATTCTATGACTTGTGAAGTCTCTCACCTAAAAGAGTGCTCTACAAGAATAGCTCAACCAAACTGCTCTTAACAAATCACAAGAAAAGTACAAAAGTGTCCCGAGAACGCAAGGATCAACAACAAACAAGAAACGTGAAACCTGTTGCATTTTCTAAAATGGTGATGCCTACAGAACATTTTTGACCCAAATATTGCGCAAAAGCACAAGATTTGAATTTGTAACGACCCAGAGATTGCGCAAAAGCAAAAGATTTGAATTTTTAACTTTTGTTTTCGAACATTAGCAAAAGAGAAAACAATAGTAATGTGAGTTGTGAACGAAAAGGCAAGGGGGTAACGGTGCAAAAATACTCCGTTAGTTACCTCTATGCTGGCCGGGCTGGCGGTGAGCCTACCGTCGGCATCTGGGCGGCGGCCGCGGTAGAGGCGCGCCCTATGCACCTTCATCTCGGCCTCCTTGCTCTCCATGCGGTCGTGCTACCCTTGGCACAGCCTCTCGTCTCTCCTCCGCACGTACGCCTCGTACCTCCTCTCCTCCTCGCTAGCACCTCCTTCTGTCCACCTCCTCCTCCGTGCCGCCGCCGTCGACGCCAGGACGACCATTGGCCATGACGGTGGCGGCCCTCCTCTTGGCGCGGTGCCACCTGTATCCTTCGAACTGCCGCTCCAGCTCGACCGCCTTCGCCCACAGGTCACCCGCCCTACACTACTACAAAAAGGCTAATACTAGACGCCTCATCACAGACGGTTGGCCAAAACCGTCTGTATTGCATGAAATCACAGAGGTTTTGGTTTAGAGACCGTCTGTGTAAATGGATGCGCTAAAAACCGTCTATGAAGAGGAAATATCACAGACGGTTCGTGTTTAAAACAAAACTAACCGTCTGTGAAGTAAACCATTATCACAGACGGTTTGTAACAAACAACCGTCTGTGAAACTTCCAAGACGGTTCTTTTAACTAACCGTATGTGATAATGTATACTTCACAGACGGTTTTTTATCAGAACCGTCTGTGATAATTTAATGTTTCGACTCCGTGCGTTATGCGTCTCGTCTCCCGCGCCGACAGGCGCCGATGCGTCTCTTCGTCTCCCGCAACGACGGGCGTCGATGCGTCTCTTCGTCTCGCGCCGACGTAAATGTGTCTCTTCGACGTTTTATAAGAGTGATATTATCGCGCGTCATGGCAGCAGTACGCATGGTGATAAATAGTAGTACGCACACCATGGTGAGAACGCGGAGCATGACAGAGCGGGCGAGGAGGTCGGCGATCGCCGTGGACAGGATCTAGGTGGCGGCATGGGGGAGAATGGACGGGCCGCCGTTGGGCCGGGTGTAGGCGTTGTCGGAGGACTGCCACCGGTGCACGAGCACCGGCTGCGGCGTGTCAAGGTGGGACGACTACGCCGTATTTTTATATATATATATATAGGAAAAATATTTTCTAATGATGATCGCATGATTAGGCATGAGTATGCCAAATTCTTTGCACTCGTGTTGGACTACTTACCGTAGAATTAGCTGTTTTATGTACATATGTTATAATTTGCATTTATCTATATCAGAATGCATGTGTCAAATGTTCTGAGAATTTTCAATATTTGTATTTATATATATATGTATTTATCACAGACTTTCAAATTAACAAGATAGAACTTCTCTTTTATACGCCATGTTGTTCTGCACCATCAATTTATCACAAGATTAAACCTTAACCTAATTAAAGCAACTCTCCAAAAGAAAATAGAAATGAAAAAACTTATATATGATCATCACAGATCACTTCCAAACGAGAGAGAACTTCTCTTTATACGCCATGTTGTTCTGCACCATCAATGATTTATCACAAGATTAAAACCTTAACCTAAAGCAAATCCCCAAATGAAAATAGAAATAAAAACTTATGATCATCATCTGGAACCAATTTATTCAAATACTATAATAATTATCATGAATTAATTTAATTTTTACCAAATTTTTGGAACTATATTTCACCTACAGACAAAAGGATGATGGTTCTATTATGGGACCGTCTGTGATACATCTCACAGACGGTTCTATTATGGACCCGTGTGTGATATGAGACCATATCACAGACGGTTCTATTATGGAACCGTCTGTGATATGACCGATATGGTCATATCACAGACGGTTCCATAATAGAACCGTCTGTGACACGTATCACTGACGGTTCCATAACAGAACCGTTTGTGATATACCTTTATAAATAGGAGCCCGCGCGCTAGGGTTTGCGCCCTAACTCTCACTCCCCAGCGCGCGCTAAGGTTCGGGACTTTGGCCCGGCTCCTGCATCGCGACTCCCCCGCCGTCGATTCGACCTCGCCGCCATCTCCCTCGCCGAATCGAGTTTGCCCCACCATCTACGCCGCCATCTCCCTCGCCGAATCAAGCTCGCCCCGCCATCTCCCTCGCCGAATCGAGCTCGCCCCACCATCTACGCCGCCGAATCGAGGTACGCCACTCCCCTCTGCTCCCTCGGCTACCTCTCCTCGGCCAAATCTGTCTCTCTCCCCTGGATGTGGGTTGTGCTGGTGGTGGCAGGTGTTTGCCGCCGTTGCCACTTCGTGTCTGCACTGGATCATGATTTCTTTATTTACCATGGAAGTCTAAGAAATCTACCAAGCAGCATGAGGAGGATGAGACAGCATGCAGACAAGGACATCCTGCCTGTGCGGACTGCTTCATCAGCATGAATTGATGCCTATAGTTCGTTGAAAAGTAGTATAAATATTATGTTATTATGCTATCGAAAAAAATGGAGTATATCTGTCATGTAACCCATAAGACATTTTACAGTTTGGATGTACGGGAGTATCTCCGTACAGGAGTACACAAAATTTGGGGACTATATCAGAACAAGTGTACTTAAAAGTATGTATACCTTTTGTTTTGCAAAGAGGAAGTATGTATACTAGAGGAGTATCCATACATGCACTTGAGAGTTGAGGGAGTATATCCTTTTCATTATATGAAGAATGTTCATAAAATTAAGCAATTCAAATGGGAATTATGGACTTGGGAAAAACATCACATACTATGTACTTGTCTCTAAAAAAGGACCCAATAAGAGTACGTATACTGATCTTCAAGAAAAATCCAAAAGGAGTACATATATACTGCTATCTCAAAAATGTATCTCCATCTAAATGACAAAGAGCATATATATGGGCAAAAAAGAGAGGAGTATCTCCATCTAATTAGCTGAAGATAATGCAGATGCTGGATTTGAACAACGCCAACAATGTTGTCACGAGCCACCCTCAGTGCTGAGGATGAGATAAAGGCCGGTGAGAGAATTTAAGCTCCTATCGGCGAGGATGCCACAGAAATGTTTGCTCAATGGTCAAAATTGGATGCATGACATCTAGGAAGCCTAGCATCACTGGTCACACCTTCCATAAGCACTGCTGGAATTTTTTTTCAAGCACCTGATATACATGGAGTATATATTTAGATTATAAAAACGAAGTATATATACCATGAGTGGGAGTATGAGACCATTAACATCACCAAAAAAAGAGTACAAGGCAAATGAAACGAATGAAAAGGTAACATGATAAAGCAGGTAAATTCGAGGTCAAGCAAGAATGTGTTAGTAAAGGAAATATACACCTTTTTTATGACATGATGAAATTCCATGAAGGAAAAAATTGTTTGTGTAGGAACTAGTAACTATCTAGCAACAAGTTTGCAACCATGATGCAACAAGGAAAAAGAAGTATACAGTATGAAGTATGTCAAAAATGACATCGATTCTGGGCATATTAATGCCAGGGAGTATGAAGTATGTCAAAAATGGAATCGATTTTGGGCATAAAGAGACTTTGGATGTGTCTTGCGACGGCAATGATACAAACAACAGTCTCAAATCAACAAAGAAAATAGAGTACAATAATTCCATAACTGGCAAATTGGGAGGTGCAGATCCGATATAGTTTGGATGTCGGACCCCCGCATGTGGAATACCCGAAGTCCCTATGTGTATATTGTGCAAGTCCCAGGATCAGTGACTTGCACACACAATCACAACATTTGGTATTTCCATCCATACATTCACATATAAAAGTAAAGCAAAGGGGTACTTAAGCTATTACAAGTTATTACAACAATGGCTGACCAACCAAATAAAAGCAATCATCATAGTAAAAATGTATAGCAACGGAGGACTTAATAAAGTAGCAAAATTCCAGCGGCATGCCCATCCGATTCCACAGGCAACCGACAAGGAACAAGACCTAGGTAGACCCATCACCGAACCCTCCGGTTCGGGTGCAAAGAACGCGTCGTTAGGCGTCGGCTCATCTTCAATTTCTGAACAATAGTATTAGCAAGATTGAGTACTTGTGTACTCAGCAAGACTTTTAGTGTATCACAAAATTATATTAAATGCAAGGCTATCAAAGAATGAAGCTCTATTCTACAAGTTATTTTGCTCAAAGCCACTTTTATTTGCAATATTCATAAGTAGTACTTTGCAACAGAATTTGAAAGAGCAATTTGAATAAGTACAAGATTAAGTAAAGAACCAAATCAAATAATAACAACACCTGCAACCCTCTTTGGTTGCGAGCAACAATTCATATTCAGCCATAGACATAGCACTGACAACAACTCACAACCCTCCTCGGTTGTGAGCCATGATTCATGTTCAACCATAGAAATGGTAGTTAACTCAAATGAAAACCCCATATCATTACCCAAGTTTTGTGACAAAATAATTTTTGGAAAAACAAGACTACAGCCATACCAGACGCACTAAACATGCTCATGACTGCGAGCACGGCTATTTAAATAGATTTTTACTCTCTAGAGGTGTACAACTTTACCCATAGTACGCGGTATTCCAGTTGCCAGGAATATCTCTATATCACTGCTCACTACCGTAGGTAAGCAGTCTAGAGTTCGCGACGTAGCTTTTGGATCACCTAGTCCTACCCTTGCACTTAGCCCGTCGAATGTTCCTCACTCGCCCAAATACCCTCCATTGAGTGAGACCCTTACTTGCCCAGATACCCTCCGTCAAGTGAGAGACCTTCACTTACCTAGATACCCACCGTTAAGTGAGGCATTCTCCATTATGTCGACAATAGAAATTGCTCACAAACTACTGCCTACCTTTCATGCAAGGCTAGGTTTTCGGCGACTTAGTTAGCTACGACTATCCCATACTAGCACATATGGTTGTACGATTAGGTCTTAGTCCCGAAGTTGTTAGCTTCGGTCCTTAACTGACTACGGGCGAGAAACTCCACCCTACCTACTAGTGAGTCACAATCCTCACTTTTTCAGAATACATAATAACTCGCCTGCGTCTAAATCTAGGGTTTTCATTTTATTTTCAAGTAAAATAATACAAGTACCCCCTCTGGATATTTTTCAAAATATCCCAAATTCTCAAATTAACATATTATCATTTTATCAGTTTTTTGAAAGATCTACCGTTCTAGTTACAGTGGTGCGATAATCGCACTTAAAAAATTCCCAATTGACATTATATATTGCCTAACCCACAAGCTAATGGCTACATCAGTAAGCAATCAATATTTCAAGGAGACATGCAGCAATTAGGATTTACAACTACATGATCAAAGGAGGTGCTTGCCTTGCTCTTGCTATTCTAGAAATATGGTTGATTGATCGTCGCAATAATAACTCGAGTAATCGATGTCTAAATCAAAAAGAGTCAGAAATGAATTAAATAATATCAAATAATTCAACAGTGACCAAAATTTAATATTTTTGCATATTTTGGTATTTCATGATTTTAGATGAATTTAGAGATATAAATCACTTGATTTGGAGTTTTGTAGCAAAAGTTATTAAGGTTTAAATTCTGTTTGGTTTAGAAATTCAAAGAAATTGATAAATACGCTTTCTAACAGAGAAAGCGTAATCCCGTGCATGCACTATTGAGGTTTACACTTTCCAGTAAGGGAAAATGTATTCTCCTCAGAACTAAAGGCGCATTTTCAATTTTTCTTTTGATTTTTGTTTAAACTGACAAGTGAGCCCATTTGTCAGTGACACGACCCATGAGAACAGTGCGTGTACTGAAGTCCACATGCTCAGTCCACCGGTCCATGGACCAGAGCTCACCGTGTGTTAAAGTTGAGGAGCCCGTATGTCAGCGACTCATTAGAGAATAATGTTTTGGTGAAGTTTTCTTTAATCATTATCTTGGTCCCATTCGTCGGCGACTCATTAAGGATTAACTAAGCATTAAAAATCGGATTTGTGCTAATGATTGTGCTTAAGCGCGCTGATGATGATCTACAGTGCTCATCCGGCACAGCAGCGTGGTGGCGCTCGACGGTGCTGGAGAAGACCCAAAATGGGATCCCCGTACTAATGCGCAGCTAAGGGTACTGGCGGCGTGGCCAGAGGTGGCTCGTAGTGACGGTGCGGCGGCGTTGAGCAGCGACTCAGCTATAGCAACGAGCCATTGCTCAAGCGAGCAACACTCTCAACCAAAACTTGGGGGCATAAGCATCTAAGGGCTACTAGGAGTATACCAGAAGTGATGACGAGGTTCAGGGAGGTTTGAGGTGGGTGGTCGACGGTGATCAGCGGCGGTGCAAGGAGGCTTTACGTGGAGAAGGAGTTCGGGCAATGGAGAGCTAGGTACAATGATCGAGGAAGCTTGAGAAGGTCTTGGCGATGCTTCTAGCGCGAGGAATCAACTCGAAGTGCAGTGAAGCTCCGACGGCAACCAAAGTAGCGGAGAAGACCGAAGGTGAGGAAGATGATGCAATTCGCCTGTTCCTGTGGATCAAAGGCGAAATCAAGTAAGGGGAAAGATTGAAGATGCTCTGGAACGTAAGATGATGCGAGAGGAGTGACAAGGAATCCTTCAAGTCATCGGGAATGGTGGTGGCGGTATACAGCCGAAATGGTGCTCGCGCTCTCCGAGCGTTTGAGCTCGATTGAGTGGAGAAGAGGGAGAGGAAAGGTGTGCGCTGGGTGGGAAAGGAGAAGCGAAGCTCGGGCGTCCTATTTATGGGGCTGAGTGGCGGAGATGAACGAGGTAGAGCTCGAGCAGCCGCAGGCAAGGTTAGCGGAGATCTCCGGTGTATAGGTAGTGATGAGGCTCGGCCGGGCAGGGGATGGGCACGGAGAAGATGGCGACACGACGTGGTCGATTGGCCGGTGGAGAAAAACGGTGGGAGGTGAAGAAAACCGTGGGCAGCGTGGCGACACGCTCGCGGTGGTGCACTGTCAAGCCCAGGTGCGAGGTGGACGAAGGTCCCTGTGCCTGGGGCCCACCGGTCAGAGAGAGAGGTAAGGGTAGATTAGGTTTTTTGATTTTTTTTTTATTCTGCTGAATTATTGATCGAATTTATTTACTAAGCAAGTTACTTCTGAATTTTATGAACATTTTTGTGTAGGCTTTTGACCTAATTTAGTTTCTCCTGTAAATTATTCACAGATTTTTATCTTTTGTGAATTTCTCTAAAATTCAGACAAGCTTCTGATCTTATGCTTTTGTATTTATTTTTCTAAACAAGTTTTCATATAAATGTTTTGGTGAATTATTCCTGGGAACTTATGCCCAAAATAATTCTCTCATAATATTTTCACTTTGTTTTATCTAACTTCTTTTGAGTCTAACTTCTTTTGAGTACATGTTTGTTTGCATTTCATGTTTTTTCTTTTAAACATAAGTCAAAATCAAATATGGCTATATTTTCATATGCAAAATGGTCAAAGAAAATTTTCCTAATGCATTTAAAATACATAATCCTAGAATTTAGATTTTTGGGATCTTACATTGGAACTTGGAATGTCCTGGGTATAACTCTCATCCCAAACATTTTATGAAAACTACCTCTCATGTGAAATCCCCGAGCATGTCTATGACCGCGGACGCGGCTATTCGAATAGATTGATTTTACACTCTGCAGAGGTTGTACACTTTACCCACAAGATACAACTAGTGTAGTTAGCACTAATCGTAACAAAACAGTTTGGAAACTTCATCTCAAACATTAACATTCCCGATGTGCTTTCCCGCTAGACCAGCTCACAAAGAGTACTAGTCTAACACACACCGCTGAACAGGGATGCGACAAACCGTCCCGCGATGCAACCACTAAGTAGTTACACCTCTACCCTGTCACAAAGCCTAACCTATCCACCTGAACATCAATGCCGAGAATCCATAACTTACTAAGTTAGACCCGTCCCATCGGGCATGTGGTGGTCTGATAAGATAGATAACTTACTAAGTTAGACCCGCATCATGTGGTCAATGGCGCTTTCAAAGTTAAGTCCTTAATTGACCAAGACAAGACTTCTATTTTCTAACTAGATCACAAAGATTATCATTCCCATTCACAAAGTCCACCATATCACAAAGTATCCACCACTTGCCTCAGTCTAAATCCTTTCCCACCCAGTTGGTTTTAGTGCAACACATGCTATCACAAAGTAATAACACATAGCACACACAGTTTTACACAAAGTTCCATAGTCACTTAATCAAATTAAATATTTGCAACTTACATGACATGTGAGACTCGTAGCATGGCTAAGCAATTGTACTCGCATCTAACCAACCCATGTTGGTGCTACAATATTACAAACTAATAACCAATCTAGGGTGACAAGGAATTATGGCATACAAAATCAAGGTGACAATAACAATTTGGATGATAACTATGCCCAAAAGCATTTAAATATATAATTAAAATAGAATGCAATACTTTGAGACAAAGTAATTTGAAAACTGGGTTCAAGATGATCAAAGGTATGACTTGCCTTGGAAAAGGTCTAAGTACTGGTCTTGATCTTGAGGTGCTCCTTCTTCTCCAAAGTTTCCCGACGAATCGACGTCTATTCGCAAACGAGACAAATAAACAAAATAAATAAATAACAGAGGTAAAACCAACTCCAAAAATTAAATAAAAATTTCAAATAAATAGATCTCGAATTTAGATAAATTTAGGAATTTGAATGGGCTCAATCGGAGTTCGGATGCAAAAGTTATGAGCGCTGGAAGATTGGAAATCTAAAGAAAAACTCTAAATTAGAATTTCCAGAATTTCCGAATTATTTCTTAACAGAAAAATCAGATTATTGCGCAATGCTGACATCAGCCCTCAGAATTCCCGAATTAAAATAATTCCGAAAAAGGCCACAGAGAATGAACTGCGGGTCCACGAAGATGGGTTCATGGTCTATGGGTGCACGAGTCCATGGAACAGTAAACTGACACATGGG
This sequence comes from Ampelocalamus luodianensis, assembly GCA_036346255.1. Classification (NCBI taxonomy): domain Eukaryota; kingdom Viridiplantae; phylum Streptophyta; class Magnoliopsida; order Poales; family Poaceae; genus Ampelocalamus; species Ampelocalamus luodianensis. The sequence continues at coordinate 7,515,407 of CM070628.1, forward strand.
GCCCACGAGTCAGTGGCTCGGTGCAATGTGGAACAGATCCACACGAGATGGATCTAGGGTTAGGGTTACGAGGTGGCACGCGGGCGCGGACTGGCGGCTGACGCGGACGCCACGTAGATGACACGTAGGCGGCGTGCTGAGGTGGCTAGCTGAGGTGGCGGCTGACGCGGTGGTTCGACGGCGGCGGAGGCTCGGGAACCTATGGCTCCGGCGATCGACGGCTCTCCGGCGACGGCGGATGGTACCGGCGGGTAGAGAAGACCAGGGCGATCTCGATGGGATGCTCACGGGTGCTCAGGGACCACTGTGGTGGCCGGTGGCGAGGTCAAAGTGGAGGTTGAGGCTCGGGCTCGACGGCGACGGCGTTGGAGAGGTCCTCCGGTGAAGATGAAAGTGGTTCCGAGATGCGGGCGACGCGGCGATCTTGAAGATGGCGCCCAACGATGACAAGGAGGGCTGGAACGGCGGCAGCGGCGACGAGGTCCTTCGGCCGGCGCTGAAGGTGAAGGCGGCGGCTAGGGCTCCTGGTGAAGATTTACTGGCGGTGGCTAGGGTTTCTGAAGGCGACGCGCGACTCGGGATGCATCTCACGGGGGCCCTCGGGGCCTTAAATAGCCCCAGGAGGCGTGTCCGCGAAGAACACGGCGCGGCGACGGAGAAATCAGAAAGGAAGGTGGAGTCCGCGTCGAAGACGATGATGATGTTGCGGACGGGACCCACATGTTGGTGACGGCGGCTCGGGTGCAGGCACATGCGAAATGACGCGGCTGCGAAACAAACTCAAAAGATCTGACCGTCCATCCACGATCGAACGGTCCACAACACGTGTGACAATCGGAACCCTCCGACACCCCAGCTGCATCTTGACCATCCATTCTTGATCGCACGGCTCACAACGCTGACGACTTTGAGTCGCCCGAACGGCCCATCTCCATCGGACCGCTCAACGAGAATCGGACGGCTGAGGTTCAACGCACCCGCACGGAGAGAGAGGAAAGGGGCTGACACGCGGGGACCACCTGTCAGAGAGAGGCGGGCTCGCGCGCGCGCGGGTGGGCTAAACAGAGTTGGGCCGAAGGAAGGTTTGGGTTGGGTTTCGGCCCAAGAGCTTTTTTGAGATTTTAAATAGCTTTTCTATTTTATAAAATACCAGAAATTCAAATAAGCAAAAGAAAATAGCAAATGAACTCAGAAAAATCTAGAAAATATATCTAAGCACATAGAACCCAAATAAAATAGTTTTGGCTATTGTTCATGTTGGGATTATTCACATTAAATGTTTTTGATTGTAAAGTTCTGTATTAAGCTTTTGAATTAAATTCAAATAAAACCAAATGGTGACTTTTTCCCTACTAACTATTAAATGATTTTTAAACTCAGAAAATTGGGATGTTACAAATTCTGAGAGATCAGTTGGACAGAGATATCATCATTTAATCTCTCCAAGAACCTTTTCTGTCTGTCCTCATCTTTGGCTACATCAGCTGGGGCGTAGCGGGCAAGTTGATTGAATCGGTGAAGAAATTCATTCACCATGCGGTTGCCCTGACGGAGTGCATGGAACTCTTTTTCTTCAATGTCATCATTCCCGCCGGGATGTGTGCATGGCGGAAGGCTCGCACAAAGTCGGCCCATGTGATGGATTGAGCATTCATTATGGGCGATGAAGTAATTATCCCACCATTCCGATGCGGGACCGTTCAGTTGGTGAGAGGCAAACAGAACCCTCTCACGATCGGAGCACTGAGTGATGTCCAGCTTCTTCCCAATGGCCCGAAGCGAGTCATCTGTGTCCATTGGTTCGGTACTGCTTGAGAAAGTCGGCGGACGCATCCTCATGAACTCGGACATGGTCAACCTCTGGTTGTGCGGGGGTGGAGCTGAGCTGCTGCTGCGGTAGTGGCTTGAGCATTCTGAGCATTTTGAAGTGATTGGGCGAGAAGGTCGATCAGATGAGTCTGATTTGCCATCATCTGGCGCCAGTCGGGTCTTTCTGCCGGTGGTGGTGGTGGCTGCGGAACGTGATTATCCTGGTAATCCGCCTGATCGTTCCCTTGACCGCTGGCACTGTCGCTGCCTGTCCTGCGGGTGTTCACCATCTGCTGGATCCTCCAAGGATTTAGAAAAGATAGCAAGAAATTCTAAGGGGGATAAATCTAAAATAGCCCAAGAACCAATAAACACACAACAAAGAAGCAACTTTTCCAAAATAATTCTTTTATTCATTTATTTTATTAATTGATTATGGCTATCACAAGGGTAATTGATAGCTCACAATTCGCGACTAAAGTACGAACTAAATGAAGACATCTATGGGGTACTAGGGGTGTAGTCTATCTCGTTAGAGCTAGCCTCGCCTGCCTTGTAGCTAGCCAGCTCTGCTTCTACCATCTTCAGCCTTGCTTCTGTATACTCCAAGCTATCTTGGACGGTACGCAAGTCCTCCAAGGTGTTCCCGTAGGCATAGTTCAATGCCTTCGTCAAGTCCACCTGGTGCGTCAGCTCGGGGGAATCCTCTTCTTTGGTGGAGCGGAAGACGCTGTCGAGTCTGGTTGGAAGATGCATCGGGTAATAGTGGAACCCGGTGCCGACGAGGTAGCGGTCGTAGATGTGGCAAAGACGACGGACTGCCTCTCTTGCTGCATCCTGAATGCCATCAGCGAAGGTGTCGCGTCTGATCGGAGCGTGGAAGATGTGGAAGACTGAGTTCGGCGACAGATCGGAGTAAATCAACACTTCCACCCTCCAGAGCCGTCGTTCTCCCACCTTGTACCTATAGCCCTGGAATGTTGGCCTCTTCTTGTACTCCAAATGTTGCATCATCTCCCAAAGAAGCTCGGCCCAGTGTCCAGCAAGAACTCCGTGAGAGGTAGCGTCCGGTATCTCGGCCATCTACAATTTTTGAGAAAGAGATGAGTCAGTAACCGTTTTAAAGAGAAGGGTTGATAGAGGACTTTGGATAGACTCAAAATAATTTTAGTTTTTGAAAATAAGTCCTTAAGGAAATTGTGGGGCCACGACCTACAGTCGATATGGCTCTGATACCACTTTTGTCGAACCCGGGAACGAAGGATCCCGAATTCTCTGTGTCTTTACACTAGTCCAGGATTTCTAGTGTACACAGTCAAACAAAAGTGATAGCACAATCATATCACGCACTTTATTAATAATAATTTCTGAGTTTATTACAAAAGGGGGCCTGAGGCCAAATAGAAAAGAAATAACATAGCGGAAGACAAAATAGTAGTAGACCACACGACTTGCCATAGGCAATCGTCTAGGGGCGTAGCCTAGTCGTCAAGATCCTCACCGTCCTGATAGAGGTCTTCTCCTGAATAAAGATTATTCAGCAAGAGTAAGCACAACTTCCGTGCTTGCAAGTTACACCCAATATTGAGAGTTAATGCATGCATAAGGTAAACAAAGGATAATGATAGGGTTATTTTGCCTAAACAACATTTTCATGTTTAAATAACAATAATAATTTCTAAGGCCAGTTTTTATACTTTAACTAAATTCAGTGTTTAAAATGACAATTAATAGTGGATAACCTCCATTAAATGAATGGTGAAGGATACCCTCCTATCACTTGGCTAACCGCCCAATTTTTGCCATAGAATTATCCATCCTAAAACCATCTGTTGAAATCATTTTATAAACCAAAAACAAGTCTAACTTAGAGTGGCTTTACTAGCATGTCCATGACCGCGGACGCGGCTATTCGAATAGTTTCTACTTTGCAAAGTTTGTACAGCTTTACCCACACGAGATAATTTGCTTTTAATGTCGACCAAAGCACGCTTCTGAAGGCGTGTGACTAAGCAATTATCATGAGGCCGTTACAATGCAGTGTCTTAATGTATTTATGCCTGCTAAGGTTTCGCTACCATTGGACTAACCATCCTCCGGGAGCCCCCTCTTGCGCCAGGTGGGACTAATGTCTAACCAACACCCACACATACAACATAGCACAAATAACACTAAGACGCCGCAAATTATTTAGCCAAATATGTCCCATTCCAGACATGTGGTGGTACGGTAAGGCGTAGCAAAATACGCTCAAAGATCGGTCCTTAACTGACTTGGCGTCTTTCCACTAAAACCCTGGGCCTGAATCCTAACCAGACTAGGCCCGTGCATGAACCTGCACCCACCATCCATCCATATCGCCCAAGTCCAAACCCATTTTATTTTATTTAGAGTAAAACCCCTTTATAAGCCTTTCGTGGTAAAACAATACCACAGAATCAAATTTAAATCAAGTTGTAAGAGATTTGGCTAAACCTTCCCAAATTTATAAGTATGATCTAGGTATGGCTAAGCATATGACAAATTTTACCTAAGGGTGACAAGGCATTCATTTTCAATAATCAAATTGGCCATACAATGAAAGTTGGAATAGCTATATATACAAAAAGAGGACATTCAAACATTTATATAAACATATGCATGCAATAATACTTTGAAAATAGGAATTAAATACTTTTAAAATACTGAGAACAATATGATCAATAGTATAACTTGCCTTCGTTGAAGTCTTGAAACTCTAAATCATCATAAGGATCTAACTCTCTGAGTCGTCGAGATCTAAACGCGAAAATATGACAAATTAACTTCAAATTCAAATAAATTTAAAAACTCAGCTCAAACTAACTCCAAATTGAAATATTTTGGTTTAATTAGCTAGATTATGATTTTAGACAAATTTTGCAACTTGAACCACCCAATTTGGAGTTTAGATGCAAAAGATATGAATTTTAGAAGTTTAAAACATAAATCTGGAATTTAATTAAATTTTCCGAATTATTTTTCTAAAGGAAATCTATTTATTGCGCAATGCTGACGCCAGCGAGGAATTTTCGGAATTTAAATGAATTAAAAGAATTCCCTGACAAGTGAGCCCCACGTGTTAGGGACACGGTCTATGTGGACTAAGCCCACGGGTTTTTGGCTCGGGAGGGTGGTGCTGACGCGGCGCCACGTGAACAGGTTTGGCGACGTGGCGCCCACGCGGCGGTGAGGTGGCGCCACGGTGGCATGTGCGTGGCCAAGCCACGTAGGCCCGAGGCCGGCGGTGCCTCGGCGAGTGGCTCGCCGGCGTTTTACGCCGCGGCGAGGGGTGCGGTTGTGCTCAAAAGAAGGAGGAGGTCACGGCGAAACTGTGGTTTACCAAAACAGCGGCGGAGCGGGATGAAAAGGTCGTCGGCGATGAGGATTGGCGGCGGCGGCTTGAGGTCGACGGCGACGGGGGTGTTCCGGCGGCTCTTCGAGGGAGTGAGTGGTCGCGCGGGCTTCGGGACGATGAGGCGATGCTGTTGGTGTCAGAGACGAGGACGAAGCAGCTCCGGTGATGGCGCAAACGAAGCTCGAAGCTTCCACGGTCGCCGGCGAAGAACTCGAAGCTAGGGCGCTAGGAGGGAGGAGAAGGGACATGGGTGGCGGCTATGTGATGCGGTGAGGAGGCGGTCCTGGTTCCTGCTTTTATAGGGCGAGAGCGCGGCCGGAGCTTCGTAGGGCGCAAGAAGGTCCTCGCGGGTCCTCGGCGGAATCAGCGGGATTCGGGGCCGGGGATGGAAGGGAGAGGCCGAGTCGAAGGTGATTTAACGCCGTCAATTCAATGCGTGCGTTTATTTGGGGATTAGATCACGATTTCGCCGTGTATGGAAGCTTCCCGAGCCGTGTTCATGGTGGACAACGCGTGCGAGAAAAAGGAAGGTGGAGGAGGAAGAAAGGAAAGGAAGAAGATGACGGGGGTGCGTTGGATTTTGATCGGACGGTGGACAACACGGCGTGAACCGGTAAGTGTGGATTGGGTGCGGCCGTTGGATCTTAATCCAATGGTCGCGATAGACCGAGGAGGTGCGGTGACTAGTAAAGTCACTGGTGCACGTGGGCCATAAGATCTAGATCGGACGGTGGACAATCAAAGGGGCGTTCGGTCGTCCGAATGTCACATTGAAATTGGCCGTTGGATTTCCATCCAACGGCTGAGATGCGGCGGGGGGTTAAGCGCGCGGAAGGAGCGGTCGAGTGGGCTGCGCGTGCGAAAAAGGGGATTGGGCCGGCTAGGTTTCGGCCCAAACCCTATTTGGAGTTTTCTTTTGATTTTCTATTTAATTTAATTCTGATAATTCAAATAGGCTTTAGAATATATCATTTGGAGTTTTCTTTTGATTTTCTATTTAATTTAATTCTGATAATTCAAATAGGCTTTAGAATATATCAAATAAAATCCAAAAATTATGAGAAAATTCACAGAAATTCTCTAGAGTATTTTGGACTTAATTAAAATATTTTCAACTATTATTTGGTAATATATTTTGCAAATAAATTTGTTTAGCTTTAAATCAACTAAGTAAAAGCTTTTAAAATTTTCAGAAAAATCAACAAAAATAATTAAACTTTATTTTCATCTGAAATTTGAAATTTGGGATGTTACAAGTTAGACATGCTTCTTTTTGGCACTCTGATCGCTCACGCACACATGTTTCTGGTTCTAGTTTTGTTGCTCCTGTTCATCGTGTATTTCAGTACTGGATTCCTAAATCTTATTTCACTAACCCCAGTACTGTGAGACCAATATTTTCTGTGATGTAAGAACAGCTAACGAGGTTGGAGAACATGAGCTTGATTTGGTTCTAGTCTTTTACGTCATTGCTTGATTGGAACACCTGATGGTTTTTCACTTTCTTTGATGGCTTCCAAGGTATTTCACTTTCTGAGGGACCATGTGGAAAGGGTGATGTTGCTCTACACCTTGTTGAGTTTGAATTATAAATTGCTCACTTTTTCATAAAGCTACTTGATTCTGTATGGTTTACTTTTTTGCGAAGTGAGTTGGGTGTGTTGCATCATATGGGCGTATTCTGAGGGGGAGCTTGTTGTTTAAATTTCAGAAGCTTTGCTTATTATACTTGTCAAACAATTCATCAAGTCCAAGCCATTGAAATCAAATGAAATGTAGAGCTCTTGTTATCATATCTACTCATGTGCTATGTAGCTTTGATCATGACTGGTTTTAATTAATTTGCCATATTTGAACTAAAGCATGACATGGTGAAATACTTTGACTAGATTGATTATAATTATTACTTTGCGATGTTCAACGAAAATGATTAGCTTGATTGTGAGTCTTATTTTAAATCTTAGCTGAGGTTCGTTTGTTTCTTATTGTAATCTTTTTGTGCTTACTCAATTTGGCATGTTATATAAAAAAACAATGAGAAAAAGTCAACTGCAAAGATGTATGCTTCAAGCATGCCATACATATATATGTATCTTTATAAAAAAATGCTCAAATGAAAAGATATATGCTTCAAGCATGCCATATATATATATATATAATAATAATAATAATAATAATAATAATAATAAAAAGAAAGTACTCAAATGAAAAGAAGTATGCTTCAAGCATGCCATCAGTGAAAAGAAGTATACTACAAGCATGCCACATGCTTAAGAATTGAGTGTGGAGCAATAGGTTGCTACATGAGACTGCTAGCTCATCTATGTTTAAAGTTTGCTTCACTTTTAGGCTTTAACTTTTCATTGTGATATCTCATTATGCTCTTTATAATCGGTTTGGTCATTGTTGAGATGCATGTCATTAATTTAAATTGCTTAATCATTCTAAAGACTTGTTTTTGACATGGCTATATGGTATATGACTTTATATGATCGTGATAGCTCTACCAAAAAGATGGCTTGGTTACTTTATTAAATAAATGCAAAGTGACTTGAATAATCTACAAAGTTTCTTGATTTTTACTCTCATTGCTCCTTCTTAGAATTATTCTTTCTTTGATGCTTCTTGATGATTACATTGCCAAAGGGGGAGAAAAATGAGAGAAATTTGCTTCCCTTGTGTTGAGGGGGAGTTTTTCAGCTCCTTGTGTTGAGGGGGAGCTTTTCTGGTTTTTTGGCTTTTCGGCTTCAGTTCTTTTCATGACCTGGTTTTGAAGCTTTTGCATTTTCCTATTACTCATTATGCTATCTTGAGGTGTTGTCAATGTATTCATCAAGGGGGAGATTGTTAGACCATGTGGTTAGGTCTAGAATATTTTAGTGATGAATAATTGATAATGTTGCTTATTGATGTTATTTTGAGGCGCGTGGCGTGTGTGTGAACTAATGTCGGTGAAGTTGGGAAGAACTTATGCCGGGAAAATATGTTGTTTTGGTCTTTGCATGTGCAGGGTAACTCGGAGGCGATCATGGTCTACGGCAGTGACCGGGAGATGGTTTGTGCGAAGTCATGGTCCAGAGGGTCGAAGATGCTGGAGGAGATGGTAGGGCTCGAGTTGGAGCACGTGGAGATCTAAGATGGATGATACGTGTTGGAGCTACGGAGGTGCGATCCGGAGGCTACGACACATGTTAGTTTTGGGTGTCCAAAATTGTTCTTGTAATCGGGTGTAAAAACCGACGTATTGGACCATAGGACGTTAATAGGCCGTACATATGTGATTAGGTGCCAACGTTAGAGGCTTTAGGGTTGGTGGCTGTGGACGTATAAAAGGGTTTTTTGAGAACTCGGCAGGACAAGGCTGAGGTGCTGGCGGCGGCTTCAGAAGAAATAAGTGCGAGCGCTGCTTTGAAGAAAGAAGTGCAGCGGTAGGGAATCAAGAAGGCCTAGCGGCTGTAGGTGCATGCAGCTAGCTGTTTGATGTCGACGTGCATGTGTTGTGCTGGTTGCGGCTGGTGCTAGCGGCGCTGTGAGATGCGGTTTGGGGTGAGTGTTCACTGCGACTGCTAGGTCCTCGCGACTCGCTTCTTGCTTGTGGCTATTGGTTCTTGTACGGCAGTGCTTGTGCGTCGTGCTTTTGCTTGGGAGTAAGAACAGAGAATCAATACAAGCTTTGATTGTGCTATTTTGTTCGTACGTGAAGAATCACATCTAGAGTGCATGTTTTGCTGATTCTATTCATCATGTACGTGAGTGCTTGTGTGGATTACGTGAGAGCATGATGTGGCTTGACTTTTCCTCATATGGTTTGATGCTTGCATAGTTGGCTGCATGTACAAGCTTTGAGGGATTAGTCCTTGTGATCAATCAAGTATTGCTGCACACGCATGCATCTTTATTGAGTTCCAGTTTGCATACACACATATACAATCATCTCTGTTGTTGTTTCTTCAACAAGCATCCAGGCTGAAAACAAAAGAAAAAAATTCTACAATCATTCACCCCCTCTGATTGCGGTATTCGATCATACACTATAAATTCATGTACTCAAAATATACTCTGATTCACTACATCTAGGGGTGTCAACGGATCGAATACGAATCAAATAATGGTCTTTCCGTATTCATATTCGTATTTTCTAAACGAATACGAATTCGAATATTGTCGGATACGAATACGAATCGAATGTTGTAACGAATACGAATTGAATACCTACTCAATTCGGTTGGGTTCGGATATCCTCATAACTTATGTAATTGCAAAATATTTATGATACTTTATCCTCGTACATGCACACCTAATCATTCTAGTTTATCTATGTCACCTAAAAACATGAATTCATATTAAACTAAAAATACTCATCCAACTAATTAGCCATACTACAATAAAATATGTATATTATTTTATCGAATTTGAATATGAATAGTACGAATAAAATAACATTTCGGATAGCAAAAGTCCATACCATATTCGTATGAATACGAATAGGGGAGAAATTATTAATCGATGGAAAAAATCTAAAGCATATTCACTACCAACCGAATTCGAATGCCAGATAAAACAGGTAATTCGATTCGATTGACACCCCTAACTACATCGGCGGGATAGGTGACATGGCTCCTCTTGGTCGAGGTCTGGAATCACAAAGAAGCTAATAATAACCTCATATTATTTTGTATATTCAATACATAACTAGAATGCAACCCGTGCCAAATGGCGCGACTGTGGCTGTTGTACGCGGGTGGCAAGGATTTAACCGATTTTCTTTAACATTAGGATTTGGCGTGCTCTAGCACATAAGACAAATCTGCGCAAAACAAAAGATGAATATACAAAAAAAAAAGCAATCGATATCTATGTGAGAACTCACCATTCTCAATTCTAACTTGATGCTAAAAAGCTAGAAATACTGAACCTGTGTGGGAACTCATTATCCTACACTATTTCTGTGCAAACTAAGTAGGCAAAAAATCTAGTTTGTTTGCTTATACAAAGCTAGATATAGTGAAAAAGTAATCGTGACAACTGGACTAATCATATCCTTGTTCGACGACATTCTGAGATAAAATCATCATTCAAAGATTAATTATGCCATAGGCGGTGCATATATCTTTAGAACCAATTAAAATAGACACATAGCTGGTGGAGGATAACCCTCTTAAGACCAAATTAGTAATTGGGGGATAAGCCTTTTTAGAGCAAATTGGTATTAAAAAATGCACTCGGCCTTCTCGACGCCCCAGGTGACAACTGAACATAACTAACATACTAATTTCAGATGTAGTATCATGTTGGAGCAACATATGCGCTTCTCATTTTAGGAACAAAAAAATTGACATTTCAGAGAGAAGTCACATGTACCATAAATGGAGCAATAATAGAAACCTATATTGGAACAGACATAGGAAAACTTATTGAACCAATAACTAAGCAAATGCAAAGCGAATGGAGAGAAGAAATAACCTAGCTATGGGAGGACATAGGAGCTATAGAGCATATTATAAGCCAGGATGATCCCAAACACTTTTCTGAGGTATATCATGTAAGCCACCTTATTTACCTAATTTGATGTAAGCCAAATAAATAATCTTATAACATAATCATAACCTACACCAAACAAACCCTAAAAAGGACATGTAATGCCAATAAAAGCCGATCTAGTTCAAGGAAAAACCTTAAAGCATTCATCATTTTCAGTGAGTGCTCAATCTGTGCACAACTCTACCATTATTGGCATTCCAGCTTCACCAAAGAACACAATACATTGCATCAGGATGCTTTACAAAGGGTTAAGCTAAGTCGAGATTTAGTTATGGACTCATGATGATAGTATTTAAAGGGAATGATAGAAACATCACATGTATTTACGTGAGGACACATGTGGCTTCTAAAGGAGCACTTTGAAATAGGAGTTATCAAAAACATTTGGATTCCCAAATCATTTAACTCCAATTGTGCGAGCTCTAGATAGCACAACCATCTCTTGTGTCGTGCCAAGTATCAATGTGTTGCTTTGTGGAACAATTGGTTATCCCCTAGACATGGATGGACACGCTGCTTTCTGGAACAATTGGTAGAAAGCCTAGTGGATAACCATATATAAATAAACAATTCTGGCCAACCATTGCTAAATTTCATTATTCTAGTATGAATTTCTACAGAATTCTAAAATAGACAGCTGAAATTTAACAAAAGATGTTAAAGAAAAGGACGACTCACGAAAAGCCCTTTTTGTTGAATAATGTTTTTAAGGTAACAACATCCAATGTTTCTTCAGAAAGTTTACTGGCAGGATCAGCAGTATTACAAAGACAAATCCGTTCTTTCATAAAAATACGGATAGATACTAAATAGAAACAACACCTAGAATAGCTTAAAGTTTGGCAATACTGTAAGGAAATTGTAAAATGAACAAATCACTGTGATGTTGCACCTGTAGTCTAATCGGCCTAGTCTTACTAGAATTGTGGGCCCTCCACAGAGTGAAATTGCCTCAGCACCAACCACGGCAATCAAGTCCGCCCATAACACTATTAGTGAAACAATGGTAGATTTGGCCTAAGGATACAGTAAAATTGAAGTTCAATACAGAAAGCACATGTACAAAGTACGCACCTTGCTGAACATGGTCAATTCCTTCTTTTGCTTTTCCTACTATCTGTTTAGTTTTCAAGTAATTAAATAGATATGTCAAGTTAGGTATTCTATAGTAAGTACATTGAACTATTCATAACAATAAGCAAAGGAAAAATATATGTTGTTGTGGTACTTTCAGGAGGGGAAACCGTTATCGATTTATTTAGCCCAGCATTTTCAGGTCTGTCAACTTCGTAAATTATAGAACCATTCATGGCACCTGTAAGATATTGTCACCAATGTTTGTCTATTGTTTCTACTCTGCAAAAAATCCATTTTTAGATATCTTGAACTGTACTTTAGTTTATTTCCATATACAATTTTCTATTTTATACACATACAATAATCCTTGCTCAGAAACTGTTGTTAAACTTGGATAACTGAAGACAAATAAGATCTAACCTCATTTGTCACCAATATCAAAAGTCCCTGCATCATGGAAAACCAAACGAAGCATGCCAACAACTTTGACCTTGGTTAAAACATTCCTCACACCATTTCAAATAATTGATCCATCATATGACTCAGCCCTATAAAGTTAATCGCAATTAGGGAACTTCTCTAAAAGTTGTTGTACTACTGTTTTAAGAGCAAGAAACAACTTTGAGTAGGTTACACTTTTCTACAAATCACTATTCTAGGTATACTTGATTGGCATATGGTCCATTTCATAATTTTGGTTCTAGTTCATGCTTGCACAGTTGAACCAAAGTAAGTTTCTAGAATCTATGTCAACATCTATATTACCTAATCTATAGCTAAATTAGGGCATCCTTTATGCTGCTATGAACTTTACAAATCTGTATCCATTTTGGCTATCTTTAAAAGCACCAAGAGATATCTCTGTGAAAGAAAGTACATTTAGTTATACAAATTCGAACCATGCAAAATATATTTCCTTGATAGAGAGATCTCTAGAACTATCCAAGTTTCCGAGGCTGTCTGCAAATATCCTGATGATATGCACGAGAGTAACAAATTGTTACATACTAAAAAAAATCTATGAGTGAAGATCTACAGCAATGAGCAATTGCTTAATTACCTCCAATTCAATATTGTTTGTGGCAACAGCAGTGCAACGGTTGTGACTTCATCCAACACACATGACGGTGCCGACCAAATCTGCAATCAACTCAATTCCAAGAACACAAGCAAACAAAATTGTAGAAAATTAGCTCCATTTCATAGTACACAACGGATCATCGTATAGCAAGTAACAAATGTGGAAGCATGGTAATTTCAATTTGCACATACTCGAGCAAGCGAACAAAAAATAATTAAAAGAGCTAGATGTTCACTGACTACGGGCAGCGTTGACAATAGAAGTGGTAGCTAACGACGGCGCGGGGGGCGATAGCTCTGGAGAGGGAGAAGGAGGGGAACATGGGCTCGCAAGGGGGCCGCAGGCGCGCGACAGAGGGGAGGCGAAGAGGACGCCGGATGACAGGGGAGGGGGTGCCGAAGAGGTGGCTGGGGAGGGAGACCGACGGGGGGGGGGGGGAGGAAGAGGGAGGGAAACCGAGTGGGCGACGAGGGAGAAAGAGCAAGGGACGGCGCCAACGCAGTGGCTGGGTAGGGAGCCCAAGGGGACGGGAGGAAGGAAGAGGGAGGGCGTGGTGGCGGGGGAGGTTGTCCGGGGGGCAGGAGAGGAAGAGGAAAGGGCTTGCGACGCTGGCGGCGTGAACGCAGCGGCTATGCAGGGAGGCCGAGGGGGCGGGAGGGAGGAAGTGGGAGGGCACCGCGGCGGCGGGGGAGGGATGGCACTGCGGCGGCGGGGAAGGGGTGGCGCTGCGGCGACGGGGGAGGAAGAGGGAAGGGCCGGCGACGGAAGAGGGAGAGGGAGGGGAAAGCGGCGAGGGGAGGAAATGTGGCGTGAGATTGCGCGAGGGAGGAGACGGGAGGAGAGAGATGGAGACGCGAGGGGATGTGGGGTTTTCAGAGCGACGTGGACGAGTGAGCGCCGCGCATTCCCACCGAGCGCACCGGCCCGGATCGGGCAGCCCGGAGGCGAGATTGGCGTGATCCGACGGCCGTCGTATTCCAGCCTACGTAACGGGCGCGATTGGAGCTCCTTTCTCCCAGGCTTAAATGTTAGTAATTAATGAAATATAGGTTCCCACGTTCCTCATTTGTCTTTTTTGTTTTCACACAAACATTTCCACTACCTTTTGAATATTTATTTTTCTTCTCCTTTTTTTCCCTAACATGAATGGACTTTTTTTTTGCCATTTGGTCCATCTTTCTACCTATTGGCAGCCGACTGCCGTCGCCAACACCACAAAGAATTAATGCAAAAATAATGTTGTTATAACAGGAAAATGCAAACAATTATGCTTTGATCACATCCGAGGAATACATGGTTCAATTTTATTTTCTGAAATTGCTCTTTTAAGTTGGGACTCCATTACACCTTTTATTTTAGGAATAATTCAGAATCTGCCCAGTGAATAGATGGATTTCAGATTTTACCCTCCTATGTGTCAAAATCTAAAATTCATCTATCTCATGAGAGCAAATCCTGGAACTAATACGGAAGATACACTCTTTTAAATGGAGCTATATTTTCTGAGCTGGACCCACATATCGACATTTTTTTAGAGTGGGAGGGATGGTTATTCTTTTACTTTGGAAGGTACACATATATTTTAGAATGGGAGGTACATTTTTTAGTTGGACTCAAATAACCAACATCTTTTAGCATGGGAGGTACACTTATTTTTACTATGGAATTAAGTTACACTTAATATTGTTTAGAAAGTGAGGTAATTTTGTTGTGTTGGCTTCAAATACCAATATTCATTTTCTTAAATTTATCAAGGATTCGCCAGTGGCCTACTTATTTTATAATTGAAATATTTAACGGCAAGTGTAATGCCAAGATATCTACTCGTCTCACCTCGCGTACAGATGACATAAGCAAGAACGTCTTCAGATCATGCGTGGTTCTGCATATAATGGGATTATGGCCACCTTGACATTACATCATTGATAATTGGCAATAGTTCAGTAGTTGTTTCTTGCTTGTACAACGCTTTTTGATATTGGGTTACGCAGTTGTCAGGTTACTCTCCGGCTAAAAGGATCGCAGAAGGTGAGGAATGGAAAGTGAAACTGTTGGCAAAAAGTATTGCGGAGCGCATGAGTGGAAACCGTGCAATCGATGGATGTCGGACAACATGCTTAATTTTTGCTGATTACTGAAGGTCTGATAAACTGCTCTGGAAAGATCATAGAAGGATGACAACACGGGCAGGGTGCTAGCAGTAGCAGATGCAAATATCACGGCATGAATTTGCAACCATTAGAACACCTGATTGACCTGAATTCCCTTTTGGGTGTTGCCATGTTTTTCCCGGCATCCTGCTTGTTCTGTGAGTTTTTAACTCATGCAGGTTGATCCCATTGACACTGGTAATGGTATGTGTAGCTCGAGAGCCTATATTCATGTGCATCTCTTTGTAATTCTGGGTGCAGTACTTCTCTGTATATTCTCCGATACTGATGAAATTAGGAGGTCAGCCTGGGCATGCAGAACGAGCTAGATTTGAGTTTCATTCTTACAGGTAAGAACTTTTGCAGCAAACAACTTGCGTCTACGCAATCTCTAGCGAACGCTGCCTCTGTATGAAATGAGCGCATGTCGTCTTGGCCCAGCTTTGCTCATAGGTCCACGTACATCAAATTTTTTTCAGGCATGACTTGTGATCTCATCATAGATCATAGCTCACTTCCGAACAGACTTTTTCTTTATTCAAAACGCGTGGGCGTATCAACTGAGTAATCAACCGAAACATTGATGGTGATAAAAATTCTCAGAATACAGGGGCATTAGCTTACTGGAAACAACTAAAAATTGTGATAGTATAGATTTTTCCCAGATCAGGTAGTACAGACTACAGACATGCAATTCCTTGGCCTCCAATGCATTTTCTACGGAACAGAAGATCTAAATGTGCTTCTACAGGACAATTCCAGAAATTCCCGCCTTTTCCATTACACAAAAACAGGTAGAATCAATTAAAAATGATGCAAAACAACGCTCCCTCAATCTAATTGAAGATGGATGTATCTAAAATACAATGAGTCTCAGATTCAGTTTTGTGACGTTGCTGCCCTTCAAATCAGCAGTTGCTTCCCCCAAAGAAAACACATGCAAAATAACACTGCTTCCTGAAAATACCTTCACTATTCTGGCCAAGATTTGTGGAGCAAGCAGCACATTAAGGCTTGAATGGTGCAAATACTACCACTGAATTGTGTCCTCCAAATCCAAAGGAATTTGAGATACCTGCATAGCAAACAAATATGAGGGGGAGAGGAAGGAGGGAGATTGGGGAGTAAAAGTGTAATACCATAAAGCATAGACATTGCTAATGCTACTCACCAACATTCACTTTGTGTTGCTTTTTTACGTTAGGTACCGTGTCAAATTCAACCGCTGGCTCCGGATTCTGCAGTTAAAAGTGTAGCTCTTAGTATTTACAGGCATAATGTGCCTCTCAGGTTTCTTTTGGCTTCCTAGATAAATTAGATGTAATAATGTAAACCAATACTTACAAACTGGTTTATGCTCGGATGCACCCATCCAGTGGTTATAGCTTTAACAGTAGCAATGGCTTCCAAACCACCTGATGCACCAAGGCAATGTCCTATCATGGACTGCAAATGGAAGATCGCATTAGGAGGGGGCAATGAATCAATCTCCTTGAAGTAACAAAGATAGGACATGGAAGTACCTTGGTTGCATTTATTTTTATCCCAGATGGGTCCTTAAATACTTGCTTGATGGCATTCACCTCTGCCAGATCACCAGCAAGTGTGGATGTTGCATGAGCATTTATGTAGTTGACCTGCAAATAGTCATTTGTGATTTTTCCAGTCATATGAAACTTCTTCAGAGCATTTGTCCAATCAAAACCAGAAATTTACAGCAAGTTGCAGAATCATTAAACATTAAACGGAGAAGACCAATCAGAGATCATTGTAAAAACATTAATTCTATATCATCAAAATTAAGCTTTTCAAGTAAAAGGTAAAGTATGGAAAGATGGCAGGAGTTGGCGTTATTGCGTTAACAAGTTACAATTATGTGCCAACCCAGCCCTGATGAGTTAAATTGTTATTGTATAAAAAAGTAGCAAACCTAATACAAAAATAGCCAAATCACACGACTATGAATCATAATTTAAGAATCACACATAACTGCCAGTGACAAAGGTAGACAAAATTTTATGAATAACAGAACAAATACAAACAAGAGTATTTTTTAGGGGTAAAATTTTTTGGATTACCTCCTCTGGTGCCACACCAGCATCTTCAAGACTTTGCCTAATGCATGATGAAACACCAAGACCATCGGATCTTGGGTCAGTCATATGGTAAGCATCACAGTTCACAGCACCTCCTAAATACTCCGCAATTATTGGTGCATCACGTTTCATTGCATGTTCTAGGCTCTCCATGACCTTTTCAATTTGACAGAATTAAGGGATTAAAAGAGCAGCAAATCATAATTCCAGAATAAAATGTATATGAAATTATGAACTTTTGTTATCATCATGTTCTATGATAGGAGCACCATACAAGATTCTGGCAAAATCAAAATGTGATAACTTGAATATGTTTGGAAACAATTATTCTCTATTGGAGTAGTTAGAGAATAGAGATCGACTTTGAGCTTACCGAAATTCACTGGAAGTTATAGTTATTGAACAGATGGTTGAAAACAAATAAATTAGTTTCACTTTAGGGGCAGCAGAATACTATCAGTATAGGAAAATTTTCAGTAAAGTGATGATATCAGCTGAAGTCCAATATATAATCTGGATCAGAAAGATTCATAGAGCATACCAGTACTCCGGCTCCTTCACCCATGACAAAACCATCACGATCTTGGTCCCAAGGCCTTGATGCTGTTTTAGGGTCATCATTCCTCTGTGACAGTGCTCTACATGCAACAAACCCACCAACACCAATTGGAATAATTGCGGCTTCAGTGCCACCAGCAATCATCACATCAGCTTCACCTCTGCGAATATGGTTTGCTGCAGCGTAGAAACAGTAGTTCGAGGTAGCACAGGCAGTTGAGATAGAGTAGTTTGGACCCATGAAACCAATGTCCATTGCAAGCAGGGCCGATCCCATGTTTGTTATGGCATACGGGATGAAGAAAGGAGTAATCTTTCTGTGCCCCTTCTCGATAAGATTCTTAACACCATCAGAAAACACTGTGAGGCCACCCATACCAGTGCCCACAAGTACACCAGCCCGGGCCTTGTCGATCTGCCAGAGAGAACATTTACTAATTAGCACCAAACATCCGTTTTTCTCCAAAGATAGTGATAATGACAAAAACAAACATAGCAGTGTAGTCAAATATTAAATGGAGCTAATGAAGTCACTATCAACCCTAAACAAACCGAAGAAGTTTAGTGTGCTAAAAGTGAATGTGACTAAGTCCAAAAATGATTCTTTGCTATAATAACAATGCAAGGGATTCATCAAATGCAAAAACAGATTTTTGCAAAGCTCATGTGTTACTCTAGACTGAACGTATAGTGCCCAAACAATATTTTTGAGATTAAAAGGAAACAAAAATCACTCAATATTGTGTTGATACTTGATACCAATTTAAAACAGACACGCCCCTGTATCATTGGAGCCCAATTAAAGTACACGTATTTTGAACATTTGTGCTGTAGTAGACCATGATTCATAAGTCACATGATCTTACACTTCTGGAACCTTAGTCAACCCCACTGCAAGTTACTCTCACAAGTTTACCCTCCAGCTCATCACAACTCTTTTTCACTCAAATTGTCACATTCTGTGCCGGAGCGTAACAAGTAGGAGTGGGAAACGGGTGGTTTCGGCTCTGGACCTCGACGTCTGGGAGCGTGTTGATTGGTAGGGCTTGGTAAGGAAGAACAGAAAGCGCAGAGGAAGCGCATGGGTAGAAGAAGCAATCGGAGGTGAAAAGAGATTGATTAACTCTGGATGATTCTCATTGATATGCTGGACCTGGTATATAAAGAGGTCCCCCAAACCGACTAGGGAAGAGTCCCTGTTTAACGATTACAAGAATCCGACTCTAACAACTAAGCTAGCTGTATCCAATTCTGATCTCTAGTTGAAACCGATTCTAACTCCTAACCTATCCAAGTCTAACTCCTAATGCTTAACCTGCTAATTGCTTGGGGCGCCGGGTATAGTAATGTCCTCACATGACATCTCTCCCTCCCTCCAGAAACAGCTCGTCCTCGAGCTGGAAAGTCGGGTAGCAGCGGCGAAAATCGTTAATCGGTTCCCAAGAAGTGTAAGGCCCTCCCACTGAACTAGCATTTCCCACACACCCCGGGCGAGGCGAGCACGACGAACAGCATGCGGTGTAGGGAAGACACAGCTGTGATGGAATTCTGGTAGCGCCGGAGGGCCAGATGGCGAAGTGCCCTGGAAAGGCTTGAAAAGACTCACATGAAACACATTATGAATGCGAGCGGTAGGCGGAGGCTGAAGACGATATGCCACGTGACCAATTTTTTCCGTGATCACATATGGTCCATAGAAACGTGGAGAGAATTTTTTGTGTCCTCAAAGAGCAAGCGAAGCTACCGGCCGATGGTGCAATCACAGCCACACCCATTGACCCACGGTGAATTGGAGATCCCTGTGGTTGCCATCATATTGTCGTTTGTGGCATTGCTGCGCCTGGATGACCTCGGCCAAGAATTGGTCACGGTCACGCAAGAGTTGATCCATCGCGGCCACCTTTACAGAACCGTCGTCCAATGGCCGTAATGTCGGAAGCTGCCGACCGTAGACCACCCGGAACGGCGTGTCGCGCAGAGAGGATTGAAAGGAAGTATTGTAACAATACTCCACCCAAGAAAGCCAGCAGAGCCACTGACGTGGACAATCCCCAGAAAGACAGCGTAGGTACATGGATATGGTTTTGTTCATCGCTTCAATTTGGCCATCAGATTGCGGATGGAATGCCAAACTCATGTTCAATTTAACCCCGACAAGCTTGAAAAAATCCGTCCAAAAATTGCTTGTGAAGATGGGATCCTGATCAATCACAATGAAGCTTGGAAACCCATGAAGGCGAACAATATCGTCGAGGAAAACGTGAGACACCAGGCTGGCTGTGTAAGGATGAGCCAACGGAATGAAGTGTGCATACTTGGAGAAGCGATCCACCACCGTTAGGATGACCGACTTCCCGCTGATTGGTAGGGCTTGGTAAGGAAGAAGAGAATGAGCAGTGGAGGCGCAAGGGAAGAAGAAGCAATCAGAGGTAAAGGAAAAGAGATTGATTAACTCTGGATGATTCTCATTGATACACTGGACCTGGTATATAAAGAGGTCCCCCAAACCGACTAGGGAAGAGTCCATGTTTAACGATTACAAGAATCCGACTCTGATTCCTAAGCTAGCTGTATCCAATTCTGATCTCTAGTTGAAACCGATCTAACTCCTAACCTATCCGAGTCTAACTCCTAATGCTTAACCTGCTAATTGCATGGGGTGCCGGGTATAGTAATGTCCCCACATGACACAAATCAAAGAAGTAGCTTCATTATCCATGTCATTCAATGCCCACTTAGTTTTAAATTAGATACAAACAAAGAGATACACCGACGAGCGTAGCAGAGGCAAGTGTCATTCTTACTACACACCAAATTGGCCTCTAATCCAATTGCTTTAGCCAATCCAAATAGAGTTGGACCACTGCACCTGCCTACCACAAAAATATAAGGAGTACCAAACCAACTGTGTCGTTGTTCAAATCCTAGCACAAGTAATTCGCTGCTGAGATTAGATAAGGCCATCACACCTTCTAGATTAGATGGCATTCCCAACAACCTTGTTTATGAGAGTACCCCTCTTTATTGCCCTTTGCTCCCTGCAATCTGAATAAGATAAACTAAAACAAGGCAAACTAATGCTACCATTCACCAGCTAAACTAAAACTAGGCCAACTAATACTACCATTTACCAGCTTCCCTTCCAAAGTGAAAAAAAACGTTTCATCCTCTGTTTTGCATTGAGGAACAGAACTAGAAGAATAGCATCCCCTTCCTACTAAAATCCACAACCCACAGTGCCACATTTTACATTATTAACGGCTTAACGCTCGGGATCTACCCGCGAGATCGTTCCTCGCAAGACCACCCCCAATTGTTCCTCTGGCAAGATCAGATGGCACATCAGCACCGCTATTCAACGTGTTCGTCTCACCATCAACCCAATCTTCTTGGCATCAGTACTATCCTCAGAAATCACAACTCCAACCAACAAAAAGGGAAAAGGTAACCGTAACATAATCAGTCAGCCCCTGTCCCCTGATCTATTCAAAGTGTTAAACCCCAAGACACTTTCTAGGACCGAAAGCCTCCAGCTTTACTGGCTAGTAACTTCAAAACAAATTACACTACATTAGCATCACTGAGCGCCTGATCCAGCAGCGACACGGCATTTGAATCCGGGCTGCGTTAGTGTTGTTACCTTGTCCATGCCATTGGAGCCGAGGGCGAGGTCAGCGGACTCGAGCGCCTTCTTGCCGCTGACGATGCAGTAGCGGAGGCAGTCGTCGAGGCGGCGGTCGTTCTTGCCATCGATGTATCCCTCGGAGGAGAAACCCCGGATCTGGCCCGCGAAGCGGGTGGGGAAATTGGAGGCGTCGAAGCGGTCGATGGACCCCACTCCGCTCTCCCCGGCGAGCAGCCGATCGTAGTAGGCGTCCACGTCGTTCCCGAACACGGACACCAGCCCCATCCCCGTGATTACCACCCGCTTCTTCGGATCCGTCTCCCGCCGGGGCGGCGCCGCCGCCGCGGCGGAGGCGCGCACGGAGATGCGCCCGAGCCGCCTCCGCGGCGCCGTCGGAGCCACGGCGGTGGGGAGGAGGAGGCTCTGCTGCGGCTGCGGCTGCGGCTGCGGCGGGGAGGAGGAGAGGGTGGCGATGGAAACGAGGTGGGGGGAGGGAGGGGGGCTCTCTGCTGTGGTGTGGCTACTGGCTAGGGAACTGGAAGCGAGGGATGCGTGGTGTATGTATGGAGGGTGGGGGCAGTGGGGCCCACAGGAGGTTTGCGTCTTGGGAACTTTGGAGGCGACGGAGCGGGGCGGTGGGTTTCTCAACGAACCTGGGCGGACTCCGCGACGCCGCCTTGGTTTGCCGCCCTCGTGAGTCGTGACTGACAGGAACAAATGGAATTGCTAACTGCCAGCCGAATAAAAACTGAATTTTGCACATTTCTCTCGAAAGAGTGTACAGAGGACACACACCTCGCTTCACATAATTTGGTCGCGTTGAGATTCGTGGTCTCGGTGATCAGCGATCCCCTCTGAGGAATTCATGCACTCCGTACACTGCGAGTCTAGCTCCGACGGCCTCATTGCGATGGTCTTGTTTATTTTTTTGGGTCCTTTGGATCCTGAAATCACCTTGCTACAGTGGAAAAAGTGAGGGAGGTAGGATCTCTCATAGGATAGTACAGATCAATCACTTACAACAACTGAGCCCATTGCGTAGAGAAAATGAAAACCTCTGTCGCTAATCCCTAGTGGGGTGTTTAGAATGGCAAGAAGAAAATGTATTGGCGCTCTTGAGATTAGTTGTCTACATCTAAAGCTTTGGGAGGTATAGGCTTTCGTGATCTTGTGCTCTTTAATCAAGCCATGTTAGGTCGTCAGGGCTGGCGGCTAATGACGGAGCCATGGTCACTTTGTGCAAGGGTGTTGAAGGGTCGTTACTTTCCTAACTATGATTTTTGGGATGCCTCTCGTCCAAGATCTTCTTCGTATATACTTGTAAGAGTATCCGCTTTGGGAAGGAATTGCTGCGGAACGGTGAACGATGGGGAGTTGGCAATGGCAAAGTATTAAAATATTATTTGATAACTGGATACCCAGCGGTACACCCAATCTGGTTCAGCCGCTAGTGCCCCAACCTGCGGATCAAACAGTTTATTTTCTTATACAGGAGGAGCATGGTTCTTAGGATGTTGACCTGATTCGTTCTATCTTCCTTGAAGTGGTGGCTGATCAGATTATCCAGGTGTCCATCAGTAGGCAAGGCAGTGAGGATTTTGCTTCATGGCCACATACAAGACATGGGTCTTACACGGTACATTTTGCATATTTTTTTGGCTCGGATTGAGAGATTTTATTCCTCTCGAAACAGCTCTAGGCGTGGTCTCTCCTCGACGTACGGCACGGATGAAAAACATTGGAAGTCACTCTAGGCTATAAAGGCACCGAACAAGATGAAAATTTTGTTGTGACGTTTCGCATATGACTGCCTCTCGTGTGGTTTTCGACTGAAACGGAGGTATATCCCAGCGAATGATACATGTGTCTTCTGTGAGAGGGAGAAGCGTATCGAGCATTCCTTCCTCTTTTACCAGTTTGCTCGTGAAGTTTGGCATGAAGTGAAATTGGAGTATGGCTTCCATCTCTGTCGCAAGACGTTGATTTGTGCTAAGCAGAGGCTGTTCGATTTCCTGGGATGTTCCTCGACTCGGGAGGCAACGGTTCTTGTTGTTACTCTGTGGCATATTTGGGAGGCTCGTAATGATGCACGAAACGATGAAGGTTTGTTGCATCTTCGAAGAGTGGCTACGAAAGTTAAAACTTATTTTGAGTTGATAGTGTTGTATATCTTCAATCTGGATTTCAGGTCATAGGTGTGAGTCCTTGCATTTAGTCCCTAAATGGACTTTGCCGCCGGCAGGTTCGGCCCTTATTAATATCGATACAACACTATTTGTTTATTCTCGTTGAATGGGGGTTGGCGTGGTAGTCCGAAACCACATTAGTAAATGCTTGGCTGCCTGCAGCGAGCGCTTTGATGGAGTCACTACGCCAGAGTTAGCAGAAGCATTAGCGTTTCGTCGTGTAATAGCCCTTACCCGTGATGAAGGATATCAAAATGTGATCCTTGCTTCTGACTGTTTGTCTGTGGTGCAACTGTTGAATTTATCGATGCAGGACCGGTTCTCTGTTGGTGCGGTTATCTCTGATATCAAGTCTTTGGCAGAGGGTTTTTCCTCGGTTGTTTTTCGTTATGTTAGTCGTGTGGTGAATGTAACGACACATACTTTAGCTAAACCCTATGAGTACTCTGTTAGCTTTTTTATTCGCAATGATGTACCGAAGTGTCGATGTTTTGTGCTTAATAAATTACCGGTATACTGAGAAAAAAAAGGAGCCCACTGCGTATATGTGAGGTGACCTACTGACCTTGTTTCCGTTGGTTTCCCGCAAATGGGAACTCCGCGAACTCACAGTATAAACCATAAATCTTTGTACGAACGAGGAGTATGGGTGCAGCGTAGGATGGTGAGCCAGCACGCTGCCCCATCGATGCCTTGCATTCAGTTTGACGTGGCCTGAGGATGCAGATGGCTGGACGAGCAGGAAATGTTTGGTGGATTCGGCCATTTGGCAGGAGAGTCCGTCAGAGAAACGGCTACCGAAGTACACATTTCACATTTTTGACTGCCATTGGATTAATTTACTGGGAATTGAATGTGCTAGAAAGGGTTCCATCTGCTAAAGCTCTTTTCAGAAAGGTGCTGCACTAAAGTTTGCGCTTTAGGTTGTGAAGATGTGAAGTGGTGTCAATGCACCCAAATAGAGTACTACTGTACTAGTATACATTGTTGTCAGTACTGTTGACTTCCTCGCAGCAGGATTCGCTCTTTCTTGCGTCCATCAACAATTTACTCTACTCACGCCATTTTCAGTTAAGTGGTGGTACTATTATCTTAGTGGCAGGAAGCAAGAAGAAAACAGGTTGCATGTTCTGCTGCTGTTTATTCAGAACGGTGAAGCTCTACATACAAGACAACATATCTGGTATTTCTCACTCTTCCGGTGTTCTTAGGGGTGGATCCAAGAGAAGTCATTGGAGTTACCATGAACACATTGGGATCACTATGGATATGAACTAATAATGATACTTTGTAATATCATTATAAGACTTTAACTTCTTCACTTGTTTAAGCTAGATGGCATTGGGGTCACTTGACCCAATCATTACATGTTGGAGAAAATGATACAAATTAATATATCATGTCACAAAAATTTCAAATGTAAATTTGATCTATACATGGGAAACAAAAAGAACAGATTCTGCTGAAAAATGAAATCAAAAAATAAAAAGCAAAAGATAAAGATAAAAGTCACTGAATTTTGTCTTTTTGTTTAATGTAAGTAATGTTCGTAATTGAATTTTTTGTCAGCGTGCCAATCACCAGATCCATAATATTATTTGTCCCCTGTACGGCTGTACGTAAGCTGGAATTGATCATTGGAAATAGTAGTGATACGGTCCACGAAACCACCAAGATTTTGCGCCTCTTGAATGATGCTATGGACCAATGGATCCAACAAGTGGCAACTAAAGAAATAGATTAGTCCCTCCTCCGTTTACAAATATATAATGTTTTAGAAAATATACCATTAAACTTCCTTAACATTTGTCACTAATATAAAAAAATATTTATATTGGTCATGTGAAAATGGTATCATTAGATTAGTCATGAAAATATTTTCATAATATAATATTTCTATATTATTTTATGAACATATTTATATAAAAAGTAATGATCAAACTTGCATGTTGGGGACTGTCAATGATCAGAACACAAGATTCCTAATCGAACTTACTCGGGAATGTAATGTGAGAACGCGATCAAATGAAGACTGTATGTTGCTATGAATGAATTGGATGTTTGTATGAGAATACAAAAAATGTTACAATATAATCGTAATGATCATTGAACTTATACTTGTCAGACTTATGAGAGATATCTTACAGAGAACGTGGGCTACCCCTTTATATTATTTGAAGGGGTGGCAGTTAATGCCGCTAAAGACGTCTCTAATCTTCACGCACATTTGTCAGGAAAGTCTTGAACCGTCGCAGCCGTTAGCCAACAATCGTAAGTTGCTAAATATGCCAAAAGTCGCTTTCCCGTCAGTCATGTGGCTAACTATTGGTGTCTCCTGACCAGTTAAGTGGTCGGTGATTGTCCAAGGCCGTATAGCTGGTCATACGATGTCCATAGTTGGTCGTACATGACCTAAACTGGTTGTCGACCAGTTTGGCCGTAATAAAGGGAATTTAGACTTATTTTATAAACTAGTTGTAAGTTCATAACCGTAATGTAGTGGGCCTATATTTAAGTGGGTCTCTTTTGACAAAAACTCTAACTTTGACCTAAAAGATTGACCTGATCAATAATCCTCGTCAGCTAGCCCCTAAGGCTTAAGAAAATAATATTTACTTAAGGCTTATATGCCTCGAAACGTGCATCGATAGGATTCAATCTTGCACAATTATTCCAATCATTTAATGAAAACATTGGAGGAAGGAAAATGCTCTGTTTTTTCTTGCAAGTTGTATCCGGAAGTTGCGGTAAGTGACTGAATGGTTTATAGTAAAGGGGATAAAAGTACATCTTTTTACCTTCTCCACTATTTGCTCTCATTGCAATCCCCGTCTCCCGCTTAGCGTCTTTTCATCTCTAGTTCATCTTTGCTCTCTTCTGCTTTCTCAAAGTTCTTGTTTGATCTTTGATCATGGGGATTCTTAGAGGTTCAACTCTTTCTTAGAGCAAAATTCAAGAACTCGAAGACCAAGGTTATATTCCAGCACGATCTTTGATCGCATGGAACCCTTGTAATGATGAGGATACTCCGATTCGCAAGAAGGTCGGGTTGTCCTTTTTTCTTCTTTTGTAAAACTAGGGTTCCATTTGCCTGAAAGTGATATCTTGGTGGACATCCTAGATTACTCAAGATTGAACTTTTCCACTTAGGGCCAAACTCTATCATAATCCTTACTCTTTTTTTTTTTTTGAAGATTTCCTTGGCATTCCTCTCTTTGTTCATCTCTTTAGATACTTCTACCAGTTCACTCGGAACAATTGGGGTCAAGGGAAATGTGGGAGTATCTATTTCAAACTCCAAGACCAAATGTCCAAGAAGTATCTTCCACTTCCTATCAGAGATATGTGGAAGCATTACAAGAAGGAGTGATTCTATTCCGAAATTCCTGGAAGGAGCCATTTAAAGTATACCTGAAGTGCACCTCTGTCCTGGTCGGCACAGGATTCAAAGAAGGAGAAGGCTTCTTTGAAATTGACCACTGACGAGGAAAAGGTGGTTAGTTCAGTGGTTTCCTTGGTATCTGCTGGACTAACTGGTCGGAGGATCGTCCACAACTTTCTCTTCCACAAAATTAGCCCCTTGAAGAAAAGGGTTCACTTTGCGTGGGAGTTGGAAGGAGATGAAGATCCAACCAAGGACAGTCCTGGAGATATGTATATTTTTCAAGTACTTTCTTATCTAGACTTTGTAATTAAATATTACTAAGTCTGTGAATCTTTTGTTTTTAGTTCTTCCAGAAGAAGTGGTCGAGGGAAGAACCTCTATTATGCTCAAGAATGTGAGAGATGGTTCAGAGCCAATCTCTTTCGATGAGCAGCCTTCTAGCCTCATAGGGCGTCAGCAGAGTTTAGGAAAGAACGCATGCTGGTATCTATAAGTTAAACTTTAGTCTTGAATACTTTCTTAAAATTGTAACTTAATGCATTTATTGTCACATCCTCAATTTTATTAAATGGAATTATCATGCATCTCATGAGCATGCATATCATTTTGGAATTTTTGTGCAAATTATTGCATTTTAAACTTTGAATCAAGAGTAAAACATACAACCCTAATTGAGACTCCAAATGAAAACAAAAATAAATGCATGTAAAGTTCCCTAGTAAATGATTTATTTAACTCTTATAATATTTATCATAATAAATATAATTTTTCTAGAATTTTTAGGACCTAATTCAACCTTGTAAAAATTCAAACCAAGAACCAAAAGTCCCTGCGGTTATTAATATAAGAATAAGGTAATAAATCATTAAAAGTGAGGTTTTAGAATTTATATGTGTACCAAATCATCTCAGGGGCCTCTCTGAAATTTTTTAGATATTTAGGAATTTATTTGCTATTTTATCTAGCCTGGTCAAAGTAGAGGTTTGATTTTCAAATCAGTTAGCACTGTTTGGACTCGTTGACTTAAACCGGACCACCTTAACCTGACTTGACCGCACCACCTAGTTGTAACATTTTCTTCCTTAGGTCAACCCCGCCCGACCCCCCCCTCTCACGTGCTCGGCATCGCCGCCGCACCGCACCTACTCACCCCCTGCTTGCTTTGTCCCATTCGCCGTCGCGCCCATCCTCGCTGCCCTCGCCCGACCCACACCCGTCGCTCTCGCCGGTGCCCTGCCCTGTCCCGTGCACACCCGCGCCGCACGCCCGTCGCGTCCCGTCCCGGTTCCTCCGCCTCCGCGCCCGTGCTATGCCGTCACCACACGCGCCACCCTCGCCCATTCCACGTGCCGCCGCCCCACCCGACCCCGCCCCTGCGCCGCCCGCATGCCCCCTTTGCCCCGCACGCTCACCCAAGGCCCTCTCCAACCTCCCGTGGCCTATAAAGCCCCCCAACACCTCCCTTCCCCTCCTCCCCCATCTCTCCTTCGTTCCCAAGCAAAGAAGGTCGAGGAAGAAGAACAAAGAGAGGAAGAAGAAGAAGGCCGAAGCCCTTACCTCCGGTCGTCGCCGCCGCTCGGTGACCCCCGTCGCTGTCGCCGCCACCACCGCCGCTCCCCGAGCCTCCCTCTCCTCCCCTCCTCCGCGCCGCCCCTCTCCCCGTCCCCTTCTACCTCGGCCGAGCTGCACCCCCCGAAATTGTTATCAACCTTGCTAGAAGCACATTCGACCTGATCACGAAGATCAATTCCTGTAAGCAATCGAAGAACAAGCAAGAACGAGGGAGATAAGCAATCTGAAATTGCAAATAGGAATAAGCTTTATATTGAAAAGTGGGGTTCCAAAGACAATGTCGTTGTTGTACTCATCGAACAAGAGGACAATGTATAAAATAGCATAGGCCAAACTTCAATATAACAAAACCCAATTTAGAGGGCGGCAGCGACTCCTATATGAGGAGGTGCGGCCAAGAAAAGGTGGGCGCCCTAGGGGGTGGCGACCAAGAAGGTGGGTGCCCTAGTGAGGTGCAGCCAAGGTGGTTGATTTGACTACATGGGTCAGGCCCAACACTTAGGTGGCACAGCACCAGACAAAGACACAACAACTAAAAATATTATAAGTACTGTGGTTGGCCGAAACAATTGCTGTGGAACTATGTATGGTTCAGCTAGCTCCAATGTCATCTCATGGTGGCTTCAAAGTCTTGAAATAAACATTCTTTAGCTCACCGGGCTCCAGGTCTTGCTGCTCCCATCGCCCTCTCCCATGTAAGGACCTTGGTTCCTAAGGATAATAGCATCTTTAGGCAGCATCATAGAGTTCATAAAATGTGAGTGCACTCCAAGAAACAAAGTTACCTGGTAATTGAGGTGACGAGCACGTGTTCTAGTAATTGGTCCTTGTATGTCAACTTGAGGAGTGGCATGCAGTATTGGGTTTGGGTATGGTTGTATCATGGAAAGGGATGTTCTCATCACTCCCTCGGGAAACAGCTCGTTCTCGAGCTAGAAGGTAGGGTACCTTTGACGGAATGATGGAACGTCCTCCCAAGTAGTTGTTGAAGCTGGCTCACCCGCCCATTGGATGAGTTCTTGCCACAAGCCTTGACTAAGGCGCCCACGGAGTGCCTTGAGGGGTGTAGGAACAACCCGACCATATAACATTGGTGGCAAGACCGGTGGAGAAGACGGTGGTTCACCTTTGAATGGCTTGAGGAGGCTGACATGGAAGACGTTGTGGATACAGGCACGTGGAGGAAGATCCAGGCGATAGGCCATTGAGTCGATGTGTGTCGAGACTTATTGGTATGGGTCGTAGAACTTGGGTGCGAGTTTGCCTTTGTTGGTGCTGTCCAGAAAAGCCATGGAATGATGATGAAGGCGAAGCCACACCCAAGCGCCGACGGTGAACTCGAGAGCCCGATGTTTGCAGTCGTAGTAGTGTTTGGTGACCTGCTGTGCCAAAAGGAGTTGATACCGAATGTCTGCCATGAACTGTTCCTGGGCTTCAATGTTGTGAGCCACGTCTGCATTGCGAATCTCATTTGGGGCGTACGTGCGAAGTGAGAGGGGTCCGCGTCCATACACCATGAGGAAGGGAGTCTCCTGGAGGGCGGAGTGGTAGGAGGTGGTGTGGCAATATTCCGCCTAGGGAAGCCACTGAAGCCATTGACGAGGCCGATCACTTGTGAGGCCGCGCAGGACATGGCAATGACACGATTGATAGACTCGGATTGGTCATCAAATTGTGGGTGGAAAGCCGTGCTCATATTTAGTCGAACGCCGGTGGCCTTGACGAGCTCCTCCCAAAAGCACGAGTTGAACACAGTATCACGGTCCGAGACAATGGTCGAAGGTATCCCGTGCAGGTGAACAATAATGTCAAAGAAGGGCTAAGGCCCAAAAGATGTAATGGGCTGGGCTAGGCTTGTAAAAATTGAGTAGGCTCTTTCAAGAGCTTTCAATGGGTTGGGCCTGTCATGGTGGATGAGCATCCGAGAGTCTAAGCCCCTGATTAGAATGTAGGAATGTCAGTTCAATTTTTGCAGAAATAGAAAGAAATAGCATACAAGGCTCAAGAATTCTACGACTATATAAGCGCTATTTTCTGTGGTCCTGCCTTCACTTTGCATGCTTGGTTTCAACTTTGGGATAATATGCGTATTTGAAACGAGTTCTAAATGCGCTTAACAAGTTCGGAAAAGTGAACTAAAAATCGGTAATAGGTATTCATTTGGTCACCAATCTAGTACTAGTTTGTTCGATGAAAGGGCAGCCACTCGTTCGGGCAAGATCAAGATCCAGACACAGGCATCGATCCTGCAACGTTGTCCCTTTTGTTCGTTCTCCTCTCAAGACTTTTATGCAAGCATCTCGATCGAGGTAGATGCCCACCACTGGCAGGCCGTACGCACGTACTGCACGATGGAACGCTCACGTAATGACGCAGATATTATTATCGTGTGATCCATTACGACCTGTTTGTTTGATGGCCCAACTGGTCAGTCGCTCGACCGAGAGGAGACAGCCTCCACCCGACGCAGGAAATGTAAGAGCTTGCAGCCCACACGCCGCACTTCGTAGATATGACAATCATTAGCTAGCATTTAGATGGAGAACCTGTTTTTTTTTTTAAGAAACCGGCAGACTGCCTGTTATATTAAAAGAGATAGGACGAAAGCATAGTGCAAGTGACCGAAAACCGATCATGCCTTAATTACAAAGAATAAAAAAACTCCAAACAGTTGGCCCCCGCTAGAGACCAAGTTCTACCCTCCTCCTTGATCTTTAGAAGGAGATCCTGCGGTGAGGTGGCCTTGGTGTTGAAGATTCTTGCATTACGTTCCTTCCAGATCATCCACGTAATTAGTATGAGGGACGTGGTCGTCGCCTTCCAGGGGTAGCCTTTCCGCTCCCCGATGTTGGTCCACCAATGTAGGATGTTGGTGCTAGGAGACCAAAGGGAAGGCTGTAAACTCTCATTTCCGAGTCAATCTGCCATGTGCTTCCAAATTCTTGCTGTGAAGCGGCATTGGGCAAAAAGGTGGAAGGCCGATTCCGGGGTGTGTCTGCATAGAGGGCAGTAGCGTGAGTTTGGCCATCCTCTAGCCTCCAGCCTGTCAGAGGTCCAAAGCCTGTTCTGGATGGCCAACCAAGCGAAGAATTTGCTCTTCGGGGGGGGGGGGGCTTGGGTTTTCCAGACCAAAGTTTTGAGGTTTGTAGCTGTCGAGCCTAGAAAATGTAGAGCGTAGGCAGATTTTGAGGAGTAGTTTCCGCTTGTGGTTAGCTTCCAAATTATCTCGTCCGGAGAGCCCTGGACCAGGTTGATTTGGTTGATTTTGGTCCAGAGTCCCACGAATTGTTGGAGGTGTTGCACTGAAAGTCCCCTACGAGATATTTATATCCTGAACCCAACGTCCGTTATGTAAGGCAGCGGCCACTGTCTGATTTTTCTTCTTGGAAATTTCGAAAATCATTGGGGCTAGATCTTTTGGTGCTTTTCCGTTCACCAGGCCGAGTACGAGTGCGTGTGTGACCGTCCCGAGGAAATCACGGTTGCCGCCGCGAAAAGGCTCCTATCGCCGTCATCGCAAGGTGTGTCCAGTCCGACCCAAGGTTTGGATGGGGACTTCCACGATTGCCACAACCATCTGAGTCTCAGAGCCGCGGAGAAATTTGGGAGGTTGAGGACACCTAGGCCGCCAAGCTGAGCAGGGCGACAGACTTTGTCCCAGCTAATTTTGCACTTGCCTCCTGAGAAGTTTTCACTACCGACCCAAAGGAAACGACGCCTACATCGATCAATGGCACGGAGCACCATCTTGGGAGGTTTGAAGACCGTGAGGTAGTAGATTGGGATCGAGGTAAGGACCGATTTGACCAAGGTGGTCCGTCCCGCTGGGGTCAGCAGCCGCCCTTGCCAGCCGGCTACCCTGCCGCCCACTTTGTCCAGGAGAGGCT
Source organism: Ampelocalamus luodianensis (assembly GCA_036346255.1). Taxonomy (NCBI): domain Eukaryota; kingdom Viridiplantae; phylum Streptophyta; class Magnoliopsida; order Poales; family Poaceae; genus Ampelocalamus; species Ampelocalamus luodianensis. Next base: position 7,547,750 of record CM070628.1, read on the forward strand.
GGTAATCCACCCTGCGTAGTCTTTTGTAAGTGAGTGGTAGACCAAGATATTTTATTGGGAAGTTAGAACGAATTGCCGGGAAGTCGTGTAGGACCGGGCTTAGGTCAATAAGGTCGCAGCTAATTGGAAGCACCGTGCTTTTTTGGAAATTGGTGTGCAACCCTGAGACGTCACCGAAATTGCGAACGATCTGGGTGGTTGTGTGAATTTCAGCTGCGCTTGGATTGATGAAGATTGCCGCGTCGTCCGCATAGATGGAGGTTCTGAGGTCGGCGAAGCGATCTCTCGACCGGGCGAGGAACCCCAAATCCGTTGCCATCTCTAAGAGGTGCTGGATGGGGTCGATGGCTAAAATGAAAACGAAAGGCGAGAGTGGGTCCCCTTGTCTCAACCCCCTTCCATGGGTGATCGCCTTGCCGGGGATACCATTAAGGAGGATCCTGGATGAGGCAGATCTCAGGAGGGCCGCCACCCAGTTTGACCATCTGTAGGGGAAGCCTTTTTTTCGGAGAAGGTCAAGGAGGTAGTCCCAACGAACCGAATCGAACGCCTTTGCAATGTCAAGTTTGAGGAAGAGCGTAGGGGTTTTGGAGCGATGCAGCCTTCTAATCAAGTTGCGCACGTAAAGGAAGTTATCATGGATACTTCTTGTTTTGATGAAGGCGCTCTGTGCTTTCGAAACCAGGGTATGTAGAAATGGTGCTACCCGTAGCGCGAGCGTTTTCGCGATCCACTTCCCGATGCCATGGATGAGGCTGATGGGTATGAAGTCTTGCACAGTGTCTGACCCCTCTTTTTTTGGAAGTAGCACGATGTTGGCTGTGTTGAGAAGATGGAGGTGTGTCGTGCGAAGGGAGTGGAAGCTGTGGAAAACCGCCATTATATCTGCCTTGATGATTTGCCAGCAGGATTTATAAAAATTTGTGGTGAAGCCTTCCGGGCCCGGTGCTTTATCCCCCGGTAAAAGACTCAAAGCGTTGAGAACTTCAGCTCCGTGAAAGCAACCTGCAGGTTATCGAGGTCTGACTGTGGTAGGTTGAGGGCCGTCCAATTAAGGTCCAAGGTGCGTGAAGTGGGTGGGGCATAAACTTTTTCAAAATACTTTAGTACAACTTCCTCCTTTTCTGTGTGCAGGGTCGCCCAACCAGGCCCGTTCTGGAGCTTTTGGATATGGTTTTTGCGCCTTGGCCATTTGCTTTAAGGTGAAAGAACTTTGTGTTTGCATCGCTTTCTCTTAGGTTGATGATTCGGGAACTTTGCCGTTTTCTGGCGCGCTCAATCACTGCCAGCCCCAAGGCTCTTTTTTTAAGGCTAGATCTCAGGGTAGCCTCACGTGGTGTTAGAGTTCTGTGGTCTTGGGCTACGACAAACCGGAGGATTAGCTCTAAGGCCATGTGGAGGTGGAGCTTCGGTTGAGGGAATAAATTCCTGCTCCAAGATTTTAGGGCCGAGGCCGTAGAAGCTAGCTTATGGTTTAGCCGATGCATCGGTTCGGTATGGTGGCAAGTGGCGAACCAGGATCTTTGGATCGTGTCGAAGAACCCAGGCATCTTGATCCAAAAGTTTTCGAACCGAAAACTTCTTGGGTGGGTAGGGCTGCAGATGGTTGAGAGCAGAAGGGGGCAGTGATCGGAAACAGAGGAAGACAACACGTGAAGAGAGTGGTTCCCAAAGAGGGAGTCCCAGCCTACATTGCAGAAGATCTTCCCAAAGAGAACCTGATGTTCATCCACAAAAAAAAGTTACCGGATGTTGATTTGGACAAGACGTGAGATCTCAGGACTAGCTCGAGGTAGCTAGGGGCCTAATAAACAGCCTCGAGGTTTCATGTCATGCGCGCAGTTCCATACGCAGGAGCAGATCTAGGTAAGAAAAATGAGCGGGAGCTCGGGGGCATCTCCGTTGGGGTGAATGGGATACAGGTAGTTAAACATTTGACTACTCTATTAAAAACTAAAATTTAAGTAGAGATCTGTCCGCCGCTCAGCCTCTTTGGATCTGTACCTGTCCATATGCATTGATGCACATACATTTTTCTCAATCAATATATAATTGATGCCATGGTTGTGTGTTGTGAGCCTGTGAGACTTTTCAGCTATGCACGTAGTTGGGCGTTAGCACAAACAAGAGTATATGGATCTGGATCCTCACTATTACTATAGAGGTTTGCTGTGTGAGCAGTATTTTACAGTATGCGGACAACAATCTCCGGTGGTACTGTAGCTGATGCGGATCAACCTCTAGATGGGATTAAATCCGTGAGTTACCCGATCTTTCACGGTTCCCTCGAAGATCAGTAGCTCGTCGTATCCTTCTCTTTACTTTGGGTGAACAGTAACCACAAGCATGAACAGTCCCACACGGTTGAATAGTCTCAAGCCTTAGATAGCAAATCTTCCATCTCTAGTTGTGCTAAACCGTGAGGATTAGAAACAATAAAGAATAACTTTACAAACCGATCTGATTTGATCGAATTGCAAAGACGGAGTAGTATATGGATCTTCTTGGTTAGTCAAGAACAAGGTGTCCTTGCTTTGCGCCCAAGCTGAAACACCAGATGAGAACTTCCTCTTCATTCCTTCTTTCTCCAGCCCTCCCTCTTAGTAACTCTCAAGAACACATCTCAACTCAAGAACACACGATATGCACCGAAACAACTTTTCTGATTTTTATTATCTAAATCATAACTTTGTCTACCTCTACATGACGCTCAACCTTTGGCTTATATAGCCAACACACATACGGAAATAAAACTCACGGCCAGAGAGGCCGAAACAAACTACAAACATAATCTAACTGGACTTTATCCCTAAGAAACAAACTAAACATCCTAAGTACAACTCTGACTCTTTAAAATGGAAACAATCTTAGAGATAGAAACTATCTTATGGATGAATTCCAATTTTAAAGTTTTGTTCTGATACAAATTGAACCAACATAGAAACCGGGATCGTGGTTGTCCTGATAGAGCACGGTTACCCCCTTTGGCTTCCTTCCTGGCTTAGTCTTCATGCTCATCTTTCTTACTTGCCATTTTAGGTTCGGATCACCTGGTCGTGGTCGTAACCCTTCTGGATGTGGTCGCGGGCCTCCTAAACGTGGTCGTAGGCCATCTAGACGTGGTTGTTGGCCACCTGGTAGTGGTTGTAGACCACCTGGTGGTGGTCGTAGGCCACCTGAACGTGGTCATGGATTGTTCCCACCGAGCACTGTTCTCGTCGAGTACTGTTCCCGCCGAGTACTGTTCTCGCCAAATACTGTTTCCGTCGAGTACTGTTCCTGACGAGTACGCCTTCCGCTGAGGACTGGTAGTAGCTCTCGTGAAATTGGTCGTAGATCCTCCAGAACTGGTCGTAGCCCCTTACGAACTGGTCTTAGTCCTTGGGGATCTGGTCGTAGACCTTTTGGAACTGAACGTGGACCTTGCCCTCTTCTGGCTCTACTTGCACCTGGCCCACTCTTGGCTAAATCAGTAACAATGTTGTTTGGGGTCCCATCAGTAGCGACTTTGGAATATTCACCGAATGGTACTATAGCAACACTGTAGCTATTAGCATCGATCTTTGATTTTTGATCAGGCAGCGTGCGATTGTTTCAAATGTTATTCACCGTGGATCTTCTCTGTCAAATCCATTTCCCCAGTACATATATGCATCCATGCTACTGATGACCAAGTGGTTCAGATGTCATTCGCATGCACTGATGCATGTGTGTGTGCACAGCTCTTAATCAAGTCCTACTCTACGGCTCACGCATGAACCTGGAGCTAGAGGGCCTGAAGGCCCTGAACACAGCAGACTCAAAATGCTTTGGGGCCTACAGAGAGGGAGAGCACGCGCGCTAAAGCCTAAATGCCAACAACAGTAAAGGGTCCCCAAGTTAAGTCTCGGGCTAGATAGATCCATCAATCTAAGGCAAATGTACTTGCATCTCATTGTGTCGTCCCAGCGTGTCGATCCGACTGGCATCCGATCTGCTGACTGATCCATGCTAGCTGCATGAGTGTAACATCCCAAAAGTCCTAAAATCTATATAATTAATTTATAAACCATCATTTCTGCATTTGCTTGCATTCTCAAAAATCTGCATTAAAGAAAAGAGTTTTCTTATTTTCCAACAGCTGAAAATGAATTTTTGTCATTATTTAAAAATTTAAGAGAACCTAAAAATAATTTATATGAGTTATAAATAATCTAAAGTGCCTCTCCAAAAAGTTTCAAAAATTTTGAAGTTAGTTTATTAGTTTCGAAAATTCAAACTTAATTTCTGGAGTTAATTAATTAAGAAAACATTTAAAATTCAAGATTTCCTTCTTGACCCGAATCCAGCCTCGGCCCACCTTCTTTCGCACGCACATGACGCCATCCGACCCATGTCCGAGCCCCAACCAAACCAGCCTCCTTCACCCTCTCTTTTCCCACCTCGCTTGCATGATCACCCATTTCCTTTAACGCATTATCTCCCTCAACTCTTTTCCGCTGCCTCTGACACGGCTGGCCCGCATGTCAACCATCGTATTCCACCTCCGTCGCTCTTTGTTGGCACCAGTCAAGCACTGTAGATGCACAGTGACAACTCGCGTGACCTGAAAAAAAAAACTTACACATTTGACCACCTCAAGTGCCCTCGACGAAGCCACGCCTTGTTGCCTCCACCACCTGTAGCCATTGGCGTGTGGGAGACACCGGAGACCGCCATTTTCACAACTTCACCCATTCGGCCATGAGAAATTGATAAGCGCAACACCCTCGTCTCGCCACATAAACCCAACTCGAGCACGTCACTCTCCTCTTCTCAATGCGCCGTCTCCATTTTGCCCCTTGCCCATAGTCCCCGGCTCATCCTTTTCCTCCACTGCATCTCCCGAAACACGACGGTTGTCCCCGACTTCGGTGCGCACGCTCCTCCATGCACCGTCGTGCCCATCATCATCTCTGGTGAGATAACTCCTCAACATCCTCGTTGTTAGCCAGCTGGCCGGTGTCTACACACGCGAACGCTACACACACTCTTGGCCGGACAACAAATAGAACACGAGCTGGTTTTGGTGCTGTCAACGTCACATGCAAAGAAAAAACTGAAAAAATAAACACAAGGGAATAAGCACCAAGGATTAATCAACACGCGTCTTTTGGTGCCAACTGCCAAACCTCCTCCTTATCAAATCCCCACACTCAATTCTGTGTTTCATCCAGTGAAACAGTGGGGTCGAGTCATCTTCCCCAACTCCAGCTTCCACCGCCGCGACGCCATTATCTCCTACCTCGGTGAGCCTCTACTCGATTCTTAGCATTTGAAGCATCCCTGGCACCCTGTGACCTTGAAGAGCTATTGCTTTTCATCTACCCATCTCGATGTAGTCCTTCTCGCCGCCTCCACTGCTCATCATGGCTAGGATGCCACTGACCTTTCTGTCGCAAGCAAGAGTATCGGTGAGCTCCTCATAGTCCCAGGAAGCTTGTGCGCTAGTTATATTTGTAGCTCTTCGTATTTTTCCTAGATCTCACCATGGACACCATCGTCGTCGCCCCTACACGCCACTGTCGCCTACCCCACCATCACGTTCCTGGTGAGCTTCCAAAGCTAGTGTGTCGCTCGCCTTCCCTCCTTGTCACCCTTCTATTCGTCGTCGCCGTAGCCACCAATGGCACCACTGCTTTAGCTTGCCGAAATTACAGCTCCAACGACATTAGGTCCCCAAGACAGCCTCTGTAGCATCGCAGCATGCCTCGAAAGCCACTCCCTCAGTTTCGCCTCTCCTTGTTCCCACTCTGAATGCGTCGCAAGCCGAGACTGCTTCGCCGCTTAGCACCATCGTACCGCCGTCTCCATCTATCTCTCCAGACGCTGACACCACCATTAGGTTCCTCATGATCAAGGTTGTCAGAATCTCGATTCTAATCGTACGATCTTACGTTTCTACAACCCAGATTGATTGAACCGATCTAATCCTATAGTAGAGTCTTAATTTTTTACAATCTTAATATTATTACGATTCTAACAAAAAAATTACAGGATCGTGATAAAAAATTTCATACGATCCTATTTGATTCTATCGATTTTAGTGATTTATTATAAATAATTGTTTTCATATGTCCCTTTCATTATAAATTTCTACTTTTATTTCTTCATGTCCATTATAATTTGCATAAACAACAAATTATCTTTCCTTTACACTATAATTTGGTAAACAAAAGTTCTAAAAGTATAGTTTGAAAAATGTAGAAGTGTTAAAATACAAGGTAGATTAAAAAAATGTTTGTTGGTATAATTAGATAGGATCTTAGATTCTACATCGATCCTACGATTCGTGATCTTAATGAAGAAACTCCGGTTTGATTCAGGATCGTGATTCTAACAACCTTGCTCGTGACGTCGTATTTTCATTCTCATCCTTGCTCGTGGTTCTTCATTCCTCCCTCGTCACACGTGAGCTCGGCTAGCTTGAGTGCCACGACCACCTCCGCTCAACTCTACTCTGTATCTCCTCCACTGGCAGTCGGGCCCCGCACCATTAAGATTAGGTTAAAGTTAATGACACCATTAGAGATTAGTTTAATCAAATTGAACGCTATTAAGTGTAATGACACATGGACATGTGGGCCCTAAATGTTTACTTATTCAAGAATTATAATTAAAATAATTTTTAGTATATGAGTCACTAACATGTGGGACCCACCGTTTGTTAGACTTGTCCTTGGACCCGGTGCACCGTAGACTCAACCCACTTGTCTATCAAATGATGCAATAATCCATATTTTCCTTTAGGAAGAAAAAGTGAAATTAAAAGGAAAATCATGCACAATATTTTCTCTTTTCTTTTTCTAGATTTTCTCAGCCAAACCAAATTCAAGTGCTAATAACTTTTGCATTTGAACTACAAATTAAATGAAACTTTATTTCTAATTTTTTTTTCTAAAATCATGAACTTTCATAATATGCAAAATATGTGAATTTTCTCTCTGTTTAAATTTTATTTGGCTCTTATTTATGTTACTTGGCTTTTACCGAATAGATACCGTAGTCTCGAAATCTCTAAAGTTAATCCAAAGCAAGGCCAATAGTTTAATGAGCAAGACAAGCAAACCCCCTTGACCATGTTGATCCTATGTTTTCGAATGCTATGTTGTTTTGATTACAATACTTTATGCATGCTTATATCAGCAAATTGCTATATTTGTGCCTAGGAAATGAGATATGTCCCATATTGCAATGAGATATTCTTTGACCTTGAATGTCACTATCCTTGTCACCTTAGTAACATTTACCCACTAGTTTAGGCTGATTCTTAATGGGATTTAGTAGCACTTTGTATAATATGCTTAGCCATGATAATTATTAATATTATGCAAATGATGCAATAATTGTAGAACAATTATGAAAATTCTTGAGCAGCTTTATGGCAATGCTTTGGACAAAGGAGATACCTCTTATATTTTGGTTAGCAAATTAAATATAAAGGCTATGGTTTTGACTTGGGCGAGTTATGATTATATACTTGTGTTGCGAGGGAGTCTCACGTGTGGTTATCGTCTGTGGAAGGCACTCGCCCGAGTCAGTTAAGGACCGAACTTAAGTGTCATTGATCCGAGCATATTCTGTATGACCATTAGTCCAGTGTGGGATAGACCTGACAGAATAAGTTACCTAGGTCTAATGTTGATCCCATCGTAGATTGGTAGACATGCGGTCTTGGTAAATGAACTCAATGCTCGAAGCGGCTCTTACATTGTAGCGTAATGCTTACCTACACAACGACAAGTTCCTCATGGACGATGGTAAAGGACGTCCATATCTTGAGGGTGGAAACTCACTCAAATCGGATACAGTTGTATCGCGAGATATGGCTGACATGGTGAGATGATCGTATTTTGTGGGTAAAATGTATAACTTCTGTAGAGTGTATAATCTATTCGAATAGCCATACCCCTAGTTATGGGCGAGCTTGGTGTACCCCACTTGGTTAGATTTTATGGTTTCAAAAATGATTTTGGAATGGCATGGATGACAGGAATCCTTACTAGAAAGAGAGTTGGGCAAAGGCCATTTGTTCAAGTATATGAGATTTATTATGTGATTTTGATGGCAAGTGTCATCTTTGTCTGGTGGAGAGGACGCCAGGGGAGGGAGGCGAGGGGGACGGGAGTGGAGAGTGCATCGGCAGAGGGAGGCGGATGGGGACGGGGATGGGAGGCAAAGATTTGTTGTGCCGGTCTGCATCGGCGGTGGCTCGAGCCTCATCCTTGCTTCCGCTCCACATCTCCAGTCGGCCACCACCATCGCCATTGACACGTGAAGGCACTAGTGGGGATGGGAGACGGAGGCAGCAGCGGGTGGGGAATGGATGCGAGGGACAAAGGGGTGGAGAGGGCCATGACGGAGGGAGGGGAGGGGGCGGAGGCAGACATGATATGTTCTGTGGCAACGCACGGGAACTCTACTAGTAGCCTCTAACAACGTACTTCCAAAAGCTCCCAAAAAACCAACCCTCGCCGCAAGTGAACAATTTTTATTATTTAACCTCCTGTTTATTTGTTATTAATAACCTCTCGTCAACTTTATTTTCAAACCTGATCCTTTTGGTCACGTCAGTATCTGTAGTGTGCCAAACAATATTACCATGCCATGAGGTAAGTCGAGTGTTGAGCTAAAAATGGCATGTTTTGCCACAAAACAACACTACCATGCCACCACTAGTGAAATGACAAGGTTTGGTCATGCCAGGATTGATGGTGTGATAGTGTGTAATTGCCACACCACCACGGGCTGTGGCGTGGGCAAAAGTGTCACATTTGGAAATAAAATTGATGAGGGGTTATTAATAAAATATCTTTGAAAAATGATTATTTAATAAAAATAGTTTTTCGCAAAAAAAGGCGAAGCTTCTCTAGGGCCAAAGGGGATCATAACCCCCTCCCTTAGGAAAGCTTCGTTTAGCTTTAAATGCTAACATAATACCAAATTAATTATCTATTTCTGAGTTATCTAAATATATAATGTTAGATTGGCCTCCTCAGTCTTTCTTACAAGCTCCACCGTTGTAGGCAAGTACACATAAAAAAAAAGGTGTGTATATAAAGTTGTTGAGATATGGTGACTCATATCCTAACCTACTAGGACTTGAAGATGTGTGCTACAAAGATTCTTATATGAATCCTAATATGATTAGGATTTCTACTTCTCTTTAGAGGAGAACTAGAGGCACTATATAAAGCCATCGGGAGTGGTTATAGAGAGCCCAATTAACAAATCAACTCACCCAAATCAAGAGGCACACGAGAGGATTAGTGGCTATGTTATTCTTTAGTTCTAGATTCTTGTATAGGGTAAGGATCTAAGGGTCCTAAAAGATTCAAGAGGGTTGTTAGATAGCGACAATTACTTGTGCTATTTCGAGATTGTGCTTAAGGAATTTGTGGTCGGCTTCACCAAATCTTTCTCTCGTCGTGATTATTTTGTCACCGTTATTTAGTTCTCTTTACGGGATTCATCTACTTCGTTCTTGATACCGTGCACGTTCATGTCGTATCTTGCAACTCTGATCTGAGGGTTGCTACATATAAGAAGGGGTATCAAAGTACAACAAGTGGTATTAGAGCCAAGACTAGATTAATCTGATTTGTAAGAAGGTCGGCAAAGCGTCAGGTGGCACAAAATCAAGATTGATGTCAACAATGTGGAATCAAGTGGAGAAATTTGACAAGAGGGAAAATTTTAGCTTGTGGCAATGTGTGGTGAAGGATGTCCTAGTCCAACAAGGATTAATTGATACTCTTGAAGGGAACAGATCGGAAAAGACGTCCGTTGTAGAATGGAACGTGATGGAGCGAAAGGTTGCTAGTATAATCTGTCTATGTCTCTCCGATGTGGTAAAATACTTGGTGATCAAGGAGAATTCATGAAGAAATTATGGACTTGCTCACAAATCGGTGGGTGTTGAAGCAACAATTGTACAAGTTGCGTATGGAGGAAGGTATACGGTTCATTGATCATCTCAATGTATTCAACAATTTTTATATAGCTGACTAGTGTGGATTGTAAAATTAAGGAGAACGACAATGTCGTCATATTGGTGTCATCTCTACCACCATCACGGGAGCAATTGGTAATGAATATTTTTGTCAAGAAAAGCACTCTCAACTTTAATGAGGTAGTGACATATCTATTGAAGGTAGAATCCTTGAAGAAGTCATCGGATTCTTCATCCTCAGTGATCAAACATTGGTTGTCATAGGTGTTGCAAGCAAAAGCAAAAGTCACAGGAAGAAAAAGGGCAAGAGTAATGGCACACGTGTATGTTATCTATGTGACAAGGAATGCCATATGACAAAGGACTGTCTAAGTTTGAAGCAAAAGAAGGATGCATACTCAGCGTCGGTAGCGAAAGATGATTCAAACATACTTGTCATTAGTCAATCAGGTATTTCTCATGAGTAGATATTAGATTCATGTTGTTTACTTCCATATATGTTCGGCGAGGGAGATGTTTGACGAAGTATCTCTATGTCTAGTGCATGGAATTGTTCAATTAGCAGATTTCAAGGAATGTGCAATTACTAAGGTGAGAACAGTTACATTAGAGATGTATAATAAAGCACATCATAAACTGGTAGGAGTTTGGTATGTTACTGTCTTAAAGAAGAATCTAATATCTGTGATGTTGCTTGAACTCAAAGGTTGTGAGGTATCACTTCGAGGTGGAGTCATACGAGTTACTTGCAATGGATAGGTGATCATGAAAAGTATCTGGAGCAATGGAGGATACTGATTGATGGGTAATCATAAGGGAAGAGCAACCAATAGGGGGTTTGATAAAAATCCTGGACCGGAAAAAGGAAACCGTGTCGTCAACGGTAGGTACTCAGATTTCATATGCAGTTATGTGTGAAACTATAAAAACAGTTGCAAAATCTAGCAAGCGAAGGTGCGAGATGTTAGAGAAGGAAGACGTGGTGGGACCAACCACGCAGTACTGACGAGCAGGTGGAGCTCGAAAGCGGTACAAACCTATAGCATGGAGAGTTAGGAATAGGAGGTATGGTTAACTAAACTACACAACGAAAGAACTCTCGGATGGAGGATCCGAACGACCCAGCTTGGATATCGACACACACATTACAACGATGTGCATGAGCCCCTAAGTTAGGGCACTCCCAAAGGTGGAAGGATAAAAAAGGGGAAAAAAACCAAAAAAGGTGAAGCCGATTTGGAGCGAGTTATTAGAGGATCATGGTGACTTCAATGGATAAGAGCCAAAGTGAAGATTGCTGAGATAGGGTGACTCATATCCTAATCTACTAGGACTTGGGAGGTATGCTATAAGGATTCTTATATAAATCCTAATAGGATTAGGATTCTCACTTCTCTTTAAAGGAGAACTAGATGCCACTATATAAAGTGGTGATGGGTGGTCATGGAAAACCCAAGCGACAAACCAATTCATCCAAAGCAAGAGGCACGCAGGAGGATTAGAGGATATATCATTCTTTAACTCTAGATTCTTGTATAGGTTCGAGAGCGTTGTGAGAGAGTGACAACTCCACTCTTTTGATGTTGTGTTTAAGGAATTTGCGATTGACTTTGTCAAATCTTTCTCTCATCGTGATTATTTTGTCGCTGTTATTTGGTTTTCTCTATAAGATTCATCTACTTCATTCTTGATATCGTACACGCTGACGCCGTATCTCGCAACTCTGATCCGATCTGAGAGCTGCTACGCAGAAGAAGGGACACAGGAGTACGACAAAGTGTACATCAGCAAGTGCCAATTGCTCAACCGGATCCGGACGTGCGCGAGAGCTTTTGCAGCACCGGCAGCACGAGGTGGTGGAACTGGAAGTATGCAGCAGGTGGAGACTCGAATCCGTAGAAATTAAACATGCGAGCAACATGCAATCACTACTACAAAACAAGCTATACTAGACGCCTTATCACAGACAGTTCCTTTGGAACCGTTTGTGTTGTAGTTATCACAGACGGTTCTTAAGGAACCAACTGTGATACGTAATTATCACAGATGGTTTGTAAATAGAACCGTTTTAAAAAAGAGCCGTCTGTAATAATCGCAGAGATTACAGATGGTTATTGGTAAGAATCATCTGTGAATTATCACAGATGGTTCTATTTACAAACCATCTGTGATGGTGCAACGTCATAGACGGTTCTTAGTAAGAACCATCTGTGATGGCTCCGTATATCATAGACGGTTTATATTAAAAATCGTCTATGATTTAGAATTTTACCATAGCTTAAAATTCTAAGCCATGGTAAAATTAGAGAGAGAAAAATTCTAAGTCATGGTAAAATCACAGACGGTTTTAATACAAACCATCTATGAAGTATCACAGACGATTTGTGATATGAACCGTCTGTGATATATCGTCACAAATGGTTTTTGTATGAAATCGTCTGTGATTCGCAGTGCGGGAGTTCAAAAATTTTGAACGCGTGCGTGGGAGGCAAAAGATTTTGGCGTGCTCCTTATATATTATAGCTGAGTCGAGGTCGGACGCGCTGTGGAGGGTGTTGAACATGCGGGATGCCAACGTGCTGCTGGACGTGCACGACTCCGTCGATGTGCTTGAGTACAAGTTCGCCGCCGCAGGCCTCGACGACAAGGACCTCATCCTCCTCAGCTGTTAGCAAACAAACTTCTTCTTCCTCGATGACTCGATCGATCGTGGTAGCTAACCTATGGGTGCACGTACGTAAATGGTAAATGGGTGTAGCGGTTCACACGGTGGGCACGATAGCATGCTTCTTCATCCTCCTCGACCGCGGCAGCGAGCGCGCTTCGACACCTCCATCCTCCGTAACATCCGCAACGGCTTCGCCATCATCGCCTTTGACACCGTGCTCTACAATGACATATCCACCGTCAACGTCGTCGACTCCTACTCGAGCCTCTTTAGCACCCTCTTCGGGCCCTACTTCCGGCAGGACTTCGCCGACGCCATGGTCAAGATGGGCAGCATCGGGGTGTTCGCAGGCCGCAAGGGGGAGGCCAGGAAGGTTTTTGTATGGGAGTGATGACTTTTCCATATTAGGAATTGTGATGGTACCAACTATGAACATTCAAAATTTGATTTTTTTGTAATAGAAAAAACTATCATAGACGGTTCTTGTTTAGAACTGTCTGTGAAAATAGACTATCACAGACAGTTCTGAACAAGAACCGTCTGTGATAATCTCTGTTATCACAAACATATAAATTCAGATATTTAAAACCATCTGTGATGATGGTTCTGAATCGTCTGTGATGACCCTTTGTGTAGAAGTGAATGCTAAGTACTAGCGCTGACTCAGTTTATGCATGGTTGGTAAAAACAACATTTCTTAAGCAGTTAACCGATGTTTAATTAGGCCGTGGTCCAAAATGCGCGCATATGCATGCATGCACGCTACATGCACAGCACATGGCTTGCCGGGTCCTTGCTCTACTTCTGCTAGACCGTCCTCCTCCAATGCCTCTACGTGTGTACCTTACCTTACCAAACCGGCTTTGCACAACTACAATAGCGGATGTAGAAGAAAAATAATCGGTTATCCCTATACATATCACTACATATCTTTATACATATAATCATATGTGTATAAGTCACCGAGTTTATGCTACGAAATGTACATCTATAAATACAAAAGCTTTGATAATGTAAAATAAAATCGGATCCGGTGTCCTGTGCAACCAAGCCTCACTTGGATCCGCGGATGCACATATGCACGATGCCTAATCAAAGTTGATGAGATGCACGAATAGTCCATGCTTTGCCATGATATACTCCCTGCAATTAAGCAATGATTTGTACCGTAATGGAACACGATCCTCCAGTGTTCCAGCGCCAGTGGGTGCATAGGCGTGACACGTGCAAAGCAGAAAAAAGTATATGTATAATGCGGTACGTCGTCGATTTTAGTTACTGCATGCAAACAAGATCCCCGGGCGTACGTGCGTGACAAGCGTTGGAATCGTTGCATGCGTAAGTGTAGAGTTTAGTCATTTGGTGGCTGCGGCTAAACAGCCAAGCTTTGGACAAGGCTTTTCGGTGGTTGCACACTCGTATGTAGATTCCACTACAAGTTTAGTGGTGTAAGTAGTTGTAAATGTGATCGTTTGTCGGGGTGAATTCCTTAAACAACAGAGATTAATTAAACAGGGAAAGTAGTAGTACTGGTGAGCAACATATGCATTATTAACATCACGTACGTACGCACAGTTTGCCATGAAACCCCTAAGTAGTTGTAAAGCCAGGGTTATAGAGTTTGAAAGTAGTAGTACTGGTGAGCAACACCAAAGACAGTTTGCCGACCCCAAAAGCCAGGGTTAGGAGTTTGGGGGCACCAAAGACCCGGGAATTGGTCCTCCATTAGTCCATGATTAATTGGAGTAAGATGTGTTTTCCAGCTAGCTAGGCTACCTTGACCTGGACAAGTAACAAGCAGAGTTTTTTTTTCTTCTTAGATGGTACTGTTTGGTGTCGAAAATGTAAAACTAGCACCCGAGCGAAATAACAAAAATGTCAACGCGGACGTTTGGTGTACATGTTTTTTTAAAGGAGAAAATGTAAAACTTTTATAAAGCATATACCGGTTTACAAAGAGAGTAACATGCAGGTAAGCCGATTTTAATTAAAAATGAAACCTACCACAACCTACTTCCAAAACGGACACGTGCCGAAATTAACAACAGAGCAAACATCGATTCGACTACAACAAAGTCGCTACATGTCGCCTGTTGGTATATCTACGGTGCCATTTTTGCAATTTTGCTCAGCATCGGTTGGAGGGAGGTGGCGCGAGGAGGAGGAGGCTGAGCGGCGGCGCGCGACGTCGAGCGGCGAGGAGGCGCCGCCGACGGGATGAGGCGGTGTCAGTCGGAGGAGATGCAGGGTGGCGCCGACGGGATGAGGCGGTGTCAGTCGGGGAGATGCAGGGCGGCGCCAGAGCTCGCCATAGGCGGGCGGAGGCGAACGCAGCTCGGGGTGCTAACCCTAATGTGATCGCTCCATCTGTGTGCAAGGCCGATGCGTTTGGGTGGAGAATGGGGAGTGAGAGAGGTGAGTTTGGGGTTTTATAGTTGGTATAAGGTATGTAATTTTAGCCAACTCTAGTGGCAAAGTCGAAATTCTAACTCGTGGAAGTCGTGAGAAGCTACACCATACCGATTTTCGCTTCCAGCTTCTCCACGTCGAGAATGACTACAGACTTTTAGCTTCTTCCGTAAGGAAACGACTTCGTTTTCACAAAGAATGACTCCAAACAGGGACATTTTATGCTTCTTCCCATAAGGAAACTTGTTGTTTAAAATGACTTCCGGTTTTCACAAAGCAAAAGTCGGTTGGAAAGCCGTCCAAACAGGGCCTAACATGAAAGGCCAGCACACAAGCAAAGCTCGAGTAACAAGCATCGGTAATTGCCACAAGCATTTCACGGAAGGTTTCGGCTTTGCACGCGCCCCCGGAAGGGCTAGCGCGTGCGTGAGGCCGAGGCGCACCGAAGCCGAAGCGCGCGCGACGCACCAGCCGTGTGCCTTGTAGCCGTGCGCGCAGACGCTCAACCCGCCGCGTTGCGTGGCTTCCGTCCCACTCGCCCCTTGGGGGGCTAGCCGCCATGCGCTTGCGTGCCCGCGACCGCGGGCCTGCGCTGTTTTGGTGCGCACGGGATGACAGGTGGGGGTTTCGTGCGTGTGTAGACTGTAGAGGCGTCGTTGACTTGGGCGGCGCGAAGTGTGGGGATCCTGGCCGTGGATGATCCACGAGCGAGGCGCGGCGCGGCGCGGGGGAGGGTTCCGAGGCCGTGGACTGCCACGCCGTACGGGGAGGAAAGCGCCGTCCTTTCCTGGCCGGATCTCGCGGGCGCACATCCAAAACAGATCTCTTTCTTTGCGCTGCACCGTTGGCAGCTAAGGAAGTTAACAGTTCACCCATCACGGAAGGATCAGCCACCTAGCATTTGCTCAATTAAGAAGCTTATACTACAAGCTTAAGTTGCTAACTGCATGCATATGTTATGATTTCAGCTGGTCAAAGCATGCAAGCAAGAAAAAACCAAACCATCTCCGACGACCGTGTTGCATGTAGCATGTGCCACGGCGGGTGCCATGTGACCCTGTCCGGTTTGTTGACACTCCCAACATCTTCGCCCCTCCACGCTCAGTGTTATCTCCAGTTTAGACTAGCTCTTAACATAGTTTGATAAACAAACTCGATGTCCCTGTGTGCTCTATAACCACCTCTGTTTCGTGTACCACTGATCACGCTCTTTCCCCTTCACACTTTCGTCGTGCAAGTGCGTGCAACCTGTCGCGCACACGGCACACCCATCGCCTCCGCCGTCACCGCGTCACACGCATCGCTCTCGCACCAGCTCAAAGCACAGTAGCCAAACGAACCAACCAGCAAAACACCCGTCGCCATCTGCGGTTCCCGGCACAGCACCGGCACGGCGCCGGATTACCAACAACCCCCCCCCCCGCGCTGTCCCCGCGCCGCGCGAGCGAAACCCACGACCACGAGCGGCACGACCGTTTCTTTTTAACCCCGCCCCTGCCGTTGCCGTACGGCGACCACGAGCCGAGCTGCCCAGCGCATCCGTGCGGCGGTGCCTGCGCGCGAGCGAAACCCACCAGCCGCGCGGTCATTTTTTTTACCCCGCGTGCTCCACCCCCTGCCGCTGCGGCACATGCAGAGGCAGCGCCAGCCCACCCCACCACCCCGCCCCGCGCACCGCGGCCCCCGTCCCCCCATCTTTTAAAACCCCCCTTGTCTCCTCCTCCTCCTCTCCCCTCCTCTCCACTTGTCTCCTCCCCAACTGTGCCATCCCATCCCAGGCGCCCGCGCCCCATCTCCGCGCTTTTGCCAGGTGGCCGGAGTGCCCCGCCGCTCGCGGGACGACGAGCCGTTGCTCCCGCTGTCGTGGATGCTTGGGGAGGCGGAGGCGTCCGGGGGCGCCTGTGATGAGCGGAGGCGCTGTGGATGAGCAGTCGCGTCGGCACGGCGACGGTGCGGTGGGCGGCGAGGATTCATCCGGCTTTGCTACGCCTCGACCGCTTTACGGGGGCGCTCGCGTCGCCTCGCTCCTCCGCTGATCCCGAATTTTATACTTGCCGCCGCCTCGTGCCGCTTACTTTAGTCGGAAAGGGGAGCGCTTTCATAGCTAGCTGCTACTAGCTAGTTGATAAAAGGTACAGGAGGAGGCAAGGGAGGTGGATATTCGCGTATCCGGAGGGTAGATTTGGATCGGGATCTCGGCGTGATGAAGGAACAGGGATCGGGCGGCGTTTCGCCCGGCCCGGCGGAAGGTGAAAATCTTCTTGCTTACTTATAGTATAATTGCTCATGGATTCACGTTCTTTAGCTTAAGAATTTGCTAAATTCAGCGTCTAAAAGATTCATGGCCATCACCATTGCTGTTGCTTGCGTTGTAGTTAGTTGTAGCGTCTGGTTGCAGCTAACTGCAGTAAAGTCTTGCTCATGGCTTTCCTACGAATCTTTACAACATAAGTGATTTAAGTGTAGACTGTGTAGTGTGTGACGGGTGCACTGTAATAACTGGGCGTGTGTTTGCAAAGCAGGGGAAAAGAAGGCCATCAACTCGGAGCTATGGCATGCTTGTGCCGGGCCTCTGGTGTCGCTGCCGCCGGTGGGCAGCCTGGTTGTGTACTTTCCACAGGGCCATAGCGAGCAGGTGCAGGATTTATCAGTTACTGTAGGAAATGTGTCAAATCATGACTAGTTTCTGAAAAAATATATTTTTCTGGTACTTTTTTGGCAGGTTGCCGCTTCGATGCACAAGGAGATTGATAGCGTCCCCAGTTACCCATCTCTACCTTCCAAGCTGATTTGCAAGCTTCTCAGCCTCACCTTACATGTATGATTGTATGTGGATGTTAGTTTTTCCCCTTCTGTACTGTAGTTCTATCCGTTTTACTAATTGAGAGCACACAATATTTTTTTATGCAGGCAGATTCTGAAACTGATGAAGTTTATGCTCAGATGACGCTTCAACCTGTTAACAAAGTATGTACGCGGATTTCTTTATTGTGGTGCTACTTTTCTTCTTTGAAAATGAAATATCTTTTCTTGATGCATGTAGTATGATCGAGACGCAATGCTGGCATCTGAACTGGGTTTGAAGCAAAATAAGCAACCGGCGGAATTCTTCTGCAAGACGCTGACGGCGAGCGACACTAGTACCCATGGTGGATTCTCAGTGCCACGTCGTTCAGCCGAAAAGATATTTCCACCACTAGTATGCAGAGTTTCTTCATAACCTTGAGATTATTTGGATGGAACTATGAATTTATCAGATTCAATAAATACATGACTTACCAGGGTAACAATTTTGATAGGACTTTACGATGCAACCACCGGCCCAAGAGCTCACTGCCAAGGATCTACATGACATTTCATGGAAATTTCGACACATTTATCGAGGTATGCCAAATTGCCAACCACTCAGAGAATATCTGTACGACTGCACGTAAACTTGGTGTTTTGTAGGGATATAAGTTGATGTGCAGGCGTGGTTCACTGCCATAATTTTTTTTATGGATCCATTATTTATGTTTAGCCATTTGCTGCTACTATTAGTGTTCCTGCTTTTTCTTGGAACTCTTAAGGAAGTCTGTGTACTGGGACATGGTGGCTGATCAATCAATAGCATTGTGTACTTATCCCTCTACTGTACCTGCACATGCACATGCAGGTCAACCAAAGAGGCACCTTTTGACAACTGGTTGGAGTGTCTTTGTCAATACAAAAAAGCTGTTAGCTGGTGATTCAGTTCTCTTTATAAGGTAGCATCATCAAATTCAGAAATTAAATGGTCTGGATTTATCTAAATAATTACAAGAAACATGGATCATGTACTTTTTGTTTACAGGGATGAGAAATCTCAGCTTCTTTTAGGCATACGGCATGCTACCAGACCCCAACCAGCTCTATCATCATCAGTTTTATCAAGTGACAGCATGCACATTGGGATTTTAGCTGCAGCAGCCCACGCCGGCAGCAAACAGTAGCCCGTTCACTATTTTCTACAACCCAAGGTATTGTAGTTATTTGATCACCCATATGCACTCTCTGCCGCCGTTCAGGACAATGAACTCGTACTATTCTTTGGATAGGGCGAGCCCATCAGAATTCGTCATTCCTTTAGCAAAATATAACAAGGCTCTGTATACACAAGTGTCTCTTGGAATGCGGTTCAGAATGCTGTTTGAGACAGAGGATTCAGGGATCCGAAGATATATGGGCACGATCACAGGTATTGACGACTTGGATCCAGTGCGGTGGAAGAATTCTCATTGGCGAAATCTTCAGGTGTTCCACTCGTCTTGTTTCTTAGTTCTGCAGTGTTGTCACATCCTTACAATTCAGCTGTGTTTAGTAATAAACTATCTGGATCAATTAGTTAACTTGCATTTACACAAGTCAAACCTGATACCAAACAAACTTTATAGAGAGATTAGTCTAAATCCTAATGGAAATGATACTTGTAAGATTGTAATATAGCACATTAGACATCAATTTCTCTTGAGTTCATCTCCTTTTTCCAAGTTAGGTTGGCTGGGATGAATCAACTGCGTCTGAGAGGCGCACCCGTGTTTCAATATGGGAAATTGAACCAGTTGCCACACCTTTTTATATTTGTCCACCACCATTTTTCAGGCCAAAACTTCCTAAGCAGCCAGGAATGCCAGGTACAGATACTTCTGTTTATTTATTGGTATATGTGTGGTAGTATTGTTTAGGAAATAATACAATATGCAGAGTCTCAACCTTTGGGCATTTAGGCCTTTAATGCTATCGTCATTCTCTTCTTGCATTCATTAAGCTGGTTGACTGTCTACGTGAGCATCTTTTTGGTGGCGAGTTTTAATTTGAAGGGCAAGGCTGCATTTTAAATTTAAGTTTCATAAACATGCAATTATATTTTCCTAAATATGGCTGCTTCTTGCTTGTGTATAAACTTGACACATTAATGATTAGCAAGAAGTGTGGAGTACTTGTTTGGTATCCATGTCTAGAAGTTAACTTCTTAATCAAGTTTCAAGCATCTTGTATTGCATTTTCTTGTGCATTTTTCTGAAGATTCGTTTGGTCCTTGTATAACTTAAATAAAACATGCAGATGATGAAAACGAGGTTGAGAGTGCTTTCAAAAGAGCCATGCCATGGCTTGCTGACGACTTTGCTCTGAAAGATGTCCAAAGTGCATTATTTCCAGGCCTGAGCCTAGTTCAGTGGATGGCTATGCAGCAGAATCCTCAGATGCTAACAGCTGCTGCCCCAGCTGTGCAGTCGCCGTACTTGACCTCCAATGCATTGGCTATGCAGGATGGGATGGGCAGTAGCAATGAAGACCCAAACAAAAGATTGAATATACAGGCCCAAAATATTAGTTTACCTAACTTACAGGTTGGTTCAAAAGCGTATCATCCTGCAATGGCTCAACATCAACAGCAGCCTCACCAACTATCACAACATCAGCAGGTCCAGCCATTGCAGCAAAGTTCTGTGGTTCTACAGCAACAGCAAGCCCAGTTGCTACAGCAGAACGCCATTCAGTTGCAGCAGCAGCAAGAACATCTCCAACGACAGCAGTCACAACCACAACAGCAGATGAAGGCTGCTGCAAGTCTGCAGTCAATGGAGCAGAACAAGCTTAAAGAACAACAGCCTTCAGGTGGACAGGTTGTCTCGCAAGCACAACTGTTAAACCAGATTTTCCAACCTTCTTCGTCTCAGCTACAACAGTTGGGTTTACCCAAGTCACCTACCCAGCGCCCAGGGTTACCAAACTTACCAACTGCGGGTTCTTTGCAGCAGCCTGCACTAACTCAGACTCCACAGGTCCAGCAAGCAGCAGAATATCAGCATGCCCTCCTACAGAGTCAGCAAGAGCAATTACAACAGCTATCACAACCAGAATTACAGCTGCAGCTGCTTCAAAAGATTCAACAACAAAATATGCTATCTCAGCTGAACCCACAACATCAGTCCCAGTTAATTCAACAATTATCTCAGAAAAGCCAGGAAATTCTCCAGCAACAAATTTTACAACATCAGTTGAGCGGTGTTGATGCTATGGGTCAGCTCAAGCAATCGCAGCAAACACCTTTAAACCGCATCACAGGATCTCTGACGCCCCAGCAACTTGTAAGGTCTCACTCAGCACTTGCCGAGAGTGAGGATCCATCCAGCTCAACTGCCCCATCTGCCAACCGTGTTTCTCCAATAAATTCATTGAGCAGAACATACCAAGGGAGCAGAAATTTAACTGACATGACAGCAACACCACATATTGACAACTTACTTCAGGAAATTCAAAGCAAGTCAGATAATCGAATCAATAATGATTTGCAGGGTAGCAAAGAAACGGCCCCTGTGCCCAATCGGCATCCAGTTTCAGATCAACTTGATGCATCATCTGCTACCTCCTTTTGTTTAGATGAGAGCCCACGAGAAGGCTTTTCCTTTCCTCCAGTTTGTTTGGATAGCAATGTTCAAGTTGATCCAAGAGATAACTTTCTTATTGCGGAAAATGTGGATGCATTGATGCCGGATGCCCTGTTGTCAGGGGGGATGGCTTCAGGAAAGGGTATTTGCAATCTGCCTTCTGGACAAAGGGATCACAGGGAGGTCGAGAATGAGCTATCCTCTGCTGCATTCAGCTCCCAGTCGTTTGGTGTGCCTGACATGTCTTTCAAGCCTGGATGTTCAAGTGACGTTGCTGTCACTGATGGTGGAATGCCAAGCCAAGGTTTGTGGAACAATCAAACACAGCGGATGAGAACTTTCACTAAGGTTGGTATCGTTTACTTTAAGAATGTCTTTATTACGGATACCTACATCCATGTGCACACTCTTAAAATTGTAAAGCGCTCGCTTTTGAGAAGTATATTTGGTGCACACATCAAAACTGATCTTATCTGATGCATACATGTCTCTAACAGTCTGACTTGAGGAAGTTTTATTTGATTTGAGATCAGAGGATTATGGTTAGAAATACTTCAAGATTTCGTTGTTAGTAATCATTAATTTGGATATCGCCCTGCAAATTCATGTAACAAGCTGAATTTATCAGCCCATTTGCAAATGCTGTAGAAATTAGTGAAATATTTCTTTTAGCATCGGGTATAGAAAGTTCTTCGAATAGGGTCAAGGAATTTTTAGATGTACGCTGCCCTATTTTTTTCTGATTCACAATAATTGTCACCCTACGTGAGTATGAGAAGTTGGTCCTGACCCACAAGTGAGACATCGAGTGACATCTCTGAGGCACGAACTATAAGGTGGCACGTAGCTAAAAGACCCACTGATCAATTGTGACATCGTTTGGTACAGATTGATAATGTAAAATTTGAAGTGTTCTATGCTAGTTGGGCTTGTGATATTTTTGCCATCTCCATGTCTATTTTTGTCATGAATTGTTCAGGTTTAGCTAGGACTAAACATCCTCATGTCCTAGAGCATCACTATGTCTTATTCCAGAATTTGAATTTGAATGTGCCAAACTGAGAACTTAATGATCCAAGTATCCAATAATCACATTTACTCTCAACTCTCAAGTTATCCTTCTTTCATTTACAAGTAGTATTAATTTTTGTTATGTGTCAAACCATCTTGATTTGAAGGTTCAAAAGCGTGGATCTGTGGGGAGATCAATTGATATCACACGGTATCGAAATTACGATGAACTTCGGCATGATCTTGCATGCATGTTTGGTATTCAAGGGCAGCTTGAAGATCCCTATAGAATGGATTGGAAGCTAGTCTATGTTGATCACGAGAATGACATCCTCCTTGTTGGGGATGACCCCTGGGAGTAAGTTCTTCCCTTCCCTTATCATGGATCCAGTATTAGTTGCAACTTGCAACGCTTTCTTAACCTGACCCCCCTGATGATTTGGAAAACTTTATGTACAGGGAGTTTGTGAGCTGTGTGAAGAGCATCAAAATATTATCAGCTGCTGAAGTACAACAAATGAGTTTGGATGGTGACCTTGGTGGCATCCCTTCGCAAACACAAGCCTGTAGTGCTTCTGATGATGCAAATGCATGGAGAGGTTCCTGACGTAAATACTAAATGTACTTCTTACCATTGTTTAAAGGATACTGAGAGATTGAAAGATCCAATACACACCTAGTGTTATTTTGATGTTAGACCTAGAGCCAGCTCACTGACAAAATTGGTCAAAATGCTTCTGGCGGAAGATGTTCAACCGCCTTATTTGGAGCTCTTGACGTTTTGTTCCCACTAAAACTGGGTGACTCATCGACATAGTCAGATTAATTTCTTTTTTTGGCATACATAGCTATTTTGAGTTTCATAAGGTACCTGTGTTTATCTGGGACTTACATTCATTGTAATCTCACAAGTTGTTAACTATCAGACTGTATATACGTGCTGTTTCTGTATCTCCCAATTTGTTAGTTCCACTGGTGTTTCCACTAGAAAGCTTATCTGGTCCTTCACTAACCGGGGCTTAAAAGTCCTGAAATCCAAAATGCCAAAATAGGAATAAGGCTTGCTATTATTAGAAATGTCCAAAAAAAATATCATATTCATGAAGTAGAAACATAAATGTACTCCCATTAATGTGAGATAAGCGGAACTGAATCAGTCAATTCAAGTTAGGGTTGTCAATTTATCCAGAACTTCTCTCGTTTACTCGGTGAAACAAGAATCTGTTTTGCTCGAACCAAAGCACTAAGTAAAAGTTGTATTGACCACAGAAAACTCGTTCCAATGTGTGAAAATAGTACATTTGTGTTTTGTCCTTTCCAGTGTAGATGAGCCTGCAATAAGTCATACTTGAGAACGTTTGATTAACATGTTGTTTCATATTTTCATTCAATATTCATGCATGGGAATGCAGAATTTTCATGAATTCCAATTTATGTGTTTATTTTTGTGGTTGATGCCTAACCTTGCCATAAGTAATTAACCTTATACAAAGTGTGGCTTGCCACAAAAGGTGTAGCTAACAAAATGTCATCATAATGGGCTGTGTGGTTCATTGCCTCAATTTGGCACAACTCACGTAGGCAAGTTTGATCGTTTTAGGCTAGTGTTTGGTTTTCAACCATACTTTTAAGGGAAATTTTGATATATGCCATTGCTAAGTGCCCGTTTCAGAGACATGCCATTACTCATTTCGATATTCGAAATATACCACTACAAAGCTAGAAAGATTATACAAATGCCACTAGTATACGTATTCTATTAGTATTGGACCAAATTGCCTCTAGCTTCTCCTTCCTCACTCCTCACACTGTCTCTTCTCCATTTTTAGAGCTCCACACCGCCATCTCCCCTCGGCCTCTTCTCCATTTTTAGAGCTCCACACCGCTGGCTCCCTGCCGACAGCCCGCCGCCGCCTTGGCCGCTTTGGCCCGGCGTCTCTCTCTCTCTCTCTGGGTCTCCCCACGGCGCCGCCCTCTCCTCCGGGCTCCTTCGCCACATCGCCACCACCTGCGCCATCTCCGGCGTGTGCCTCTGCCCAGTCTGGTGCTTCTTCGCCTTCTAGTCGACGCCGCCCCCGAGCCCGTGTCTGCCTCGAATGCGGCTGGCCTGAGTCGGATCCGCGCAGCCCCGAGCTCCGTGCGCCGTCCGTGCTCCGCCGGAGTGGAGGAAGAAGACAGATCCGACAGCTGGGGGAGGAAGAAGCCTAGATCGTAAGGGAGGATGATCGGCCGCCGCCGCGCTGCATGCAGCGCCGCTACCTCTTCCCGACCAGATCCACTTGGATCTGGCCGGATCTGGTCACAAAGCCCTCGGCCCTGTGCGAGATTGAGCTTGTGGAGGTGCCCAAGGTCTCGTGGGAGGACGTTGGCGGCCTGGAGGACGTCAAGCTGGAGCTCCAGGAGACGGTGCAGTACCCGATGGAGCACCCGAAGATGTTTGGCATGTCGCCATCGCGCGGCGTGCTCTTCTACGCCGCCAGTGCGGCAAGACGACGCCGCCAAGGCCATCGCCAAGGAGTGCAAGGCCAACTTCATCAGCGTCAAGGGCCCCGAGCTGCTCACCATGTGGTTTGGCGAGAGCGAGTCCAACGTCCGCGACCTTGTCATCGGAGATAGAAGCGGCTGAAGAGCGGGGATGACATGGGAAGAAGATGGGGGCAATAACGTTAATATTTGTGAAATATGTAGATCGGTTGCATTTCTATGAGAAAAAGATGTTTGCAGTGACATATTTCGAATATCGAAATGAGCAATGACATTTCTCTGAAACGGGCACTTAGCAATGACATATATCAAAATTTCCCTACTTTTAACATGCCACACTTTCTTAGCCTTATGTTCCACTCGTCATAGAGAATTTCTAGCCAAAAGTTGCCACACTCGGCCTGTTTGGTTCATGGCGAACTTTGTCATAATTAAACTTAGGCAAAGTGACCAACAAAATGTTAGCCACAAGTTTGTCAAAGTTAGGTAAGATTTTGGAGTCTATGACATGTGGTTCATAGGGCTAAAAAAATGTGACTAGTCAAAATTGTGGCAATGAACCAAACATTTATCTAAGAACTGTAGCATGACTAAAGTTAGGCGTGGCAACTTTAGGCATCAAACCAAATACCCCCGATTTGTTCGCCACAAAAAGTATGATATACCACACTTTAGCACCGAAAGTTTGGCAACGTGTGACTTCCAACCAAACATATCTTATATGTGGCACAGTTAGCCAAATAAGGTCTATAACAAGACTATAGGCTAAAAAAGTATGACAACTCAAAATTATAGTGTGAAAGCAAGCACTTGACTAAGAAATTATGACGCAACTAAGGTTAAACGTGAGTTAAACATAAAACCAAACAGCCTCTCAGCCCACGGGACAGATCTTCCCTTCGTTGCATACCTGATGTAAGACTAAGAGAGAGATGTTTGTATGAACTTGCAGCGTGCACGTGGTGGGCCTAGACCGCTGCAAATCATGTTGGGAATAATCAAGACTTGGTTACGTCACAAGTTTTGAGTCTATGCGTGTATACGATGTAGTTGTTGTCTTGCATGTAGCAGAGTCTGTCAGTGGAGCCCATTGTGAGGATGTGACACGTGAGTTAGAGTTGAATAATATTTCTGGATGCATGTACTCGGTGGAGTTAGTGTATCACGTCGACCATTAATCAGATGGTGTAGAAAACAGTTGGAAAACCACAATTTTAAGTTTGCTCAGACCATGCAAACCTATCCTTCCCAACAAAGTACAAACTAGTATCATATCTTCGTAATCATCCTATCATATAATTTCTCCGATCACAAAAGAAAACCGTTTTAAGTATCATGCAGTCAAATTTTATAAACTTTAACTATTAATATCTTTATTAATATTTAGAATGAACATACGAAAGTGATATGCCTAGATTTGTCTCGAAGAATACTTTCTTAATATTATAGTTTTAGTAAGTTTTATAAATATAAAGCAATAGTAATAAATAGTCAAAATAGTATTTCGGAGATTGTATGGATGATGTCCGGCAGGATGGAGTGTATTCATATGTACTCAAAATGCATTTGTGGTGCACAAAAATAAAGGCAAATGGGTCTTGTCAATGTCTCCAACCTCTTTGAAGGCAGCCCAACTACTACAAAATTCCAGAACAATCCAGCCCAGCTCCAGACCGGGTAACCTACTCCTCGGGAACACCATACCCAGCCAAATCCACCCGAATTCCATCCAAAATCCCGAGCCGCAAAGCCCAAATCCGGTGGATCTCCCGTCAAATCGGAGCAGGATAGACCCGCGGCAGCGGGTCAGCGGAAGCGCGGCGTTGGGGATAAAGTGGTGGTGGGCTTTAGCACTTTAGCCGCTGCTCTGCTTTCGTAGGGTTTCATCTCCTCTTTCCTCTGCTCCTCTTCCCTTCTCGCGTACGGCAGTCGGATTCCGGAGCGGAGGCGAGCGAGCCTCTTCCAAGCCAAACGGAAGGTAGTCACTTGTTACTAATAGTCGATTCTCGCTTGCTGGGTGTCGGATTTGGTGGCTTCATCGAGTAATGCTGGGGCTAATTTGGTTGTGTAATCTGCTTGGTTGTTTCTCCGATTTCGTTAAGTTTTTGGCTTGTTTTGTGGCTGGCTGTGTAGATTTGGGTGGGGTTTGGCACTCTTACTGGGCTTAATTTGATCGGGATTGCATGTTTCCGCGAATAGGGTGGAGCCTAATCTTGTTCTACCCATGGTTGGGTTGGAGAGTGGTTGACTTGCATTATTTGCCCCCGCGCTCAATCTGGATAAATTTGCCGCGTTTTTGTTTCTAAATTTCTGCGATTCTGTTCAGATTTGGATAGGCTATGGATTCTGATCGATTACTTCAGTTGGGTTTTGTTCAATTTTGAATAAGTTCTTGCCTGTATGAACTAGCAGCTAGTACTTCAGCCAGCAAACGAGAATGTCGTCAGTGCAGCTCTCTGGTGCCGGAGTCGCCGCGGTGGCCTTCACCAAGAAAGGCTTGGTGTCCTTCGACGGGCTCCGCGTCTTGCCGCCGTCAGCTCTCAGAGTCTGCTCGTCGAGGCGCTCGTTCCGTAGCCTCGTCATCAAGGCTGCCACGGTCGTCATCCCGAAGGTATACAGCTATGCCAATGCAATGCATCAATTTTCGGTAGATTAGGACGTGCTTGTTAACGCTTTGCAAGAATGAGTTACAATTTGTTGCCACAATTGCAGTATACCTCACTCAAGCCTCTGGGAGACAGAGTGCTTGTGAAGCTTAGTTCTGCCGAGGAGAAGACGATTGGTGGGATTTTGCTTCCATCGACTGCGCAGTCTAAGCCTCAGGGAGGAGAGGTTGTTGCTGTTGGAGAGGGAAGAACCATTGGGGATAAGAAGGTGGAGGTCAGCATAGAGGTAAATTCTTCTCGCAGCGGGAGTGCAACTATTTATATGTCTAATACATTTCTTACTCTGTTGTGAGTTGCTAGTTGAAGTGGATCTGATGAGATAAGAGGCCATATATATGTTTGTAGCTAACTAAATGTAAAAGCAAGAGCTGATCCTCCTCACTACTATGCATCGCATGATCAAGAAGGCACTGTTAATGGTGTACTGTGATCTGTGGAGGTGATTGGCAAATGTTGAGGATGAAGTTTGTACTGTAATGCCACACAATTCATGTGAAACCCATATAGATCTGGTGTTTGTTCTATGACTAGGTTATCAACATATAGCCAAAATTTGGTGGTTCCCTGTTGGTTTTCTGCTTTGGTTGAGTTAAATACATGAGTCTGTGCAAGGGAGTTTATAGTCACACTAGGTATTCTGAAGTAATACAAGATAAATGATCTTTCTATGGTTCTACGATTTTCAAGCATATATTTTTCTTTCTACATATGGCATTGCACAGTATGTGCCACCATTTTCTTAATTGTATTATTATCATTCATAGAAAATAAGATGCAATTCCCTCCTGGTGCTAGGCGAAGAAATGAGTGAGTTCTGGGTATGCAGCTAGGGTTCAAGAAACTGGTGAAAAACGAAAAAAACCCGCCAGTCCTTTTTTTATTATAGGAAAGGCTGGTTAACCCCCTTGTTGTAGATACGAGTCTAGACAGTAAACTTGTAGACACCCCCGATCGTCTACGTCGACCTCTGGGGATGCGTAAGCAATGCATATTGCTCAAGTGTCAAATGAAGTACATGTGGCCTCCTCATCATATTACAATGAGCCCTATTTATAGTATGGGAGGGAAGGAAGGGCGAAGTTACATAAATAGCAACCCTGAGGTGATCTTGTCTAGACCCTTCCCCAACACCCCTAAGCTCCCTTTTTTTTTATCATGACTTACATAGAAACATGTATATTAGAGCCTAATTACCAACTACCATCATTAAATCTTGAAATTTTTTAAATTCAAATAGCATGAAGAAAACCGAAACCAGCCTGGTTCGGATTTTAGGGCTGGCTCTGGTTTTCAAAACTGTGGATACAACATCCAGATTTTAACTTGTGTATTTTGGCTGGTAATTTGTTTATGTGATGATGGTCTGTGGTAGGGGCGGATCCAGGAAATAAAGCCACTGGGGTCACCATGAACTAGCTTATTTCCTACCTTAGAGAAAATGCAAATTTGGCTATGGTACATTGGGGTCATTAAGGGTAATTAGGAAGAGGATATATGGGTTGGATTGGGTCTCATTGGGGTGGGCCACATGACCCCATTGGAAGTATACTGGATCGGCCCCTGGTCTGTGGAACCCTGCTCCATGTCTGCTTAATGCTTACGGTTCTCTTGCAGAATGGGTTGAGATGTGCAAAGCAATTCTATTTGTTTTGATTGTTAGGAATATTTTTCCTATCACATAAGTATTCTCAGATGCACCTTGCAAGTCTATCTTAGTTCCCAAATAACAACATTTGTTTGGGCCCCATTATCTAATATATTTGCAAGTCTATCTTAGTTTCCGAATAACAACATTTGTTTGGGCCCCATTATCTAATATATTGTAACATAAGGTTAGATTGGCGATAACCGATAGTGATGCCTGTTATGGGGCTATGTTTATTTTCATTAGTTGGACACTGGCTTTCACTTAAATTTATTTTATGCAAGAAGAAACATTAGTATTTGGTTGCTTGCAGATTGATTTTCCAGTCTTACGAATATGTTTGCTCAACCGTTCTTGTTCTAGTTTATGTTACAATTCAATTGGAACCTGGTTGAGGTTAGGATAACTTAGCTTTAACTCAAGTAAGAAAATCAACTTGCGACCAGGAGAGTCAAGCTGTAGGGCTCGAGTGCAGCACATTGCTTTGATGTACTATCTGTCATCTGAAATGTTGGATGCAAGAAAGCTATCAATATACTTGTTTTTATCCATTATTTTGCTTATTATTTGGGTGCTTATGCATTCTAGTGACAATATGGATGATTATGTCAATGCAAGCACGCTGTTTACTGTGGGTGCCCAGGAAATTGTATATGCTAATATGTATATTTGTCACGCAGACTGGAGCTCAAGTTGTATATTCAAAGTATGCTGGGACTGATGTTGAATTCAATGACTCTAAACATCTTATTCTAAAGGAGGATGATATTATAGGCATTCTTGACACCGATGATGTCAAGGACATGAAGCCTCTCAATGATCGGGTTCTCATCAAGGTATTCATATACTATTGAAAGTTTGGATGCTATAGTTTATAGAGATTTGGGGAATTTTTAGTTGACCTTATATCTTGCACTTATGCCACCCAGATAGCTAATCGGTAACAATCCTTTCCTGGCTTGCATTTTTTACAGGTTGCTGAGGCTGAAGATAAAACTGCTGGTGGCCTTATCCTCACCGAAACAACTAAGGAGAAACCATCCATCGGAACAGTCAGTTCTTACCATCAGTTCACTTAGCCATTACATTGTTGTCTTTGTTCTATAGCTGTGAACCTAAATTGTTAGGGTCACTCACATGCATGATTTATATTTGTGTAGCTAGTGCGAATTGAAACTGCAGGAGTTAACCATATTTTCCGTCTTGAATGCAGGTTGTGGCTGTTGGCCCAGGCTCTCTGGATGAGGAAGGAAAGAGGCAGCCATTGTCGGTGTCTGCGGGCAGCACTGTGCTGTACTCCAAGTATGCAGGCAGTGAGTTCAAGGGTGCTGATGGGACGAACTACATTGTGTTGAAAGTATCGGATGTGATGGCTGTCCTCTCGAGATGATTTATTTGAGTTTTGAGTTCACGAGACGATTGCAAGTGGTAAGATTGCTTTGTGGTGATCAGTCGCTTTGCCGAGATGTGCTGTCCCTAGTCATAGAACTGTGTGATCACAATTTACAAACCACTTTTTATGGGCTATAAACATTCTAAGTTGATACTGGATTTGTTTACGAAGGATGTTCTGGGGCCCAAACCCGCCCCCCCCCCTCCCGTTCTTTTCTCTCATTTTGTGGTGCTTACCTGATTGATACGGTAATGTGGTCATGGATTGCAATATCCTCCTAACGTCTAAGCTTCTGATGAAACTTGCTGCAAAATCTGAAGAGAGGTACCTTTGTTTTGAGCTCTTGTTATTGGACCTTTTAGTTTCTGAAGGGGCACCATGCAACTGCATATTCCTACAGGCAAATTATTAAGGGAACTGATTCAAATCACATTGCTCAAAATCAAATTTTTTTTTTTTTTTTTAAATAAGCTCAGTAATAGTAATGGCATGATTTGAAACTCCGCATATCGTGCACTGTGTTGCACCAATTGTTTATCTTCATGAGTTGTTCCGGCCAGCAGGCTAGTACTCCGAGCAGGCAAAAGTATTGTGTTGGAAAATTGATGCAGTAGTCGGGAGAGGAGAGAACCAATTGAGCCGTACAATGAACAACAAGAGATGTGCAGAGGAAAGCTAATATCGTCGTTCATCTATGTGTATCATGTACAAGAAGAGTTCTTATATTTATATTCCAAAGGAGTGAAAACCTCTAGGAATGGTTTAGTTTTTTTCTCCTATAATTAGGTTTTGTAACACTCTTTCTTGAGCAATAGATAATGATATGCAAATATCATGAAAAACTCATTCTAAAAGCCTATTGGAAAAAATGAATAAAAAAAGAGTACATTAATTACATTCGTAAGTTGCATTACATTTATTGCCTCACAAAAAACCTCATGAAAAACTCACCAAGTAAAAGAGTACAACGTTTAATATTTGGGATCCAATCTTCAAGATTTTGAATAAATCCTTATAATTTGATAAGGTTTATGATTTAGGAATTTACTTCCCCTGAACTAATACATCTTTGAAAACTAAATGCAGACAGAGACTTAATGAATAAATCAACTGGATTTTCACAAGAATTTACTTGCGATATCTTTACCTCACCATTCTTTTTGGATTTCATGAGAATAGAAAATTTAGGAGCAGTGTGTTTCGAGATGTTGCTCTTGACATAACCCGTTTGTATTTGTAATACAAGTAACATTATCTTCATAGATAATTGAGGGGGTATTGAAGGTATTAATGCCACAATACTTCGGATGTGGTTAATCACACGTCTGAATCAAATACATTCAAGTGGGGTTTCATATAGTGCTATAATATCTGAGTGGTTGGTAGAAGTAACTATCAATGTTTATTTAGATGACTACCAAGAGATGGTTGCACCGTCACAAAGTAATATAAATTCATTCTAGGATTTTGCACTATAGTGTTTTGACAGATAGTCAGCATATCTTTAGGATTTAATAATAATCATCAGGATCTATGCGTGATCTTCATAATCTTTATATTGTCGACCATTTGGATCTAAATTGTTAAATGGTAAAACCTTCAAAGTGAATTTAAGCAGTAATCGTCATATCAACACCTTTTAGGCTTGACTAAGATTTTCAAAATCTCAAGTATGATGATCTGTGTTTATCATATACTCCCCCTAAAGACAATTACTGTTGAAGTCTTGTTGCTCTAATGTCTTTCATACATTTTTCAAAAATGAATATAGGCAAGTATATTGTGATCAAATTAACCGGATTACTACAATGCAAAGTCTTACATACAAATATCCTATTACTCATTTGGAGATTTTAGGATAAACACTATTCGGAAGTAACATGCTTAACTCATCAAATACCACTATTTGATTGTGTAATATAAGTAGATTATCCTTGTAAAGGATATGGGGGGTAATACTAGTTGCAAAGTCGTATGCCTTTCGTATACGATTTATCTAAACCTTTCAAGGTCTTAATATTTTGTAACTATCTCTGGGTGGTTAAAGTTACAGTTAATAGTCTGTTCTACAAAACTATAAAGTATGGTTGTACCGTTCTAGAATAAAATATAATGTCTTAGTTTTGACATTTAGGGGATTAATTACCAATATCACCAATATATATCGTACCTTCATGGTACTAGAGGAAACCACTATTATACTAACTTCTAGTGGAAGATGTACTTTATAAGTACTTGTGTGGCGCACTTATGGTCTTTATGTTTCTTATTACATTCCTTCGTGTCTTGATAGGTTCTTGTCCACTTCTAGGGTTTAAATGATTATTGGTGTGATTAAGAGATCGACTGGTAAGATAATTTTCCTTCGAGGAGATGTTTTTACTACAGGTAAGAGATTATTGGGTATGAGTTTTATATATATTGCGATTTTGTTTCCTTTCTTGCTAGGAATTTTGAGTTTTTTGAGGATCTTAACAAGGGTTTTCAAAATCCATTGACTACATATTTTATTTATTTGTTCATACCATTTGTCAGAATTATTATGCAAAACATTATATCATTCATAATAGAAGAGTAACGGTCTCTACGGGGACCTTTGAATCATAGCTTTCACCACTTTATTATATTCATAATGGCCTATCAAGTCTGAACTACCTGGTTTTAAGATTTTTATTTAGCAATTATGGTTCAGCCTCATATGATTTCATTATGTGACTTGATATGAACACTTCAAGCGCTCGACCATAGACTTTAGCAATTGTAGAGGCAAGGTGATTGTCGACAACTTTTCTCCTATATCCTCCAAATTGAGGGCATCTCACAGTTAACCAAATCTTTGTTATTTCCCAAACAAAAGATTCTTGGTCGTTCTGCATTCCTAGCATTGTAATATGTGCGCATCAAGTTGCTGGGGTTTTCATCTTCATGAGGTATTTCACCTTCAAGGTGAGTTCTTTTCAAGAGAGTTTAAGGAGTAATTAATAATTATTTTGACTAGTGTCATTAGATCTTAGACCCGTAGGCGTCCCCACAGATTTTAGATCAAGAACCAATAAGTCAATTTCGTATAGGTGGATATACTATTCAACCCGGGGTATTCCACTCTTAGCGACGTATTTACTGCAAGTAAATATTGGGGTGATCCTCCATAATTGGAAAGTATCTAGCAGGCTCCCCGCTTCTAGCGTACAGGAGTATAAACTAAACCTTAAGTTTAGCTTGACTAGTGCGTATATCATAGTACTAAAGATCTTTTCTTCTAGATAATACGACAGCATTTGAACTTTTAGACATTTCTCTCCCCCTAATGCCGAGATTCGATCTTTATTAATAATATATCACAAAATTCCCCTATCATGGGCACATGATTGATTGAATTTCAGATCTAACATGATCTCCAGCAACTGGTGGTAGTCCAAAGATGTATGCTATAGTGGTGATAACACGTGAGAAATGTTTGATTCCTCCAACACGAACTTATTTCAACAAGGGGTTTGTTAATTATATGTAGTGAGCTAGATTTTTATCAGTGCAGTGGCAAGAAAACTGCATGATCCTAACATTCTGTGGGATATTCCAACTTCTGATTGGTTATTAATCTGCGACGAAGGTCCCATACGGGGGCCCGAGAGTTGGCAGACTTATTATATAGACTAGCTTCTTTATTATTTACCAAATTTTTATCCAATTATCCATACCATATTTTAAATAATTTGGATCATTAAACTTCAAGTTTATAATTACGCAATATATTTTCTTATGGTCATAAGTTGTATGTTCTAACAGCAGAAAACTACAGGATGCTCTTGAGAAACATAAATATAATGCTGGAACATATAATATTTTGACCGTAGTTAATCTGCACGGAAATGATAGATTTTCCTCTGGACTTCAAATCTAGTTGAATCACCCAAATAGTATAATTATTCAACGGAAATATTTATTGTTCAATAGGAACACCATATTTAATTAAGGGTGATAAATTGTATGTCTGATTTTAATTTGTAATATCATAATAAACATGGCCAAATTTGGATCATTCAGGATCAACAAAATCCAATAGGTCATTATGTTTTATTTCGGAGTTATATTTACTTCAAGCAATTGATATGGCTTTTGTTGGTGATGCAGTTGCAAACCGCATTTACCAATTATGCATGTGTCATTTTCGATGAGTATAGCATGCTTCGGTGTGTAGCCATCATGACATATGTACGACTGCATCAAGCGGCTGTCGGTTTGCCGTGTGCATTCCCGCATGCTAGTGATTAACATATTGCTAAAGGCACAAATCAATTGCTTTTCGTGAGTTGCAATGATTGTGGTTGCCAACAGCACGAGTATCGGCAATGGCATAAATGCCTTTATCCATATCAACTAGGTAAGGATAATAATAATGCAATTTACTTTTTTTATCTCCCAAAATAAACTAGATTAATTTTTCTTCTGGCTTTGAACTAGGATTTGCCACTACGCCTAGCATGACTCTTGTTTTGAATATTTTCCTACGCCTCTTAGGTTCCAATATCCCACACAAGCCCAATACCCTCTTGAGTGTAATGTGTGCATAAGGCATTTGCTTGAAATCAACTCAAGTTTTAGCAAAGATTTACAATCATACTTTAATGGGAGTGCAATTTTGCTGGCATGAAACCAATATATACTATGTAACATTCTGCTTACGAAGTATTTCAATTAACAAATCACTGTGGTGGAGGATAGCGTTATATAGATTCCAAGTCTTAGGGCTTAAGTTATTCTGCACTTATTTGAGGAATATGGTATTTTTTTTAGCCAAAGTGATCCATCAGAGATCAACATATGACTAGGCTTGTTCCGATGCTAATGAGAAAATAGCTTCCCTTTTGCCATCTGGGCATCCATACACTACAAGCTAGTGAATTGAGGCTTATTAGATATCAAGAGCACATGCCCAATATTTTGTTAGTAAGGTAAGGCAAAGTATTTTAAATTTTCAGGCATTCAGTTTACAAATTTTATTCCATGCAAAATTAGTTTACTATAGGTAAGGTGTGCTACTAGCAATATGTTCTATTAAGCAGATTTAATCAACTATTCAGTAGAAGATAATGCTTTAATACAACAACTTAGACCATTATTTTATTCATGACATCTGGGAAATAACAATCTAATGCATACGGTTTCAGCCTAAATCAAAAGATAAAAGATATTCATCATGAACAGGACCAAGCTCGACAGGAGCTGAATCTATACTACTAATGCGACTCATGTAGGAAAGTGACATCTCTACAAAGCTAATGGATAACTAGGAGATTTCAACAGGTCTCCATAAAACATACTATGGGCTTATTGTTGCCTTTGATTGCACCTACTTATCAATCAAACCAACATTTAATAACTTCTGATTACATAATCTTAGTCGATAGATAAAACGGTGCAAGGCAGAGTTATACTCATTTACGGACTTCTAGTCCTAAGTACATGTGTCTGCAGGAGCACAATTGGACTTTACAGGTGTTCTTGTAGAGAAAACCATAAAGCCAACAGATCATACTTAGTCACCACATAGTCATTCTTAATGGTAGAGTAGAGGTGGTACCTCATAAACCACAAAGCCTTTGCCTTTTCAGTGGTAGCAGGTTCAGGTGTTCCAGCAACAAGCTCGATAATGGTATAACATGGAGATAAACCAAGGTGATACAGTTGCTGCCATCCAGGGCAAGCAAATTTCTATTTAGTGATGTTTAACATATCCCACATAATTTATGTAATTTTCTATATGTTTACAGCTGGTAAAATATTTTAAATACATGAAATGAGTGTAAAATCGTAAATATTAATTTTATCTATTTAGTAGATAATTTTGTATATTTCCCAGAATTTTCCTAGTATTTTTGGGATTTTTTTTTGATAATTTTAAGGTCCGGAAGCAATTTTCAAAATTACTAAACCCATTAATTCATTTCCAAAAACACATAATACCAGGATTTAATAAACCATAAAAAACATGATGCTTCTAAGGTGTACTAGTGAAGAATCTAGACCCGTCATTATGAGTTAATGGAGTATTTTGGTAATTAATGACAATCATTATATGAAACTAACATTTTCTATGAGTTGGATAAATAGGTCATGTTCCATGATGATAGAGACTTTGGATGACATCATGAGTTGATCGTCATCAAGTCAATACTTGGGAGGAAGAAAATCATCATGTGTTGATGATTATCAAGTTAATGACCCAGTTTTGAAGTGAAGATGTGCGTCATCAAGCTTCAAGAGGATGCTCAAGGCAAATGCATGACTAGCTAGGACCAAGGATATGTTCCTAGTTACTGGTCTTGGTGTTTGGTTGGAAGACCGGATTGCTAGTATAGATTGCCGTACTTTTAAGAGGGGTCTTGTCTAGTAGCTTGAGTCTCATTATGTGTTGATTGCTCAATCCCACTTGCTCTAGCTCTCCATGGCATGATGCTATTATTTGCGAATATGTTTTGCAAATAGCTGAGGCTCATGCATCTAATCCTTGTATCATGTGACTTTAGTTTGCGAATGTGTTTTACAAATGGTTTAAGCCCATGTACCAAATTCCTTGTGGCGTTGATTCTAAAAGTCGGCAAATGTGTTTTGCAACTTATTGAGAATCTAGCCTTCATCTCTTGTGTACATCTTGCGTCAATTAGCAAATATGTTTTGCAAATTGAGTTGAAGCAATGTGCATAATATGTTTTCAGCTTTGGTGGCAGTGAGTGGTCTGACCGGTGGGGTGTCGGTCTGACTGCCATGTGTTGGTCGGTCTGACCGGCACCTGGTCGTGGACCTGGTCAGCGGTCTTACCGCATTTGTAAGTCCGAACTGACCGGACCTCCGGGTCTTAGACCCGGTCAGCTTTTTCCAGAGAATGTGTTTCTCTGGTTTTGGTTGGAGTGGTCTGATCGGCCATTGGTTGGCAGTCAGTCCGGATGTGGTCCAACGACTAGTTTTATAGCCGTTGGAGCCAGGGCGGTATGACCAGCCATTGGTTGGTGGTCAGACCGGAGGTCCCTGTTTTTCTGCAAATTCTCCTCCAAACGGCTAGTTTTTATGTATAGGCTATAAATACCCACCTTGACCGGTTGTGGAAGAGTTGCTGATGCCCCATTCTATTCTCTTGAGCTAGTGCAAACCTTCTCCTCTCAATTGTGCATGTGTTGCACCTTGTGAGTAAAGGGAGAAGCTCTAGTTGCATATGTTGCAACTAGAATTGGATTGCGTATCTATTTGTGCATGTGTTGCACTTAGTGAGAGTCAAGCAAGAGGCTTTGACCTTTTACTCTTTGTATTTGCCGATACCTAGATGGTGTGGAGGCATTATGGTCCGGTGATCTTCTCAAGAAGCTTGTGAGAAGGTCTGGCGGTTGTGAGTGGTTTCGTACTCGCCATCTCCGGAGTGGAGGAAGAGTAACCCTGAGTGGATCGAGATGTTGGTTCGTGTTGTGAGAACCGATCCAAGTGATTGGACTTACCTCAGAGGTGTTGACTCAAGTTGTGGAGCCAGTCCAACATGGTTGGGCTTACCTTATGTAACACCCTGGCTATTCGGAAGCCAAGATGTCACCTAAAACATCTAACATACATCCATAATGCGGAAGAATTTGAATAAAATCAACTAATGATAGTATCAAAACAACCAAGACATGATGAAGGTATCCTTCCTTCACCATCTAATCTATTTATTTCAGTTCATTGATAATGAAAGTTCACACGCAGTAATAATTCGACATCAATGTGGAGAAGGTATCCTTCCTTCACCACTTATAAATTTATTATTACAGCTCATCATTTACGAATGTAAGATAGAACTAAATTTAATCTTGAACATGAATTGGATGATGTGAACAAGTAGTGCGTGTCTATTCCCTCCCAAGTGAGCCAACATCAGGGGTTACCTAAAATAAACAAACAACGCAAGAGTGAGTCCACGACTCAGCAAGTACAGTGAAAGAGACATAACACACATATGAACAAGTCATCATCATAAGAGAATATGAGCATACATCGAATGAAAACTTAGGAATGCATGACATGAATGAATGTACTCAAGGATGGACTGCACACATGCTTATACTCAGTATAGCGAGTGACACACCGTCGGTGTTCACTTAAGCCCGCACCTTAACAAAAGTGCGGGGATCCAAGTCCTATATGAAGAACGTTTCATATAGGTGTCCAAAGCTGCCCATACTGGAATTGATGGGTCTTTCAATCCACTCCCGTGGACGGGACATGACAATGTCCAAACCTGCCCACATTGGAATGGTGGGACTTACAGTCCACTCCCGTGGACATAGCATGAATAAAAGGATGCATGATATGAACATGAACAATGCTAATATCATCTTTCATCATTTACTCCACATATTGATAGAACATAACTAATTCAGCATTTCGGTATCACAAGAAGTCACATCATATTCATGTAAACATTCACAATCACAAAGACTTAAAACCAACAAAGTACTTGCCTTCGGCATGCACGCGTTAGCAGCAACGATGGCGCCCCAAACCCGTAGGCTCGCGGCCTAAACAATTAAATAACCGAAATAAGAACAACATAGAGCCCATCATGAATTAATATTCTACACTACCCTCTTGCACACCCAAACATAGTCATAACCCAAATCTGAAATTCCAGCAGCAACATGGAATCCCATCTGACAGCAGCACGGTAAAGACCAAAACTAATGATCTGGGACTCCAAAAGAGATGAGCCCAGATCCTACACGAGCTTAACAAATATATCTACAACTTTGTAGTTGACGAGATAACCCAATTCGGCCAAACTAAATTGCTAACTGTCAAACGAAACAGCAGAACAAAAACTGTCTGAACATAAAAACAGCAGTACTAAAACGTCCGTGAACTTTTAAAGTACAACCTGAATTGAGTGTTCTTTATCAATCTGAAAAGGTTATGGAATTACCTACAATAACCTATTTGGCACGACATTCATATTTTGCCTTTAACGAAAAGTGGCACACGGGTCAAAACTAAAGATAGAAACTGACATACAATCTGGACAGACTGACCTACAATCTGGACAGTCACAAAGAAAAGTGCATAACTTTTGATCTATAAATCCAAATGAGGTGTTCTTTATCAATCCTGAAAGCTAGTGATATCACCTTCAAAATTTGTTATGGGCAAGACCTCTGAATCACCCTCTAACTAGGCCATATATCAACCTATACAGAGACTGTTAATTCTCGTCAGGATTCTGGACAGCAGATAGTAAATCTATCATAACTTTTGACTCGAAAGTCGGAATGAGGTGATCTTGGCGGCCACCGAAAGCTAAGAGCATCCTCTAAATAACTCTAGGAGATCAAAATCCCTAATTCTGCCTCTAAGCATACGAAACAGGACGCAAGAAACTGGACAGAATTGAATTTGTAGCAGCAGCAATTTAACCCAATCAAACTAATCGAATTCGCATCTAATACAACATAAACAGCAAAGAACGCTCTCGTTACCCTTGTAGAACCTTAGGGAGACGCTGATCAAACACCCCAAGAAGATCCTTCTCATCTCCTCTTTTCTCCCTCTTTTCCCTCTTCTTCTTCTTCTCCTTGCGGCAGGCCAAAAGCAGGAAATCCTCCGGGAGGTGGCAGCAATGGAGGGTTCATCTTGAGAGGGGAAGGTGGAGGCACCAAGGGAGGGAGAGGGCAGGAGGTGGCGGCTGCCAAGGAAGGGGGTGAGGGGGAAAATTTCGGCCAAGGGAAAAGGGAGGGTGGCTAGGTTAGGGGTGTGGGGCGCATGGGCTTTAGGCCCATGATGCCTCCCCTCTTGAGAAGGACCGCCAGCCCACTGGCCACGCCTGTGCCCAGTTGCCGTGAAAACCAGAACCCCCTCTCTTTACAAGATCCGATGAAGAACAATTCCCGAATAAATTTGATCGCTACCGATTAAATTATTTCCTTCCGATAGTTGATCCTCACACTTTCGGGATATTACATTCTACCCCCCTTAACAGGATTCGACCCCGAATCTAAACACACTTAACCGAAAGAACAACCACGATCGAGAACGAACAACGGTAACCACGCACTGCTGTGAACAACACCGCTAAGGCTCACGCACGCCAAACTCCAACTTCCCAAGTAGCCTCTCCTGACTGAAAAATACCACAACACAACGACGTAACACGACGCCCGAACTAACACTCAACCCGGTACTTCCGGTACTCACTCAACACGAGAACATACAAGACGTTACGCACTCGCGCATAGACTCGAGCGATCCCCGCGATACGCCAACTAGCGAAAACAACCCAACGTACCTTGGGCCAATGAATAAGAAAGATTCACATCGCAACTATACGTTACCAACCGGCATCAAGAGTAAAATCCGTAAATCGTAATTTCATCAAGAAAATCTTTCCACTTTCCAAGTGGCAAATTGCGAATAAACGTCACGAAAACCAAAGGACAAATCACTCGAATAACCAAATCAATCATTTTTTTCTTTTTGAAATGCCCAGAACCACACATGCCAAAATCGAGTCAAACTTAACTTACGAAAGACATTGGTCAACAGCACAAAGCTCATGCGAGAATAAAGAAAACGCTTCACTAATCAAGAAGACATCTTTTTCCTTAGTTTCACTTTTTGGAATAAAATATCTCTCCAACCTTGGAATTAATTCATCGCATACCACACGTTCTCAACCTCTTAATTTAACATCCTCAAATTTAGGCTTAAACCAAACACATCATCCACACCTTTGTGGAGAGACTCTATTGATTCCATCAACACTCTAGACAAACCGATGACATTACTTTGATAGAGGGCACCAAAGCACATCAAAGACCCACGTAATCTCATCACCTCCAACTTTCAAGAATAACACGTCGAATCCTCAGACACCCGCCATGAACTACATCGAAGGGTTCTATCGACAATCATTCCACTACCGCAATACTCCAGCTTTTCTATCTCCTCTACACACGAATCTTTGGGCGACCAAAAGTCTAGCATGAAAATGGAAAGCCCAAATTTAACCTCAAGACCCTACCACGAATTCCTCTTATAACACATGGTGAAATCATCGGATTAAATCTCTAACATCCCCACAATTCCAACATACTCACTCATTGACATCATCAGAATCACTCACTCAACATCGCAATTCTTTCCAATTGTGTTACACTATAAAATTGATTAAGGTTTCCATACATTTGATAATCCGCAACATTTCAACATGAACCAAAGTTCTGGAACTACACTATATCATAGGTTCTACTTAGTTGAACACTATACGCTTTACTCAAGCCATACATTCCATCCGAATCAACTTCCTCCAAGAGGTTTAGGTCAAAACCAACTCATCTTCTATTACTCCTCCAATAACTTGGTAGCAAAATCTCACCCCTACAATCACTTAACCACCACCAAACAATTGACAACTTACGCTTTGTAAAACTTTGCAACACAAAATGTTGATCCTTTCTTAAAAGAAAGAGGCGAATAAGGACAAATTTCACCACATAGGAAAACGTTATCGCTCACAAGTGAGCACGAAACCAAAATAAATAGTCCGTAATGAAGATCCGGGAAAACGAAATTGAGTTCACAATGAGGGCACGCATCCTCTAAAAGGGAATAGCAAATAACCACCATTAAGGGAAATGACATTGCGATTGAAACTCGACACTCTTGAGTGAAAAGAGCAAAAGTTTATGAACAATTCAAATAACTACGATTACAAAAGTTGACTCAAATTCTCAAATATTCCATCGCACTCTTTCCTTTAACACTAAATTAATTCTTTGACTAACATCGCTTGCCACAACGAACAACATAAGGTCTTTAGTCCAAACCACACGAACTAATTAAGAACCAATGAAATTCCTCAATACGTCATATTTTTTCAGAACAATTCAACTACACACGAAACACGAGATCCAAATAATCTCAGCCACCAAACTCGAAACATTTCCAATTACAGGATTTCATGAAAAACAAGCAAATTATTCTTCTCTTAAGGGAACCAACATAATTTTTTTCTTTAATTGCCGCTTCACGTTGCCAACTCAAACCAAAAATCCTTTAAGATTAAATCACTTGAATCTCTTAAGAAGCAACAAGACAATTCAATACCTCAATTTATTTAAAATAATTTCAGCTACCAGATGATTCAAGAGCTCAAAGGAAATATCGCGAAAGCTAAACTTGAAATATTCTCAACTGAACGATATCATCCAAGGCGATCAAATTACTATGGGTATTAACATCAGTTTCACCACAACCATTAGAAAACACTTCAAAAGACCCACGTGTAAAGAATGGGTTGATTATTTCTCAAAAGAAGAGACAAATGGAAACGACTTTCACCAACTAGAAAAACTCATCTACCACTCGCACTGAACACGAGACCAATGAAGAAACCAATTAAGCAACGAACTCATAGAACATAAGTGGAGTCCACAGTTGAACACATAAGCCTCACAAGAAGAGAGTATCGAACCTTAACAGATAAGAACAAATAAGTATTCAAGATCAAGCATTTGCATCATCAAGAACCATTATAACTTTGCAACATATCGTTACTCGATAACTTCATTTACCACATAAAAGCTCGAACCTCAAAAGATCATGAACATAAAACTTGAAATTTGATCATTTAGAGAATATCACCATGGGTGATCAAATTACTACGAGAATTAACCTCATTCTCACATTTTGACAATTTAAAAAAAACATCGACAACATATACTAGTACCAAGAATCATCAAACTTTATTACTCCATCCTAAAACTTCCCAAAGGGAACATACACCACAAAGTTGAAACAAATTTATTATAACCAGATTATGCTAAGCAATAACAATATCACAATGCACGCTATCAAAGCCTACTTACGAAATTCATCTACTCAATCTGTTGGTGTTGCTCAACACCTTCTTCAATGTTCATTAACAATTGATGATTGTACTAATCATGTGTGTACATATGGTACTAATTTCATTTGCAATCACATAACCACATATAAACATAGATTCACATTTCACCTTTGTTCGTAAATCATTTCAAAACATGATTAAAGATTCACTAACATAATTTTCTATAAACAAGGTTTCATGAATCGATACACCAGACCCATCCGTACTTTATACAAGTTTCAACAATTTTAGCATACCAGGAAAAAGATAAATCTAGCTCTTATGTAAGATCTATAGGTTCTGAATGGATATAGACAGTCTTCATTTAACCTACACCATGTATCAAATACAAGGACATTTCAAATTAATCAATTTCACTTTCATGGATGGTAGTTAAGAATAATTGATTTGCACCATGCTAATAACCCAACTTGGTAACTCATATCGTAACAATTTATTCGTTTAGTTATAACTTCTCATTTTAAGCATGGCAAGACATCACAAAAGGATTCTAACACCTTACTACAAAGAAAAGAGAG
Source organism: Ampelocalamus luodianensis (assembly GCA_036346255.1). Lineage (NCBI taxonomy): Eukaryota > Viridiplantae > Streptophyta > Magnoliopsida > Poales > Poaceae > Ampelocalamus > Ampelocalamus luodianensis. The sequence continues at coordinate 7,591,846 of CM070628.1, forward strand.
ACTTCAAACCTCAACGCTCAAGTAATCCAAAAGAAACGCATAAAGCCAAAGCTTTCCCATGCAAACGAACTTACAGCTGAAAACTCTCACTAACCAAGTCACAAACGAGTAAATGGGTCATTCTTTTTCAATAAGAAAGAAGGAGTAACCATGAAAATATCAATCTTGCCAATTGACAACGACCACAAGTGGTAAAAGCAACTCAACGGTTGAAAAGCAATATTTGTTTCAGAGAACCAAGAGGGATCTATTGAAAACCATAAACTATCATGAACCACAAACCTGGGAGAAATTCATCAACCACCACAGACAAGAATTGGCAAATTCGTAAATCAAGAAAGAGAATAACTTTCTAAAGCAACTCACGCTTAACACCTGAAACTATGGTACTCGGGGTAACTACTCCTCTAACCACGTACTGCGAACAGTGGTGTAACATGGTGAATCCCAGAGTAACAACCACGACCTCCACTTCTGATCATTCGATAACAACACGCTTCACCAAAATACTCAACTATGAATATATAGGATCATCTCATGACAATCATAGTATTAGTTCATAAATATTGAATATCATAGCAGATCATATATTACCAACAAGGATGATAGTACAGAAGCAATTCAACAATTGCTCAACAAAATGAAACATAATAACAGATATTGCGGAAGCAATGTAATTTTCCAACCCCACCTACTGTGCACAGTGTGTCATTTTAATAACTTAATTACCACGGACCTAAAGCCCGCTCTGATACCAACTGTAACACCCTGGCTATTCGGAAGCCAAGATGTCACCTAAAACATCTAACATACATCCATAATGCGGAAGAATTTGAATAAAATCAACTAATGATAGTATCAAAACAACCAAGACATGATGAAGGTATCCTTCCTTCACCATCTAATCTATTTATTTCAGTTCATTGATAATGAAAGTTCACACGCAGTAATAATTCGACATCAATGTGGAGAAGGTATCCTTCCTTCACCACTTATAAATTTATTATTACAGCTCATCATTTACGAATGTAAGATAGAACTAAATTTAATCTTGAACATGAATTGGATGATGTGAACAAGTAGTGCGTGTCTATTCCCTCCCAAGTGAGCCAACATCAGGGGTTACCTAAAATAAACAAACAACGCAAGAGTGAGTCCACGACTCAGCAAGTACAGGTGAAAGAGACATAACACACATATGAACAAGTCATCATCATAAGAGAATATGAGCATACATCGAATGAAAACTTAGGAATGCATGACATGAATGAATGTACTCAAGGATGGATGCACACATGCTTATACGGTATAGCGAGTGACACACCCGTCGGTGTTCACTTAAGCCCGCACCTTAACAAAAGTGCGGGATCCAAGTCCTATATGAAGAACGTTTCATATAGGTGTCCAAAGCTGCCCATCTTGGAATTGATGGGTCTTTCAATCCACTCCGTGGGACGGACATGACAATGTCCAAACCTGCCCACATTGGAATGGTGGGACTTACAGTCCACTCCGTGGACATAGCATGAATAAAAGGATGCATGATATGAACATGAACAATGCTAATATCATCTTTCATCATTTACTCCACATATTGATAGAACATAACTAATTCAGCATTTCGGTATCACAAGAAGTCACATCATATTCATGTAAACATTCACAATCACAAGACTTAAAACCAACAAAGTACTTGCCTTCGCGTTGCGCGCGTTAGCAGCAACGATGGCGCTCCCAAACCCGTAGGCTCGCGGCCTAAACAATTAAATAACCGAAATAAGAACAACATAGAGCCCATCATGAATTAATATTCTACACTACCCTCTTGCACACCCAAAACATAGTCATAACCCAAATCTGAAATTCCAGCAGCAACATGGAATCCCATCTGGACAGCAGCACGGTAAAGACCAAAACTAATGATCTGGGACTCCAAAGAGATGAGCCCAGATCCTACACGAGCTTAACAAATATATCTACAACTTTGTAGTTGACGAGATAACCCAATTCGGCCAAACTAAATTGCTAACTGTCAAACGAAACAGCAGAACAAAACTGTCTGAACATAAAAACAGCAGTACTAAAACGTCCGTAACTTTTAAAGTACAACCTGAATTGAGTGTTCTTTATCAATCTGAAAAGGTTATGGAATTACCTACAATAACCTATTTGGCACGACATTCATATTTTGCCTTTAACGAAAAGTGGCACACGGGTCAAAACTAAAGATAGAAACTGACATACAATCTGGACAGACTGACCTACAATCTGGACAGTCACAAAGAAAAGTGCATAACTTTTGATCTATAAATCCAAATGAGGTGTTCTTTATCAATCCTGAAAGCTAGTGATATCACCTTCAAAATTTGTTATGGGCAAGACCTCTGAATCACCCTCTAACTAGGCCATATATCAACCTATACAGAGACTGTTAATTCTCGTCAGGATTCTGGACAGCAGATAGTAAATCTATCATAACTTTTGACTCGAAAGTCGGAATGAGGTGATCTTGGCGGCCACCGAAAGCTAAGAGCATCCTCTAAATAACTCTAGGAGATCAAAATCCCTAATTCTGCCTCTAAGCATACGAAACAGGACGCGCAAGAAACTGGACAGAATTGAATTTGTAGCAGCAGCAATTTAACCCAATCAAACTAATCGATTCGCATCTAATACAACATAAACAGCAAAGAACGCCTCTCGTTACCCTTGTAGAACCTTAGGAGACGCTGATCAAACACCCAAGAAGATCCCTTCTCATCTCCTCTTTTCTCCCCTCTTTCCCCTCTTCTTCTTCTCCTTGCGGCAGGCCAAAGCAGGAAATCTCGGGAGGTGGCAGCAATGGAGGGTTCATCTTGAGAGGGAAGGTGGAGGCACCAAGGGAGGGAGAGGGCAGGAGGTGGCGGCTGCCAAGGAAGGGGTGAGGGGAAAATTTCGCCAAGGGAAAAGGGAGGTGGCTAGGGTTAGGTGTGGGGCGCATGGGCTTTAGGCCCATGATGCCTCCCCTCTGAGAAGGACCGGCCAGCCCACTGGGCCACGGCCTGAGCCCAGTTGCCGTGAAAACCAGTGAACCCTCTCTTTACAAGATCTGATGAAGAACAATTCCCCCGAATAAATTTGATCGCTACCGATTAAATTATTTCCTTCCGATAGTTGATCCTCACACTTTCGGGATATTACACCTTAATGTGGATTATGGGAGACCGGTAAGTCTCCGAACACTACGATAAAACATCATTGTGTCATTGTGGTTTGTTCTCTTGTGCTTTACTCTAATGCAATTTATATTCCTAGAATTAAATTGCTTACATGTCTTTGTATGATCGCTATCTTTACAAATAGTCTCTTATTGTTGGTGCACTGAGTAAACACTAGTTGATTTAGGCTTTAATTGCGTAAAACCGAATTGTTGTTAGCTTCTGCATTAGAAATCGGTTTATCTAAAAGAAGTTTTTAAAACTACCTATTCACCCCCCTATAGTCGGCTGCCTCAATCTTACAAGTGGTATCAAAGCTTAGTCTCTCATTTATTAGACTTAACCATTTAGAGAGTAAAGGATGACGACTAGTATTTACTGACAATATTGCTTTCTGCAAAATAGCCATAAAGATATCCTCGTCAAGCCTTACATAAATACTATTTGCATACCGTTCTCTACAACTTATTGAGTACTTTATGTACTCACGGTTTTGCACCCTTTGTTGATCAGCCGTCGAAGAAGAACCAGGGGTCATCGAGTTCTACGAGAAGAGGTTCCTTGAAGACCAAGCGAGTTAGGTCGCGTTCTCTACTTGATTGCCTGTGGGCATGTCGAATGGCTTCCACGAGTTTGTTTTATTCCGCTGTAAATTTTCCCTGGTCATGGATCTGGTTGTGGACCTGGTCGTGGATCTAGTCGTGGACCTGGTCATGACTTTAGCCCTGCGTGGCAAGCTTTGTAAAACCTTAACCGTAAGGTCCTTTTGCTGCTAAGTATTATTGTTTTGTCTGCTTCATTAGCTATTTTGTTGTATGGTTATGATTTCATCTATGTTGCAACTGTGTGGACTAGCTACTGATCATGGGACTAGTTCAGAATGCACAGAGGGTCCCGGGGTTGCATACTCGGGGCACCGACTGAGATGGTATCAGAGCCATATCGACTGTAGGACGCAATCATAGTTAGCATTGTCGTTTAGTCAAAAGTTTTAAAATTTATTTTATAAATCAAACCAACCCTTTAAACAGGAAAATAATCGTATAGGACCTGGTCCACAACAGCATTGATGTGGACCAACTCCACTGCATGACACGTGTCCTTTCGCGAATCTCAAAGCGTGATGTAATAGTCTTCAGTATTCAATTCGTGAAAATTCGCATCAGTGATTTATGAGGCTTTGCGCTTTGAGATTCGTAAAAGAACATGTGTCACATGATAGAGTTGGTCCACATCAATTGAGTTGTGGACCAGGTCCTATAGAATTATTTTCCCTTTAAACATGAATAGCTATTCTTCTCTCGTCTTATTTTATTCTCTTCTCATCTTATTCTAATCTCTTCTCACATCATCTATAAGTTCTTGCATCTTATCTTTTTTGAGACTTTGTTTTTAAATTTAAATTGACCTCCTTACCTCTAGAATCTCTATAGGATCGATATTCTGTGATCAAGCGCTGGATGGTCTGGAAGTTTCAAGATCTGTCGTTTGTTTCAAGTCGTCCGTCCATATAAGTTGGGTTAGAAGTGCTTCAGTAGAGTTGTCCTTCTTAGTTTAGTATCGTTAGTCCGTGTCATAGGATCCTTTTTGCTGGAATGTCGTATTTTATTGCTTCTTAATAGCTTTTCGGCTATTTATTCTTTGGGTTTAACCGACCTTCCTCAGTTAGTTTGCTTCTGCCTTTCTCCCTTGTTCTCTCTCGTCTATTGTGCTTATCCTTCTCACCTATCGTGCTTTCTCCTCCTCATCTGTGAAGAATTGAGGAAGATGGTTCGATCATACAAGTCGCTTGGAAGCTACTATTGTTGGGATTAACCAGTATGTTCGGATGCCAAGCTAGGTAGTTTTGGGGAATCATTGATAAGACTGATTTCAGGGATTGAAGATTTTAAGATTTACCATGGTTATAAGAAGTTATTATGAATACTAGAGTATGATGATGGATATGCCTTGATTATGAATGATTTAAAGAATAGCAGATGGGTGGATTATATAGATTATAGAGAAAGAAAATGATTGTAAAAGGAAAATTTTGATTAATCAGGAAGGATAGAGGAATCTGAAGTACTGATTTAATTATTGGGAGAAATTGGATTTTCATCGAATCTTGAGTTGTTTATTATGTTGGTTGGAAACTTGGAGTTGAGAAATGTGTGCGAATCATGCTATTGATTTTGGTAGAGAATAAAATGCTAAAAGAATTGGATTTTCCATACTAATTCATGATGTTGATTTCGGCGGATTAGGTTGAATCAAGAAGTATAGAATTAATTGGGTATGTTGGTCATATTGGATTTAATTGGATATGAGTGAATAGAGAAGTTGGATTTAGAAGAAATCTTAGTCGGATTAAAAAAATACGTCTGGATTGAATTTTTGAAATAAATCTTTGCTGGATTTTAGAAATATATCTTGGATGAATTATAGAAAATCAATCCTGGTTGGATTATAGAGATATGTCTTGATCAGATTATGGAATTGTATAATTGTTGGATATTGGAGTATAGAAGCATATGATTGATGGATATCTTTCTGATATTGGAGTTGGTCTAAATAATTGTTGGATGGATGGTGATAAAATGGTTTGGTGGAGTTAAATTTGAATTTATGGATTACAAGCAATCGTTCGGACAGTTTTATACGAAGGACATTGGATTTATGTAATAATTCTGGAGGATTGCGATTGATGAATATGCTTGAGAAGTTAAGTAAATGATATCATGGATTTAGTTAAGAATTTTGGAGAAAGCAATTGCATGATTATAATCTTTGGAGAGTTTCGTTCCATAAAGGATATAATGAATTTAGCTTGATCTGGGAGTTTAGCGGATTGGAAGATGTGATTATTGCTATTAGATTTTGTGGATTGGTGCAACAAAGGTATCATGTAATCAAAGTAGTGAATCTATGGGATCATTTAAGCTTATACCGAAGAAGGATTTGTGAATTATGTTGGTGTATCGATAGAATATGAGGTTAATTAAACGATTGGAATTTTTAATTGGGTGACTTTATGTTATGCTGGAATGGTGGATTTCAATAATAATGAGAATTGAATCCAGCAATTTGGAAGACAAAATTTAGAGCCTTTAATTGGCACTCCAGTGCATGGTTTTGAACCATCAGTTTGGCATCAGTTCATCAAGATGGAACTACCACCGCAGCTGTCAGAGGTGCATAACATCTTTCCTTCGTGCCACAATAGAAGAAACGCCTCAGGTTGCCAGAAGAATAGTTGTATCTGAAGAAAGTCAAATGAAAGAAGGATCTCACCAACCAAGAGTACCCCATCAAAAATTTCGAAGAAGTTGGAAGTCCTATCGGGAGCAAGACCTTGTGATTCTGCGAAGGACCACGAAGTAACCGGTCAAAGAAGGAAGCAACCTGGAAACTAAGAGCTGAGTTTCCTTGACCTTTATTTTTAGCCTCTCTGAATTTGGGGGTCGAGATTCCGTTTAAGTGGGGTAGGTTTGTAACATCCCAATTTTTAGGAGTTTCTGAAAATTTTCAAAATAAAAATAACCATTTGGTTTTGTTGAATTGCTAAAGCTTAACTTGGAAATTTTTGAAATTTAAAAGCAATTTAATATGAATTAATCAAACTTCAACTAATTCAAAATTTGGTTTATTGGAGTTCTCTGGTATTTAAAATTCCCTTTCTATGTTTGTTTCGAATTCCCGTCGGCCCGTTCCTTTCCTTGCGCGTCGACCCACTCCATCCTCTTGGTCTCGACCAGCCTTTCGGTCTCAACCACCCTCTTGGTTTTGACCATCCTTTTGGTCTCGACCACCCTCTTGGTCTCGACCAGCCACTCGGTTTTGACCAGCCCCGCCTGCCAGCCCCATGCTCACCTTCTCTTTCCTCCCTCTTTTTCCTCAGCGACGTGGGCATTAAATGCCATCGTCTCCACAACGACGTGCACATTAAATGTCGTCGTCTACGTAGCAACATACACATTAAATGCCGTCTACACATTAAATGCCTTTGTCTCCGCCGCGCCACCACGAATCCCCCCGCTCCATCTTGTCGCCTGGTCCCCCCTCCTTCCTCTTTAAATGGAGCACTAGGGAGCCCTTTGCCTCCTCTTGCATTCCCCTCAACTCTCCCTCTCTCTCACCCTCGTTTCGTCGTGCTTCGAGTTTCTCTGCCGCCGGTTGGAGCTCGCGCCACTGTCAAAGCTTCTCCTGGCGATGACCGAACCACCTTCCTTCTCGCATTCCGCCGCCACCGTTGATCCCACGGCGACATCGTCCACTCCGTTGAGATCTCCTTGCAACGTTTTATGTCGTGCTCCCTTCCTTTTCTCCGGAGCACCTCGGTTCACCGGAGCCCCATGCGCGGTCGACCGCGTATGCCGCCGTGAATCCCTCTTGTGTTCCTCGTCGAGCTATGTGCTGTCTTCGCCTTTATAAGTAAGCATCTTGTGTTCCATTCCTTCTTCTTCAAATCGCCGCCAACCCCTCTCTCTAACTCCTCCCCGTTTGCTGGATTTCGTCGACAACCGCGCTCTCCTTACTCTGGTAGTGCACTGCTTTCCTTCTTGTTTTCTTCTTTGAGCAACTTCCTTGGAGGGGTATTAATCTTTCAAATTGTACTTTCAATCTACTTACTGTATTTACTGACAATATTGCTTTCTACAAAACAGCCATAAAGCTATCCTTGTTAAGCCTTGTATAAATACTATTTGCATACTATTCTCTATGATTTCCTGAGTACTTTATGTACTCATGACTTTGTGCCCTTTGTTGATCAGTCGTCGAAGAAGAACCATGGGTGACCGAGTTCTACGAGAAGAGGTTCCTTGAAGACCAAGCGAGCTAGGCCACGTCCTCCACTCGATTGCCTGTGGCATGTCGGATGGCTTCCACGAGTTTATTTTATTCCGCTGCAAGTTTACCCTGGTCGTGGATCTGGTCGTAGACCTGATCATGACTTTAGCCCTGTGTGGCAAGCTCTTTAAAACCTTGAAGTAAGGTCCTTTTTTGCTAAGTATTATTGTTTTATCTGCTTTATTAGCTATTTCGTTGTATGGATATGATTTCATTTATGTTGTAATTGTGTGGACTAGCTACTGATCATGTGACTAGTTTAGAATACACAGAGGGCACCGGGGTTGCATACTCGGGGCGTCGACACTTCTCCATCACCAAGTTCAGTGACTGGTTAAGATCAATAATGAATTAATAGGGCTTTGATACTACTTGTTGGATCGAAACTGTTACCATTTGCACCATCATTGTTATTTGAGAAAAAACGAAAAACTCAAAACACACTATTTGATTTTCCCACGAGTTGCCACTAAAAACTCAAAAGCCACAAACTGATGAGGACATGACCCCTATGGATACAACTATATTTGCTATGCTTACTAGTCCAAATATAAGAGCTCGTACGCTTCACTTAAATTATCAGGTGAGCTTGTTTTTAGGAGTGTCTTTATATTATATGAACTATATGATGCTACATAATGATGAAATACATATATATATATATATATATATATATATATATATATATATGCAACATATATATCACTTTTCGTCCAAGACAAGCAAGCAGTTCGAGCTGGACCTGTTTTGGAATCCAGTTCGACTTCTAGAATCAGCCTGACAACACCAACTTAAAACAGGCATAACTTTCACATACGGAGTCCGTTAGAGGTCCACAAGTACTTGATTGAAAGCTTATTTCGTCCTCTTTCCAACGGATCCAGTCTCACCTCTAAATTCCTTCTGGACTGATCGTAATCATCAAAAGAAGACGTCATATCACTTGTTTGGACCAATCTGGACTTTGTAATCATACTGAACTTGGCCCATCTGACAGCAGGCCCACTTGAGGGCGTGGTTACTGTTCACGTGAATAGTAACCACAAGTTTTAGTCCCACCCCACTATTTCTTTTAGATTTGTGGCTCTTCCTCCCCTATATAAGGAGGCCACACCCTCTCTAGTTTTCTTGGATTTTGTTTAGTTAAACGTTAGCCTTGTTGCAACTTCGTGTATTGGCTTGTGTCGACTAAACCAACCATAATATCGCTTCAGAATCCCAACTCAATTCAATATTTCAATTCCTATTTGCAATTTCAGATTGCTTTATCTTTTTCTTGTGTGCTTCTTCGGTGTATGCAGGAATCGACTTTGTGGTCAGGTCATCCCGCTATTCGTGCACGGTTGATAACGACTTGTCAATCAGTTTAGCAATTGTGTGATTTCGAGCCTTGCGTGTTCGTAGCCAGGATCGTGAGAGTTGAGCGACGCCTACCGAACTTATCGTTCTCATCGAAAGATCGGGCCTACAATCGGACCTTCGGGCTCATCACAAACTGTTACCATTTGCAACATCCCCATCTTTTTATCCTCCATATTTAGTATTTTCCCCATGTGAGAAAACCATATTGCCCAAGGGGGAGGGGAAGCAATAGCACGGCAGCAACCTCCCCGTCTGCGTCCCACGGGGTTCAAAATTCCCACCGATTTCACTGAAAAAATTTCAAATTGGTCCCAAAAAAATTGTTTTGCTTGAATTTTGTCAAATATAGAAGAAGTTTTTGCCAAAATTTATTTTCAAAAATTTCAACCGATATTTTCTACTTGTTTTTTTTAATTCAAAATTTGATTTGAAATTTTTGGCCGAAATTTCCGATAATCAGCCATGTCGGTTGCATCGGAACCCCCCGATAAAAATTTGAAACCAGTTATCCGAACCCTAGCCTCCCATCGCTGGTAGCACACCTAGTCTGACCTGACGTTGCGTAATGGCAATCCGTCGCTGTCCGCTGAGCTAACGAGGCTCCAACACATCTCACTAGCAGAGCTGGTCGCCCGGGAAGTGGATATTCTGCATTAGCATTGGCTAATGTAGAGGAGCATGGTGACATCCTTTAGGCCATTGTCTTCATTGTCTGATATAAAATGAACGGTCTAGATCAAGCGCATCAGTACCAAGAATACAGTAAAATCGCTACAATATATTTCGCTACGACAGATATTCACTGTTCTACCATTGCTAGAATACTATTGCTGAGCACCGCTTGCACAGACTTAAATCGATGTTCCCACATTGATTCTTTGTAGTACAATAGAGAATTTGAATCTGCACGACCGTCTTCCAGCACGCTCTTCAAGGTAGCCCACAAACCCAGCCATCGCGTTGTCAACATCCGCGTGGATCAAGAAGGATGCTCAGCCATTCTGGACCCCCTACATACCATCGTCCGCCTCGTTGCATCGCCGGCTATTTCGGCAACCGCCTTTGGCGGAGCTATGACATGGGGGGAAACGCAACACTGCCAGCAAACACACGTAGTCGCTTTATCAATATGGCAGTGACAAACGGTCTAAGCCAAGTGGGTGTGCAGGGGCAATGAAGTCATTGCACATGGGTGAAAACTGGGAAGAATGTGCGTAGTGGAAATGTCATATAATGACAATTTCTTGGGCTTTTGAGTGCACTACTACAAAAAAGGTAATCATAGACGGTTCAAAATCGTCATCACAAACGGTTTTCTGAACCGTCTGACTTTATGGGTCAGTAATGATATGAGATCATCACAGACGATTTTTGAACCGTCTGTGATAGTTTTTTTATTGCAATTTTTTTTGAATTATGAGCCAAACTAATCAATTGCCAGACAGTTGGACTCGAGTATCTACATATGGTTGATTACACAATCTGGAATGAAAGAAAACTCAACTGGACAACAAACAAGCGGCGAAAACGGGTGCTGAAACTTCAGAGGCAGTTTTGAGGCCCTAAACGACCTTTTTTTGGATCCTCACAAACGAATCTAACTTGGACATTTGGATTTTCGGATTGAACTTTTTGTTAGCTTTCAATCGAGCCAAAGAACGTCACAATCCGAGTTTGTATGCAAAAGTTATGACTGTTTTACCAGATAGTGCGTGAAAACGATCGAGTTCGAGACGAAGAGGCAAAAGATGGCCTGGTTCTCCGAGTCAGGGATGCCGAGGTGCTCGCTGTTGATGTCGCAATCTTATCTTGATCTATTCATTCACAAGAAAGCCACATTCACCATTGAGAGCCACCAAAAGCAACAAGACAGGGGGAGGCGACAAGCGATTGATCACTTACTAGTATGGAGGATATCAACTAGGAAGAGATGGGAGGGGATCAGATGGGGGATATCACCAGCAATGAAGGAGAGGCGCCGATAGCATCATCGTTGTGTCACGACTGGAGGCGGAGGAGCTCATGATGGTAGTCGGCGGTAGTCGAAGCTCGATGTGGGGGAGAGGGAGAGACTGATGGAAGAAAAGGTAGGGGTGGCTATAATATATAAGGACAACGCCAAAATATTTCGCCTCCCGCACACACGTCCAAAAAATTCCGCTATCTCGTGCTACGAATCTCAGACGGTTTCAAACCAAAAACGTCTGTGTTGACCATAATATCACAGACAGTTCATGTTGAAAACCGTCTGTGAAGTATCATAGACGGTTCTGAACAATCATAGACGGTTCTTGTTCAGAACCGTCTATGATACTTCACAGACGGTTTTCAACATGAACCTTCTGTGATATTATGGTCAACACAGACTATTTTTAGTGCAAAAAGTAATACAGACGGTCGCTAAACCAAAACCGTCTGTGATTGTATTTAATACAGACGGTTTTGGTCAACCGTCTCTGATCAGGCATCTAGTATTAGCCTTTTTGTAGTAGTGGTGGCAGTTTATTCATGGATTGCAATGGAAAAAGCGACGAAAATGGAGCTACACAGTTTTGGTTAAAAGTTAATTCATGGATTGCACATGCCAATCAATTAGCCATTGCAGCGGCAAATATCAAAGAATCAATTAGCCATTGCAACGGCCGGTATGCATGCATGTTTCTACTCCACTCACCACTATTTCAGGAAAGGGCCGCTCTGAGCGCTAGCTAGCTACACCTACAACCACTAGCTTACCATCCCATCACCTCCGGTTAGAGGTGACCAAATGGGCCACATGGCCTGACATGACATGTGCCCATTTAGGTATGGCTAGCTAAATGGGTCGTGCCATGTCGCCTTGTGGGCTTAGTCGTTGATCCAAACACGGCATGCTGAGCTCATGGGCTATGCCGGTCTAGACACGATTAGCCCGACGAGCCACGTAGGCCAATATATCCCATGTAGATAAAGTACCCACTATAGCGGGAGTCGCCGCCTCCTCCTTTGCCGCCGCACGCCGTAGTTGGTCGTGCTAGTCGGGCCATGCCAGGCACAGTACTGTGCGTGCTGGGCCGAGCCAGCCCGTTGGGCTGGGGTCGCAGCCCAAGCATGGCACAATGCGTCGGGCCATGCCATTCCTAGGCCGAATCAACAATACCGTGCGTCGGGCCGTTCCAGCAAGCATGACCCATTTGGCCACCTCTACCACCCATTTTGCATGGCGTGCGGCCCTCACCCCTCACTCAAGTGATTTGGACAACACACATTGTCCATCAGTATATACTCCGTTCGTTCTTTTTTAAGTGACCTCCTAGAATCCGTACCGTCAAACTTTCTAAAGCTTGACTACTAATATATTTAAAAATATTTAGATTGACTACAAGAAAATTATATCACTACATTCGTTGTTAAAAATGCTTTTATAATAATATAATTTTATTAATATATAATAAGACAGTTGCAAAAAATAACGACCAAAATCACATCTCGTAGACCGTAAAAAGTAAAAAAACATCACTTGAAAAAGAAGTGAGGGAGTAAAATAGGAAAAAGTTTATAATACCCCTTGAACTACAAAATTGGATATTCCACCCTGTCATTTTTTAAAATTGAAGCAAATAACCCCATAGTGTGGTTTTGAAGGTAGTTTTGGCACCGTCAGTGGGGTACGTAGGACGAAAATAGAGGGGGTGCTACTTGGACAAAGTTATTAGAGAAAATTCACAATATGCCACTAAGTAACTACATATTCACGATATATCACTCATTGTGAGGCCAACATGTGGGCCTAGGGCCTATATGTCAGTGAGACACCAGTGGTATATTGTGAAGATCCAAAGTTATTTAGTGACATATAGCGAATTGCCCCAAGTTATCATGATGTGAGCTAGCTAATACACATTTAAATGTCATGTGTAATCCAAATTGATACATAATTTATGAGGAACAAAGTTAAAATAGAAAATACATTAAATGTAGTATCTTAATAATGGATAGTGCATTTGAAAGCTCATAAATATGCACAAGTAGCAATCTTAATAATAAAATTAACTAAATTTGTGATGCAAATAATGACACAGATACTGAAAGAATACCAAAGGTGCGGTGAGTGAAGCCGGTGCTCCAACCCCCTTGGCCCTCACGCCTTCACAATGGATACGCACTGGCCACCATGGATAACGACGTGGACATCGATGTGAGCTTACTCAGCAAATAAGATTTACAAAAATTCTTTACGTATTGACCCCACATGTCAGTGGGTGTTACCCTTCTTCCTCCTGTATGTCTTTTCTCTCCGCCTCCTTCCTCCTTCCTCCTTCCTTCCCTTTCTCATCGATCTCCACAAACTCTACGTCAGCCAGCTTCACACCCAAGAGCTCCCCAAAGATCCAAGAGAAAAGACTTGCTTCAGCTTTCTTGAATCACCTGTTCTTGCAGAGAAGAACAACGTCTTGTAACCCAAAAATCTAACTGCATGGGATCTCGAAATACGTGGATTGGAACACCAAATCAAAAGAATCCCCAAAGATATAGGCATCAGAACGCTAGAACTAGAGAAAAAACCTCAAAACATCACCAAATTTCGTTCTCGATCTGTGTTGGGGTTCCTTGATTTACGAGGCAGAGACCAGAGAGAGAGAGAGAGAGAGACAACTGGGCATGGGAGATGTGTCCGTGGTCGAAGCAGTCGGGGGAACGATGGTGGGGAGGAGAAGCCGTGGTGGCCATGGTGTTGCATGCTCTGTGTGCGTGTTGTTTTGGATATGAGGAAGATGATAGAAGAGATTGAGGAAGAGAAAGGAGTAGACACTGCCACGTGGTCCTTGTTGTTGGAACAATATTTCGTCCCCTTACTAGTGGGACCCACTCTACAGGAAAAACACCTGCTTAATAGATCAAGAAATGTAACTACCTTGTAAAGGTCGATTGTACCCCTCACTTGTACTCATAGAGTAGAAATCCTCCAATGGGATATTTTGGTCATTTGTACATGCCCAAGAGCCTATAAATTCCCCATGTATCTCTCATTTGAGGAGGGAGCTCTCTTGAGCAATAAAGAAGCATGTTCAAACTGGTGAGCCCTCGGGGGCTCCCTCTCCGGAGGTAACCCCCCGTAGGCCACCAACAGGAGTAGGGCGGTCCTCTCGGACCCCCAAACCTGTATAAACTCTCATGTCATTTTTTTACTCGTGGACGATGTCTCGTCAGATGGTCGACGTCCACCCCTCACTTGTGTTTGGTTTTTACACTAACAACACTTGTATTGTAAGAAAATTTTATAACTTTGATTTTGTTGAGTCAATGACATATTGATGGTCACATCATCTACAATGATAGCAAAATAACATTTGAAACCGTCTAAGTGGATTATTTATACGCAATGGCGGACCTAAGATTTCTAAAATGGGTGTTCAAAGTTAAAAAATTTGTTCAATGTAAAATATAAAGGTGCACAGTAACAAAAACCAAAATACAAATTATTCGTACTAATTACAACATCTCAAATTACAAAATAATCAAGAAAAGATCAGATTTACTAATCACAATTCAAACTAACACAAACAAAATTATTGATTTGGGCATTTGAGTTTGCTCTTTGCTGATTTGGGAGGATTTGGTAATTCGGATTGAACTCACCTCTGAGACTCGTAGGGCTACCCGGCCGCCCTCCCCGCTCGGTGCCCCAACGGCAACAACCTGATCGGTGGGCGGTGCCTGACCTTGCTCCTCCGACCTCCGCACTGCCACCACGTTTGGCTTCGTCGTGGCTTCGCCACCGCATCAAAAGAGAGGGAAAGAGATATGAGAGCCGATTAGTGTCTGTTGGTTGATAGGGTTAGAGAGAGATGAAGGTGAATGACCTTGTTGTGGCTGGACCGAATGGTCTAATGCCAAAGGGCAAAGGCCGAATGGTGTGTGACCAGGGGGCGGATCCAGTAAGACCTACCAAGGTGCACAGGACACCGGGTCCAAAATCGATATATATATATATATATATATATATATATATATATAATGTATAAACAGTACTTAACACAGTGACACCCCTAGCCAAACCGAAGGACACCGGATGTGAACCGGCGGACCCAAGCGCGTGCGCATGGGGCCAGCTTCCCTTTCCGGGCGCGTAGGCCCAGCAAGGGAGCGAGCGCGCAGCCCAGCAGAGGGGCGAGCGCGTGTCCCAGGTAGCTGAGTGGACATGCGTGCAGCGCTACGCGATGCGGGCTGGCGTGCAGACTGCAGCCATACATGGTACTACGAATTGATATATTTGAATATTTCTCCTAGCTCCATGCATGATCAAGCTACTACTCCATTATATTGTGTTGCAGTGCGTGTATATTAGTAGGTTGCTAGCCGATATATTATATATATACATGTATGTGTTAGATTCGTCCTTCTATATATATACATGTATGTGTTAGATTCGTCCTTCTATATATATGGGGCAACAATTAACGTGTTTGTAGTACTTTGTACTAATCCCAGAGGAGGTTGGCTACACAATGCTCCAGATAATAATTTAATGGTGTCTCCAAACATTCAAAAGAACATAGTACATTGTTTTCCAAAGGAAATGTTGCAATCTATTCTTGAAGAAATTGGACATAATGTGTTTTGCTTGCTAGTTGATGAGTCCAGGGATGTAACTTGCAAAGAACGAATGGCGGTGGTCTTGAGATATGTTGATAAATATAGAATTGTTAAAAAGAGGTTAGTTGGCCTTGTTCATGTAAAAGAGACAACTTCCTCGTACCTTAAGTCCTGTATTGATTCTTTATTTGCGGAATATAAGAAAGCATAAATGCATTAGTAATTTTTTTTGATATGATTTCTGTTTTGCTAAATGTGTGTGCGGATGATAGATTCTCTAACATAGAGACTATTAACGACCTTTCTCAACAAATGGTGGAGACAAGGAAACATATTTGCTATCCTTTGGTTCATCGACTTTTGAAGCTAACACTAGTTTTGCCTGTTGCGACTGCTACAGTTGAGAGATGCTTTTCAGCCATAAAAATTGTGAAAACATATTTGCGCAATCGCATTAGCGATGACTTCTTGAGAGATAGCCTTATTTGCTATGTGGAGAAATACGAAATGGGAAAAGTTACTAATGATGTTGTAATTCATCGCTTCTAGAACTTAAGGGAGCGTAGAAAGAAATTATAAAATGTAATGTACTTATCTTTGTTTCGATAAATTCATAATTCTTTTACTTAAAATTTTACTAAGTGATTTCTTCAACTTTTTGCAGGCTATCAGTATCGGATGTTGTTTTTTTTTTTTTGTCGATGTCGGTCATCTTTTGTCCATGGTTTGGAACTTTATCCATCATTTATTCACTTTGCCACAGTTAACCAAAAGTACTACTAGGAGTGTAGGATCCTTTGTTTTGGTAAGCACTTTGATGGCTAGTTTTTCATCCGTCATGTTGAATTGTTTAACACATTACTATTCTAATTTGTATACAACATTGCTTTATAATTAGACATATGTGATATGTATGGGACACCTGGTCATTTTCGTTCTGGATCCGCCCCTGTGTGTGACCATGTGCTGGCAATCACATGTGCCAGTTTGAGGTTGTGAGACACCGGAGGGAGACATGGTTTGATAGGTTGAGAGAGAGTTGTGGTTTGGCTCAATTAAAAGTATATTTTATTATATATGTAATACACATACTATATAGTGATTTTTTTTTTCAAAAAATAATGGGTGTTTATCTGAACACTCATAAACCCAAATAGGGTCCGCCCAGTCTTGCATAGTTTAGGAGTTTATTTTGATGCATGGTAGATTAGACACACCAGAATAGTTCATAGGGTATATTAAACTTATTCCTATAAGATACTCCGCACATATACGAACGTATATATATATGGAGATGGAGAAACGCACAAGCCGCCGGCCAGGTTGGTGTCCACATGCAGATCGATTTGGCACCGCTGAAAACACGCGTATATCATGCGTCCGCCCGTTCGCGCGCCGAGGAATCTATGGCCCAGGTGCTCGTGCCGTTGAGCGACGTACGTACGACGCCACTGCAACTGCAAACGAGGTTGCCGGTGCGCAACCAACCAACCGACCGAACACATATGGCTTAATTAAGCGTCACGCATGACGTACGTACGCTACAACACGTGAGCTCCTAGAAGTAGCCTTCTAGAGATCAGACGGCGTGCGTCATGCAGGGAGCGAGCCAATGTGCCCCAAACCGTGTGCGTACGGAGAGAAACCAAGCGTGTCCCGAGCCAAATCCAAGTAAACCAAGTTGGTGCTGCTTGCCTGTGTTGCCTCGCCATGCACACATGGTGGCCGACAGAAAAGCAACCATCACCATCGTCATCAAAGAAGCAATCGATACTCTTTTTGGTCTATCCGGTCGGTGTGGTTGACACACGACAAACCAGTAGCTTTAACAAGCTGTGAACGGATAGTGAAATCAGGATATCCCAACAATGAGCTGGGAAGTCTTGGGGAGGTTGGAGTTGTCATTAGGGTTGGTTCAAGCTACAGCGAGTAAAGTTGGTGCTGCTCTCGCCATGCACACACAGTGGGAAAGTAATTCTATAGAGTCCATAATTCCATCAGTGTAGATCCATTTCACCGCGTAATACATGTCTTTTCACGAATATCAAAGCATGACATGCTAGTCTTTAGTATTTAATTCGTGAAAATTCACATCAGTGATTTATTGAGCTGTGCGCTTTGAGATTCGTGAAAAAATACGTGTCACGTGATGAAATAGGTCTACACTGATGGAATTGTGGACCAGATTCTATATAATTATTTTTCCACACGGTAGCCGAGAGAAAAGCAACCATCACCATCGTCATCATTGGAATCGGTGTACGGGCAGGAGAAGCAATCGATACTTTTTTTGGTCAGTCCGGTCGGTGTGGTTGACAAATGACATCCAGTAGCTTTAACAGGCTGTGATGGATATTGAAATCAGGATATCCCAACAGTGGGAATGTACTATATTCCAAATTTGTACTCGTTAATTAGGGTGGGGTTCAAACTGCAGCCAGTAAACGCTCGAGAGTGACTGCACGCGGTAACCGAGAATGAAGACTGCTGTTAAAATCCAACGACCGAGATTCGGTCCATCATCTTCTTCAAAGGGAAGATTCAGGACATATGGTCCCTCCACTCGTTGGGAAGTCTAATTTTCACTCTAAGCTTAAAAACAGTTAAAACTTGTACATATCGACCCTAAGGTTGTTTATTTTGCGTCTCTAGCTACATGTTTAAACTAGTACATATCATATCCCACGTCTGGTTTCATGGACGGTTTTGGGTGACGTGACTGCTACATCATAATTTTTGCCATATTGTCTGCCACATCATGTCAGTCCCTCCATCCGTCTACTTCACATTAAATCGCTCATGAAACTAATTTTAGGATGTTATTTGCACTTTTTTGACATCTAGGAACGTAAACGAGACGGTTTCAGAGTTGACGGCAGAAATTAGACCACAAAAAAGTTGAAAAATCCAAAAACAAACCTTTTTTTTTTTAAAAAGCCTTTTAGTACCGACCAATTTTTTTGACCAGGTTAACCTTTTTAGGTCAAAGTCAGTCTCTATGAAAGCAAACTGAAACATCCCAAAATCCTAATTATGGGATTATGTAATATAAATGCATTAGGAAATCACTTTGATCAATTGCATATGAATTTTGCTGTGTTAAATTTGTTTTTTGAAGTTAAAAGCAAAACTTGAACTACAACAAAAAAAGGTGCTAAAAAGAAAATAGATAAAGGAAAGAAAATATATTTGATGAGAGAATTATTTTGGGCATATTATCCTAGGAATAATTCACAAAAGGTTTTATGTGAAATCTTATTTAGAAAAACAATTACAAAAGAGAAAATAGAAATTTGTTCGAATTTTATAGAAATTTACAAAAGGTCTAAACCTCCAAAAATTTTATAGGAGAAACCACATTAAGTCAGAAGACTACACAAAATTTTTCATTAATTTTGGACTTCGTACGACCAGTTTCTAAAATCGGACAATAAATCAGCTGAAAATGGAAAAAATCCTAAACCTAACTCATCTCTCTTCCTCTCTCTGACCTGTGGGCCCTGTCCACAGGGTTCTTCCTCCACCTCAGCGCAGTAGCACCAGCGCACACTCATGAGAGCTCTGCCGCGCCCACCGTTTTCTTCGACGCTCGTGGTTTTGCTGCTGCCCAACTACCCGCGTCGCTTCGCCAGTCAACACCACGCCCATCCCTGTCCGACTGATGCCCATGCCTGCCTGTACACCGGAGACTCCACCACTTTTGCCCGCGGTCACCTCGGCCTCTCCTCATTGATCTCCAGCCTCTCTGCCTATAAATAGGACACCCTGAGCTACGTCTCTTCTTTTCCAAGCCAGTGTGTTCACCCACTTTTCTTCTACCTCACTGATCAAGCTCCAGAGCTCAAGGAGCGCGAGCCCTAATTCGGCCGTGCGCTGCCACCTTCGTCCTCAACATAGTGAAGGGTTTTGTTTCACGCTTACCCCGTCATATCATGTTCCAGTGACCACTGATGCCATCCCTCCCTTCGATTTCATACTCGATTCATAGGATCATCCAAATTGACCCTTCATCCCCGTCTCTAACCAGAACTGTCACTTCAGTCGTAGGTGGAGCTCCACTGCATCCCAAGCTGATTCTTCATGCCTGGAGCATCGTAGGACCATCACCAAGCTTCTCTGACCACTTGCTCTAGACTACTTATCTAAGGTAGTGAGCGGTGGTATCGACGGATGCCGAACAAACTAGAGAATTCGTGTTATGTGGGTAAAGATGTACAACTCTACAGAGTGTAAATCTATTATAATAGCCATGCTTGTAGTCATGAGCGTGGTTAGTGCGGACGATATGGGTTTAGTGTTGATTTTCACAAAAACTATCTTATCGGGAAAAGCATGGGAAATGGTTTGCAATTTGATTGAGCTAACTGCCGAGTTATGGCTAAACATGAATTTGGCTCGCATCCAAGGAGGGTTGCAAGTTGTAGTTGTTATTATTGGTGATTCATTCAATTACCACTTAGTGTCCTGTTATCCATTTAAAATGCTCTTTCAAATGCCATTGCAAAGTACTACTTATGAGTATTACAAATACAATCTGCTTAATTCAAAATAACTTGTAGCATAGAGCCTTCTCTTTGGTTAGCCTTGCATTTATTTAAACTTGCGATACACTACAAGTCTTGCTGAGTACACAAGTACTCAATCTTGCTTATGTTGTTGTTTAGAGTATGAGGAAGAGTCAGTTCTAGACGACGCTTTCTTCGCACCCATAATTGAAGGGTTCAACGATGGGTCTATCTAGGTCCTTGTTTCCTTGTGGGTTTCCAGAGGGTTGAATGGGCAAGCCGCTGGAGCTTTTGCTACTTTTGTTATTTCTTTCGATGTTACTTTGCTCTGTTAGTACTGTCTCTTTTGGTCGGTCGTCCTTTGTATTGCAACAACTGTACATCTTAAGTTAAGTACCGTTTTGCTTTACTTATGTATGTGAATATATGGTTGTAAATGCCAAATATTGTGAATGTGTGTACTAGCTACTGATCATGAGACTAGTACGGTACGCACATAAGGTCTTCGGGTATTCCACGTCCAGGGGTCTGACAGCGCTTGGTATCAGAGCCATACTGACTGTAGGACAAGCCCTAGGTAGAATGGTTAATAGATTAGGACATATAAATAAAATTGCAACCTAATTTAACCATAGGAATGGTTCTGAAATTTTAAAAGAGTCATCTCCTCTCATCTGGTTCAAAATAGTTCTATTTTTGAGAGATGGGACACTCTCTTAAAACAAAAGTATTAAACTACTTTTAGGAATTTCAAACAGAGCCAAAATGTTTTCAAAATATCATAAAAATATCCCACACAAAGTCCTTCTTGAGATTCCTCTTTGAACTACTAAGGGTACCACCTTAGCCCCTCTTTTATCAAAATTCCAGAATGTGATGCTTGCTGAAATTTTTGTAATGTACTATCTTTTTAAACCTTCCCTACCTTCATTTGGAGTTATTTTGAGTGAAATTATAAAGGTCTACTTATATAAATACCAAGGGGGTAGAAATACCTGATTATAAGCCTTAAGGATTAGTTAAATAGACTAGAGAATGGGTAAAACTTGTGCTGAAATTCTTTTCTTGTCTCATATCACTCCTTATCTATGTCTCTTATTTCATGTTCACTAACTTTCCGTATTCTCAAATTGTAGAATGAGCTTAGGTATAATATTGCTATAACCTGGATGTAAGTTGCTATTTATGTTGGTTTAATTGCCTCTTTTGTAATGTAAAGGTATCGGGCATGTGTGTTATGTAAAATTTGACCTTTAGGTTAAAATTCATGTGTGCTGCCCTAAATCTTAAAAATATGCATGCTATCAGCTTAGATTAAGTTAAAGTAGTTTGGGATGACAAAACTTACCGACCTACTTAACTTCTGCTTATTCCCTCTTACCCTGCGAACATTTGTTTACTCTACCTTTTGATTGATCAGGGTGCTAGTAACGCGCTCTGTTCGTCAGCTCATGGCAACAGGAGCCACTCCCGGATCACAACAACCTGGGGGGGTGAGAATCTTGCACCTGCGCAATCCAATCCACATCATCCTTCTACACCGACAACGCCAGCTGGGCAACCTCAGCCTGCGTCTGCCGCCACCGTTGAAGAAACTTTGCCGCCACCACCCACCATGGCACAAGTCTTGGCCATGATTGATCAAGGAAGGCAGACCAACACACTTCTGCTCAGCAGCTAGTGCAAAACACTACAGCCCTCGGCACTACTGTCGGATGGAATGGAGCTACTGCAAATCTACCACAATCGTGGATGGGCGAGTTCATGCGGACTCGGCCACCGACCTTCACTTCAGCATCTGATCCTCTTAACGCGGATGACTGGCTCCGCACTATCGAGAGCAAGTTGGTCATTGCCCAGTGCACTGATGAGGAGAAAGTTCTATACGCATCCTATTAGCTGCAAGGTGTTGCAGCTGCCTAGTGGGGAAATCATCAGTTCATCCTACCAGAGGGCCAGACTCTCACCTGGGTTGCTTTCAAGGAGGCCTTCCGTAATGCCCACATCCCCTCAAGCATCATGGACTCCAAGAGGTGGGAATTCAATGAACTCCACCAGAGTAACCGTTCAGTAATGTTTCTCCACTGCTTCAACTACCTCGCCCGCTATACAGCGTCCGAGATACCAAATGAAGGGAGAAAGATTGCTCTTTTCTAGGAACACCTCAACGATGAGATGAAGTGGTCACTTGCTGCCCATGACATTCCCAACTTCCAAGATCTAATTAACAAAGCCATTTGAGTTGAAGACAGCACCCGAGCAGTTGTTGAGAGTCACAAGTGCAAGTGGCTTGAACAAAAATCAGCAAGCAGCAATGCGCCCCGACCACACATTTGGCAACCAACAAACGCACATCCTTTTGCACCGCTACCTCCAAGATGTCAAGCTCAAGGTCCTCATCCTCAGCAAGCCGCGGTTCAGCAATACAACTGTGGAGTGCAGCCGTCCGGTACTCAAAACCAGCAGCTGACGTCACATGCTTTGGCTGCGGAGAACGCGGACATTATACGAGTAATTGCTCGCATAGGAAGTTTCCAGCACCTCAACCTCCGCCCCTCGGTGTTCAGCAATGACCCAAAGGCCTCGCACGAGCTCGAGGAGGGCCGCAAGTGCCCAAGCCGGCACAAAGCTTCGGACGCAGCCGTCTGAATCATACACCGTAGAAGAGGCTGGTGCATCACCTGATGTGGTGACAAGTACAATTTTTGTTCACTCCGTACCTACTTTGGCATTATTCGATTCTAGAGCTTCTCACTCATTTATATCAAAGAAAATTTCTCAACAACAAGACATAAAGACTACACTCTGAGACACAAATATGGTAGTCTATTCTCCCGGATCGGTTATGCGAACCAAATTTGGTTGTTTCGTAGTCCGAATGGAAATCAATGGGGGTAGGATTCAAAGAAAATTTTATTATAATAGATACACCTAGGCTAGATATAATACTTGGAATGGATTGGCTAGCTAAGCACAAAGGAGTAATAGATTGCGTAGAATGAACTGTCTCTCTTGTCAACTCTGACAGAGAACACGTCATTTTTACCTCCACTTATGTCGCTCCATCGCAATAGCTCACGCTAAATTCCATCTCAATTCCAGAGCTTAGCCAGGTGTCATTAGTATGTGAGTATCCTGATGTGTTTTCAGATGAACTGTCGGGAATGCAGTCGGACCACGACATGGAGTTCGTCATCGATTTAAGGCCAGGGACAGCACCTACGTCCAAGCGGCCTTATCGAATGGCATCTGATGAACTAGCCGGATTGAAGAAACAACTCAAGGAGCAATTGGATAAGGGATTCATTCATCCTAGCTCATCACCATGGGGCATCCCCGTTTTGTTTGTAACAAAGAAAGACGATAGTCTACGGATGTGCATTGACTATCGTTCTCTGAACGAAGTCACCATCAAGAACAAATATCCTCTCTCGAGGATTGATAATTTTTTGATCAGATGAATGGTGCAAGTGTCTTCTCCAAGATTGACCTAAGACTCGGATATTTTTAATTCAAGGTCAGGCCAGAAGATATTTCGAAGACTGCTTTTACCACCCGTTACGGTCTATACGAGTACACCGTAATGTCTTTTGGACTGACCAATGCTCCCAAAAAATTCATGAATCTTATGAATAAGATCTTTATAGAGTATTTGGATCAGTTCGTGGTGGTCTTTATCGACGATATTCTCATCTACTCCAAGACCTCAGAAGAACACCAGCAATACTTGAGGATGGTGCTCAACAAGTTGTGCGAGCATCAACTGTACTCCAAGTTCAGCAAATACGAATTCTGGCTAAGGGAAGTCAGATTCCTAGACCATGTCTTATCTGAAGGAGATGTGGCCGTAGACCCGAGCAAGGTACAAGATGTTCTAGCTTGGAAACAACCCCGCTCCATTCCTGAAATCCGAAGTTTCCTTGATCTGGTGGGATATTACCGTCGGTTCATCGAGAACTTCTCCAAGATTGCAAGACCAATGACTTAACTTCTGAAGAAGGAGAAGAAGTTTGAATGGTCCGCAACATGTGATGAGAGCTTTCATGAGTTAAGGAAAAGACTCACAACAGCCGCAATGCTCACTTTGCCTAATATACACAAAGTCTTCACTATATATTGTGATGCATCCCGCCACAGCCTCGGTTGTATGCTGATGCAAGAAGGCGAGGTAGTGGCCTATGCCTCACGGCAACTGTGGCCTCATGAAGCTAACTATCCAACTCATGACTTGGAATTAGCATATGTGGTTCATGCTCTCAAGATCTGGAGGCATTACCTTATCGGTAATCGGTGTGAGATCTACTCCGATCACAAGAGCATGAAGTACTTCTTCACACAACTACATCTGAATCTAAGGCAGCAAAGATTGCTTGAACTAATCAAAGACTACGACTTAGGCATTCATTACCACCCTAGTAAGGCCAATGTTGTAGCTGATGCCCTCAGTCGAAAACTCCACTGTATAAGCGCATCAATTGAAGCAAATCAACCGACACTGCAAGAAGAGTTTCAGAACCTCAACTCAGAAGTGGTTGAGAAAGGTTATGTTGCTGCTCTAATGCTACAACCTACTCTTGAGTCACAGATTCAAACTACTTAGCTCAAGGATCCAATTATTGCAGAAATCAAGCATAACTTACAGACTGGTAGTAAATCAAAATTCTCTGAAAGCCCAACTGGAGTGGTCATGCGCGGACAACAGATATATGTCCTTGATGATTCCGATATCAAGGACTTAATCCTTAGAGAAGCTCATGATTTTCCACTCTCCATCCACCTCGGAAGTACCAAGATGTATCAGGACCTCCGGAGATAGTTTTGGTGGCCTGGTATGAAGCGAGACACTGCTACGCATGTCGTCATGTGCAACATGTGTCAACGTGTTAAGGCAGAGCACAAGTGACCAGCGGGATTGCTTCGGCCTCTTTAGGTTCCTAAGTGGAAATGGGATGAAATCGGCATGGATTTCATAACTGGACTACTAAAGACCAAGAATGGACATGATTCCATATGGGTTATTGTGGATCGCCTCACCAAGGTGGCACACTTTATTCCAGTTCGCACCATCTACAATGGGGCCAAGCTTGCATAGCTCTGTATAACAACATTATTCGTCTGCATGGTGTACCAAAAACAATAACCTCTGATCGAGGCCCTTAGTTCACCTCGAGATTTTGGGTAGTATGCACGAACTGTTGGGAACCGAGCTATTCATCAGCACGGCATTCCACCCACAAACGTGAGGTCAAACAAAAAGGACCAATCAAATTTTGGAAGACATGTTACGGGCTTGTGTGCTATCCGATGGCACGCATTGGGAGAAATGTTTAGCTTTTGCCGAGTTCTCCTACAACAACAGCTTCCAGTCCAGTCTCCAAATGTCACATTTCGAAGCACTCTATGGGATAAAGTGCAAGACACCCTTGTTCTAGTCTGAAGTCGGGGAACAACAATTCTTTGGACCGATTGTCATCCAAGAAGCTCGAGAGCAGGTGGATGCGATAAAGAGACGCATGAAAGAAGCACAGTCATGATAAAAGAGTTATGCCGACCGCCGTTGTCGTGAGCTGAACTTTGAAGTAAACGATTTGGTTATCTCAAGGTTTCACGACTGCGCAGTATCCGTCGTTTCCATGTTCATGGGAAATTGGCACCTCGGTATATCGTTCCTTACCGAATTCTTGTAAGGAAAGGCGAAGTAGCATACCAGTTAGAGCTACCACCACAACTCCCAGATGTAAACAACGTATTCCACACATCCCAGCTCAAGAAATATCATCGAACTCCTACCGAATCCGTTCCCTTGGAAAGCCTTGTTCTCCAAACAAATCTATCTTACCGTGAGCACCCAATTAGAATTTTGGGTGAAGCCTCGCATCATAAGCGGATCCATGCCATCAATATGTTGAGAATCCATAGGAGTAACCATACCGAAGATGAAGCCATGTGGGAAAGAGAATATCGTCATAGAGCCGAATTCCCTGCCCTCTTTACCAATTCCTCTCAATCTCGAGGATGAGATTCTTTGTAGGGGGGAGGGTAGGTCTGTTACATCTCAAAATCCTAATTCTGGGATTATCTAATATAAATGCATTAGAAAAATCACTTTGATCAATTGCATATGAATTTTGCGATGTCAAATTTGGTTTTTGAAATTAAAAGCAAAACTTGAACTACAACCAAAAAGATGCTAAAAAGGAAATAGATATAACAAAGAAAATATATTTGATGAGAGAATTATTTTGGGAATATTATCCCAGGAATAATTCACAAAAGGTTTTATATGAAATCTTATTTAGAAAAACAATTACAAAAGAGCAAAACAGAAACTTGTTCGAATTTTATAGAAATTCACAAAAGGTCTAAACCTTTGAAAATTTACAGGAGAAACCACATTAGGTGAGAGGCCTACATAAACATTTTCATTAATTTTGGACTTCGTACGACTAGTTTCTAAAATCAGACAGTAAATCAGCCAAAAATGGAAAAAAAAATCCTAAACCTAATTCGTCTCTCTCCCTCTCTCTGACATGTGGGCCCTGCCCACAGGGTTCTTCCTCCACCTTAGCATGACAGTGTAAGCGCACGCTCATGAGCGCTCCGTCGCGCCCACCGTTTTCCTCGACGTCTATGGTTTTGTCGCTGCCCAACTACCCGCGTCGCTTCACCGGTCAACACCGCGCCCATCCCTGCCTGGCCGAAGCCCATGCCTGCCCACACGTCGGAGACTCTGCCACTTTTGCCTGTGGTCACCTCGGCCTCTCCTTGTTGATCTCCGCGTTCTCCGCCTATAAATAGGACACCCCGCCTCACTAAATCAAGCTCGAGAGCTCAAGGAGCGTGAGCCCTAATTCGGCAGTGCGCCACCAACTTTGTCCTCGACACCGTGAAGGGTTTTGTGGCACCCTTACCATGTCATATCATGTTCCAGTTACCACTGATGCCATCCCCTCAGTCGATTTCATAATTGATTCACAGGATTAGCCGAATTGACCCTTCATCCCCGTCTCCGACCAGAACTACCTCTTCAGTCGTAGTCGGAGCTCCACTACATCCCCAGCTGATTCTTCGTGCCTGGAGCATCGCAGGACCATTGCCAAGCTTCTACAACCACTGGACGATCCTTTTCATCAGCCGAGCTTCTCCTCTACGTGTGACGGTCCTCGCAGCCACTGCTCACCATCGACAGCTAGCTTACCTCCGACCATCTCCGGGTCCCCTCTCACTTTTGGTATGACCCTAGTAGCCCCTAGATCCTTATGTGCGCAATAGATAGTCAAGGGCGTAGCTCGTTTTCAACTTCTCTCGTTGTCGTAGCAGCTCCTCCGCTCGACACTGACACGACGCCGTGTCAGGCCACCTCTAGTCTCACCGTCAGTGCCAGCGGATGCACATGGGTATGGGGATTCCGTTTTGGGCACTCTCCGACCCCTACGAGTACCACGCCGCCGATAAGACACGTGGGCGCGAGCGCCACCACGCAGCTTTTGTCGGACAAGCATTGTAGCTTGTCATTAGCGTCTTAACTATGGTCATTAAGACCAAATCAATGTTTAGTTGTCGGGTTAACCCTAATGATTCACTGGCATGAAGGCCCCACGACTTAAGTGCATAGTCGAAACTCCTTTCGACCAGGTGGTCGAAACCCCTTCCGACCAGGTGGTCCAAACCTCCTTCTGACCAGGTAGTTGAAACGATGAACAGTACTCGAAACCATTTTTCTCTTTTTCTAGGGATTTTCAATCCAACTCAACTTCGAACCTTAATAACTTTTGCTAGGAAACTCCTAGTGAGTTGATCTTTGTCTCTAAATTTGTCTAAAATCATAATCTACCTGGTTTTGCAAAAATATTTGTATTTGGTTACTATTTTGATTTATTTGGATTATTTAATTTATTTTTGGCCCTTTTTGCAATAGACATTGATTGTGCGAGCGAAATCTTTGACGACCAACCAATCTTATATTCAGAACAACCTAAGCAAGGCAAGCACCCCCTTTGATCATATTTATCCTAGTATTTTACTTATTGTACTTTGTTTTGCAAATCTATTACTGCATGTGTGTATGTTTGATATCAAATTACTATATTTGGGAAGTCGGTAGTTGTAAATCCTATTTGATACGTGAATTCCTTTGATATGTTGATGTCCTTGCTATTGTAACCAATAGGGTTTGGGATAGACAATATATAATGTCATTTGGGGAGTTTTGAGTGTGAGTTATCACACGAATGCTTACTAGAACAATCATATTTCCGGAAAGAGATGAAGAAGGACAATATGTTAAATATGAGTTTGGGAGATTTATGAAAATGCCTAGAGGGGTGTGCCTCTGTTATTTTGTTTAAAAATAAAATACAAAACCTAGTTTTGGACACGGACGAGTATATATATTATATTATGAAAAGAGTGGGGAAGGACTCTCACTCATAGATAGGGGAGATTCTTGCCAGGTCAATTAAGGACCAGACACCAGCAAATCCAGATCTAAGACTTAAGTAGAACCACACATGCCATTTATGGGGTGGCCTTAGCTAATTAAGTCATCGAAAAACTAGCCTTAAACGTAGGTAGGCTATAGAGTGCGGACAAGGCCAAAGGACCAACATGTTCGAAGGGGCTCCCTTCTCCGAGGAGTTGGTATAAAGCCTTCCGACACAACTGCGAATGCGTCACTCAATGGGAGCTATCCGGGTAAGTGAAGGGTATCCATTCGCTGGGCTAGTGTAGGGTTAGGATCAGATGATGTAAAGGCTTCGACACGTGCCCTAGACTAATTACCTTAGGTAGAGTGAGTGGTGGTATCGACAGATACCGAACAAACTAGAGAATTCATGTTATGTGGGTAAAGCTGTACAACTCTGCAGAGTGTAAATCTATTATAATAGCCATGCTCGCGGTCATGAGCGTGGTTAGTGTAGACGGTATGGGTTTAGTGTTGATTTTCACAAAAACTATCTTATCAGGAAAAGCATGGGAAATGGTTTGCAATTTGATTGAGATAACTGCCGAGTTATGGCTAAACATGAATTTGGCTCGCATCCAAGGAGGGTTGCGAGTTGTGGTTGTTATTATTGGTGATTCATTCAATTCGTACTTACTGTCCTATTATCCATTTAAAATGCTCTTTCAAATGCCGTTGCAAAGTACTACTTACGAGTATTGCAAATAAAATCTACTTAATGCAAAATAACTTGTAGTATAGAGCCTTCTCTTTGGTTAGCCTTGTATCTATTTAAACTTGCGATACACTACAGGTCTTGCTGAGTACACAAGTACTCAATGTTGCTTATGTTGTTGTTTAGAGTATGAGGAAGAGCCTGTACCAGACGACGCTTTCTTCGCACCCGAAATAGGAGGGTTCGACGATGGGTCTATCTAGGTCCTTGTTTCCTTGTCGGTTGCGTGAGGGTTGAATGGGCAAGCCGCTGGAGCTTTTGCTACTTTTGTTATTTCTTACGCTACTACTTTGCTCTGTTAGTACTGTCTCTTTTGGCCGGTCGGCCTTTGTAATGTAACAACTGTACTGTGGGGACCCCGGTAATTATCTCCATAAGACCGAGATTAGACAAGGTCTTAGGGACATAATTACGAGTCTCCGGTAAATGAATTCCAATTTAACTCCATCCAAGTGAGAGGCTTAGCCGAATACTAGAGCCTCAACGATCATGCGTATTTGCTCCCTTGCGGCGCTACATGATTGTCGATTCTCCTCGATTGAAGCACTACACTTAGTGAGTTAAATGGGAATTCATCAACGAAGAGTATGACATATATTGGCTCCCAAGATCAACGACCAATATACTCATACCCTCATCCAACGTTGATTACATCCATACAACGCATACAATAAGAGATAAAAAGACATACTGCATAATAGTCAAAGTCTCTGACTTATTACATACTACCGATGGCCAAATTCAAGTAAAGTACCAAGTAGCGTGAGTAAATAGATAAAGCAAAAGGCCAGCGGTGGTATGCCCATCACCCATCGACAACCGATCGGGAGTTAAATGGTAGCACACTACTCATTAGTGTCACCCAGTCAACACTAGCGAGATCGTCATACTCATAATCTTCCTCACTGAAAAGGCCACAAACATCTGGTGAGTACAAGTGTACTCGCAAGTCTTACACAAATAAAAATAGTTATGCATAAGGGTCATTCAAAGGATGGCTCATATTGGTTTAGTTTTGCGAAAGAGACGCAACAATTAACATCCTACACATACTAGTTTTCATGTGCCCATTTAAAATCAGATTTGAAGTAGAAGTAAAATATGTAGTAAAGCATTTCATAATAAACAATTGAATCATACAAAGACCAAAGTGGCAGCCCACCTTGATGTACTAAACACATGAACATCCCGTTCATGGCGAATACCAAGTTCAACCACAATTTTAATTAAAAGTCTAACAATAGTAACTCCCGAACTCAAGCGGTTGTCCATAACCGTGGACACGGCTATTCGAATAGATTGATACCTGCAGGGTGTACTACTTTACCCACACGACTTGATTAGCCCGTAAGCCTCAGAGGCCTCGAAATAGCACACTTCCTATGGTATGCGGTAGGGTAAATCAAGATACGGTCATTTTCAAAGAAGAAAGCCCTATTGGGCTAAGTCCCCTTGTGAGATGGTTCCTTGCCTAGTACAAGCGTCGATAGCACTTGCTAGGGGCTCACAAGTTATATTGAAAATACCGATGCAATCAAAACAAAAGAATTGGTGCTCCCTTGCACACTATAAAGGATTACATCGGCTCCTCAAAGAACATAGGATTTCACGGTCGCTATGCCCCTTACACCACCAAGGACTTAACACAATAAAACCCTCCCCCTACTTAACCATACGGCTCCCAATCCGCGTGTGGCAGCACGAGTGTACTTGAATTAACGACGTTACCAAAGTTCGGTCCTCAATTGTCCAGACAAGTCCTTCCACTTACCCAATGCTCGTGCACAAAGCACCATCACTAACCAACACTTGTCCGGACCAAATCTCATTTAAAAATGATAAAGTTTAACTCATAAAATAGCTACAAAGATCTGAAGTAAAAACATAAAGTAAGAGTTGTGTGTATCCCAAAACCGCCGGGTTATTCCCGACGATCGAACTACCGTATCTAGACTTGCATGGCTAAGCAATTCTATAGCCCATAATTCACACATCCTATCTTAAGCATATAGGAGTTGGCATAACTCAAGATTAACCTCAAGCATAGGACATAACTAAACTACACATCACAAAAATATTGACATAATCAAAATAGCATGCAAGCAATTATCATTGCACTATCTTAACCAAAACTGGGATCAAATATGATGCAAAAGAAAGTTCAAATGATGCTTGCCTTGCTGGTACAGTAGCTGCTCACTCTCGGTAGCGTAAGTGTCGATATCAATATGCTCGGGATCTATATAATTATAACATCAAATAAATACCGAGAAAAACAACTCAAAAACAAAAATGCTAAAAAATGCATGATTTTTCTACAGTAGTTAGGTCATGATTTTAAATGATTTTTGGTGAAAGAATTATTTCATTTTGATTTAGTATATGAAAGTTATAATGGTTTGAATTTAAGATTCCAAATTTCCAATAAGCTGTCATTATGTAATTTAATTATGAAGTGAAATTTTGTAGAACAGTGGCGGGGTAAGGGATTACATAGGTAAATAGGTAACATTAATACAAGTTCAGAATAGTTGAGTTTGTCCCATTTGGAGTTCTTATGATTTAGTTATTGATTTTCAAAGTTATCAGCCTTTTATAGTATAAAAATAATGGAGTTAAGGAGTATATTCTCCCAAAATAGTTTCTGTGACAGAGGTAACATGGAGACCATTTTTAGAATTAAGTTCACTGAAAATGAAAATTATCAAAAGTGGTCTCACTGTTTTTGGAGCTTCCAATAATTACTTATGCATTTTTGAAGTTATCAGTCATTTTTCTATTGTACAAATAATGGTTTTAATGGATCAATCTCCAATTAATACTCTCTGTTACAGAGACAAGTTTGAAACTAATTTTAATATAAAGTTTACTAAAAGTGAAAGTTTCCAGAAGTGGTTTCATGTGATTTGGAGTTATTAAGAAATAGTTATGCATTTTAGAAGTTAATACCAATTTTCAGTGTATAAGTTAATAGACTCTAAATTTCATAAAGTAGCTATTACTTTTTCTACCGTGCTTACGCTAGCCGCAGGAACTGACAATGGGGCCTGCGCAGCAGCGCACCTCACGCACTCACGCGGTGACAAGTGGGTCCGCTCGCCAGTGGCCCACGGTGACGCGGCACGCGCGCGCCCAACAACGGCCATGCTTGTGAGCCGTTGGATTAAGATCCAACGGTCCAAGATCATGGCGCGTTCGAGTCGACCCGATCGGCCCAACTGATCCTGACCATCGATTTCTAATCCAACGGTGCACAAAGACTCTAGTGTACGGGACGACTTAAATGCTCGGAGCATGTTTAAAGTTTGGGCCCATACGTCAGTGAGTCATTTGTTCTTTTAAGACAGCAGTTAATGCTAATGATTGACGCTTAACTTCTAATCATGTCGCTACAGTTGTTGTCCGAGTACGACAACGGGATTTTGGTCCCGCGCGTTTCACCGGCGGCTCGCCGGCGCTGTGCGCCACGGCGACGCGAACTAAAGGTAGGTTTAGGTGCACAATAACGTTGCGCTCCCGAGGAGAGTGGTCTCGGCGGTGGTGGCTGTCTGGCGGCTAGCGGAGTTGAGCGGCGGCGCTTAATACGGCAAAAACGTAAACAACAAAGTGAAGCTTCGCAGCGCAAACAACCAGGTGCCTGAGGTCCTAGGGACTATGAGTAAGCTACCTGAGCTAAGGAGGGTGCTCAAGGAAGCTTGGAGATGCCGGAGCTGCGTCGGCGCCGGAGAAGAAGAATGGTGACAAAACGGCTTCGCGACCAGAGGAGATCCTGAGCAAAACCAAGACCAGTGAATGCTTGGAATAGCTTCAAGATCTTAAGAGCATCTTTGTAGGAGCAAAGAATTGAAGAAAGGCTTACCGATTTGAAGTGGGAGATGAAAGGGTGTTCCACGGCGAAAATGGAACAATCTTGATTCACCGAGATCTGTCGTGAATCCAAGAAATTGATTGAGGGTCTAGATCGGTGGCCTAAGGCATGCAAGATGACGCGTAGGCGAGGACAATACTCACCGAGTCACGAAGTTGGCACGGAAAGTCACTCGGTGCGTGCTCGAGTGAGCTAGAGCACGAGGAGGTCCCGAGGCTACAAGCAAATGCAGTGAGGTTAGCCAAAATGGAGAGGGGTCGAACATGGAGTCGAGGATACCATGTGGTGGAAGCTTCGGGCGTGGAGCTTGCACTAGCTTCCCTTCCTCACCCGAGAGGAAGAGTGAGTGCATTCTAGGGTTACGAGGGTCTTATGCATGGGAGATAACGGAGCGAGGCGGTGTTAGACGAGGAACACACCGGAGTGGTGGATGGAGGCGGTGGATTCACGGAGTAAGAATCTCCCCAACGGCCGCCGCAGAGAAGCCCAGCCGCGTGGAGCACAGCTCCTGCGCGAGGTTGAAGAGAGGACTGTCAAGGCGGGCCCGCGATGGCAGCGACTTAAGGTGCGGGGGTAAGCCGACGCTACGTGGCTGATTTTGGCCCGTTAGATCAGGATCGGGCGGACGATATTGGTGGGGGCATTCGGACAGGTCGAATGACGGGAAGACCTGGGCCGTTGGATGAGGATCTAACGGTCGCATGTGGCGGTGCGTTTAGGTGGTTGGATTGAGTTCGGTTGCCGAGTCGGACTCGAGTCGGAGGAACAATAGCGACTGGTTTGGGTTCAGTGCTTTGACCAGGATTTTAATTCATTCTTCCTACTTTGACCAGGGCTTAAAAATAGAAATAAAAATCCTGAAATCATGAAATAAATTGTGGGGGTTCCTGCGGAGATATAGTTCCTATAAAAAATTATAAAACCCTACTGTTCATAAAATAGTTTGTGATATTTAAATTCAAACATGTTGTATGTCTATGAATGTTGTTTGAATTTTAATGAGGTTCAAACTAGTCCCAAAAATTTGGGAAAAATATATTAATTCCTGATAATTAATGTAGTATTTAAATAAATTGATTTGGATGATGATCACAACTTTTATTCTTGATTTGAAGTGAAATCTGAATTTTGATGTGTATGTTCACCTCAAATTAGATTTTCCAAGTACAATATATTATGAAATGATTTGAATTTGATAATGCATGTTAGTGAAATACATATTAATCCAATTTAATTAGTTGGGGCTATGACAAACCTCCCCCCCTTACAAAAGGTCTCGACCCGAGATCTGGGTGGAGAAGAATTATAAAGTTTTCATTAGAAGTTATAATTTATGTTGTCTTGATTTACTTCAAAGATAGTGTTTACATGTTATAATTATGCTATAAGAATAATTTTGTTTACATTGCTATGTTTTACCTTTCCTTTCTTGATACGAAGGCACTTCATGTAGAGAAGAGTTCTGGATATGCCGCTCGCATCCGGTCTTCACGTTCCCAAGTTGCTTCATCTTCCGTGTGATTGCTCCATTGGACCTTGACGAACTTGAGGTCACGATTCCTCATCTTGCGCTCGGTTTCTTCGAGGATACGAATCGGGCTCTCTCGATAGGATAGATCGGGTTGCAAGTCGAGTCCGTCCAACTCGGTTGCTTGCGTTGGGACTCGAAGATATTTCTTGAGTTGGGAGA
The DNA here is from genome assembly GCA_036346255.1 of Ampelocalamus luodianensis. Classification (NCBI taxonomy): domain Eukaryota; kingdom Viridiplantae; phylum Streptophyta; class Magnoliopsida; order Poales; family Poaceae; genus Ampelocalamus; species Ampelocalamus luodianensis. Next base: position 7,627,053 of record CM070628.1, read on the forward strand.
CATGGAATACGTTATGCACGTCTGAAAGTGATGGTGGCAACTCCAACTGGTATGCCACCGATCCCAACTTAGCTAGAATACGGAAAGGTCCAATATAGCGAGGTGCTAATTTACCTTTAATTTGGAAGCGACGAACTCCTTTAATAGGAGAGACTTTAAGATATACATGATCGTCCACCGAAACTCAACTCGCGACGACGGCGGTCGGCATATGACTTCGGCGTGATTGGCCGTCCTAAGTCGTTCACGAATGACACGAACTTGTTCTTGACATCTTCCACCAAGGTTGGGCCATAGAATGGCCTCTCCCGACCGGACCAGTTCAAGGGTGTTCTCTGGGCTCTCCCATACAATGCTTGAAGGGTGACATTTGAATGCTCGATTGGAAACTATTGTTGTAGGAGAACTCCGCAAACGGTAAATATTTTTCCCAACTATCACTGTAGGATAACACGCAAGCCCGGAGAAGGTCTTCCAAAACTTGGTTTACCCTCTCAGTTTGTCCATCCGTTTGCGGGTGATAAGTGGAGCTAAAGGATAGGTTGGTTCCCATTGCTTGATGCAAGCAGTTCCAGAAATGAGAGGTGAATTGGGGACCTCTATCCGAAACAATCACCTTTGGTACACTATGGAGACAAACAATTCTGGAAATATAAAGTTCTGCTAGTTTGGCCCGGTGTAAGTGGTCTTGACGGGAATAAAATGGGCAACCTTGGTTAAACGATCCACAATCACCCATATAGAATCAAATCCAATTTTAGTTCTAGGAGGGCCGGTGACAAAATCCATGCCAACTTCTTTCCATTTCCACTGGGGAATGGGCAGGGGATCTAGAGCGCCAGCTGGCTTCAAATGCTCAGCCTTGACTCTTTGACATAGATCGCACTCGGCCACATACTGTGCAACGTGCCACTTCATTCGGCTCCACCACAGTTTCTTTTTCAAATCTTGATACATTTTCGTACTCCCGGGGTGGATAGAGAATTTTGAGTTATGAGCCTCCTTGAGAATCAATTCCCTCAAGTGGCGATCAAATGGTACCACCATACGGTTTCCAAACCATAGAGTACCTTGTGCATCTTGCTTAAAACATTTAGCCTTGCCTTGTTTCATTAGTTCCAAAATTTGAGCCACTTCGCATCGGTTTTACGGGCTTGCTAATCTGGTCCTCAAGTGTGCAAGTCACACCGAGGGCTGCGAACCTTCTTCAACTATCTCCGGTGTAGGCCTTGCAATGCGGCACATAAGCTGCGAGAAAAAGGAGTTCTGACAAGCGGTTGCTGCGAGATTTTACGCTCAATGCGTCGGCCACGACATTAGCCTTCCACTGGATGATAATGGAGTCCCATATCATAATCTTTAATCAACTCAAGCCATCTTCTTTGCCTCAAGTTCAGGTCGGCTTGGGTGAAAATATATTTAAGGCTCTTATGGTCGGTGTAGATCTCATAGCGACACCGATGAGGTAATGTCGCCAAATCTTCAAGGCATGAACTACACCGCGAGCTCTGGGTCGTGTGTGGGATAATTGGCCTCATGGGGCCTCAATTGCCTCGATCGTGAGGCCACCACTCGGCCGTCTTGCATAAGCACACAACCGAGCCCATGGCGAGATGCATCACAGTAGATATCAAAGCTCTTATGAATGTCTGGCAGAACAAGTTCGGGAGCTTCCGTTAGGCATTCTTTCAGGGTTTGGAAGCTTTGCTCGCATTCTGCTGTCCACTCGAATTTCTTTTCTTTCTTTAGAAGTTGGGTCATAGGCTTTGCAATTTTTGAGAAATTCTTGATGAACCTACGGTAGTATCCCGTAAGTCCAAGAAAACTACGAATGTCAGTGACGCTCTTGGGTTGCTTCCATTCAAGGACATATCGTACCTTACTAGGATCAACAGCGACACCGCCTTTAGATAGGATATGTCCCAAGAAACTAACCTCTCGAAGCCAAAACTCACATTTCTTTGAATTTGGCGTCACGGTGATGGTGGCGAAGCTTTTCTAACACAAGTCTCAAATGTTGCTCATGCTCAAGATCAGACTTAGAGTAGATAAGGATATCATCAATGAAAACCACTACAAACCGATCCAAGTATTCCATGAACACCGAATTCATGAGGTTCATGAAATAGGCTGGGGCATTGGTCAAACCAAATGACATGACCGTGTACTCGTACAAACCGTAACGAGTAGAGAAGGCGGTTTTCGGAATGTCCTCGGTTCTAACCTTAATCTGATGGTAGCCTAACCTCAAGTCAATTTTGGAGAACACCTGAGCTCCACTAAGCTGGTCAAATAGGTCATCGATCCGCGGGAGCGGATACTTGTTCTTGATGGTGACCTCATTCAACGGACGGTAGTCAACACACATCCGTAGACTCTTGTCTTTCTTCTTGACAAAGAGAGCCGGGCATCCCCAAGGCGAGGAGCTGGGCCTGATGAAACCCTTATCTTGCAACTCCTTAAGTTGTTCTTTCAATTCAGCTAGCTCATTGGACGGCATCCGATACGGTCTTTTCGAGATGGGCGCGGTACCGGGTGCAAGCTCAATGACAAACTCTACCTCTCGGTCAGGGGGCATGCCTGGAAGCTCTTCAGGGAACACATCAGGATACTCACTCACTATTGGTACCTCCTCTAGTGCGAGAGAGGTACTCGCCTCTAGAGCATATAGGTGAGAACTACCCACCAAAGGTGAAAGACGACCTGGATGCCGTCCTCGCTAGTCACTGAGATAGACCGCCGGGCACAATCAATCTTCCCCTGATTCTTAGATAACCAATCCATCCCTAAGATAACATCAACGCCCACAGAACTTATCACTATTAAGTTTGCTGAAAAGTTAACATTTTGTATTTCAATATTTACGTCCTTACAGACTTGATCGGCGTAGAAAACCGACCCTGGGGACTTAATATGATAAGGTGGGTGTAGTGTATGTATCTTGAATTGGTTAATTTCAGCATACTCGTTTTTAATAAATGAATGAGATGCTCCAGAATCAAATAAAACTGATGCAGGACATGAATTAACAAGTAGTGTACCTAGCACGACGTCAGTGCGTCGGTCGCCTCCTCTCTTTGAGGCGTGGTTGACGCGACCACGTGCATCTTTGGGGTGGAGTAGGTGCTACTCTCGTGGTGGTGGCGGTGGCCTCATTTGGAGTGAAGTGGTGGTCTTTGGAGCGAGTACGTCAGGGCATCCTTGCTTGCTTGGCGAGGCATCTGCGAAGCATAGTGGCCTGGCGGCCTGAGTGAAAACAAATGACGCCGGGCTTGTATGCCCGCCTTGATCTGTGGTCTCGGCCCCATTGTCTTTCTTGAGCTGCCGGTGGAGAAGGTCGTGGAGGTGCCACGAGAGACCTCGATAGTCTTGAAAGGCACGCGAGGTGCCCGAGGTAGTCTGGCGTGGCACAGGAAAGCGCCACTCGCCAGCTGCGCGTCTGTAAAGCCTTTCTCCTCTTCCTCGACTCATCCACCGTCATGCTCTCATGCTCCACCACGATCGCCTTGTTGACGGATCTTTGAAACTCCACGAAATCATGTGCGGCTAAAACAAGCCGCAACTCCTCGACATTCCATGGAAGAACTTTTGTTCGGCGACGGCGTCTGTCGAGGCGTCGTCCGAGCATACCGCCAAGTAGTTGAAATCATGCGGTACTCGGTGGTGTCCTCCGCCCTGTCTCAAGGCAAGGAGGCTGCTGCTTGCTTGATAAGCGGCACTCCCTCGGTATATGGGCCTCTCGGGCGCGTCCACGAACTCGTCCCAAGTCGGGGCGTGACCGGTGAGCTGCATGGCGGAATAACTATCCCACCAGCGCTCGCCGCACACGCCAAGCCCGATAGGCGGCAAACAAGACTCTCTCAACTCCGGTACACTGCGCAATGTTGACTTCTTCTCTATGTTGTGCGGCGGTCCTCTGCCTCCATCGGGTCCTTGCCGCATAAGCGTCGGAGGGTTGGTCCGGTGAAACTCAGCGAGACCTCCGGACGCTCGGTGCGGGGCAGCTCCTCCGGCCGGAACGGAAGCTGGGGCGGTGTTACGTACGATCGCCTCAAGCATCCGGGTCTGATCCATCCGGTTGCGCTCAATCATCATCATAAACTCAACCATAGATGGCGGCGGAGGGAGCACCTCCTCAGGCGGTCCACCCTGCTGGGACGGCGGCTGAGAGGACTCGCCATGCTCAGACGGCTGCTGGGATGACTGTCCCTGATCGTAAAAATCGCTCAAGGGTGCTAGACGGGGTGCCCTAGATGGGGATGGGGAGCCTCTGCTGCGCAGGGCTCCAGATCGCGTAGTCGGTCCTATCATCCTGTATTAGACAAGGATGGTTAGTAAATAAGATAAAAGCCATTACTTGGCCATACATGCACAATCAATATCAAAGAGCATGAAAATTGTAACATCAAATGGAACACCGAACATTAATCAACATAAAACCGAATCGATACAACTCCGTACATAAGCGCCCGCAGGCTTAAGATTACAACTGAAATAGTAGTGTTTGCAAATAAAACATAACAGTTCGGCATCTACTACCCTATTACATAATCCTAAGGATACACGCTCAAACATAGAGCTCCACGCCCTAATGACCTAGATATTATTCCGGTCAAAGTTCACAGGAAAGTCATCGGCGGTGGTATCCGAGGATCTGTGTCTTTGGGTCTCCGGGTTAGTGAGGCGTAAGGGGATCTCTCGCCGATGATATGGCCTCCTACTTCGGGAAGGCGATAGTCGTGGGCGCAGAATGCGGTGAAACCTCATTAGCGCCATCTGACACATCCGGACGAATTAGCCTCATGTCATGCATAAGGCGTAAATGCTCTGAGCTACAATGAGACGGCGGCGCGTCTCCCATAACTCATGCATTATGCAGCGATGCATTCGGTCCATTACGTGAACCAATCTCGCCAAGCGCACGACTTGGGGTCCTCCCAAGCGGATCCTAGCAAGCGAGTTCACGTCCTAGCGCGTCGCGCATCGGGAAGTGATCATATGAAATTGGGCTAACTCTGTTGAGTCGTAGCGAAGACAACTCATGGCCACCAAAGCCACTTCTTGTAACGCCATGGCCTCGAAGTACCACTACGCTGGAAGCGGTAAGGTATGCTCTCCGTGACTTGCCTAGCAACGATATCTATTCGCCATAAATTCCTCCATTCACGGTCCTCGATCACGGTAGATGGAATAAGTGGGCTGATATGTGAAGTTCGCCCTCCACATCATGTCCGTAAGCAGCGCTGGGTATCCATCCACTCCTTGACTTGAGTTTCCGGACAAGTGCGAGGGTTCATCTAAAGGCAAGAAGGCAAGGTAAGTTAGTTTCATAAACCAAAATAGGATCGGAGAGAAAAGATACTAAGATGGATAAGGAATAAAGATATTCTTAACTTAAACTTTACGAAAGTAATTTGATAATTTCAAAATATTTTGACTCAGAAGGCTTACTAACTCTAATGCGGTGCTACCTCTAACCTCTGGTCGGTATGGCTCGATACCAGTATTTGTGGGGACCCGGTAATTATCTCCATAAGGCCGAGATTAGACAAGGTCTTAGGGACATAATTACTGGTCTCGATAAATAATTCAATTTAACTCCATCCAAGTGAGAGGCTTAGCGAATACTAGAGCCTCAACAATCATGCGCGTTGCTCCCTTGCGGCGCTACATGATTGTCGATTCTCCTCGATTGAAGCACTACACTTAGTGAGTTAAATGGGAATTCATCAACGGCAGTATGACATATATTGGCTCCCAAGATCAACGACCAATATTGTAACACCCCAGCTCAACATTGAGCCTGGAATGCTACTAAAATTAAATTAAACTAAGCTAAACTAAGACCAATTACAAAATCTCGACAAAACCTCCTTTGTATAGTCGCCTATACCGAGGTTCCAACAATTGATCAAGGCATTTATCAATATAATCATAATCGAGTTCATTCAAGCGTGTAGAATAATATCATAAACATAACCAAAACTTTCTATTCTCATTATTACGATTAACTTTGAATCTCAAACTATCCATAGCTTCTAACGAGTAAACATAACATTTAACAATAATTTCATAATCCAATTCACTCATGCATAAGAGATAATCATAGGAGTGTAATCAAATTAACACTATTCTCACAACCATAATCGAATCATAAAACAACCATGGGTATTTCTCGTGATCTATTTATTCTTATATGAAGCTAAATGACAATTGCTTTAATGTTGTGAGGTAGTGCGTGCTTTCAATTCATCTACTCCCTCCCATGCATGCAGTCTTGCAGTTGTACCTAAAACACATCAAAGCAAGAGTGAGCCCAAAGACTCGACAAGTACCAACAAGGCTAAGCAAGTTAACATTCATAGCATCAATAATCCAAGATAAACAATGCACGAGTAAAGCCTTCATGCTCATGTGAATGCAACCAATGCAATGCACCTTTTTTATCTTTATCTCTTTTCGCATTTTACCGTGTCAATGGGGTATACAACCGTCATTGTGTACCCTTGCACAGTGCCCTCAGCACAGGGACCAAAACCTATACACCACATGTATAGGGACCTTTGCCCATCATCTGAATGATGGGGACCTCTTCGCTCATAGCCCACATTGCACCAATGTGGGGACCTCAAGCCCGTCAATACATGACGGGGACCTCAACGAAATGCATGCTTGGTCACCACGTGACCAAGCTTCAGCATGATCTCAATATGCACATGCACAACATCTATTCATCATCAATATACCAAGTACAATAACAACGGACATAAATAGAGCATAATCATACTTGGATCATTCACCAATCTCAATATAAACATCATGCCAGCAACCTTACTTCACTATCATATATCAAAAACATGCATGTAAGACCAAGTCTCCAACACGATTGGAACATGCAATTGCTCCATGCCCACGTCTTTCATATACACGAATTTAACATGTACATAACAACATGTATGATTTAGCAACGCTCAAGGGAAACATTAACCATAGCTTGCATTCATCAAGATAAAAGGAAAACTCATTACGCTAACATTCGTGCAAGGCTACAACAAGCAATCACCACAATCATATCATACAACCGAAAATACGCTATAACCGAATACTTGCCTCAACCGTGCAGCAGCGGGACTTGAAGTGGGTGCTGCCCTTGGGATCTCGCTGCCACCTGGACAAGAAGATAACCCCAAAATAAGAATAACATACTGGACCAAAATCATACATCACATTACAATCGAAATCGCTAATCTTCTTATCACGTCTAGTTTTTTTCTAATTTCTAGCGATCGGTCACTGCAGACAGCAGACTTCAAAAATTCATAACTTTCTGCTCAGGAGTCCAAATAGGATGATCTTGGACAATCTGAAAAGGTAATTGAAATTTCTAAATAAACTTAGTTGGGGAGACCCTCTAATTCGGCCATCTACCAGACCTACCAATCTATTTAATCAGAGCAAATATTTCACGTCGGGTTTCTGGACAGCGACAAAGAAACTATCATAACTTTCTCTACGTTCGTCCAAATTCAGTGATCTTTAGTTTTCCTGAAAGCTAAGAGGATTAGCCTCATTTTTCGTTATGGTGAGACCCTCTGGAAACCCCTCTAAATACGCGCTTCTATCAGGTTAACTAACACTAGCAAATCTGCTTCTCTCCAGAAACACAGAAGTACTAATAAATTCATAACTTTGGCTACCGAAGTCCAAATGACTTGATTCTTGTCGGCAATGAAAGGTAACTACGATAGATACAACTTCCTAGGAGACACCCAGACCCAAATCTGCCTCTAACTTAATCAAAACCGACAAACTTCCCTGCTGCAGAATAGCGACGAACTGGCATCCGAAAATTAGACAACTAGAAAATGACCTAAAACAAAGAACCACGGGTTACCCTTGCCGAAACGGAGAGAGCACACAGCGGGGATGAAGACCACCACGAATCCGCTGCGGATCCCTTCTTCTCCCTCTTCTTCCCTTCTCTTCTTCCCTTCTTTCTCTTCTTTTCTCCTTCTTCTTCCTCCTTGGCCGGCTGCAGGGCTCCTACTCCACCTTGGACAGCAGCAATGGAGGTGATGGGGAGATGGGGAGGCGCAAGGGAGGGTGGAAGGGAGGTGGAGAGGTGAGGAGGTGGGGAGAGGGGGAGGCGGGCGGCGGTGCTAGGGGAGGGGAAAGGGGAGGAGGGGAGGGAACTAGGGTTTTGGGGATGGGAGCCCCATGGCGGCCACTTAGGTGGGCCTTGGCGAGCCAAGTTGCCACCAAAAGCTATTTCCCCCTCTAAAACTGCGCAGACGACAATCAAACCAATTAGTCCCTCCCGTCGTTCGTTTGATTCTTCCCTGTAAATCGATCTCTCCGAAACAAATTTTATACTTCCTCGATTCAAATCTTAACTCATTTTGGGATATTACATTCTACCCCCTTAACGAGTTCGACCCGAATCTAACGCCAATCTTCGAAGAAAACCACGACTAGAACTTAACAACATGATACCAATGCGATCAACTCTTACTAAACTCGCTCACGTGAGACTTCAACTCTCAAGTGACCTCTCTCAACGAAGAGACCACAACACCGGGGCGTAAATCGGCGTGCGTACTAACGCTCCACTCGACATTCCGGTACACTCACGGACAAGACTCGAGGTAAGACCTCACTCGATGGTTAACGGCGCAATCGAAACCTCAAACTCGGATCTCGGGTTACAAGGCGTTACGTACTCGCGCATGGACTCGAGGCAGTCTGGCGATCGCCAACTAGCGAAAACAACCCAATGTATCTTGGGTTAAACCTCCCAAAGATACCGAACCACACGACATGCACATAGAACACAGAACTCGTGTTCCACCGCTCAATTATACTCCTCACTAAAGCAAAAATCACCTCCTTTAACGAAACACACAACAACAATACTCTTCCTAAACACACTCTTTTACGCAAAGCTCAGCTGAAAATGAAGAACTCTCAACGCAACCAAAGCGTTACCAACTCGGTACTAAAAGGAGTCAAATTCAAAATCGATGATTTAACACGAAAATCTTTCCACCTTCAATTAGAAAATTTGCAAATAAACACCACGATTGCTAAAGAGAAACCACTCAATTAACCAAATCCATCATTTCTTTTATTCTTTACGAACAGATAAGAATCATATATACCAAAATCGAATCAAACTCAACTTACGAAAGATATTGGTCAACAACACAAAACTCAAGCGAGAATCGAGAAACAATTCACTCCTTTGAGGAAGTATCAAATTCTCATTATCTCTTTTAAGAATAAAATCTCTCTCAACTTTGGAGTTTAGTTCATCACAAAACACACTAACTCATCTTTCTTAACTTTACATTCTCAATGTTACACTCAAGTTGAAATACATCATCCACAATTCAGTATAAAGGCTCTATGGCCTTGTAAACTTTATCTCAACAACTCCTCTATCTACATGATTAATTTGACAGATGACTTCAATGCATCTCAAAATAGATTACACACGCAATCACATCTCCTCAATGTTTTAGAAATAAACAACTTGGAATTCTGACTCTCACAGTCATATACTTTCTCTAAAGGGCTCTATCAATGATTATCTCATTTGTTGAAACCCACCCTTAATCTACCTCCTCTACACATAATCATTGGGTGCCCCAAGTCCTAGCATAAAATTGCAAAGCCCAAATTAAACTCAAGATTCCTACATGAACTTCTCATATAAAAGATAGGAAATCCTCAGTTAAATCAGTAAAATCCCATAATTCCAACATACTCTCTCATTAACATCATCATGAAAATATTTTCTTGACCAGTTTACCTTTACCAAGATTATAACCCTCGAAGGTTACTCATTTAAAGCCAAATCACTCTTGGCGTTACTCAATATTTTCCATTATCCCATTAATTAACATGGCGATTTGATTACTTTGTAACCCACTCTCATTAAACCACATCATCAAGAATAACTTTCATAGCCTGCAATACTACCAAATTGCGATACTCTAATAAATTGATCCAGATTTCCATACTTGCTAATTCTAATGCTCGGTCAAAAAGAACACCAAATCTTGGACTACAACTTGTTATAGGTCCTACTAGTTGCGACAACGAAATCTGTAGCTCAAAGACAAATATTCTTTTCAACTCAATTCCTCTCCAAGGATTATTCCAATAAATCGATTTATTACTCCAAGCCTCTCGGGCGACTTGACACCTTAGGGTTCATCAAACCATCTACGAGACTTTACAATACGGATCGGTTAACCCTTTCTTAGAAGAAGAGGCAAATAGAAATAAGTTTCACTCAAAAAAAGCGTTACCACTTACAGTAGTTACAAGATCAAGAGAAACAATCGAGATAAAGCTGTTCTCGAAAACCAAAGATATGATCAAAGTTGAGCGCACGTCCACAATGAGAGAATATCAAACCTCGAACGAGAATAAAACACTTGCTTTTAGAATTCGGAAAACTCTTATGGGCAAGAACAAAATTTTTAGACAAACTTCAATATCGCAAGTTATGAAACTTTACTTAAATCTCAAATACTTCCACTTTACTCGATTTTCGTTGGTTATAGCATCACCATGGCATTTCCGACAAAGAGTAATTGAAGATCACAACACCTATTCCACTTAGGAACTAATAAAACCTCTCAACACGTCACTTTGCTCTAAACAAATTCAGCTATCACATCAACATGAAGTCGAAAGATCACAAATGCGAACTAGAAACATATTCAATTAATTAACATCGCGGCGATCGAGTCCTTTATACAAAACATTCAATATTATCATCATAATCCCTTCTTGACAATCACACTAATAATGTAACAATACACTCTTAGCGAGACTCATCATAGCCTCTTATCCCATCATAAATTTCTCCAAAGGAAACACAAGCCACAAGGTTGAAACAAACCTATTTTTAACTAGTTCATACTATCAAATGATACTTTCATAAAGCATACTATCAGAGGCCACTTACTCAATCACCCACTCAACCATTAGTGTTACTCACACGCTCAAGCTGTCATTAACAATTGTCAATTGTATGAATCATGTATACAAATAGGGTCCTACTTACATTTGTAGTCGCGTAACTATCTGTAAACACAAAGTCAACATTTAATAATCTCATCGCTTTGCCTGTGAGGTTTCACAACATGCTACCTCAACGTTAGTCTAATCTAATATACATGTTTTTAATCTAGCAATTTTGTATGATCATCAAGTAACTAGTTTACGAAAATTTCCAATCGATATCCTCTAAAGCATCGTTCAAACACATTCTTAACATAACCATCACTAATGGGTAAGCTAATCCATAGAGATACATTACTCCATGCTATCAATAAATCTACGATTCCACAATCCTAACAATCGGACCAATTCATCAAAATACCACACCTCTTAACAACTCCATTGATTCCAACTAAATATTGTCATACTCATAGTCATAACTCATCAAGAACCACTAAAGGACAACCTCCACTTATTCAACTTTCTTTGATAAGGACCTTAGTTAAGATCGATCATGCACAAAGCTGCGAACTTAACTTGAAACTCATAACACAACCAATAATATTCAACGCTCAAAATACCCAAAGAGATACATTGAGTCAAAGCCTTCATGAACTAAAGACTTACAAAAGAAACTTTTATTAACCAAAAACATCAAGCGAATAAAATAGGTCAAGCTTTCCAATAAGAAAAACAAAACTCCCTACAAAAGTCAATCTTGACAATTAGAAAAATTCACCAATCGCGAGAATAACTCAGCGGTGGGAAAAACAATAATTGATTTACGGGCAAATTAAGCCAAAGGAAACACACCAAACATTTCAAAGAAACCCATCAATCGCAACCGGTTAAGAGTTGACCAAATTCAAATTCGGGAAGAGAGCAACTCTTCTAAAGATTCTCTTCTCGACACTGTACTAAGATATCAGGGTAGCACTTCTCTATACCCACTCCACGAGCGGTGGTGTAACTGGTAAAGCCCGGGTCACAACCACGACCTTAACCTCTCAACAACGACTAATCCCACTCATAATAATCATAATAATTAATTAATAAGCAGCCAAACTCAATTCATATCGGCAATAATCAAAGCGATATAACGAAGCGTAAATGCAAAGATTGACCCATCCCCATCCCTCACGTGCTCGGTGTGTCAAACTTTTAAGTTGATTAACATTAGCAATTTTTATATCTAGTCACCACGGACCTACGACCGCTCGATACCAAGCTGTAACTTTGACTCAACATTGAGCACGGAATGCTACTAAAATTAAATTAAACTAAGCTAAACTAAGACCAATTACAAAATCTCGACAAAACCTCCTTTGTATAGTCGCCTATACAGAGGTTCCAACAATTGATCAAGGCATTTATCAATATAATCATAATCGAGTTCATTCAAGCGTGTAGAATAATATCATAAACATAACCAAAACTTTCTATTCTCATTATTACGATTAACTTTGAATCTCAAACTATCCATAGCTTCTAACAAGTAAACATAACATTTAACAATAATTTCATAATCCAATTCACTCATGCATAAGAGATAATCATAGGAGTGTAATCAAATTAACACTATTCTCACAACCATAATCGAATCATAAAACAACCATGGGTATTTCTCGTGATCTATTTATTCTTATATGAAGCTAAATGACAATTGCTTTAATGTTGTGAGGTAGTGCGTGCTTTCAATTCATCTACTCCCTCCCATGCATGCAGTCTTGCAGTTGTACCTAAAACACATCAAAGCAGAGTGAGCCCAAAGACTCACAAGTACCAACAAGGCTAAGCAAGTTAACATTCATAGCATCAATAATCCAAGATAAACAATGCACGAGTAAAGCCTTCATGCTCATGTGAATGCAACCAATGCAATGCACCTTTTTATCTTTATCTCTTTTCGCATTTACGTGTCATGGGGTATACAACCGTCATTGTGTACCCTTTGCATGCCCTCTCGCACGGGGACCAAAGCCTATACACCACATGTATAGGGACCTTTGCCCATCATCCGAATGATGGGGACCTCTTCGCTCATAGCCCACATTGCACCAATGTGGGGACCTCAACCGTCAATACATGACGGGGACCTCAACGAAATGCATGCTTGGTCACCACGTGACCAAGCAACATGATCTCAATATGCACATGCACAACATCTATTCATCATCAATATACCAAGTACAATAACAACGGACATAAATAGAGCATAATCATACTTGGATCATTCACCAATCTCAATATAAACATCATGCCGGCAACCTTACTTCACTATCATATATCAAAAACATGCATGTAAGACCAAGTCTCCAACACGATTGGAACATGCAATTGCTCCATGCCCGTCTTTCATATACGAATTTAACATGTACATAACAACATGTATGATTTAGCAACGCTCAAGGAAACATTAACCATAGCTTGCATTCATCAAGATAAAGGAAAACTCATTACGCTAACATTCGTGCAAGGCTACAACAAGCAATCACCACAATCATATCATACAACCGAAAATACGCTATAACCGAATACTTGCCTCAACCGTGCAGCAGCGGGCCTGAAGTGGGTGCTGCCCTTGGGATCTCGCTGCCACCTGGACAGAAGATAACCCCAAAATAAGAATAACATACTGGACCAAAATCATACATCACATTACAATCGAAATCGCTAATCTTCTTATCACGTCTAGTTTTTTTTCTAATTTCTAGCGATCGGTCACTGCGGACAGCAGACTTCAAAAATTCATAACTTTCTGCTCAGGAGTCCAAATAGGATGATCTTGGACAATCTGAAAAGGTAATTGAAATTTCTAAATAAACTTAGTTGGGGAGACCCTCTAATTCGGCCATCTACCAGACCTACCAATCTATTTAATCAGAGCAAATATTTCACGTCGGGTTTCTGGACAGCGACAAAGAAACTATCATAACTTTCTCTACGTTCGTCCAAATTCAGTGATCTTTAGTTTTCCTGAAAGCTAAGAGGATTAGCCTCATTTTTCGTTATGGTGAGACCCTCTGAAACCCCTCTAAATACGCGCTTCTATCAGGTTAACTAACACTAGCAAATCTGCTTCTCTCCAGAAACACAGAAGTACTAATAAATTCATAACTTTGGCTACCGAAGTCCAAATGACTTGATTCTTGTCGGCAATGAAAGGTAACTACGATAGATACAACTTCCTAGGAGACACCCAGACCCAAATCGGCCTCTAACTTAATCAAAACCGACAAACTTCCCTGCTGCAGAATAGCGACGAACTGGCATCCGAAAATTAGACAACTAGAAAATGACCTAAAACAAAGAACCACGGGTTACCCTTGCCGAAACGGAGAGAGCACACAGCGGGGATGAAGACCACCACGAATCCGCTGCGGATCCCTTCTTCTCCCTCTTCTTCCCTTCTCTTCTTCCCCTTCTTTCTCTTCTTTTCTCCTTCTTCTTCCTCCTTGGCGGCTGCAAGGAGCTCTACTCCACCTTGGACAGCAGCAATGGAGGTGATGGGGGAGATGGGGAGGCGCAAGGGAGGGTGGAAGGGAGGTGGAGAGGTGAGGAGGTGGGGAGAGGGGAGAGGCGGCCGGCTGCTAGGGGAGGGGAAAGGGGAGGGAGGGGAGGGAACTAGGGTTTTGGGGGATGGGAGCCCCCCCTTGGCGGCCACTTAGGTGGGCCTTGGCCGAGCCCAAGTTGCCACCAAAAGCTATTTCCCCCTCTAAAAGCTGCAGCACTGACAATCAAACCAATTAGTCCCTCCGTCGTTCCGTTTGATTCTTCCTGTAAAATCGATCTCTCCGAAACAAATTTTATACTTCCTCGATTCAAATCTTAACTCATTTTCGGGATATTACAAATATACTCATACCCTCATCCAACGTTGATTACATCCATACAACGCATACAATAAGAGATAAAAGACATCTGCATAATAGTCAAAGTCTCTGACTTATTACATACGTGACCGAACGCCAAATTCAAATAAAGTACCAAGTAGCAGTGAAGTAAATAGATAAAGCAAAAGGCCAGCAGTGGTATGCCCATCACACATCGACAACCATTGGGAGTTAAATGGTAGCACACTACTCATTAGTGTCACCCAAGTCAACACTAGCGAGATCGTCATACTCATAATCTTCCTCACTGAAAAGGCCGACAAACATCCGGTGAGTACAAGTGTACTGCAAGTCTTACACAAATAAAAATAGTTATGCATAAGGGTCATTCAAAGGATGGCTCATATTGGTTTAGTTTTGCGAAAGAGACGCAACAATTAACATCCTACACATACTAGTTTTCATGTGCCCATTTAAAATCAGATTTGAAGTAGAAGTAAAACATGTAGTAAAGCATTTGATAATAAACAATTGAATCATACAAAGACCAAAGTGGCAGCCCACCTTGATGTACTAAACACATGAACATCCCGTTCATGACGAATACCAAGTTCAACCACAATTTTAATTAAAAGTCTAACAATAGTAACTCCCGAACTCAGCGGTTGTCCATAGCCGTGGACACGGCTATTCGAATAGATTGATACCTGCGGGGGTGTACTACTTACCCACACGACTTGATTAGCCGTAAGCCTCCAGAGGCCTCGAAATAGCACACTTCCTATGGTATGCCGGCCGGGTAAACCAAGATACGGTCATTTTCAGCAAGAAAGCCCTATTGGGCTAAGTCCCCCTTGTGAGATGGTTCCTTGCCTAGTACAAGCGTCTGATAGCACTTGCTAGGGGGCTCACAAGTTATATTGAAAATACCGATGCAATCAAAACAAAAGAATTGGTGCTCCCTTGCACACTATAAAGGATTACATCGGCTCCTCAAAGAACATAGGATTTCACGGTCGCTATGCCCCTTACACCACCAAGGACTTAACACAATAAAACCCTCCCCCTACTTAACCATACGGCTCCCAACCCACGTGTGGCAGCACGAGTGTACTTGAATTAACGACGTTACCAAAGTTCGGTCCTCAATTGTCCGGACAAGTCCTTCCACTTACCCAATGCTCGTGCACAAAGCACCATCACTAACCAACACTTGTCCGGACCAAATCTCATTTAAAAATGACAAAGTTTAACTAATAAAACAGCTACAAAGATCTGAAGTAAAAACATAAAGTAAGAGTTGTGTGTATCCCAAAACCGCCGGTTATTCTGACGATCGAACTACTAGTATCTAGACTTGCATGGCTAAGCAATTCTATAGCCCATAATTCACACATCCTATCTTAAGCATATAGGAGTTGGCATAACTCAAGATTAACCTCAAGCATAGGACATAACTAAACTACACATCACAAAAATATTGACATAATCAAAATAGCATGCAAGCAATTATCATTGCACTATCTTAACCAAAACTGGGATCAAATATGATGCAAAAGAAAGTTCAAATGATGCTTGCCTTGCTGGTACAGTAGCTGCTCACTCTCGGTAGCGTAAGTGTCGATATCGATATGCTCGGGATCTATATAATTATAACATCAAATAAATACCGAGAAAAACAACTCAAAAACCAAAATGCTCAAAAATGCATGATTTTTCTACAGTAGTTAGGTCATGATTTTAAATGATTTTTGGTGAAAGAATTATTTCATTTTGATTTAGTATATGAAAGTTATAATGGTTTGAATTTGATTCAATAAGTGTCATTATGTAATTTAATTATGAAGTGAAATTTTGTAGAATAGTGGCGGGGTAAGGGATTACATAGGTAAATAGGTAACATTAATACAAGTTCAGAATAGTTGAGTTTGTCCCATTTGGAGTTCTTATGATTTAGTTATTGATTTTCAAAGTTATCAGCCTTTTATAGTATAAAAATAATGGAGTTAAGGAGTATATTCTCCCAAAATAGTTTCTGTGACAGAGGTAACATGGAGACCATTTTAGAATTAAGTTCACTGAAAATGAAAATTATCAAAAGTGGTCTCACTGTTTTGGAGCTTCAATAATTACTTATGCATTTTGAAGTTATCAGTCATTTTTCTATTGTACAAATAATGGTTTTAATGGATCAATCTCCAATTAATACTCTCTGTTACAGAGACAAGTTTGAAACTAATTTTAATATAAAGTTTACTAAAAGTGAAAGTTTCCAGAAGTGGTTTCATGTGATTTGGAGTTATTAAGAAATAGTTATGCATTTTAGAAGTTAATACCAATTTTCAGTGTATAAGTTAATAGATTCTAAATTTCATAAAGTAGTTATTACTTTTTCTACCGTGCTTACGCTAGCCGCAGGAACTGACAATGGGGCCTGCGCAGCAGCGCACCTCACGCACTCACGCGGTGACAAGTGGGTCCGCTCGCTAGTGGCCCACGCTGACGCGGCACGCGCGCGCCCGACAACGGCCACGCTTGTGAGCCGTTGGATTAAGATCCAACGGTCCAAGATCATGGCGCGTTCGGGTCGACCCGATCGCCCAACCGATCGACCATCGATTTCTAATCCAGCGGTGCACAAGACTCTAGTGTGCGGGACAACTTAAAAGCTCGGAGCATGTTTAAAGTTTGGGCCCATCGTCGATGAGTCATTTGTTCTTTAAGACAGCGGTTAATGCTAATGATTGACGCTTAACTTCTAATCATGTCGCTACAGTTGTTGTCCGAGTATGACAACGGGATTTTGGTCCCGCGCGTTTCACCGGCGGCTCGCCGGCGCTGTGCGCCACGGCGACGCGAACTAAAGGCAGGTTTAGGTGCACAATAACGTTGCACTCCCGAGGAGAGTGGTCTCGACGGCTGAGCTGGCCTGTACCGGAGGCTAGCCGAAGTTGAGCGGCGGCGCTTAATACGGCAAAAACGTAAACAACAAAGTGAAGCTCCGCAGCGCAAACAAGCAGGTGCCTGAGGTCCTAGGGACTATGAGTAAGCTACCTGGGCTAAGGAGGGTGCTCGAGGAAGCTTGGAGATGCTGGGGCTGCGTCGTGCGCGGAGAAGAAGAATGGTGACAAAGCGGCCGCGACGGAGGAGATCTGAGCAAAACCAAGACCAGTGAATGCTTGGAATAGCTTCAAGATCTTAAGAGCATCTTTGTAGGAGCAAAGAATTGAAGAAAGGCTTACCGATTTGAAGTGGGAGATGAAAGGGTGTTCCACGGCCGAAAATGGAACAATCTTCGATTCAGAGATCTGTCGTGAATCCAAGAAATTGATTGAGGGTCTAGATCGGTGGCCTAAGGCATGCAAGATGTGTGCGTAGGCGAGGACAATACTCACCGAGTCTGAAGTTGGCACGGGAAAGTCACTCGGTGCGTGCTCGAGTGAGCTAGAGCACGAGGAGGTCCCCGAGGCTACAAGCAAATGCACGAGTGAGGTTAGCCAAAATGGAGAGGGGTCGAACATGGAGTCGAGGATACCATGTGGTGGAAGCTTACCGGAGCGTGGAGCTTGCACTAGCTTCCCTTCCTCACCACCGAGAGGAAGAGTGAGTGCATTCTAGGGTTACGAGGGTCTTATGCATGGGAGATAACGGAGCGAGGCGGTGTTAGGCGAGGAACACACCGGAGTGGTGGATGGAGGCGGTGGATTCACGGAGTAAGAATCTCCCCAACGGCCGCCGCAGAGAAGCCTAGCCGCGTGGATCACGGCTCTGCGAGGTTGAAGAGAGGAGCGACAAAGCGGGCCCGCGATGGCGCGACTTAAGGTGCGGGGGTAAGCCGACGCTACGTGGCTGATTTTGGCCCGTTAGATCAGGATCGGGCGGACGATATTGGTGGGGGCATTCGGACAGGTCGAATGACGAGAAGACCTAGGACGTTGGATGAGGATCTAACGGTCGCATGTGGCGGTGCGTTTAGGTGGTTGGATTGAGTCCGGTTGCCGAGTCGGACTCGAGTCGGAGGAACAATAGCGACTGGTTTGGGTTCAGTGCTTTGACCAGGATTTTAATTCATTCTTCCTACTTTGACCAGGGCTTAAAAATAGAAATAAAAATCATGAAATCATGAAATAAATTGTGGGGGTTCCTGGGGAGATATAGTTCCTATAAAAATTATAAAACCCTACTGTTCATAAAATAGTTTATGATATTTAAATTCAAACATGTTGTATGTCTATGAATGTTGTTTGAATTTTAATGAGGTTCAAACTAGTCCCAAAAATTTGGGAAAAATTATATTAATTCCTGATAATTAATGTAGTATTTAAATAAATTGATTTCAGATGATGATCACAACTTTTTATTACTAATTTGAAGTGAAATCTGAATTTTGATGTGTATGTTCACCTCAAATTAGATTTTCCAAGTACAATATATTATGAAATGATTTGAATTTGATAATGCATGTTAGTGAAATACATATTAATCCAATTTAATTAGTTGGGGCTGTGACATGTACCTCTTAAGTGAAGTACCGTTTTGCTTTACTTATGTATGTGAATGTATGGTTGTGAATGCCAAATGTTGTGAATGTGTGTACTAGCCACTGATCCTGGGACTAGTGCAGTGCACACATAAGCTCTTCGGGTATTCCACGCCCGGGGATCTAACATAGACCCATATGTTAAGGGCCCACTTTATAAAGGTTACGTACCTATGACCACGATTAAAAATAATTCTAACCCCTTTTACTACGGCCAAGACCAATTTGATTCATGAGACTACCAGTCATGCGGTTTGGGTTACCCCCGATCAGCAAAACTGGTCGTGGGACATGACAGTTTTCTACATGATTAACATGAGAGCAGTTATTGGCGCATCAGGAAACTTACGACAGTTGGCTAAAAGACGTAGCGATTCAAGACTCAACAAAGGAACGTGTGTGACGACAAAAGACGCCTTTAGCGGCATTAATTGTCACCTCTTTAATAATTATAAATAGAGTAGCCCGTGTATCTTGTAACATATATTCACTGATACTATAAATCTCATTATCATACGCATTCTTGTAAAAACTCATTATGTCCAAGGCAATAAATATCTCTATTTCACGTGCTATGATATTATTTCCTGTAAGCTCGATACGATACATCCACAAGTACATCACACAAGGATGGCACATCCGCATCCAAACTAAGTCAATCACTATCATAGACATCCAAATCGTCACGGACCCACCTACAACCTCTCTCAATCCAGACAAAGATTCCGGAAAGGCTAGAACCATGTACGTATCCTAAAAAAGACAATAGCACAGGAAACGCTACTATTGAACAACTGTATGATCACAATTTATGAACCTTTTTCTTCTGGGCTATAAACAATCACTACTATAAAAAGGCTAATACTGGACGGCTCATCATAGACGGTTGACCAAAACCGTCTGTATTACATGCAATCACAGACGGTTTTAGTTTGGAGACCGTCTGTGTTACTGGCTGCGCAAAAAACCGTCTGTGAAAAGGTAATATCACAGACGGTTGATGATGAAACCGTTTGTGAAATATCACAGATGGTTCTTAATAATAACTGTTTGTGATATTTAGAAAAATCACAGATGGTTTTCAACAAACAACCGTATGTGATACTTCATAGACGGTTCTAAACACGAATCGTCTGTGATAATCATAGACGGTTTTTAATTATAACAGTCTGTAATAATATCCCTTCAGCTCCCTGGTGAGTTTCTTCATCGCCCGATGAGTTTCTTCGTTGCCGATACGTCTCTTCATCGCATCAATGCCGCTTCGGCTCCCTGATGCGCCTCTTCGTTTTACACGCCGAATTTATTCCTTGTTTAATAAAAAAGATCATCCGTCATCGAAGATGATCATCATCCGATCCCCTCATATAACTCTACTCTTTTAAAGCTAGCAGAAATGACTCCCTCTTTTGTTTCCTTGTCACTGGCATTGATCGCCCACCCGGCTATACTGTACGAGCACCTCTTCGACTGTATGTTGGCCGATGCGGCGGAAGGACACTGTTTGATCAACAATGTCCTCACTCCTCTGTTTGAGGATTTGTCGGAGCAGGTGGTGGCCACCTTCTGCCGTCTTGACATCCTCCTCCGTCGCATCTTTCGAGTGATCTCCCACTTCCGGCGAGTTTATCGCATCATCGACATGGTCCTCCACAATGACGTTGCACATCTCCAGGAGGCTCACCATCACTTGGACTGCTTAATCGAGGCGGCGGGCGACCGAGTCGACCATGCCGCGACCCCTCAAGCAAAGGAAGAGAGCTTATGGGTTCAATTCTTCTTCATTCAACAGTCCGAGGGTCTTCGGGAGACACTTGAACGAGCGTGTCAGCGGGTGGACACATTTTAAGCTTCGTTCGCTCACAAACCGTCCGATGCCGACGCCGCCGCTTACGAAGTTTTGAAGACGAAGATAGCAGCCTACCTTCGCCACTAGAAAAACTTTGTTTATTTAGGTTTCTACTTTTTTTAAATCTTTGTCAGAAGTGAGTGGCCACGCTGTTTGGCCATATGTAAATTCCAAATGAAAAGAAAATCTAGTTTGGAGGTGATCAAATTATATATTATATGTTGAACTATATATATATATATATATATATATATATATATATATCACAGACGGTTTAGTGGAACAACTATTCGTCTGTGATATGTATCATAGTTAAAGCAAATTTTCAGTAGTTCTCAGATGGTTTCATTATAGAACCGTCATTGATATGGTTTCATATCACTGACGGTTCCATTATAGAACCATCAGTGATATGAGACAAAATCACAGATGGTTCTATTATGGAACCGTCTATAATAATAGCCCACGTACTAGGGTTTGTGCCCTAACTCATCACTCCCCAGCGCCCTTACTCTCACCCGTTCCCCTCCTCATTGTGCACTAGGGTTCGGGACTTTGGGCTCCCGCATCGCGGCTCCCCCGCCACCGATTCGACCTCGTCGCCGCCGAATCAAGCTCGCCCCACCATCTCCCCCGCCAAATCGACCTCGCCGCTATCTTCCTCGCCAGCTCCCCAGCTGAATCGAGCTCGCCCCGTCATCTATGCCGCCGAATCGAGGTACGCCGCTCCCCTCTGCTCCCGCGCCGTTGACCTCCCCTCTCTACCCCTTCCCCCCCCCACGCCACCGACCTCCCCTCCTGGTGGTTGCTTGCTTTGGCTAAGGTTTGCGCATGGGGCTCTCCCTCTCTCCCTCCTGTTGCCTCTCCTACGGTTTCATTTTTATGCTTGAGCATTGAGTGGTGTTTTGATGTTTGGTTGATTTATGCATAGTGGGGAGATGGATGTCGGCTGTGCTTGTGGTGGTGTTTACCGCCGTTGTCGCGTCGCACTGAGGTAAACTACTCCTCTTTATTCTCTATCCCGTTCCCTTCCCTTTGCTCTGTGATAGTGTTGGTTATGATATGTATAATACTACTAGTGTGGCATGAGCCCTTGAGTAGCATTGAGTGGTGTTCTGATATACTTGTATTGTTTCAAGCATGCGATTTATATATTCTGATATACTTGTTGTCCTACATCATAGTTGATAGTATCTTGATACTGCTAGTGTGGCATGAGCCTATAGCATTGAGTGGTGTTCTGATATACTTGTATTATTTCGAGCATGAAATTTATACATTCTGATATACTTGTTGTCCTACATCACAGTTGATAGTATCTTGATACTGCTAGTGTGGCACGAGTCCTTGAGTAGCATTGAGTGGTGTTCTTATATACTTGTATTGTTTCGAGCATGCAATTTATACATTTTGATATACTTGTTGTCCTACATCACAGTTGATAGTATCTTGATACTGCTAGTGTGGCATGAGCACTTGAGTAGCATTGAGTGGTGTTTTGATATACTTGTATTGTTTCGAGCATGCAATTCATACATTCTGATATACTTGTTGTCCTACATTACAGTTGATAGTATCTTGATACTGCTAGTGTGGCATGAGCCCTTGAGTAGCATTGAGTGGTGTTCTGATATACTTGTATTGTTTCAAGCATGCAATTTATACATTCTCATATACTTGTTATCCTACATCACAGTTGATAGTATCTTGATACTGCTAGTGTGGCATGAGCCCTTGAGTAGCACTGAGTGGTGTATTGTTTCGAGCATGCAATTTATACATTCTCATATAATTGTTGTCTTACATCATAGTTGATAGTATCTTGATAGATTTTGTTTCTATGTAATAAGTTAATTTTGGTTGATTTGCTTGAACTAGTCTGAATATATTAGCAAGTTTTAATCTTGTACAATTAGCCTTATGAGAGCAATAATCAATCTTCTTAATCTTACCTTTGTCTGTGTAATCAACATGAGGGGGAAGGGACAGCAGCCACATGCAACTTCATCGAGCCCCTGCAAATTCAAAAAGCATGGCTACCAGGAGAGCGTTAGGATATCCAATTACCTGGGTGTCGTCGATAGGTAATTGGACGTCACTATGTTCAGAAAGTGACGTGGACGCGCAGGTACTCCGACTGAGAAATGGCTTCATGTATCAGCAACCAACCATTTCTTGATGTCAAGTCACCATAGAACCAAGTTCCTTGATCTAAGTTCTACGGTGACTTGACATCAAGGAATGGTTGGTTGTTGATACATGAAGCCACTTCCCAGTCAGATTACCGCGTGTCCACGTCACTTTCTGAACATAGCGACGTCCAATTACCTATCGACGACATCGAGGTAATTGCATGTCCTGACGCTCTCCTAGCAACCATGCTTTTTGAATTTGTAGGGGCTCGATGAAGTTGCCCGTGGCTACTGTCCTTCCCTCCCCCCATGCTACATGGACGACCCTCTGAACACTACTACAAAACAGGTCATAGTAGACGCCTCATCACAGACGGTTCCTTTGGAACCGTCTGTATTGTCTTGTCACAAACAGTTCCTTTTGAAACCGTCTGTGATACGTTATTATCACATACGGTTCATATTAAGAACCGTCTATGAAGTATCACAGACAGTTCTTAATATGAACCGTCTGTGATAATGACCTCATCACAGATGGTTGGTATTAAGAACCGTGTGCGACTTGGATTTTAGCATGGCTTGAAATTTTCTTACTCTTGGATTTTAGCATGGTTAGTAAGAAAAATTTTACCATGGTAAAATCGAAGAGTAAGAAAAATTTTAAGCCATGGTAAAATACAAGTCACAGACGGTTCTTAATACCAACTGTCTGTGATGATGTACTTATCACAGACGGTTCGTATCAAGAACCGTCTGTGATTAGGAATTATCACAAACGGATCATGATATGAACCGTCTGTGATTTGTCATCACAGACGGCTTTTGTATGAAACCGTGTATGATTCGCAACGCGGGAGTTCAAAAATTTTGAACGCGTGCGCGGGAGGCAAAATATTTTGGTTTTGTTCTTATATAATATAGCCGAGTCAAGGTGGGATGCACTCAATCTCGCACTCCCGCAGTCCCGATCCTCCTCTGGGCTCAGTCCTCCCTTTCTCCCGCAGTCCTACTCCAAGCTCCGGCTGGTCGCTGCTCCTCCGATCCTCCCGCAGCTCATGGCCCCCCGCTACTCCTCCGGGCTTCGGTCCTTCCTTGCTCCTGCGGTCCCCAACCTCCGACGTGGTCTTCCTCCCCAACAGCTGAGAGTCCTCCTCCGACACCAACGCCGACCTCCTCTAGTCCTCCTCCGACGCCGATGCCGACCTCCTCTAGTCCTCCTCCGACGCCGACGTCTTTGGTATATGAGGTTCTGTTGGTACTTTTGTATATGAGCTTCTGTTAGATTCAGATCCAGATTTGTATGTATGAGCTTGTGGTACTTGTGTTAGATTCATATCCAGATTTCTGTTAGATTCTCCTCGCATTCTATACATTGGTACTTGTATATATGATCGAGTGTATGAGTGTATCCATGGCTTGAGAAATTTATTGGGAGGCTTGGGAGTTGGGAATCCATGTATGTGTATCCATGAATCCATGTTTGGGAGGCTTGGAAAATGGCAGTGTATGTGTATGAAATGGCAGTATTTTTTTTTGCAATAGAAAAAACTATCACAGACGGTTCTGAATAAGAACCATTTGTGATAATTACTATCATAGACGATTCTTGTTCAAAACTGTATGTGAAAACAGACTATCACAGATGGTTCTTGTTCGTAACAAATGCGTGATCGCTATTTTCACGACGATTTGAAAACAAATGCTCATGACATCGCTCGTTATCACAGACACATAAATACAGACGGTTCACAAAACCGTCTGTGATGACGGTTTAGAACCGTCTGTGATGACGTTTTTTTGTAGTAGTGGAAGTGGCTGAGGGACTACGAACAATATATATATATATATATATATATATATATATATATATATATATATAATATGATGCCGGTTTTAAAGGCACAAGCAGCCACTGCTTGGAGACTTTATAGATAAAAGTTATCACAGACGGTTTCAGCTACAAACCGTCTATAGAGAAAAGTCATCGCGGATGGTTTTATCTACAAATCGTCTGTGATATATGAATCATCACAGACGGTTTCAGCTATAAACCATCTGTGATATGAATTATCACAGATGGTTTCAGCTACAAACCGTCTGTGATAGATCCTTATCACAGATGGTTCTAAGTTAATAACCATCTGTGACAGTATGCATCACATCATTGACCCATAAACTCAGACGGCTCACGAAACCTTCTGTGATGACGTTTTTGAACCGTATGTGAAGACCTTTTCTGTAGTAGTGAATATTAGGTGATACTGAATTTGTTTACGAAGGACGTTTTTGGGCCAAATATGCTCCTCTTCCCCTCAACGGTTGAAGAATAGCGCACGTTGATGGTAGTTATTTGAGAGAAACAACATCACACGTTCACCTTGCGGTTATGCCCGAGACAGAGATTAATACGTGTAGTTATACAAAAGGATAGCAGCACATATTTTTCTATTGCATGTAATTAGACACAATGTATGGAGTCCCTAGTCGATTGGGTCCACATGTCTGTGGTCCTTATCGACCATAGGGTGGTTGTGATTGACCTGATCGTAGTAAATCTTACGACTATAAGGTCATCGTAGTAGAACTTACGATCGGTAAGTGATTGTAGAAGATCTACCTCTGAAGGTTGTGTGGAGACATTATTACCAATAACGTATATTACAGATAAATAGTTTAATTAATTGATGATTATTAGATCCTCGTCAAGCATATTCCCTACGGCTACGCCATCTCTACTCCAAGCTTTTTGCTCTTTTGCCTCTTTACGCCCTTGCTTCTATTCGTATGGATGCATGTATATACATACACATGCATGATGTTATACGTGCTCGACGTCCTCTTCTCTCTTATGAGTCGCTCCTCTTCTTCGACGTTGGCCAACTCAACGTTCACTACAACAAAAATATGCGTTTAGCAACGTAAATCTTGCAAAGGAAAGTATAAGCATTGCCAATGAAAAATCCGCCCACATCTAAACTTCTTATCCTGACTATTGAGTCCCGAGAACGCAGAACGCTCACCATCGCCCATCTTTCCTTCCTCTTCCTGTAAAATAGATCCCTTTGGCAAACCGCCACACACGCCGGCCACGCCAAACCGCCGCCCCACCCATCGCCGTCCATCTCCACACACGCCCGTCGCCGCCCTCCCCTCCCCTCCCTAACCTTCCTTCTGCTGCGCGTTCCCCCCGGCAGGATCCTATGCGAGCCCCGCGCGCCCTCAGGATCGCGTCGCCTCCACGTGCGCTGCCGCCCCGCGTGCGCCAAGCACCATTCAGATTCCGCCACCATGTGCGCAGCTACCTCCATTCACCGAGCGCCTTCGAGCCCTCGCCGCCTCCGCATGTACTGAGCGCCCTTCTGGATTCCGTCGCCTCCTGGTGCGGCCGAGCACCCTCTGGCTCCCGCTGGCCGAAGCAAGCCGCCGCCGCCTTGTTTCCCAAAGGTTAGTAAGATTCCCCAATCCCCAATTTCTTTAAATCCCCAATCCCTAATCTCATAGTTTCACCGATTCCCTAACTTCTGTCTAATTGATTTTGAAGAGAAGTAATGGATCTCAAATGGTTTCTCCCCTTGATCTCAATTCCTTTCTATAAATATGCAGATTTGGGGCAAATAATCACAATTGGCAACCAGCCTCCCCTATATGATGAGGTAGCGACCCTAGTCCCATTATTGACTTCAGAGTCTGGATAGCACAATTGTGGTGAATTGTTCTATTTCATTGTTATCTAATTTTTGTTGTTGCACAATTGTTGTTTATACAGTACGATGCTCGATGTTTTGAATTGTTTACTCTCAATCAAATATGATGATATGGATTAGTGGTACAGGTCGAGCAAGCTCAAATATTCAGATTGTGGCCTCTCCATATGCATGTCACCCTTTGCCCGACCATGCTGTCCAGACATGTGCTTAAGGTGTTCACTGAAATGCCAAAGTGGCTCCACTCCTGGATAACTGGGTATGAAAAATATGAATGTGCTTATTCATTAGTACTTGAGTTGCATGAAAAAATTTGAGTTCTGCCATGCAGTTAACTTAAGCCTAATTTGGGTCCTAATTTCCTAACTGGAGCCTTCATATGAACCATAGTGTGGTAAATTAATTTGATCTGAAGGTAGCAAAAATTATGTATTGGTAGACAATACTTTGTTACAGTACTAACGCAAGTTTTTCTAGTTACTAAGACACTCTAGTTACTAAAGACACAAGGGGTTGAAACTTGAAAGAAATATGTATTCAGAGATTTAGTAGAGCTGGGAGAATAAAGAGTGCACTGGTGGGCTTTGTCTTCTCTCTCATTTTTTTTTCATGATATGTGCCGGGAACTCTTTACAAGATTTTCACGAATATGAGGTTGGAGGGCCTAATGTGGTTGAACTGCCAACAGAATCAAAAGTGAAGTATGTACCTCTGAGTCTGCGTACCACTTCCAATTTAGAATAAGAAGAGATCTCTCAAATGCGCCGGAGAGTGAGAGGTGTGACTTTGAATTCCATCTTTATTTGCTTGTATGTAACATGTTTCTTTATCCATTTTGTTTGGGAGCGTATTATCATATATGACCTAATGTTTGGTTTGCATCAGGACTTCTGAACAGGCTCTCAGAGTCAAACGTGGACTCTATTACTCAGGAAATTGCTGCCCTTTTCTGCGTATAGTCATATATCACTCTTTCATTCTTCTAATATCTTCTTTCAGATGTTTTCTTGTAGCTTGATTAATCACAACGCATTGTCATCTGTTTTTGTTGCTATTTATCTATTCACAGTCAGTTCCACGAAGTGTTGGCTGTCAGATAATTGGTGATGAAGTTTTGGCAAGTTGTTCCCGAGGACCTCATGGCAATGAATAGTTAAGGATCTTCACCATTAATCACATATATCCGAAGTGTCTATAGACCTTTTTTTATGGTACTCTACTTTCAGGTAGGAAGTAATGGATGTTTATTACTACCAAACTAATGAAATTGCTCCTTTCATTTGTGTAGGTATGCTGCTGTATTTGCAGCCTTTTTTGCAGGTATGGCATGCTTGGTTGGTACGGACTTCAGTGCTAAGATCCTTGCTTCTCATACAAAGTTGTTTGAGGTATGACTATTCTGGTTCCTCTCCAACGCCCCCGTAGGCGAGATCCACTACGTCGCCAAATGCAGTTTGAGTGTGTTACATGGATCTAGTTTTGGGGGAAAATTGGTAGAGGGAACTTTTAGATCCCTTTGAATGCTTATATGACAAAACTGGGTTTAGATGATTTGACGAGATTTAGTAAGTACTAAAAATAGGGTCAGAAGTTTGGCTATTGTCAAATTACAAGCCTTTTTATTTCTTAGATACTTCAAGAACTCAAGATGCAGTCTTAGTTTAGTTGTACTGTTGTAGGATGTGATAGGTATCTATCAAAGCTGGAATACCTGTTACATTCACATTGTTATTAAGATCTGAGTATCCAGCATTTTTAGTTAAGGCTAGCCTCTTTAGCAAACTAATCTCTACATTCCGATTGGCTATTCTTTATCCATACAAAAATGACTATCATTTATACTGGGATACTAGTATGTCAAAGTTTCACTTTTGCAAATATCACTACTACAAAACAGGCCATACCAGAGGCCTCATCACAGGCGGCTCCAAAGGAGCCGTCTGTGTTGAACTTATACAAATGGTTCCCTTTGGAACCGTCTGTGATATGTGCCTCATCACAGATGGTTCTTATTACCAACCGTATGTGATATGCCCTAGCACCTCTGATCTGTTGTTTGGAATAGAGGGGCTTGAGAAGCTTTGCTCTGTGGTGGCTGTAGGAGGTTTGCTTATTTTCCTTGCCTTGTTCTTGGTTGTGGGTTGCCCTAGCAACTTATGGCTATTTGGCTTGCATGCTTGCTTTGTGAGGCTTGACTTTGGTGGCAGCTCTCGTTTTGGGTGTTGTGAATGAGTGCTTTGTTTTGGCAGTGGGTGTTTTTCGAGAGGGAGAAGCTTATGGGGGAGGTGCATTTCGGTTGTGGCTCTTCTCTTGCTCTGTCCACTTAGCTCTCGCATTACATTGTGGCCTGAAGGAGAAGGCCAGTGAGGAATCTAGCAGGATATTTGGAATTTTCATCGTGAGCTCCGGGGTAACGATCTGTAACTCTTTATATTTGCTCTAGGTTAATCTTTAATCAGTTTTAGTGTGTTTGGTTAATAGGAGGAATAACGTATTTGCAGTTTATTAATTTAATTTAACACTACTAATTTGTTACGCGCGTAGCGTAGATGGACCGAAACTGGATGTACGGTGTGAACCGTGTGAGTGAAGAGTACATTAATGGCGTGTTTGCTTTTAAAAGAGCTGCCGAGCAGGATATGTTGAATAAGGGGATAGAATTTATGTACTTTCCATGCATTGATTGCGGTAATCTGAAGATGTTTAACAACCCGACGCAGAACGTATGGCACTTGATTCGAAGGGGTTTCAAAAAAGGGTATACATGTTGGACCAGTCACGGTGAAGAGCAGATTATACAGGAAGTTAATAATGATGACATGGCCGAGGAAGTTAATAGTGACGACATCGCTGAGGAAGTCAACGATATGCCGGATGTGGATTGTGCTTTTGATGAGGATAGGTCGCACGATGACAATCTGGATCAGATGCTACGTGATGCAGAAGAGAACTACAGTGAGAGAGTTTTATAAATTCGAGCGCTTAATGGAGGACTCGGGGAAACCTTTGTTCCCTGGCTGCAAACCGGAATACACAAGGTTGTCAACCGTACTTGAACTGCTGAAATTGAAGGCACGCAATGGTTGGTCCGACAAGAGTTTCACAGCGTTGTTAGGTCTCCTAGCGGACATCCTTCTGGAGGGAAACGTGTTGCCCAGCACTACCTACCAAGCCAAGAAGGTTCTTTGTCCATTGCGAATGGAAGTAGAAAGAATACATGCATGTCCGAATGATTGTATCCTGTATTGTAAAGAGTATGCAGACTTCCATGTATGTCCAGTGTGCAAAGCATCCCGATACAAACATAAGAATACTGCTAAGGTGAAGTAAGGACCTCCTGCTAAGATGTTGTGCTATCTGCTTGTGATCCCACATTTGAAGCGTTTATTCGCGAACCGAAAGGAGGCAAGATTGCTGCGTTGGCACTCGGAGGAGCGTAAGAAAGATGAAAAGCTAAGACATCCTGCTGATTCTGCCCAGTGGAGAAACTTCGATCAGACCTTCAAAGAGTTCGGTGCGGAACCGAGGAACATAAGGTTAGGGTTGATTACAGATGGAATGAATCCTTTCGGTAACATGGGCAGCCAACATAGCACCTGGCCCGTGAATCTATATATATACAACCTTTCTCCTTCGCTGTGTTTGAAGCGGAAGTACATTTTGATATCACTACTTATCCAAGGGCCGAAGCAACCTGGGAACGATATTGATTTGTACCTAGCACCATTACTAGATGATCTTGTGACACTGTGGAACGAAGGGGTACAAGTATGGGATGTGTACAAACGAGAGAACTTCTCTTTACGCGCCATATTGTTCTGCACTATCAATGATTTTCCTACCCTTGGTAACCTGTCGGGCTTCAGTACAAAAGGAGCCAAAGCTTGTCCGCACTGCTTAGATGCTATGGAGAGTGTATGGCTGAACAACTCGCACAAAATTGTGTATATGCGTCACCGTAGGTTCCTTCCCAGGAGTCACCCATATCGCAAGATAAAGAAACAATTCCACGATAATAAGGAGGACAGTTCAGCTCCAAGGGCTTTTAGAGGGAAAGAGGTCTATGATATGGTTAAGGATATCGATGTTGTGTTTGGGAAGGGACGTAAATTAAAAACCCGTCAGAAGAACATTTGGAAGAAGCGGTCAATTTTTTGGGACTTGCCTTATTGGGAGCACTTAGAAGTTCATCACCGCATCGACGTCATGCACGTGGAGAAGAATGTATGTAATAGCTTGATTGGTCTCTTACTGAACATTAGTGGCAAAACAAAGGATAGTGTTAACGCACGGCGTGACTTGGTTGATATGAACATAAGGACCGAGTTAGCACCGAAAGAGACCGATAAAGGACGAACATATCTTCCACCAGCTTGCTACACTATGTCCAAGGCTGAGAGAAATGAACTGTGCCAGAGCTTGCATGGTGTCAAAGTCCCGTCTGGTTACTCCGCTAATATTAAGAAACTTGTTTCTATGCAAGATTTGAAATTAATTGGTATGAAGTCTCATGATTGTCATGTACTGATGATACAAATGTTTCCTGTTGCAATTAGGAGTATCTTACCGAACAAGATCCAAGTGGCAATCTTGAGGCTGTGTTATTTCTTCAACTCAATTGCTCAGAAGGTCATCGATCCCCAAGGACTAGATACTCTACAGGCCGAGGTGGTAACGACTCTATGTCATCTTGAGATGTATTTCCCTCTGTTATTTTTCGATATCATGGTCCATCTCATTGTTCATCTTGTGAAAGAGATAAAGATATGCGGTCCTGTGTTCCTATGTCATATGTACCCATTCGAAAGGTACATGGAAATTCTCAAGTCCTACATACAAAATCGATCTCGACCGGAGGGCAGCATCATCGAAGGTTATGCAACCAAAGAGGTCATTGAGTTCTGTGTCGACTACATGACTCAGGTGGAACCGATAGGTGTGCCTCTATCTCGTCATGAGGGAAGGCTGGATGGTATCAGGACCATCGGAAGGAAATCAATCACTCCCGATCTGGATGCGTAAGCTCAAGCCTATTTCACGGTTTTGCAACACATGACCCAAGTGTCCCCGTACATCGACGAGCACAAAGACATGGTATGCCAACAGAATCTAGACCAGTCGGAGGTTTGGATCACGAGAGAGCACAACCGTTGGTTCAACGAATGGTTAAAGGTGCGAATCACTAGGAGGTCATCAAGTGATGATACGCTGCTATGGTTGGCAAAAGGGCCACAATTTACAATTGTCACATGGCAAGGATATGATATAAATGGGTACACATTTTATACGGTAGCTCAGGATAGGAAGAGCACAGTCCAGAACAGCGGTGTCTGCATAGATGCATTCAGTACCGATGGGCTGAGGAGCTCATACTATGGGCAAATAGAGGAGATATGGGAGCTCGACTACGTGCTTTTCAAGATCCCCCTATTTCGGTGTCGTTGGGTCCATCTCCCACAGGTGAAGGTCGA
The DNA here is from genome assembly GCA_036346255.1 of Ampelocalamus luodianensis. Taxonomy (NCBI): domain Eukaryota; kingdom Viridiplantae; phylum Streptophyta; class Magnoliopsida; order Poales; family Poaceae; genus Ampelocalamus; species Ampelocalamus luodianensis. Next base: position 7,659,595 of record CM070628.1, read on the forward strand.
CAAGTACGGCGTCACTACCGTGGACCTCGAACGTGTCAGATACAAAAACGAACCATTCGTACTGGCTAACTAGGTTGTTCAAGTCTTCTATGTAACCGACCCGGCAAATAAGAAGCGCCACGTAGTTTTCATGGAAAAAGAAGGATTGTCGGAGTTGAGAATATAGTGGACGAGGAAGAATACAATCAATTTGACGAGTTGCCTTCTTTCGGAGACGGCATCAGGCTCGAGGAAGAACCCAGTGAGGAAGCTAGCTATATGCGCGTCGATCATCATGAAGGGCTATATTTTAATTAAGAATTTACTCCATTGTAATTAATTTATTCCATAACATCATGTGTTATGGACTTATAATCTCTCATATATTTTGATATCAACGTGGAATTTATTGCATTGTCATGTGTTAATGTGTTATGGACTTGTCATATTTAATATATATTGATGGCAATGTGGACGTTCATTATAATTTGGAGTTGAGTTGAATTAGATATGAATTTTTGAAGTCAAACGAATTGTCAGTGGATAAATTGATTTTCAGTCAAATTTTTTGGAGATGTGTTATGAACTTGTCATCATACTTGTCACCAGGTTCATATGGACTTGTCATGATTGCCATCATACTGCTTGTCCAACAATCTCATGTGGGGATATCACAGACGGTTCTATTATGGAACTGTCTATGATATGTACCACATCACAAACAGTTCTTTAATAGAACCGTCTGTGATAAGAACCCTAGGGCTCACACATTTATCTCCCCGCCCATTTATCTCCCCAGTGTCCGCCCATTCAGCTCCCCAGTGTTAGCCCGCTCAGCTCTCGCGCGCTCCTTCGCCTCCTCTAGGGTTCGCCGTAAGCCCCGCCACCGCCGCCCCCGACATCGACGATGCTGCCGCTGCCTCCCTCTGCACCGGCCTCCTCCCCGCGTCGTTCTCCTTCCCGTGTCGGCGTCCTCCCTCTGCATCGGCCTCCTCCCCTCGCCGTCGACCCCGTGTCGGCCTCCTCCCTCTGCATCGGCCTCCCCGTGTCGGCGTCCTCCCTCTGCATCGGCTTCCTCCCCGCACCGTCGACCCCGTGTCGGCCTCCTCCCCTGCACCTGCCTCCTCCCCCCGGTACTCTACCCTCTAGTCCTCTCTCTACTCCTTCCCTTGCTCTGTGATGGGTACTGATGAATGTGAGAGTTGTGGGTATGGATATGGGAGGGATGGTGATATTGCTAGGGTTTCATCATGGGGTTAGTGTTGGAGACCCTCTGTGCATGCATAGATTGTGTTGAGATATTTGGCGTGAGCAACACCTCCAGATGGCAGTGAGGATGTGTTACCTTGTCGGTTGATGGTTGGGTTGGGAATGGCTCACTATCCTACCCCTGTGCTGTCATGATGTGTCATAACAGATTTCCTTCTGTTGTCTCGGTGGATATATTGACTCTGATAGTCTTTGATATTCTATGAACTGAATCTAGTACTGAAGATATTGCAAATTGATTAGTGGGCTTTGTTGACATGCTCTGTGATGAACTTTGTCTTATACTGAGATTGAATGTGATAGTTAGTTCATTCTTGAGCTCTATTGTATTACTTGCTACTGTCAGTTTGACATATTGTTAATTGGTTACTTTCGGTTGAATGCTAGTTATTTTGATTCTTCTGGTTTGCTCTGTGATGAACTTTGTCTTATACTAAGATTGAATGTGACAGTTAGTTCATTCTTGAGCTCTATTGTATTTCTTGCTACTGTCAGTTTGATATACTATTAATTGGTTACTTTTGGTTGAATGCTAGTTATTCTGATTCTTCTGGTTCTTTTGATCATAGACGAGCACGCTCTCTCCTGGTTAAGAGCGAGGGCATCAGCCACGTCTTCGGGCGGAATCTCTTTCACAAACCCAACAGACCAGGAGGTGGCCAAACGTGTGGTAAATATGTCGAACTACCTAGTTGTTAATAAGTCCATAACTTCATAGTGTCTATAATAACATGATGACCTCTTTGCAGCAAGCATTGACTTCTGCATGTTCCGAAGGCTCCTTCCAATCAGACAGAGAGAAGGATATACTATCTACGACCCTGGGAAACAAGGAGCACCCGGATCGCACGTGAGGCAAAGGGGTTAACGTACCTTGGAGGGATGGATTCGCAGACGACTACTACACATACAGGAGTAGGAAGAGATCCAAGGCCGAGTACGACCACCGGTTGGAAATGAGGCTTACTGCAAGATTTGAAGGACATATAGCAAGATTGGAGGATCGAATCAATCAACTCCTCAACCAGTCGCAAGGCGCCCCCGTTATTTTGGGAGCCAGTCCTACTCAATATCGGAGTAGCGTCGCGTCCATGCAAAATTCTGAGCATGATGACGTCCAATTACCTATCGACGCCATCAAGGTACTGTACACCTCTAGAATGCTCCAAAGATAGACCTATAGGACGCCTTAGCTAATTGAGTATCGTTTTGCAGGAGACGACGCCCTGCACGCTGCAAGTGAGGATGGTTGGGTTGTCTATTGAGGCTGGGCGGGGGATGGCGTATCCATGCCAGGAAGGGACAGCGCAGCACGGTGCCCAGGTGGCGCAGGGTTACGCCAAGGTCCAAGTGGACATGGTACATGAAAATTTAAGGGCCGTCCAACTAGAGATTTGCCCGAACGAAGAAATCAGAACACTAGGGGATGCCTTGTACACTTTTATCCAGTGGCCCAAGAAGGACATCGCCCTGGACCCTGTAGCGCCGCCTCAACCTTCGATTCAGAAGGCCTCTCCAATAGGACCCTTGATGACTCCACCTCAACCATCTCGACATGACCATGCCTCTCCAACAGGACACTCGATGACTCCACCTCAACCTTCGCTTCAGAAGCCCGCCTCATCGGTTCCCATGGAGAAGACGCTGAAGGAATAAGAAAAGTGTGCCGCCGTATCAGTTCCCGAGTCGTCTCACAGGAAGACGCGTAGCGGGCAAGTCGTTAAGTCCAAGTCAAAATCACAGAATATTAAGGCGCCTCCTGTCGAACCAAGGAGCGAAGGATCCCGAATTCTCTGTGTTTATACACTAGTCCAGGATTTCTAGTGTACACAGTTAAACAAAAGTGATAACAAAATCATATCACGTACCCTCGCCTGCCTTGTAGCTAGCCAGCTCTGCTTCCAATGCCTTTATCCTTGCTTCTGCGTACTCCAAGCCATCTTGAGCGGTACGCAAGTCCTCCAGGGTATTCCCGTAGGCATAGTCCAGTGCCTTCGTTAAGTCCACCTGGTGCGTCAGCTCGGGGGAATCTTCTTCTTTGGCGGCGCGGAAGACGTTGTCGAGTCTGGTCGGAAGATGCATCGGGTAATAGTGAAACCCGGTGCCGACGAGGTAGCGGTCGTAGGTGTGGCGAAGACGACGGACTGCCTCTCTCGCCGCATCCTGAATGCCATCGGTGAAGGTGTCGCGTCTGATCGGAGCGTGGAAGGTGTGGAAGACCGTGTTCGGCGACAGATCGGAGTAAATCAGCACTTCCACCCTCCAGAGACGTCGTTCTCCCACCTTGTACCGATAGCCCTGGAATGTTGGCCTCTTCTTATAGTCCAAATGTTGCATCACCTCCCAGAGAAGCTCGGCCCAGTGTCCAGCAATGACTCCGTGAGAAATAGCCTCCGGTACCTCAGCCATCTACAATTTTTGAGAAAGAGATGAGTCAGTAACCGTTTTCAAGAGAAGGGTTGAGAGATGACTCTGGATAGACTCAAAATAGTTTTTAGTTTTTGAAAATAAGTCCTTAGGACAATTGTGGGGCCACGACCTACAGTCGATATGGCTCTGATACCACTTTTATCGAACCCAGGAGCGAAGGATCCCGAATTCTCTGTGTTTATACACTAGTCCAGGATTTCTAGTGTACATAGTCAAACAAAAGTGATAGCAAAATCATATGACGCACTTTATTAATAATAATTCTGAGTTTATTACAAAAAGGGCCTGAGGCCAAATAGAAAAGAGATAACACAGTGGAAATAAAATAGTGGTAGACCACACGACTTGCCACAGGCAATCGTCTGGGGGCGTAGCCTATTCGTCCAGATCCTCACCGTCCTGATAGAGGTCTTCTCCTGAATAAAGATTATTCAGCAAGAGTAAGCACAACTTCCGTGCTTGCAAGTTACACCCAATATTGAAAATTAATGCATGCATAAGGTAAACAAGGATAATTGCAGGGTTGTTTTGCATAAACAACATTTTTAGGTTAAATACCAGTAATAATTTCCAAGGCCAGTTTTTATACTATAACTAAGATCAATGATTAAAACGACAATGAATAGTGGATAACCTCCATTAAATGAATGGTGAAGGATACCCCCTATCACTTGGCTAACCGCCCAATTTTTACCATAGGATTATCCATCCTAAAACATCTGCGGAAATCATTTTATAAACCAAAAACAAGTCTAACTTAGAGTGGCTTTGCTAGCATGTCCATGACCGCGGACGTGGCTATTCGAATAGTTTCTACTCTGCAGAGTTTGTACAGCTTTACCCACACGAGATAATATGCTTTTTGTGGGGACCCCGGATTATCTCCGTAAGACCGAGACTAAGCATGGTCTTAAGGACATAACTCTGGATCACCGGTGAATGGATTCCAACTTAACTCCATCCAAATGAGGGGCTTAACTCAATCTAGAGCCCCGACGATCATGTGCGCCGCTCCTCTGCGAGCACCACATGATTGCCGGTTCTCCAACAAGTCGAGCGCTACACTTAGTGAGTTAAATCGGAAACCATGAACAGCGAGTATGACTTATATTGGCTCCCAAGATCAGCGACCAATATAACTATACCCTCATTCAACGTTGATCACATCCATACAACATTCATACATAAATAGTTCAAAAGACATACACATAGTTCAAAGTTTACAACTAATACAAGTGGCCGACCGGCCAAATTTAAAAGAGAGTATAAGTAGCAGCGGAAACACATAAATAGACCAAAAGACCAGCAATGGTATGCCCCATAACCCATCGGCAACCAACTGGGAGTTAGATGATAGCAAACTACTCATCGGTGTCGCCTAAATCGACACCGACAAGCTCGTCAGTTTCAATATCCTCCTCACCGTAAAGCCAAGAACACTGGCTGAGTACAAAGAGTACTCGCAAGTCTTACACAAAGAAAAATAGTTATGCATAAGGTCATTCAAAGGAAGGGCTCATATTGGCTTAATTTTGCGAAAGAGACGCAATACTGAACAACCTACACATACTAGTTTTTTTTTTCAAGTGCCATTTCAAAATCAGATTTGAAGTAGAAGTAAAGCATGTGAATAAGCAATGAATTCAATAACAAATGAATCATACCAATAACAAAGTGGCGGTCCACTTTGATACAACAACAAGCATGAACATCCCATTCATGTCGATACCAAGTTATAACCACAATTTTAATTCCAAGTCTAACAATAGTAACTCCCGAACTCAAGCGATTTTCCATAACCGTGGACACGGCTATTCGAATAGATTTATGCCCTGCAGGGTGTACTACTTTACCCACACGACTTGATTAGCCCGTAAGCCTCCAGATGCCTCCGAATATAGCATACTTCCTATGGTATGGCGGCCGGGTAAATCAAGATACGGTCGTTTTTAGCAAGAAGATCCCATTGAGCCAAGTCCCTCAACCCATGGCTCCTAGGAAACACAAGACGTTAACGCCTCCATCCTATATATCCTAGGAAACATAAGACGTTAACGCCCCCATCCTATCGGCCCAAAGGAACACGGGATTTCACGGTCCCATGCCCTTACAATTTCACCACCGTGGGACTCAACACAATAAAACCTTCCCCCTACTTAACCATACGGCTCCCAACCCGCGTGTGATAGCACGAATGTACTTGAATCAACGACGTTACCAAAGTTCGGTCCTTAATTGTGCAGACAAGTCCAACCACTTACCCAAAGCTCGTGCACAAAGCACCATCACTAACCAACACTTGTCCAGACCAAAAGCTCATTAAAAATGACAAGATTTAACTTAGAAAACAGATTCGAAGATCTGAAACAAAAGTATAATGAGAGTTGTGTTTATCCCATAATTGTCGGGTTATTCCCGACAATAAAACTACCGTTTCTAGACTTGCATGGCTAAGCAAACTCGAACAACATTATTTCATACATCCTATCATAAATATTTCAGTATTGGGGTAATTCATGGATAGCCACAATGACAAGATAATAGGATGTGTCTAACTACTCATCACAAAAATAGCGACATTATAAAACTATCATGCAAGCAATTATCATTGCATCTACCCTAACAAAATTGGGATCAAATATGATGCAAAAAGAAAGTTCGAAGGATGCTTGCCTTGCTGGTAGTTCACTTGCTCACTCTCGGTTACTTACTCTCATACTTCCGTCAACTCGGAACCTAAAGAAAGACGATATCGAATAAACACCGAGAAATAGCCAAAAACTCAAATTGCTCCAAAATATATGAAATTTATACAGTATCTATATTATAATTTTAGATGAATTTAGGTACAAACATTATTCCATTTGGAGTTTATATGAGAGAGTTATAGTAGTTTGAAAATCAGATTTCTGGAAAATGCTGAAAAATCATGGTTCGGTTATTGTTCATCTGAATTTAATTGTTTTGCAAAAATTTGTAGAACAGTGGTAGGGATAAGCTTTACATGGTATGAAAGATAATTAAAATTTAAGATCAATAAAAATTGATTCACCCCATTTGGAGTTCATATAAATTAGTTATGAATTATTGAAGTTAAAAGACTTTTTCGTGTAAAAATAATTCTTTTCTGATTTTGCTACTGCATTAAATAATTTTTATAGGTAGGATGACCTAGCCTCTGCCATGACAAGTGGGGTCTATGTATTTTCTTTTATTTTCTATTTATTTCCTAAGAAAAACATCTACCGACAAATCTAACCTTCTCATACTCATATACTTAACCGATTCTCCGGTGTTGAATCCAATCACATGAATAACACTCTCCAATCATATTCTCATATCTTGATCTAAATCCCGTACTAACCTCAACTAAGATATTATCAAGGTAGTTAATCCATCGAGTGATGCCCGAACTCACGATCTTCCAAATAAACAACTCATCCGATAATTACACGAAATCCACCGACTCGTGGACATATGACCATGACTAAATCCATCAATCAATCTCCGATATACTATTTAAGCTAGTTCTAACCATCTAGCTCTACTAATCTTGCCTCGACAAATCACATTCGCAAACGCTAAAATTTCCACCGATCGAGGTTTAAGTAACTAATCGATCCCTAATGATCTTTTACAATTTAATAACATATCCCACATCTAATTGCTCACTAATAAATCAACTTACATCCATTTCACCGGGCAAGTCATGTACGACATCTACCAATCCAATCACATATGTGTCTCTACGATCGACTAATAATCATCTAGCTACTAATCCAATAGAGAGTACAATTGCATCAACTCGGCACATGTGACTTACCTACTAATTACATGGCAATCCAAATATTTATCCGAAATCAAATAATCCATTCCTACCTTCTCCCAAATCTAGCATTTATAACTCACATAGATATTACTTAAGACCTACGACCAATTTGCTCATGATTAAACAAATCGTCCAATTCAACATCCATATCTCCAAAAATATCATCACAAGAACTATCCATCAAGTAATAATTCATAAAATCCTTATGCGTCCTAACGCCAAAACTTACTAATCCAACGAGAGGATACCCTCCAATTAATTTATCATCTAATATCACCACAATTTTGCATGTGACTCCAAAATAATATCATCCAATCAATTTAGCCAATGTATTTTTAATTTAGCATCCACCGACCAACAATACGCATAATCCTCTACAACAATCTAATCATTCGTACCCATAATATTTATCACATAATCCCACCTACGCACAAATAAGTCCTAACCGGAGAGTTACACCGGTCTTAAGCTACCCAAAATATTTTTACAAATAAACATGCATCAATAGATGCCATGCTCATGACTAATATGCAACATGCACAACTAATATCGTAATGCGATAGCACAATTTAATGCGAAGTATTTTACCACGGCACTAGGCGTGCCTAATATGGCTGGACATCATCTTCTCGGCTCTTGTCCGCGTCCACCGTAGTCGTCGCCGTTACCGCGTCCGCTCGTTCTGTCACCCGCCATAGTCGTCGCCGAGCTCGTCCGCTTCCACGTTCGCGTCCCGCATCGGCACCATCACTCTCGGCCACACCCCACGGAGCCGCCTTGCCGACGCCGCACTCAAACGTGACACGCCACACCACCTCGCCTCGCTCGGGCCGCCACGCCGCTGCATGCATGGCCGTCGTATGCATGCGCTGCGCTATCGGCCGGCTCCTCCATGATGCCGTCTTCACACCGCTAGCCGCGCCGCCAAGCCTCGCGTCCTCGGCTCGGCCGCCTCCACCTCGGTGTCATGTCACTGCGTGCCATGCCGCATGAAGCCGCTGGACAGCACCTCGTCCTCGCGTCCATGGTGCCTTGACGCCCTCGTCTTTGCACCGGGCTGCCGCTGCAGCACCGCCATCTTCGCGTATGCATGGCCGTTACTTCGCCGAACGGAGCCGCCACTCACTGGACAGCGCCTCCACTGCCGAGGCTCGCATGCACTGCCTTCACCCTCGTCGAGCTATCGTGCCGCTGCATGCGCAGCTCCGGCCTCGTACTGGCCACCACCGAGTCGAGCCTCGACCGGGTGCATAGGCTGACGTCGCTGCTGTTGGCTGCATGCTGGGGCCGAGCCTTGCCGAGCCGCCGCCACTTTGGTTGCGCCGTGCTTGGCCAGCCGAGCCGAGCACCGCACCACCAAGCCGCCGCAGGCGCCACTTCATGCATGTGCCAAGCCTTGCGTCGCCGAAGTCAGAGGCGCTGCACCTCCTCGCCTCGCCTTGTCTCGGCCCGCCATTTCTCTTTTCTCCCATAGCACGACTCCTATTTCTTTCTTCTTTCTTTCGCTCTTTCTCCATCCGACAAAGAAGATGTCGCCATTTCCTCCCTCTTCTCCAAATCACGCAAAAGTTCATGCATGCGAAAAATATTTGGATGAACGGAAAGCTAAAGTGGTGAGGACTGCAATGGTGTGACATGCATGAGCTAATTCTCAGTTTTTAGGTGGGATTGGGAGGAGAGAAGTGAGGGAGATGGACTAGTGTTCATGAGGAGAAGAACAATATAGCTTGTTCTGTTTTGGGGAAGAAGAGAAGTGGAGAAGACTGATTTTGGTTGGGAGAAAAAAGTAGCATTGAAGTGGTTCGGTTGGGTCAATTGGGAGGCACAGGGAGTCATTGGGTTGGGAAATAAAGAAATGGGATGATGCCTTGGTGCAGTTCGCGTGGGGGGGGGGAAGAGAAATGGCGTGGGGAGAGGTGGAGTTGGCAGTGGAGTGCTCAGAAGTGGAATGGCAATGCTGTGGTGACTTTGGTTGGTGGCTGAAAAAAGGAATGGCTGCATGAGAAGAGGAGAAAGGGAAATGGCAGTGGCATGCAGTGAGTTCGGTTGGGCAAGAGGAGAGGCAAAAGGTTTCTCTCTTGAGTAAAGAAAGAGATTGTCACATCCCCAAGCTAATAAAGAACTTATTATGCATCTCATTAGAAGCACCATGTTTTGAAACTTTTTATTTTAATATTTCACTTGGAAAATCTCAAAATACAATTGAAACATACACTTCAAATCGATCTCCAAACTAAAAACCGAAATAAATGCTACTGAAAAACCTCTGGAAATAATTTATTCAAATACTATATTAATTATCATGAATTAATATAATTTTTCCCAAATTTTTGGGACTGGGTTGAACCCTGAGAAAATTCAAACACCCTTAAGGGACCTAGTTCAAGTTTGAATTTATATATCACAAATTATATCATGAACAGTAGGGTTCAATAATTTTTATAGACACTAGGTTATCGCAGGAACCCCCACAAATTATTTCATGATTTTAGGAAATTTATTTCTATTTTTAAGCCTTGGTCAAAGTGGAGAAAACATTTTAATTCTCAATCAACTCAGACCGGACCAGGCTACTGTTCATCGGACTCAAGTCGGACTCGGCGAACTGACTTAGCCCGACCGCCTAAACGCACCGACGCGCATAGACCCTTGGATCTCAGATCGACGGTCCAGATCGCGCCACTGTTGGGGCAGTTCAAAACAACGCGTTAAACCCCATCCATCCGATCCAGATCTAACGGCCCGCATTCAGCCACGTAGCACTGGCTTACCCCCGTCCGTGAGTCGCTGTCACCGTGGGCCCGCCTGTCACGCTCTTCTTCCTCCTCGGGCAGGCGCTCCACAGAGCGTGTTCGCCACGCGGCCGCGTCGCTCTGCTCCCGCCCGTTGGCGCTCCGTCACGGCGTGAATCCACCGCCACCTCGGAGCACTCCTGGAGCTGCACCGCGTGACGCCGCTCCCATCCTGGTTATCTGCTGAGGATAATACCCCCTCCAGACCCCCGTTCTTCCTTCACTTCTCCTCTGGCCGCCGAGGAGAGGGAAGCTCCTTTGAGCTCGATTCTCTGGTAAACTTCTCACCGTCGGTACCCTCAGCTCCTTAGTTGCATGCCGTTTCCATTTTGGCTTATTCAAGCTCTTGATATTCTTTGTAGCGCCCGGGCCATTCTCGTGCTCCCTGAAGCTCCAGAGCACGCACCCGAAGGTCTCACCGTGTCATCTTTAACTCCGGTGAGCTCCTTTCCATTTCTTGCGCGTCACTTCGTGTGCTAGGTTCTAAGGATTAAAACCCCTCATCTAATTGAACCAATGGCTTACCAGATTTGTCGGAATTTGAAGTTTTACATTTTCCGGATGACCTTTCCTCTTCGTCTCCATCTCCGGCCGGGTGAGTTTCTTCTCTTTTCCTTCCATTGTAAGCATCTTATGTGTCTTAGTGACCTAGTCCGACCACCCATTGTATGTTTCTTTGCTCAGGTCGTCGTGCCATCGTGGGCCTATCTTTGTTGCTACCACGCACGCCGCGGCGAAGCCGATGTTTCTCCGGTCCTCCTTTCGACTCGGTAGCTTCTCGTGTCCCCTAGGAGCATAAGCATGCGTTCTTTGGCATAGCGTTTTCAAATCGGCGTAGCCGCCGCTGTTTTGCACGCGCCCATCCACGACGCGCCGCTGCTCGTCCACTCTCCGCCGCCGCCACTACCGGAGGTGCGCTAGACTATTGTGGACCCAGACATGCCTCAATGGCGCCGCCATGGCCGAATCGCCGGCGAGCCGCCGGGCGAACGCGGGCGGAGGCGCTATTGTCGGTTTCGTCCGGCAAAACCCTGTAGCAAGGCGATTAAACTAATGACGTTATTTAAATGTTAAGTGATGTTTTAGTGTCCGTATGACATGTAGGGCCCACCGCTAACGAAAACATTTAAGAGATCTGTTTTGAATCTTGAGTCGTTGACATGTGGGCCACTCGACCTGTTAAGTGGTTGTGTAAGTTTCGAGTTTACGCCTTCCGTTAAGGAAAACGTAACTTTTTAGTTGAAAAGTCAATAGTACGTTTTCAGGAATTAAGAAACGTATTTCACGAAATACGCCTCCGGCAGGTATTCAGCTGGGCGGGGGCGCGGCTGACCGAGTCAATTCTGACTTCGGGGCCCGCACGTCAGTCGCTACGGCTAGCGCGGGGCCGGTAGAAAAAGGAATAAGTACTTTATGAAATTCGAAATCTATTAATTTGTGCAATAAAAATTGGTATTTACTTCTAAAATGCATAACAAATTCATTTTAACTCCAAAATAAGTGAAACCACTTCTGATAATTTTCATATTTAAGGAACTTTATATTAAAATTGGTTTCAACCTTGTCTCTGTAACAGAGAGCATTATTTTGGAAAGTGAGCCTTTAGCACTATTATTTTTACAATAGAAAAGGCTGATATCTTTGAAAAGTCATAAGTAATTCCTGGAAACTCCAAAAACAGTGAAATCAGTTTTGATAATTTCTATTTCAAAAGAACTTAATTATAAAAATAGTTTCAAACTTACCTCTATCACAGAAACTTTAGTTTGAGGAAAATGATCCTAAAAGGTATTATTTTTACACTATTAATGCTGATAACTTTGAAAACCAATAACTAACTCAAGGAAGCTCCAATTGAAGCAAACTCAATTGTTTTGAAGTTGTAATAATATTTCCCATTTATCCATGTAATCCTTATACTCACCACTGCTCTACAAAATTTCACCTCATAATTAAATTACATAAATGAAGGTATATTGAAATCTAAAATTCAAACCACCATAACTTTCATATACTAAATCAAAATGAAATAATTCTTTCACCAAAAATCATTTAAAATCATGACTTAGCTACTGTATAAAAATCATGCATTTTTGAGCATCTTGATTTTTGGAGTATTTCTCGATGTTTATTCGGTATTGTATTTATATAGATTCCGAGCCTATTGACGTTGACTCTTACGCTACTGAGAGTGAACAACTACTTTATCAGCAAGGCAAGCATCCTTTGAACTTTCTTTTTGCATCATATTTGATCCCAATTTTGTTAGGGTAGATGCAATGATAATTGCTTGCATGATAGTTTTATAATGTCGCTATTTTTGTGATGAGTAGTTAGACACATCCTATTATCTTGTCATTGTGGCTATCCATGAGTTACTCCAATACTGAAATGCTTATGTTAGGATGTGTGAAATTATATTGTCTGGGTTTGCTTAGCCATGCAAGTCAAGAACTGGTAGCTCGATTGTCGGGAATAGCCTGACAATTATGGGATAAACACAACTCTCATTATATCCTTTTGTTTCAGATCTTTGAATCTGTTTTCTAAGTTAAATTTTGTCTTTCTAAATGAACTTTTGGTCTGGACAAGTGATGGCTAGTGATCGTGCCTTTGTGCATGAGAACTGGGTATGTGGTTTGGCTTGTCTGGACAATTAAGGACCGAACTTTGGGTACCTGCTGTTCAAGCAGCTTTTGTGCTATCAAACGCGGGTTGGGAGCCGTATGGTTAAGTAGGGGGAAGGTTTTGTTGTGTTGAGTCCCACGGTGGTGAAATTGTAAGGGCATGGGACCGTGAAATCCCGTGTTCCTTTTGGGCCGATAGGATGGAGGCGTTAACGTCTTGTGTTTCCTAGGAGCCATGGGTTGAGGGACTTAGCTCGACGGGATCTTTTTGCCAAAAATGACCATATCTTGATTTATATATATTCCGAGCCTATTGACGTTGACTCTTACGCTACTGAGAGTGAACAACTACTTTATCAGCAAGGCAAGCATCCTTTGAACTTTCTTTTTGCATCATATTTTATCCCAATTTTGTTAAGGTAGATGCAATGATAATTGCTTGCATGATAGTTTTATAATGTCGCTATTTTTGTGATGAGTAGTTAGACACATCCTATTATCTTGTCATTGTGGCTATCCATGAATTACTCCAATACTGAAATGCTTATGTTAGGATGTGTGAAATTATATTGTCCGGGTTTGCTTAGCCATGCAAGTCTAGAACCGGTAGCTCGATTGTCGGGAATAGCCTGACAATTATGAGATAAACACAACTCTCATTATATCCTTTTGTTTCAGATCTTCGAATCTGTTTTCTAAGTTAAATTTTGTCTTTCTAAATGAACTTTTGGTCTAGACAAGTGATGGCTAGTGATGGTGCCTTCGTGCACGAGAATTGGGTATGTGGTTTGGCTTGTCCGACAATTAAGGACCGAACTTTGGGTACTGCTGTTCAGCACTTCGTGCTATCACACGCGGGTTGGGAGCCGTATGGTTAAGTAGGGGAAGGTTTTGTTGTGTTGAGTCCCACGGTGGTGAAATTGTAAGGGCATGTGACCGTGAAATCCCGTGTTCCTTTTGGGCCGATAGGATGGGGGCGTTAACGTCTTGTGTTTCCTAGGATATAGGATGGAGGCGTTATTGTCTTGTGTTTCCTAGGAGCCATGGGTTGAGGGACTTAGCTCGATGGGATCTTTTTGCCAAAAATGACCATATCTTGATTTACCCGGCCGGCATACCATTGGAAGTATGCTATATTCGGAGGCATCTGGAGGCTTACGGGCTAATCAAGTCGTGTGGGTAAAGTAGTACACCCCGCAGGTATAATCTATTCGAATAGCCGTGTCCACTGTTATGGACGACCGCTTGAAATTTGTGGCTGCTTATTGTTAGACTTGGAATTAAAAGTGTGGTTATAACTGGGTATCGACATGAATGGGATGTTCATGTTTGTTGTTGTATCAAAGTGGACCGCCACCTTGTTGTTGGTATGATTCATTTGTTATTGAATTCATTACTTATTCACGTGCTTTACTTCTACTTCAAATCTGATTTTGAAATGGCACTTGAAAAAAACTAGTATGTGTAGGTTGTTCAGTATTGCGTCATTTTTCGCAAAATTAAGCCAATATGAGCCTCCCTTTGAATGACCTTATGCATGACTATTTTTATTTGTGTAAGACTTGCAGTAGTACTTTTGTACTCACCGGATGTTTGTCTGGCTTTTACAGTGAGGAAGATAATGAGACCGACGAGCTCGTCGGTGTCAATTTAGGCGACACCGATGAGTAGTTTGCTATCATCTAACTCCCAGTTGGTTGCCGATGGGTTATGGGGCATACCATTGCTGGCCTTTTGGTCTATTATATGTTTTCGCTGCTACTTAATACTCTCTTTTAAATTTGGCCGGTCGGCCACTTGTATTAGTTGTAAACTTGGAACTATGGGTATGTCTTTTGAACTATTTATGTATGAATGTTGTATGGATGTAATCAACGTTGAAGGAGAGTATGGTTATATTGGTCGCTGATTTTGGGAGCCAATATAAATCATACTCGCTGTTCATGGCTTCCTATTTAACTCCTTAAGTGTAGCGCTTGACTTATTGGAGAACCGACAATCATGTAGTGCTCGCAGAGGAGCGACGCGCATGATCGTCGGGGCTCCAGTTGGAGTTCGGCCTCTCATTTAGATGGAGTTAAGTTGGAATCCATCCTCTGGAGATCTAGAGTTATGTCTCTAAAACCTTGATTAATCTCGGTTTTACGGAGATAACTCCGGGGTCCCCACAGCGTTGCTATTGGTATCAGAGTCATACTGACTGTAGGTTAGAGATAGCGTTGGCGTTAGAGTTAGTAAGCCTTTCTGAGTCAAAATATTTTGAAATTATCAAGTTAATTTCAGAAAGTTTAAGTTAAGAATATCTTTTATTCCTCATCCATCCTAGCATCCTTTCTTACCCTATTTTCTGCTTTTAAAGAAGTCTTACCTTGTTGTTCTTGCTTTTAGATGAGTCGCCAATACCTAGTTAAAGAAACTCAAGCTGAGAACGTGGATGGATACCCGGCGCTTCTCCGAGAGATGATGTGGAGGATGAACTTTACTTATCAGCCAACCTACGCCATCTATCGCCGCGACAGGGGGCCAGGCATGGAGGAATACTTGGCCGTGATCAACATCATCGCCAGACGAGTCACGGGGAGTATCCCATATTGTTTCCAGGCACGTGGCATCTTTGAGGCCATGGCTCTACAGGAAGTGGCTCGTGTGGCCATGAGCCACCTCCGTTATGATCTGACGGAGTTGTCTCAGCCGCCTTACGACCATTTTCCTATGAGAGAGCGTGGCGCGGAGGTAGACACCTTTGCCCGGATTCAGTTTGGGGAAGATCCCCAGGTTAGGCAGTTGGCAAGATTGGTTCATATCATGGACCAAATCCATCGGTGCACTGTGTATGAGTTGTACGAGACTCTCGCCTCGTGGTGGCCTAGGAACACTTGCAACTCATGTGTAGTATGGGGATCATTGACCGCCATGTGGTTTATGGCGCAAATGAGATTTCCCATATGCTTCAAAGACCGCTAATGTACCGTCTTCCGTATGCGTGGCATGTACCCAACTATGGGGCGAGACGTCAAGTTCGCATGTCGATTGGTTTTGCTCGCATCAGAGGATGGAACTCTTTGGAGGCCATGTGATAGAGCAAGGCTCCCTTTACGTCTTCCTAATTTTGGAGACCCCGATGATACGGGATCCCCTGAGGCACATCTTCTGGACGAGTTTCCGGTAAACTTTGATCGGAATAACATTTAGGATGTAGTAGGTGTTAGCTCATGGTTGGGCTTGTATCTTTGATTCCCTGTAATAGGTTAGTAGTACTTAAACTATTATTGTCCTTCTTGCAAGAACTTTTAATTCCGGCAGTTGCTTTTCGCCCACTGCCTTTCGGATGTAATTGCATTGGAAAACTATGATTTGAAGTTATGGATCTTGTACTGGCATTAGCGCCTTTGTACGCCCATTCGGTGTTATGTTTTTGGTGCATCTTATATCATTATGCATGCTTAATTAAGAACTTTGTGCTTGCTGTCCAAAGTTTTATTATTCGTATTTTTCGAGCAATCTTGTCCTCTTTTTAACATTCCTTGTCACTCCAGGATGTCAGGCCCTAACACTCGTGCTAGAGCTCAGCGCGATGGGGGATCTCCACCCCAGGGCACTCGTTCTGCTGCAGAAAGGTAACTTAACGCCCGCGAGGAGAGGGGTGAGCCCTCTCAGCAGCACCGTCCGCGGGACAGCTCATCTGAGGAAGTACTTCCTCCGCCACCCACTATGGCGGAAGTTTTGGCCCAGATCGAGAGAAACAAGATGGATCAGACCAGGATCCTGGAGGCTATAGCTCGCAACACTTCTCTGCTCCTGCGGCAGCAGGGGAGGGGACATCGAGGCGCTGGGGCCTCGCTGAGTTTCAGCGAACAAATCCTCCCACCTTTGCGGGTACCGGAGACCCTATGGAGGCTGAAGATTGGCTGAGGGATGTGGAGAAGAAACTAGCCATTGCTCAGTGCACGGGCATTGAGAGAGTTCTTTTTGCCAGCTATCAGCTGGAAGGCGCTGCTAGTGCGTGGTGGGATAACTATTCCGCCATGCAGCCTGAAGGAGAGGTTCCATCATGGAACGAATTTCGAGCAGCCTTCAGGGAGGCCTATATTCCTGATGGAGTCATGTCGATCAAGCAGTAGCAGTTTCTTGCTTTGAAGCAAGGAAGGAAGACTGTCACTGAGTATCTTCAGGAGTTCAACTCCTTGGCCCGCTATGCCCCGGGTGACGTCTCCACTGACACTCACTGGCAGAATCGCTTCATGCGCGGCTTGACTGAGGAGATGCAGCTGGCTTTAGCTGTGCATGATTTTAGGAACTTCCAACACATGGTTAACAAGGCCATTGTGCTGGAACACAAGAGTGTGGCTGTAGAGGAGTCCAGGAAGAGGAAGAAAGCCGCTCATTTTTCAGCTAGCGGCAGTTTTCCTCGGCAGCGCACCGGACCGCCTCAGACACCTCGTTCTCAGGCCCCAGTGCCACCGAGACCTCCTGTGGCACCTCCACGACCTTCTCCACCCACGGTGCAGCGGTACAATGGGAGTAAGAACTCCCAAAGCAGTGGTACATACAAGCCCAACGTCACTTGCTTTCACTGTGGTCGCCTTGGCCACTATGCCTCTCATTGCCTCGCCAAGCAATGGGAATGCCTCAGTTTATCGTGCTCCTACACCACCAGCTGTGGCACGACCTACACCACCTCCGAGCAGCATCTACCCTCCTCGTGTCCCCTGACGTGGCCGAGTGAACCACATCACCGCCGAGGAGGCGAGCGATGCCCGCACGCCGCTTTGGGTACACTTCTTGTTAATTCTTGTCCAACATCGCTTTATTTGATTCAGGAGCATCTCATTCATTCATCAAAGAAGAATATGCTGCACTTAATCAATTTGAAATACATAAACTTCAGCCACCTTATCAAATCCAGTCGCCGGGATCGGTTTTCCAAACCGATCAAGTCTGCCGGGACGTAAAAGTGGAAATTCAAAATATCAACTTCTTGGCAAATTTAATTTTGATAATTTCAGTGGGTATTGATGTGATCTTGGGGATGGATTGGCTGTCCAAAAATCAGGGAAAAATCGATTGTGCTCAACGGTCTATTTCTGTCACTAGTGAAGACGGCAGTCAGGTCGTTTTTGCACCTTCAGTGGGCAATTCTCATCTCTATACTTTGGAAGCTTGTACCTCCCTTGAACTTGAGAAAGTGCCTGTGGTGTGTGAATATCCAGATGTATTCCCGAAGAACTCCTGCATGCCTCCTGATAGAGAAGTTGAGTTCGACATCGAGCTCGCACTCTGCACCGCGCCAATCTCAAACGGCCATACCGGATGCCTCCTAATGAGTTAGAAGAATTGAAGAAGCAACTCCAAGAACTTCAAGACAAGGGATTTGTTAGGCCGAGCTCCTCACCTTGGGGATGTCCGGCCATCTTTGTCAAAAAGAAAGACAAGAGTTTGCGGATGTGTGTTGACTACCGTCCGTTAAATGAAGTCACTATCAAAAATAAATATCCTCTTCCGCGGATTGATGATTTATTCGATCAATTGAGTGGAGCCCAAGTATTCTCCAAGGTTGATTTGCGCTTGGGCTATCATCAAATTAAGGTTCGAACTGAAGACATTCGAAGACAAAGATTCTCTACTCGGTATGGTCTATACGAGTACCTTTGTCATGTCTTTTGGTTTGACGAATGCACCGGCTTACTTCATGAACCTTATGAATTCAGTTTTCATGGAGTATTTGGATAAGTTTGTGGTTGTATTCATTGATGATATCCTTATCTACTCAAAGTCCGATGAAGAACACGAGCAAAGACTTGAGGCTTGTGTTGGAAAAGCTTCACAACATCGACTTTATGCTAAATTCAGTAAATACGAGTTCTGGCTTCATGAAGTTAGTTTCTTGGGCCATGTCCTATCCAAGGGCGGTATCTCTGTTGATCCTAGCAAAGTGCAAGATGTCCTTGATTGGAGACAGCCCAGAAACATCACTGATATTCGCAGTTTTCTCGGACTTGCGGGTTATTATCGCAGGTTCATCCAGAACTTCTCCAAAATTGTGAGACCAATGACTCAACTTCTGAAGAAAGAAAAGAAGTTCGAATGGTCGCCTGATTGTGAGGAGAGTTTTCAGATCCTAAAGGAATGCCTGACCAAAGCTCCAGTACTTATCTTGCCCGACATTCACAAGAGCTTCGATATTTATTGAGATGCATCTCGCCATGGGCTCGGTTGTGTGCTTATGCAATAGGGCCGAGTGGTGGCTTATGCATCAAGGCAATTGAGACCACATGAGTTGAATTATCCCACTCATGATTTGGAGCTCGCAGCGGTCGTTCATGCTCTGAAGATTTGGCGACATTACCTCATTGGTAATCGTTGCGAGATCTACACCGACCACAAGAGTCTTAAATATATCTTTACTCAGGCCGATCTGAATTTGAGGCAAAGAAGATGGCTTGAGTTGATCAAATATTATGATTTTGGACTCCATTATCATCCAGGAAAAGCCAATGTGGTAGCCGATGCCCTAAGCGTAAAGTCTCGGCAACTGTTTATCAGAACTCCCATTTCGGCAGGCTTGTGTGTTGCGATGCAACGTCTGCACCTGGAGATAATTGAAGAAGGTTCTCTCACTGCCCTTAGTGTGAATTTTACACTCGAGGACCAGATTAGGGAAGCCTGAAGATTGACTTGGAGGTAGCTCAAATCCATGATGCATTGAAGGAAGGCAAGACCGAAGGTTTCAAAGAAGATGCACAGGCACTCTTTTGTTCGAAACCGCTGGTGGTGCCTTTTGACCGCGCCTTGAGAGAACTAATTCTCAAAGAGGCTCATGACTCCAAGTTCTCTATCCACCCATGTAGCACCAAGATGTACCAAGATCTTAAGAAGCGGCTATGGTGGAGCCGAATGAAACGACACATCGCTCAATATGTTGCCGAGTGTGATGTATGCCAAAGAGTAAAAGCTTAGCATTTGAAACCAGTAGGAACTCTACAACCCCTGCCCATTCCCAAGTGGAAATGGGAAGAAGTTGGCATGGATTTTATCACCGGCCTTCCAAAAACTCAAACTGGTCTGATTTCGTATGGGTGATTGTTGATCGTCGACAAAGGTTGCCCATTTTATTCTGTCAAGACCACCTACCATGGGACAAGTTAGCGAGCTTTATATTGCAAGAATCGTTTGTCTCCACGGTGTTCCTAAGGTGATAGTTTCTGATCGAGGTCCTTAGTTTACCTCCTATTTCTAGGGATGCTTACATAAAGCGATGGGGACAAATCTATCTTTCAGCTCCGCATACCACCTGCAAACAGATGGACAAACTGAAAGAGTGAATCAAATTTTAGAAGACCTTCTCCGAGCTTGTGTACTGTCCTATAGCAAGAACTGGGAGAAATGTCTACCGTTTGTGGAGTTCTCCTACAACAATAGCTTCCAATCAAGCATTCAAATGTCACCATTCGAGGCTTTGTATGGAAGAGCTTGTAGGACACCTTTGAACTGGTCCGAAGCCGGGGAAAGGACATTTTATGGTCCAACCTTGGTAGAAGATGCGGAAGAACAAGTTCGTGTTATCCCCGAACGACTTCAGACGGCTCAATCTCGTCAGAAGTCCTATGCCGACCGTCGTCGTCCTGAGTTGAGTTTTGAGGTGGATGATCATGTCTATCTTAAAGTTTCTCCAATGAAAGGGACACATCGTTACCAAGTCAAAGGCAAATTGGCACCGCGCTACATCGGACCGTTCCGAATTTTAGCAAAGTTGGGACCGGTGGCTTATCAAATAGAATTGCCACCATCACTGGCCGATGTACATGATATTTTCCATGTTTCACAATTGAGAAAGTGTCTTCGTGTCCCAACCGAAGCAACGGAGCTAGAAAAACTTGACTTGCAGCTCGATCTTTCTTATCGAGAGCACCCGGTTCGTATTCTTGAAGAAAAGGAGCGCAAGACGCGGAATCGTAATATCAAATTCGTCAAGGTTCAGTGGAGTAACCATACTGAAGATGAAGCAACATGGGAGCGTGAAGATCATGTGCGAGCTAACTATCCAGATCTTTTTCCTTCCACCTAAAGTACCTTCGAATCAAGAAAGGAAAGTTTAAACAAAGCAATGGGGAGGAACATTGTAATAGCCATTCCTTGTAACTTTACAAAGATATCATAGTACTATCTTTGAAGGAAATCAAGACAACGGATGTAACGTCTTCATGTAAAACTTTTCTATTCAACTTCCACCCTATCGATCTCGGGGTCGAGATCATTTGTAAGGGGGGAGGTTTGTCACATCCCCAAGCTAATAAAGAACTTATTATGCATCTCATTAGCATGCACCATGTTTTGAAACTTTTTATTTTAATATTTCACTTGGAAAATCTCAAAATACAATTGAAACATACACTTCAAATCGATCTCCAAACTAAAAACCGAAATAATTCTACTGAAAAACCTCTGGAAATAATTTATTCAAATACTATATTAATTATCATCAATTAATATAATTTTTTCCAAATTTTTGGGACTGGGTTGAACCCTGAGAAAATTCAAACACCCTTAAGGGACCTAGTTCAAGTTTGAATTTATATATCACAAATTATATCATGAACAGTAGGGTTCAATAATTTTTGTAGACACTAGGTTATCCCAGGAACCCCCACAAATTATTTCATGATTTTAGGAAATTTATTTCTATTTTTAAGCCTTGGTCAAAGTGGAGAAAACATTTTAATTCTCACCAACTCGCATCGACCAGCATCGCTCATCGGACTCAAGTCGGACTCGGCGAACTGACTTAGCCCGACCGCCTAAACGCACCGACGCGCATAGACCCTTGGATCTCAGATCGACGGTCCAGATCGCGCCACTGTTGGGGCAGTTCAAAACAACACGTTAAACCCCATCCATCCGATCCAGATCTAACGGCCCGCATTCAGCCACGTAGCACTGGCTTACCCCCGTCCGTGAGTCGCTGTCGCCGCGGGCCCGCCTGTCAGGCTCTTCTTCCTCCTCGGGCAGGCGCTCCACAGAGCGTGTTCGCCACGCGGCCGCGTCGCTCTGCTCCCGCCCGTTGGCGCTCCGTCACGGCGTGAATCCACCGCCACCTCGGAGCACTCCTGGAGCTGCACCGCGTGACGCCACTCCCATCCTGGTTATCTGCTGAGGATAATACCCCCTCCAGACCCCCGTTCTTCCTTCACTTCTCTTCTGGCCGCCGAGGAGAGGGAAGCTCCTTTGAGCTCGATTCTCTGGTAAACTTCTCACCGTCGGTACCCTCAGCTCCTTAGTTGCATGCCGTTTCCATTTTGGCTTATTCAAGCTCTTGATATTCTTTGTAGCGCCCGGGCCATTCTCGTGCTCCCTGAAGCTCCAGAGCACGCACCCGAAGGTCTCACCGTGTCATCTTTAACTCCGGTGAGCTCCTTTCCATTTCTTGCGCGTCACTTCGTGTGCTAGGTTCTAAGGATTAAAACCCCTCATCTAATTGAACCAATGGCTTACCAGGATTTGTCGGAATTTGAAGTTTTACATTTTCCGGCTGACCTTTCCTCTTTCGTCTCCATCTCCGGCCGGGTGAGTTTCTTCTCTTTTCCTTCCATTGTAAGCATCTTATGTGTCTTAGTGACCTAGTCCGACCACCCATTGTATGTTTCTTTGCTCAGGTTGTCGTGCCATCGTGGGCCTCTCTTTGCTGCTTTTCGGTCGCACGCCGCCGGCGAGCTTCAGTGTTTCTCCGGTCCTCCTTTCGACTCAGGTAGCTTCCTCGTGTCCCCTAGGAGCATAAGCATGCGTTCTTTGGCATAGCACGTTTTCAAATCGGCGTAGCTGCTTCTGCCGTTTTTGCACCGCCGCCCATCCACGACGCGCCGCCGTTCTGGTCCACCTCAGCCATCGCCGCCACTACCAGGAGGTGCGCTAGACTATTGTGGACCCGTACATGCCCTGGGCTGGCGCTGCCGCGGCCGAAACCGCCGACGAGCCGCCGGGCGAACGCGCTGTTGTCGGTTTCGTCCGGCAAAACCCTGTAGCAAGGCGATTAAACTAATGACGTCATTTAAATGTTAAGTGATGTTTTAGTGTCCGTATGACATGTAGGGCCCACCGCTAACGAAAACGTTTAAGAGATCTGTTTTGAATCTTGAGTCGTTGACATGTGGGCCACACGACCTGTTAAGTGGTTTTGTAAGTTTCGAGTTTACGCCTTCCGTTAAGGAAAACGTAACTTTTTAGTTGAAAAGTCAATAGTACGTTTTCAGGAATTAAGAAACGTATTTCACGAAATACGCCCGGCGTGTATTCTACGGGCGGGCGCGCTAACCGAGTCAATTCTGACTTCGGGGCCCGCACGTCAGTCGCTGCGGCTAGCGCGGGGTCGGTAGAAAAAGTAATAAGTACTTTATGAAATTCGAAATCTATTAATTTGTGCACTGAAAATTGGTATTTACTTCTAAAATGCATAACAAATTCATTTTAACTCCAAAATAAGTGAAACCACTTCTGATAATTTTCATATTTAAGGAACTTTATATTAAAATTGGTTTCAACCTTGTCTCTGTAACAGAGAGCATTATTTTGGAAAGTGAGCCTTTAGCACTATTATTTTTACAATAGAAAAGGCTGATATCTTTGAAAAGTCATAAGTAATTCCTGGAAACTCCAAAAACAGTAAAATCAGTTTTGATAATTTCTATTTCAAAAGAACTTAATTATAAAAATAGTTTCAAACTTACCTCTATCACAGAAACTTTAGTTTTAGGAAAATGATCCTAAAAGGTATTATTTTTACACTATTAATGCTGATAACTTTGAAAACCAATAACTAACTCAAGGAAGCTCCAATTGAAGCAAACTCAATTGTTTTGAACTTGTAATAATATTTCCCATTTATCCATGTAATCCTTATACTCACCACTGCTCTACAAAATTTCACCTCATAATTAAATTACATAAATGAAGGTATATTGAAATCTAAAATTCAAACCACCATAACTTTCATATACTAAATCAAAATGAAATAATTCTTTCACCAAAAATCATTTAAAATCATGACTTAGCTACTGTAGAAAAATCATGCATTTTTGAGCATCTTGATTTTTGGAGTATTTCTCGATGTTTATTCGGTATTGTATTTATATAGATTCCGAGCCTATTGACGTTGACTCTTACGCTACTGAGAGTGAACAACTACTTTATCAGCAAGGCAAGCATCCTTTGAACTTTCTTTTTGCATCATATTTGATCCCAATTTTGTTAGGGTAGATGCAATGATAATTGCTTGCATGATAGTTTTATAATGTCGCTATTTTTGTGATGAGTAGTTAGACACATCCTATTATCTTGTCATTGTGGCTATCCATGAATTACTCCAATACTGAAATGCTTATGTTAGGATGTGTGAAATTATATTGTCCGGGTTTGCTTAGCCATGCAAGTCAAGAACCGGTAGCTCGATTGTCGGGAATAGCCTGACAATTATGGGATAAACACAACTCTCATTATATCCTTTTGTTTCAGATCTTTGAATCTGTTTTCTAAGTTAAATTTTGTCTTTCTAAATGAACTTTTGGTCTGGACAAGTGATGGCTAGTGATGGTGCCTTCGTGCACGAGAATTGGGTATGTGGTTTGGCTTGTCTGGACAATTAAGGACCGAACTTTGGGTACCTGCTGTTCAAGCAGCTTTCGTGCTATCACACGCGGGTTGGGAGCCGTATGGTTAAGTAGGGGGAAGGTTTTGTTGTGTTGAGTCCCACAGTGGTGAAATTGTGAGGGCATGGGATCGTGAAATCCCGTGTTCCTTTTGGGCCGATAGGATGGAGGCGTTAACGTCTTGTGTTTCCTAGGAGCCATGGGTTGAGGGACTTAGCTCGACGGGATCTTTTTGCCAAAAATGACCATATCTTGATTTACCCGGCCGGCATACCATAGGAAGTATGCTATACTCGGAGGCATCTGGAGGCTTACGGGCTAATCAAGTCGTGTGGGTAAAGTAGTACACCCCTGCAGGGTATAATCTATTCGAATAGCCGTGTCCACGGTTATGAACGACCGCTTAAAATTTGTGGCTGCTTATTGTTAGACTTGGAATTAAAAGTGTGGTTATAACTGGGTATCGACATGAATGGGATGTTCATGTTTGTTGTTGTATCAAAGTGGACCGCCACCTTGTTGTTGGTATGATTCATTTGTTATTGAATTCATTACTTATTCACGTGCTTTACTTCTACTTCAAATCTGATTTTGAAATGGCACTTGAAAAAAACTAGTATGTGTAGGTTGTTCAGTATTGCGTCGTTTTTCGCAAAATTAAGCCAATATGAGCCGCCCTTTGAATGACCTTATGCATGACTATTTTTATTTGTGTAAGACTTGCGAATACTCTTTTGTACTCAGCCAGATGTTTGCTGGCTTTTACAGGTGAGGAAGATAATGAGACCGACGAGCTCGTCGGTGTCAATTTAGGCGACACCGATGAGTAGTTTGCTATCATCTAACTCCCAGTTGGTTGCCGATGGGTTATGGGGCATACCATTGCTGGCCTTTTGGTCTATTATGTGTTTCCGCTGCTACTTAATACTCTCTTTTAAATTTGGTCGGTCGGCCACTTGTATTAGTTGTAAACTTGGAACTATGGGTATGTGTTTTGAACTATTTATGTATGAATGTTGTATGGATGTAATCAACGTTGAAGGAGGGTATGGTTATATTGGTCGCTGATCTTGGGAGCCAATATAAATCATACTCGCTGTTTATGGCTTCCTATTTAACTCCTTAAGTGTAGCGCTTGACTTATTGGAGAACCGACAATCATGTAGTGCTCGCAGAGGAGCGACGCGCATGATCGTCGGGGCTCCAGTTGGAGTTCGGCCTCTCATTTAGATGGAGTTAAGTTGGAATCCATCCTCTGGAGATCTAGAGTTATGTCTCTAAAACCTTGATTAATCTCGGTTTTACGGAGATAACTCCGGGGTCCCCACAGACATGGCAGTGGAGAGAAGGAAAGGTGGGGCTTTGCACTTGTGCTATGCCTGGGAAAAATGGCAGTGCCGAAAGGGGAAAAGTGACAGTGACCCAAGGGGCTTTGGGAGAAAGGAAAAGAGAGAGAAGGGTTGGTTCGGCTGTGCATGAAAAAGAATTAGGCATACTTGTGTGAACTAATTGGATGGATGGCTTGCTCTTGCGACGATGAACGCCGCTGTGTAACATGCATATCTCGGTTCTTCATTTTTGATGGAGATTTGAAGGGGAGAAGGAGGGTGAGATGAACATATACAAAAGTGTTCGCTTTGGATGACTAGAAGTTCTGTGTAGGGGAGAGGAATGGCAGTGAGTTCTTTGGTTGGGAAAAAAAGATAGGGATGGAGAAAGGCAGTGGAGAAAAGAAGAAAAAAAAATGAGGATGGGTTAGGGAGGTCTTGTCAGATGGAAAAAGGAAGTATATGCAGGTGTTTCGCCTGTGATCGGTCGAACCGGAAAAGAAACGATGATGATAATGAATGCATGACGATATGATTTTTGTGATACATGCTAAAACAAGAAACCAAACTAATTAAGTTCAAATGCAGTCTTTCAAACAATTCGGTTTAATATTATTTATTATTATTAGATTTTGTTTTCTTTATTCATTTTTTTTAAAAAAAACAATTCGATTTGATTTTAAAAGCGATCTTTTACTTAAAACAGGGGAAAATTTTAAAAACATAGTCAAATATTTATTAGATCGCCAAATTAAAAATTAACATCCCGATTATAAAAATCAGGATGTTACACTTTAATGTCGCCAAAGCACGCCTCCAAGGCGTGACTAAGAAATTATCATGAGGCCGTTACAATGCAATGCCTTAATGTATTTGTGCCCGCTATGGTTTCGCTACCATTGGACTAACCATCCTCCGGAAGCCCCCTCTTGCGCCAGGTGAAACTACTGCCTAACCGACGCCCACACATACAACATGGCACAAATAACACTAAGGTGTCACAAATTATTTAGCCAAACCCTGCCCATACAGGATATGTAGTGGTACGGTAAGGCGTAGCAAAATACGCTCAAAGACCGGTCCTTAACTGACTTGGGCGACTTTCTATTTAAATAAACCCATGGGCCTTAATCCTAACCAGATTAGGCCCGTGCATGAACCTGCACCCACCATACATCCATCTCGCCCAAGTCCATATGTAACATCCCCAACTTAATTATGGTAATTAGTATGCATCTCTTTAACATGTATAGTGTTTTTGACATATTTACATAACATTTTGCTCTTGGAAATTATCAAACCAAAGATTAAACATACACTTCAAATCTTAAACTCCAACTAAAAACAGGAACAAAAACATTTGATCATCATCTGAAAATAATTTATTCAAATACTATAACAATTATCATGAATAAATATAATTTTCCCCAAATTTTTGGGACTAGTTTAAACCCAAAGAAAATTCAAACACGATTAAAAGACCTAGACTAAGTTTGAATTTATTTTGCACAAATTATATTATGAACAGTGATATTAAATAATTTTTATAAATACTAGGTCATCCAGAACACCCATGAATTAATTCAGAATTTATAGAAATTTATTTCTATTTTTAAAGCCTCGGTCAAACTGTTTGTTTCGTCAAACTGTTTTGAAACTCCGACTCAAAGATCGTTCTTTTGGCTCGAGTCCAATACGGCGAACCGACTCAGCCCAACCACCTAATTGTACCAGCGCATGCTGACCGTTCGATGAAGATCGTGTGGTCCACGTGGATCGCCTGATCGGGCAGCCCGAATGCACTACTCAATCCTGGCCATCCATTTTGGATCGTGCGGTCCAAATCTTTCCGACCGAGCTCGCCGCGCCGGCTTGGTCCACCGCACCAGCCTCCTTCGCAGCCATCGCCAACCGCCCCCGCTGGTCAGACCCTTCTTCTTCCTCCCGTTGGCTCGCGCAGAGTTTCCGCGCCACGCGCCCGCCGAGCTCTGAGCTGCCTCCGTTAACGTCATCGCCCACCGCCCACGAAAGCCAGTCCCCAAGCTTCGCCCTCTAACGCCGCCTTCTTTCTCGTCCGTGCTCGAGCTTTAAACCCCCTCGAGCTCTCTCTCTCTCTCTCTCAGCTCACTTCTCTTCCCGGCTGAGGAAGAGGGGGAAGCTTTTCCGTGAAACCTTCTCGGGTAAACTTGAATCCTTGGCACCTCCTGGCTTTCCCTTTTCGTACCTTCTCCATTTTTACTCATCTGAGCTCCGGCCTTTGCTTGTAGGATCCGGGGCAACCTCATGCTCCAACCAGCTCCAGAGCGCGCCCCGAAGTCCATCTTCGTGCCATCTCTAGCTCTGGTGAGTTTGGTCTTCGATTTAACGCGTCACTTTGTGACATGAGATACAAGCCACTTTTCCCCTGAATCAATTTGGTTGATGCTTTACAGGATCGTGGGAAATCGAGTTTTCTCCTTTGTTGGCCGTAAAGCCCTAACTTCGTTCTCGCCTCCGGCAGGGTCAGTGTTTCACTGATTCCTTGAAATGGAACCATCTCTTTAGCTTACTTATTCTTTCCAGCATCTTCTTTGACCTTCGTGTTGCACAGAGTGTTCTCTCCGCGTGGAGCCTTGTACCACCGTCGCCATTAACGGCGACAAGGAGCCTCTAGTGCTCCTCCTCCCCCAACTTCCCCTCAGTAAGCTTCGTGGGGGTCCCAAGAGCCTATTTTGGTGTCGGTTTTC
The DNA here is from genome assembly GCA_036346255.1 of Ampelocalamus luodianensis. Taxonomy (NCBI): domain Eukaryota; kingdom Viridiplantae; phylum Streptophyta; class Magnoliopsida; order Poales; family Poaceae; genus Ampelocalamus; species Ampelocalamus luodianensis. The sequence continues at coordinate 7,688,211 of CM070628.1, forward strand.
CCTGGAGGGCCCTCTACATCGAGCACCCTCAGCACCCGCACGCTCCTCCTTCGCTCAACTCCGTCGCCGGCGCGCCACTGTGCCCCTCCGTCGGCAACAACATCACCGGAAGGTAGCCCTCCCTATTCTCTTCCCATTTTGTCTCGGTCCATGCACCCTCCGGCCTCCCCTCGCCGCCGACGAGCGCGGCAAAGCCACGGTTTCGCCGTTCTGTTGTCGTATCTGACAACCGACAACAGTAGCTAGATTAATTAACAAAATCTCGGTTTAATTAGCGCAAGTCTTTGGTTAGTTGCTTAATGGTTGTCTTAAAAGACTGGTGTCTCTATTACTTGTGGGCCCGTGAGTTCAGTTAAGAGGATGTGTAGGGAATCATGTACGTATCCACTTAATACGAAGCGCATTCCTAGTATGCTTAGGATAAATTTACGTGTTCTTGCAGTAGAAGACGTATTCTTGTAAGTACGCTTTCAGTTGTTGCGGACGAGACTGAGTCAATTTTTGACTGGGTCAAACCCATGACCCCGGCCCCACCAGTGAGCCACCATGGCTAGCCAAGCCTGAGTATAAAAAGGATTTAGTTACTTTAGAAATCCAGAAAAAAATATTTATTTGTACACTGAAAATATGCATTAACTTATGAAATCCATATCTAATTCAAATCAACTCCAAATTAAATGAAACCACTTCTAGTAATTTTTATTTTTAATGAACTTTATATTAAAATTGGTTTCAAATATTTCTTTGTAGCAGAGAGTATTATTTTAGAAAGTAATCCACTTACTCTATTATTTTTACAATAGAAAAAGGATGATAACTTTAAAAATTCATAAGTAATTCTTGGAAACTCCAAAAATAGTGAAATCAGTTTTGATAATTTCTATTTCAAATTAAATTAATTGTAAAAGTAGTTTCAAACTTACCTCTGTCACAGAAACTATAGTTTGAGGAAAATGGTCCTAAAGGGCATTATTTTTACACTATTAATGCTGATAACTTTAGAAATTAATAACTAAATCACGAAAACTCCAATTGCAGCAAACTCAACTGTTTTGAACTGGTAATAATATTACCTATTTATCCATGTAATCTATGTACTCACCAGTACTCTACAAATTTTCATCTCATAATTAAATTACCTGAATAAAGGCGTTTTAAAATCTGAAATTCAAACTGTCATAACTTTCATATACTAAATCCAAATGGGATGAATCTTTCACCTAAATTCATTTAAAATCATGACCTACCTACTGCATAAATTTCATACATTTTTTAGCATGTTGTATTTTTGGCCTTACTTGATATTATTTATTGCAATATCGCCTTTCATTAGGTTTTCGACGATAACGAGATATTCGTGAGAGTATTATGAGTATAACCTGAGATCGATCATGTGATACCAGCAAAGGTGCGAGCACCCTCCTCTTGATCATATTGCTCCCAGTGGTTTTTAAAAGTTTTGTTTGAGTTTTATTATCGCAATTGCATGCTATTTTGAAATGTATGTTCATGGGTAGAAGTAGTTAATCTCCTAATTGCTGCATTAGCCCTCCTTTGAATGTTGATTACCCTTTTACATTGAATGACTAAGGTTATATGTTATATGGGTTGGTTTGTTAGTTTGTAGAACGATGCTTAGCCATGCTAGTAGTTATAGCCGAAAGCGGTTGATGGAGCTAGTCCATCGGCCGATGGATCGAATTGAATCTTAATGAAATTTGAGGATTTTATGGATTGGATTATGTTGAACTTGAGGATTATATCCAGATCTTCGCATCTAGGGTTTGTGGACATGTTGGGCATGGGTTTTATGTTCTTAACTTGGACGGGTGTAGGTTGATGATGAATTACTATTGTTGTTATGGAATTGTGTAGCCCCGTCTGAGTGTTTAAGGACCGGTCTGTGGTGTGATGAACCAAGTCTTACGTGCAACCACACGCCGGGATAATGGAGAAGGCTTGGCTTAATAATTTGTTATGTGTTAGTTATCAAAACACAATTAGGTTGACAATTGTTATTGTTATTTTTAATGGTTCTCTTGTCAATCTAGCGGGGGCATGTTTGTTGTTCTCTTGATTGCCCTTAAGGGTCTCTTGTTTGAAAGGGACTTACTTACGCAACGAGGTTCACCTGTGGTGCGAGGCGCTTAGTCTGCTATGGGATTCTGTTCTTCGGGTGGTTTGATAGTTAGGACATGACATTGTAACGGCCTCGTTATGCTACCTCAGTCACACTCCTACGGAAGAGTGCATTGGCCGACATTATGAGGAATGCATATCGTGTGGGTAAAGCTGTACAACTCTGCAGAGTAACTAAATCTATTCGAATAGCCTCGTCCTAGGTTATGGACAACACTTGTGGGAAAGCAGGCACAGTTAGTTTTTGGGAAACTTAAGTTGGGTTATGGTTGGTAATATTTTTTGTCTTTATGTTAGTTTGTTCAGAGCTGAGATGTTATCATGAACGCGTTGTTCGCGCGTTATTTTTGTTGAGAAATGATTGGTGCCACGAATGAGTTGTTCGTGTGTTGATTATATTTGGAGAGTGTACCATTGATGATCTTTACTTACTGCTATAGAATATTTTTTAAAATGTTTTACAAATGGCAGGTTAGAATCTTTTATCCTTATGCAAAACGCTTTATGCTGAAAAATTGACTAGTGCAGTGGCCTTCCGTTGATACTTACTTGCATCCTTATTTTTCTTGAAAAGTCTCGCGAGTACAACTTTGTACTTGAAAAGTGTCTATTTGATCAGGTAAGGACGGCGGGCGCAACGGCTTTAACTCTAGTTGGTTGCTTGTGGGATTGTGGGCATGCCAACTCGGTTATTCCCTCTTTATTTAAGTTTATCTTCTGCTGCAATTTATTGTGTTATTGTTATTTAGATTTGGCCGATTGGCCCTCTTATGTAAATTGGGACCGAAAGGTTCTATGTTGAAAATGTATCGAAGTTTCTATTATTCTTGTACATTGTGTATGGATGTGATTGCAATGTTGTGTACTAGGATATGTGCATGTTACCCACTGATCCTTGGGAGCTAGCATGTGACACATATCCGGGTCACTCGGAATCGTGTTCGTCTCACGTTAAGTGTTGCGTTTACGGCGTAATCACTTAGCTTGATACGGATCCGATCTCGGGGGTTCTCACACCATACCCATTTTATTTTATTTGGAGGAAAAACCTCTTAATAAGCCTTTCGTGGTAAAACAATACCACGGAAACAAATTTAAAATCAAATTGTAAATGATTTGGCTAAACCTTCCCAAATTTATGAATATGATCTAAGCATGGCTAAGCATATGACAAATTTTACCTAAGGGTGTCAAGGCATTCATATTAATAATCAAATTGGCCATACCATGGAGGTTGGGATAACTAAATACAAAAACTGGACATTCAAACATTTATATAAACATACGCATGCAATAGTAATTTAAAACAAGAATTAAATAATTTAAAATACTGGGAACAATATGATCAATAGTGTAACTTGCCTTCGTTGAAGTCTTGAAATTCTAAATCGTCGGAAGGATCTAACTCTCCGGAGTCGTCGAGGTCTATACGCGAAAATACGACAAATTCAATATTCAAATTCAAATAAATTCAAAAACATAGATCAAAATAACTCCAAATTGAAATATTTTGGTTTAAATAGCTAGATCATGATTTTAGACAAATTTTGCAACTTGAACCACCCAATTTGGAGTTCAGATGCAAAAGATATGAATTTTTGAAGTTTAAACCTAAATGTGGGATTTAATTGAATTTCTCGAATTATTTTTCTAAAGGAAAATCAATTATTGCGCAATGCTGACGCCAGCGAGAGATTTTCCAGAATTAAGAGAATTAAAATAATTCCTGACAAGTGGGGCCCCGGTGTTAGAGACACGGCTCATGTGGACCAAGTCCACGGGTGGACCGACGTGCGGGGTTGCGTGGCTTGTCACGCCAGCAGCTACGTGGGCTGCCACATGGTAGCCACGCACACCGAAACGCCGAGGTGGCGCCACTGTGGCGCGTGCGTGGTCGGCCACGTAGGCCCGACCGGGGGGGGTGCTCCGGTGACCACCCTCGCCGGCGCTACGAGCCACGGCGAGGCTTGTGAGTGTGCGCAAACGTAAGAGGGGAGCAGTGCGAATGTGTGGGTTACCAAAACGGCGGCGGAGCGGGGCGGGAAGGTCGTCGGTGACGGAGTTTGGCGGCGGTGGCGTGCGGTCGTCGACGAAGAAGACGATCCCGAGGTCCTCCGGTGAAGTGGGTGGCGGCAGCAGCTTCGCGTTGATGCGGCGGTGATGATGGTGGGGTCGGCGAGGACGAAGGGGCTATGGTGGCGCCGGAAACGGAGATGACCCGAAGAGCTTCGCCGGCGGAGAACTTCGAAATCAGGGTGCTACGGCGACGGAGAAGCTACGGGGGTGGCGGCTATGAGTTGTGGAGGTCGAGACGCACCTAGGGTGCCCTTTTATAGGGTGCGGGCGTGGCCGGAGCGGCGTGGCGCCCAAGAAGGTCCCGGTGAGTCCGCGGAGGAGAATCGGGGATTCGCGGCAAGAGAAAGGAAAGTAAGGGGCGTGATGGACGCGGCGATGATAAGGGGTTTAAATGCGCGTGGTGATCTCGGAGATGCGGCTGGATTCGCCTGGTTTTGGAAGGTTCCGATTCGGCATCAATGGCGGCATGCGAGAGAAAGGAAAGAGGGAAGGAGGAAGAAAGGAAAGGAAGATGACGACTCGGAGTCGTCCGATTTTGATCCCACGGTCGAAATTAGATCGTGCGAAGCGGTAAGTGATGGTGGAGCGCAGCTGTCGGATTAAAATCGGGCGGCTCAGAGAGGGGGAAGGGGTTTGCGCGGGAGGAGCGGGCCGAGTGGGCCGCGTGTGCGTGCGAAGTGGGCTAGACCGAGTGGGTTTCGGCCCATTGGCTGTTTGAAGATTTTCTTTTGATTTCCGATTTAAATAATTGCTGATAATTCAATTAGGCTTTAGAATATAGCAAATTAAGTCCAAAAATTTTGAGAAAATTCACAGAAATTCTCTGAGGCATCTGGGATTTAAATAAAATATTTTCAACTATTATTTGGTAATAGATTTTGCAAATAAATTTGTTTAGCTTTAAATTAATTAAGGAAAAGCTTTTGAAAATTCCATAAAAATCCTCAAAAATAAATAAACTTTATTTTCAACTGAAATATGAAATTTGGGCTGTTACACATCCGCCTCCTAATCCCAGGAAATACTCCCTCGAAAGTCCGTTGGTGACCAACACAGTATTAGCCTACGCTGGACTAGGTTGTTAGTCTTTGCATACCTAGTACATGCGTAAGACCAAAGATAAAGGGTACGATTCTAGAATCATCGTCAGATACACGAAGGAGCATTTCCTCTACGAGCCGGGCCACTTCGTCGTGGGCTTCAACGACTTATTCGACCTATTCAACCTCCAAACCCTCGACGCCTCGCTTCTACGATGCTGGACACTGTAAGTGTGTACGAACCATTGCTTATGTATAGATACATGATGAAAATATCACAACTCATTGCTAATATACATAGATACATGATGAAAAATGCCCGGGGATGCGTAGAACCGGTGGGTTTCCTTGACCCACACGTGGTCTCTGAGCAAACCATCAAGGAAGACACATCCTATGTCGTAAAATACATAACGGCGGGATTGCTTGCTCAGGATGACAAGGACTACATACTGGTGCCCTACAACCAGAAATAAGTGCTTCACTACTTGCTATACAAATTTCATTTGTACTTTATACACAGCACGAACTTAGGTTTAATGACTATAGCGACATACATGATCGTAGCGTCCACTGGATCCTTTTAGTCATTGTACCAAAGAGGAACAAGGTAATATACCTTGATTCCCTACTCAGCAAAACGCACGACTTCACCTTTGTGCAAGGAATACTCGACAGGTATGCTCATTTCCTCCATACATAACTCTATTGTAGTCTTCCTTCATTTGAAATGGCCGAGGACAGCTTTTTGGAGACATGTAGGTCGTTCATCGCCTATGTTGCCGATGGAGGGTTATACAACGGATCGAGCGCCACACTGCAACACAACATGCGATTTCTGGTATGCACTACAACACAATAATCCTATATCATACTTCGTAATAATGCGTCTCGAACTGATTATACATATATATGTAATTCTATTTTTGCAGTGTCGCCAGCAAAAACAAGAACAATGTGCATTCTATGTTTGCCATCATGTAACATCCTGATTTTCAGAATCGGGATGTTAATATTTAATTTGATGATCTAATAAATATTTGACAATGTTTTAAAATTTTTACATGTTTAATTAAAATGTTGCTTCTTAAAAATCGAATCGAATTGCAAGTCTACATTTAAATTGAATTACTTTGAGTTCTTGTTTTAGCATGTATTTTTTTAAAAAAAAATCTTGTTGTCATTCATTCATACCATTGATGTCACTTCTAGTTCGATCGACCGTAGGCGAGACATCTGCATTTCCATTTCTTTTTCCCAACTTCTCTCTTCGCAATCACCACCAAAAATCAAGATGTCGACGACGCATGTTATACCGTTGCATTCGTTGTCTCGAGAGCAATCTATTTCTACAAGTAGTTTTCGCATGCATGGCAATTTGAGTGATTTCGCCAGAGGAGAAAGGAAGTAGCAGATAAAATACCTGCGCAACCCTCCTCTCAACTGTTGTTTTCTTCACTTCTCAACCACACTTTTCTCATTTTTATGCCTAGCCGAACAACCCCAACCCACCGCCATTCACTTTGCCCAGCATGTACTCTACCTGGCTAGCACATCACAGCAGCCAAAAGATCAACAAAAAAAAAATCACGTCCAAGACAAAAAGAGACTAGCGGCACTAGCACATGATCTATGCATGTGTGCATCTCCTACTAGTAAATCACATAAAAAAAAAAAAACAAGTCACTGGCACCTAATAGCATGCAGCTAGTACATCACCTCCCACTACCATTTCTTTATTCTCCTAGGCAGTACACCGAACCATCCTCCCACCTCCCACAGCTGCCAATTCATTTCTCCTCCTGACAGCTTCCTTGCCCCCAAAACCGAAAACCTCCTGCCACTTTTCCCTTTTCAGTTTTAGCTCACTGCCAGCCCCATGTCAACTTACTCCCCCAACCATGGTCCCATCCGAACAGAGCACTGCTGCCACTCATTTCCACCTCCACGCCACTTCTTTTCTTCCCCAACAGAGTATGGCCTTCTTCCTTCTCTTCATGAACACAAGTTCATTTCATTACTTCTTTCCTTCCAATCCCAATCAAAAACCGGAAATCATGCAATGCATGTTATGCCAGCATCTTCCCCATCACTCAAGCATTTCATTCATCCAAAAAGTTTGCACATGCATGAACTTTTGAGCAAGTTTGAAGAAGAAGGAGTAGCAGTGCCTTTGGGCTGGGGGAATAGCAGTGATAGAAGAAGCACAAGCATGCAACATGCATGCAGCCGAGCAGCTGCAGCAGCGGGAGCACGCGAGTGGCGCTGCCCGGTTTCGGCCAGCTGCAGCGGCGAGCAATGGCCAGCGAAGGGAGGAGTCGGCACGGCATGTTGAGCCCGGGCACGGCCGAGGCGACGCACCCGGCGACGCGGCGTGGCAGCGAGAGCCGAGGCGCTGCAGCGCCACAAAGACGACGGCGCGGTCGAGGAGCAGCCCAGCTTGGCGCACGCATGCGACCAAGGAGCAGCGGTAGCATGCATGCCAGCACACGCTGCGCTGCAGCGGCCCGTCGGCAGCAGCGGAGGCGCGAAGACGAGGTCGCCGAGGGGCTGTCCAGCAGCCCGGAGCTGCTTGGTTGCAGCGGCAAGGCCGGCGAAGCGGCGGGCGCGAGGACAGTGGCTCGGCGCTGTCCAGCGGTGTCACGATCACGGCGATGCAGAGCATGAGGCCGACGCGGGGCCAGCGAGCAGGGCGGACGGCGCGGCGGCGCGGCAGCAGCGGCAGCCCGGCGCGAAGACGACGGGTTGAGGCAAGCAGGCAAGGCAGCGGGTGAGCGGCACGGCCGTGGGTGCGGACGCCAAGGCCCGGCCGAGTCGAGGGAGAGCCGTGATGGAGGACGGCGTGGCGATGAGCAGCGCATGCTCGCTGTGGCACGGCGATGTCAAGGCGACGCATTGCGCAGCGGGTGAGAGAATGAGCGGACGCGGAAACGGCGACGACTACAGTGGACACGGACGGGTGCCGAGAAGACGGTGTCCGGCAATTTTTCACACGTTTAGTGCCGCGGTAAAAATCTTTAGTGTCAAATCGCGTTTACGATATTTACTTGTGCATGTTGCATATTAGTCACGAGTATGGCATCTTTTCATGCATGTTTAATTATAAAAATTGTTTGATAGCTTAGACCGGTGCGACTCTCCAGTTAAGTCTTATTTAGGCGTTGGCATGATCATGTATTGATATTTTGGTGAAGGCAGATAATTAGATTATTGTGGTGAAATGCATGCATTATTGATAGGTAGATGCTACATTAAATATGTGAGTTGATTATTTGATCGGACGATATTGTTGTGAAGTCGCATGGACGCTAGTGGTGATCTTTGGAGGATAAATTAATTAGCGGTTTCTTCTCACATTGGACTAGTAATTTTTGGAGATAGGTTGCATAAAGATTTTTGTAATTTATTACTTGATGGTTGACGTATGTGTTGATGTTTACTGATATATCTTTTATATATGTGTATTGTTGCTCGTTGGATGTCGGATTAAGTATAGTTTTGGGATTTCTTGATCGGATGCCTTAACTGATAGTTATGCGAATCTTATATGCTAGAATTTGGGAGATGGTAGAATGGATTATTTGATTGTGAATTAATATTCGGATTGCCATGTAATTAATAGATAAGTCGATGGAATTGTGCCTCTATTGGATTAGTGGATAAATGATTATTAGTTGATTGTAGAGGCGCATATATGTGATTGGATTGGTAGTTGTCGTACACGACTAGTCCGGTGAAATGGTTGTAAGTTGATTTATTAGTAAACTATTAGATGTGGGATGTGTTATTAAAATTGTTAAGCTCATTATGTATCGGTTGGCCAAATAAACCTCGATCGGTGGAAATTTTGGTGTATACGAATGTGATTTGCTGAGGCAAGACTAGTAGGGCTTTATAGTTAGTATTAGTTTAAATCGTATATCGGAGAATGGTTGATGGAGTTAGTCATGGACATATGCACATAAGTCGGTAGATTGACTACCTTGATAATGCCTTAGTGGAGGTTAGTATAGGATTTAGATCAAGATTTGAGAATATGATCGGAGAGTGTTATACATGTGATTGGATTCAACACCGGAGAATCGGTTAAGTATATGATTATGAGAAGATTAGATTTGTCGGTAGATATTTTCCCTTCAAGAAATAAATTGAAAAGAAAATAAAATACATAGACCCCACTTGTCATGGAAGAGGCTAGGTCATCCTACCTATAAAAATTATTTAATGCAGTAGCAAAAATCAGAAAAGAATTATTTTTTACACGAAAAAGTCTTTTAACTTCAACAATTCATAACTAATTCATATGAACTCTAAATGGGGTGATTCAATTTTTATTGATCATACATTTTAATTACCTTTCATGCCATGTAAAACTTATCCCTACCACTGTTCTACAAATTTTTGCGAAACAATTAAATTCGGATGAACAGTAACATAACATTGATTTTCAGCATTTTCTATAAATCTGATTTTCAAAGTGGTATAACTCTCTCATATAAACTCCAAATGGAATAATTTTTGTACCTAAATTCATCTAAAATCATAATATAGCTACTGTATAAATTTCATGCATTTTGGAGCAACTTGATTTTTGGCTATTTCTGTTTATTCGATATCGCTTTTCTTTAGATTCCGAGTTGCCGGAAGTATGAGAGTAAGTAACCGAGAGTGAGCAAGTGAACTACCAGTAAGGCAAGCATCATTTGAACTTTCCTTTGCATCATATTTGATCCCAGTTTTGGTTAAGATAGTGCAATGATAATTGCTTACATGCTATTTTGATTATGTCAATATTTTTGTGATGTGTACTTTAGTTATGTCCTATGCTTGAGGTTAATCTTGAATTATGCCAACTCCTATATGCTTAAGATAGGATGTGTGAATTATGGGTTATAGAATTGCTTAGCCATGCAAGTCTAGATACGGTAGTTCGATCGTCGGGAATAACCCGGCGGTTTTGGGATAAACACAACTCTCATTTTTATGATTTATACTTCAGATCTTGTAGCTGTTTTATGAGTTAAATTTTGTCATTTTTAAATGAGCTTTTGGTCTGGACAAATGTTGGTTAGTGATGGTGCTTTGTGCACGAGCATTGGGTTAGTGGAAGGACTTGTTTGGACAATTAAGGACCGAACTTTGGGTACCTGCTGTTCAAGCAACACTCGTGCAGCCACACGCGGTATATGGGTGCCGTATGGTTAAGTAGGGGGAGGGTTTTATTGTGTTAAGTCCTTGGTGGTGTAAGGGGCATAGCGACCGTGAAATCCTATGTTCCTTAGGAGCCGATGTAATCCTTTATAGTGTGCAAGAGAGCACCAATTTTATTTGTTTTGATTGCATCGGTATGTCCAATATAACTTGTGAGCCCCCTAGCAAGTGCTATCAGACGCTTGTACTAGGCAAGGAACCATCTCACAAGGGGGACTTAGCTCAATAGGGCTTTCTTGCTGAAAATGACTATATCTTGATTTACCCTTACCGCATACCATAGGAAGTATGCTATTTTCGGAGGCATCCGGAGGCTTACGGGCTAATCAAGTCGTGTGGGTAAAGTAGTACACCCCGCAGGTATAATCTATTCGAATAGCCGTGTCCACTGTTATGGACGACCGCTTGAAATTTGTGGCTGCTTATTGTTAGACTTTTAATTAAAATTGTGGTTGAACTTGGTATTCGTCATGAACGGGATGTTCATGTGTTTAGTACATCAAAGTGGGCTGCCACTTTGGTCCTTGTATGATTAAATTGTTTATTACTGAGATGCTTTGCCATATGCCTTACTTCTACTTCAAATCTGATTTTTAAATGGGCACATGAAAAACTAGTATGTGTAGGATGTTAATTGTTGCGTCTCTTTCGCAAAACTAAACCAATATGAGCCATCCTTTGAATGACCCTTATGCATAACTATTTTTATTTGTGTAAGACTTATGAGTACACTTGTACTCACCGGATGTTTGTCGGCCTTTCAGTGAGGAAGATTATGAATATGACGATCTCGCTAGTGTTGACTTGGGTGACACTAACGAGTAGTGTGCTATCATTTAACCCCCAGTCGGTTGCCGATGGGTGATGGCATACCACTACTGGTCTTTTGCTTTATTTATTTGCTTCCGCTGCTACTTGGTACTTTACTTGAATTTGGCCGGTCGGCCGTATGTAATAAGTTGTAGACCTTAACTATTATGCAGTATGTCTTTTTAATCTCGTGTTTTATGTGTTGTATGGATGTAATCAACGTTGGATGAGGGTATGAGTATATTGGTCGTTGATCTTGGGAGCCAATATAAGTCATACTCGTTATTGATGAATCCCCATTTAACTCACTAAGTGTAGTGCTTCGAATTGAAAGAGAATCGACAATCATGTAGCGCCGCAGCGAGCAAATACGCATGATCGTTGAGGTTTCAGTATTCGCCAAGCCTCTCACTTGGATAGAGTTAAATTGGAATTCATTTCCTGGAGACCCGTGATTATGTCCCTAAGACCTTGTTTAATCTCGGTCTTATGGAGATAATTATCGGGGTCCCCACAGCGTTGGTATCAGAGCCATACTGACTGTAGGTTAGATATAGCATGGGAGTTAAGTTTAGCCAGTCCTTTGGTCTAAAATTATTTTCAAAGTATCAAACTAATTTGAGAAAAACTAAGTTAGGAATCTCTTTTATTCCTTATCCATCTTAGTATCTTTTCCCACCTTATTCTTATTTCGATTTATAAAACTAACTCATTTTGCCATTCTGTCCTTGGTTAAGTCATAAATACCTTGTTCGGGAGACCCAAACTGAAGATGTAGACGGATACCCAGCACTACTTAGAGCCATGATGTGGAGAGCGAACTTCACATATCAGCCAACCTACTCCATCTATCGACACCACAGAGGACCAGGGATGGAGGAGTACTTGGCAGTTGTCAATATCTTTGTATCTTTGCCAGACACATGATAGTGAGTATCCCATACAGGTTCCAGGCACGTGGCACCTCTAAGGCCACAGCATTGTAGGAAGTTGCTCGTGTGGCACTGAGCCATCTTCATCATGACTTGACGAAGTTAGCTCAGCCTCCATACTACCACTTTCCTATGCAAGCACGTGGCGCAGAAGTGAACACTGTTGCTAGGATCCAGTCTGGGAAAGACACTCAAGTGCGACAGCTGGCAAGGTTGATTCACATCATCGATCAGATCAATCTTTGTACTATGCATGAGTTATGGGAGGCACGGCGTCGTCTCACTATGACTCAAGGGCGTCTGCAACCCCTATGCAACATGGGGCTTGTGGACCAGCATGTGCTTTATGGGGAGAACGAGGTCTCTCCATATGCGTCTGCACCACAAGAGTACTGTCTTCCCGAAGTAAGAGGGCAAGTACTCAATCTTGGACCAAGACGTCAAGCTCGTATGTTCGTAGGTTTCTCTCGTGTCCAGAGCATCGGCGAGAGGACGAGAAGACGATGCCTTGCTGTGATTTTAGGAATAAAATTAGGGTTTATTCTTAGTTTATATATACCCTAATGATATTATTGCTTAGCTGGTAGGCGTTGGATTTTGTAGTGATCATTTGCTCTCTTTTGTTCCAAGTAGTTGTGCATCGCCTACGGGTGGGTTGTATCGCAACTATGTTGGAAAACTATCCGTGTTTCATTTGTATCTTGTGTTGTCCCTACTGCTTTCTTTTTCGCTTGTTTCAAGTTGGTTCTTGCGTTATGGAGCTTCAAATCTCTAAATTGAATTAAGGACCTTAAACCGTTATTTCCCTACCTTATGCTTTTCCTCTCATCTCTTTAATAGAAGTCGCATGTTGATTAAGAGTTGATAGCGGAGTCGGTGAAAAGAAGGATATGATTGAATAATCGCTATTTTATCTTTAATTAGATCTCATTATGTTTTGATGATATTGGTGGTTGTGTAGTGTCGAGTGATATATGATAATTGAGAAATTGAATTATTACTCATGATCCTCGAATATGATCTTAGAAGTGTTAATTAGAGAATTGTGATATATTAACCTTTGTGAGATCAATTGTGGATTATGATAATTGTGGATTATGGTAGGTGTTACCATCGAGGTTATGATACGAGTATAAATGGAACTATTATAGTGAAGTGTAACTTGCCTTCGGGTGTTGTTGGATTTTTATCAGAGAAATTTGCAAGTAGAACTCATAGAACACGTGTAGTAGGCTTGAATAATTAATTTATGGGTTCACTTGGAGATTTAGATTAAATATATGTCTTAATCAAATATGGCAACAAGATTGTTAGTCATATTTTGGTTTAGTAGGATAAAGTTATAATTTGAAACAGTGATGATATTATAAATTTTGGTGGATACTTAAGATTATAATTGAGATTTGGGAAGTTGTATTTGAGTATATAACCAGATCGTAATACTTTTAGAGATGAGGAATGATTAGTTGATTGAATAGTCATGTAGTGGATGACTATGAATATTGAATGGGAGATTTATCTCTTTGGGAATAGTTGTCCCAAGGATGATATAATTGGATCAGTTAGGATGATTAAATGTGGCGGTTGAGACTAACTAATACTTGAGCATAAGTAGATTGTGGAAGACATCGAGTTAATCTTGTTTAATTGAACTAAGATTATTGTGGATAACTTGATTTGTACAAAGTTAGTGATTCAAACTATTTGGATTATGGATGGATTACGAGCTCATCTTGGATGGATGATCTTTTTGATGATTTGATATACCTAGGTCGGAGTTGAGTCTGGATAAAGGAGGTATATCTTTAACCTTGGATAATTACGTTGGTTTTGATGATTGATTAGATCCTATAATAGGGACGAGTGGATTATACTTTAAAAGATTGATTTGAAGTATTTGATGGATTGGTTATTGCAAGCGGATTGATCCTGACGACAAAAGGATTGAGCACAGAAATATAGGACATTTCTATAGACGCAATTGATCTTGCGTGAGACTTACCCACTTTTTGGAATTTAAATTATGGTGAGGAAAATTGTTGAAACCAACAAATAATTCATGGGTGGATTATAGGCTTTGAAATATGGTTCTTTAGTGCTCACGCGATTTGGGAGTTATATTGGAGATACCCTATGTTAAGAATTTATAAAGCAAGTGTATTGGGATATGTGAGCAATATGGTGGTTTCACTTAGGATTATTAGTGTTCCAGAGAACACGATCAAGATTGAAGCTAAATCATGATTTGCAATGTGATAATGGATTAATAGATGTTTGTGCTCACATCCGCATCGTTAAAATTTAGAATTAAGTCAGTGTTCTTTTTGGAAATCAAACCAAACCTATAAATTTTTAGTGGTTCTCGAGATTATATCAAAGCAAACAATTTCGGTGGTGAACGTATAAATTGTGGAACAAAAAAAAATTGGAGTGTGCTTGCTATAGACTAAATACAATTGGTGAATTTTAATTGGAAGAACCACAAGTAGAGGTTGCCAAACCAAAAGAGTTGAGGTAGTGGTGGTAATGGATCGAGATCGAGTCGTTCGATCTTTAAAAAAAGAAGATCGGATTTTAACAATGCGACCAAGTCTTCTCGCCTATTATTTTTCCATCCGAATCTCGGGACGAGATTCTTTCTAAGGGGAGGTTTGTAACATCCCGATTTTCGAATCGGGATGTTAATATTTAATTTGATGATCTAATAAATATTTGACAATGTTTTAAAATTTTCACATGTTTAATTAAAATGTTGCTTCTTAAAAATCGAATCGAATTGCAAGTCTACATTTAAATTGAATTACTTTGAGTTCTTGTTTTAGCATGTATTTTTTTTTTAAAAAAAAATCTTGTTGTCATTCATTCATACCATTGATGTCACTTCTAGTTCGATCGACCGTAGGCGAGACATCTGCATTTCCATTTATTTTCCCCAACTTCTCTCTTCGCAATCACCACCAAAAATCAAGATGTCGACGACGCATGTTATACCGTTGCATTCGTTGTCTCGAGAGCAATCTATTTCTGCAAGTAGTTTTCGCATGCATGGCAATTTGAGTGATTTCGCCAGAGGAGAAAGGAAGTAGAGATAAAATACTGCGCAACCCTCCTCTCAATCTGTTGTTTTTTCACTTCTCAACCACACTTTTCTCATTTTTATGCCTAGCCGAACAACCCCAACCCACCGCCATTCACTTTGCCCAAGATGTACTCTACCTGGCTAGCACATCATAGCAGCCAAAAGATCAACAAAAAAATTCACGCCCAAGACAAAAGAGACTAGCGGCACTAGCACATGATCTATGCATGTGTGCATCTCCTACTAGTAAATCACAAAAAAAAAACAAGTCATGGCACCTAATAGCATGCAAGCTAGTACATCACCTCCCACTACCATTTCTTTATTCTCCTAGGCAAGACACCGAACCATCCTCCCACCTCCCACAAATGCCAATTCATTTCTCCTCCCGACACTTCCTTGCCCCAAAACCAAAACCTCCGCCACTTTTCCTTTTCAGTTTTAGCTCACCGCCACCCCATGTCAACTTACTCCCCAACCATGGTCCCATCCGAACAGAGCACCGCGCCACTCATTTCCACCTCCACGCCACTTCTTTTCTTCCCCAACACAGTATGGCCTTCTTCCTTCTCTTCATGAACACAAGTTCATTTCATTACTTCTTTCCTTCCAATCCCAATCAAAACCGAAATCATGCAATGCATGTTATGCTAACATCTTCCCATCACTCAAGCATTTCATTCATCCAAAAGTTTGCACATGCATGAACTTTTGAGCAAGTTTGAAGAAGGAGTAGCAAGTGCCTTTGGGTGGGGAATAGCATCGATAGAAGAAGCACAAGCATGCAACATGCATGCAATGAGCAATGGCAGCAGAATGGAGCACGCCCGCTGGCGCTACCGGCTTCGCCACCGCATGGCGAGCAATGGCCGCCAAGGACGGAGTCGGCACGGCATGTTGAGCTCGGCACGCCGAGGCGACGACCGCGCGGCGGCGTGGCGAGAGCCGAGAGAGCTGCGGCGCCACAAAGACGACGGCGCGGCCGAGGAGCAGCCAAACTTGGCGCGACGATGCGACCAAGGAGCAGCGGTAGCATGCATGCGAGCACGCGCCGCGCGTGCAGCGCCCGCCGGCAGCAGCCGAGGCGCGAAGACGAGGTCGCCGAGGGGTCGCCTCCAGCAGCCCGAGCCGCTGGTGGCAGCGGCAAGGCGGGCGGCGGCGGCGCGAGGACGGCCGCGCTCGGCGCCGTCCGGTGTCACGATCACGGCGATGTAAAGCATGAGGCGACGCGCGCCGCCAGCAAGCGAGGACGGCGCGCGGCGCCGCGCAGCGGCGGCACCCGCGCCAAGACGACGGGTTGAGGCAAGCGAGCAAGCAGCGGGTGAGCGGCACGGCCGCGGTGCGACGCCAAGGCCCGGCCGAAGTCGAGGAGAGCCGTGATGGAGGACGGCGTGGCGATGCGCAGCGCGATGCTCGGCGTGGCACGGCGATGTCAAGGCGACGCATTGCGCAGCGCATGCATGCGACGGCCGTGCATGCAAGTGGCGCGGTGGACGCGAACATGGACGCGACGAGGTCGGTGATGACTACAATGGTGAGAGAATGAGCGGACGCGAAACGGCGACGACTACAACGGGACACGGACGGTGCCGAGAAGACGGTGTCCGCAATTTTTCACACGCTTAGTGCCGCGTAAAAATCTTTAGTGTCAAATCGCTATTTATATTTACTTGTGCATGTTGCATATTAGTCACGAGCATGGCATCTTTTCATGCATGTTTAATTATAAAAATTGTTTGATAGCTTAGACCGTGCGACTCTCCGCTTAAGTCTTATTTAGGCGTTGGCATGATCATGTATTGATATTTTGGTGAAGGCGTATAATTAGATTATTGTGGTGAAATGCATGCATTATTGATAGGTAGATGCTACATTAAATATGTGAGTTGATTATTTGATCGGACGATATTGTTGTGAAGTCGCATGGACGCTAGTGGTGATCTTTGGAGGATAAATTAATTAGCGGTTTCTTCTCACATTGGACTAGTAATTTTTGGAGATAGGTTGCATAAAGATTTTTGTAATTTATTACTTGATGGTTGACGATGTGTTGATGTTTATCGATATATCTTTTATATATGTGTATTGTTGCTCGTTGGATGTCGGATTAAGTATAGTTTTGGGATTTCTTGATCGGATGCCTTAACTGATAGTTATGCGAATCTTATATGCTAGAATTTGGGAGATGGTAGAATGGATTATTTGATTGTGAATTAATATTCGGATTGCCATGTAATTAATAGATAAGTCGATGGAATTGTGCCTCTATTGGATTAGTGGATAAATGATTATTAGTTGATTGTAGAGGCGCATATATGTGATTGGATTGGTAGTTGTCGTACACGACTAGTCCGGTGAAATGGTTGTAAGTTGATTTATTAGTAAACTATTAGATGTGGGATGTGTTATTAAAATTGTTAAGCTCATTATGTATCGGTTGGCCAAATAAACCTCGATCGGTGGAAATTTTGGTGTATACGAATGTGATTTGCTGAGGCAAGACTAGTAGGGCTAGATAGTTAGTATTAGTTTAAATCGTATATCGGAGAATGGTTGATGGAGTTAGTCATGGACATATGCACATAAGTCGGTAGATTGACTACCTTGATAATGCCTTAGTGGAGGTTAGTATAGGATTTAGATCAAGATTTGAGAATATGATTGGAGAGTGTTATACATGTGATTGGATTCAACACCGGAGAATCGGTTAAGTATATGATTATGAGAAGATTAGATTTGTCGGTAGATGTTTTCCCTTCAAGAAATAAATTGAAAAGAAAATAAAATACATAGACCCCACTTGTCATGGAAGAGGCTAGGTCATCCTACCTATAAAAATTATTTAATGCAGTAGCAAAAATCAGAAAAGAATTATTTTACACTAAAAAGTCTTTTAACTTCAACAATTCATAACTAATTCATATGAACTCTAAACGGGTGATTCAATTTTTATTGATCATACATTTTAATTACCTTTCATGCCATGTAAAACTTATCCCTACCACTGTTCTACAAATTTTTATAAACAATTAAATTCGGATGAACAAGAACATAACATTGATTTTCAAAGATTTTCTAGAAATCTGATTTTCAAAGTGCTATAACTCTCTCATATAAACTCCAAATGGAATAATTTTGTACCTAAATTCATCTAAAATCATAATATAGCTACTGTATAAATTTCATGCATTTTGGAGCAACTTGATTTTTGGCTATTTCTGTTTATTCGATATCGCTTTTCTTTAGATTCGAGTTACCGGAAGTATGAGAGTAAGTAACCGAGAGTGAGCAAGTGAACTACCAGTAAGGCAAGCATCATTTGAACTTTCTTTTGCATCATATTTGATCCCGTTTTGGTTAAGATAGTGCAATGATAATTGCTTACATGCTATTTTGATTATTATTTTTGTGATGTGTAGTTTAGTTATGTCCTATGCTTGAGGTTAATCTTGAATTATGCCAACTCCTATATGCTTAAGATAGGATGTGTGAATTATGGGTTATAGAATTGCTTAGCCATGCAAGTCTAGATACGGTAGTTCGATCGTCGGAATAACCCGCGGTTTTGGGATAAACACAACTCTCATTTTTATGATTTATACTTCAGATCTTGTAGCTGTTTTATGAGTTAAATTTTGTCATTTTTAAATGAGCTTTTGGTCCGACAAGTGTTGGTTAGTGATGGTGCTTTGTGCACGAGCATTGGGTTAGTGGAAGGACTTGTCCGGACAATTAAGGACCGAACTTTGGGTACCGCTGCTCAAGCAACACTGTGCAGCCACACGCGTATATGGGTGCCGATGGTTAAGTAGGGGAGGGTTTTATTGTGTTAAGTCCTTGGTGGTGTAAGGCATAGCGACCGTGAAATCCTATGTTTCTTAGGAGCCGATGTAATCCTTTATAGTGTTCAAGAGAGCACCAATTTTATTTGTTTTGATTGCATCAGATGTCCAATATAACTTGTGAGCCCCTAGCAAGTGCTATCGACGCTTGTACTAGGCAAGGAACCATCTCACAAGGGGACTTAGCTCAATAGGGCTTTCTTGCTGAAAATGACTATATCTTGATTTATCTGGCCGGCATACCATAGGAAGTATGCTATTTTCTGAGGCATCCGGAGGCTTACGCTAATCAAGTCGTGTGGGTAAAGTAGTACACCCGCAGGTATAATCTATTCGAATAGCCGTGTCCACTGCTATGGACGCACCGCTTGAAATTTGTGGCTGCTTATTGTTATACTTTTAATTAAAATTGTGGTTGAACTTGGTATTCGCCATGAACGGATGTTCATGTGTTTAGTACATCAAAGTGGGCTGCCACTTTGGTCCTTGTATGATTAAATTTTTATTACTAAGATGCTTTGCCATATGCTTTACTTCTACTTCAAATCTGATTTTTAAATGGGCACATGAAAACTAGTATGTGTAGGATGTTAATTGTTGCGTCTCTTTCGCAAAACTAAACCAATATGAGCCATCCTTTGAATGACCCTTATGCATAACTATTTTTATTTGTGTAAGACTTATGAGTACACTTGTACTCACCATGATGTTTGTTGGCCTTTTCAAAGTGAGGAAGATTATGAGTATGACGATCTCGCTAGTGTTGACTTGGGTGACACTAACGAGTAGTGTGCTATCATTTAACCCCCAGAGGTTGCCGATGGGTGATGGGCATACCACTACCTGGTCTTTTGCTTTATTTATTTGCTTCACGCTACTTGGTACTTTACTTGAATTTGGCCGCCGTACCGATGTAATAAGTCAGAGACCTTAACTATTATGCAAGATGTCTTTTAATCTCGTGTTGTATGCGTTGTATGGATGTAATCAACGTTGGATGAGGTATGAGTATATTGGTCGTTGATCTTGGGAGCCAATATAAGTCATACTGTTATTGATGAATCCCCATTTAACTCACTAAGTGTAGTGTCAATCGAAGAGAATCGACAATCATGTAGCGCCGCAAAGGAGCAGCGCATGATCGTTGAGGCTCTAGTATTCGGCAAGCCTCTCACTTGGATAGAGTTAAATTGAATTATTTTCCGAGACCAGTGATTATGTCCCTAAGACCTTGTTTAATCTCGGTCTTATGGAGATAATTACCGGGGTCCCCACACATCATATGCACGAAATCATGAGTGCTAAGATGAAGGATCCTGGGGTTTGTCAATCTCGCAATAATTATTTCCTAATTATAAATTTAAATATATATGCTTACTACTTTACTTCTGCTAACTACAGGGCTTGAATATACAATTAGATTCACTCGTTACGAGGGAGCTCTTGGAGGTTCAAGGGAGACTCTACAGCTTCATCATGATGGATATCGTTCACACTGATGGAGGGTTTCACTCCGTCGACACCACTGAACCACCTTCAAACAATTGATTCAATTATAATTCACTTTGAGTAGTTGTAATTCAATTGTAACTCTAGTGACAATAATTGAACATATTCTTTTATAATTGATTTTGAGTTGTAAATGATCACTTTGAGTTGTCAATGATTGATTCATCTGTGATATGTATCTATTTTCTGCATGCTTGTTTTCAGAGGGATGACTAGCAATTCCTGATGCTAGCCAAAAATAAAAAAAAATAGTTAGGATTAAAGAACAATCACAGACGATTCGATCGTTAAACCGTCTGTGATATGTATGATACCACAGAGGGTTCTAGTTACCAACCGTCGTTAATATGATGATATCACAGACGGTTGGTAACTAGAACCGTCTGTGATATCATATATATCACAGACAGTTTTTGAACCGTCTGTAATAACCGCTGTTATCACAGATGTAACAAAACACAGACGGTTCGAAAACCGTCTGTGATGACGGTTTCTGTAGTAGTGGATATCAACCCCGAAGGTAGTCCAGAGCACATGGGCACCATACACATTGGGTCTAAAAGGTTCTACTTCAAGAATAAACGATCCCATCTGCTGATATGTATCACTCTCTTTTCAGGTTCCATTGCAACGCACAGGTACCTTTTAGTTTTGTTACTTTAAATTGTGATTTTTTTCTTCCTAATGATGCATTAATAGACTCCAATTTTTTATTGTAAGTTGATAAGATAAATGGATGACGCCATGGATGATATGTTGAATATGCAAGGTGGAGAATGGTGACACAGGTAGATGATTTTCATTACGTTTAGATTCTATTCTGTTAGGAAGTGATGTTCAAGTAAAATATTTATATCATGTCTTATATGGATGGTTCTCTATGTAATGTAGCAATTTCTTTTAATATATGAGTATTCTTTTAACTATGCTACGACCAATAATGATTTTTTTACTTTGATTTCTACACACTTATAATCGCTATAAGAATCTAATTATATCCGTTACAAAATAGCAAAAGTCATCTCAGATGGTAAATACCAACGCTTCATGCTGTGACAATATAATTATATCCATTGTCAAAATAGTAAAAGTCATCCATGCATGGTAAGTACCAACGATACAAGTGTAGTTACAACCGACTATATCCGTTGCTACTTCGCAATGCCTTTTCATATCTATTATCAACACTTGTTTATCTGTTGTAATAGACTCGCAACGGCTTCAATGACAACGTATACTAAATGCATTAGTATAGACCCTAACAAAGATTTATTTAGACTTCTACCAACGCATATATGCGTTGCTAAAGAGGTGTTCATGTTGTAGTGGTTGTGGCTTCCTCACTTACCGTGACGACCTCCCATCTTCACTATTGTCGACAAGTTTGCTTTAGTTGTTGTCTAACCATATGGAGAATCTTTCGCAATTGCGGCGACAACGTGCCCCTTACCAGTGATGACACGTTCCTAGTTATCCGATGGCCCCATGTCGTATATAGCTCGTCTTTAATGCAAAATTTTATCTCCTCTCTGTCAGTGTTTTTTCATCATTGAGTTTCTTTGGCCACTAACTTCCTCAACAACGCCGACACTCACCACTTGTCATCACGGCTCATGACTCCTTTAGTATCAGACTTTCTATTCAATAGCTCTGACGAGTAGCACAATATTGTTCTCAACAATGAGCTGGGAAGTCTTTGGGAAGTCGGAGTTGTCATTACGGTTTGTTCAGACTATGGCAGAACACACGGTAACAGAGATAAAAAAGTTGGCAAAGACGGAGGTTGCAGCCATCATCGGAATAGGCGTGCGGACACACTTTCGGCAAACCAGTACAGAACAGGCTGTGATGGATAATCAGGATATTCCAGTAATGGATTATATACTATTATATTCCATGACGTGCATATGGTTGGCTCGTTAGGGTTAGGTCAAATTGCAGCGAGTAAACTTTTGAGAGTGACTGAACACGGTCCAAGAGAATGAAGACAGCTGTAGGATCCCATAGCCGATTTTCGGAGTTGAGTGAAAATTAGACTACGGGAAAATTATTTTTAGGGATGCAGGAAAAAGTTGTTGAAAGGCTAAAGTAGACATTTTTTCCGATCGAGAGATTCCAGAGAGGCTAGAAACACGTACGTATCCTAAAAAGACAATAGCATACAAACGGTACTCTTGAACAAGCTCCTTCTCGCCAGAAAAAAAGTTAGTCGTCTACGTCGTCCCTTCCTCCCTGTCCCAACTGGACACGTCGGACGGACAGCCTGCTAAGCGCCCGTACACGTCACCATCCAACGCGTCGTCTCGGTGGGCTCTGGCTCCCAACGCGTCATACTGAACCATTTAAATTCCGCGACTCTCCCATGCATACAGCAGCACTCGAGCTAATTAGGTAGTGATATGCTGGCGGCCAACATGTCGCAGCCGCCGCCGTCACCGGAGCCGCACGTGCAGCAGTCGCCGTCGGGCGCGGAGAAGGCGGAGAGGAAGTACAGGGCGTGCGGCAGCGCAAGTGGGGAAGTGGGTGTCGGAGATCCGGCTGCCGAACAGCCGCGAGCGGATATGGCTCGGCTCGTACCACACGCCGGAGAAGGCGGCGCGGGCGTTCGACGCAGCTTTCACCTGCCTCCGCGGCCCCGGCCCCGGTGCCGAGGCCGGGCTCAACTTCCCGGACTCGCCGCCCGCCGTCGCCCGCACCAGCGACCTGCAGGAGGTGTACGCGGCCGCGGTGTCGCACGCCAACCGGGAGGCTGCACTCGCCGGAGCCGCCACGGCTCCACGGGAGGAAGCAACCCATGAATTCACGGCGCAGGACGACGTGCAAATGGAAAGTGTGGCGGTGCCCCCGTTGCAGGTACCCTCGGTCGAGGGCTTCGACTGGTCCGACTGGATAGCGAACCCACCGCCGCTCTTCTCGCCAACCGTTACGGGGAGCCATGCGTACATGCCGATGTCGCCGACGGCGGTGGACGAGATGGAGGAGAACGACAATGGTGCATGCCCTGACCTTTGGAGTTTTGATTCTGGTGACTGCTCGTTCTTCCGACATTTTCACCCAACGATCGCAAAACGTAGTAGTATACTTTGATATTTCTGAAATCCTCTCGTGACGGTTGACGCCAGTCAACTTGTCACTGCATGCCTGCTTATGTCTGTTTATCGTGGGAATATAGAAATGCTGTAGCACGCGCGCCCTTGCATGCATGCCAGGTCATTTTCTGTTTCTGGCTTTTTAAGAGTGGGAGCATGCATTTTGATTTTTAAAGCGTACATATATAGTACCTTTGCATATAAGGTCCTGTTTAGAACATTCATTTTGGGTTTTTAAGCCGTATAGATTTTAGCCCCCTTCCAGGATATAAGGTCATATGTTTAGAACTAAAGAAATTTGCAGAGAGATTTTGTTTCCTTCCTGTTTTAGCAGAAAAATACACATGAGAAATTCCCGCATTCTAAATGGAGCATAAGTCGTGCATGCAAGGAGAACTGGTCTTAGTGCATCAAGTGAGAGCAATCATAACTCAATCCACAAGAAAGCTCGAATAATCGAATCTTCAATGTTATCCCGCATCGCCTAGCTAGCGTTACAACATGCGACTGATTTTTTCTTGAAAATCAGTCACTTTTTGAGCTATCAGATGGAGATCTAATGCTCCAGATATCACCCCACCTCTATATCCCTAACCCAATCTCACTTCCCACCCTCTCTCCCTCTCTCTCACCAATCACAGAGCACTAAAATTGAAAGATGTATAGCAGTTCTCTAAATTTTATTCATCAAGACGGGTGTGATCTTCGATTGAGAATTAAATCTTGTATCTTTTGTTTTTATTTGTCCTTTGGAAGGGTTACTATCCTTTTCTGTACCATTAGTTTTTAATACAATTACATAAAATAGGTTACTCGCATGCTGTTTCTTTCAAAATAAATTTTGTACATATTTTTCTCATATTTATATTTTGTTTTCTCAAGCTTCAACGTCTACAAGTAACCATTCATTCTAGTAGTTGTTTACTCTGGTTCCTAAGACATTTATATTAGGTTCATTCTGTTTAATTAACATTATCCTAATTAATATCCTTAATCCCTATTGCGGGTACCTAGTCAAAAATATGCTTTAAAGAATAAATACTAGCTCTACATAAAAGATAAATTTACTAGATGGATTTGTCTTGACAATATAGTTTTCCTAATTGTTTTACTCTCTCTACTTGTTTTTACAGTACAATGAATGCATGGCTTGTGTATACATGTGCATTTTTTTTAAAAAAAACTTTATTGTCGCGTATGGTTTTATTTGTGCCCCCCATTAGTTCAAAATATAGCCATCATAGACATGCGCAAGAATTCAAATTTATGGTCATTTCCAGATATATTTCGCATTATACATATGGAGGGTATATATATATATATATATATATATATATATATATATATATATATATATATATATATATATATATATATATGTATATATATATATGTATGTATATTTAGAATGGCGTATAAATATACATAGGATCTAGATTGATACTTCTCTTGTTCTTCCTTTTCCCTATGGAAGTGGACTAACAGAGTGTAGAATAGCACTAGCTGAGGACATACACATATCTATCTAGATCCTATGTATATTTATTCTATTTTAGAGATGATTGTATGTCCTCATGCACATATGCTATTTTTAGAGTGGACTAAGTGAAATGATTGTATGTCCTCAGCTAGTGCTATTCTACACTGTTAGTCCACTTCCATAGGGAAAAGGAAGAACAAGAGAAGTATCAATATCTAGATCCTATGTATATTTATATGCCATTCTATATATATATATATATATATATAGGAAAATGGTATGGTATATATATATATATATATATATATCCTCCATATGTATAATGCGAAATATCTTTGGAAATGAACATAAATTCAAATTCTTGCGCATATATATGATGGTTATATTTTTAACTAATGGAGGACACAAATAAAACCATACACAACAATAATAGTTTTTTTTTTGTTTAAATGCACATGTATACAAGTCATGCATTCATTGTACTGTAAAAACAAATAGAGAGAGTAAAACAAGTAGAAAAACTATATTGCCAAGACAAATCCATGTAGTAAATTTACCTTTTATGTAGAGAGAGTAATTATTCTTTAAAGCATATTTTTGACTAGGCACCCGCAATAGGGATTAAGGATATTAATTAGGATAATGTTAATTAAACAGAATGAACCTAATATAAATGTCTAAGGAACCAGAGAAACAACTACTAGAATGAATGGTTGCTTGTAGACGTTGAAGCTTGAGAAAACAAAATATAAATATGAGAAAAATATGTACAAAATTTATTTTGAAATAAACAGTATGGGAGTAACCTATTTTATGCAATTGTATTAAAAACTAAAGGTACAGAAAAGGATAGTAACCCTTCCAAAGGACAAATAAAAACAAACGATACAAGATTTAATTCTTAATCCAAGATCACACCCGTCCTGATGAATAAAATTTATCCTAAAAAACGCTAGCTAGGCGATGCGGGATAACATTGAAGATTCGATTATTCCAGCTTTCTTGTGGATTGAGTTATGATTGCTCTCACTTGACGCACTAAGATCGGTTCTCCGCCTTGAATGCATGACTTAGGCTCCATTTAGAAAACGGGAATTTCTCCTGTATGTTTTCTACTAAAACGGGAAGGAAATAAAATTTCTACAAATTTCTTGAGTTCTAAACATGACCTTATATTCTGGAAGGGGGCTAAAATCTATACGGCTTAAAAACCCAAAATGAATGTTCTAAACAGGGCCTTATATGCAAAGGTACTATATATGTACACTTTAAAAATCAAAATGCATGTCTCTTAAAAAGCCAGAGAAACAGAAAATGACCTGGCATGCATGCAAGGGCGCGCGTACGTGCTACAGCATTTCGATCTGCTCATGATAAACAGACATAAGCACGCATGCAGTGACAAGTTGACTGGCGTCAACCGTCACGAGAGGATACTGAGTTACCGACAGGTGGCCCAGAAATGCGCTAAACGTTCACTGCATGCGTGGACTAACAGAGTGTAGAATAGCACTCGCTGACTACATACACGTAGTCTCTTGTATATATATATATATATATATATATATATATATATATATATATATATATATATATATATATATATATATATATAGAACATATCTACTGCTAATGATTAATTGGGTACTAAGGTGCTAATACCAACAAGGAGCGTCAGATCTAGCCCAAGCTCTTCGGATCAAGGCGGGTGGGAAGCCCCAACCATTTATGCAGTTTTGCAATAACCCCCACGCGTCTTACTCCTGGATCTTTGCTTGTATTTAATGCTCATTGAAACAGGAATGAAGAGAGAGAGGGTGCAGGGGGATTTTATCGCAACATATATTGCTATATATATTGGAATTTTGATCTATTAATTATTGCTGAAAGTAGGTTTTCATGTTGGACAACATCATGGAGAGATTTACTAGTGCATTTTTTAGACCCCATATGTCATGCATGCATGATGTATCATTATAGCTAGAGAGAATCACACACATGCTTGAACACCTTGATAGTTCCAAAAATCACAACATACATGTACATACCTGTAATGTTGGTTGACCTATCACTGCCACTGAAAATAAAAATATTTTTCCTCTAGAAAAAGTCTTGCACTTTTGTATCTAAAAAAACTTTTGCCCTTTTGTGTTGCATGCATATAACATATTTGTACTAAATAATAATATGTACCGCCAGAAGTAGGGTTCAAGAATCACAAGAATGCATGCATGATCGATCTATTATGTTACTCATGAATTAATTCCCTTACATAAATTAGTTGGTGAGTTAAAGAACTGATCCATGGTCATCATCTTTGTAGTTGAGCATTGAGAGCGACAAGCTGAAGGTTAACTCATGCATCTCAACAATTGATGTACCAAGCATTCACTCCGTGAAATTGAACCTTTCATGTTGAACTACTTGGAACTGTTATATGTATCATGTCTTATGCCTAGCTTTTTTAATTTGAACTCGAATATGTTGTGGATGTACGATTTATATATGTGAATGTTGTATTACGAACTCGAACATTATGTCAATGTTGTCGAATCTATATATGTAATGATTTGTGGCTAATTGGTGGTAATTTTTTGTTGTTGTGGAATGTATGGTCTGTATGATTGCCGAGTGTCCTGTCAGCCTGGTTCAAAATGAAATGCATACGTACAAAATCGGGTGCATATGCTATTTAGGTAATTCCCGAGTGTCCTTGGTTGACATACACTTGGGAACAAAATACGATTCATGAGACTTCACACCTTGAATCCTGAGTCACTACACCATGATATAGAATTAAGGGCAATTAACTGCCAGAAAAAATGGGATGAGTGGCAAAACATGTGCCAGCAATGTCCAAGAGATTACGGGTCCCGTTATCTGCCAGAAATAACTATTATCTAGAACAATTTATCTGTCGACAATCTTTTTAAGTTAGCTACAATACATCTGCCCTGAAAAAAGTCAGCCAGGTCAACCTATTTGCCAGGGATACCCTTTGGGCGGGAAGATGAAATTTTTTTTGACTCAGGCATGAAGACCACAGTACCACCTCTGAAACCTTATCCTCAAAATCCTCCTAACACCTCCTTTCTCCAACCACACCGCTCAGCACCTCCTCCATTCCTCGACCACCGACCTCCCCGGCCACACCACCTCCCGCGCCACCCCTTCCTCCCGGCACGCCATCGTTCTTGGCCACTCCTCCCGGCCAAGGTATCCCTCTCCTCGGTCTCGCCACCGCAATGAGACCGCCTCTTCCTCGCCCACGACCTCGCAGCCTACCCTCATCTTCTTCGCCCACGACGCCCGCCACTCCCACTATCCCTTTCTCTCCTTCACTGTGGCTCCCCCTCGACACTGTATCCTCCCACCACCCCTTCTCCCTTTGCCCATAATGCCTCCCACTCGGTGCCTACATCCTCCCGCTCACACGCGTCGCCCCTCCCTTCACTCCCGCGCCGCCTCTTCCCTTCGCCACGCCCTCGTAGCTCCCTCCTCCCTTTGCCACGCCCCATTCGCCCGTGTCCGTGCTGCCGCTCCCATCGCCCCCTCCTCCTTTGCCTCGTGCGTCTCCCCATCAACGCCCACATCCTCCCCTTCACCAACGCAACATCTCTCTCGCTCGGCCGACAGCCCGTCGGCCGCCACTTCAGTCGTGCCCAAAGCGAGATCAACCTTCCATTTGCTCGCGCCCTCCTCTCATTCGCCGCGCCGCCCCACCGCCACCTCATTCCCTTCGGTGTGCCGCCTCCCCGCCCTCCTCCCTTCGCCTCGGCTCCCGCAGCCCCACCGTCTGCTTCACCGGGTCCAAAGTAGACCACGAAAGTCTTCCTCCTTCGCCCTCTCGCAGTCGCTCTCACCATGATGCACAAGACGCCGATGTCCACTTGCCTCAACTCGTCCAGCCTTCTACGCCGATCTTACTTCTCTATGTCCCCAAGCGCGATGCTCAGTCGCACCAACATTTCTTAAGTCCAAGGATGAGAATGTGCATGTTGCATCCCTTATATCATTGATGTCATAGACTTTACATTACCTTACAATGATTGGATTCTTTGTAATATTTTCTAACTGTGGAGCATCTGGTTCATTTTTCAAAAAGAACTTTAACAACAAAGCTACATATTTATTTCCTATCTTTGAACTCTGCACTTTAATATCTGTATGTTCTTCATAAGTCGACCTTTACAAATCATGCAGTACAAGAAGTTCTTGAAGACAATACATCTTAGAAAGGACTTCTTTTTTAGCCACTCATATCATATCATGAGAAGTCTCTAGAAGAATTTTAATGATCCACAGGAGGGATGGGACCTATATGACACAATGTTTGTATGGAATGAATTTCTAACACGATGCATTCATGACATTCTGAAAAGTACCTCAGGATCACGCATTAGTCTATGGTTTTTTTAAACGGGTATATATTCCCCTATGAAATTGAATTCCTCCTATGTGGGGACCCCGATAATTATCTCCATAAGACCGAGATTAGACAAGGTCTTAGGGACATAATTACGGGTCTCCGGTAAATGAATTCCAATTTAACTCTATCCAAGTGAGAGGCTTAGCCGAATGCTAGAGCCTCAACGATCATGCGCGCTGCTCCTTTGCGAGCGCTACATGATTGTCGATTCTCTTTTGATTCGAAGCACTACACTTAGTGAGTTAAATGGGAATTCATCAACAACGAGTATGACTTATATTGGCTCCCAAGATCAACGACCAATATACTCATACTCTCATCCAACGTTGATTACATCCATACAACGCATGCAACAAGAGATCAAAAGACATACTGCATAATAGTCAAAGTCTACGATTTATTACATACGCACCGACCGCCAAATTCAAGTAAAGTATCAAGTAGCAATGAAGCAAATAAATAAAGCAAAAGACCAGAGTGGTATGCCCATCACCCATCGCAACCGACTAGGGGTTAAATGATAGCACACTACTCGTTAGTGTCACCCAAGTCAACACTAACAAGATCGTCAGACTCATAATCTTCCTCACCTGAAAAGGCCAGCAAACATCTGGCTGAGTACAAGTGTACTCGCAAGTCTTACACAAATAAAAATAGTTATGCATAAGGTCATTCAAAGGATGGCTCATATTGGTTTAGTTTTGCGAAAGAGACGCAACAATTAACATCCTACACATACTAGTTTTCATGTGCCCATTTTAAAATCAGATTTGAAGTAGAAGTAAAGCATGTAGTAAAGCATTTCAGTAATAAACAATTGAATCATACAAAGGCCAAAGTGGCAGCCCACTTTGATGTACTAAACACATGAACATCCTGTTCATGACGAATACCAATTTCACCCACAATTTTAATTAAAAGTCTAACAATAGTAACTCCCGAACTCAAGCGGTTGTCCATAACCGTGGACACGGCTATTCGAATAGATTGATACCTGCAGGGTGTACTACTTTACCCACACGACTTGATTAGCCCGCACGCCTCCGAGGCCTCTCAAATAGCACACTTCCTATGGTATGCCGGGTAAATCAAGATACAGTCATTTTCAGCAAGAAAGCCCTATTGAGCTAAGTCCCCCTTGTGAGATGGTTCCTTGCCTAGTACAAGCATCTGATAGCACTTGCTAGGGGGCTCACAAGTTATATTGGACATACCGATGCAATCAAAACAAGTAAAATTGGTGCTCCCTTGCACACTATAAAGGATTACATCGGCTCCTAAGGAACATAGGATTTCACGGTCGCTATGCCCCTTACACCACCAAGGACTTAACACAATAAAACCCTCCCCCTACTTAACCATACAGCACCCATATACCGTGTGTGGCAGCACGAGTGTACTTGAATCAACGACGTTACCAAAGTTCGGTCATCAATTGTCCAGACAAGTCCTTCCACTTACCCAATGCTCGTGCACAAAGCACCATCACTAACCAACACTTATCCGCACCAAAAGCTCATTTAAAATGACAAAGTTTAACTCATAAAGCAGATACGAAGATCTGAACCAAAGTATATAAAGAAGGTTGTGTGTATCCCATAATTGTCGGGTTAGCCCTGCAATCAAACTACCGTGATCTAGACTTGCATGACTAAGCAACCCATATTCAATAATCATTACATCCTATCTTAAGCATGTAGGTACTGGCATAATTCAAGATTAACCTCAAGCATAGGACATAACTAAACTACACATCACAAGAATATTTACATAATCAAAATAGCATGCAAGCAATTATCATTGCACTAACTTATCCAAAACTGGGATCAAATATGATGCAAAAGAAAGTTCAAATGATGCTTGCCTTGCTGGTACAGTAGCTGCTCACTCTCAGTAGAGTAAGTGTCGATACCAATATGCTCGGGATCTATATAATTATAACATCAAATAAATACCGAGAAAACAACTCAAAAATCAAAATGCTCAAAAATGGATGATTTTTCTACAGTAGTTAGGTCATGATTTGAGATGGATTTAGGTAAAAGAATTATTCCATTTGGAGTTATGAATTGGAAGTTATGCTATTTTGAATTTCAGGTTTCATTAACCCTAAGTTATGTAATTTAATTATTTGGCCAAAATTTGTAGAACAGTGGTGGGGTAAAGGATTACATAGGTAAATAGGCAATATTAATACAAGTTCAAAACAGTTGGGTTTGTCCTTTTTGGAGTTTTTATGATTTAGTTATGTATTTTCAAAGTTATCAGCCTTTTATAGTATAATCAATAATAGAGTTAAAGATTATATTCTCCCAAATATAGTTTCTATGACAGAGGTAGGATGGAGACCATTTTTAGAATTAAGTTCACTGAAAATGAAAAATATTAAAAGTGGTCTCACTGTTTTTGGAGTTTCCAATAATTACTTATACATTTTTGGAGTTATCAACCCCTTTTTCATTGTACAAATAATGGTTTTAATGGATTAATCTCCAAATAAAGCTCTCTGCTACAGAGACAAGTTTGAAACTAATTTTAATATAAATTTTACTAAAAGTTAAAATTTCCAGAAGTGGTTTCATGTGATTTGGAGTTAAACTCAATTAGTTATGCATTTTAGAGGTTATACATATATTTCAGTATGCAAGTAATTGATTTTCGTATTTTATAAACCATTTGGTACTTTTCTCACCGAGGCTCAGCTAGCCACGGTCATTGACCAGCGGGCCCTCTCGTCAGCGGCCCACAGCGAGGCGCACACATGTGCATCCTAGAGCTAGGGTTGCGAGCCATTGGATCAAAATCCAACGGTCCACGGTCGAGGTGCATTAGGATGGTCCGAATGTCTCACAAATCCAAACCGTTCCTTTCGCATCTGACGGTCCAGATCGACTCCAGTTTATTTAGTTTCTTAGCACGTGTTTAAAGCCTTGGGTCCACACGTTAGTGGACTTAACCATTCACTTCCGACATCAATTAAATGCTAATGATTACAGTTAACGCTAATGACGTACTACGAACGGCGGCGGCGACGACAACGGATTTCGCCCTCGCGTTTCACCGACGGCTTGCCGCCGATTCCGCCACGGCGGCGTGGAACCAAGAGTATGCTTAGGTGCACAATAGTGCCGCGCTCCCAATGGAAGTGGTCTCGACGGCTAAGCCGGCTGCGCATCAGCGGCCAGCCTGAGTTGAGTGGCGGCGATAATACGCAAACGGTGCAAGACACAAGAGAGCTCGCAGTCGCAAACCAGCGGGTGCCCGAGGTACTAAGGGCTACCGAGGGTCTACCCGAGGCCGAGCGAGGTCGAGAAGGTCTGAGAGGGTGGAGCAATGTCGGCGCCGGAGAAGGACAAGTGCGGCAAAAAGGGCTTCACGTGGAGAGAAAGCCTCAAGCTAAAAGGAGGTAAATGAGAGATAGGTATAGCTCAAAGATCCACAGAGGATACTCTAGGAGCAAGGAATCGAAGAGGAGCTACCGAATGAGGTGGAGATGAAAGGTTCGATCTTCGCCGAAAATGGAACAATATTCGAATACACGCACACCTGTCGTGCATTGCCAAAATAAAGTTAGGGGAAAAGATCAGAAACCCAAGGCATGCGATATGACGCGCTTGGTTGGGGATAATACCTTCCGAGGGCAAGGGTTGACACAGAGAGGCCTTCGGTGCGCGCTCTAGAGCTCCAGGGAGCACGATGATGGACAGAGAGCTACAAAGGAAATCAAAAGTTCGCATAAGCCAAAATGGAAACGGAATCGAACAAGAAGAAGGGAGGAACCATGCGGTTGGAGCTACCCGTGGACGAGCTCAGCGGCTTCCTCCTCACAACCGAGGAGAAGTGAGGAGAAAGCCGGGCATGGAAGGGTAATATGGCCCGAGAGCGATGGAGTGGGTGCGGTGTGCGAGGGGAGCTCGAGACAGCCAACGGGCGCGTGAGGTGACGGGGTTCGAACGAAACGCATCGCGTGGCGAGGAAGTCTCGCACGAGCTCTCGCGCAGAGGAAGAAGAAAGGTCGACGGCGGGCTCACGGTGATGGCGACTCAAGGCGCCGAGGTGAGTCCTCACTACGTGGCGAAGGTGGTCCATTAGATTAGGATCGGTGGACGAGATCAGTCGCGATGATTTGGACCGCCAACAGCGGTGAGATCGGGACCGCCGATCTATGATCCGATGGTCGCATGTCACGGTGCGGTTAGGCGGTCGGTGTGTGTGGGGACTCGTAATTATCTCCATAAGACCAAGATTAGACAAGGTCTTAGGGACATAATTACGGTCTCGTAATGAATTCCAATTTAACTCTATCCAAGTGAGAGGCTTAGCGAATACTAGAGCCTCAACGATCATGCGTACGCTCCCTTGCGAGCGCTACATGATTGTCGATTCTCCCTCGATTCGAAGCACTACACTTAGTGAGTTAAATGGGAATTCATCAACAACGAGTATGACATATATTGGCTCCCAAGATCAACGACCAATATACTCATACCCTCATCCAACGTTGATTACATCCATACAACGCATACAACAAGAGATAAAAAGACATACTGCATAATAGTTAAGGTCTACAGCTTATTACAAACGGCCGACCGGCCAAATTCAAAGTAAAGTACCAAGTAGCAGCGGAAATAAATAGATAAAGCAAAAGGCCAGCAGTGGTATGCCCATCACCCATCGGCAACCGACTGGGGGCTAAATGATAGCACACTACTCGTTAGTGTCACCCAAGTCAACACTAGCGAGATCATCATAATCATAACCTTCCTCACCTGAAAAGGCCAGCAAACATCTGGCTGAGTACAAGTGTACTCGCAAGTCTTACACAAATAAAAATAGTTATGCATAAGGGTCATTCAAAGGATGGCTCATATTGGTTTAGTTTTATAAAAGACGCAACAATTAACATCCTACACATACTAGTTTTTCATGTGCCTATTTAAAATCAGATTTGAAGTAGAAGAAAAACATGTAGTAAAGCATTTCAGTAATAAACAATTGAATCATACAAAGACCAAAGTGGCAGCCCACTTTGATGTACTAAACACATGAACATCCCGTCCATGACGAATACCAAGTTCAACCACAATTTTAATTAAAAGTCTAACAATAAGCAGTCACAAATTTCAAGCGGTCGTCCATAACCGTGGACACGGCTATTCGAATAGATTAATACCCTACAGGGGTGTACTACTTTACCCACACGACTTGATTAGCCCGTAAGCCTCCAGATGCCTCCGAATATAGCATACTTCCTAAGGTATGCCGGCCGAGTAAATCAAGATACGGTCATTTTTAGCAAGAAGATCCCATGGAGCTAAGTCCCTCAACCCATGGCTCCTAGGAAACACGAGACGTTAACGCCTCCATCCTATATATCCTAGGAAACACAAGACGTTAACGCCCCCATCCTATCGGCCCAAAAGGAACACGGGATTTCACGGTCCCATGCCCTTACAATTTCACCACCGTGGGACTCAACACAATAAAATCTTCCCCCTACTTAACCATACGGCACCCATATACCGCGCGTGATAGCACGAGTTTTGCTTGAATCGCAACAACCCAAAGTTCGGTCCTGAATTGTCCGACAAGCCAACCCACATACCCAAATCTCGCAGTAACGAAGGCACCATCACTAACCAACACTTTTCCAGACCAAAAGCTCATTTGAAAATGAGAAAATTTCACTTATAAAACAGATACGAAGATCTGAAACAAAAGTATATAATGAGAGTTGTGTTTAACCCATAATTGGCGGACTATTCCGACAATCGAGCTACGGTTCTAGACTTGCATGGCTAAGCAACTCGAACAATGTGATTTCAAACATCCTATCATAATTATTTCATCATCGGGTAATTCATGGATAGCCACAATGACAAGATAATAGGATGTGTCTAACTATTCATCACAAAAAGCGACATTATCAAAATAGCATGCAAGCAATTATCATTGCATCTATCCTAACAAATCTGGGATCAAATATGATGCAAAAAGAAAGTTCAAAGGATGCTTGCCTTCTGGGAGTTCACTTGCTCACTCTCACGTACTCTCTTACTTCCGCAACTCGAATCTATAGAAAAGTGATATCGAATAAACATCGAGAAAAAGCCAAAACTCAAAGTACTAAAAATGCATGAAATTTTTACAGAGCTAGAATATGATTTTAGATTAATTTAGGCGAAATAATTATTTCATTTGGAGTTAATATGTGAAAGTTATAGCAATTTGAAAATCAATTTTTAAAAAATGTGAAAATAAATGCTCATATCTTTATTCACCGAATTTAATTATTTTGTGAAAAATTGCAGAATTCTAGTGGAGATAAAAACTACAAGGTTAAATATAGAATAATATTTTATGGACAACCCAATTGGATTTATCCCATTTGGAGTTCATATGAATTAGTTATGAATTATTGAAGTTAAAAGACTTTTCCGTAAAAATAATTCTTTCTGCATTTTAAATCGAATCAAATCATTTTTATACACGGGCTGACCTAGCCTCTACCAAAGAAAGATAGTGCCCTTGTATTTTATTTTCTTTTCCATTTATTTTATAAAGGAAAACATCTACCGATAATCTAATCTTCTCATAAGCATATACTTAACCGATTCTCCGGTGTCGAAACCAAACACATGCATATCACTCCCCAATCATATTCTCATATCTTGATCTAAATCCCGTACTAACCTCCACTAAGTCCATCCACCGACTTATGTGCATATGTCCATGACTAACTCCATCAATTATTCTCCGATATACTCTTTAAACTAATACTAACTATCTAGCTCTACTAGTCTCTCCTCGGCAAATCACCCTCGCATATACCAAAATTTCCACCGATTGATGTTTATTTGACCAACCGACACCTAATGAGCTTAACCATTTTAGTAACACATCCAACATCTAATGTCTCCTTAATTTATCTACTCATATCCATACCACTGAACTTAGTTAAGTACTACATCTACCAATCCAATCACATATGCATCTCTACGGTCGACTAATAATCATTTAGCTACTAATCCAAAAGAGAGTAAAATTGCATCGACTCGGCACATGGGACTTACCTACTAATTACATGGCAATCCAAATATTAATCCACAATCAAATAATCCATTCTACCATCTCCCAAATTCTAGCATATAAGATTCGCATAACTATCAGTTAAGGCATCCGATCAAACAATCCCAAAAATATACTTAATCCGACATCCAACGAACAACAATACACATATATAAAAGATATATCAGTAAACATCAACACATACATCAACCATCAAGTAATAAATTACAAAAATCTTTATGCGACCTA
The DNA here is from genome assembly GCA_036346255.1 of Ampelocalamus luodianensis. NCBI lineage: Eukaryota > Viridiplantae > Streptophyta > Magnoliopsida > Poales > Poaceae > Ampelocalamus > Ampelocalamus luodianensis. The sequence continues at coordinate 7,725,164 of CM070628.1, forward strand.
TCTCCAAAAATTACTAGTCCAATATGAGGAGAAACCTCTAATTAATTTATCCTCCAAAGATCACCACTAGCCCAAGCGAGCTCACATCAATATCGATCGACCAAATAATCGACTCCTACATTTAATCTAGCATCTATCGATCAAGAAGATACATACATTTCGCCACAATAACTAATTATTCACATCTACTAATAAATCAATACATAATCATGTCTACGCACAATTACGACCTAACCGGAGAATCATACCGGTCTTAAGCTACCAAAACAATTTTACACCTAAACATGCATAATTAGATGCCATGCTCATAACTAAAATGCCACATGCACGACTAACATGATATCGTCATAACAAAAATATTACTAAAGATTTTACCACAATGCTAGGCGTGTGAAACGTCACCGGGTGTCGTGTTCTCGACTACCCATCCGTGTCCGCCGTAGTCGTCGCCGAGCTCGTCATGCGCCCATGTTCGCCGTGAAGTCGTTGCCGAGCTCGCCCACGCCCGCCCACCTTCACCGCATGCACCGCACCCTTGACGCCGCATCCTCGAGCCACTACCGACCCACACCGCGCGCGTCGGGTTGCCGTGCCGCATGCATGGTACATGCATGCGCGCCTTGCTCGAATGCCGAGCCAAGCCACCACGCCTCGGCTTTGGCGCGCACATGCGTGCATGTCCGCCAAATGCATGCGCCATGCGCCACCATATATGCACGGCCCGCAACCTCTCCGTCTCGCTACCATCTCAAGCGACGTGCCAATGCGGCCGTGCACCACGCGCTCGCCTTCGTCGTGCGCCGCGTGCCGCCGACCGTCCTCTCGCCGCTCGTCGCCGCACCGTGGGTCGCCGGGAGCTGCAGCATGCAAACATTACGGCCACCTTGATGCCGCTGCAGCGCCTCGGTGCCGTCGCCCCACGCCGCTGTGCTAGCTGCTCCCGCATCGCGTGTTAGGCGCGCGCCGCCGCTTTGCTCGTGGCTGCAGGTCCACACCATGCTGCTAGCGACTACTTGCTGCTGCTGCCGCACTTGATGCCACACCGCCATGCCGCCCCAGACTGACATCGCTGCACCAGCCGCCTTGCCGCTGCAACACGACCGCAGCCCACGCCGCGTGCTCTATGTCGCCACGCCGCTACATCGCAGCGCCTCCTCCACATGCACCTTGCTCCCACTTCTTCCTGGCTGCAGCAAGCCAACAACAACACTGCCCTCTCTTTCTTTCTTGCCCAATGTTTCTCCCCTTCCTCTTCTCCAAATCACTCAAATGACCATGCATGCAAAATCTATTTGGATGAATGGGATGCTAGAGTGAAGGGATCATGATGGTATGACATGCATTGAAGCTTTCATGGTTCTTGATGGTGTTTGGGAGGAGAGAAGGTTGTTTGGCTTGAGCTCAAGAGGAGAAGAAATGAGCTAGCAAAGGCTCGCTTTGGGGAAGAAGATGAGGCGTGGAGAGGAAAGAATGACAATGAGTGCTCTGCTTGGCTGGGACCATGGTTGGGGAAATAAGTTGACAAGGGATTGGCAGTGCACTAGAAATGAAAAGGGAGAAGTAGCAGGAGCTTTTCGGTTTGGGGGGAGAAGCTGGCGTGAGAGGAAGATGGCAGTGGGAGGTGTGTCTCACACTGGGACAAAGGGAATAGACAATGCATGTGGCTTTGGTTGTTGGGGAAATAACAAAGAGAAAGAGGGTTGTAACACCCCACCAAAGATTGAGCCCGAATGCTACTAAAATTAAATTAAATCGAACTAAACTAAGACCAATTACAAATTTTCGGCAAAACCTCCTTTGTATAGTCACTATACCGAGGTTCCAACAATTAATCATGGCATTTATCAAAGTCTTCAAAATCAGTTCAATCAAGCATGCAGATAATCTCATAAACATAACCAAAATTTGCTATTCTCATTATTACGATTAATCGAAACTCAAACCATCTATAAGTAATTCTTATGATTGAGTGGTAGTGTGTGCATCCAAATATCTACTCCTCCCATGCATGCGGGTCTTGCGCTTGTACCTAAAACACATCAAAGCAAGAGTGAGCCCAAAGACTCAAAGAAGTACCAACAAGGCTAAGCAAGTTATCATTCATAGCATCAACAATCCAAGATAAACAATGCACCAAAGTATAGCCTTCATGCTCATGTGAATGCAACCAATGCAATGCACCTTTCTCAACTTTATCTCTTTCGCATTTTACCGTAATGCGGGTATACAACCGTCAGTGTACCTTGCCTGTGCCCACTAGCACAGGGACCAAGAGCCTATACACCACATGTATAGGGACCATTGCCCATCATCTTAATGATGGGGACCTCTTGCTCATAGCCCACATTCCACGAATGTGGGGACCTCAAGCCCGCCATTTACATGACGGGACTCAATCGTATGTGCTTGGTCACCACGTGACCAAGGCACTGATGCTCTCAACATGCATATGCACCGTGATAACGTCCTTCATATGCAGGAACTCAACATATTATCATTAACATGTAAGCATTAACAACAACATCATACATGAATAAACTTATTCATACTTCTAGCATTCCACATCATTGATATTCATAGCATTCTAGCATCCATGAATAGCACATTTAATCATAATACTAGCACACTTGAACAATCACTCTTGAATATCAATTAATCATTTCTCTAGTATCCTTCATCCTTAATTTTACTTACCATACTATCAACCTTGCATGGTTATTACGCATCAAAGTATTAGCATCCTCTATCAAACAATCATAATTAGTCACTCAAACAGAGTACTTGCATTCACCAAGATAAATTGGAACTCATCACCATAACATCTATGCATAGCTATTATGAGCCAAACACAAACAGTCACAGCATACAAGCATAAATATACAATAGCCCGAATACTTGCTTCAACTGTGCGAGAACGGTGGACGCGAAGAGGGTGCTGCCCCTGGAACCGCGCTCCCACCTGAATATAAAGGTATCCCAATCTAAGGCCAACACGCTGGACCAAGAGCATAAATAATAACACAACAAAACTCGCTACTCTCAAGTGTTAACAAAAACCCCCAATTTCTAGCGATCGTTTTGGTGATCACTATGACAGTCAACTTCTAAAATTCATAACTTTCTGCTCAGAGGTCCAAATAAGGTGTTCTCAGACTTTTTGGAAAGGTAATTTAATTACCTAAATAAACTTAGTTGGGGAGCCCTTTTGATTCTGCCAACTACTACCTCTACCGAGCCAACCTACAGAGCAACAATTATCACGTCGGGTTCTCTGGACAGATCACTAAAACCATCATAACTTTTGCTACTAAAGTCCAAATCTTGCGTTCTTTATCTCTATCAAAAGGTATGGAAATTACCTACATTTTTCGTTATATTGAGGTCCCCTGATTTCGACCTTAACTAGCAGATTCAACCCATTTTCTACAGACTGTTCTAAACTGACAAATTAACAGAGCAGCGATACTAAAAAAAATCATAACTTCCTGACCGTTAATCGGATTTGGGTGATCTTGGTGTCCACTGAAAGCTAAGAACAACCTCTACAACTCTCTAGGAGATCCAAACTCCTAATTCTGCCTCTAACCACATGAAACTGGCCACGCAACATTCTGGACAGAATTGCAACTTTAACAGACCGACTTCAATCTTGCCAAAACTACTCGATTTCGGTTCTACGACTAAACACACAACAACAAACGAAGCTATTTACCCTTGGCGCAGCTGAAGGTCACGAACTCCGGATGGGATCTCGCTTTCTTCTCTTCTCCCTTCTCTTCTCCCCTCTTCCTTCCCTCTTCTCCTCCTCATTCTCTTCCTCCTTAACCACCGCAATGGGGGTCCTTCTTCTACCTTTGGACAGCAGCAATGGGGGACTTGGAGGATGCTTGGGAGGGTGGAAGGGGGTAACCAGGAGGGAGGCGTGAGAGAGGGGGTGGCGGCCACCAAGGGGGAGAGGGGTGGAGGCGTGAGGGAAGTGGGGAGGAGGGGCTGCGGTTAGGGTTTGGGGGGAGTGGTGCCCCGTTTGGCCGGCTGCTCCTTGGGCTCCCATGGGCTGGGCCCAAGCCCAGGAGTGACTAAAACACTGATTTCCCCTTTTCAACTATTAAACCGCGAAATTAACCAAAAGGTCCTTTCCAAAACCATTGAATTCTCTCCGAATATTTAATCTCCCGATTAAGGCTTAACACACTTTCGGGTATTACAATTTGTCTCACTGGGATAAAAATGGCAGGATGAGGAGCTCTGGGGAAAAAGAATGCCAGTGCTTTTTTTTTTGGATGTTGGGCAGAGTGTGGCAGTGAGGTTCCTCTCTTTGGGTAAAGAAAACGATGGTAGTGGAGAGAAAGAAACATGGGGCTTTGCACTTGTGCTTGGCTTGGGAAAAATGGTGTGAGGTGAAGTCATGGGTGGTGAGGCTAAAGAAATGGTTGGGGAGGTGTGAAAAGTGTATTCGGATGGAAGAGGAAAAATAATAGTGAAATAAATAGCGGTGTATTTCTTCCTCCTTCTTGCATGCCACGCAAAAGAGCTCGCACTGAAACCGATTGGAGAAACAGAACGCCTCGAGACGGCGATCGCAACGCTATAACATGCGCCGCATGATTTTTGGTTTTCGGTTGTGTTTGCGAGGAGGAAGTTAGGAAAAAGAAATGGATACACGCACGCCTCGCTGCGGTCGGTCGGATCAAAAAGAGCGGCGATCTAATGTATGCACCACGGTATGATTTTTGAAATGCATGTGAAAGCAAGAGACCAAAATAATTTTTCTTTCATTTGTAGTCTCTCGACCAATTCAATTTAATATTGTTTGCTATTATTATTATTATTATCTTTATACAACTTTTAGACAACTCGATTCGATTTTTAAAGGCTACATTTGAATTAAACATGGGAATTTTTTTTAAAATATTGCCAAATTTTTATTAGATCGCCTACTTAAATATTAATATCCTGATCCTGAAAATCGGGATGTTACAGGCTGAGTTGGCTCGCCGAGTCGGACTCAAGCCCAAGGAACAGTAGCCTGGTTCGGTCTGAGTTTGACTGAGAATTTAAATTTTTTCCCCACTTTGACCAAGGGCTTAAAAATAGGAATAAATTTCCAAAAAGCATGAAATAATTTGTGGGGGTTCCTGGGAAGATATAGTCCCCACAAAAATTATGAAACGCCACTGTTCATATTAAAATTTGTGACATTTAAATTCAAACATGTTGTATGTCTATGAGTGTTGTTTGAATTTTAATTAGGTTCAAACTAGTCCCAAAAATTTTGGAAAAATTATATTTATTCATGAGAATTAATGTAGTATTTAAATGAATTGATTCCAGATGATGATCACAAATTTTTATTACCGATGCTGAAATAAATTCGAGTTTTGAAGTGTATGTTTATATGAGATGAGATTTTCCAAGTACAATATATTATGAAATGATTTGAATTTTGATAATGCATGTTAGTGAGATTCTTTATAATCCATTTTAATAGTTGGGGCTGTGACATCCTATCCGCATGGTTCTATGGATGTTGGGCCATTCATTATTCTTTCTGTTTATTTTCTTGGTTTGTTTTACTCTTTAGTAAACCAGTCATGATTTTAATTTTCTTGAGCTAGACAGGTGATAGCAGTGGGTTCTTCAACCTTGCTTTCAACACTATTTAAAAATTATAAAAATCATGCGACACTTACGGAAAAATTGTAAAGAGGAGGGACCATTGATAGACAGTTGTAAGTTATATATTGGTTGATTTATTCTCAGACTCATTGAGCTATTTCTTCCCATGGGAAAAACTTAAACTAAAGAGGATCTAGTAGAATATCCTTTTGCTGTAGGATTAGGTAGACAAGTTTTGAACTTCCTTTTGTGTAAGTTCTCTGTTGTTATTTGTTATGAGATATCGAACTTCTGTTTAGTCACATCATTTTAGAATAATAGATTTCTTTGATTTCATTTATATCAAGGATAAACTTTCAATATCCGGAAGGACATTATGTTGACGCCATTGCTAGACGCTCGAGGCATTATGCTTGGACCAGTTCACACTTGCCAAACTCTTAGTAATTATATACTTTTCCCCTGTTAGTTTTTTTGTCTAGTTTAGATTGATGTAATTTAAAACGATTTAATGGATCATTGCATCTTTGCTTCCTAATCTTGTCGTTTTTATTGAACATGTATTTAAAGAGAGGTGTGAATGAGGAGGGAGAGTAGCAAATGATGTTGAGACTGACAAGAATTATTCTAATTGTTCAGTTATTTTAATTTGTTCGTTCTTTCAATGCATGAGAAGGACAAGAATTATGAAGCTACCAGACTTCATTTTTTAAATCTTAGGAGGAGATGGAATTCCTATCATCATCTTAGACTTGGTTAAGGTAGGTTGCACACTGTTATTCACTACTATAGAAAAGGTCTTCATAGACGGTTCAAAAACGTTATCACAGACGGTTTCGTGAGTCCTCTGAGTTTATGGGTCAGTAATGATATGAGGTCATCACAGACGGTGTTCGAACAAATGCTCAGTGATGCATACTATCACGCATGCTATTAACTCGTAAATCAGGATAGTTGCCTATCACAGACGGTTTGTAGATAAAATTGTCTGTGATAGCTGATATAGCATAGACGATTTCTAGATGCAACCGTCTGTGATGGCTGATGTATCACAGATGGTTTGTAGATGAAACTGTCTGTGATATATATTCTCTATAAAGTCTCCAAACAGTAGCTGGTTGTGCCTTTAAAACCAGTTATATATGTGTGTGTGTGTGTGTATATATATATATATATATATATATATATATATATATATATACGCGTTGTTGTACTCACAGGAGTATGTACTCCCACTTCTAATATACCACTTAAACACACATATTATACTTCTTTATCATTTTCAGTATACTTAAATACCAATTATAAGATACTCCAATGCGATTTGATTAAAAAAAATTCATCGGAGCCCTTTGTTTTTTGCTATATACCCTTTTTCTTATATAAATGAAGTATATACACAAATTTTGCTATAAAAAATGGTCTTTAATGAAATTTTTCATGGAACTCATTTTGAAGTATCTTATAATCATTATTGAAGTATGCTCAAATAGATAAAGAGGTATTATGATACGATTTAAGTGGTATATGAGAGGTGGGAGTACATACTCCCAGGAGTACCATACCATTTTCCTATATATATATATATATATATATATATATATTGTCTGTAGTACCCAGCCACTTTCGGGGAATCGTGAGGTGGATGAGACAGTAGCCATGGGAACTTCATCGAGCCTACAAGTTCAAGAAACATGGCTACTAGGAGAGTGCGTGGACATACAATTACCAGGATGTCAAGTCCAATTACCTATCAATGACATCTAGGTAATTGGATGTTCACGCGCTCTCCTGGCAACCATGCTTCTTGAACTTGCAGGCTTGATGAGGTTGCCTGTGGCTACTGTCTCATCCTCCTCACGACCCCCCAAAAGTGGCTGGGGACTACGAATAATATATACATAATATATATGAAGTCAGTTTTAAAGACACAAGCAGCCACTACTTGAAAACTTTATAGAGAAGAGATCATGAATGGAATGGTAGGGCGTACCTGGGATGCAAAGGAGGAGAACTTGACTGACATGAACATGGTTACACAGAATACCAAATAGGAACATACCATAAGATTAGATACATGTACAAAAATTTGTATGTGTGCGACACAATACCGACGGCAACACCTCCACTATGCATTAACCCACCTCCATTTCATTTACCATGCTTAATAAATAAATTAACCCACATAGGTAAATAATCAACTCACATCAATAAACCAAAACAAGCTCAAGCATGAAACTAAAATAACAGAAAGAGCAATTCATTAGAACTCAAATATGAATTAACTAATTATCAATTCAATTTCAGCATAAGACTATTAACATCATTGAGTTGTTTAGCAGAGCATACAAATACCAATTTGTAATACCTCCCAGTGCTGGCACAGAAAAATCACACAGAGCATACAAACATTTCTATCCACAACTAGCATCAGTACCAGCTAGCAGTCACAACACAACCCCATTCCGATCCCCACCTCCAGATCCATCCATCCATCCAGCTAGCAGTCACAGATCAGGGCAAGACAGCAAGGCCAAGGGTGTCCAAACCGACTATCAACCGACCATCAACCCACATTTCAGCTTGGTTCACATGAATATACCAACAGCACAAACCAATATGTGATAAATATGTCTTACCTCGACATCGCCGGTGTCGGTGGTGAGGTAGCCGAGGCTGAGGTCGGTGGAGAGGTAGTCGGGGGGAGGAGGAAGAGGGGAAGGCAGTGTCACCGTAGTTGTGGCACAACAGTAACACTGCACAAGACACTCTTATCGTACGAGTGTCTTGTGCAGTGAACCATGGTGTCACAACCGGTGGCTACGGAAAGAAGGGCAGCGACGAGGTCAGGGGCACTCGGGTGGGGAGGGGAGAACGGGCGAGAGTAAGGGTGTTGGGGAGTGACAAGTTAGGTGCAAACCCTAGCGAGCTCCTATTAATAAAGAGTGATACTTATCATCGATAGTTCCATAATAGAACTGTCTCAGTGATACGGTCTCATATCACTGACGGTTCTATTATGGAACCGTTTGTGATATGAGACCATATCATGAACAGATTCCATAATAGAACTGTCAGTGATACTGTCTCATATCACGGACGGTTCTATTATGGAACCGTTTGTGATATGAGACCATATCATAAACGGTTCTATTATGGAACTGTCTGTGATATGGCTGTTCTCAACTTCTATGTTTTGAGCATATTATTATCATGTATACATTAACATGAATGAAAGAATTGCATGTTTATATGTCAATTTTGTCATTTAAATACTGCTGGAAATTTTCTTTAACTAGGATACATATCACAGACGGATATTTATTCCACTACGGTCTTTACATATATAGTTCAACATATAAATATACCTCCAAACTAGATTTTTTTTTCATTTTGGAATTTACATATGGCCAAACAGTATGGCCAGTCGCTTCTTGCAAAGATTAAAAAAAGTAGAAATCTAAATAAACAAAATTTTTCTAATGGCGGAGGTAGGCTGCTATCTCCGTCTTTAAAACTTCATAGGCGGTAGCGTCGGATCGAACATTCGTGATCATCGGTAAAAGAAGCCCAAATGAATCCACCCACGATGCGCTCATTCGAGTGTCTCCCGAAGACTCTCGGACTGTTGAATCAAGAAGAATTGAGTCCATAGGCTCTCTTCCCTTGCTCGAGGGGTCTCGGCATGGTCGATTCGGTTGCCTGCCGCCTCGATTAAGCAGTCCAAGTGACGGCAAGCCTCCTGGAGACATGCAACGTCGTTGTGGAGGACCACGTCGATGACACGGTACACTTGTCGGAAGTGGGAGATCAACTGAAGACACGGCGGAGGAGGATGTCAAGACGGCGGATGGTGGTCTTCACCTGCTCTAGCAAATCCTCGGGCAGAGGAGTGAGGACACTGTTAAAACAGTGTCCTTTTGCGGCATCCGTGTAACATCCTAATTTTCAGAGCTTAAAAATCTTTTAATAGTTAGTAGGAAGAAAATTCACCATTTGGATTTTATTTGAATTTAATTCAAAAGCTTAATATTGGACTTTACAATCAAAAATATTTAATGTGAATAATGCCAACATGAACAATAGCCAAAACTATTTTATTTGGGTTCTATGTGCTCGTGATATATTTTCTAGATTTTTCTAGAATTTTTCGAGTTCATTTGCTATTTTCTATTGCCCATTTGAATTTTCTCGTATTTTTAAAATAGAAAATCTATTAAAATCTCGAAATCTCTCGCCGAATCTCTCCGCCCAACTCCTATTCCCGCTAGCCAGCCGCCAAGATAGCGCCGCGCGCCGCCTCCCACCGAGTGTGGACCCCGCTGTCCCCCCTCTCTCTCTCTCCGCGCGCGCCGCCTCCCACCGCTCGATCGTTTGGACGGTTAGATGCGCGTAAGGTAACCGGAGGTTCCGATCGTCTCATTGATTGTGGACCGTTGGATCTAAGATGAGCGGTCGATCTTGAGTCGCTTTAGTAGCCGTGGTCGCCGCGACGCGCGCGTCGAGCCATACCGCCGCGTGGTGGGCCCCCACCGCCACGCCACCGTCGTCGTCGCGAGGCGGACTCGCCGCCGCTCGCTTTTTCCGCCGCGCGCGTGTTCTTCGCGGACACGCCTCCGGGCTATTTAAAGCCCCGAGGCCCTCGTGCCTGCACCCAGCCTCGCCGCCCGAAAACCCTAGCCGCCACCGGCGCCGCAAACGCCCCGCGCCGCCGTCGCCTTCGCCGCCGCCAAGGAGTTCGCCGCCGCCGCCGCCGTTCGGGATCCTCCCGTCGCCGCTGGAGGCCACCATCGGATCGCCGCCGCCCGCATCTCGAATCGCCATCTTCGCCGGAGGACCTCCGGCCGCCGCCGCCGTTGAGCCGTACTCCTCCGCTCGCCGCCGTCGCCGCCGCCACGACGCCCCGTGCACCATTGAGCACACCGGTGTAATCCCCGCTCGCCCTCTACCTCGCGGTGCCATTCGTCACCGCCGGCGAGCCGCCGTTCGCCGAGACCGCCGGCCCTCGAGCCGCCGTCATCGTCGGGTCCGACGTGGCACGCCACTCGCCGCCACCTCGGCGCGCGCGCGCCGTGCCCTCCTGTCGCCGCGTGGAGCCCCCGGCGCCCACGTGTGCGCCACGCGGCGATCACCGACTCGAGTCGAGGCTCGGTGGACCTAGTCCACGCGTGAGTTTAGCCTCGACATGTGGGTCCCACATGTCGAGATTTTTTTATTATTTTTTCCGAAATCACGAAATGACGCGGCATTGCGCAATAATCCGTTTTTTTTTCTTTAGAGAAATAATTCGGAAATTCTGGAAAATCAGAATTAGGGTTTCTTTTAGATTTCCAATCTTCCAAAGCCCATAACTTTTGCATCCTTACTCCGATTGAGCCCATTCAAATTCCTAAATTTGTCTAAATTCAAGCTCTATTTATATGAGATTTTTATTTAATTTTTGGAGTTTGTTTTGCCTCTGTTATTTATTTGTTTTGTTTGTTTTTGTTTCGTTCGCGAGTAGACGTCGTTTCGTCGGGAAATTTTGTGGAAGAAGGAGCACCTCAAGATCAAGACCAGTACATAGACCTTTTCCAAGGCAAGTCATACCTTTGATCATCTTGAACCCAGTTTTCAAATTACTTTGTGTTAAATTATTGCATTCTACTTTAATTATTTATTTAAATGCTTTGGGCATAGTTATTATCCAAATTGTTATCACACCTTGGCCTTGTATGTCATAATTCTTTGTCACCCTAGATTGGTTATTAGTTGGTAATATTGTAGCACCAACGTGGATTGGTTAAATGCGAGTACAATTGCTTAGCCATGCTACGAGTCTCACATCGCATGTAAGTTTCAAATATTAAATTTGACTAAGTGACTATGGAACTTTGTGTAAAAGCTGTGTGCTGTATGTTATTACTTTGTGATGGTATGTGTTGCACTAAGCCAATGGGGTGGTAAAAGATTTAGACTGAGGCAAGTGGTGGATACTGTGTGAACTGGTGGCTTTGTGATTGGGATTTATCTGTGTGGTTTAGTTAGAAAAACTGGAAGTCTTGCCTTGGTCAATTAAGGACTTAACTTTGTGCGCCATTGAACTGAGCTATCTTTGTGACGACCGCATGTCCGTGACAGCCTAACTTAGTAGGTTACTGAGTTTCAACATTGGGGTTCGTGGATAGGTTAAGCTTTGTGATATGAGATCGTGTGAATAAGAACGTCAATGTTGAGGCGGTTGTCGAATCTGTTTTGTTACGATTAGTGCTAGCTACACTAGTTGTATCGTGTGGGTAAAGTGTACAACCTCTGCAGAGTGTTAATCAATCTATTCGAATAGCCGCGTCCTCGGTCATGGACAACGCTCGGGATTTCACATGAGGGGTAGTGTTCATAAAATGTGGGATTGGGAGCCGTGTGATCTCAATCATATGGCGTGTGAATCAATCGGTTTAGTGTGTGTCTTTGTGGAAACAATGTTAAATTAATATTGCTTATTTGTTTTAAATTATGCTTTCAATCTATTATTTGTATTCATTTGCAAATGTTGCATTTCTGCAAAATAACCACAGAAGTCATTCCTTTGGAATAAGCCTACATCTATATATTGCATTCTGTGGTATGATTTGCGAGTACGGTTGTGTACTCACGCTTGTTGTAAAACTTGCGCCCAAACCTACAGAAGCGGAGGAGTCTACGCCTACTTTTGAGGAGGAGTTCGCTGAAGGCTGATCGTGCGTTAAGGTCTGGATCCCAGTTGGTTGCCTGTGGTGAATTGGTGGGATCTACGCTGAAGTTTTCGTTCCGCTGCTTTATTTCCTGTTAGCCCTGCGTGGCTTAATAAGTGTAAACTCGACCATAAGGTCAAAACCCTTATTTGTTATTCAAACTAATCGTTTACTTTATTTATCGCTTGTGTGGATCGATATTTACCTGTGTTAACCTGTGTGCACTAGCGTGATCTGGACTAGTGCGGTATACACAGAGGGTTCCGAATCATAATTGCGGGTCCCGGCAGCAGGTGGTATCGAGCCATACCTTCGTAGAGTCTTGACCTTAGTTAGATTGGCCGTCTTTAGAGTGTCCAAATTATTTTCTAAAGGAAAATTAACTTGCAAGGTTAATTAATTGCTTAACTCTCCTCATATCTCTCTCGCCTCAACTATTGCTATAATCTTTTCTCTCCCCGCTGTTTTAAAGTTGCTCTTACCCAGTTCATCTGTCTGACAGATGCCTCGCTGATCAGACCTATGGTGAGCGTTGTGGAGGATCGCCACGAACTTTGGAAGCTTCGCAGTACTTGGAGGTTTTGATCGTCCGCTGTACCGAGGCAACAAGCTGGATGGTGGATGGACATAAGCGGGTACGATCCGTCGCTGACGATCTACGCCAGGATGAACACCAAGGCAAGCCAGCCGCTGAACATCTCTGTCAGGAGGATCACTTGGCTGGAAGGTATCCAGGAGTCGTCGCGCCTGGCCATGCTTCGGATCTGCCACATCTACATGTGCGAGCTGAAAGGAACCGTCTTCCGCTACCACCCTAGAGCAGCCGCCGTGGAGCTACCTACACACTATCCATCCACGGAGGGGGAAGAAGATGCCACAGTGGTACACCTCGCCCGGTACATCGTCGCCCAAGAGGAATCCATGGAGATGATGGCCGCTGATCTAGACGGTGCCTACAAGAGCCTACACCAAGCTGAAGAGAAGATCGCCATCCTGGAAGAGATACTGGACGCCCACCACCAGGCAGACCAAGAAGAGGAAGAAGATCTAGAAGAACATGAAGAATCTGAGGAAGATCCGGAGGAAGTGGAGCGAACTGAGGAGCTGTCGCGCCATCGGCGCTGTTCTGTTGCACGATTCGGGGCACGGGATCGGTTTGCGAAGATGCCGGCCACGATTCAAGGTCTACACCGTCAGAGCGTCGCGCTGATTGCGGAGGCTTTCTCGAGGAGTAGCGTCGTAATTCCAGTTTTCAAGCTTAGCCAGTTTCAGTTTAGTGAGTCGCCCTTTAGGCGGTAGTTTTGTGTGTTTAGGTCGTTGTTTCTTTTTGTGTGCGAGTATGAGCTGCAAAGGCCCTTAGGCATTTGTTGCAGCCATGCTAAGACCCTATTAATAAAGGTTTCATTTGAGTTTCTTGAGCTGTGTTTGGTTGGGTTTAACCTACCCCCTGCTTAGTTCTCGACTTATCTTGTGCTTGCTACCTTATCTAACCTATGGAGCTCCGCCAGATGGTTCAAACTCGTCAGACTGCTGCAAGTGGTTCCGGTACCCCAGCACCAGGAGGCATTGAGCAACCGACTCTGAGGCGAGTTCCGCCACAAGCACCCCAATTGACTTGCAAAACTTTGGAGCTTTCATGGCAAAGCCGCATCACTCGGTGATGAATACCATGATGACTCGGATGCAAGCCATGCACAATCGAACAATAACAACAACAATCACCAAGATGGAGCCCGGTGCTCATGGTCACCATGGACCATCCAAACTTGCGAGATTCATGAGGACTCGTCCACCAACATTTTCTCGACATGTATCCCGATGGAAGCGGATGATTGGCCGGGTGATTGAAAGAAAGCTGCGATCACTCAATGCGGCGACCATGAAAAGTTCTCTATGCCTCTCACCGGTTAGAGGGCATCGCAGTGAGAATGGTGGGAGAACCTGCGCGCTCATGAGGCACCACAGATTATCACTTGGGAGGAATTCTCTCTGACATTCCGCCAATACCACGTACTGAAGGAATTATTGAACTAAAGAAAGATGAATTTTGTGCCTACGAAGCAAGGAAGCTTGTCGATGTCGACTATCTCAACAAGTTCTCGCAACTTGCTCGCTATCTTTGAGAAGATGTTGCAATGCACAAGGCTCGCGAGTCATTTTGAAGGGAACGAACTTGGACTTGAGTCAATCTCCTTGCACATACCTTCCCGATTTCCAAGAATTGATCAATAAAGCTTTAGTCATGGAGGATAAGCGCAAAGGCGGAAGACAATCGCAAGCGCAGGATGATCCAGCGAGGAGGCCGGCAATTCCAGCAGAGCAAGGGCGGTGCCACCGCAGATTCAACCGGTTTTCCCCACGAACTCCGCGGGACAAGCGCACCAACCTCGGCACCTCGTCTAGTTGCTCGAACACTCGCGCCCCAAAGACCGACCAACGCTAATCCAACAGTCAACAAGTCGCAAGAAGCAAGGGTGTGCTATACTTGCCGTCAACCAGGCCACTACGCAAATCGGTGTCCACAGAGGAGAACGATCACTCGAGTTCGTTTCAACCTTGGAGCTACACCAAATAAAACACCGCAACGGGTCACCAATGAGGAACTTTCCAAGCCCCCAACCAGCCGGGAGGAGGGACGCGGTCCGTGGTCGAGGCCGTGTCAACCACGTCACCTGGAAGGAGCACGAGAAGCACGGGCGTCGTCTTGGGTAAGTTCTGGTTAATTCGAGCACCGTATCAGTTCTATTTGATTCTGGAGCTTCGCATTCTTTTGTGTCTGAAGTTTTTGCAACTAAGAATAAGTTGGAGGCTATACAACTTAAGCATACTCTATTAGTTCAATCGCCTGGAGCAGAGCTAAGCTCTAGAGTGGGTTGTTTAGGAGCTAAGTTACTCATAGCCGGAGTTGAGTTTCTAGCCAACCTAATTGTTCTAGACACCCAAACCTTAGATGTCATTCTTGGCATGGATTGGCTATCCAAGCACAAAGCATCTTGTGCTGGATTGTGGCCGAAGAGCCGTAACAGTTGAGAATCTTGATGGAAGGAAAGTAGAGTTTCTAGCCACATCGGTTCGTGAAGGACACTTGCTAGTAAGCGATCGAAGACCATTGCAATGGAGAATGTACCAATAGTCGAGAATACCCGGATGTGTTTCGGAAGAGTTACGGAATGCCACGGATCGTGACATCGAGTTCGTCATTGATCTAGTGCGGGGACATCGCCAATTTCTAAGCGACCTTATCGAATGCGGTGGCGAGTTAGCGAGAAATGAAGAAGCGATTGAAGAACTTCTCGAGAAAGGTTTCGTAAGACCAAGTTCGTCACCGTGGGGAGCACGGTCTTGTTCGTCAAGAAGAAAGGCGGAAGCATGAGGATGTGTATCGACTCACCGTTCTCTCAACGAGGTCACTATCAAGAATAAGTATCCATTGCCCGGGATAGATGATCTGTTTGACCAGATGAAGGGAGCCGGAGTGTTCTCAAAGATCGACTTGCGATCGGGTTACCATCAGTTGAAGATCTACCCTAAGGATATACAAAGACCGTTTTCTCAATGCGGTATGGACATTATGAGTTCTTGGTCATGTCATTTGGTGACAAATGCTGACTTACTTCATGAACATGATGAACAAATTCTTCATGGAATACCTGGACAAGTTTGTAGTGGTGTTCATTGACGATATTCTGGTTTATTCCAAATCAGAGGAGGAACACGCAGAACACTAGAGGTTAATTTTGGAGAAACTCAGGGAGCATCAGTTGTATGCCAAGTTCGGTAAGTGTGACTTTTGGAAGAAGGAAGTGGATTTCCTTGGCATGTGATGACCGCCGATGGAGTAGCGATTGACCGGGAAAAGTAAGCGATGTTACAGGACCACCCAAGCGTAACCCGATTCGCGATTTCTTGGGAATGGCGGGTTACTACCGCCGCTTCATTGAAGGATTCTCCTCAATTGCTAAGCCTCTTACGCAATTGTTGAAGAAGGAGAAGAAGTTCACTTGGACCCTAGCTTGTGAAACAAGTTTTCAAGAGTTAAAGAAACGCCTGACCACAGCCCTAGTGTTGATTCTACCAGACATCCGGAAGGACTTCGATATCTACTGTGATGCCTCGCGTCAAGGACTAGGGTGTGTCCTGATGCAAGAAGGGAAAGCAGTTGCGTATGCATCAAGACAACTAAGACCACATGAAGAGAATTACCCTACTCATGATCTGGAATTAGCTGCCGTGGTGCATGCTTTAAAGATTTGGCGTCACTACCTTATCGGTAATCGCTGTGAAGTCTACACAGATCATAAGAGCCTAAAGTACATTTTCACCTAGTCAGACCTGAACATGAGGCAGAGAAGATGGTTAGAATTGATCAAGGATTACAATCTTGGAATCCACTACCATCCCGGAAAAGCCAACGTAGTTGCAGACGCTCTAAGTCGTAAGAGTTACTGTAATGCTTTAGAAGTAAAGGAAAGTTGCCCAGAACTTTATGAAGAATTTCAGAAGCTAAAGCTAGAAGTTGTGTCCGAGGGAATTGTGGCCAATTTGGAGGTACAGTCTACCCTGGAGAAGCAAATTCGTGAAGCACAACCAAAGGATCCTGTGTTGTCAGACATCAAGGTCAAAATGGCAGAAGGGAAATTCAAAGATTTCACCAAGGATGATCAAGACATATTCTGGATTAATGGTCGTATCTGTGTACCAGATATCGATGGTCTGAGACAGTTAATCTTAAAGGAGGCCCATCACTCAAAGTATTCGATTCACCCTGGAAGTACCAAGATGTACCAGGATGTTAAGAATAAGTTTTGGTGGCCAAATTTGAAGCGAAGTCGCGAGTTCGTTGCCTTGTGCGACACACGCCGAGAAAATAAAGAGAACACGAGACCAGCAGGTTTGCTGCAACCATTGAAGATTCCGAATGGAAGTGGGAAGAAATCGGGATGGATTTCATCACGGTTTACCCAAGACCCAATCGAGTTACGATTCGATCTGGGTAATAGTTGATCGATTGACCAAGGTCGCACATTTTACGCGATCAAAACCACATTACTCGGAGATCGCCTTGCGAGTTGTACATGGCGGTGTCGGTTTGCATGGAGTGCCCAAGAAAATAGTGTCGGTCGAGGATCTCGGTTCACCTCTCGCTTTTGGCGAGTTTGCATGAAGCATTGGGTACCCATCGAATTTCGATCGCATATCATCCACGCAGATGGATGGACGGTGAAAGAGTTAATCGATATTGGAGGATATCCGAGAGCTTGCGCTCTAGCGAATGCTACCGATGGGATAAAAGTTTGCCGTATCACGAGTTCTCGTACAACAACAGTTATCAAGCCAGTCTGCAGATGTCGCCATTTGAAGCTTTGTATGGCCGTGCCTGCCGAACCCCGTTAAATTGGTCGAGGCGGTGAGCGTCTGTGTTCGGGCCAGATATCATCCAAGAGGCAGAAGAACAGGTTGCTATGATCAGGGAAAGGCTAAAAATAGCCCAGTCAAGGCAGAAGAGTTATGCTGATAACCGCCGTCGAGATCTCAGTTTCGAGCCAGAAGATTTTGTCTATCTTCGAGTGACCCCGCTTAGAGGTGTCAAAAGGTTTCATGCCAAAGGGAAGCTTGCCCCCATGTATGTTGGCCCGTTCAAGATTTTGGAACGTCGTGGGGAAGTTGCTTACCAATTGGAGCTACCGCAGTCGTTAGCAGGAGTACATGATGTCTTTCATGTCTCGCAGTTGAAGAAGTGTCTTCGTGTGCCAGAAGAGCAAGCCCCGTTGGAATCAATTGTTTTGAAAGAGGATCTTACATACAAGGAGCAGCCAATTAAGATTTTGGATGTCGCAGAGCGCCTCACCAGAAGCAAGACGGTTCGTTTTTGCAAGGTTCAGTGGAGCAACCACTCGAGAGGAGAAGCAACGTGGGAGCGTGAAGAAGAGCCAAAGCCGAGTTCCCTAGCCTTTTCTCTAGCTAGCTTTGAATCTTGGGGTCGAGATTCCTTTAAGGGGGGGAGGTTTGTAACATCCCAATTTTCAGAGCTTAAAAATCTTTTAATAGTTAGTAGGAAGAAAATTCACCATTTGGATTTTATTTGAATTTAATTCAAAAGCTTAATATTGGACTTTACAATCAAAAATATTTAATGTGAATAATGCCAACATGAACAATAGCCAAAACTATTTTATTTGGGTTCTATGTGCTCGAGATATATTTTCTAGATTTTTTAGAATTTTTACGAGTTCATTTGCTATTTTCTATTGCCCATTTGAATTTACGGTATTTTCTAAAATAGAAAATCTATTAAAATCTCGAAATCTCCTCGGCCGAATCTCTCGGCCCAACTCCTATTCCAGCGCTAGCCGACACCGCTCGGCCAGCCGCGCGCCGCCTCCCAGCGACAGTGGACCCCGCTGTCGACCCCTCTCTCTCTCTCTCGCGCGCGCCGCTTTCCCACGCGTTCGATCGAGTTTGGGCGGTTAGATGCGCGTGAGGTAACCGGAGGTTCCGATCGTCTCATTGATTGTGGACCGTTGGATCTAAGATGAGCGGTCAGATCTTGAGTCAGTTTAGTAGCCGTGTCGCCGCGCGCGCGCGCGTCGAAGCCATGCCGTGGCCCAGTGGGCCGACCGCCATGTCACCGTCGTCTCTCGGCGGACTCGCCCGCCGCCGTTTTCGGCCGCGCCATGTTCTTCGCGGACACGCCTCCCGGGGCTATTTAAAGCCCCGAGGGCCCTCGTGCCCTGCACCCCGAGCCTCGCCGCCCCCGAAAACCCTAGCCGCCGCCACCGAAGCGCCGCCAAACGTCCCGGGCGCCGTCGTCGTCTTCAGCGCCGGCCGAAGGAGTTCGTCGCCGCTGCCGCCGTTTCAGTCCTCCCCGTCGCCGTTGGAGGCCACCATCGGATCATTGCGTTCGCATCTCGAAATCGCCTCATCTTCGCCGGAGGACCCCTCCAGCGCCGTCGCCGTTGAGCCCGTACCTCCTCCGCCGCTCTTCGCTCGTCGCCGGCCGCCACAGACGTCCCCGTGCACCAGTGAGCACACCGGTGTAATCCCCGTCTCGCCCTCTACCTCCCGGTGCCATCCGTCGCCGCCGGCGAGCCGCCGTTCGCCGAGACCGTCGGTCCCCGAGCCGCCGCCGTCGTCGGGTCCGACGTGGCACGCCACCTCGCCGCCACCTCAGCGTCGCGTCGGCTCCGTGCCCTCGTGTCGCCGCGTGGAGCCCGTCGGCGTCACGTGTGCGCCACGCGGCGATCCTGGGACCCCGAGTCCGAGGCTCGGTGGACCTAGTCGCGTGAGCCAACCTCGACATGTGGGTCCCACATGTCGAGATTTCTTTTATTATTTCTTTTCCGAAATCGACGGTAGCGCCCGACATTACGCAATAATCCGTTTTTTTTTTCTTTAGAGAAATAATTCGGAAATTCTGGAAAATCAGAATTAGGGTTTCTTTTAGATTTCCAATCTTCCAAAGCCCATAACTTTTGCATCCTAACTCCGATTGAGCCCATTCAAATTCTTAAATTTGTCTAAATTCAAGCTCTATTTATCTGAGATTTTTATTTAATTTGTGGAGTTTGTTTTTCCTCTGTTATTTATTTGTTTTGTTTATTTTTGTTTCGTTCGCGAGTAGACGTCGTTTCGTCGGGAAATTTTGTGGAAGAAGGAGCACCTCAAGATCAAGACCAGTACATAGACCTTTTCCAAGGCAAGTTATACCTTTGATCATCTTAAACCCAGTTTTCAAATTACTTTGTGTTAAATTATTGCATTCTACTTTAATTATTTATTTAAATGCTTTGGGCATAGTTATTATCCAAATTGTTATCACACCTTGGCCTTGTATGTCATAATTCTTTGTCACCCTAGATTGGTTATTAGTTGGTAATATTGTAGCACCAACGTGGGTTGGTTAGATGCGAGTACAATTGCTTAGCCATGCTACGAGTCTCACATCGCATGTAAGTTGCAAATATTTAATTTGACTAAGTGACTATGGAACTTTGTGTAAAAGCTGTGTGCTGTATGTTATTACTTTGTGATGGCATGTGTTGCACTAAGCCAACGGGGTGGTAAAAGATTTAGGCGAGGCAAGTGGTGGATCTTTGTGTGGCTGGTGGCTTTGTGATTGGGATTTATCTGTGTGGTTTAGTTAGAAAAATCGAAGTCTTGCCTTGGTCAATTAAGGACTTAACTTTGTGCGCGATTGGTAGAGCTATCTTGTATGACCGCATGTCCGTGACAGCCTAACTTAGTAGGTTACGGAGTTTCAACATTGGGGTTCGTGGATAGGTTAAGCTTTGTGATATGGGGCGTGTGAATAAGAACGTCAATGTTGAGGCGATGTTGCGAACTGTTTTGTTACGATTAGTGCTAGCTACACTAGTTGTATCGTGTGGGTAAAGTGTACAACCTCTGCGAGTGTTAATCAATCTATTCGAATAGCGCGTCCTCGGTCATGGACAACGCCGGGATTTCACATGAGGTAGTGTTCATAAAATATGGGATTGGGAGTTGTGTGATCTCAATCATATGGCTATGTGAATCAATCAGTTTAGCTGTGTGTCTTTGTGGAAACAACTGTTAAATTAATATTGCTTATTTGTTTTAAATTATGCTTTCAATCTATTATTTGTATTCATTTGCAAATGTTGTATTTCGCAAAATAACCACAGAAGCCATTCCTTTGGAATAAGCCTGCATCTATATATTGCATTCTGTGGTATGATTTGCGAGTACGGTTGTGTACTCACGCTTGTTGTAAAACTGCGCCCAAACCTCTGAAGCGGAGGAGTCTACGCTGCTTTTGAGGAGGAGTTCGTGAAGGGCGATCGTGCGTTAAGTGCGGATCCCGATTGGTTGCTGTGGTGAATTGGTGGGATCTACGTTGAAGTTTCGTTCATTGCTTTATTTCTGTTAGCCTGCGTGGTTTAATAAGTGTAAACTCGACCATAAGGTCAAAACCCTTATTTGTTATTCAAACTAATCGTTTACTTTATTTATCGCTTGTGTGGATCGATATTTACCTGTGTTAACCCTGTGTGCACTAGCGTGATCCTGGACTAGTGCAGTATACACAGAGGGTTCCAGAATCGTAATTCTGGGTCCCGACAATCCGCCAACGTATGGCCGGAGAGATGCTCGTACAGTATAGCCAGGAAGGCCATCAATGCCGGCGACAAGGAAACAGAGGGAGCCATTAATTTCTGCTTTAGAAGTATATATTGTAGAGAGTTTATATATGGGGATGATCACCTTCCATGGCGGATGATCCTTTTTATAACAAGGAATAAATTCGACACGAGAGATGAAGAGACGCATCGGGGAGCCGAAGTGGCATTGATGCGACGAAGAGACACATCGGCGATGACGGCGATGAGGAAACTCACCGGGAACTGTTGCGACATTATCACAGATGGTTATAATTAAAAACCATCTGTGAAGTCTACAATTATCACAGACTGTTCGTAGTAAGAACTATCTATGAAATATCATAGACGATTATTTGTTGAAAACCGTTTGTGATATTTCTAAATATCATAGTCGGTTATTATTAAGAACCGTATGTGATACTTCACATACGGTTTTAATAATAAATCGTCTGTGATATTACGTCTTCATAGATGGTTTTAGCACAGCCAGTAACACAGACGGTCTCTAAACCAAAATCGTCTGTGATTTCATGTAATACAGACGGTTTTGGCCAACTGTCTGTGATGAGGCATCTAGTATTAGTCTTTTTGTAGTAGTGATTATGCGGTCACCACTTCTAATGGATGTTTCATATATTAAATGTACTTCCTCCAGTAAAAAAGGGTGACATCTTAAAATACATGCAGTTAAATTATTTTATTTTGACTATTTTTATGTATATTTAGACTCGTCATATGAAATGACATAGGTAGATTTGACTTAAAAATTACCATACTAATGTTATAACTCTACTATGTTTTACAAATAGATTACAATAGAAATTGATGGTCAAAGTTGAGTTTGGGAGACTGTCACTTTTTTGTGATTGGAGGTAGTACTTTAATAGCTCATGCTCTTACATTTATTTTTGTTGCTAATTTTTCAAGACGAGTGAGAAGAGACCACGCGAATCTATACTTCGTCAAGAATTTGATAGAGCAATAAAGATTATAAACAATGGTCTACCACGGTAAAATCATTTGATTTTTACTTTGCAATCTTCATGAGAACTCTCAAAGGTATAGATTCTTTGTTTTCTTGGAGGTTTTCTTCAAGGATGAATGGCTGCGAGATTGGAATGCCAAGACGGCACACACAAACATAATCTTAGAATGGCACACACAAAAAAATTGTCTATCTACATTTTCCAAAAAAAGTTGTACGTTTTTTCCTTTCTCTTAATTATCAAGCCCACATGTGTGTGTCCATACATTCTTGCACTTTTTTGCCCCTTTACATTCTTTCTCCTGAATTGGTTAGTCATTTTGCTTGATTGATAGTAGAGAACATTTGTCCTTTGTAAACTCATGCCATCTTTGTACAAATTTTCCGACAGTATAGTTGTACATTCACTACCAGAAACCATTAAATTCCCGAGTGCCTATATATTTCCCGAGTGTCTGGACGAAAACACTCGGGTAGATCCCAAGTGTTTCGTAAGACACTCGGGACTATAAGCCAACACTCGGTAGAATTAACTTTCCCGAGTGTTTTCCATAACACTTGGGGAAAAATATAATCCCGAGTGCATCGAAATGGAAACACTCGAGAACTATTTTTTTCCGTCGCGCCCATTTTTTCCCGTCCTCGCTTTTCCGTCGCGCCCATTTTTTCCCGTCTCCGCCTTTTTTTCGCTTCTAAGTTCTGGCGCCTCTTCTAATCCCCTCTTCCTCACTCCTTCCTCTAACCCTACCGCCGCCGCCTCTTCTAATCCCCTCTTCCTTACTCCTTCCTGTTGGAGCTCTCCGCCGCCGCCTCTGGCCTCTCCAGCCCGACGCCTTCGGTCCGCTCCCCGCTCTAGCTCCCTACGCCGTCACCACCGGCCCGCGGCTTCTGCTCACCCGTGCGCCTCCGGTCCGACCCGACTGCTCCCCTTCCAGTTCGTCGCCGCCTCCTCCTACGCCCACCTCCGGTTCTGGTCTCCCCGGTGCGGCCGGGAGGCCAGCGCCACCTCGGCTCTCCCTCCAGCTTGCCTACTCCTCCTACCCCCTCCTTCCCTGGTTCGGTCCCCATGGCGCCGATTGCGCCTACGCCCGCGTGCGATTTGGCCCTGCTGCACCCTTGGCCCGGCCGGACCGGCCTACGGCCACCGGCCCATGGCTCGCTTGGTTCAATGCATCCCGTTAACCCTCACTCTCTCCTCCTCTCTGGCATCTTCGGTTTACATGAGTATGATTGATTGTGTGCTAATGACTAATGCTTCGAGTTCATGTTTGGATTTTTGGTATACTGATATGTGGCACAAATGAAGTGTAGATGCAGGTGGAGGTAGGAGATGATTTGCTTCTTCTTTGTTGGGTTTGCTCGCTCTGAGGTATACTACCCCTTATTCCCTCTCTCTATCTCTCCCTGCCCCCTAATGCTCTGTGATGAATCCTAGATGCTTTGAGAGCTATGATGCTACTGCTATTGTGATGTGTATGATGCTGCTGCTATTCCAGGTATCTGTTGTCATGCCGAAAAGAATGTAGCAGCGGCTCAGACTTCCCTGTTAGCATCATTTTCTTATATATGTGCATAATTGAAGATTTGATGCAATGATCGAGTTATAGATTGACACTAATAAAGGTGGAATAACTACTTCGTGCTTCCCTCGCTTCATTATCCATCTAGCAAGGGTAAAAGTAACTTAATTAAACAGGAGCATGATGATATCTTGATTCTGTGTAACACAATGACATAAAATCAATTCTAATATCTTGGATGAGCACCTACCATGTTATCTGGCAAGACTGGATGATAAGGTCTCCTAAGAAATATGAATTAATTATCTGGCAAGACTGAATGATAGTCATGTATATGAATGGGTTGGGGTTTTTGCCCCACGTGACCATTTTTAGGGGCCTGTGGAATTTTAACTTCATGTATTTGTACTTTTAACTGTGGTTCTTGATATTAGATGATTTGTTTGTTCCTGAAATAATGATTGTTGAGTGAGGCATTTAGTTCATTGATTGACAATTTAATTATTTAAATCTATTGCTTGATTTTAGTTCCTCAAGAAGAAGCACAATCAGTGAGTCATATAATGTTTCCGAAAGTTCAAATTTATGATATTCAAGTATTTCAAAGAGTGAAATTATTCTTTTGTATCAGGGTATTATAGGTAACCGCAATGGAAAGTTTTCCACTTTTCTTAAATCTTAGCTCTTAAGAACTTTTTATGGGTATGCAGCCCTTCTTTGATCATACCTACATGTATTGCATAACATGGTTTATTTGAGCTCATAATCTATCAATTTGGTTGAATTGCTAAAATGAGACAGTAGTGCAGTAAATCATTATGATGTATTGCTCCTATATCCTATGTACATGTATTGCATAACATGGTTTATTTGAGCTCATAATCTATCAATTTGGTTGAATTGCTAAAATGAGACAGTAGTGCAGTAAATCATTATGATGTATTGCTCCTATATCCTATGTATGCAGCCCTTCTTTGATCATACCTACACTTGAGTCATTTTCAGTGGTCTTCAGGTCTGTTTTAACTAAAGATAATGGGTGTGTTATTTTGAGTGTTCCTAGCTACTATTATTTCAGAGGCTTCACTAAAAATGATTTAGTGGCACACCATAATTTTTTAGAGAACCTTTGCATGACCAGTTAAAAATATTATAACCTCTTAGCCTTTTCACTCCTGCCATTATTGTTTTTGTTTGTGTGGATTCATTTGTTATGATATCTTATACTTGTCTTTGCATGTGGGGCAGCTTAGGAGGTTTCAAACAAGGCACACAACGCTGAGTGAAGCTGTTTACGAAGTAGAACTTGGACCGTAATAACATAAAGCAATTGCAGTTTATCGTTTCTTTATGTTTCCTATATTGCTATCTATTATACTTCCCAGATTAGAGACGCTTGACCATGTCTAACTATTACGGTGATACTCAAGTTTGCTATCCGGATGTTCCTTCATTCTTGGAGTATGTTCATAATAGGCGGTATACTCAAGATACACATGAAGGGTAGTATTTTCAAGTTGACTCTTTGTTTCATCCAACTCTCTGTTGGTAAAGTATGTCAACGAGGAACATGACTTGCGAGTTGTAATTCATAGCATAAGACTTCCAAAAATAGCACCATCAGCGATGTGATTCTTGACTTGAAAACCAAGGTAATCAATCCTCTATCTTTCGATTTATTAAATTTGGTATTTCTTTTATCACGAGAACTAAAATGAATTTGGATATACATTGGGAGGCAAATCTGCCCACTAGGTTGTACCTATTGAACTGGCACTTAATCCCTTAATGTTTAAGCTGCTCTATTTTGATCGAAGCATGTCTACAATCTTTATATTAATCCTCATCAGGTTGAACTATCTAATCCTGACAATGAGCTCTGTTTGCTTTAAGTATTTTACCACAAGATTTATAAGGTTTGTGCATGCTAATTTGTAGATTTAGAATGGTTTATATGAGTATTTTCCCAATGAAGATCCCTGTCTACTCTATTTCGATGCTCTTGATTTTCTGATCTTCCTTTGAAATTAGCGTTCTGTTCTTCCTTAGTATTTGCTCCCTATAGATGCTAGAGCATTATTTATCTCTTTATATCCTTGGCTTAAACATAATATTGTTGGTCATTGTTCCAGCACTAGACAACAACTATTTTTCTTATTATTTTTTAATGTTCAATATATTGTGCAACCGCCCATTTATGGATCCTCTACGTTATGGGTATAATTAAGTTGGAATGTGGGTGGCTATGGTTTTTCATGATCCTGTCTAAACTCCATAGTTTTCATAGATAAGGACTAAGGAACGATAGTTTTCTTGGTTGTTCTGTACGCTGCTGTTTCCTTTCCCTGTATTTGCAGTGTTAGTTGTGAATGCTGATGTGTTGTATTTGTTTGTCGGACAAGCCTGAGCCTCCCCCTGAGTTCCTTCTTCCTGATGCCACCCAAGGTACAATTATACATCATCTTCTATATTCACAAACATGAATTATTACGTTCTTATTTTTGTACTATTTATGTAACAAAATGCTTGTAGAATGTGTTCTATGACATACAGTTGACAACTACAATTTCGTTTTGCATTTTATTTCATATCCATACGTGGCAACTGATAATGTGTAAGCTTTCTACCTTTTTCGGACCGACCTTTAAGCCACCACTAGATAATAACAAGATAATGTGTAAGCTTGTTATTATCTAGTGGCATCTGCACCTTCACTGCATGCCCTTAAAAGTCGAAGAATAAGTTGACACCGAAATAGCGTATCAAAATTCCTTGTAAAATGGACAAAGATATGATTGAAGAATAAGTTGACAATCTCAATTCTCAAGTTCTCAAGGCATAAAAGATATAACTGAAGCACATAACTAACAATGGACTCAAACAATATCTTACCACTATAATTGAAGCTGCATACATTGCACTAGCTTTTATATGTATAAGCTTGGATCTGTGTGGAACTAACAATGGATCCAAACAATATCTTACCACTATAGTTGAAGCTGCATACATTGCACTTTCAAGATGCAACAGTTGTTTCCTCAAAAAAGGGTGCAGTTGTTTCTAGTGCAACAAAATTGTGCTACTCCACGTTTGTATATACATGTGCAATTGATACATATTTTTAACAAGAAATAGTACATAGCCCAACTTTTCATATGGTTTCCCTCACTTGGAGCTGCTAGCTTTTGTACACTCTTGTACACACTTGGAGCTGCTAGCTGCTAGCTGCTAGCCCAACAAGATGCAATTTCGTCACTACTAGCTCTTGTACAAAAAAACAGTTTCTCCTGTATCTAGCTAGAATCATATGCTGCTATGACCACCTCCGGCACACATTTACTACAATTGCAATGGTCCCTGTACATTGTTGTCAAGAACCACCGTTTGCTTCTAGATGGCAAAAATGACATTTAGTGTTGGTCCCCTGCTGTTTTTTTTTTCTAGCTAATCCTGTCACTCTCCATCTTTTTCTCTTAATTTGTTATTGAACATCCGTTCCTCTCATCTGATCTACTATTATTCACATTGTCTATGTTGAGTAGTAAACTGAATTGTTCTCTTCATGACAATGCAGTGGCCTGAGTTGGTGATGAAATTCAATTGACCTATATACCAACCAGTTCAACTAAAGGAAGTAGCTTATGGGCTTAAGGCTGCTAGGGACTCTGGGGCGAGAAGAAGCAATTCCCGCATTCCTGTTGATGCTTGAATCATTATATGTATCATATTGCATCTTATGCTTAGATTTTAATTTGAACTCGAATGTTGTGGATGTCAAATGATTATATATATATATATATATATATATATTGTGAGCTTGGGAATTATGTCAATATTGTTGAATCTATATATGTAATGATTTGTGATATTTTTCTTGCTGTCGAATTCATGGTTTATTTGATTGCTGCGTTTAAAATTAAATGCAAAATTGGTGCACCCTGTTTGACATTCACTCCCGAGTGCATTGTTTGACGTACACTCGGGGAATTTTTTTGTCTCTCACCAGGCTGAAACTTTCCCGAGTGTAAATTTCCATAGTTTCCCGAGTGTCCGCACTCGGTATAGTATTATGTTACGGGGCTTAAGCCGCTCGGACAACTATTTTCCCGAGTGTCATTTGTTTCCCGAGTGTAAATATTTGCACTCGGTAAAATTTTGTTTCCCGAGTGTAACACTCGGGAAACGAATTATTCCCCAACTAAACTCTCTTGAGTGGGTTTTCCCAAGTGTTGACCTTCAGGGAAATAGTTTCCTGAGTGTTTCTGTGCTTTTCCCGAGTGTTTCAGGCACTCGGGAAAATAGAGGATTCAGGTAGTGATTACGTTAATGGCACCAAGCTGTCATACCGATCACCGTTATATTTTTTTCCTATTTTTGTTATGATTTCCGAAATCTGATCGTATTTTGTTTATACGATCTTACCTATCTGCCTTAACTATTTCACATAAATATTTTTGCTTTTTCGCTTCCACACTAGACGCTTATCTGTTTATAACGCTAGCCACATGCATTATTCATATCACATAACCTTTCTGCAGACTTTTTTTCTTACAGCTCAAAACATCACCAGCGTATAGCGCGCCCTTCTTCCTAGTATCTCCTACAAGGCGACTATTTGGACTGCTCTTGGACCATGGTGAGTCTTTGTTGCTTTCCATTGTCTTCTATTTCCTTGTTGGAGCCCTTTGTTGTTTTGCTTCGTATCACTGGAGTAAGCTCAACTGCAAATGTGCTCTCTCCTTCGTTTTTCTACATTTTCCTTCGTCTGCTCTTGTTCAATACGGTACACAACGGCATCTAAGGAATACATTACGTGCTTCCCCCCAAAAAAAAAAGTTCAGTTGGTAGGGTACGTAAGTAAAAAAAAGCATCAATTGCAAAGATAAAAAGCAAAGGAGAAAATTCATTATTTTCAATTTCTCTAGACAGGTTTCAATATCTTTAACAGTATTTTAGAATGTGAGCTATACAGTGAGATCTAATTCTCCGTCTCTTCAGGAAAAAAAATGACATGAGCTAACCCGCTGCCTCTCGCATGACAGACCAGAGGTTAATGGATTCCTGTCTCTCACTTGTTGAAGGCTCCGCTGTGAGTCAATTGACAACATTCCAAGTTTACAATGATGTAAAAAAGCTATTTTTTCAATTGACTTTGGGCATGCTCTAATTGCTCCCAGTTTGAACATCACCAGCTGAGCTTAGAGGCAACAGATGTAGAATTCAATGCAATTAAGGCTGCATACAATTCTGAAATGACCAAGGTCAAGAGGGTTGGAGTGGAGTTCCTAAATGAGGCTAATGAGGAGATTAAGAGCTTGTTTGGTTCCGGACCTGACACCAAGATGCCTGGCCGGGTCCTCTCCCCAGAAGCTGCCGGCCAGTGTTTGGTGTATTCCCTGTGTCGGCTGCCAGGCCTGGCAGGCTGCTAGGGCTAGGCGGACAAAAGCAACGCCTGGAAGCAGCGTCTGGGAGCCAGCTACT
The DNA here is from genome assembly GCA_036346255.1 of Ampelocalamus luodianensis. Lineage (NCBI taxonomy): Eukaryota > Viridiplantae > Streptophyta > Magnoliopsida > Poales > Poaceae > Ampelocalamus > Ampelocalamus luodianensis. The sequence goes on from CM070628.1 coordinate 7,754,616, forward strand.
CCATCCACAGTTCGTAGCTTCGAACCAACGTTTTATTTTTCATTCATCAATTTCAGACACAGGCTTCCAACCAAACAACTCATCTTCAGATTTACCTGACCAGACAAAAATCATTTACTTTCTAAGCTACATCTAGGCACACTTTTTCCTAGGCATAGAATCCAGGACATACACCAAACAAGCCCTAAGCCTTGTTGGATCAAACCAACTCCAGGTAACCATGCATTCTTAATCTAAGTAGTTCTTTACATTAGTATCTCTTGCCGATTTGTTTGCCTCACCGAGACACTTACGATTTCTGCAGAGGTTCAGCAGTCTATCGGTTTGGTTACATTCTCATTGACTAATGGTCCTGCATACCATATCTCACAGATATGCCTGCAACTTGGAACTTGTCCATATAACTGTGCAGACAAAAAAATATTGTGTTTTAATTCTTGACCTGTTTTTGCAGATTTCTGATGCTTTAGTTGTCGCAATGTATCTGGGTGCAACACTTAGACTTCCAGAAATAAGAGGAAATTAGTTGGGAAAGAGACGGTATGTTTTTTGAAAAAGGAGACAATTTTTATTGGTTCCATAAGATATGTCTTCCTGCAGACACCTACTGGCTGCTAACTTGTGTTTCATTACATGAACATCTAGACAATTTTATCCAAAGAATCTGAGTGTATATACAGATGAAGATCAGCAGTCTCTTAGGATAAGACTAACAATACTATTTGTCAGTAAATAATTAGTTTTACATGCAAACATATTCAAATGTTGGATTGTTTATTTATGGATACACATTCATAACCTGTATAATACTAGATGTAAGCTCTGCATGGCACTGATTCTTTTTGTTCTGCTTCACAAGGATTCGAAGGGGCTGAGCCAGAGCTGGCAGCAATGGTTACTTTGGCCTCATTAGTTGACTACACAACATCCAACTCCTCACTCAAGTTGCTATTACCTCTTGTAAGTTGACCATTGAGCAGTTTGACATATTTTTATACATATACAGGAATCTAATCTTCATGATATTGTTTATTAGGCATATCCAGTGAGATCTTGTACAAATTCTACGCGTGAATTGACATATTTTTATACATATCAGGAACCTAATCTTCATGATATTGTTTGCAAATGGTGATAACATGATGATTTCATTATGTGGACACATCTACATTGTCGACTTTTTTTGTGTGGATATTTTGTACATACCAAGGCTAAACTAGTATTGTGGTAGAGGGGTTAGATTATTTTTTTAGTTTGAGTAGACTTTCGATGATTGTGTTGCCGTGGCTATATTTGAATGCTCGGAATTATGAAATTGCATGCACTTTGTATGTATTGCACATGTACTGTTGTGGTTATCAGAACTTTCATATTTCATGTTTATGTATTTTGATAAATCTGAATTTGATCTATGTGTTGCAACTGTCTTTGATTGTTGATATGACATGTTTTTTTAGTTGTATGATTACAAAAATTGTATGTTTTCTAAATTATGGTTAAATGGTGCAAAAGACAATCGAGGGTAGTTAATTGCCTGCAATACAACTAACTGCCGGGGAAAAATAGACAATCGAGGGCAGGTTAATTGTCAGCAATACACTTAACTGCTGGGGAAAAACAACATATCTAAGGCGATTAATCGCCGCAATACACTGCTTCGCCGAGGAAAATAGACAATCGAGGGCAGGTTAACTGCCGGTAATACATATAACTGTCGGGGAAATTCTAATTGCCGGGAAACACCTAACTGCCGGGGAAACTATAACTATCGGGGAAAAAATAAGTTATCTAGGGTAGTTAACTGCCGGCAATCCACATATCTGCCGGGGAATGTCTTTCATGGCAGCACTTTACCAGGTAGGCAATAAGTGCCGGGGAATGTCTTTCTCGGTAGATAATTTGCTTTGCAAAGCACTTTTCTCCGGCAGTTTAATTGCCCTTAATACTATGCCATGCTGTAGTGAGTGTTTACACTCGGGCCAATTTTCGGGACCCGTCAGGAAAGGATCGCCATGTGGCTAGGTTTCCTGAGTGTTTACACTTAGGCCAATTTTCGGGACACATTGGAAAAGGAATGTTCGCGAGTGACAATTTCCTGACTTTCCCGAGTGCCATCACTCGGTAATACATTTCATTACGGTGGCTAAACCCGTTGTGACAACTTTGTCCCGAGTGTTGGATTTTTCCCAAGTCTAAATCTAAACACACGGTGAATTTATGTCTCGTGAGTGTACGTAACTCTCGGGAAATAAGTTTTTACCAAAAGAAACGATTCCGAGTGTTTTTCCCCGACAGCCGACCTTCGGGAATTATTAGCCCAAGTGTTTTTGGTATTTTTCCAAGTGTTGCAGGCACTCGGAAACTTAACGGTTTCTAGTAGTGAATGTGTTGTGAGGCAGCATGATGAGGGAGTATTGTAGTCCACATGTCACCGGCGAGACTCCTCGGCGATGTGGTCCTCGTTGTTGTGCCAATGTGGAGACGTCCTGGTTCAATGACCAAGTTGTAATTTTTAATTTTTCTAAGGGTACATTTGTAAAATGCGGGAGAATTGTTAACCCAACTTTTGATAAATGAATCCACAATCTCGGGCTCGTTATGTATGACCCGGTTTCTTTAAGAAAACAACATATGTTGTCCACCAATTTGGACTGTCATGCATTAATTGGAACACCTAATAAAATTATGATATTAGAGCTTTTTTCTTCCAAGAAGGCAAGAACAGTATAGCCATTTCATTTTTATACAACCAATCAAAATATATATTCCAGAAGATCTCGTGAATTACACTACACGTACCTACAAGGTGGAAGCCACACGATAATTAAACAGCACGACTTTGTGATGCCTATACGTACATAGACAATCTTTTGGTGTGCTTTCTCAATCAGATCTACATATGATACCGCTCGGGGCGCATATCTATATCTACTATGTACACCATATCTTGTTTCTATCAAGGTTTTCCAACGACGCACGTGTTGAAGTATATAGCCGACTTTTTCTCATCAACTTAATCTTTTAAGTGAACTGATTAGTACATGCAACTCAATAGCGTGTACTCCAACACTACATGTTGGTTTTAAATACTAGCTCGATCTATTTGCGGCAGTAGAGCTAAATCTGCATGTCAATCAGAACCAAAAGAGGGGAAAAATAGAGAAATTTTACGGTACATTCTACTGGTAGTTTATGGTGATGGTATAAATCAAATCTGACCATTGATTTGTTAATGATATAATAGACTTTTCTTTGTATTTATAATTTTTTGTGAGGGTATTATAGATTTTTTCAACTAGAGTTGAAAATATTACTCTTATGGTATGTGATCTCCACAAAAGTAATTATAATTCTACCCCTCTCAAGATTATACAACTTATACTACCAGATGTAGTATAACTAAATCATAATTAATCTGAACTATTGGATAAAAAAAAATAGACGATCTATATTAAATTAAATATATCGTAAAAGAGCTAAAAAAGAAGCCGGTAAACGACATTAGAGAGCTAGCTGTGCTATAGTAAAAGAGCTAAAAAAAGAAGGCGTGGGTAAACAACATTAGAGAGCTAGCTGTGCTTATCTTTATATTACTTGGCTGGCCATCCATTTTTTTAACGGCGTCAATGCGTTTGTCGATACTAATTGAAAAGCAGAAGTGTATGTATATATGTGTAGGAGATGTACGTCGGGAACAAAAAATTAATTGATTTGACAATCCCCTGGCTGGGACCAAGGGATCACCTACGTGTACTTCAGTCAGTGGTCTATAGTATTACTAGTTCAGAATGCACAGAGAGTTTTGGATGTGTAAATCTGGATCCCGACAATGTTCACTATTTTCGTTGGATGTGAAGAATACTTTTCTATATGGTGATTTACAAAAGGAGATATATATAGAGATTCCTCTAAACTTTGAGAACAGACAGGCTGATAGGAAGATGTGTAAACTCAAGAAGTCTTTATACGATGTGAAGCAGTCTTCAAGGGCGTAGTTTGGTAGATTCTGGCATACAGTCTGTAGTATTTGCTATTCTCAATGCAATGAAGATCATACTGTATTTTATAGGCATAGATGATCACATATCATCATATTGGTGGTCTATGTTAATGATATTGTGATCACTGAAGATAATGCCGAAGAAGTTGTAACACCCTAGCTATTCGGAAGCCAAAATGTTACCTAAAGCGCTAACATACAACAATACTGCGGAAGAACTTCAACAATAATTCATCAACTAATATAAAAAAATCAACATCTTTTAGAACCTAAGCAAGAATTAAAAACTGAATCCAACAACAGTTCACAAATTCCAATTATTTAAGTCTACGGAATCCACTAAGATAATCATATCAAACGAATGATCAGGGAACATAAGCAGCTATTTAAACAACCTCAACGTAGAGAAAGATATCATCCACATCTAAGTTTATTTATTACAGTCCATCAATTAGTGAATGAAAGAGAATCATGTTCTTTTATTGGCGGTGTAAGGTGAAGTGAATGAGTAGAGCGTGTCTACTCCCTCCCAAGAGAATCATCACGAACGATCACCTAAAAATAAATAAACAAAGCAAGAGTGAGTCCGAGACTCAACAAGCACAATGAATAACTGAACCTACATCGGTTAAGAACAAGTCAACCTCTTCACAGAATGTGAACATACACTGAATGAATAAATATGTATGCATATAATGAATGGAATTAATCAGATGGAAGGACTGCACAAGTGCTTATACCGGTATAGCTAGTGACACACTCGTCGGTGTTCATTTAAGCCCGCATTTTAACAAATATGCGGGGATCCAACTCCCGTATGAAGAACGTTTCATACGGGTGTCCAAATCTGCCCATACTAGAATTGATGGGTCTTACGTGCCCATACTGGAATTGATGGGTCTTTCTATCCACTTCCGTGGACGGAACATGACAATGTCCAAATCTGCCCACATTGGAATGGTGGGACTTACAATCCACTCCCGTGGATGAAACATGAATAATAGATGCATGAAATGAATTATTGAATAAAGAATATCATCATCTCTAGGTATGGGAATATCTCAAATGAAAGAATATAAACATTGAACCTTCTCATGTAACATAAGAAATCACAACACAAGCATTCAAGCATTCATAATTCACATTTGGTAAAATTATCAAAGTACTTGCCTTCCGCGTTGCGACGCGTTAGCAGGCAACGATGGTGCTCCCAAACCCGAAGCCTCGCTGCCTAAACAATTAAATACACGAAATAAGAACAATATGGTACACGGCACGACTTAACAACGTTCTACAACGCTTTCCCGGTACCTCAAGATTTAACTAAAAGACCTATTCTGAAAACAGACATCTTAGTCTTAAACCGAAACTAGGCAGCAGCACGGTAAAAAAATCATATCTAATGATCTGGAACTCGGAGCAAAGTGAGCCTAGTTTCTAATGATTCTCAACGAACAAATCTACAATATTCTAGTTGACAAGATCTCCCCATTCGGCCAAATTAATTTGGTAACCGGCAGATGAAGATACATAACAGATTCTGCCTTACCTAGAAAAACAGCTGCAAAGAACATATCATAACTTTTGTTCCATAACTCCGATTTGAGCGTTCTTTACAAATCTGAAAAGGTTATGAAATTCTCTATAATAACCTAGTTGGGTGAAAACCCTGAATCTTCCACTATCATAAACATATTTTATGAGACAACTTGAAAGGTAGATCTCGTCAGATTTCTGGATAGCAGAAACTAAAATGATCATAACTTTTGATCCGTATGTCGGAATCAGGTGTTCTTGGTGGCTACTGAAAGCTAAGAAGATAATCTAAATATCTCTAGGAAATGGAAACCTCCAGTTCGGCCTCTAAGAATCCGAAACTAACCACGCAATTCACTGGACAGAATTGAATCCACAACAAGACGAACTCGATCCAATCAAACTAATCCAATTTCATATCTAAACATCATAAAAACAGTGGGGAAACAAATTGATACCATTGGAGATGCGTGTTACGCTGATCAAACCCCGCGAGGACAACCTCTCCTCTTCTCCTTCTTCCTTATGGTCGGCCAATTTGCAGGGGAAACACCGAAGATAGTAGCGATGGCCAAGGGCGTGGGTACTGTAGAAGTCGTGTACTGTAGCAGTACGGGAATACTGTAGCATATTAGGGTTTGTGGCTTAATCCCCCCTTCCTTGCCTTCAAGTGGGCTACCATCCTTCCATGGGCCATGGGCCTCTAAGGCCGGTTCTTTCCTCTGCGACTGTGGGTTGGCGGCCCAAAACTCTCTCAAAAATCTGAATTTTGAACTTATTTTCATCTCTAAACTTTGTTGCATTCGATATTGAATAAATTTCCCTCTCCCGAATAATATTCTCTCTAATTAGAATTTGAGGTATTACAGAAGTCAAGTCTTTGAAAAAAAGACTAGGAGAGACATTTGAGGTAAAAGATTTTGGAACTATTCGATACTTTCTTGGGATTGAGATTGTCCATTCTTCAAAAGGTATAGTTCTCTCCCAAAGGAAGTATGTCCATGATCTACTGGCAGAAACATGTATGCTTGGGTGTCACCCTATTGCTTCACCTATTGATAGAAATCACAAGTTATGTGTTGATTCGGGAGATACAGTTGATAAGAAAGCTTATCAAAGGCTTGTTGGGCATCTCATCTATTTGTTCCATACAAGACCTGATATTTCATATGTAGTGAGTGTGGCTAGTCGATATATGCATGATCCAAGAACAGGACACATGAATGTTGTCTATCGAATCCTGCGGTATTTGAAGAGTAGCCCTGAGAAAGGTCATTGGTTCAGGAAGAATAAATACCTGAATGTGAAAGGTTATTGTGATGCTGATTAGGCAAGGAGTGTGGATGACAGGGGGTCTACCTCTAGATATTGCATCTTTGTGAGAGGTAACCTTGTGTTATGAAGGAACAAGAAGTAGGAGGTTGTGGCTCAGTCTACTGCAGAGGTAGAGTACAGAGCAATGACGTTGAGTGCGAGTGAAATGATATGGATGAAAGGTTTATTGTTTGAGCTTGTATGGAGGAATAATATCTTGGTGTTGTATTGTGACAATAAATCTGCAATCAACATTGCTAACAATCCAGTACCAAGCACGTTGAGATTGATAGATTCTTCCTCAAGGAGAAGCTCGATGGCAGGATGCTGAAGTTGGAGTATGTCAAGTCTGGTGAACAGTTGGCTGACTGTTTTACTAAAGGGTTAGACCATAGCGAGGGTGCTACAATATGTAACAAGATAGACATAATTGATATCTTCGGCCCATCTTAATGGGGGTGTTGGTGAGTAGTATTAGGATCTAATAAGGAGCCGTGTTAGAGTCAGATTCAATATATAGACTATAAATAAAGGGTGTGGGATCACAGGGGAAACACACAATTATTCCTTAAAAAAAATCTACACAGTGCAAAAAAAAATCATAAAGGTAGGTTTGATCACCATGTCTATCTTCAGCGTTTGCACCCAATAGATAGCATCGATAGTTCAATCCAAAATGGGAAAAACATAATCTTATTCATAGGTGATCACCTCAGTTTCAAGAACGACTAGCTAGCTAGCAAGCTACCTTTTCTGGATTTCTGGATGTAAGGTTTGGAACACTTGACTAGTTCAGAAAGTAACTACATAACTTTAGAAAAAGGAAACCAAGTGCAAGACGCATGTGTTTCCATTGATGCATGGATGGAGATATCCATAGTGAAGAGATGCACAAGCAACTTCAATAGATTAAGAAAGGGAGGCGAATACACTACTACAAAGGGGCTATCTTGGGCGCCTCATCACGCGATTCCACAATCGTTAGTATTACAATTACGACGGTTTTGGTTTAGCGACCAAATGCGTATTCTTGCTGCACTTAAAACCATTTGTGAAGAGAAAATATCACATACAGTTCATGTTGAAAACTATCTGTGAAGTATCACACACGGTTATGAACAAGAACCGCCTGTGATATTACTAAACATCATAGACGGTTTTTAAATATAGTCATTTGTGATAATTCATAGATGGTTCTTAACAAAAACCGTCTGTGATAATTTTGTATCACAGACGGTTTGTGGTTGGAAGTGTTTGTGTTATGTTCAATGCCGCTTCAGCTTCTGCGCGATGCGTCTCTTTGTCTCATGGGCCGACGTTACTCTTTGTTTTATAAGAATGATCATCCGCTCCGTACTCCTCACACATCGTTCTACTCTCAAGCACAAATGAAATGGCTCCCCACTCTTCTCCCTTGACACTGGCATTGATGGCCTACCTGGCCATCTTGTACGAGCACCTCGTCGGTCGTACATTGGAGAAAGCGGTGAAAGGACATTGTGCTAACAGTGTCCTCCCTCCTCTGGTGGAGGTTATGCCGGGACACGTGACGGCGATGTTGCACCATCTAGACGACCTCCTCCGCCGTGTCTTCCAGGTGGTCTGCAGCTTCCGATAGGCTAACCTCGCCATCGATGTAGTCCTCCAGCACGACGTTGTAGTTATGCAGGAGGATTACCATCGCTTGGAATGCGACATCGAGGCGGTGGACAACCGAGTCGACCAAGCCGAGACTCCTCAAGAAGGAGAAAAGAGCCTATGGGCACTTTTCTACTTGGTTTCTGAGGAGGAGCGTCTTTGGGCGACTATCGAATGGTCGTATCAATGGTTGGAAGTGTTTTAGGCTACCTACGCTGATCCTAAATCCTTCGATGCCGACGACGTTGCCTACGAAGTTTTGATAATGGAGATAACAGGCTACTTGGCCACCAGAAAAACTTGATCTTTTATTATTTCTACTTTTTTAAAATCTTTTGTAAGAGCAATTGGATACGCTATTTGGCCATATGTAAATACAAAAAATGATTAAAAAAATCTAATTTGATGTCAAGTTACTGTCTATGTTGAACTTGTTTACTAAATAACGTGTTTATCTTACTGACTTTTATATCATACATATTTACTCCTGATGCTAGCCGAAAAATAGAACAAGTCATATTAGATATGGAAGGAACAATCACAGGAGGTTTAGTGGAAAAAAAACCGAAGGACTAGATGCTCTGCAGGCCGAGGTGGTGACGACTCTGTCATCTTGAGATGTATTTCCCTCGGTTATTTTTTTGATATTATAGTCCATCTCATTGTTCACCTTGTGAAAGAGATAAAGATATGCAGCCATGTGTAACTACGTCATATGTATCCGTTCGAGAGGTACATGGGAATTCTCAAGTCTTATGTACGGAATTGATCTTGGCCGGAGGGCAGCATCATCGAAGGTTATGCAACCGAAGAAGTCATGGAGTTCTGCGTTGACTACATGGCTCAGGTGGAACCGATAGGTGTGCTTCTATCTCGTCACGAGGGGAGGCTGGAGGGTATTGATACCATCAGAAGGAAATCAATCACTCCCGATCTGGATGCGTATGCTCAAGCCCATTTCACAGTCTTGCAACACATGACCGAAGTGTCCCCGTACATCGATGAGCACAAAGACATGGTACGCCAACAAATCTAGGCCGGTCGGAGGTTTGGATCACGAGAGAGCACAACTGTCAGTTCAACGAATGGTTAAAGGTGCGATTCACTGGGAGGTCATCAAGTGATGATAAGCTGTGATGGTTGGCACAAGGGCCAAAATTTACAATTGTGACATGGCAAGGATACGACATAAATAGGTACATATTTTATACAACAGCTCAAGACAGCTCAGGATAGGAAGAGCACAGTCCAAAATAGCAGTGTCCGCATAGATGCGTTTCATGAGTAGTTCAATACTGCTGGGCCAAACATAATGAAATGTGGGTACTATAGGTTCGTAGAGGAGATTTGGGAGCTTGACCCCTTGTTTCGGTGCCATTGGGTCAAACTTCCATAGGGTGTGAAGGTCGACAAGTATGGCATCACTACTGTGGACCTCGAACGTGTTAGATATAAGGATGAACCATTCGTACTCGCTAAGTAAGTTGTTCAAGCTTTTTATGTAATAGACCCGGCAAATAAGAACCTCCATGTAGTTCTTCATGGAAAAAAAAGGATTGTCGGAGTTGAGAATGTCGTGGATGAGGAAGAGTACAATCAATTTGATGAGTTGCCTCCTTTCGGAGATAGCATCAGGCTCGAGGAAGAACCCAATGAGGAAGCTAGCTATATGCGCGTTGATCATCGTGAAGGGCTATTTTTTAAAAGGAAATAGCCAAGTGGATTGATCCCACATGGTGAAGGCCTATTTGGAAAATGTTCCATTGTAGTGAAGAAACTATTCCACTGTAATTGATTTCGTAATTAAGAAATTATTCCATCTATAATTGTATTTGCTTTCTTGCTTTCAGATGGCATGGCTTGCATTTCCTGAGCCTAGATGAAAAACAGAATCTTTTTTAGCTATAGAAGGAACTATCAAAGGCGGTTTAGTGGAAAAACCGTCGTGATACATGTAGTACAGAGCGGTTCTATCTAAGCTCCAAAACATTTCGCCTCCCGTGCACGCGTCCAAAAATTTCCACCCGCCCGCGCTATGCATCACAGACGATCCCATAATACAACTGTCTCTGATATGGTCTCATATCATAGACGGTTCTATTATGGAACAGTTCGTGATACTACTGAATATCACAAACGATTGTTAATATAACAGACTGTGATAATTCACAGACGGTTCTAAATAAGAACCGTCTATGATAATTTTGTATCACAGACGGTTTTATTATGGAACCGTCTGTGATATTCCTTTATTAGTAGGACCCCACTAGGGTTTTGGCCCTTACTCCTCACTCGCTCGTCTCCCTCCCCAGCACCCTTAACTCCTCATACTACTACAAAACAGGCTATACTAGACGCCTCATCACAGACGGTTCCTTTGGAATCGTCTGTGATATGTAACTATCACAGACGGTTTGTAACTGAACCGTCTGCGATACGTCACAGACGGTTCTTACAAAAAACCGTCTGTGATAATTGCAGACATCACAGACGGTTCTTAACTAGAACCATCTGTGATGTCTCCGAATACTTCACAGAAGGTTTTTGATATGAACCGTCTGTAATAAGCATCTCATCACATATGGTTTGTATTAAAAACCGTCTATGATTCGCATGGTTTGGAATTTTCCTTACATCTGTGATGAGATGCTTATCACAAACGGTTCATATCAAAAAACTGTTTGTAAAGATATGCTTTTCACAGATGGTTTGTGATACAAACCGTCTGTGATATGTCGTCATAGATGATTTTTGTATGAAACCGTCTGTGATTCGCACCGCAGGAGTTCGAAAAATCAAAAAAATTTGAATGTGTGCACGGGAGGCAAAATATATTGGCTCTATACTTATATATTATAGCCCCGAGTCGAGGTGGGACACACTGGGGTGAGACTCCTGCATGCTACGGCGGCTGCTCAGCTCGACAGAGGTGGAGCTCGTCATGAGGAGCGAGCGGGGGTGGCCCTTCCATCTCTCATCAAGCCGCATCATCTTCTCCATTTCCAGCCAACGTCATCATTTTCCTTTCTCTCTTCCCGTCCGGTGAGTTATCATTTGATTCGTTGGCTTTATGTCATCTCTAGATCCTCTAGATACTAATACCCGCCTCTCATTGCCTCAAGCTCGCAGTTATCGTGGACCATGCTCCGTCATATCCGCTCGCCACCGTCAAGCTGTCCCGAAGTGGCTCCATCATCGTCAACCACCTTCGTGAGTTCTTGGACCTCGTGAGTGCAAGTGTGATGTTTAAATAGCATTCCTGCGCCTTCTAGCTTGCTTCCACCATTTAGCTTCTCGCCGCTGCCGCTACCACTCATCGTCGGCACAACTCCAATGACCATAGGTCTTCGTTCCACTACCGATAGCATGGTGGTTGCTTCCTAGAGTCATCGCGCGCATTCATTCGCTTTGTCCTTGCTCCGCTCGTTTTCTCTGTCGCGGTCCTACTATTCGCGTCGCCTCTCGTCGCTGGTGGCAAGGCTTCAAAATTTGAATTTTTTTGCAATACAAAAAACTATCACAGATGGTTTTGAATAAGAACCGTCTGTGACAGTTATTATCACAGACGATTCTTGTTTAGAACCGTGTATGAAAATAGATGGATCTTGTTTAGAACCGTCTGTGATAGTTTTTTCACAGACGGTTTGAAACCCGTCTGTGATAACCGGCTGTTATCACAGACATATAAATTCAGACGGTTCAAAAAACGTCTGTGATGACGGTTCCAAACCGTCTATGATGACACTTTATGTAGTAGTGTCACTTGCCTACCCTTCCCCTTCTCCCTGACACCGATGCCAACGCCACCCCTTACCCAACGCCGACGCCGACTCTGCGCCTTGTCCCAGACCCCGATGCCGACGCTGCCCTTCTTACCATATCCACCGGTCCCTGCTGCTCCCTGATGTCACTCGTCCTGCGCCGCTTGCGTGCACTCCTTGACGCGCCTCGTGTCTTGCGCTTCCACGCCACCACGCTACTCCCCTATCCTCCATGCTTGTAGGTATTTCCTTGTACCTCATGGTTTATGTGCCTTGCCTGGTTCTACTCGATGGCTTCAATTGCCATCCGCTTTGTGAGTTGTTTCTGTTTACATGAGTGCTTTACTTTGCATATATGTGTTGTGCTAGTCTAAATATGAATTTGGATTAATTTTAGTACTGGGAGATATTGCATTGTACTTACTATTGGTAGAGTATATCTAATAGCCTAGCTCTGTTGCGTTCTGTTTTTGGCTATGATTGATCTGATCATGTTATTTTAATCCTGTTGTTCCTCTATTAGTTAATTGGCTTTCTCCTATTAGACGAGGGTTCACGTTGCTAAAATTAGTGATCTGTTTATTCTATCAAGTGATTAATCCTCAATCTGTTGATTGGTTTATGTTTTAATCAAGTGATTCTTATGCACTGTTAATTGTATAACCTTCTGTTGACTGAAAGTAACTTTGCTATTTGAGATAATTCTTGATATAACCAGTAGAGCATTAAATTCTAAGCTCAAAGTCTGATCCATTTCTATCATTTTTAATTAGTGATTGAGAAAGGCCAAGATTGTATCTTGTGCAACTGTACATCTGAGAGCAAACTGAAAACATTCTAAATCTAAGCAATATGCTGATTTTTGTATGTTTTCATGTCCTAACTTTCAAGCATATTCTCATGTTTAATATGTTACCAAGGAGAAATTCTCCTGCAAATTTAGTTGTTTGGGTGTGTATCTTTAGAGATGGCGTCTCCACAGTCTTCGCCGCCATCGTCGAATGCTTCTGGGGCTTTGATGGACTGTGCGCCGCCGTCGCCGAATGCATCTGGTGCTCTAAAGAAAGGGGCCACTAAGCGAGATTGCAGAGGAATATCGAAAATGCCTGAGGGCCGAATGACCATAACGGAGGTCATGAACATTGGGTTCCCTCTACTTCCCAAGAAAGCAGCGACAATATTTCGGACCACATGCGGGATACTTGGAGGGCAACGAGTCCCCATCACCAGACCAAGTTGGAAGTCTCTGACGGACGTAGAGAGAAAAGGGTTGTGGGTTGAAATTTCACACTTGTTCAAGATCCCACCAAAAGTCTAGGGACTCGTGCGACGGCAGGTGTTGCTCGCGATAGGAAAAAGCATGGAAGACCTTCAAGAGCACACTTGTCACGGAGTACATGAATAAGGATTGGACACCCTTCATGAAGTATCCTTTCGTCGAGCCGCCGACATGGGACGCCTTTTTGTGGATGAAGAAGACTGCCGAATTTAGGAGCAAAGTGCGGCGCACAAGGCTATCTAGACAAAAAAACACTCACCCTAACAAACTCGACACCGATGGGTACGCGGGAAAAATCCAGCAATGGACAATGGAGGACAAGGAGGCAGCCCGATGGGAGGCCTGCCCACCATTTGTTGGAGTCACAGATGAGTGCGCCCGAAACTGGTTAAGAGCGAGGTCATCAAACACGTCTTCAGGCGCCATCTCTTTCAAAAACCTGATAGACGAGGAAGTGTCCCAATGTTTGGTAAGATATGTCGAACTACCTAGTTGTTCATAAGTCTATAACTTCGTAGGGTCTAAAATAACATGATGGCCTCTTACAGCAAACATTGACTACCGAATCTTCTCAAAGCTCCTTCAAAATAGTCAGGGAGAGGGATATGCTATCCATGGTCATGGAAAACAAGGAGCACCTGGGCGCACGCTAGGCCTTGGAGTTTACGTACCTTGGAGGTAGGGATTCCGACACGACTTCAAGGCGTATAGGAGTCGGAAGAGATCCAAGGCCTAGCGCGAGAACGGTTCAAAGAAGAGATTCGTGTGGAGATTAGTGCAGAATTTTGAGGACAGATAACATCATTGCAGGAACAAATGAATCAACTCATCAATAAGTCGCAAGCCGCCCCTGTGATTTTGGAAGCCAGTCACCATCAACATCAACATCGAAGTAGCATCACATCCATGCCACATCCTGAACATGGCGACGTCCAATTACCTATCAACAACATCCAAGTAATGTACATCTCTGGAATGCTCCAAAGATAGACAGTAGGATGCTAATTGTGTATCATTTTGTAGGAGCCCACACCCTGCAAGCTCCAACTGAGGCTAGTTGGGTCCATTTTTATTGATGGTGGGCAGGGATGGCGTTTTCATGCCAGGAAGGGACATTGTTGCATGGTGCCCAGCTAGTGTAGGGTTACGTCAAAGTCCAAGTTGACATTGTACATGAAAATTACATAGCCGACCCACTGGAGAAGCCCCGAACGAAGACATCATAACACTAAGGGATACCATGCACACTTTTGTCCAGTGGCCCAAGAGGGACATCACCCTAGACCCTACAGTGCTGCGATTGGAACACGACTATGGCTCTCCAACAGATCCCTCGATGACTCCACCTTAACCCCTGCTTCAGAAGGCCTTCGTATCTGCTCCCGTGGAGACGGCAACGAAGAAACATGAAAATTATTCCAAGTCGTCTTCGAGGAGAAATCGAAGAAGATTAAGGCACCTCACAAGCCTGGGATGTTCTACCTTAGAATGTTGTTGGTCCCCCACACAATATTACCCTGCCTTGGATTGGCCTGCGTCACTTTGCACGCCTGGTACATGCGGCAGACCAAAGAGGGGACAAATGGGCCTACTAGATTCACCGTTAGCTACACGGAGAACCATTTCCTCCACAAGTCGGGCTACTTCGTCATGGGCATCGAAGACTTATTCGAACTATTCACCCTCGACGCCTCACTTCTGTTATACTGGACACTATAAGTGTGTACAATCAAGTTCTACATTCACACAATACCGATAAATATCATAACTCATTGCTTATATATAGATACATGATGCAAGAAGCCTAGCGAACATGACAACCGGTGGGTTTCCTGGACCCACAATTGATCTCTGAGCAATGCATCACCCTAGACGCATCCTACGTCGAGAAATATATAACGAGGGGATTGCTTGCTCACCGTGACAAGGACTACATATGTCACAGCCCCAACAATTAAAATGGATTAATATGTAATTCATTAGCATGCATTATTGGTTTTAAAACATTTTCATAATATATTGTACTTGGAAAATCTAATTTGAGGTGAACATACACATCAAATTTCACATTCCAATTCGAATCTGTAATAAAAAGTTGTGATCATCATCTAGAACCAATTTATTTAAATACTACATTAATTCTCATGAATAAATATAATTTTTCCAAAATTTTTGGGACTAGTTTGAACCTAATTAAAATTCAAACAACATTCATAGACATACAACATGTTCGAATTTAAATGTCACAAATTTTAATATGAACAGTGGGGTTTAATAATTTTTGTGGGGACTATATCTTCCCAGGAACCCCCACAAATTATTTCATGATTTTGGGAATTTTATTTCTATTTTTAGCCTCTGGTCAAAGTGGAGGAAACTATTTTAATTCTCGGTCAAACCTAACCCTAAACCGATCGACACTATTCCTTGGACTCGAGTCCGACCAGCGAATCGACTCACTCAACCGCCTAAATGCACCAACGCATGTAGGCCTTCGGATCTAAATCCTACGGTCCCGACCTCTTATGTCTTAACGGCAGTCAGGACCGCCTGGGTGGTCGTGAGCCTTGCGATCGAGATCCAGCGGCCCACGACCTCCTTTGCCTTATAACCCTCATTCCCACTTAGGAGGTCGTGAGTCATCCGATGGACATCCAACGGCCACGACCTCCCCTGCCCTTTTTGGTGCTCATCCGCCTAAGAGGTCGTGAGCCATTTGATGCAAATCCAACGGCCCACTACCTCCCTTCCCTTATAACACTCAATCCCGCCTAGGTGATCATGAGCCATGTGATTTACATCCAACGACCCACGACCACCCCTTCTCCTCTGACTCACGCGCACATGACTAAGTCACTGTCGCCGTGGGCCCGCATTGTCAGGTCTGTCTCTTACCTTGCGCAGGAGCTCCTCGCCATGTGTCTGAGCTTCTCGACGTGCTCAGAACGGCGCCAGTGGACGCCGTCAATCCACCGCCGCATGCAACCACTCCTAGAGCTTCCCCACTTCACGCCGCCTCCAATGCCGTCATCCTCCCAGCATAACACCCCTCGCAACCCCCTCCTTCTCCCTCACTTCTCCTCGGTTGACAGAGGGGAGGGAAGCCAGCTTGAGCTCGTCTCTCGGGTAAGCTTCCTCAGGGTGATCCCACACTTCTCTACAATCCATACCGTGTCCATTTTTGCTTATGCAAGCTCCTATCTTTGCTTGTAGCTTCTGGTTCACTTTCGTGCTCTAGCTCGTGTCCAGAGCGTGCTCCCGAAGACACCTCGTGCCATTCCTCACTTCCAGGAGGTATGGTCCTCAACCGAGCGCGTCATATCGCATGCCTTGGGCCCCTGATCATTTCCCCTAATCTTATGTTGGCAATGCATGACAGAGTCCAGGTGGATCAAAGCATTGACTATTTTCGGACCTCAAGCAAACCTTTCATCTCCCACCTCATTCTGGTAAGCTCCTCTTCGATTCCTTGCTCCTGGAGTATCCTCTGTGGATCTTTGAGCTATACCTAGCTTTCATTTACCTCCTTTTGCTTCAGGCATCCTCTCCACGTGAAGCCCCTTTTCCGCACTTGTCTTCTCGGCAGTGCAATCCACTGCTCCGACCATCTCCAAGCTTCCCGAGCTTCCATCTAGCCTGTAACCTTCTAGTGGCCTTTAGACACTCGGGAACCGCTTGTTTGCGCCATGAGCTCTACTTTTACTGCATGTACTTTTGCAGAAGAGTCGCCGCCGCTAGCTCCGCTGGCCGTCGGTGTAGGGCATCCGGGCCTCGCCACCACTACCCAAAGTTGCGCAAGTCTATTGCGGACTTATCTCGAGCCTTGGCGGCTCCGCCGTGGCGTATAAGCGCCGGCGAAGTCGCCGAGCAACGCAGCGAGACACGTTGTCGCACGCGGGCGCTCATCGTAGCTGTCCGTTTACGGCAAATGACGATCATTCGCTAATGGTTGAGTTAGCATTTAAGCGTCTTAGTGAGAAACAATAGTCGCTTACATGTGGGTCCGAGCACAGAAAACGGCAGAGTTAAACAAAAGCAAGAAGTGACTGACATATGGGCCATAGGCCTTAAGTTCCGTGCGCCGTGCGCCGGTGGACCAATTTCAATGAACCGTGTCTCTGACAAGTGGGACCCACATGTCAGAACGCAATTTTAAATCTGAGAAAAATTGAAAAGTGCACTATTCACGTGCCCGCTAGTCATTGACTGTGGCTAGCGTATGCCTCGGTAAGAAAAGAAGTAAATACTTTAGTAAATTCGAAATCAGTTTATTTGCACACTGTAAAATAGGAATAACTTTGAAAATACATAACTAAATCATTTTAACTCCAAATCACATGAAACCACTTCTGGAAATTTTCACTTTTAGTAAACTTTATATTAAAATTAGTTTCAAACCTGTCTCTGTAGCAGAGAGCTTTATTTGGAGATTAATCCATTAAAACTATTATTTTACAATAGGAAAAGGGCTGATAACTTCAAAAATGCATAAGTAATTATTGGAAACTCCAAAAACAGTGAGACCACTTTTGATAATTTTCATTTTCAGTGAACTTAATTCTAAAAATGGTCTCCATCCTACCTCTGTCACAGAAACCATATTTGGGAGAATATAATCTTTAACTCTATTATTGTTGTATTATAAAAGGCTGATAACTTTGAAAATCAATAACTAAATCATAAGAACTCCAAATGGGATAAACTCAACTATTCTGAACTTGTATTAATATTACCTATTTACCTATGTAATCCTTTACCCCACCACTGTTCTACAAATTTTGGCCAAATAATTAAATTACATAACTTAGGGTTAATGAAACCTGAAATTCAAAATAGCATAACTCCAAATGGAATAATTCTTTTACCTAAACCCATCTAAAATCATGACCTAACTACTGTAGAAAAATCATGCATTTTTGAGCATTTTGGTTTTTGAGTTGTTTTCTCGGTATTTATTTGATGTTATAATTATATAGATCCAGAGCATATTGATATCGACACTTACACTACTGAGAGTGAGCACTCTTGTACCAGCAAGGCAAGCATCCTTTGAACTTTCTTTTGCATCATATTTGATCCCAGTTTTGTTAGGATAGATGCAATGATAATTGCTTACATGCTATTTTGATATTGTCGCTATTTTTGTGATGAATAGTTAGACACATCCTATATCCTTGTCATTGTGGCTATCCATGAATTATTCGATCTTGAAATGCTTAAGATAGGATGTATGAATTTATATTGTTCGAGTGCCTTAGCCATGCAAGTCTAGAACCGTAGTTTGATTGTTGGGAATAACTCGACAATTATGGGATAAACAAAACCCTCATTATATACTTTTGTTTCAGATCTTCAGTATCTGTTTTATGAGTTAAATTTTGTCTTTTTAAATGAGCTTTTGGTCTGGACAAGTGTTGGTTAGTGATGGTGCTTTGTGCACGAGATTTGGGTATGTGGTTGTCTTGTCTGGACAATTAAGGACCGAACTTTGGGTACCTGCTGTTCAAGCAACACTCGTGCTATCACACGCGGTATATGAGTGCCGTATGGTTAAGTAGGGGGAGGGTTCTGTTGTGTTGAGTCCCACGGTGGTGAAATTGTAAGGGCATGGGACCGTGAAATCCCATGTTCCTTTTGGGCCGATAGGATGGAGATGTTAACGTCTTGTGTTTCCTAGGAGCCCTGGGTTGGGGGACTTAGCCAATGGAATCGTCTTGCTAAAAACAACCATATCTTGATTTACCCGGCCGGCATACCATAGGAAGTATGCTACATTCGGAGGCATCTGGAGGCTTACGGGCTATCAAGTCGTGTGGGTAAAGTAGTACACCCCTGCAGGGTATAAATCTATTCGAATAGCCGTGTCCGCGGTTATGGACGACCGCTTGAAATTTGTGGCTGCTTATTGTTAGACTTGGATTTAAAATTGTATTTGAACTTGGTATTCGTCATGAACGGGATGTTCATGTGTTTAGTACATCAAAGTGGGCTGCCACTTTGGTCTTTGTATGATTAAATCGTTTATTACTAAAATGCTTTACCATATGCTTTACTTCTACTTCAAATCTGATTTTAAAATGGGCACATGAAAAACTAGTATGTGTAGGATTGTATTTGTTGCGTCTCTTTCGCAAAACTAAACCGATATGAGCCATCCTTTGAATGACCCTTATGCATAACTATTTTTATTTGTGTAAGACTTGCGAGTACACTTGTACTCAGCCAGATGTTTGTTGGCCTTTTCAGGTGAGGACGATTATGAGTCTGACGATCTTGTTAGTATGGACTTGGGTGACACTAACGAGTAGTGTGCTATCATTTAACCCCCAGTCGGTTGCCGATGGGTGATGGGCATACCACTGCTGGTGTTTTGCTTATTTTACTTGCTTCCATTGCTACTTGATACTTTACTTTGAATTTGGCGGTCGGTACGTATGTAATAAGCTGTAGACTTTGACTATTATGCAGTATGTTTTTTTTATCTCTTGTTGTATGCGTTGTATGGATGTAACCAACGTTGGATGAGGGTATGAGTATATTGGTCGTTGATCTTGGGAGCCAATATATGTCATACTCATTGTTAATGGATCCCCATTTAACTCACTAAGTGTAGTCCTTGAATCGAAGAGAATCGACAATCATGTAGCGCTCGCAGCGAGCAAGCGCGCATGATCGTTGAGGCTCTAGTATTCGCTAAGCCTCTCGCTTGGATAGAGTTAAATTGAATTCATTTATCGGAGACCAGTAATTATGTCCCTAAGACCTTGTCTAATCTCGGTCTTATGGAGATAATTACCGGGGTCCCCACAACATACTAGCGCCCTACAACCAGGGGTAAGTGCTTCACTACTTGCTATACAAATTTTATTTGTACTTTATACGCAACACGAACTTAGGTTTAATGATTATAGCGACATACATAAGTAAGTTGCACTGGATCCTTCTAGTCATTATACCAAAGTGGAACAAGGTAATATACCTTGATTCCCTAGTTGACAAGAACCACGACTTCACCCTTGTACAAAAAGTACTCGACAGGTATGCTCATTTCCTCCATACGTAACTCTATTGTGGTCTTCCTTCATTTAAAATAGCCGAGGATAACTTTTTGGAATAATGTAGGTCATTCAGCGCCTATGTTGCTGGGTTTGGGACACAACGAATCGAGCGCCACACTACAATACAGGATGGGATTTCCGGTACCCGCTACAACACAATAATACTATATCACACTTCGTAACCTGGCCTCTCAAACTGACTATACCTATATATGTAATTCTATTTTTCTAGTGCCGTCAACAACTATCAGGCAACGTATGTGCATTCTACGCTTGTCGTCATATGCAGGAAATCATGAGTGCTAAGATGAAGGATCTAGAGGTTTTTCAATCTCATAATAATTATTTCCTAATTATCATTTAAATATATATGCTTACTACTTTACTCCTCCTAGCGACAGGGTATGATAATAAAAAAAAAGTACATTCGATCTGGACGAACTCTCGGACGTTCGAGGACATCTCGCCACCTTCATCCTAGAGGAGATCATTAACTCGAATGGAGAGTTTCACTCCGGCAACCTCAATTAATACATGTTCAATTCTTTCACTTTGAGTTGTAATTCAATTGTAACTCTAGCGACAATACATAAACATTCTTTTGTAATTGATATTGTGTTTAAATCACTTTGAGCTATTCTATATCAAATCAATTGTGATTTATTTGTTTTCTGCTTACTTGTTTTCAGAGGGCATGGCTAGCATTTCCTGAGGCTAGCCGAAAAACCAAATGAAATTTAGGTATAGAACGAAATAACAAAAACGGTTTTGTGGTGTGAACTGTCTGTGAATGCATACTATCACATACGACTACTACCAATATCCGTTTGTGATATGTCAGATATTACAGATGGTTGTTTTTACTAACCGTTCGTGATACATATCCAATCAAGACATCTACCACTGTAATGTCCCAAAATTTGGCTTTTAAAATATCTTTTTAGTAGTTTAAGTCCCTGGAAAATTTCATCAATTTTATTTGAATTAATAAAGCTTAATTGGGAATTTCCTAAATTCAAAATATTTAATTTGTTTAAAGTAAACTTCAATTAAATCAAAATTAGTGTAATTTGGCTTCCTTGTGTTCCAAGGGATTTCCTGGTATTTTCTTGGATTTGTATGAAGTTTTAAAATCCTTTTTGAATAGTTTAGCCTTTGTAAATTTCACCCAATATTTTATTTGAATTTTAATAAAGCTTAATATGGACTTTCATTAGCAAAACAATTTAATGTGAATAATATAAACATCAATTAATTCTAAAACTATTTTATTTGGATTCTCTATGCTTGTATATATTTTCTAGATTTTTCTAGAATTGTTTTGAGTTTATTTGCTATTTTCCATTTGCCATTTTGATTTTCGGCCTTTTCTTTAATTCCTAAATCATTTCTTAATTCCAAAAATCCTCTTGGGCTGAATTTGGTCCAGCCCAATTCGCCTTTTCTCTCTTCAGCCCAACCCCACTCGGCCCAACCGCTTCGCCGCCAGCCTAGCCCAACCCGCTTGCACCACACCCCACTGTCATGCGCGAGCCAGCCCAACCCTAGTCGCTTTGGCGCTGGGCCCACCTGTCGGTTGCTGCCATCGAAGCACGCGCAACCGACACACTCCTCTTGTCACTGATGTCTTGGAGTCCGCACGCCCTAGTGATCCTCAATCCGCACTCCTCTCGTCGCGCCACCTCCGAAACCCTACGCTTCGTCGCCGGAGATGATGTCGTCGTTGCGTCGCACGAACTCGCCAAGTTGAAGTTGAACCGCCATCGCCATTGACACCGTCCCCGAGCTTTTCGCCGCTCGCACCACCACCAATGAGGCCCTCTGTCCTCCTCCTTCTCTTTCTCCTAGCTCGCCGGTTTTCGCTGACCCTAACCACGTTGGAGTCGCGCCACCGCAGTTGTTTTGCCACCGTCTCCATCCTTCAATCGAAGCACCACCACCTCTGTTTACTTTGCCACCTTCATGCGCTCACCCGAGCCGCGCTCGTCCTTTCCCGACTTCGCAAGAGCCACTACGTTTAGTGCCGCCGCTGCCCATCAAGCTTGTCGGTGTCTGCCACTCGTTGGACATCACCGGAAATGCCCGCACCGGTGAGCCGCTATGTCGCCGTGCACCCGATACCCGTGCGCCTGTTTTCCCCATCGATGAGACGTCATCCGTGCCACATCATCGGCCACATACACGTCATGTCGCTGCCACAGCGCTGCCACCTCGCAGCCATGTAGACGCCCAAGTGTCCACCCGTACCAAACCCTAAAACCAAAACTGTGGACTTGATCCACCGTGAGCCGTACCTATGCCAAGCCGGCCCCATGTGACAGGCACTGTTTCATGGAACCATCCCACCATGGACCATTGACACAAATCGGTGGACTTGGTCTATGGACCAATGGTCCTACTTGTCATTCACTGTAACCTTTTTGTAATTAATTTAATTTTGAAAATCCTTTTATCCATTGGGTCCCACCTGTCATCCACTTAGCATTTTCCAGCATTTTAGAAATAAATTAATTGAGGAATATTTTGTGGGTCCCACTTGTCAGTTTTTTCTCCCTTTTCCTTTTTCAGCATTTTCCTTTCCGGTAGAACTTTCGAGAGCTCGTTATTTCTCATACGAACTCCGATTGATCCCATTCAAGTTTCTAAATTCATCTAAATTCAATATTTACCTTCCAGTACCATTCAATTTCAATTTAGAGTTTATTTGATTTATCTTTTTGAAATTTGTTTGTTTGTGCGTTTTCTTTATCGTTAGACGTTGAAGTCCCGAAATCGTCTGAAGGAGCTGAAGCTTAAGGAAGTAGAAGATTGAAGATAAAATAAGAACATCATTGCTGTACCAAAGCAAGTTGTACCTTTGACCATGTTGAAGCTAGTTTTCTAAAATTACTTTGATTCAAGCTATTGCATTCTACTTTAAGTATTTATTTAAATACTTTGGGATTAGTTATACACCATTTGATTATGTCCACTTTGCCTATTGTATTACCTTGATCTTTTGCCACCCTAGCTTGGTTAATAATTTTGTTGGTATTATCATAGCACCAATGTGGGTTGGTTAGAGACGAATAGTTTTCTTAGCCATGCAACGAGTCAATCATATCATTCGAGTTGCAAATATAAATTTGACAAAGTGACTATGGAACTTTATGTAAAACTGTGTGATGTGTGTTATTACTCGTTGATGGCATGCGTTGCACTTAACCAATAGGGTGTGAAAAGATTTAGACTAGGGTGAGTGGTGGAAACTATGTGAATTGGTGGAGCTTTGTGAATAGGAATGGTAATCTTCGTGGCATAGTTAGAAATTGGTTGTCTCGCCTTGGTCAGTTAAGCACTTAACTTTGTGCGCCATTGAACTAGGTCTATCGTACAACCACATGTCTAATGGGACAGATCTAACTTAGTAAGTTACAGATTTTTGATATTGACTACTCAGGTTGTAGGTTAGGAGCTCAGTGATGGACGAACGTGTGGACTACTAGTAAGTCACATCGATGGACGGTTCGTTGCTTCCAGGTCCAACGGTGTGTGTCGTGCTAAAGCACTGTGTTTGGGTTGGTACGACGGTAAAACACATCGGGAGTGTCAATTGTTGAGATGACATTTCTAAAAGGTTTTGTTGTGATCATCTCTGATATAGTTAATTGCATCTTGTGTGTAAACTGTACAACCTCTACAGATTGTTAAACAATCTATTAGAATAGCTGCGTCCGTGAACATGGAAATGCTCGGGGATTTCACTTAAGGGGTAGATTTCTTAAAAACAATTGGGATGGGACAACTGTGTGAATTAACTCACATAGCTATGTGAAAGAATTTGATTAGGCTATGTGTTCTTTGTGAAAACAATTGTTAAATTATTATTATTATTTTGAATTACGCTTTCAATCTATTATTTGTATTCAATTGCAAATACAACTTTATTGCAAAATAACCACAGAAGCCATTTCATTTGGAATAAGCCATCATGTATAATTGCATTATGTGGTACAACTTGTTGACTACTCGGAGTACTCATTCTTGCTGCAATCATTCAGATGAAGTGGAGGAATAGTCGGTCAAAAATGTCTACTTCAAGGGTCGTGGAGAACTAGGTCGCGCTACCCTAGGCAATTATCTGTGGACATATGGATGGGCTTCACTAAAGTTATTCCATTACCTTTCGCTGCAGCTTAATTGAGCTATTCGCCTTCTGAGGTATTAATTGTAGGTTTTGACCTTAAGGTCGTTACTCTGATAATTATTGTTATTTACTTATTTATTAATCATCTTTGTATATAGAAATGATTTTTCATCGATGTTATCACTGTGTGCACTAGCGTGATCCTCGAATAGTGTAGTTTACACAGAGAGTCCATAATTGCATTTTTAGGTCCCGACAACTACCAACAACCGTCTGTGATATGTCGGATATCACAGACGGCTACCACCAACAACCATCTATAATATATCGGAGATCACAGACGGTTATTTTTATTAATCGTCTGTGATATGTATTCAATCACAGACGGCTACTACCAACAATCGTTGGTGATATATCGGATATCGCAGACGGCTACCACCAATAACCGTCAGTGATATGTTGGATATCACAGATGGCTACCACCAATAACCGTTTGTGATATTTATGATATCACAGATGGTTATTTTTAATAGCTAAAAATAACCGTATGTGATGTATCTCCCATCGCAGACAATTGCTACATATAACCATATATGATAGTAGGTCTTCACATACGCTTTATACGAGAAAACTGTCTGTGTTGTAACTTATCACAGATAGCTCAAAAACTGTCTATGATAACCACCTATTTTCACAAACACATAAATTCAGACGGTTCAGAAACCGTCTGTGATGACGGTTAAGAACCGTCTATGATAACCCTTTGTATAGTGGTGATATAACGTCATCTTCAAGTTAAAAAGGTGGATTAATTCCATCTCACAGAACCAATAGCAAAGGTTCTTTTGCAAACAGTGTACACCTAGGAAGTATGTGGGCGGCTCCTAGTCTTTTTATACTACAAATTTTAGGTTTAGTTTAGTATTGCAGTGGATATTAATCTACATTTTTTTTCATTTTTTATATGTAATAACTGATTGATAGCCTCTTTTATTTTATCCATAACAAACATTTTTTTTCTAGAATCGGTATGGAGTAGTTTTTTTTTTTGCGAGAATAAAATAGAGTAGTTTTGGAGGGTATGTAGTTAGGTATTGCAATATCGATCTATCGAAATGCACAATCTTATGATAGCCTCAAATATGACAGACAGAGCACACGAAAAGATATAGTGCACGGCATAGCTTGAAGATGGAGTTGATTTAGTGGTGGAGCGAAGAATTTTTCAAGCCAGGGCAAGAGCCTAAGGAGGCGTTCATCACCTTGTTTTGCTTAGGTAGGACATCATTTTTCGGTCGTGATCATCGTGGAACTTCACCGATACTACTATGACGCGTCGCCAGCAAACCCGGGCAACTGCCTAGGCTGGAGAGATGGTAAATCCGCCGGGAGTTGATTGATTGTACTTTCTGCCAGAGTAAAGATGCTCCTATGAATCAACCAGCAATTCAAGGTCATGTTTTACGGATGGTGAGAAAGAAGAATATTCATACAGTTGCATTCAGAAATGCAAAGGGATTGGGCCTGAGAACGAAGGGATATATGTGATAATTATGGGCCTGATTCCTGAGTGTCACCTCTCAAGCCCTACTGGGCCTGCGTGAAAATTTGTAGTAGGTTGCGAAGGCAACCCATTATGTCATGTTGTGTCACGCAGTTTGGGCTTGATCAGCCATTTACGACCACACAAAAGGTCCATCATGTATGGTCTCATTGGTCTGCGCCGCCATTTTCACAGCCATCGTGTGGTCGGAATTTCTGTAATAAGAAGGTCCAAATTTCTCTTAAAAAATGAATAAGGAGGTCCAAATTTTGTTAATGACACAAACGAAAGAAGACCACGAAACAAGGAAGTGTTTGGATATACACCCTCCGTCCTGAAATAGGTATCGTTTTAGAAAAACATTGATCACTAATATACACAATACTATTTAGATTTGTCTGGTGTAAGTGATATCAGCAGACCTGTCATCAAAGCTACTCTCGTATCATTTCATTTTTATTAATTCGTACAAACATATCATTAGAGAAAATAGTGGTCTAAAAAAAGGAGTGTGTATATATATAGCGAACCCTCAGACAGACGACAAATTAATACCGATGAGTCAGTGGACAGGGGGAAACCAAATCGTCCAAGCACGCGTGATGTCCCCTTGCATGCGTCATTAGCTGACATGTATGAATGCGCTCGTGTTTCATGTGCTGCTGCAACGCATGGACGCTAACAGTGATGTGCCCGTAAAATCCTGGCCAATGTTTGCGGCTCAAACCATGATTCGACGATTGCTCTGTTGGTGACAAGATTTGGCATCGATAAAAAAGGGGTTTTAAAGACCTCTTGGGAGGTTCTGGTTTCGAAATGGTACGACCGTGCGTTACTTGGCGGTAGTACCGCATGCCGTTTTGATCGCATTTGAGTTTTTCGGCAAGTGATAGCCAAATCGGAAGTACCGAAAGGTTAAGTGCGGAACTACCGCTAAAAAGGTACTACCGCAAGAATGTAGTGGAACTACCGCAAGTCACTTGATCTGAATAGATTCTCCAATCGGCCATTTCAATCGGTAATACTGGAATGTTAAGTGCGGAACTACAGCTGAGAAGTACTACCGTGAGTATGCAGCGGTATTACCGCAAGTCATTTTGTCTGAATGGATTCTTTGTAACGTCCGATTGAAATCGGATGGTCCAGATCACTGTGAACGTTCGGGCCGGCCAAACGTAAAGGGGCTTGTGAGACGCCCGATTGAAATCAGACGACCCAAAAAGCAGATGAACGTTCGGACCACTGAACAGTGTCTAGATCTAATGGCTAAAACACGTGGTCTAATCGGCCATTTCGATTAGGGCCGTCCACATGGCAAGGCGTGTGTCTCTGAGGCTTTTGTGAGCGTTTTTGTGAAACGGTAGTTCCGTAGTGTGGAGCGGTACTACCGCACCAAGGTAGTTCTGAGTTTTTATGGCGGTACTTAAAATCCAAAGAAGGTGTTTTGGAGCTTTGGTTTACATGAAGAGCGGTATGACCGCAATTTGAATGGCGGTACTTCCGCATGGCAGTAATACCATGTACTATTCAAGATCTTTGTCAAAAGTGCTACGGGGCTTGATCAGAGCCGTTCAGGATCTCCTCAGAGGGACTATGTGGCTTCATCAAGACCGTTCAAAATCTTATGAGAAGACTTCATCGGGATTTCCCACGAGGACTGGCTCAAGGCAACCAACTGGTACTAAAATGGTACGACCGGCTCATGGCGTACGGTACTACCGCATCACGGTCATTCTGATTAGTAGTTGACAGAACTACCGTATTTCGTTCAAGACCTTCCACGCAGATTTTTCCGTGAAGATCTCCATGGGACCTTTTCGCAAGGATCTTTCTCAAGACTTTCCATGAAGATTTCCTGCCAGAGCGTGCAGGATGTGTTTAAATAGGAAAGATTTATTAGTTATAGAAAGTTTGAAGATCATAACCAAATTATATCTGTAATCTTGTTTGATTTCGAAGTTCTGATCTTGTACGGCTGAGACCTACCGCCCTTTAAAAAGGGTCATGGCCGATTGTAAAACAGAATCCAATCGATCAAATACCAATCGCGTCTACTTTTATCATAGTCTCTCGTAGTCCTATACCTTTCCAACCTCTTTTTGCTTCCTATCCGGCAAGATCGCAAGATCAACCCGTGCAAAATGCCACCGCGTCGTGCCACGACTAGCTCCGCCTAGGCGCTGCGCGTTGGTGACAAGATCCAGGGCACCTTGTTGCTTCCATGATCATCGTGTTGTGCGCGGCACAATTTTGTGCGCAACACAAATTGGCGACTCCGCTGGGGAATCGATCTATTCTCCGGCCATGGTGAAAGATGGTTCTACGGTCGATTCTAAGAACATTATTACTCCTACACTTGAAGATTTACCCGAGGAGTATCGCCAAGAGTACGAAGAGCGCAAATTGGAATTCGACAAGCTGATGCTGTCGTGCTTCCAGAAGACAAGGCAAGGTGTTATCAAGAAAGAGGGTGAATTACCCTCTATTTACATCAAGCCTGAGGTAACCCCCGCTGTAAGTAATGCACCTTTTTCTGAAGAGCAGATTGCTTTGATGATTGATCAGCAAGTAGGTGCTACTGTGGATAGGTTGCTATCTAGTCGTCTTAAGGCCATAGGACTCGAAGCGCAAAGTGAAGAGGATCTGAAGCGACCTGTTTTGCCTCATGCTTACAATGTTAACAATAATAGCGATGTCCAGCATAGCTCCTTGCCTGTTAACACATCGGCAGCAGATATCCCATCTAGAATCATCCCGCAAGGTAAGCCGATGCAGCATATACATAGCCGAACTAATGGGTTAGTTTCAGTTGATCATAGTACTTCATCACATGCTACTGCTATACCCGGGTCTATGGCCCTTGTGCCTTCCTCATATACAGATGCTAGCATAGTTAATTCGGGTGCACATAATGTTGGCAATTACAACGGTGTGAGAGATAACTCCACAGATTCGCAAACACCTTTGTACCGCACTATAGCATATAGTACACCTCCCATACCTCCTCAGGGTTCGGGTGTTGCATATAGGCCATTGTCGGATGGTCATTTTCATAGACCTATGCAACACGTATCACACACATAGCCGAACCAAGATCCGCAGTATATTTGTGACACTCTACAACCTGGTGTTTTTAGGCCACCACAACCGGTCAACGAGGCACCCAATCGGCCTACGGCCGAGACATGCTGGGCCTGAGAATATTAGAGAACAAGTAGTTAGTATGTTTAAAGAGACATTCGGGGTAGAGCCTAAAGGAAGATCACGCTCATATCAAAAGCCATACCTTGATATTTACGATGTTGTGCAATATCCCAGAGGGTTTAGAGTTCCCGAGTTTGTTAAGTTTACTGGGGATGACAATAGGTCCACATTAGAACACATAGGCCAGTTTATTGTGCACTGTGGTGAAGCTAGTGCTATTGATGCTCTGAAGTTAAGGTTATTTTGTAATACCCTAAAATAGGATTCGGGAGAAAACCTAAAGATTTAAAGGAAACGAGTAATTAGAAATCGATCCAGGAGAAGGACCTTCTGGAAAATAATTAAAAGGATGGGAGAAGAAGGAGTTTAACGCAAAACTAAGGCAACCTGGGCCTGGGCTTCAGCCCATAAGGCATTTTTGGTGGTCGGCCAAGGGGGGGAGGCACCCCTTTTCTCCCCCCTAAACCCTAGCCGCCCCTACCCCCTCCCCCTCTCCCTTGCGCCCCTCCCCTCCCCTAGGCAGCCGCCCCTCCCCCTTGTGCGCCCCTCCCTGGTCCAAGCACCTCCCTCCCTATGTCTCCCCGCTGTCCGGCAAGGCGCGACCTCCTCCCGCTAGTCGTCCAAGGAAGGAGACGCGAAGGATCGCGCGTGTGGTGGCCGGCCAAGGAAGGAGAAGAATGAGGAGGAGGAGAGGAAAGGGTGGTGGTTCTTGGGCGGCATCCTGGTCATCAGCGTTCGTCAAGGGTAACCCCGGATTCCCCCGAGTAGAGGCATCTTTTGATTGTTGTAGCAATGTCGGTATTTCTGTCTCCTCAGGACAGATCGCGTTAGACAGACGTTTTTATGTAGTTAAGTGCGGATTCAGTCTTCGGCTTCTCCTAGAGAGTTGTAGAGGACGTCCATAGCTTTCGATGAAGTGCTAGATCATATTATTTGGACCTCTGTAGCAAAAGTTATGAATTTATTGGTGCAGCTGTTCTACAACCCTGTCAGTTTCTGGATAGGTTTTAGTGATCTGACATTTGCGATCAGTTAAAGGGAGAATTAGAGGATCTCAGTATAACGAAAGTTGTAGATAATTGTCGTAGCTTTCAGGGAAGCACAAGAACGCAAAATTTGGGTAAACGAGCTGAAAGTTATGTTAGTTTTAGTGCTCTGTCCAGAAAGGGTGACGTGAAATCGATGTTTTGTTAATCAATTTAAAAGTGATTTTAGATGGCCGAATCAGGGAGGCTCACCAACTAGGTTTAGTTGGGAAATTTGATTACCTTTCAATGAAGTCTAAGAACACCTAATTTGGACCACTGTACGGAAAGTTATGAATTTTAGAACTTGACTGTTCACAGAGGGCATTTCAGTACCTAAGAAAGCGGGGTCGAGATCGCGTTGCAATCTGTTACTTGATGTGTTAAACATATAATTCATGTTTTTCGTTGCTGGGGTCTTAGTTTGTATTCTTAATGTATTAGGTGGGGATTGGTACCGGAGGCAGCACCGTCTTCACGTCCTCCATTCGCACGCGGTTAAGGCAAGTGCATTGTTTGTTACTTGGATTGTGATTGATTGGCCATGTTTGTATATTTTCAATACATGATAGTGTAGCAAGATTACTGGCATGATGATTGTTTCAAGTATGGTGGTTGCTCCAAGTATGACTATGCTTTACTATGGTATGATGTTGTCGTCTTTTGGTAAATTGATGATGAGTAAAAGATAAGCAAGTGCATCGTGTGTACCTTGTTTGTGATTGCTCGGACATGAATGCGTGTTTGATGCTCGTTAGTGTCGTATGGCTGTTGGCAAGTGTGCATAATAAGAGTGGTGAATGTTCAGATTATGGATATGCTTTATGCATGAATGTTGTTATTGCCTTTATTCATGAATGTTGTTATCGCCTTAATTCATGAATGTCGTTATCGCTTAATTTATGAATGTTGTTACCGCCATTGGTACTTGATGTTGAAAAGAGATGGTGCATATGCATTTTGATATCATGTTGAGGCTCGGTCTTGTGATGACCAAGCATGCACATCTTTGAGGTCCCGTCATGAATGTGACGGGCTTGAGATCCCACACTCGTGGAGTGTGGGCATGAGGTCCCAATACTTGCGGAGTATTGGGCAATTGGTCCTCGTGCGTGCGCGCACTGAGCATGGGTATCTTGGCGGCGGTTGCATACTGCATTACGGTGTAATGCACACGAAAGTTAAAGATAAAGGTTCCTTGAGCATTGCATTTGCATATGAGATGTTCTAATGTTGATCTTCTTTATATGTATGTTGATGTTATAGTTTCTTTATATACTTGCCAAGTCTATGGACTCACTCTTGCTTTTATTGTTGTTTTAGGTACCGAGCCAAGAATGACATGCATGGGGAAGTAGCGCTAGTCACACACATACCACATGAACTAAATAAAGTTGAATGATCTTCAGAACGTGATTGATTTTAGATTATTATGTTTTGTCTTATGCAATGGATTAAATGTAATAATGATGAGTAGTGGAACTTCATACCTCTCTAGTTATGTTAGACACTTAACATGTCTTTGATTATCTCTTGATGTCTCTGGATGATAGTTTAGTTAATACATGTATTATCTGTATGTTGGAACCTCCGTGTAATTAACTTTACAAGGGAGGTTCGGCCGAGATTTACTAAAATTGCCTTGATTAGAATTATTAGGGTTTGTTTAGTAGCATTCCAGGCTCATGTCGAGTGGGTGTTCTGATTGGTATCGAGCGGGCGATGGGTCCGTGGTGATCGGATATACAACCTAGGCAACTTGAATTGCTGAAATTTTGTAATGGTTAATGAACTTATAAACCTGACACACTGGTGCACAGTAGGATGGGATGGGTCAAGCATTGCATTTATGCATCTGTTGAGTTGTATTAATGATTCTGTTTTGAGATGATCGATATATCTATAGTATAATACTATGGTTATTATGTGTGGGGGTAACCCATGTTGAGAGGTGGAGGTAGTGGTTGTGGTCCTGGGCTATACCAGGTTACACCATTGTTCGTGGTATAGGAATAGCGGAGTATCCACATGAGAGATCGTAGTACAGGCGTTTGGTAGCGAGTAGACTTAAAAGAGTTGTTCTCTTCCCTGAATTTGAATTTGGTCAACTCTTATCCAGTTGAGATTGATGAGTTTCTCTTGGGTTATTTATTCTTGTGGTTGATGGGTTGCTTTGAAAAAAATTGGTGTGTTTTCTTTGGCTTAATTTGTCCTGTAAGGCAATCATTATTTTCCCAACTGATGAGTTATTCTTGCGGTTGGTGAACTGAGTTAATTGTCAAGTTTGACCTTTATTTTGGAGTTTTGTCCTTCTCATTGGAAAGCATGACCCATTTATCCGGTTGATGTTCTTGCTAAATGAAAGCTTCCTTTTGCAAGTCCTTTGGAACGTGGAGGCTTCGACTCAATGTATCTCTCTTGGTTAATTTGAGTGTTGAAGATTGATGGTTCTCTTTTATAAAAGAAGATGTTAAACCCTTTAGCGATGTTTTGTCTTGGTTAAGTGAAAGGTTATAACCAAAGCAATTAATGGATATGATATGGGTTATCATGTTAAATCTGTAGTGTGTGTATGAACGATCCTAACGAAGATCCATGAAAGGAAGGTGATTAATTTGAAAGTGTCTTGTAGTAGTTCTCGAGGAGCTGTGATTAAGAGTATAGTTATACCTAATTGTAATCAATAAAATTAATAAAAAAGTGTGAAACATTGTTGAATTGAGTTGATCATTAAGGGTGATACATTTGGTAAATTTCATTGGTAAATTGGATAAACAGATCGCAATGGATTAATCTAACTGTTTGGGATGGTTAAGTTCAACGAAGTTAGAAAATTGTCTTAGTGGATATTAATCTTGAAGTAACCTTTTTGTGGATACTCGGTGATTATAAGTAATTGCTAGGTGCAAATAATGTCTATTAATGTTTGGCGATGAGCATCACTAAGAGATAAATTAAGGAATTTAACGGATGACCAATGTTTACATGATGGTAGAACTATCAGATAAAAGTATGTTTTTGATGAAAGGATGTTGGAATAACTTTTTAATTCGTGCAGTAGTTTTCCTCCAAAATAAAGTGGTTGTTGTAGTGGGAATATGAGATTTTGGAATACATTCAATTGAGGATGAGATGATAAAAGGGGTCTGTAATATTCTGGTAAGCCTTTGGAGGGCTTAATAAAAGTAAGAGTTGACGATAACGAGTCTTGTCAAGGGTAGATCATTCTTGATGTTATTAAGTTTGTCCATAAGAGATTCTGACTCGTCGTAGTGGTGATGATTCTTCTAGAAAGAAAAGTTTATTGCCTTTTGCAATGTCAGTCAAATGAAATGTTTGGAGTTTTGTATTCGTGGACTTTTGGGAGTTCATGATTTAGGTAGTAGATGGAATTAATGGAGCAATGTGACGTATTGTAATGTTCCATTTGGTACCTAAGTGATTAATGTGATTTGGTTTTAAAGGACATTTCTAGTTTGTGTTGGCAAGTAATGTTGTAATCAAAGAAAATTATTTTCTTTGTTAACAGAAAGTGTGTACCATAAGTATTGGAGGTTGAAAGTTCCTTCTTGTGGGACATGTGCCCTCGTCAGCAGACTTGTATTTTGTTTTCCGATATCATTATTATTCGATTGTTTCTCTTGTTCTCTTGCTCACTACGAGGAGCAACGTTGTTCTTGTGCGTTGAGACTAGTTTTTGATTGTTTCTTCCTTTTGAGAAAGGAATTAACTAACTTGTGTTGCCAGAGTCTTATAAAATGTAATATGGTGGACAAGTATATGATAGTGGTGAGATTTTGGGAACCAAGCTATTTAAAGAGCAGTAGAAAGAGAGTTGGTTTGGATCAATAACCTTTGTCCATGTTGGGATATTGGGATTGTCGAAAGTATGGACTCTTGGTAAATTTATTAGAGTAATACAATTGGATACCTAGTAAGATTGTGTAGAAGAGTTTTGATGGTGAAGTTTAATAGGAATAGCGGTGTGGAGAAACCTAAGCGTTGTGCTAATTAATGGGATAGCAGAATAGTTGAGTATTGTCAAGTGTGACTTGGTCTCGATGAGTAACCCTATAGGAGTTAGATTATCTCTAAGGATAACTTGGTCAAGAATTTATATATTCATTTATTGACGTTAGTGATTGAGTATGTTTGAATCTCGATCAATCGGTTAGGGTATTGTGAGTGGGTATATTGTGGTCAAGTAGTTGCATTTGATTGGTGTAGGTTAGAGAAGGTCTAAGATTGGTAAGATGAATCGCCTTGGCGATTATTTGATTAATAAGGAATGTGGACATAATGACTCGAGATTATTGTTGGGTCATGCGAAATTTTGGTCATCGGGTTTGAAGGTTACGTATCAAGTATACCAGAACATTCATTGTAAGAGTCGTAGAGGTTGAATTGGGCTTTGTATTTTTATACTAGCATCTTGGTTCCCAGGATTAGGTTCCAAGAGTTATGGTGATCTCTGAAAGCAGTAAATGAGAGTGAATGTGGGAATTTCAAGTTGATTATCTTTAAAAGAATGAGGGATGTGATGGTAGGTGAAACCTACAAGGAATTGCGCACTACAAGATGAACACCCCTTTACCAACGCATATATGTGTTGGTAAAAATCCAAATAAGTGTTGGTACGGTCTATACCAACGCATTTACAATGCGTTGCCATTGAGGCCGTTGCGACAGTCTATTACAACAGATAAATAAGCGTTGGTAATAGATATGAAAAAATGTTGCGAAGTAGCAACGGATATAGTCATGTTGTAACTACACTTGTATGCGTTGGTACTTACCATGCATGGATGACTTTTACTATTTTAACAATGGATATAATTATATTGTCACAACGCATAGAAGCGTTGGTACTTGCCATACAGATGAGTTTTGCTATTTTGGCAACGGATATAATTAGGTTGCTTCAACGATTATAAGTGTGTAGAAGATAAAGTACAGAAAAATCATTATCGATCGTAGCATGATTAAAAAAACACTCATATATTAAAAACAAATTGTTGCATTACATAGAGAACCATCTACATAAGACATAATATAAATATTTTAGTTGAACATCATTTCCTAAATAATAAAATCTAAACGTAATGAAGATCATCTGTCTATGTCACCATTCTCCAGCTTGCATTCATCATGTCATCCATAGCATCATCCATATATCTTATCAACCTACAATGAAAATTTTGAATCCATTAATGCATCATTAGCAAGAAACAAAACCACAATATTTTTGTCCTAAATAGATACTCGGCTCTGCAGTATTTTGTCCAAAAATCTTTTTCTGGCATCTTATATATATATATATATATATATATATATATATATATATATATATTACATGAGAGGATGAAGGAAAAAAGAAAGCAAAATGAGAAATCAACATCCACTTTACATGATACAGCAATAGTATATAAAATTAGCACCATCTTAAGCCCAAACTTCCTAAAGGATATGCTAAGACACAGCATAATAGTATAATGCAGGTAGGCAATATCTTACCTTTTTTGGAACAAAATCTAAAACTGCTCGATGAATGGCTGGCTTTTCGGCAAAAATCTGCAAAACATCAAAGAATACAACTGATTTGTTCAATAATTTTAAGTCATCACCTCATTCCAACATCCAAATATACAATCTTGTAGTTTAGCACTTGCTCGGTAAATAATGCATGCCAGGTACACATGATTATTATTTATTATTGAGCAAATGTAGCCCAGCCCAAGGACCAGACCAAGCCTGGTTTAGGACCAGGACAGGCTTGCAAAGTCTGGGTCCGATGGCCCAAACAGGCCAATCCCCTGGCTGGCCTGGATGCAAGAATGCTTTTGAGTGGCCCAGCCCGGCCCAGCTTTTAATCAGGTCTAGCTAGACATATACACGGACAATGGAATTAACAATTGCATGAAGTAAAAATGGTTTAATGAGGAATCATGCCATTGTGCATGCTAGGTATTAAAAAAAACAGGTGAGGTGTAGGGTCCGAAAGGCTGAAACACGATGCGATAGGTATCAAATAGTTGGTCAATTGAAACCCCTTAAACAACAGTTGTTTGGAAATTCCATCACGACATCACCCGCAAAGTAGATATAGTTTTTTTTTCTTATAGCATAGCACAGCACCTATGACAGTTGAGAAAATAGCAAAATGATGCTACCATGCAGACCTGCATCTAGATGATGATTCATGACAAACAATCATCAAAGTAGAAAGAATGTACCTGATGGATAATCTCAGTAGTGAGATTGAAAGTAACCTTGTTTGTCTGTGAAATGTGCAAAAAGTAGAAATTGGTAAACTAACATCATCAGCTATCACCATGGTCTACTTGAAACCAAAAGGCCTTGAATAACAAAGAAAATCTGCATGAAAACTGGTGAAAATCTGCATGAAAACTGGTAGTGTCAGTTTTGATTATAAAAAAATGACACAAACCTCTATGACGGGGTAAATATATTCGAAAACTCAGAACTTTTGTCTCTTGATGAAAAATCCTTTAGTATTGTGCTACAGAAAAGTAAATCATCACCAAAACCGTGGGTTCTCGTTCCAGCCTTCCAAGTACTGGTTTGACTCCATCGGGGATAGTATGGATATGGAAAACTGAAACTCAAAGTTCCTTGCAAATAAAGACAAGCAAAATACAGTAGTATGATAAATTTGACCCCAGAATATGGGGCTTAGGTTACAGTGAAATACCTAAAAACCGAGAGCTGCAGCAAGACAAAGCTAGCACAAAACTAAGGTTATTAGTTTCAGTGAGAACTGGCCTAAACACATGACCTTTAGCAGGACAAATCTCGCTCTTGAACTGAATTTGGAGCTATAGCATGGGAAATATACCAGAAAACTCAAAATTATCAGTTAAGACTAAAAATGAATGAATCAGCAAACTATTATAAGGCAGTTTTTTGCTCACACAAAGTTACTTTTGGGAAATTTTATGAAATTACCAAGCGTGGATAGAGGGCACATCTAGGCATACTATATGATTATATCATACTAGTATACTACTCAAAGCACAAAAATACAGTAGGCTGTAGTTTCTGAAGAAGCCACACTTAACTAATCTCACTTATACTAAATGTATCCATCACATAGTATGCCTTTTAAAAATTTTGATTTAATTTACAATCAGCAAGGAAGAGAAAATAGAAAGGTTTTATCCATAAAACTAGAGAACCTGAATTATCCAGGGAAATAGCTCCTACTAGACTCTATGCCTCTTCAACGCTTGCTCAGATTCCTCACAACTTCTGGTCTGCCCAGTATCTTCCATGATTTGATTTGCAGCTGGTACGTCTTTCTGGTCCTACTTCATGAAAGAGGGTCAGGTGACATCTTGCATGAATAATGAGCATCGTTGGAAGGAAAGTCATAATGATGCCTAACACAATGCAAAAAGATTCATTGTTATACATTAACATTTTTGTTTTTGGAAAGCACACTTCGATTTTTGTAGAAGTATACAATCAAACTTCTTGTTAAATTTTGACAAACAGAAAGTGTACTGGCAAGCGGTCAGTAGTAAAGTAACATGGATTGTGATTGTACAACGTGTCCATCTTAGACAAAATTACAACTACATGGATGTTTTTGCCCTGACATAATTTATTACTATTTGCTATTTTTATTGTACTTCCTATGTTACAAAATAGACTAATATTTAGGTTTCCAAGGTCAAGCATCTCTGTGTCTTTTAGTTGTGTCCCTGTATTAACCATGCATTTTATTGTAGTTGATAATAGAGTATGAGGAGTTATTAAGAAAGAACTAGTGTGAGAAAGGAGGAGCTATCAGGAGAGTTAATGGAGGAGGGTAGGTTGATTATCTTGCCTCGTTTCTTAATAATGTTTGCAACTTGCTAAAAACAACATCTAATCTGCAACAGCAAGAGTACTAAAAGAACTGAATTCAAACTAATGGCGCACTAAATATTTCAATTATATGTTCATCTGCAGATTAGGAACTTCACCTTTGCACTGGACATATTATTAGGCCTTCTAGAAATTGCCCTTCTGCCTAGATTGACCTGCACGGTGACACTGGCTTGTGACAAATCAACGCCCGAACTTTCCATTGCATTAGTCAAAGCTGTAAACAGGCTGTTCAAGATGAATGACAAAAATAGTTCCATGAGTCAAAGCGTCCAAGATGAACACCAACAAATATGTAGGAAGACCAAATACTAAGTGATTGATCAGAAAGAAAAGGTATGCAAATGGCTGACAGAGAGAGCCCATCTTCAAGTTGAATTATAAAGGAAGTCACTATACTAAAGCTCAACCTCCCCTCTTATTTTTTCCCCAGAAATACGGACAGCAAATCAGCAGCAAATATACCACTCCTTATCATCTCTGTGTTACACTATAATCATAAAAACACTAATGCTGGCTAGAGTCCTAGGATAAGACAACACCAGAAAAACTAATGGAGCGCGAGTCCATGCAAACTAATTAAAATTCATGACTTAGTATGCCTATTGCCTTTGCTCTCTACTTACTACTAGGAAAATGAACTGGAAACTATTTCTCCTTAGTTTGCATTGGAAAGTAAATCGGTAATTATCTATGATTGTTGTGGATGCTTCAGAGGTGCAAATTGTAATGGTTATAATGTTAAGCTTTATTTAGTCTGCGACAGATGCAAAGTTTCAATGTTGGTAGCAGTTTGAAGTTTCAACTTGCATGGCGAGCAAATGGTAGCAGTATAACTTGCATATAGAGCAAATAGCAGGCATGCTTGAGTAATGCATAGCGGAGAGAATGTGACTAGTAAGTTTAGGCACATATGAGTATATAACATTACCCAAGGTATCAATTTTGCATTTTCTTGGCTCCAATCGGCGCATGCTTCATACTTTTGTACCTTTTCTTGTAAGAATTTGACATATTCAATCACCTGCAGAGGGTAACATGTGATTCATAGGAGCACTGGAAGATTATACAGAGTTTTCAAATATATTTACCCCGTCATTCATCGTCATCGATGCAACATGGAGAGGGATTTTGTCACAACTGGACCACCATCACGCCACGCGGCTGTGATTACTTCGGCTGGGAGAGCTGAAGCCGATTCGGATTTGGGCGTCGCTGAAACCGTTTCAGATTCAAGCGACGTTGCCGAGTTGGAAGCGGTGCTAGGGGGAGCGGGAAGAGAGGGGAGGGCGGGCGGCGCGAGAGTGGAGCAGAGAAGGGAAGGGGGCATCGAAGGAGGGGAGGGCGGCGGCGCGGGAGGGAGAGCAGGGAGTGGAGCATCACATGGGAGGGCGGCGACGCGGGAGGGTGGACCGGAGAGGAGCGAGAGGGGAGAGGGGAGGTCGGCGGTGGGGGAGCAGAGGGAAGACGAGTACAGCGTACCTCAATTCGATGGCGGGACGACCGCCTTTTGGAGGCAACGAGCTCGATTCGGTGGCGGAGATGGCAAAGCGAGCTCGACTCGGCGGCGGGGGAGGCCGAACCCTAGCGCGCCGCAACGTGGTCGGGGCGTCGACGCTGTTCTCCTCTTATCTACCGCCCCGGCGCCCGCCTCGCTTAGCGCCGCCGAGAGCCGCGGAGGACCGCCCTGGACCACCTTGCTTCGTCTCGGCGCCCGGCCCGCCTAGCTCAGCGCCTCGGTGGAAATCGTCGCGGCAGGGAGCCAAGTAGCGCCTAGTCGGCGCCTAGTCTCTGGGCAGCGGCGGCGAGGGAGGGGAAGGGAGGCGGCGGCAGCGAGGAAGGGGAAGGGAGGCAGCGGCGGTGAGGGTTAGGGTAGCGAGGCTGGGGCGGCGAGAGGGAGAGGCTGAGACGGGGAGAGACACCGAGAGGAGAGGAGAGGAGATGAGCGGGCGGTGCAGGAGGATTAGGGCGTGGAGAAGAATCGCTGACCTGTGGCCTGTGGGAGGGAGGAGTTAGCGCGTCGCTGCAGCCAGTTGCTTTGAAATGTTCTCGCGAGGGAGGTGTGGAGGTGTGGATGGGGAAGAAAGAAAAAACCCACGATTTATGTGGAGGCATGACCAGGTTTTTAGGACGGTGAGGAGATTTTACCTTGCTGAAGATTCTAAGAGAGGGAAAATGGTGGGATAAAAAATACACAAGAAAAAATGGAGGGAATGAATGGAGGGAGATGAAAATAGTTTTGGGTGTTGAAAGCAGAAGGGAGATTTAAATATAGCGGGGAAGGGGACGCTGGAACAGAAAAAAAAAACAAGGAGATTTGTATTTGTATTTAATGATATTTTGTGGGTAATTTCAGCGAACTTCGGTGGCAAATGATTTTATTCCGTAAAATTTTTAGCAAAAAGAAAAATAAAAAACTAGACATTTCAAATGTTTGAAACGAATAAGGTTGCAACGCATGTTATCTGTAGCCATCCACATGATTTATGACGAATAGGTTTTGCAACACATATTATGCGTAGCCATAATATTACTTCGTAACGTATGCATAGACCGTTGCGACGTATGCGTTGGTAAAAGGGTGTCCATGTTGTAGTGGCGTTGGGAATTGTTTTGTCAAAGTATTCATTTGGTAGAAAAGTTAGCTAGAGTGTGATATTGTGAATTGGAAGAGTCTCCCAGTATAAGTGTGGATCTTGTGTTCGGTTGAACATAGCTTTGAGGTTGCCAATTTAAAAGAATTGAGTTAATGTGTCACGCGATGATTTGGGATCCTATGGTTTAAGAGAAAGTTAAATTCTTAAAAGAAAGACTGTGGAAAAAAGAAATGTGATCTTGGATAGTGAGATATTCTCTTAGTTCTTGTTTGAACTATGTATTTTTGACTGATGTCAATTACCAATTGAGTTGGTTCTTGTCAGTAAGTGTGAATCCTTTTAGTTAAGAAAAAGAAAGGGAATGGTTAATCCGGTTATTTGAGTGTTTCGCTTTTGTCTTTTGTGGCATTTATTTCTAAACTGCCTACTTGAAAAGTGGAGAAGTTTTCTTGTTAAACCCATTGATTTTGGTTTGGTCTCTTCTAAGGGAAAATGGTTTTGAGTTGATTGCTTTAAGACTCTTATGGTTTCAGTTGGGAACTGTTGTGCGTACCTGGTTAAAAGAGGTGCTCATTGTTAAAGTTAATAAATCGACTGATCCAAAGATCAAGAGTTTGTGTGTTATGCACAAGTTTTGTGGTTTGGTACCAAAGGGAATGTTGCCCCAAGGTACCTTGGTTGTATCTGGAAGTTGTGGAGATTTGGGAGATAGCGTATCACTAGGACCATTTGGAGTCCTGGCGTGTAGCACTGAATATTTTGTTTGACCTTTTGTCGAGGAGTATTGGAGAAACTGGAGGGTAAAGTTTCCTTAGAATAGTTGACCCACGGGTAAGACCGTGCCTTCGAGGACGTGTCCGTCGAGTGACTCTTGAAAGGTTTGGACAAGTAGTAAGGCGTACGCGCGTCGGTGCGTCAAGGTGTTTTTGTCGCAGCGGTCGAGAGAGAGGCCACTGGGAAATTGAGTCTCGCATGCGCGAGCAATATCCGAGTTATTCACATGAGTTCATGGCAATGTTAATAAGTTTTAGTTGTGATCAACTCTTTGGCGAACGAGATTAGAATTGGGACGAATTCGGTTTAAGGGGGTAGAGTGTAATACCTAAAATAGGATTCGGAGAAAACCTAAAGATTTAAAGGAAACGAGTAATTAGAAATCGATCCAGAGAAGGACCTTCGGAAAATAATTAAAAGGATGGGAGAAGCAGGGTTTAACGCAAAACTAAGGCAACCTGGCACAGGCCGGCCCATAAGGCCTTTTGGTGGCCGGCCAGGGAGGCACCCCTTTTCTCCCCCCTAAACCCTAGTCGCCCCTACCCCTCCCCTCTCCCTTGCGCCCCTCCCCTCCCTAGGCAGCCGCCTCCCTTGTGCGCCTCCTGGTCCAAGCACCTCCTCCCTATGTCTCCCCGCTGTCCAGGCAGCGCGACCTCCTCCCGCTAGTCGTCCAAGGAAGGAGACGCGAAGGATCGCGCGTGTGGTGGCCGGCCAAGGAAGGAGAAGAAGGAGGAGGAGGAGAGGAAAGGGTGGTGGTTCTTGGGAGGCATCCTGGTCATCAGCGTTCGTCAAGGGTAACCCCGGATTCCCCCGAGTAGAGGCATCTTTTGATTGTTGTAGCAATGTCGGTATTTCTGTCTCCTCAGGACAAATCGCGTTAGACAGACGTTTTGATATAGTTAAGTGTGGATTCAGTCTTCGGCTTCTCCTAGAGAGTTGTAGAGGACGTCAATAGCTTTCGATGAAGTGCTAGATCATATTATTTGGACCTCTGTAGCAAAAGTTATGAATTTATTGGTGCGGCTCTTCTGCAACCCTGTCAGTTTCTGGACAGGTTTTAGTGATCTGACCTTTGCGATCAGTTAAATGGAGAATTAGAGGATCTCAGTATAACGAAAGTTGTATATAATTGTCGTAGCTTTCAGGGAAGCACAAGAACGCGAAATTTGGGTAAACGAGCTGAAAGTTATGTTAGTTTTAGTACTCTGTCCAGAAAGGGTGACGTGAAATCGATGTTTTGTTAATCAATTTAAAAGTGATTTTAGATGGCCGAATCAGGGAGGCTCACCAACTAGGTTTAGTTGGGAAATTTGATTACCTTTCAATGAAGTCCAAGCACACCTAATTTGGACCACTGTACGGAAAGTTATGAATTTTAGAACTTGACTGTTCACAGAGGGCATTTCAGTACCTAAGAAAGCGGGGTCGAGATCGCGTTGCAATCTGTTACTTGATGTGTTCGCTTATATAATTCATGTTTTTCGTTGCTGGGGTCTTAGTTTGTATTCTTAATGTATTAGGTGGGGGATTGGTACCGGAGGCAGCACCGTCTTCACGTCCTCCATTCGCACGCGGTTAAGGCAAGTGCATTGTTTGTTACTTGGATTGTGATTGATTGGCCATGTTTGTATGTTTTCGATACATGATAGTGTAGCAAGATTACTGGCATGATGATTGTTTCAAGTATGGTGGTTGCTCCAAGTATGACTATGCTTTACTATGGTATGATGTTGTCGTCTTTTGGTAAATTGATGATGAGTAAAAGATAAGCAAGTGCATCGTGTGTACCTTGTTTGTGATTGCTCGGACATGAATGCGTGTTTGATGCTCGTTAGTGTCGTATGGCTGTTGGCAAGTGTGCATAATAAGAGTGGTGAATGTTCAGATTATGGATATGCTTTATGCATGAATGTTGTTATTGCCTTTATTCATGAATGTTGTTATCGCCTTAATTCATGAATGTCGTTATCGCCTTAATTTATGAATGTTGTTACCGCCATTGGTACTTGATGTTGAAAAGAGATGGTGCATATGCATTTTGATATCATGTTGAGGCCTGGTCTTGTGATGACCAAGCATGCACATCTTTGAGGTCCCCGTCATGAATGTGACGGGCTTGAGATCCCCACACTCGTGGAGTGTGGGCATGAGGTCCCCAATACTTCATGAGTATTGG
The DNA here is from genome assembly GCA_036346255.1 of Ampelocalamus luodianensis. NCBI lineage: Eukaryota > Viridiplantae > Streptophyta > Magnoliopsida > Poales > Poaceae > Ampelocalamus > Ampelocalamus luodianensis. Next base: position 7,798,537 of record CM070628.1, read on the forward strand.
GCAATTGGTCCTCTGTGCGTGCGCCTGCATGTGCATGGGTATGCGGCGGCGGTTGCATACTGCATGACACGTGTAATGCACACAGAAAGTTAAAGATAAAGGTTCCTTGAGCATTGCATTTGCATATGAGATGTTCTAATGTTGATCTTCTTTATATGTATGTTGATGTTATAGTTTCTTTATATACTTGCCAAGTCTATGGACTCACTCTTGCTTTTATTGTTGTTTTAGGTACCCGAGCCAAGAATGACATGCATGGGGGGAAGTAGACTGCTAGTCACACACATACCACATGAACTAAATAAAGTTGAATGATCTTCAGAACGTGATTGATTTTAGATTATTATGTTTTGTCTTATGCAATGGATTAAATGTAATAATGATGAGTAGTGGAACTTCATACCTCTCTAGTTATGTTAGACACTTAACATGTCTTTGATTATCTCTTGATGTCTCTGGATGATAGTTTAGTTAATACATGTATTATTCAGATGTTGGAACCTCAGTGTAATTAACTTTACAAGGGAGGTTCGCCGAGATTTACTAAAATTGCCTTGATTAGAATTATTAGGGTTTGTTTAGTAGCATTCCAGGCTCATGTCGAGCTGGGGTGTTACATATTTCCTTCGTCTTTATCTGACACTGGATTCAATTGGTATACTTCACTTGCACCTAATTTAGTTCACACATGGTCCCAGTTGGAGCAAAAGTTTCATGAATATTTCTATACTGGTGACACTGAATTAAGATTTTCACATTTAACATCGGTTAGACAAAAGTACAATGAACACATTGTTTGATTACATTAGGTGGTTTAGAGATAAGAAACCGATGTTTTAAGTTAATAATTTCTGATAAGGATCTAGCTGATTTAGCCTATTCGGGTTTACTTTCTCCCTTGAAAGAAAAGCTAGAAAATCATGATTTCTTAGATGTTAGCCAAGTGTTGCAAAAAGCTCTGGCACAAGAAAGTCGGGCTAAAGAATCTAGAAATTTTCAGAAGTCGAGTGACAAAATAAAAATAGATCGTCCTAATGTTCACATGCTTGAGTATGAGTCTGAAAATTCGGACGATGATAATATCGATGTTTGTGTGGCCGAATGGGCTTGGTCTTCAAAGTCTAAGCCACATGTTTGCTCAGCCTTGAAAGCGATTTCACAAAAGAATCAGCAAGAGGAGATTAAGTATACTTTTGATATTGCTAAATGCGATAGGATATTTGATTATCTACTACAGGAGAAATAAATCAAATTGCCTGATAACCATGTTATACCAACACCTGAGGAGATAAAGAGGCGTGCATATTGTAAGTGGCACAATTCTTATTCACATGCCACTAATGATTGCAATGTTTTTCGTTGATAGGTTCAATCGGCCATTAATGAGGACGATTGAAATTTCTTGAAGGTCCAAAATGCAGCTAGATCATAATCCCTTCCTCACAATGTGATTGATTTTGAGAATAGGAAGGTGCTCATTCGACCATCTCAAGCCAAATCTACAAAAGGAAAAAATGTGGTGGTAGACATGGGGGTATGAAGACATCAAACTCTGGAGCTGTGCAGATTGTTAAGCCAAAGATGATCAAACCAAAAGGCCTAGAAATTGAACATTGGAAAGTCAACAAAGGTAAAGACAAAGCCATCAAAAGAGTTGAAAGGCCGAAACCTACATTCAAGGAGCTTCTGGCCAAATATGAGGATGGTAAGGCCAGCCACAAAGCAACTAATCAGCCAAATAATTTCAAGCGGCCTAGATCACCTATAAAGCATGAGTTTGATGGTCGGAATCGTCGTCGGGAAGACGTACATGCAGCAGCCCCTATCCTCCTTTTGGGCCACCAATGCCCGTCCCATGGGGTCCTCCTGTTGGTTTTCCTCTTTGTCCACCATGGGGTTGGTATGGTCCATGGATGCCAACTCCGATGCCTTTAGGGCCATTCCATCTGGGGTGGACGACACTTAGAAGACCTGTGTTTGATAGATTGTCACGTCCTAATAACAACCGTTTTGATCACGAAAATCAATCTTACAATGGAAGAAATAATAAAGTGGTAAAGAAAGTGCATCGTGTCAAAGGTAGTGATCAGTTGGGTAAAAAACCAGATGTGAATTCAAAGGCAACAGAGCCAAATATCAAGCAAGAAGAAAAACAAAAACAACCAGCTGTTGTTGTTCCAAAAATCAGCAATGGGAAACATATAACAGTAGCAGCACCACGTTGTTCAGATGCGGGCAGCAGCACATCTACTGCAGCCACGAACAGTACCATAGCTACAGTACCGCGGACACTCGTTCGGCTACAGTAACAGCTACAGTACTAGCCGAGTAAGTTGCATTGCATGATGGTTTTGAAACACCAAAAAACAGTGGAGAAACTTGAGGGAAAATGTCCTTGCTACCTAGGACAAAGCCACAGCCTTGTTGGTGTCCTCCTGGGCTCTCTCGTTCCCAAAAGAGGAGGTTACAGCGGCTGCGAATGCAAGAAATCAGAGAGGCCAAGGCAGAAAAATAAGAGACGAAATATTCAATGAAATAAAGCCTATGGTGCCTATCCGAAAAGAGTGGAGATTGAAGACGATTGAAACACCAGCTCAAGTGCATGATGATGATGAGGATGATTTGTTAGATTATGAAGGGTCTCCAATGATCAAGGATGACACTCCACCTCGTCAAGGTATGGATATCAATATGGTGTTTACATTGCCCTCATAACTTCGGATTGCTAGTGAGAGTGTTGCGCAATTATGCCTTGGCCCTAAAGAAGCTATTTTTGAAAAACCTGAGGAATCGAGCCGACATTTGAAACCATTGTATGTTAGGGGACATATCAATGGTAGGCCGATCTCTAGAATGTTAGTTGATGGTGGAGCCGCTGTGAATTTGATGCCATACTCGGTTTTCAAGAAGTTAGGGCGAGAGGACAGCGAGCTTATAAAGACTAACTTAATGCTTAACGGTTTCACGGGTGAGTCTACGGAGGCCAAGGGTGTCATCTCTATGGAGCTTACTGTTGGGAGCAAGACTCTACCTACAGCTTGCTTTGTCGTCGACGTGCAAGGTAATTATAGCATCTTATTGGGTCGTGACTGGATACATGCAAATCGCTGTGTACCTTCTACACTGCATCAAACTTTAATTCAATGGATCGATGATGATGTGGAAGTGGTTCAAGCAGACACATCGGCTTATGTTGCTTTGGCCGATGCTTCAGCTGATTGGCAGCATGGTAATGTCCAATGTTTGACGGGCCTAGACCTTTCTATTTATGATTATCTTAGTGTTACTAAAGATGGTTTTGTACCCGTTTCTGTACAGCCGGCTTCTGCAGCTCGACTAAACAATATGGTGTTATAAATGAATAAAGAAAATACCATACAATGGTTGCAGCAGCGTACAGAACAATATCGGTCAAATAAGGACGATAATTGTGAAGCTATTGATGATTTTGATGAAGTAGAAATGTTAGGGCAAGGTTTCTTGTCGGCTGACCCATTAGAAGAGGTTGACATAGGCACTGGAGATACTCCTAGGCCGACGTTTATAAACAAAAATATGTCTACTGAACATAAGAGCAAAGTAGTAGAGTTGCTTAAAGAATATATTGATTGCTTTGCTTGGGAGTATCATGAGATGCCAGGACTTAGCCGAGAGCTAGTTGAGCATCGGTTACCTATTAAGTCAGTTTTAGGCCTTATAAGCGATCACCTAGAAGGTTTAATCTCGATATATATGATCGGTCAAGGAAGAAATAGGCCGATTATTGAAGGTGGTTTTATTAGGCCATGTAGGTATCTTGAATGGGTTTCTAACATTGTCCCGATTGAGAAGAAAAACATTGGTAAGTTGAGAGTTTGCATTGATTTTAGAGATTTGAATAGGGCTACCCCTAAAGATGAGTATCCTATGCCTATAGCCGATATGTTAATTAATGATGCTTTAGGACATAGAATAATTAGTTTCTTAGATGGTAATGCTGGTTATAATCAAATTTTTATGGCCAAAGAGGATATGTCTAAAACAGCCTTTCGATGTACTGGCTTTGTTGGATTGTCTGAGTGGGTTGTCATGACTTTTGGTTTAAAGAATGCCGGTGCTACTTATCAAAGGGCCATGAATTTGATCTTTCATGACCTACTTGGTGTTGTCCTAGAAGTATACATTGACGACATAGTTGTTAAATCGGATAGTATGGATCATCATTTAGTCGATTTATGTCTAGCCTCTGAAAGAATGCGTCGGTATGGTTTGAAAATGAACCCACTCAAATGTGCTTTTGGTGTGTCGGCTGGTAAGTTCTTAGGGTTTATAATACATGAGAGGGGCATAGAAGTAGATCCTACCAAGATAGAGGCTATTAAGAAAGTGAAGGCGCCCCAGTGCAAAAGAGACATGCAAAAGTTCCTTGGGAAAGTGAATTATTTGAGGAGATTCATATCCAACCTATCCGGTAAAGTTAGTGCATTCACTCCTACACTTCGGTTAAAGAAAGAGACCGAATTTACTTGGGGGGGGGCATGTGAGGACCCCGATATCGGATCCGTATCAAGCTAAGTGATTACGCCAGAACGCAACACTTAACGTGAGACGCACACGATTCGAGTGACCGGATATGTGTCACATGCTAGCTCCCAAGGATCGATGGCTAACATGCATATATCCTAGTACACAACATTGCAATCACATCCATACACAATGTACACGAATAAAAGAATCAATTACAACATCATTTAAATAGAACCTTATAGTACAAGGTTATAAAGAGGGCCGATCGCCAAATCTAATTAACACAAATAAATTACAGCGGAAGATAAACTTAAAATAAAAAGGAATAACCGAGTTGGTATGCCCACAATCCCACAAGCAACCAACCTGGAGTTAAAGTCGTTGCACCCGCCATTCTCACTGAACAAATAGACATTGTTAGAGTACAAAGTTGTACTCATGAGACTTTCAAAAGAAATAAGGATGCATGTAAGTATCGAAGGAAGGCTACTAAACTAGTCGGGCCAAAGATAAAGCAAGTTTTGCATAAGGATAAAAGATTCTAACTTGCCATTTGTAAAACATTTAGAAAATATTTTATGATAGTAAGTAATGATCAACAAAGGTATAATCTCCAAGTATAATCAACACACGAACATCCCATTCGTGGCACAATTCATTCCTCAACAAAACTAGCGCACGAACAACGCGTCCAAGAAATAATTTCAGATTTGAACAAACTAACATGAAGACAAAACATTTTCAACCATAACCCAAACTTAATTTCCCAAAAGCTAACTGTGTCTGCTTTCCCACAAGTGTTGTCCATAACCTAGGACGAGGCTATTCGAATAGATTTAGTTACTCGCAGAGATGTACGACTTTACCCACACGATATGAATACCTTATATGTCGCCATGCACTCTTCCGAAGGAGTGTGACTAAGATATCATAACGAGGCCGTTACAATGTCATGTCCTAACTATCAAACCACCCGAGGAACAGAGAATCCCATAGCGCACTAAGCGCCTGCACCACAGTGAACCCGTTGTGTAAGTAAGTCCCTATCCAACAAGAGACCCTTAGGGCAAGTAAGGCAAAAATTTAATATACCCCACGAGATTGACAAAAGAACAATTAAATACATAACAATAACAATTGCCAATCCCATTGTGTTTTGTTAGCTAACACACAACAAATTATTAAGCCAAGCCTTCGCCATTATCCCGTGTGGTTGCACGTAAGACTTGGTTCATCACACCACAGCATCGGTCCTTAAACACTCGGACGGGCTACACAATTCCATAACATCAATAGTAATTCATCAACAACCTACACCCGTCCAAGTTAAGAACATAAAAAGCTCAACATGTCCACAAACCCCAGATACGAAGATCTGGATACAACCCTTAAACCCAACATAATCCAATCCATAAATCCTCAAATTTCATTAGGATTCAATTCAATTCATTGGCCGATGGACTAGCTCCATCAACCGCTCTCGGCTACGACTACTAGCATGGCTAAGCATCGTTCTACAAACTAGTAACCAACCCATATAACATATAACCTTAGTCGTTCAAGGAAAAAGGGTGATCAACATTCAAAGGAGGGCTAATGCAGCAATTAGGAATTTAACTACTTCTACCCATAAACATACATTTCAAAATAGCATGCAATTGCGATAATAAAACTCACACAAAATATTTAAAAACCACTGGGAGCAATATGATCAAGAGGAGGGTGCTCGCACCTTTGCTGTATCACTTGTTCAATCTCAGGTTATACTCATAATACTCTCACGGATATATCGTTATCGTCGAAAACCTAATGAAAGACGATAATGCAATAAATATCGAATAAAGCTAGAAATTCAACATGCTAAAAAATGTATGAAATTTATACAGTAGGTAGATTATGAGTTTATATGAATTTAGGTGAAAGATTCATTCCATTAGGATTTAGTATGTGAAAGTTATGGTGGTTTGAATTTCAGACTTTAATACGCCTTCATTCGTATAATTTAATTATGAGGTGAAAAATTGTAGAGTAGAAGTGAGTACATGGATTACATGGATAAATAGGCAATATTATTACAAGTTCAAAACAATTGAGTTTGTTTCAATTGGAGTGTTCATGATTTAGTTATTGATTTCTAAAGTTATCAACATTTTTTTCAATGTAAAAATAATTCATTTTGGGACAAAAAATCCACAAAATATATCTTCTGTGCTACAGGTAAGGCTGAAACCATTTTTAGAAATAAGTTTACTAAAAATTAAAATTATCAAAAGTGGTTTCACTGTTTTGGGAGTTACAATAAAATAGTTATGCATTTTTGAAGTTAAAAGCCTTCTTCTAATGTAGAAATAATAGTGTTAATGGGTCAATTTCCAAAATAATACTCTCTGCTGTAGAGACAAGGTTGAAACAAATTTTAATATAAAGTTCATTAAATATGAAAATTATCAGAAGTGGTTTCATTTAATTTGGAGTTGATTTGAATTAGATATGAATTTTTGAAGTTACAACAATTTTCAGTGTACAAAATAATTGTATTTCGAAATTTCTTAAGTATTTAATACTTTTTCTATCGAGGCTAAGCTAGCTCTAGTCACTGACAAGCGGGACCGGGGTCAAAGTTTGACCCAGTCAACACTGACTCGGTCTCGGCCAAAGTAGGGTGGAGGCGTATTCTGAGGAATACGTCTTCTGTTCTATTAAAACGTAATTTCCTTCCTAGTATACTAGGAATACGTGTTTCCTAAATAGAAAACGCAATTTACGAACTACACATTCACTTAACCGGCTGTTCGGGCCCACTTGTCAAAGAGATATTAACCTTTTAAACCAACCATTACGCAAACTAAACATCAATTAGATTAAACTAAAAGCGTTACTGTTTTCGGTCGGTAATCCGACAACAGAGCGGCAAAAACCGCGGCGTTGCCGCGCTCGCCGACGGCGAGGGAAGGCCGGGGGGTGCACGGGTCGAAGAAAAATGGGAATAGAAAAGGGAGGGCTACCTTCCAGAGGTGTCGTTGCCGACGGAGAGGTACGGTGGCACGCCGGCGACGGAGTTGAGCGGAGGAGGAGGGTGCGGTTGCTAAGGGCGCTCAAAGTGGAGGCCTCTCCAGAGAAAACCGACACCAAAAATAGGCTCCTGGGACCTTCGAGAAGCTTACAGAGGTGGAGTTGGTAGCGGAGGAGCACTAGAGCTCCTTGTCGTCGATAATGGCGGCGGTGGCGCTCGGGTTCACGAGGGGAGACCAACCTGCGCCAAGAGACCAATAAAGAAAGTTGGGAGAGGTCCAGGGGGTAGTGAAGAAGGTGTAAACGTGAGCAAAAGAAGAATGGCTCACCAAATCAACAAAAGATCGTGAATAGGGTCTTCGGCCGATAAAAGGGGAAAAACCAAATTCCAACGATCCTGTGAATGGATGGCCAAATCAAAAGAGGGGAAATGCTTAGCAGGATAAAGCGGGCGAGGTGACACACACAAATGAAAGAGTGACTCACCGTAGATGGGATTTGCACGGCGGTGTCACTCGATGCATGCTCAGGGCGCGCTCTAGAGCCGAGAGTGACACTCCCGCATTCCGGGCGCTAGAGACAAAGACAAGGGCCGGCATTAGTTCAAATGAGCACGGCGAGGATAGAGAATCGAGATGGACATGGCGGGCGAGCTTACCAGTTGAACTGGCGGCTAGGCGCCCTCCTCTTCCTCGGCCGAGAAGAGGAGTGAAGGGAAAAGAGGGCATGGAGGCGTTTTTGTGCACGAAGTTGGACGGAGAAGGAGGCGGCGTTAGAATACGGTGCTCCCGGACTGGTCACGAAGGGCGGTGGGTGAACGGCGTCGCTCGCGCTGACGGAGGCGGCTCAGAGCACGCTCGGCGTGTGGCGCGCCACTTCTGCCCGAGGAGGAAGATGGAGCTGACCAGTGGGACCGCCTTGGCAGTGACAGAAAAAGTAGGCGCGGTGCAACTAGGGGCTCGGTTGATTAGGGTCGTGCGATCATGAGTGGACGGTCCGGATTGCATGTTCAATCGGACTAACCCAAACGGCTACGAGATCAGGCCCGTCAAAAGCTAATCGGACGGTCGGTCTCGTTTTGGTGTGTTTAGTTGATTAAGCCGAGTCGGCTCGCCCGGGTCGGACTTGAGTCGGAGTTTGGTTCGGTCGGTTCAACAGTGCTAAGCCCGAATTTGATTTTAGTATGACCAGAAAATAGAGAGTTTGACCGAGGCTTTAAATATAGAAATAAATTTCTAAAAATTCTAAAATAATTCAAGGGTGTTCCAGGGATGACCTAGTATTTATAAAAATTATAAAAGTTACTGTTCATAAAATAATTTGTGTAAAATAAATTCAAACTTGGGGTAGGTCGATAATTGGTGTTTGAATTTTCTGGGAGTTGATTTGAGTTCCAAAAATTTGGGAAAATTTATATTAATTCATGATAATTATCATAGTATTTGAATAAATTATTTAAAGAGGATGATCAAATGTTTTTATTCCTGATTTCTTTTGGAGTTTAAATTTGAAGTGTATGTTTGATATTTGATTTAAATTTTCCAAGTACAATATTTGATGCAAATGATTCCAAAATACCACGCATGCTGATAAGATGCATACTAAATCCCATCAATTAACTTGGGGATGTTACAGGGCAGAACAGCAACAAGCGTTCGAAGATATTAAAAAGTACTTGTCTACACCTCCTATGTTGAGGGCGCCTAAAACTGGGATACCATTTCGGCTTTATATTGCTGCACAAGAAGATGTCATCGGTGCTGTTTTGACACAAGTAATGGACGGCAAGGAATATGTTATTACTTACTTGAGTAGACGCCTGCTGGGAGCTGAGACAAGGTATGCATTTGTTGAAAAATTATGTTTATCTTTGTATTATGCTTGTTCCAAGTTGAGGCATTATTTGTTATTTAGCACTTGTGTTATTGCCTGTCAAACCGATGTCATTAAGTACATGTTGCAGCAACCAATTTTAAGTGGTAGGATTGGAAAGTGGGCTTATGCATTAATAGAGTATGATTTGGCTTATGAATCTTTGAAGTCTATGAAAGGCCAGATTGTAGCTAATTTCATTGTGGATCATAGGGTTGATAGTGACATGGAGCGGGTTAATTATGTGTCCCTGCGTCCGTGGAAGTTATATTTTGATGGCTCGGCTTGCAAAGAAGGTCAAGGTGTTGGTATTGTGTTGGTTTCACCTAGAGATGTCATTTTTGAAACATCAGTTCCTTTAGAATACTTTTGTACCAACAACCAGGCCGAGTATGAAGCTCTCCTGTTAGGACTACAAATTTTAGAGTCTATAGGTGTGAAGAGTATAGAAGCATTTGGTGATTCACTGTTGGTGGTGCAGCAAGTGTCAAAGGTGTATTAGTGCTTTGATGGGTCACTAAATAATTATTTAGAAAAATGTTTAGAGGTCATAGCAACCCTGGATGATTTCACTATTAGTCACATATCTAGAGAAGAGAATGTTAGAGCAAATGACCTAGCACAACAAGCATGTGGTTATCAAGTTAGAAGGGGCAAATTGTTCATGATAGAAAAACCGATGCTAGAAGGTGTTACAATTTGCATGGCCAAACAACATGATAACAGGTCAGATATTCTGGAAACATTAAATATTATCGAACCTAATGACTGGAGACGGCCTCTAATTAGTTATTTAGAAAACCCTAGTCAATCTGTTGATAGAAAGCTTCGGCGACAAGCATTAAAATACACATTGCTTGATGGAGAGTTGTATCGTCGAACTATAGATGGATTACTTTTAAAATGTTTAGGTTCAGATCAATCTAAAGTTGCTATGGGTGAAGTGCATGAAGGCATATGTGGTACACATCAGTCGGCTCATAAGATGAAGTGGTTATTAAGAAGAGCTGGTTTTTATTGGACGACCATGTTAGAAGATTGTTTTAAATATTATAAAGGGTGTGAGTCATGTCAAAGGTTTGGTGATGTGCAATTGGCACCCGCTGCTATGTTACATCCTATTATTAAACCATGGTCGTTCCGTGGTTGGGGTCTAGATTTCATCGGCCAAATACACCCTGCATCTTCTAAAGGTCATTGTTTTGTTTTAGTAGCCACTGATTATTTTACAAAGTGGACAGAAGTTGTTCCTCTTAAAAACATGACACATAAAGAGGTGATTAGTTTTATTTTGAAAAATATTGTTCATAGATTCGACATACCACAAACTTTAACTACTGATCAAGGTTCATCTTTTATGTCTCATCAAGTACGTGAGTTTGCCGAATCACTTAGAATCAAGCTCCTTAACTCTTCACCCTATTACGCTCAGGCCAATGGTCAGGCCGAGTCAAGTAATAAGACCTTGATTAAGCTCATTAAGAAAAAGATAGAGGAGAATCCTAAGAGGTGGTATAAAGTGTTATCTGAGGCATTATGGGCTCATCGTATATCTAAGCATAGTGCTACAAAGATAACACCATTTGAGTTAGTGTATGGGCAAGAAGCCGTTTTACCTATTGAGGTAAATCTGAGTGCTCTTAGATTGGCCAGGCAAAATAACTTGTCGATCGTAGATTACCATAACTTGATGATGGATAAGATAGATGAAGTTGCAGATGAGAGATTGAAAGCTTTGAGGGAAATTGAAAAGGATAAGGTGAGGGTAGCTAAAGCCTACAATAAGAAGGTAAAGAAAAAAATCGTTTCAAATAGGAGACCTAATCTGGAAGATGATTTTACCCATTGGATCTAAAGATAATAAGTTTGGAAAGTGGTCTCCGAATTGGGAAGGTCCATATAAAGTGGTAGAGATTGTTCCTGGAAATTCTTATATAGTGCAATGTTTGCAGGGAGATAGGCTGCCTAAAGCTCTTAATGGCAAGTATTTGAAAAAATACTATCCGAGTGTTTGGCAGGATGCTTAAGAAGCACACATGGCCGATGAGTTGGTTATCATCGCCCTGAGAAACATGCATATGGCCGGTGTTTAATCATCATCCTGAAGAGCATTTGAAGATATTATTGTTTTATGGCAAACATGTTTGTTTACCAAAAAACAGGGGGGCATGTGTTGATGACAAGATTTGGCATCGATAAAAAAGGGGCTTTAAAGACCTCTTGGGAGGTTCTGGTTTCGAAACGTTACGACCGTGCGTTACTTAGCGGTAGTATCGCATGCCGTTTTGATCGCATTTGAGTTTTTCAGCAAGTGATAGCCAAATCAGAAGTACCGAAAGGTTAAGTGCGGAACTACCGCTAAAAAGGTACTACCGCAAGAATGTAGTGGAACTACCGCAAGTCACTTGATCTGAATAGATTCTCCAATCGGCCATTTCAATCGGTAATACCGGAATGTTAAGTGCGGAACTACCGCTGAGAAGTACTACCGCGAGTATGCAGCGGTATTACCGCAAGTCATTTTGTCTGAATGGATTCTTTGTAACGTCCGATTGAAATCGGATGGTCCAGATCACTGTGAACGTTCGGGCCGGCCAAACGTAAAGGGGCTTGTGAGACGCCCGATTGAAATCAGACGACCCAAAAAGCAGATGAACGTTCGGACCACTGAACAGTGTCTAGATCTAATGGCTAAAACACGTGGTCTAATCGGCCATTTCGATTAGGGCCGTCCACATTGCAAGGCGTGTGTCTCTGAGGCTTTTGTGAGCGTTTTTGTGAAATGGTAGTTCCGTAGTGTGGAGCGGTACTACCGCACCAAGGTAGTTCCGAGTTGTTATGGCGGTACTTAAAATCCAAAGAAGGTGTTTTGGAGCTTTCGTTTACATGAAGAGCGGTATGACCGCATTTGAATGGCGGTACTTCCGCATGGCGGTATACCTGCAATCGCTCAAGATCTTTGTCAAAAGTGCTACGGGCTTGATCGAGTGTTCAGATCTCCTCGGAGGGACTATGTGGCTTCATCAAGACCGCTCAAAATCTTATGAGAAGACTTCATCGGATTTCCCACGAGGATCGCTCAAGGCAACCAACTGGTTCTAAAACGGTACGACCGGCTCATGGCGTACGGTACTACCGTGTCGCGGTCATTCCGATTCGTAGTTGGCAGAACTATCGTATTTAGTTCAAGACCTTCCACACAAATTTTTCCGCGAAGATCTCCTTGGGACCTTTTCGCGGGGATCTTTCTCAAGACTTTCCATGAAGATTTCCTGCCAGAGCGTGTAGGATGTGTTTAAATAGGAAAGATTTATTAGTTATAGAAAGTTTGAAGATCATAACCGAATCATATCTGTAATCTTGTTTGATTTTGAAGTTCTGATCTTGTACGGCTGAGACCTGCCGCCCTTTAAAAAGGGTCATGGCCGATTGTAAAATAGAATCCAATCGATCAAATACTAATCGCGTCTACTTTTATCATAGTCTCTCGTAGTCCTGTACCTTTCCAACCTCTTTTTTCTTCCTGTCCGGCAAGATCGCAAGATCAACCCGTGCAAAACACCACCGCGTTGTGCCACGACTAGCTCCGCCTAGGCGTTGCGCGTTGGTGACAAGATCCGGGGCACCTTGTTGCTACCGTGATCATCGTGTTGTGCGCGGCACAATTCTCTGCGCAACATGCTCTTCTTCTACTTACGCGCGCACATGCATTTCATGGTAAGCTTTAAGCTATGAGAGGCAAACAGCTAGTGGCAAATCCATAATGAAAAAGGAGGGTGGCCTCAAGCCTTAAAGCCCATCAACCATTGCACTTCAAGAAATGACATCCCTCACCCCATTTCCCTTGAACACCCTCAGTGCAATGGCAAGCTTCCGGTCCTCAAGTACCCAACCATTATAGCATTTGACCCTACCGGGTCCCACCACTACCACGGCATCTCCTCATACACCACCTCGGCTTCATGCAGTATCCCCGCCTTGGCGAGACCCGAGATCATGGCGCCATAGGACACCGTGTTCTTGGCGGAGATCTTGGAGAAGAGCGAGTACGCAACCGAGGGCCACGCCGCACGGAGGTAGACGGAGAGCAGGGCGTTCCAGGAAGCGGTGTTGCGACGGGGCATGTCATCGAAGACGACGCTCGCAGAGGCGAGGTCTCTGTTATCGTCGTAGGCGATGAGGAGCGCGGTCCAGGATATGACATCACCGTGGGGCATTTGGTTGAACAGCTGCTGGGTGTCGCGGCTGGGCATTTGGTCGAACAGCTATTGGGCATCGCGGTGGCGGCCGTGGTAACCGTAGGCCGTGAGCAGTGCGTTGAGGTGGGCCGCACTGGGGCGGTGCGGAGTGGGTTCCTACGGGGGTTCGGAAGCGACAGGGGATGTCGGAGAGTGTGGCGGTGGTCAGGGCTCTTGGTAGCCGCAGCGCGGCCTTGTGGGTATCGCCATCAGTAAACTGGTGACTAGGGGTTGCTGCGGGGGTGTTTCGGCCACCGGTGGAGGGTGGGCTACAGCCTGATGAAGCCCCCCAGTGGATTCGCCACAGCAGGCAGCCACAGATGGATTGCAAACTAGAAACCCACGCGCGACTTGGTGCGCGGAGTTGAACAAATGTGACTATAACCAAGAGAAAGGAAATGACGGGGATAGAACCTATGGAGATATAGCGACGTGTGATGTATGCAGTCGCTACATAGATTATATATAGCATAAGCGTGTACACAAGAAGCAAAACGCACGTTGCGCCATACAATCATATTTGGTAGACGCTGTTGTAGAAAAAATAGAACATAAGTTAATCAGTTGGAAAACTGTACGAATAAATAGTATAGAGATCAATATTTTTTTTGGTAAAATGGGAAACATACATGAATCGTTGAACATATTAGTGAACATAATATACATGGATTTATTTTTTTACCTTTGCTACCCAAACACTCTTCTGTCACATTGACATCAAGTAATATACTGTAGGACCCGGGAGTAACATCCCAGATCCTCTGTGCATTTTTGAACTAGTCCCATGATCAGTCGCTAGTTCACACAGTAAATAAATATGGTAACAAATTCATATCACAACTTTATTAATAATCAACAGAGTTTATTACAAAAGAGGCTTACAAGCCAACAATAAAGAACACAGCGGGAGGCGAAGAAGTAGTAGGGTCCAGCAATCTGCCACAGGCAATCGACTGGGGTAGCGGCCTAGTCGTCGAGATCCACGCTGGTAGCGGAGTCCTTCTCCTCTGAAAATTTGTTTGCATAAAGCAAGTATGAGCACAACTACCGTACTCGCAAGTTACACCCGTCAAATAACAGAATGACATGCATATATGGATGTAATAAAGGATGGCATATTGGTTGATTTGCAAAAAGCAGCATTTTCTTTAAATAATTGTACTAAGTTCCAAAGCAGCTATTCTATAACTAAAATTAATTTTATAAATTCTCATTTTATAGTAAGATAACATTCACACATGAATGATGAAGGATACCCTCCTATCACATGGCTTCCCGCCCAATTCCCATTTGGATAAACCCGTTTTGAAGAAGTCTTTTTCAAACAAAACCAAAGTATAACTTTGAGCAGTTCTACTAGCATGTCCATGACCGTGGACACGGCTATTCGAACAGTTTTACACTCTACAGAGGTTGTACAGCTTTACCCACAAGACACGACTTCTCTAGTTTGTTCGGCATCCGTCGATACCACCGCTCACTACCTTAGGTAAGCAGTCCAGAGCATGTGTCAAGGCCTTTACAATACGCCATCCTTCCGCAGTCTACCCTCTCTAAGGTTTCACCACCCCCTTTGGAATGAAAACCTCCGGGTTCGGGCCCCCTCTTGAGCCAGGTGGGACAACATAGTCATGAAAGACAACCCACCGAAACAGTTGGATCGACCGCGATGGAACTTTACAAATTAGTCAGCTAGGTCCTACTCCCCATACTGAGGACATGTGGTGGTACGGTATGGCTTAGCATCATGCACTCGAAGACCGGTACTTAACTGACTTGGGCAACTTTCCAACAAAACCCATGGGCCTCAACCATACCCGATTGAGTCCGTGCATAAACTTGCACCCACCCAACATCCATTATGCCCAAGTCCAAACCATTTTCATTTATTTCATTTTTCAAAGTCATCCATAAACTTCCATAACACACCGATGGCATGGATACAATTTAAACAACAATTGATTTTTGGCTGAAATTCCCCAAATTAAACATGTTTGGTCTATAAGCATGGCTAAGCATAATTTTTCTCAAAATATTCTAGTTCATACTATAGTATCAACTAGGTTTTATCTATGGTGACAATATGTTTGCTTCAATTATCAAAATTGGCCATACAAAGGATTTTAGGCATAACTATAAATTTAAAATAGGAATTTTAAATTAATGAATATAAATAAGCATGCAGTAATAATTTAAAACAGAATATAAATAATTTGAAATAATAGGATCAATATGATCAAGGGTATAACTTGCCTTGCTTGTTGAGGTGATGTTGTTTTCCTTAACAGATCACCTAGTACTGAGGTGATGTTGTTTTTCTTAACAGGTCACCTAGTACTCACAAGTACTTTCTCCAGGTAGTCTCAGTATACAATCACGATGATCATACAGTCAAAATCAATCTTCTTAGGTGCTCTTCAATCGTCGTCGAAATCTGACTCTCCGAAGTCGTCGAAATCTAATCGCGAAATAAGCCAAATTCAAATAAAATTCAAATAACAATTCGAATGAACTCTAAATTAAAATATTTTGGTTTAGTTGGCTAGATCTTGAATTTAGACAAATTTAGAAATTTGAATGGGCTCAATCGGAGTTCGGATGCAAAAGATATGGGCTCCGGAAGATTTAAACCTAATTAAAACACTAAAAAGGATTTTCTTGATTTTTCTGATTTATTTTTCTAAAGGAAAATCCATTTATTGCGCAAGCTGACATCAGCAGCTGATTTTCGAGATTTAAAATAACTTCTGACTTGTGGGCCCCACGTGTCATAGACACGGCCCACGGTGGACTAGTTCCACCGAGCCAAGGGGGATCTGGTGTGGTGGACTGGCCATACGGGCGCTCACTTGGTGATGACCGGGATGCCACCCGTGCACCACGTAGGCAAAGTGGCGATGTGGCCGTGAGGTGGCAATGCCACGGTGGCACACGGCCGGCGGCGGCTCGGGCGCACATGGTGCCGGTGAACGGCGGCCCGGCGAGGTCCGACGAGGGTGTCAATAGAGAGGGAATGGAACGGCGAACGTGATGGTTACCTCCGTGCCGTAAGGGTGTGGGGGTATCGCCGGCGGCGAAGGAAATGGCAGCGGTGGTGTCCGGCTTGCGGCGGCGGTGGTGTTCCGTAGCAGCTCCGGCGAAAAGGAGGTGAGCACCAGGTGCGCGGTGATGTGGCGAAGCCGTCGGTGTGGTCGGGGTGGCCGGGGAGTCGATGACGGCGGCGCTAGAGGCGGCGGAAGGTTGCTCGACCGGCGGCGAAGAAATGCCAAATCCGGCGACTAGAGAGCGAGGGAGGAGGAGTGGATGGTGGGGAGAGATTGAGTAAGATGAGGGGCTTCTCGTGCTCCCTTTTATAGGGGCGGAGGGGGCCGGAGCGAGGAGATCGGTGGCGTGGGTCCGCGGCGGCAATTGCGGGGTTCCGGCGAACGCGTGCGCGAGATTGGGGGAAAGATGACCGGGAATGGGGCGGCGTGATACGAGGGCTTCAATGCGTGTGATGGCGAGGAAAATGGGGGAGAGAAATGCGGCGGAGATGGTGCTCTACGCGGGCGCTAATGGCGGCGGCGTGCGGGAGCTGGAGGAAGGAGGAGGCGAGGTGGAAGATGGGTTGCGGGCCGTCGGATCTTCATCCGATGGTGGCGGAGGAGATGGGTGGCGTGGGAGAATGATAGCCATAGGATTTAGATCCAACAGTCAAAACCAAAAGGGGCGTTCGGTCATCCGAATGTCACATCGAGCTCTAGCCGTTGGATTTCAATCCAACGGTTGAAATGCGTGCGGGGTTTAAACGCACGGAGGAGCGGGTGGCGTGGAGGTTTGCTGACAGTCCGATTTAAATCGGACGGTTGGGAGAGATCAAGAGAGGGGTGCGGTCGGAGTGGGTTGGATTGGGCTGCGCGCACGGGAAAAACGAATGGGCCGGCTAGGTTTCGGGCCATTGGCTGTTAATTGATTTTTAATTACTTTTCTATTTAGAATAACGCTGATAAATCAAAGAGGCTTTAGAAAATAGTAAATTAAATCAAAAAATTATGAGAAAATTCACAGAAATTCCCTGAGACATTTTGGATTTCATAAAAATAGTTCCAACTTATAATTGGCTATTAATTTTGCAAAATAAATTACTTTGGCTTGAAAATATTTAGGAAAAAGCTTTTAAAATCTCAGAAAATTCTAGAATTAATTAAATTTGTATTTTTCTGATCCAACCAAATAAAACTTCAAGAGATTCAAATAAATTTTAAATTTTGACTTTTACAACTTCAGAAATTCAAATAAGGCAATAAAAAACTCTTTAAAAAATAAGAGAAAAAAACCAATGAAACAATTATTTTATTTTATTTTATTTTGGTAACAACACTTTGGGATGTTACATATACCTAAGGGTTATGGCCAAAACAACGAACAATAGCTTCGTACTCCTTTAAATCACCAGATTGTGTAGATGTTGCATGTGCATTCACACAGTTAATTTCTTCCCTTGATACCCCTGAATCAACCTGTGCCTTTTCAATGTATAGAGTAATCCCTCTTCCTGATATTGAATCAATGAAAATGTTGGCATAAGATGGTCCAGGTTCCATTAGATTTAGGTGAGAAAAAGGAACAGCGCAACAAAGTTAGGATGCACATTTCACCTTCAAGATGCGGCTTAGTCATGTGGTACGCATCACATGTGAAGCTTCCACCTAGAAATTTAGCGTATATTTTTGCACCTCTTTGCTGCAGACTATGCGCCCATATCAGAAAGTCTTTAACATTTTAACATAATAACACATCACTCAACTGGAAAAACAAGCAACAGATCCATATGAAAAGGGATCAAGGAAATTGCATGTACAGAACCTTAGTGTGCTCAAGTTCTTCCAATACAAGCACGCCTGCCCCTTCTCCCATAACAAAACCATCATAGTCCTGCAACATGAAAGATACATCATCATAATCTGGCACAATGCATGAACCAAGCCAGTAAGTTTATATTTTAGAGAAAAAAACATACACCAGCAAGGTGTGGGAACATTGGGATGTGCTAAATGGTGATAGTTCCAAAAGTAACAAACTAGTAACATTTGGTCAATAAACTGATCTTCCAATAAATGGGTAAGGTGAATGTGCATGAAACAAATCATTTGGCTACAATGTGAGAACAGATTTTGCACTTCAAAGTATACTAACCACATACCAGGCCCGGGAAGCTTTTGTTTGGTCACCGTTTATCTGTGAAAGCTCTACAGGCCACAACCCCCCCCCCCCAATCCTACATGTGAAAGTTTAAACACTCAAAACAGCAAAGATTGAGATAAACAATGGAAAACTGGAGAAGAAAGAACAACAAAGTGGCAATTGAGAAAAAAATGCTTTCTAGTTGTCAATTATTAGGACCACCCACCAATTGGGATGAGTGATGCATTAGAACCACCACAGAGCATAACATCCTAGAAGATTAGGGAACAAGATCAAACAAAATGTTAAGTCACTTGTAGAAGAGATCATGCAAACATGAAGTTACTTACAGCTTCCCCTCTTCTGATATGGTTTGCTGCATTGAGGATACAGAAGTTACTGGTGGCACAAGCAGTGGAAAAAAAATAGTGTTAGAAATAATGCACAGATTAATAGGGACAAGAGACACGAATTTTAGTGAAAAACCCTTGTGGGAAAAAACCACAGACGCTAACCGGCGATGATCACTATATGATGAGCGATTACAAAACGCAGGGGATTACAAAGAGGCGTTAGGCGTCAACTCTCCCCGTGCGGCTTACAAGAGGTATATAAAGGGGTAAACAGACTTGGAGTCCAAGTAAGAAACTAATCCGCTAATATAGCAACTAATCTGGACCCTTCATATTAGAAATTTGGATCACATATATCCCATATATCAACAATCTCCACCTTGAGATGAATTTCCTCTTGTAGCATAATAAAGAGTTATCAATCATCAAATAACTCCACACTAACATAAAAATCACCGTGCGTCAACTAGTCTTTAGGACTAGACTGTAACACCAACTAAGCTTGAGCAAATATCAAACTTAGTAGCATGAACTGGCTTTGTCATCGTATCAACTAGATTATTATGAGTACTTATCTTGAACACTTTGATATCACCTTGAGCAATAACACCTCGAATAAAGTGATATCTCACATCAATGTGCTTTGTTCTCTCATGGAACATCTGATCCTTTGTAAGTCATATAGCACTCTGACTATCACAAAATATAGTAGTGCAAGAATTATCTCCACAAAGCTCAGTGTACAAACCTCTCAACCAAATAACTTCTTTACAAGCTTCAGAAATAGTCATATATTCTGGTTTAGTAGTGGATAAGGCAACAGTAGCTTGTAAACTTGCCTTCCAACTAACAGCACAACCACCAATGGTGAACACATAACTTGTGAGAGACATCTTGTCCAAATCACCAGCATAATCAGAGTCAACATAACCAACAAGTATATCTCTAGAATTCCCAAACTGCAAACAAGCATTAGAAGTGCTACGCAAATATCTGAATATCCAATGAATTGCTTTCTAATGTTCTTTTCCAGGATTAGCCATGTATCTACTAACAACACTCAGTGCATGAGATAAATCAGGACGAGAACAAACTATGGCATACATAAGAGAACCAACTACAATGGAATATGGAACTCTAGACATGTACTCAATATCATAATCTGACTCAGGACATAAGGCTAAAGATAATTTGAAATGTGAAGCTAATGGAGTACTCACTGATTTTACATCATGCATATTAAAGCGACGAAGAACCTTCTCAATATAACCTTTTTGACTAAGGTATAACTTGCTAGATTGCCTCTCTCTAATAATCTCCATGCTAAGGATTTTCTTTGCTGCACCTAGGTCATTCATCTCAAATTCATTACTCAATTGTGCTTTCAGTTTTGCTATTTCTGACTTATCTTTTGCAGCAATCAACATATCATCAACATAGAGAAGCAAATAAATAGCTGAACCATTAACAGTCTTTAAATAAACACAGCTGTCATAATCAGACTGCTTAAAATTATGAGAGAGTATAAAGGAGTCAAATCTTTTGTACCATTGCCTAGGAGACTACTTCAAACCATAAAGAGATTTCTTTAATCTACAAACAATGTGTTCTTTTCAGGAATAACAAAACCCTCAGGTTAGTCCATATAAATGTCTTCTTCCAACTCTCCATGTAAGAATGCAGTTTTAACATCTAATTTCTCAAGTTCATAATCATTCATACCAACAATACTGAGTAAAGTGCGAATAGAACTATGTTTCACAACTGGGGAAAAGACATCATTAAAATCAATACATGGAATCTGATTATAACCTTTAGCAACCAACCTTGTTTTATACTTTGCTGGTTCAGTAGGAGAAATACCTTTCTTTCTTTTGAAAATCCACTTGCAATGAACAGGCTTCTTCTCCTTTGGTAATTTCACTAATTCCCAAGTGTCATTCTTTTCAAGTGACTCCATCTCATCATTCATAGCAGTTATCCACTTATTGCAATCAGTGGAGCTAATAGCCTCAGAGTATGATGAAGATTCTGTATTACCTTTAATTTCTTCTGCCACACTCAAAATATAAGCAACAATATTAGCTTCTTCAATCAACCTCTTGGGTGGATTAATCTCCCTCCTAGGTCTGTCAACTGCAATAGACTGTTGTGGTGGCTGCTTAACAATAGGAGTACCCTCAACAATAGGTGCATCATGAACAACGGTTTTTCTTTATCTGATGTGCTACCTGAACCAACAGAGTGCTCTACCCTGACACTTGAATTCTGCTCACTCTCAACAGGAACGTTAGTAGGCAGTTTATCAGGAAGCATAACAGATTCATTAAAGACAATGTTTTTGCTAATCACAACCTTCCTTGTTTTAGGATTCCATAACTTATATCCTTTAACACCAGATTTATAACCAAGAAAGATGCGCTTAATAGCTCTAGGCTCTAATTTTCTGTTATCAACATGAGCATAAGCAGTACAACCAAAAACTCTCAATTCTGAATAATTTGCTGGGGAACCAGACCATACCTCAATTGGAGTCTTCTTTTCAATTGCAATATTAGGTGACCGATTAATAAGATAGCAAGCAATAGAAGTGGCTTTAGCCCAAAAATACCTATGCAAACCTGCATTTGACAACATGCAACGGGTCTTGGAAATGATGGTTTTGTTAAGGAGTACCGGGAATAGTGTAATGCCTAACAATGCCTTCAGTCTTGCAATATGATTCAAATTCATCAGAATAGAATTCCATCCCATATAGTTTTTCACTCTTTAAATGCTGAAAATGCTTCTGACTTATGCTTCAAGAAATAAGGCCACACTCTTCTAGAATAATCATCAATAATTGTTAACATATAACGAGCACCTCCTAGAGATGTCTTGCGAGATGGCCCCCATAAATCAGAATGCACATAATCTAAAATACCTTTTGTGGTATGAACTAAAGTATTAAACCTCACCCTCTTGTGTTTGCCAAACACACAATGCTCACAAAATTTCAGCTTGCCGATGTTATGTCCATCAAGAAATCCTCTCTTACTCAATTATGCTAAACCAAGTTCACTCATATGCCTAAGACGCATATGCCAAAGATTAGTAGCATCAGAATCAGATAATGAACTTGCAATTACAGCAATATTACTTGATATTGTAGTACCTTGCAGATGGTACAAATTGACAGTTTTAATATCAGCTTACATCACAATAAGAGAGCTTTTTGATACCTTTAAAACTCTACCTTCACCAGAATACTTGTACCCTTTAGCGTCAAGAGTACTCAAAGAAATGAGGTTCCTTTTCAAATCTGGAATGTGCCTCACATCTATCAAAGTTCTAATAATGCCATCAAACATCTTGATCTAAACTGAACCAATTCCTGCAACTTTATAAGATGAGTTATCACCCATCAACACAATACCACCTTCAACAGGTTCATAGGTGGCAAACCAATCCTTATTAGGACACATATGAAAGGTACAAGCAGAATCAAGAATCCATTCATCATTGGTCTTAACACATCCAGCAAAGGCAACAAGAACATCTCCATTAGAACTATCATCAGTAGCAATGGAGGCTTTACCTTCATCATTTGGTTTACCTTTTGGCTTATAATAGTCAGTTCTCTTTTTCTTTATTCTGGAGCTTCCAGCATTTAGAGATGTCATGCCCACTTTTCTTGTAATATTTGCACGACTTGTACTTGCCTCTAGATTTCGATCGGTTCTTGTAGCCGTTCGAACTTTTGCCCCAAGATCCATTGTTTGAGTTCTTCTAATTTTGCCTGCCACGAATAAACAAGTATTCTCCTTTCAAGTTTGAAGTTTCAGAAGGTACCATTGTTTCATCTTCTCCTTTGCATGAAAAGCTTCATAAACTTCATTAAGAGTGGGAGTATCTCTACTATATAATATGGTATCTCTGAAATTGGAAAAAGAACTAGGCAGGGAACACAAAAGAATAAGACCCAAATCCTTATCCTCATATTTTACCTCCATCGACTCTAGGTTGGCAACGATTTCCTTAAACACCGAAAGATGATCAAGCACTGATTCTCCTTCTTACAATTTGTGGGAGTACAACTTCTGCTTGAGATGCATCTTGCTTGTGAGATCCTTCGTCATGCAAATTTGTTCTAGCTTCAGCTATAATGTAGCAGCTGTCTTCTCCTTCAAAACATCCTGCAAAATATTATTTGATAGATGAAAGTGAATCTGAGATAAAGTTTTACGGTCTTTACGTTTCTCATCTGCAGTCCATGTGGTAGGTTGTTTCGCAAATCCTTTCAATGCATTATCCAAATCCATCTGTGCGAACACAACCCTTATCTTGACTTGCCACAGCGTAAATCTTGTGTCTCGATCCAGGAGTGGAAGATCATACTTCAAAGTCGCCATGAGGAATAAAACCTAAAAATTGTTGATACTGATCTGTGTAAACCTAGCAAAAAAACACGACCTTTTTGGTACACCTTCTGTGTATGCGAATGAAAGATCTTTGAAAACCCTGGTATTCTTCTCGTGTGGACGTAGCAAAGATAGCTAGAAATTGCTTTATCACGTGAAGCAACAGATCCTGGAAAAAGTTGTTGTGAGATTAATTAAACAAAGAAAAATTGACTTGGGACCTGTTCTTGCTGGACGTGATATGGCTTTTGGTTTTGGATTGGACTTCTGCTTTGTACGCACGCGCCGCTGGACGAAGGCCTGTGGATGACGCACGCGAAGATGCGTTGGCTGATGGCGATGTGGGGCGACGGCTTCAGGCTTCGCGACTTGGATCGAGGCGATGAGGGACGGACGACAGCTTCTGATGGTCGCACGAGACGACGGTGCGATTGGATCTGATATTTTTTTTCTCGTATCTCTCAAATCCTAATCTCCAGTGCTCTGCTACTACTTGTTAGAAATAATGCATAGATTAATAGGGACAAGAGAAACGAATTTTACATGAAAAACTCTTGCGAAAAAAAACCACAGGCGTCAACCGACGATGATCACTGTATGAGGAGCGATTACAAAACGCAAAGAATTACAAAGAGGCGTCAGGCGTCAACTCTCTCCGTACGGCTTACAAGAGGTATATAAAGGGGTAAACAGACTTGGAGTTCAAGTAAGAAACTAATCGCTAATATGGAAACTAATCCGGATCCTTCCATATTAGAAATTCGGATCACATATATCAAGAAATAGTTTGGCACCATCTAGACCTTTGAATCATAGAAGATATTAGCCAGCAAGAACCATAATCGTTGTTACCCACGTACAAAGTTTTGAAAAAGAATGAAAGGACAGAACATGTCGCACCAGATCCATTGCAAGTAATGTAGAGCCCGTATTAGTAGTTGCAAAAGGAACATAAAACAGGTATATTTTTGTAACATCCTAATTTGAATTTTATTAAATTAATTAAAGCTTAAATTGAAATTTCAAAAAAATAAAACATTTTAAATGATTAAATCAAACTTCAATTAAATTCAAAATGGGTTTATTGGATCTTTCTAGATTTTCTTGGATTTTCTCTAAATTATTTTGCTATTTTCTTGGAGTTCATTTTAATTTATTTCCTTTTTGTTTTTCCCAAAATTTCCTTTCTTTGTTGTAAAATTTAATTCAAATTTTTTTTTTAAAGTGTGGTATTTCTTTTGGAGTTTCTGCAATTATTTAAAATCTGAGTCTAAAATTCAAATTCAAATTCCTTTTCTCAACTCAAAGCTCGTCGCCAAACTTCCAAATTTAAAATTTGAAATTTGAATTTATCCGGACCCATTTCTTTTTCCCTTTTTCTCTTCTTCTTCTTTTCTTCCTTTTTCCCTTTCTTTTCTCCCTTTTCTTTTTCCTTTTCTTTCTTTTTTTTCTTTCTTTCCTTTCCATCTTTCTCTTCCTCCTGGCTTCCCAGGCCTAGCGCCGCTGCCCCCGCTCCTAGCGCTTGCCCATGCGCCTATGCCGCACTGCCCGCCGCCTATCCCATTGTGCCGCCTATCCCGCCGCGCCCATGCCCTGGCAATCGCCTCGCACCTGTGACCTTGGCCCCAGCCATGCTCTGCACTTGCTTTGTGTCGCCCGCACCCGGCGCGCTGCCCTTGCGCCCCATGCCGCGCTACCCTCTTCTCCCTCTATAAAAGGTCGGCCAGCTCCGCCTATATCCCTCCTCTCTTTTCCCCCTTCCCCTTCCCCCTTGGAGCTCGGCGCCGCCCCCTTCCCCCTTTCTTGTCCAAACCCGCCGGACTGCCCTCGTCGCCGATCTCCCTCTCCGGTCAGTATTTACGTATAAATGCTTGATAATATATTTACGTATCTTGTAGGCTATTTAAACTTTTAAGATATCCTAAATATTAGAAACGACAATAATTGAAGTATATGCTTGGATTGAAGAAATTATTAAGCATAATAACTTGTTGCGGTTCTTAAAAACTAAGCACTCTTCATCATGCATAGATTATGTAGTTGCATGCCCCTATTCTTACTATATTAGTTTTTTCTTCCAAATTGTATGCATGCACATGTACCCCTATTTAATCCTAAGCAATACATTGATTATGTGTACGGCAAATTATCTTATTAGTTTATATAGTATAATGTAATAGAGCACCTTACTCACGCATACACCAATGCAACATGGGCGACCTACCTTGAATTTATCTTCCCTTATACGCCGGCTACCGCCATCAAACCGTGTGGCTTCTATCTTTCACACCATCACAGTTTTTTTTGCTTCAACCTCTAACAGTAAGCCCAAATCTTGATCGATCCCTCTCAGCTGCTACCTCTTCCAATGCAATACTTTACCACATAATTATCTTCTACTTCTCCCTAATTATTGTTTAATGCTAACTATTGCGACATCAACACGCATACACAAGCAACCATTGCTTATCTCAACTTAGGACACATGTCATGCTCTCTCTAGTGACCCCGAGCATTGTCGATGTTTTAATATTGAACTTATGAAATTAATGCTATAGGGGGACTCCTTGATCGAGACTACATAGGAAAGAGACACAGGGATTTAGACACGTTCGGGCCTTCTCCTGGGAGAACAACAACCCTAATCATGTGTTCTTGTATTGATTATACTTACAACAAGAGAGAAATCACCGAAGGCTAGAACTAATGACTCAT
This sequence comes from Ampelocalamus luodianensis, assembly GCA_036346255.1. Classification (NCBI taxonomy): domain Eukaryota; kingdom Viridiplantae; phylum Streptophyta; class Magnoliopsida; order Poales; family Poaceae; genus Ampelocalamus; species Ampelocalamus luodianensis. The sequence continues at coordinate 7,824,796 of CM070628.1, forward strand.
GCTTGCTCTGTTGCTTGTGTCGTCTCTTGTCTCTATCCACCGGCGCTATCCCTTATATAGCATCTAAGGGGGTGGCAGTTGTCTATGCTAGGAGTCAATGGTTGAAGAATAGCGCACGTTGATGATAGTTATTATGAGAGAAACAATACCCCACATTTGCCTTGCGATTATGCCTGAGACAGAGACTAATATGTGCAGTTATACCAAAGGATAGCAGCACATATTTACTACTGCGTGTAATTAGATACAATGTATGGAGTCTCAAGTCAATTGGGTCCACATATCTGTAGTTCTTATCGACCATAGGGTGGTTGTGATTGACTTGGTCGTAGTAAAACTTACGACTATAAGGTGATCGTGGTAGAACATACGATTGGTAGGTGGTCGTAGAAGATCTTACTACAATGAGATGGCAGTGGAATGACTTACGACCATATATGGTGGTCGTAGAATAGCTTATGACCATTAGGTAATTATAATCTTCCTCCTTATTGACGATGAGGGGTACCTCTAAAGGTTGTGTGGAGACATTATTATCTATAACGAATATTACAGATCGATAGTTTATTTAATTGATGGTTATTAGATCCTTGTCAAGCATATTCTCTACGGCTACGCCATCTCTACACCAAGCTTTTTATTATTTTGCCTATGTACACCCTCGCCTCTATTCGTACGGATGCATGCATGTACATACAAATGCATGATGTTATACATGCTCAACGTCCTCTTCTCTCGTGTGAGTCGCTCCTCTTCTTCAATGTTGGCTAACTCAATATTATGGCTTCCCTATTAATCGTGACGACCTCCCATCTTCACTATTGTCGACATGTCTGCTTTAGTCGTTGTCTAACCGTATAGAGAATCTTTTTGCCATCAAGGGTGACAACGTGCCCCTCACACTACTACAGAAAACCTCATCACAGACGGTTCGGTCGTCATCACAGCGGTGTTCCAACCGTGCGTAAAAGTCGTCTGTGATAACAGCGGTTATCACGAGCGGTTTTTGAGCCGTCGTGATAAAGCTATCACAGACGGTTGAACAAGAGCCGTTTGTGAAATAGCTATCACAGACGGTTCGAACAAGAACCATCTGTGATAATCAATTATCTATCAGCGGTTCTTGTTCAAGAACCATCTGTGATGATCAATTATGCGGTTCTTGCTGCATCGCTCTTGTTCCGCTCTTGTTCGTGATAGTTTTTTTGATTGCAAAAAAAAATATTGTCATTTCATGGATACACTCATACACATACATTGCCATTTCCGAAGCCTCCCAAACATGGATTCATTGATACACATACATGGATTCCCAACTCCTAAGCCTCCCAATAAATTTCTCAAGCCATGGATTCATGGATACACGCATACACTCGGTCGTATACAAGTACCAACATTAGTAGAATCTGGAGGAGAATCTAACAGAAATCTGAATATGAATCTAACACAAGTACCACAAGCTCATACATACAAATCTGGATCTGAATCTAATAGAACCTCATATACAAAAGTACCAACAGAACCTCATATACTAGAGATATCGGCGTCGGAGGAGGACTGGAGGAGGTCAGCGTTGGTGTCGGTGTCGACTCTCAGTTGTTGGGGAGGAAGACCACGTCGAAGGTTGGGGCTCATGGAGCAAGGAGGACCGGAGCTGGAGGTGTAGCGGGGGCGAGGGCGTCGGGGCCGGAGGAGCAGCTACACCGGAGCTCGGAGGAGGCTGCTGGAGCAAGGAGGACCGAGCCTAGAGGGACGATCGGGACTACGGAGTGCGAGATCGAAGCGCCCAGAGTAGGTCGGCCATAATATATAAGGACATATTTTGCCTCCCGCGCACGCGTTCAAAATTTTCAAATTCTCGCGCTGCGAATCACAGACGACTTCATACAAAAACCATCTGTGATGACAAATCACAGACGGTTCGTATCACGAACCGTTTGTGATAAGTAACTCATCACAGACGGTTCTTAATATGAACCGTCTGTGATAAGTACCACATCACAGACGGTTAGTATTAAGAGCCGTCTGTGATTTGGATTTTACTATGGCTTAGAATTAATTTTACCTTAGAATTAATTTTACCATGGCTTAGAATTTTTCTTACTCTCTAATTTTACCATGACTTAAATTTTTTTACTCTCTAATTTTATCATGACTTCAAATTTTCTTACTCTCTGATTTTACCATGACTTCAAATTTTCTTACTCTCTGACTTTACCATGGCTTAGAATTTGATTTTACCATGGCTTAGAATTTTCCTTAGTCTTTGAAAATTTGAAGCCATGGTAAAATCAGAGATGATTTTACCATGGCTTAGAATTTTCCATACTCTCTGAAAATTTGAAGCCATGGTAAAATCAAAATCACAGACGGTTGTCATCACGAACTGTCTGTGAAGTATCATAGACGGTTCGTTATACTAACCGTCTGTGATGAGGTGTTCTCATCACAGACGGCTCCTTCTTCCAACCGTCTGTGATACTTCACAGACGGTTGGTATAAGGAGCCGTCTGTGAGGGATTTTACTTTGAAATTCGTATTGAAATCAAATTGGTAGTTTTATTTTATTTTTATTTAGAATTTAAATTATTTTTTGGCTGTATTTTGTATACAATTCAAATTACCAATCATTGTTTAATTTATTACGAATTATAATTATTAGAATCCGTATCGAAATCAAATTGCTAATTTTATTTTATATTCATTCCAAATTTTAGTTTTTTTTTGTTGGATTTCGTATACAGATCTAGTTTTCCAATGTTGATTTTTTGAATTATAATTATTTAGGGATTTTACGTAGAAATTCATATGAAAATCAAATTGCTAATTTTATTGTATTTTTATTTCAAATTTCAGGTTTATTGCACTTAATATGGACTCTTTTACCTAGGAATTCGTGTTGAAATTAAATTGTTGATTTTATTTTATTTTTTATTCTAAATTTAATTTTTATTTTACTTGATATGAACTCTCTATTTTATCTAGACCATTATAATATGAACCCACCACGGTCGATAGTGTAGATCTTTCTTGTTTTCCACCGATTAATGTGGTAATTTCTAGCCCTCGAGGACAAACGTGTTGGCTTCTTTTTACTCTGCTTTAATAAGATAATAGATGATGTATTCGCATGGTACTTAACATTCCTATATATTTAGTTGGACTTTCTTTCCAATTAATTGACTACTTTACATAATTAGTTGTGAAAGCAACTTATTTTATGGAGTGATAATTGATAACAAATACTAATATTGATAAATAAATTTTAAATATTTGTAAAAATATTATTATAAATGTATAGCCATTCCATAATTTGTTATTAGTATGCCATATGGCCAGCTTGGTCGCACTGATGCAAACATATAGAGCATCAGCCACTTGATTTTTTTCAGTTAGAAAGTAAATAAATTCCTAAGAGCGAAATAAAATGAAGTAGTTGAGTACCATTCACACAATGTCATGCACATATGTAGAGAAAAAAATATGTTCTACAAAATGTGAATGGAGGACATGAGATACAATTTGCATATAATTCCATCACGTATTATCAAATTGCAATGAAATCCAAACTCAATTGAAACCTATAGACTATAACTAGCAAAGGTATATATATATAAATTTAAAAAACTTTGGGGGTGCCCCTGCATATCGGACCCTAGCTGGCTCCACCCCTAGTCTCAGCGACGTGGGTGAAAATTGGGGGAACTAAGGTAGATGAAATGACATTTTGTGACATTTTTGGCTTTTAAATGTAATGCTATACCTATCTAAAGAACTTTAAACAAAAACTTACGTACGAGTTGACCTGGACGACAACAATCCTGGCCCAGCCCGCCTGATTTTTTTTTGTGAGGTATTGAAACTGAATTGAAGTCTTGAAGATAACCGTCAAAGCTTTATCTATTATCGCGCATTCTTTCCCTTGAACAAATCAATCTAACAATCATTTAACCCTTTTTCATATTATTTTCCCATCATATAGTAGTGTTGTTTGCCAAGCCACGGGTGCTAGCGTGGCCAAAACGGTTAGATTTGAAAATAAGTTGATCAAGGGGTTATTAATGAAAATAAATTTAAAAAGATAATATAATAAAAGTTGCGTAGGTCAGGACATTGGAGAGTTGCCACTAGTTGACTCAGGAGGCGAAGCTCGAGAAAGGTTAGGATTCGTCAATCTTTGCATTACATTGGCCAAAGAAAAGCTTTCGGTTAATACAATTTAGGGGAACCCGTCGAGATCACGGAAATTTCGGTTTTAGATAGTTTAAATTTTTAAATCAAATTTGTTTTTATGGAAAAATTTGTGGTTTTGAGGATTCAAACACACAACCTACACATCCAAAGCCCATCACCTTACTACCAGTACTCTTCGATTCCCTTTAACTTCCTCTGATAAAAATGTATACCGTTTTAGACATTGACACGGTCTCCAATGTCCAACTTTGACCATTACTCTTCATATGATTAAGTTAGTAAAAGTTGATAAAATTATTATATTATAAAAATATTTATCATGACAAATCTAATGATATTATTATCTCATTACCGATCTAAATAATGTTTTATATATTATTAATCAAGGTTAAAAAAGTTTGCCTACACGCTATCTAAAACACCATACATTTATGAACGGAGGAGTATTATTTTATTCAAAATTTTAAATTCCATCCTCGCAAAAAATATATATTAAAATTCCGATTTCCCTGTCATAAATCTTTTACCTTCACTGGTAGCATTATCTCTAGTGGGACCTAGCCCGACGAAAATCGAAGCCTATCAAGTGAAACCACCGTACCCACGTGGATGTCTTTTTTTTTTTGGTAGGCTCTTTACGTAGGTCTAGCATTTGCAACGGAAAAGGAGGCAAAAACCGAGGTATCAATCCCTGTAGCGGCACACGTAGAAAAACCTCAACTCTGTGATTGGGAACTGCCCACTGTTTCTGGGCCATTCCGAGCGCTACCTAGCTACAGAACCCTCTGATATTTTTGAAGCTTCTATGAACCACTCGCCATCCCCATCGCTCCTTCCCGAGGCCCTCAGTGAAGCTGGGACCAGTTATTTTGTCCATGGATGGATACACAACCGAAAGACTATGCTGCATCTGTGAACACGTATATTTACAGCCAGGTTGGTGCTAAGCTCGCTTGACTCGGTTCGGGCTCATAATTATTTAAGCTAAGTTAAGTCTTACTTCTGACTCGTAATTTTTTCAAGCCAAGTTCAAGCCGCTCACGAGCGGCTCTTTTGGCTCGTTGTCTCCCTTTGTTATTTCTCCTGAGTCCTTGACTTCTAGTTCTTCCCCATTCCATTTCATTGCCTCCCTCTATTAGTTCTTCCTTATTCCATTTCGTTGCCTCCCTCTATTAGTTCTTCCCTATTCCATTTCTTCTTCCATCCCTCCTCCACTCCCAATCTCTTCCCTTGCCTTATCCACAGACCACTGGCCGAACATGCTTCAGGAGTCCACTCGCTGCCTCCACCTCCTCCACTTGCTGCCTCCCCCAGCTCCACCCGCCGCCTCCCCCTCCCCCTCCACCATCTCCACCCGCCGCCTCCGCCTCCCCCATCTCCACCCGCCGTCTCCCCCTTGCCCAGATCTACCCACTTCATCATATCATACTCATATAGTTCTTTCAGTTTAATTGGTGTGATGAGTGTATATTCAAAGGCTTCTTCAAAAACCAGATGAGTATTATTGCTAGTAAAGTAAACATTGGCGAGGAACTTGACACAGAGAATTGACTGACAATAGCATGTTAATGAACAACCGAAATTTGGTCACTTAAATGGATTCTTTGCTGGTGTTAAGCTCACTTTAGGCAACAGACAATGAACCTCTATTGACTTTGTTTCTGGCTTTGTTTTATTGTTTATGATGATTGGATTATAAATTTAGGATGAATGGTTCACATAATCACATTCTACCTCTGTTTCTGGACTTGGGGGGGGGGTTCACTGCCTTGAACGAGCTTTTCGAGCCGGCTTGAGCTTTTTTTCAAGCCGAGCTGGCTCTCGAACTCGTTTTCCAAACGAGCCGAGCCAAGCCTGCTTTGGAAATGAGCCTAAATGAGCCGAGAGCGAGCTCGGCTCGTTTCAAGCCCTAACGCCGAGAAATCCATGGCCCCAGTTCATGGAGTTTATGCCTAAAACAACACTATGCGATGAAATAACAAAAATAGCTATGCAATTGAATTTGCAAAAATAGCTCTGGTGCCACGCTCAAAATTCACGGGAGGTGACCTACCGCACTCTAGGTGCGCGATATGCTAGGTGGCGGCGCACGGAGCTCGGTAGGTGACCTACCGCAAACTAAGGGCATGGCAAGTGACGTGCACTAGCCACTTGCCGTGCCCCAACTTCGTGGTAGGTGACCTACTGAGCTCTGTGCGGCCGCCATGCGGCCTACCGCGCACCCAAGGCACGACAGGTCACCTCCCGTGAATTTTGAGCATGACATGGGTCCTAAGAGTATCTCCAATAGTTAGAGATAACCTTATCTCTAACATATGCTACGTCATCTTTAGAGACAACATCTCCAATAGATATTCTCTAGCACACTCTCTAATATTTATATTTTATAATTTTTCTTTGAAACAAGCCTACATGTCAACTAGAGTAAATTAATGTATCATACCTTGTTTCGCGTGCACGACAATCTCTTCATGAAGAGATGACCTGTGCTCTCTCTCCTCCCTCTCTCTCCTTCACGTAGGATTTTGTTGATGTAGCATAGCTAAGAGACGACAATAAATACACTATTAGAGATGCCCTAATAGTATACTTCTAGAGATTAGACATACGATCTGCATGCGCGCACGCACGCACAGAGCAAGCCTCTGCTAGTTGGAAATAAATCCTACTAAACGTTTTCACTTTTAGATCCTTGGTTGCACCCTTTCAAATCATAAGACGTGAAACCTTTTCACTTTTAACTAGATCACTACTACAAAAAGGTTAATACTGGATGCCTCATTGCAGACGGTTGATCAAAACCGTCTGTATTATATGCAATCACAGACGGTTTTAGTTTAGAGACCGTCTATGTTACTGGCTACGTTAAAAACCGTCTGTGAAGAGGTAATATCACAGACGGTTCATATTGAAGACCATCTGTGAAGTATCACGGACAGTTCTAAACAAGAATCGTCCGTGATGCTACTAAATTCACACACGGTTATTTTTTGGAACCGTCTGTAATTAGAAACAACTGATTATATAGCCGATTTCGACCACTCCTGATCGGCGGATTGATCTTTTAAGGTGGTCGAATTGAAGCTGATTTCCCCAACAGAAGACAGCAGATCAAGATATGTAATCCGGTAGGTGCACACATTTGTTCCGTATCATGTGTAACTTCACTGTCTTGACGTGTAACTTCCGATCGATCAACAGGAATGCATGAATTACTTCAGTGATCGATCGATCGGAAGTTACACATTATAGACAGTGAAGTGCTCACCTGATCGTATAGGGATATGATCTTGTACCAATTTCTTGAAGACACTTCCAATCCATAGACCAAATTGATCGACTTTCTGACCAATAAATTGAAGTATAGTAGTCGATCGATCATCCATGGATTTTGTTCTTAGTTCCGCCCTTCCGATAGTTTATTTATAGGCCAACTTGTTGCAAGATTCAACGAATAAAGACGAAAGTCGAACGGAACCAAAGCATCACCATCTTTTCGGGAATTGTTTTTCATAAATACAGTTGACGCCCCTTTTCGTGATTATATACGTCACAGACGGTTTTTAAATATAACCGTATGTGATAATTCAATGCTTCGGCTCTCGCACGATCAAATTTAGGGCTCATCACAGACGGTTTTTAATAAGAACCGTCTGTGATAATTCAATATTTCGACTCCTGCGCGATGCGTCTCACACGTCGACGGGCGATGCGTTTCTTCGTCTCACGCGTCGACGTTACGATGCGTCTCTTCGACATTTTATAAGAATTATCATCGCGTGCCATGGTGAGCACGCATGGTATTGTATACATACTACGCCATGGTGAGCAAGTGGAGCATGACGGCGAGGACCAAGGTGAGGATGTCAGCGATCGTTGTTGCTCTTCGTCACGATATCGTCGTCCACATCATCGGCCTCGTGACCGCGAGCTCTCCTCAGCCCATGGCTGACCTTTGTAGTCTACGAGACACGTACGTATTCTATTCTTTTGGTTTTGGTAGGTCTAAAATGTCAGAGTCAGTATTATTCTGTTTTGTTTGTGTTCAGAGTCAGTTTCTGAAGATGACTGTAGCGTATCATCCTAGTTGTCGAAAGCGCTTCAGGTGTTCGTTTCGGTTTCATGTTCCGATAGACATGGTCCAGGAGGCGGCGTGAAAGAAGATGGCCAGGCCACTAGGCCAGGTGTGGGCGCTGTCGAAGGACGGCCACCGGTGCACGAGCACCGGCTGCGGCATGACAGAAGGGTGGGACGACTACGTCGTCTTCTGTAGCAACGACTGTAGGATTAGGCATGAGTATGACAAGTTCTTTGAACAGGTGTTAAACTACTTGTCGTAAAATTAAATACAATGTACAGGACGGCATTAATTACTAACCGATGAAAAACAAGTATATCCCTTTGTCTTCAATTTTACTGTTTATTACCCTAGAATTTACTTATTTATTACGAATTAGTACCTTATTTATTATGTATTTATCACAGACGGTTCTATATTGGAAACTTCTGTGATGTTTATTTATCACAGACGGTTCTGGACACGAACCGTCTGTGATATCCCTTTATTAATAGGAATCCGCTAGGGTTTACGCCCTAACTTGTCACTTCCCAGCGCCCTTACTCTCGCCTGTTTCCCTCCCCACCAGAGTGCCCCTGAGACCTCGACGGCGCTGCCCCTGACATCAACGGCGACGCCTAAGTCGCGCCTTCTCCCCAACCGCCCTTCTTCCCATCGCCGCCAGTTGTGACACCGCGGTTCACTACACAAGACACTTACGATAAGAGTGTCACCGTTGTGCCACAACTATGGTGAGGCTGTTGACACCGCCGCCCAAAGCCTCCTCCCCGATGTTCGCCCGACGTTTGAATTTGAGTTGTTTACATTCTCTGTTGCTTGATTTTTGGTTTGAGTTTGACTTGTTTACTGATGTGGGTTGTTATTGCTAACATGAAGGAGATGGATGTGGCGAGCTACTACCGATGGTCGATTTGCCATTTGCGCTGGGGTAACTACTCCCCTTTACTCTCTATCTGTTTCCCTTCCCTTCCCTTGCTCTGTGATGTGGGTGATGAATGATGTGGGTTATGGTGGGTGTTCTGTGATGGTTGGATGATATGAGTGGGTTCTCTGTGTATGATGTTGGTTTATGACATTCTTATATGGTATTCTGCTTTTGAAAGCTGCAATTAACTTTTTAGATTTGTAAAGGTTAGGCTAATTTGTAAAGCTGCAATTAACATAGAAATTATTTATTAATTAGTGTGTTGGAAATTAAACATGCTGAGATAGTGTCGTTTGTACTGTTAATCAAAAGATCCTTTATTGACTGAAAGGTTAATTGGCTATCCTGAGATATTTCTTGACATATTAGTAAAGCATTAAATTTTGAGCTCAAAGTGTGAGCTTTTATGTCGATTTCATTAGTATACATGTGGTATATGTTGTGCATATTATCCATTTCTCTAACTCTTCTCTATAAAGTCTCTAAACAGTGGTTGTTTTTGCCTTTAAAGCTAGCTTATATATATATATATATATATATATATATATATATATATATATATATATATATATATATATATATATATATATATATATATATATATATATATATATATATATATATATATAGTTCGTAGTCCCTTGTTAGCTAACTCGAGGCCTGAATTCAGCTAGCTCGCTCGCTCCTTGGGTGTTCATATATCCTAAACGTGCAGGTGATCACCACGGCCTAATTCATCGAACATAACACACAAGGGTGTGTGATTTTCTTCATGCCAATTCTACGAGCACTTGGAGGATTGGCATGAAGCAAATCACACACTCGAGTGTGTCAGGTTTGATGAAGTAGGCCGTGGTTCACCTGTACGTTTAGGATATGAACGCCCAAAGAGCGAGCTAGCTAGCTGAATTCAGGTCTCGAGTTAGCTAACAGACGGTTTCATCTACAAACCGTCTGTGATAGGTAACTAGCACAGACGGTTCTGAGTTAATAACTGTAGTATCCTAATTTTCAGGGCTTTTTGAAAATTTTCAAAAATAAAAAACCATTTTGTTTGTTGAATTTCAAAAGCTTAACTTGAAATTCTGAAAGTTAAAAGCAATTTAATATGAATTAATCAAACTTCAACTAATTCAAACTTTGGGTTGTTTTGAGTTTATTGGAGTTCTCTGGTATTTAGAATTCCCTTTCCCTGTTTGATCTGTTTTTCCTGTCGGTTCGTTCCTCCTCCTCTCGTCGCAGGCCGCTCCACCCTCTTTGTTTCCCTCTCGGTTTCGACTAGCCTCTGTGTTTCGACCGCCTCTCGGTTTTGACCAGCCTTTTGGTTTCGACCACCTCTAGATTTTGACCAGCCTTTTTGGTTTCGACCAGCCTTTGGTTTCGACCAGCCTTTTGGTTTGACTAGTCTTTGGTCTCGACCAGCCTTTTGGGTTTTGACCACCCCCTCGATTTTGACCGGCCACGCCTGTCAGTCCCCTGCTCACTTCTTTCTTACTCCCATTGCAAAAGTCGTCGCACATTAAATGTCGTTTACGCATTTAATTGCTCATCCTCCGTCACGCTTGCCCCCATCCCATCCCTCTTTTTCCTGCTGCGATGTGCGCATTAAATGCCATTGTCTCTGACCCACCGTGTTTTTCCTCCCATATTCACACCGCACCTTCTTCTTGTCTGGTTCTCCTTCCTTCCTCTATAAATAGATCGCTAGGGAGCATTTGCCTTCTTGCTTTCCCCTCAACCCTCCCTCTCTCTCTCGCACTAGTTTCACCTCTAGCACCACCGCCTCTAGCACCGCCGTCAAGCTTCTCTTGTCGATGGCCAAACCACCTTCCTCCTCGCGTCCCGCCGCCATCGTTGATTCCCCAGCGACATCGTCCACTCCGTTGAGTTTGCCTCGCAACGTTCTACGTCGTGCTCCCTTCCTTTTATCCGAAGCACCGTCGGTTCGTCGGAGCCCCATGTGTGGCTGACCGCGTACACTACTGCGAATCCTGCTCGCACTCCTCATCAAACCATGTGCCGCCTTCGCCTATTTAGGTGAGCACCACGTGCACCCAACTCTCCCTCTCTCGCTCTTGTTGCTGTGGTTTGCCCGAAGCCCCGCGTTCCGAGTTTAAGCCCCGCATCAATTCTTGCCCCAGAGCTCCTTGAAGCAATCCCCTCACTCTGGTTCAGTTGTGTTTCGCAAGAGTTGTTGCTTTTCCGCTTCTCCTCCTGTCTCGGCTGGCCCCCTTCATCGCCGTCCTCCTTCGCCTTCGACTGCGAGCTTTCCCGCCATCCTTCAACCTCCTCGTCGCCGAAGAGTCCGCTAGAGTCTGCGCCGTCTTCAACCTCTTCGACTGCCGTTGACCGTCCTTCCCCATCCTCCTCCTCTAGTCCCTCCATCAGTCTTGGTAAGCTTCTCGTGCTCCATTCTCCCTCTTGTTCTTTGGACCACCCTCTCGATTTAAACCACCCTCTTGTTCTTTGGACCACCCTCTCGGTCTCAGACCTTCTTTCGACCACTTCATGTTGTCGAACCTCTCTCGACCACTGTTGCATAGTCGAACCCTTTTTCCTACGTCCACGTTGAGTAGTCGTATTCTTCTTGAATCTTTCTTACGATCACGTTGAGTAGTTGTATCCTTCTTATATCCTCCCTACGACCACGTTGAGTAGTCGTATCCTTCCTACGACCATGTTGAGTAGTCGTACCCTTCTCGTATTCCTCCTACGACCACATTGAGTAGTCGTATCCCTCCTACAACCACGTTGAGTAGTCGTATCCTTCTTTGGACTTGGTAGTCGAAACCTTCTTTCAACCTCCTTTCGACTAGTTTGTCTAAACCTTTTGACAAGTTGCATCCTCCTTCTGACCACCTGTAGTCAAGCCTCCTTCTGACCTTGGGATTTTAGAACTTCCATGTTCTCCTTTGTTCGAACTCCGATCAGAGTGATTCAAATTTCTATCTTCGTCTAAATTCAATACCTTTCTTTTTATTCTACTTTGGTTCTTTTTGGATTTTACTTGGAGTTGTCTTATTTACTTGGCTCTTTTCGTACGTATAGATTCCAGCATTTCCGAAGAGTTCTTGGACCTAACGACCTCGACTGAAGTATCCCAACTCTTCAACGAAGGTAACTCGTAGACCTTTGATCATGTCATACCCAGTTTACAAAATTATACTGTTTTATATCAACATGCGTGGCTAGTTGTATAAAAATTGTTTGGGAATTAGTTGAATACCTACTCGACAGTATGACTCTTTGAATATTTGCGATCGACATGTTGACATGTACCCTTGGACACCATAGGTTGGGTGTTTTTAGTTGGACATTATTGTGATACCAACATGGGTGCGTATCATGCTTAGTCCTGCTTTAGTTATGAGATGGTCTCTCGATCACCTGATTCAATGATGTTAAATTTGATTTAATGATATATGAAATCGTGGTGCAATACCACTCTTATGCAACTGTGGTGCGAGATCACAATTGTGTCAGTTGTGGTACGATGCCACTATTATTAAAATTTGTTGTGCCATAGCAAGAGTTGTTATTTGTCTGGGTTGAACGAAAATGATTTATGCTCGGGCAAGTGGTCGTTGGCAAAGGTGGGTGCGAGAGGCATGTTTTTTGGGTACGAGAGGCACTTAGGTGCGCGAGGCACATGGGTTGAGGTAGTATCGCCTGAGCAATCACTAAAGACTTAACTTTGTGTGCCATTGATCTAGGGCTTACTATGCTACCACAAGTCTATTTATGGGGTCACCAAGAACATCATATTCATCAAGTGGCCAACTAATTAGCAATGTTGCAGAGGTTGTAGTCGGATCAACTTATAATGTCGAGCATTTCACGTTTGGGTGGTCGAGCGGTGCAAGAGGGGCCACAGAGAGAAATTAAGACATTGCTAATCCTTAGCGGGCAAGACCGAGTCAAAATGGATCTTTGTAAAAGCCTTGTCATAGTCTTTCCTTGATTCACATGTCTAAGGAAACATGTGTTTTATCTTTTAACTTTAGAGAAAAATCCAAATGGTTATTTTTCTTTTAAAACTTCAAAACAGACCAAATTTTTGGGATGTTACAAAGACCGAGTCAAAATGGATCTTTGTAAAAGCCTTGTGATAGTCTTTCCTTGATTCACATGTCTAAGGAAACATGTGTTTTATCAAGCGATTATCTCTTGTGGGTCAAGCTGTACAACCTCTGCAGAGTGTAAAACTATTCGAATAGCCGTGTCCCCGGTTGTGGACAATGCCTTGTGATTTCACACAAGGGGTATATTTTCTCAAAAATGTTGTCACGGTTGGCTCAAGTGGTTTGGGAAGTGAACAGAGTGTTCACGAGTGGTTTGGAAAGTAAACAGGGTGTTCACGAGTTGTTTCAAAGAAACTTCATTACTTATGTATTAATCTTTCAAAAGGTGCTTTACAATCTACTTATTGTATCTAATGTCAATACTGTTTTCTACAAATTAAACATAAAGTTATTCTTATCAAGCCTTGCATAAATATTATTTGCATACTATTCCTTAGACTTGCTGAGTACTTTATGTACTCACGGCTTTACGCCCCTTTGTTGATTAGTCGTCGAAGAAGACCTGGGAGCACCGAGCTCTACGAGGACGACTACTTTGAAGACCATGTGAACTAGGAGGCAACCCCCACTCAATTGCCTTTGGGCATGTTGAATGGCCTCTACGAGTTGATTTTGTTCCGCTGCAAGTTTACTTTGGTCGTAGATCTGGTCGTGGACCAGGTCGTGACCTTAGCCCTGCGTGTCAAGCTTTGTAAAACCTTGACCATAAAGTTCTTTTGATGTTATGTATTATTAATTTGTCTGCTTCATTAGCTGTTCTGTTGTATTGGATATGATTTCATCTATGTTGCAACTGTGCGAGCTAGCTACTGATCTGGGACTAGTTCAGAATGCACAGAGAGCCCCGGGGTTGTATACTCGGGGTCACGACAATAACCATATGTGGTAGTATGCATCACAAACGGTTCAAAAATCATCTGTGATGACCTCATGTCATCACTGACCCATAAACTCAGACGGCTCATGATACTGTCTGTGATGACGTTTTTGAACCGTATGTGAACACTTTTTCTGTAGTGGTGGATCCTCAGTTGCACCTCTTTCAAATCATGACACGTGGATATAGAGATGGTTATCCTCGGTTGCACCTCTTTCAAATCATGACACGTGGATATAGAGATGGTTTTCTTTTCTGTTAGCTAGCTCCAAATCGTGTAAGTCGTACTACTCAGCCGTACGGGGAGAAACCAAACGTGTCCCAAGCCAAATCCAACTAAAATTGTACTCTACACATGCAGCCATCACTACTACTTGCCCTTCTCAAACTGCAGCGAGTAAACTTTTGAGAGTGACTGAACACGGTACCAGAGAATAAAGATAGCTATAGGATCCCGCAATCGATTTTCGGTTGACAATCTTTTTTAAAAGGGAGATTCCATACGTGCATTTGGTCCCTTCGCTCCCTACGGAGTCTAATTTTCACTCTTAGCTCAAAAGATGTAAATTTATTTTAGGGAGCAGCTACACAACGCTATACCGTTGGGAGGCTTACCCAACGGTATACGTATAGCCATACAGGAGGTTTGAAAACCGGAACTTATGTTTCAACAACTTTCGCATCCGAAACATGCATAAAGTTTCAAATAACGAGTATCATGTTCAAATATTTTCAATGAGTTTCACATTCGAAAAAATTGCAATTTCATGAAGTTTCAAAACACGAGTTTCGAGTTTCAAATATGAATGTTTGTGTTTCAACGAGTTTCACATCCAAAACTTGAGTATAGTTTTCAACAGTGATATCGTGTGTCATCAAGTTTCATCATTTTGTATAGGACAAGTTTTCAACAATGATATCGTGTCTCATCAAGTTTTATATAGTATCATTAAGTTATTTTGGGTCATGTTTCATTAAGTTTCATCAAGTATCATTGTTTTTCCATATTTTGTAGAGCTAGTTTCACCCAGTTTCATGAAATTTCGTTCAAAGTCTCATGAAGTTTCATCTTTTTGTTAAAGAAAAGTTGTCAACGGTGACATCGTCTGTCATCAAGTTTCATTAAGTTATTTTGGGACATGTTTCAATAAGTTTCATCAAGTATCATTGTTTATCCATATTTTGTAGAGCAAGTTTCACCCAGTTTCATGCAGTTTCATTAAGTTACATGAAGTTTTGTCCCAAGTCTCATGAAGTTTCATAAAGTTTCATCTTTTTATCTAGGAAAAGTTTTCAATAGTGACATCGTGTCTCATCAATTTTCATATAGTTTTATTAAGTTATTGAAAGGCTAAAAGTAGACTTTTTTTTATCGAGAAAGATTCGAAGAGGCTAGAAACACATATGTATCCTTAAAAAAATAGCATACAAATGCTACTCTTGAACAAGTCAGTCTTCTCGCTAGAAAAAAAAGTTAGTCGTCTACATCATACTGATCAATTCCATTCCGATACAGGCCAGAATAGTCGGAACATGCCATACCAGCACCTAAACCGGTACACCGTAGCCTCAATCCCGTACCAGCCTCAATACTGGTCAATACCGTCTATTCCGGCCCATTCCGATCCATTCCGGTCATTCCAGTACTGGTCAAAAATTCAAAATTGAGGTGACCACTTCTTTGGATCAACTCGGAAGGCCGAATCCAATACTACTCCTTCGGTAAGTGAAATTATGCTAAAATAGTATGCTAGAATATGGTAAAATGTGTGAAATTATGAACTCATGTTGTATTATTTAACTACGTACGACCTTTGTATTTATAAAGTAATTGAACTATGTGTCATTTTTATTATATGGTTATGTATTTGAAGTGAGATTCTAAATGAAATTATGTGTGCATATAGTCACATATATATTTATAAATAAATAAATATTATTATATTAAAATCTGGAATTATACGCCGAAATGGACCAACACCGGTGTATTCCATACCAAGAGAGAAACCGGAATGACATCCAGAATGGAATCGATAACTGTGGTCTACATGGTCCCTTCCTCCCTGTCCCAAGTGGACACGTCGGCCATATATTGGACGAGGTCGAGCACGTAGGCCACGGTCTTGTGGCCGGCGACGGCCGCTTGTTCAAGGAACACGAGGCCGCGCTACATGTCTTGGGGCACGAAGACAAGAACGAGGCCGACGATGAAGTAGGCTTCCGGGTTGCTGGCGCCGGCCAGGTGGTTGACGACGATGAGGTAACACTCGTTGTCCCTGCCACTTCATCACCTCCTCCCACTCTAGCGCCATGCGCCACCCCACGGTGCGCTTCTCGATCGCCTTGTACATGGCCTTACAATTAAAATTCAAAATGACAGAATCTTTAATAAAAGAATTAATTACTCTATAAGTGAAAATTAAAAGGCCAAATTAAGGTCGTTGTTGCTAGTCAAATTCAGTTCAGAACTAATATATATATATATATATTGGACACAAAATAAAATCATCACGTACGTGGCTCGTAGGCTGCAGAGGTCAGCCATACGCTGAGGATAGCTCGCGGCCACAAGGTAGGCGATGTGGACGACGACATCGTCATGCTCCGCGTGCTCACCATGGTGTACGTATTCAATACCATGCGTGATCACCATGGCGCGCGATGATCATTCTTATGAAATGTCGAAGAGACGCATCGTATGTAACGTCGGTGCGCGAGACGAAGAGACGCATCATATCGCCCGTCGACGCAGGAGATGAAGAGACTAAAGCGCCTGATGAATTGACGCAGAGTTTCATGATCGTTCTGTCTTATCCGGTGCAAGTCGTCCTCCTTTCCAGGGCAATTGTAGGTGCCCTGGAAGTTTGCTAACAGAAGGTCGTAGAGGTGTCGCCACGAGTAGATCGACTCGAGTGGCTGATTTAGTAGCCATGATCGAGTAGACCCTTCGAGCACAGTCGGAAGGTAATTCGCCATTAAATGCTCTCCTCCTACTGCTACTCGGATAGCTATTGTGTAGATCTAAAGGAATTCAATGGGATTTTGGGTTCCATCGAATTTCTCCATGTTCACTGGTCGGAAATGAGGTGGCCAGCGAACTGCTTGGAGGTCGGGTGAAAACGCCTGGCATCCGGTAATCACTTCTTGGCACCTTCTTTGCAGGAAAGAAAGGTTAACATCGCCAAGTGATCGTACTCAACGATACCCAGTCACAGGTGGATTCGACCTATAGTAGGCCTCAGTCTTACGAGGGAAATACTCCACGTATTCCGTCTGCTGCTGCAGATTTTGATTCTGGAGTGGTGAGCGGTCACCTCTCCTAGGAGCTTGTTGATCTACAGATGTTCGAGGAGCTTTCCTCAAGTCAGGTGAGAGACGTGATCGATAATCATGTCGATCCCCATGCAATGAGTTATTCGAATGACTAGCAGATGATGGAGTCATACTTCTACGACTTCCGGAATGTTGTCGATGAGGACGCTCAAGTTTTGCCATCGTGTTGCGAAGCCTTCGTGTGATCTATTCAGTGAATAGATCGTAACCTGGCGCTCGAGTGAGCTCTTGAGTTGGATTCTCAAGCAAGTTGTTGATGTGTTGGAGCTCCTGAGCTTCCTCTGACTAATAACGAGCGCGCCTAGGAAGATTTTTCTGGGCCACTATTTTTCCCTATTGAGTTATCTCAAGATCACCTAAACCAGACCCTTGAGTTGGTTTCAGTGGAGTGCTAGAATGTTGAGGATTTCCCGCATGCTCATCAGGGTGTTCACCCGTTCGTCAGCGGTGGTGCTCTTGCCATTGCCATGAAGAGACGTTGTGCGTGCTCGTCGGGGAGCATTGTCAATCCTACCTCTAGGAGAATGATCCTTATTAGAGGGAATGACGAAGACCTCCCGTTGAGGACCTCCACTTGCGCTTGATGTCCCCTCACTTGAGGAGTAGTCGAGAGACACCATCTGACGATTTGGAGTAAACCCCTCCAAGAAGGGGAACTCCGGGTTATAACTGTCTCTGTCCGCAGGTGTGCCCTGCGATGGGATGGTCGAACTTGCAGGAAAAGCATGTTTGATCCCCTCCTCTGTGGGATTAGCCGGAGAGATAGGACAACCAAGTGCCGATGAAGCTCTGGAATGATAGCTTCCAGAACTTGTCTCGCCAGGTCATACTGCCTTAAAGGGACTCGAACACTCGGAGAAAAAACTCTCGTCGTGTTGTGGCACTACTACAGAAACAGTCATCACAGACGGTTCAGAACCATCATCACAGACGGTTTTCGAACCGTCTGTGTTTTGTTACATCTGTGATAACAGCGGTTATCACAGATGGTTCAAAAACCGTCTGTGATATATATGATATCACAGACGGTTCTAGTTACCAACCGTCTGTGATATCATCATATCAACGATGGTTGGTAACTAAAACCGTCTGTGATATCGTACATATCACAGACGGTTTAACTATCAAACCGTCTGTGATCTTTAATCCCAACTAATTTTTTTTGATTTTCGGCTAGCCTCAGGAATTCCTAGCCATGCCCTCTGAAAACAAGCATGCATAAAATAGATACATATCACAGATGGATCAATCGTTGACAACTCAAAGTGGTCATTTACAACTCAAAATCAATTACAAAAGAATATGTTCAATTATTGTCGCTAGAGTTACAATTCGAATTACAACTACTCAAAGTGAATTACAATTGAATCAATTGTTTGAAGGTGGTTCAGTGGTGTCGACGGAGTGAAACTCTCTGTCGGTGTGAACGATATCCATCATGATGAAGCTGCAGAGTCTCCCTTGAACCTCCAAGAGCTCCATCGTAACGAGTGAATCTAATTGTATGTTGAAGCCCTGTAGCTAGCAGGAGTAAAGTAGTAAGCATATATATTTAAATTTATAATTAAGAAATAATTATTGTGAGATTGACAAACCCTAGGATCCTTCATCTTAGCACTCATGATTTCGTGCATATGATGGCAAACGTAGAATGCACATTGTTCTTGTTTTTCATTGGCGACACACTTGCAAAAATAGAATTACATATATATGTATAATCGTTCGAGACGCATTATTACGAAGTATGATATAGGATTATTGTGTTGTAGCGCGTCGTGAAAATCGCGTCCTGTGTTGCAGTGTGGTGCTCGATCCCCTGTATGCCCCTCCCTCGGCAACATAGGCGATGAACGACCTACATGTTTCCAAAAAGTTAACCTCTGCCATTTTAAATGAAGGAAGACTACAATAGAGTTATGTATGAAGGAAATGAACATACCTGTCGAGTATTCCTTGCACAAGGGTGAAGTCGTGCGTTTTGCTGAGTAGGGAATCAAGGTATATTACCTTGTTCCTCTTTGGTACAATGACTAAAAGGATCCAGTGGAAGCTACGATCCTGTATGTCGCTATAGTCATTAAACCTAAGTTCGTGCTGTGTATAAAGTACAAATGAAATTTGTATAGCAAGTAGTGAATCACTTACTTCTGGTTGTAGGGCACCAGTATGTAGTCCTTGTCATCCTAAGCAAGCAATCCCGTCGTTATGTATTTCACGATGTAGGATGCGTCTTCCTTGATGGTTTGCTCAGAGACCACGTGTCGGTCGAAGAAACCCACTGGTTCTCCGCATCCCCGGGCATTTTTCATCATGTATATAAGCAATGAGTTGTGATATTTTCATCATGTATCTATACATAAGCAATAGTTTGTACACACTTATAGTGTCCAGCATTGTAGAAGCGAGGCGTCGAGGGCTTGGAGGTTGAATAGGTCGAATAAGTCATTGAAGCCCACGACGAAGTGGCCCAGCTCGTGGAGGAAATGCTCGCCGTGTATCGGCGGCGATTCGAATCGTACCCTTTATCTTTGGTCTTACGCATGTACCAAGTATGCAAAGACTGACAACCTAGTCCAGCATAGGCTAATACTGTGTTGCACACTAACGGACTTCCGAGGGAGTATTTCCTGGGAGGCGGAGGCATCTTAATGTTCTGCGATTTCGACTTGGACTTAACGACTTGCCGCTACGCGTCTTCCTGTGAGACGACTCGGGAACCGATACGGCGGTACGCTTTTCTTGTTCCTTCAGTGTCTTCTCCACGTCGAACTACCTAGTTGTTAATCAGTCCATAACTTCATAGTGTCTATAATAATATGATGACCTCCTTGCAGTAAGCATTGACTTCCGCATGTTCCGAAGGCTCCTTCCAATCAAACAGGGAGAAGAATATACTATCTACGGTCCTGGGAAATAAGGAGCACCCGGGTCGCACGCGAGGCAAAGGGGTTAACGTACCTTGGAGGGATGGATTCGCAGACGACTACTACGTGCGAGAGTAGGAAGAGATCCAAGGCCGAGTATGACCACCAGTTGGAAATGTGGCTTACTGCAAAATTTGAAGGACATATAGCAAGATTGGAGGATCGAATCAATCAACTCGTCAACCAGTCGCAAGGCGCTCCCATTATTTTAGGAGCCAGTCCTACTCAACATCGGAGTAGCGTCGTGTCCACGTAAAATTCTGAGCATGATGACGTCCAATTACCTATCAACGCCATCAAGGTAATGTACATCTCTGGAATGCTCCAAAGATAGACCTATAGGACGCCTTAGATAATTGAGTATAGTTTTGTAGGAGGCGACGCCCTGCACGCTTCAAGTGAGGATGGCTGGGTTGTCTATTGAGGCTGGGCAGGGGATGGCGTATCCATGCCAAGAAGGGACAGTGCAGCGCGGTGCCCAGGTGGCGCAGGGTTACGCCAAGGTCCAAGTGGACATGGTACATGAAAATTTAAGGACCGTCCCGCTGGAGATTTGCCCGAATGAAAAAATCAGAACACTAGGGGATGCTTTGTACACTTTTATCCAGTGGCCCAAGAAGGACATCACCTTGGACCCTGCAGTGCCGCCTCAACCTTCAATTCAGAAGGCCTCTCCAACAGGACCCTCGATGACTCCACCTCAACCATCTCGACACGACCATGCCTCTCCAACAGGACCCTCGATGACTCCACCTCAACCCCCATTTATGTCATATCCTTGCCATGTGATAATTGTAAATTGTGGCCCTTTTGCCAACCATAGCAGCGTAGCATCACTTGATGACCTCTCAGTGATTTGCACCTTTAACCATTCGTTGAACCGATGGTTGTGCTCTCTCATGATCCAAACCTCTGACCGGTCTGGATTCTGTTGGCGTACCATGTCTTTGTGCTTGTTGATGTACGGGGACACTTGGGTCATGTGTTGCAAGACCGTGAAATGGGCTTGAGCGTACGTATCCAGATCGGCAGTGATTGATTTCCTTCCGATGGTCCCAATACCATCCAGTCTTCCCTCATGATGAGATAGAGGCACACCTATCGGTTCTACCTGAGCCATGTAGTCGACGCAGAACTCAATGACCTCTTCAGTTGCATAACCTTCGATGATGCCGCCCTCCGGTCGAGATCGATTCCGTACGTAGGACTTGAGAATTCCCATGTACCTCTCGAACGGGTACATATGACGTAGGAACACAGGGCCGCATATCTTTATCTCTTTCACAAGATGAACAATGAGATGGACCATGATATCGAAAAATGACGGAGGAAAATACTTCTCAAGATGACATAGAGTCGTCACCACCACAGCCTGTAGAGCATCTAGTCCTTGGGGATCGATGACCTTCTGAGCAATTGAGTTGAAGAAATAACACAGCCTCAAGATTGCCACTCGGACCTTGTTCGACAAGATACTCCTAATTGCAACAGGAAGCATTTGTGACATCAGCACATGACAATCATCAGACTTCATACCAATTAATTTCAAATCTTGCATAGAAACAAGTTTCTTAATGTTAGCGGAGTAACCAGACTGAACATTGACACCATGCAAGCTCTGACACAATTCATTTCTCTCGGCCTTGGACATAGTGTAGCAAGCTGGTGGAAGGTATGTTCATCCTTTATCGGTCTCTTTCGGTGCTAACTCGGTCCTTATGTTCATATCAACCAAGTTGTCACATCCCCAAATTAATAAAGAGGTTTATTATGCATCTCATTAGCATGCATCATGTTCTGAATCATTTTCATTTAGTATTGCATTTGGAAAATCTCAAAATCCATATGAAACATACACTTTAAATTGAACTCCAATCATAAAACTGAAATAAATGCTACTGAAGAATCTCTGGAAATAATTTATTCAAATACTATATTAATTATCTTGAATTAATAAAATTTTTCCCAAATTTTTGGGACTGGTCATTACCCTACTAAAATTCAAACATGATTTAAAGATCAACAATAAGATTGAAATTAAATTATACACTTTATATCACGAACAGTAGGGTTCAATAATTTTTATGGACACTAGGCTATCCCAGGAACCCCTAGTAATTATTTCATGATTTTAGGAATTTTATTTCTATTTTTAAGCCTCTGGTCAAAGTGGAGAAAACTATTTTAGTTCTCAGTCAAACCCTAACCCTAAACTGACTAACACGATTCCTTGGACTCGAGTCCGACCAGGCGAACTGACTCAGCTCAACCGCCTAAATGCACAAACTAATGCAGGCCTTCGGATCTAAATCCTATGGTCCCGACCTCTTATGTCTCAACGGCAGACAGGACCGCCTCGGTGGTCGTGAGCCTTGCGATCGAGATCCAGCGGCCCACGACCTCCTTTGCCTTATAACCCTCATTCCCACCTAGGAGGTCGTGAGTCATCCGATGGACATCCAACGGTCACGACCTCCCCTGCCCTTTTCAGTGCTCATCCGCCTAAGAGGTCGTGAGTTATTTGATGCGGATCCAACGGCCCACGACCTCCTTTCCCTTATAACCCTCAAATCCCACTTAGGTGATCGTGAGCCATGTGATTTAAATCCAACGGCCCACGACCTCCTTTCCCTTATAACTCTCAATCCCGCCTAGGTGATCGTGAGCCATGTGATTTACATCCAACGGCCCACGACCACCCCTTCTCCTCGACTCACGCGCGCATGGCGAGTCACGTCATCGCGTGGGGCCGGATTGTCGAGTCCATCTCGACCTTGCATAGGAGCTCCTCGCCATGTGTCTGAGCTTCTCTGACGTGCTCAGAACAGCGCTAGTGGACGCTGTCAATCCACCGCCGCATGCAACAACTCCTGGAGCTTCTTCACTTCACGCCGCCTCCATTTCCGTCATCACCCGACCATATTACCCCTCGCAGCCCCTCCCTTCTTCCTCACTTCTCCTCTGTTGACCGAGGAGAGGGAGGCTTGTTCTTGCTCTCTTCACGGGTGAGCTTCCTCCGTGTGATTCCTCCCTGCTCTGTGATCCATCCCGTTTCCATTTTTACTAATCCCAGTTTCTCTCGTTGCTTGTAGCACCTGGACCATCGTGGTGCCATTGCCAGCTCGAGAGCACACTCCCGTGGACATCACTTTGTGATCTTCGTCCCCGGTGAGTTTTGTCTAAAACTTAGCGTGTCACTTCGTGCCTTTAGGCTTAAGATGGAAAACCCCTAACTCTATTTGGGTAATGCACGACAGGGCTTTGTGGATTTGAAGAGATTGGGTTTTCGGCCGAGGAACCAACCTTTCACCTCCCACTTAGGTCCGGTAAGCTTTTGTCTAATTCCTTGCTTCTTTAGCTTCCTCAGATGATCTATAATCCATCTTGATCATTCATCCCACTTAGGTTTTGCTCTCGGGATCCTCTCCTCGTGAATCCGTATTGCCGCCACCTTTCTTCTCCGGCGCCGACGCAGCACTCGCATCTCCAAGCTTCCCCAAGCACCCTCCTTAGCTCGGGTAACCTCTTCGAGGCTGTAGGACCTCGGGCACCCGCTTGTTTGCATTGCGAGTGACATATTGTTGTTTTCATTTTGCCATTTGGAGCACCGCTCGCCAACGCTAGCAGCCGTTCGGGTCGCTACGGTGCCGTGAGTGCCCTCAACGGGTGCGCAATGCTATTACGCAGCTTACGGTGCTTTTAGTTCGCGTCATTTGTGGCGCCTGGCGCGACAAGCGGCGGTGAAACGCGCAGGATTGAAATCCCATTGTCGTACGCCGACCACCACTGTAGCAATGATTAGGAATAAATGATAATCATTAGCATTTAATCACTGTCTTAGCTGAGGTAAAACTCGCTTACACGTGGGCCCTTACACAGAAATCTATAGGATTAAATGAAACACGACAGCCACTGACAGGTGGGACCAGCCGCGTAAGCACCGTGCGTTGTGCACACGCGTGCGTGGACCTGGTTCCGTGGACCGTGTCACTAACAACGGGACCCACACGTCAAAGCTGAATTTAAATCTGAGTTAAATTAGAAAGCACACTATTCACCCGGCCCACTGGTCAGTGACCGCGGCTAGGCTAGCGCTCGGTGAGAAAAGGAGTAAATACCTTATAAAATCCGAAAACGAATTATATGTGCACTGTAAAACATGTATATCTTTGAAAATACATAACTAATTCATTTTAACTCCAAAATGAGTGAAACCACTTTTGGTAATTTTCATATTCAATGAACTTTATATTAAAATTGGTTTCAAACTTGTCTCTGTCACAGAGAGCAGTATTTGGGAAAATGAGCTATTAACACTATTATCTTTACAAAAGAAAATGCTGATAACTTCAAAATTCATAACTAAATCATGAAAATTCCGTTTGTGGCAAACTCAACTATTTTGAACTTGTAATAATATTGCCTATTTACCCATATAATCCTTGTACTCACCACTGCTCTGCAAATTTTCACCTTATAATTAAATTACGCGATTAAAGGCGTATTGAAATTTGAAATTCGAACCACCATAACTTTCATATACTAAATCAAAATGAAATAATTCTTTCACCAAAAATCATATAAAATCATGACTTAGCTACTGTAGAAAAATCATGCATTTTTGAGCATTTTGATTTTTGGAGTATTTCTCGATGTTTATTCGATATTGTATTTATATAGATTCCGAGCCTATTGACATTGACTCTTACGCTACTGAGAGTGAACAACTACTTTATCAACAAGGCAAGCATCCTTTAAACTTTCTTTTTTGCATCATATTTGATCCCAATTTTGTTAGGGTAGATGTAATGATAATTGCTTGCATGATAGTTCTATAATGTCGCTATTTTTGTGATGAGTAGTTAGACACATCCTATAATCTTGTCATTGTGGCTATCCATGAATTACCCCAGTACTGAAATATTTATGATAGGATGTGTGAAATAAGGTTGTGCGAGTTGCTTAGCCATGCAAGTCTAGAACCGGTAGCTCGATTGTCGGGAATAGCCTGACAATTGTGGGTTAAACACAACTTTCTTATTATGCTTCGATTTCAGATCTTCGCATCTGTTTTATGAGTTAAATTTTGTCATTTTAAATGAGTTTATGGTCTGGACAAGTGATGGTGCCTTCGTGCACGAGATTTGGGTATGTGGTTGGACTTGTCTGGACAATTAAGGACCGAACTTTGGGTACCTGCTGTTCAAGCAACATTCGTGCTATCACACGCGGTATATGGGTACTGTATGGTTAAGTAAGGGGAAGGTTTTGTTGTGTTGAGTCCCACGGTGGTGAAATTGTAAGGGCATGGGACCGTGAAATCCCATGTTCCTTTTTGGGCCGATAGGATGGGGGCGTTAACGTCTTGTGTTTCCTAGGAGATAGGATGGAGGCGTTAACGTCTTGTGTTTCCTAGGAGCCATGGGTTGAGGGACTTAACTCAATGAGATTTTCTTGCTAAAAACGCATCAGTATCTTGATTTACAGTAGGCATACCATAGGAAGTATGCTATATTCGGAGGCATATGGAGGCTTACGTGTAACAACCCAATTTTGAGCTTGTGTTTCAAATGTAAGAAAATGAGTAGAAATTAAAACTTTTCTTACATCCTGTATTTCCTTTTGTACCAAGCAAGTATTGTACAAGAAGTTATGGAAATCTGAAGTCACAAGTCTTTTGATCCAAATCTTGAGCTTTCAAAACAATCTTGTCAAACCTCTGGATCATCTCACGGAAATATTTTTCCTAAGTTCTTGGGATGGTATGTGACCCCTCTGAAAAGTTTCACAATTTTTAGAAATTGTTTGAATATTTTGGAGGTCAGTCAAACCAATTCAAAATCTGGTCAAACCTTGGACCGGTGCCTTGTAAATTTTGGAGGAAAATCCACAGCACCAAAGCCTTTGAAAATTTTATGCTAGGTCCTCGTTTGAGCTAGCAAGCTCCTGTAAAAATTTTATAATTTTTGGAGTCGGTTTCTTGCCTCAAACAATTCTCCAGGAGCAGCTCCTTCTAAAACCGGAAAAACTAAATCGGTTGAGTCGGACTCGGCTCGGACCGAGCCCAACTCAACCGACTTGGTTGGACCACGTCGCGGCGCCGCACTTGGGCTCAAGCTTTTGCGCGCAGGCTGAGCCATTGGATCCCAATCCAATACTCTCGACCTCCACGATCAGGAGCTCTTGGCGCCCTCGGCTGGGTGGTCCTGGCCGTGGATATCCATCGTGTGGCTCACGACCTCCCAGACCTCCTCGCCGCGCTCGGACCTCCCCACCTCGGCGATTCTCGGACGTCGGACCACCCCAAGCAAACTGGGACGTCCAGGACCTCCTTGGCGTCAGTGTTTCTTCCTCACGACCTCCCGAGGTCCGCTCGCCATGAAATTTCGCACCTCTGTGCATGTGTCGAACCAGGCGGTTGGGAGCGGTGGCTGTCACTTTGGTCCTTCCCAACGTCTCTTCTGTCATACATTAAATGTGTCAGAGCCCAGCCCTAGAAGTCTTCCCCTACCTACCGCTCTTGTCAAATCTAGCAAGTCATGGCGGGGCATGGACCTTGCTCACGATGGGTTTGCCCTAGCCTTGTCCAAGCGCCCGGCTATGTATAGCCAGTGGTTCCTTCCTCCTTTTCTTTCCCGTCACTTGGTGCTGTTTAGACTCTCTCGGTTGTGAGTGTGAGCCCCAAACACGAGCACCAGAGAGCCCTTCCTACCTCCATTGTCACCTTTGGAGCTCCCTGCCGGCTCGAGCTCAGTGGTTCCATCAACGTTCTTGCTGTTTTCCTTGTCATCTAGAGCACCTCGAGCATTCTCTAACTTGCCGTGGTTGTCCATCGCAGAGGTGGTCAAGTTGGGGAGCCGCTTGTCGGGGTCGAGTCGTCTTCTTCTCCTTCGCAAGCAAACACATCACCGCGGGACTTCGTCGACCTTCTCCAAGTCCCTCCGTCTTCCTCTGGACCTTCCCTACACTCGGGTGAGTTCATTTTAGTCCCTTAGAGCTTAGGGTCCTGCTAGCTTAGCTCGTGGCGCTCGTTTTGTCGTTTCGGTTTGCCGAAAGGCTTGTCCTCCGCCATTCTCGGCTCGCCGGCGTTTAAAACGTCGCCGCCGTCGAGTGCCTCCGCTAGGTCCGCGACACTTTGCGAGTATATCGGTGCCCTTGGTCGGCGCGGCGAGGTCCCCATCGCGGCGGCAAACCGTTGAGCCCGCTCGGGATTTTTGCGGTTCAAAACTCCCGTTTCGTCATCTTGTTAGGACATCTTAAATGCCCATTTATTACCAATCATCGATGCGATGAGTTGTCTTAGCCGCCACCCTTTGTCATTTGTCGGAGGTCCCGCGCCTTTAAAGACTTGGACCTCCTCGGGTTCTTCGTGGACCGTCTAGACCTCCCAAGTTTAGATCTGGACCTTTAGATCTTTCCCATGAAAACCTTTTAGTATAAGACCTCCTCGGTCCTTTGCAAAGACCACCTCGAGCCACTCAGAGGTCCTCTTTGTAAAAAGACCACCCTTGTCGTGTTGTCAAAACCACCCTCTCGGACCTCTTCCGAGGTCCTCTTTACAAAAGACCTCCCTTGGTCATTTTGCAAAGACCACCCTCGAGGTCCTCTTTGTAAAAGCCACCTGGCCGTTTACAAGGAAAACCCCTTTCGGACCTCCTAGGCTCAATCCTGGCCGTTCGCGACCTCCCGGCTTTAGATGCGGCGTTAGATTTTATTTGTAAAATCTTTAGTCTCGAGACCTCCTCGCGTCGATCTAGACCGTTCAAGACCTCCGAGGTCTAATCGAGCCGATCGAGATCTCCTTCCGATTAAAGACTTAGGACCTCCTCGTTCATCTTGATCGCCCGAGGACCTCCTCTCGGGATCGTGTCAGGTTAAAGACCTCCCTCGGAGATCGAGACCGTTGAAGACCTCCTCCGTGAGCTCTTAGCCGTCTAGACCTCTCTCCAGAAGGTTTACAGTAGGACCTCCCTAGTGCTCGGACCGCGAGATCTCGATCCGACGGTCACGACCTCTGTTAGGCGCGTAGACCTCCTTGCGTGCGCTGTGCACGCACTAGTCGTGATCGTTGGATCAGATCTCAACGGTCCAGACCTCCCCAGTGCGGGAGGAGGTCTTCCGTCTTGCTGTGCCGAGTGCAGTGGCCTGCGATGCAAGATCGGCGGCCACGACCTCTCCTTTGTCTTCGATTCGGTTGGACCTCCGAGAGCTCAAAGTTTCCTAAGTCTTTTGCTGTTTCAAATTTCAAAAGTGCTTAACTTTGTCATTTTAACTCCTTTTTGAATGATTCCAGTTGTTGTAGCTTTGTTATAGTATGAACTTTAATCTAAGAATGAAATTAGGCCCTGTTTTGTAGCAGAAAATGATTTAAACAGCATGATCTTGTTTAATGAAAGATGATGTCTAGAAATTCATGGAAAAATTTGTAAAACACATAACTTCCTCATTGTAGTTGCAAGCCGAGCAATCTCAACCTAGTAAATTTGGCCTGTAGACATGCTTTAATTTGAACTAGGCTTTGTCTTTATTCATGTTCCTGAGAAATGATATATGCTAGTTTTAGAACTTAGAAAAATCATAACTAATTCATTAGAACTCCAATTTGTGCAAACTCAGTTTTGCTGTTGTTAGGATAACCATATCTACCTACCATAAAAATTTCAAGTTCCAGATCATTCTAGAAATTTTCACCATGAACAGTAACTTTAATTAATTTAATTAGGATTTTTCAGGCTGAGAGAATTTAAATTGGCTATAACTTTTTCATACTAAGTCCAAATGAAGTGATTCTTGTTTCTAAAATTGTCTAAAATCAACCTCTAGCTGCTGTAGAAATTTGATTGGATTTGGATGTTCTTTGCTGTTGAGTTCCTTTTGGTGTTCTTCGTTCTTATCGGTTTTTATCGCTTTTTCGGGTTAGGTTCCGAAGAATTTATTGAACCTGAGCACTCCCCTCTGCAGCAAGAACAAATCCAGCAAGGCAAGCAGTTTGATCATGTTAATCCCAGTATTTTAAGTATTTATGTTGATTACAACTTCTATGTATGCATTGCTACTTTGTGTTAATAGTTGGCCTAGTAGATGCATTTCCTTAGCAAATGATTATCCTCTACTACCATGAGCCTAGGGTACTTGCTGTGATTTAGAGTTCATGGATGGGCTCTTGTCACTTAGTAGTTGCGAATTAATTGCTTAGCCATGCTTAGTTTCCGGTAGAAGTGGGCGGTTATCGACTTGTCGATAACCTTGATCACATAAAACTTATTATGGATTATGATTTCCACCTTGTGCCATGTCTACTTATGAAAACTACAACTGAAAACAAAATGATTTAGACTTGGGCACAATGGTATGATGGTGTGATTTTGGGTGTGACTGGAATGGTGCCCGGGTCAACAAGGACCAAACATCTTGTTACACT
Source organism: Ampelocalamus luodianensis (assembly GCA_036346255.1). Taxonomy (NCBI): domain Eukaryota; kingdom Viridiplantae; phylum Streptophyta; class Magnoliopsida; order Poales; family Poaceae; genus Ampelocalamus; species Ampelocalamus luodianensis. The sequence goes on from CM070628.1 coordinate 7,854,630, forward strand.
AAACCAAGCATTTTAGCGTGCTAACCACATTAGAGGTATGGGACCTCTCTTGACTCAGTGCTTTGGCGTGTATTGGCTCGAGTCGTAGGGAGTCGCGGAGAGGATGGTGTTGGGAGCATTGTAGTGTCCGAAAGACTTCACCCGTGATGGGATTTGTTGTCTTTCGGCTTGCAATGTAAGCATATGGGTTTCTATCCATATGAGCGGCTCGTAGTTAATACACAAGATTGGAAATGTCTCGTAGGACTTAGCCAGACCGGCATACCTTCGGTAGTGTGCTTGTGGCTTGAAGGCGGTCTGAAGTGTGGGTACATTGGTACACCCCTGCAGGGTTAAAACTATTCGAATAGCCTCGTCCTAGGTTATGGACACGCTTGGCAAGGTCTTTCAAGAGTTAGACTACAACCTTTTAAATTAAAACTTGATGGGTGGTACGAATCGGGATTCGTGCTATGTTGTGGTGGCTATTGGGATAGTCGCTTCGGTGGTTACTTGTATGTATCTTTACTTATCATTACTTTGATAACAAAGCAGATTTGCAAACTTGCTTTTAAAATGTATTACATTATTGCAAATAAAGTTGGCTTCATGCAAATGAGACATACAACCTCCACCTAAATAAGCTTGCATGTAGTTTATGAATAGGTCTGCTATTCCACACGTCAGTCTTGCGGGTACAAAGACAATCTTTGTACTCAGTTGCTACGCTTAATTGTTTTGTTGCAGAGGAAGAAGGTGAGCTTGAGGGGCCTCACTTTTGTGAGTCTTTGTAGTAGTCTTCGTGGCGTCTAGTGGGCGGCCCGGTCGGTTGCCTTGTGGGTGTATGGCTAACCTGGTCGACTTTTGTTCTAGCCATCTTATGGCACCTTTGCTTCCGCTATCTTTCTTGTATATTGCCCTATTTGGCCGGTCGGCTCTTTTGTAATAACTTTACTTTATGTATGTCATTGTTGAACTTAGTAATATATGTTGTATGGAAATGATGTGTAATGTTGTGATGATGTGCATATGCTGCAATTCTGGGAAGCATATGACCATCGAGGCTTAGAATGTTTAATTAGTAACGCTAGAACCATTTGGAGGTTAAGTGTTACTAGTTAAATATTCCGGGTCCTCACATTACGGGCTAATCAAGTCATGTGGGTAAAGTAGTACACCCCTGCAGGGTATAAATCTATTCGAATAGCCGTGTCCACGGTTATGGACGACCGCTTGAAATCTATGGTTGCTTATTGTTAGACTTGGAATTGAAATTGTGGTTATAACTTGGTATAGTCATGAATGGGATGTTCATGTTTGTTGTTGTATCAAAGTGGACCGCCACTTTGTTTTGGTATGATTCATTTGTTATTGAATTTATCACTTACTTACATGCTTTACTTCTACTTCAAATTTGATTTTGAAATGGCACGTAAAAAAAAAACTAGTATGTGTAGGTTGTTCAGTATTGCGTCGTCTTCGCAAAAAAAAATTTTAAGCCAATATGAGCCTTCCCTTGAATGACCTTATGCATAACTATTTTTATTTGTGTAAGACTTGCGAGTACCCTTTTGTACTCAGCCAGATGTTTGCTGGCTTTTATAGGTGAGGAAGATAATGAGACCAAGCGAGCTTGTCGGTGTCGATTTAGGCGACACCGATGAGTAGTGTGCTATCTTTAACTCCCGATCGGTTGTTGATGGGTTGTGTGGCATACCACTGCAGCATTTTGGTTTATTTACTTGCTTCCGCTATGAACTTGTTTAATTTGGTGGTCGCCACTTATGTAGTTGTAAACTTGAAACTTGATGTATCACTTTTGTACTATTTATGTATGAATGTTGTATGGATGTGAGCAACGTTGTATGAGAGTATGATTATATTGGTCGCTGATCTTGGGAGCCAATATAAGTCGTATTCGCTGTTCGTGGCTTCCTATTTAACTCACTAAGTGTAGTGCTCGACTTGTTGGAGAACCGACAATCATGCAAATGCTCGCAGAGGAGGAGCGCGCGCATGATCGTTGGGGCTCTGGCACTAGTTAAGCCTCTCATTTGGATCGAGTTAAGTTGGAATCCATTTACTGGAGACCTAGAGTTATGTCCCTAAGACCTTGATTAGTCTCGGTCTTACGGAGATAACTCTAGGGTCCCCACAGCATTGGTATCAGAGTCATACTGACTGTATTTTAGAGATAGCACTGGCGTTAGAGTTAGTAAACCTTTTTCGAGTCAAAATATTTTGAGATTATCAAATTACTTTCAGCAAGTATAAGTTAGGACTATCTTTTATTCCTCATCCCTCTTAGTGCCTTTTCTTACCTTACTCTTGTTTGAATTTGAAAAGGAAATCTTACCTTGTTTCTCTTGCCTTTAGATGAGTCGTCAATACCTGGTCAAGGAAACTCAAGCTGAGAACGTGGATGGATACCCGGCGCTTCTTCGAGATATGATGTGGAGGGCGAACTTTACTTATCAGCCGACCTACGCCATCTATCGCCGCGACAGAGGGCCAGGCATGGAGGAATACTTGGTCGTGATCAATATTATCGCCAGACAAGTCACGGGGAGTATCCCATATTGTTTTCAGGCACGTGGCACTTCAGAGGCCATAGCTCTACAGGAAGTGGCTCGTGTGGCTATGAGCCACCTCCGTTATGATCTGACGGAGTTGTCTCAGCCGCCTTACGACCATTTTCCTATGAGAGAGCGTGGCACTGAGGTGGACACTTTTGCGGATTGATTTGGGGAAGATCCGCGAGTTAGGCGATTAGCAAGATTGGTTCATATCATGGACCAAATCCATCGATGCTGCGTGTATGAGTTGTACGAGACTCGTCAACGCCGAAGCGGCCCAAGGGCACTTACAACTCATGTACAACATGGGGATCGTTGACCGCCATGTGGTTTATGGCGCAAATGAGATTTCCCCATATGCTTCAGCACCATCGATGTACAAATCTTCGGAAGTGCGAGACATGAGCCTAATTATGGGACGAGACACCAAGCCCGTATGTCGGTCAGCTTTGCTCGTACTCGCAGAATGGAACCTGCGGGAGGCCATGTGACAGAGCAAGGCTCCCCTTTGCATCTTCCTAATCTAGGAGACCCCGATGATACAGGATCCCCTAGGGCTCATCTTCTGAACGAGTTCCCGGTGAACTTTGACCGGAACAACATTTAGGATGTTGTAGGTGTAAGCTCATGGTTGAGCATGTATCTTTGACTTCATGTAATAAGCTAGTAGTATTTGAACTATTAATGTTTCTTTTGCTAGAACTTTTATTTTAAATGGTTACTTCCGCCCACGGGCCTTTTTGGATGTAATCGCTTTGGGAAGACTATGATTTGAATTTATGGATCTTGTACTGGCCTTAGCGCCTTTGTACGTCCATTTGGTGTTATGTTTTTGTGCATTTTATATCATTATGCATGCCTACTTAAGAACCTTGTGCTTGTTGTCCAGATTTTTAATTCACACCTGTTTCTAGCAAGCTTGGCATTTGTTAATTTTCCTTGTCACTTCAGGATGTCAGGCCCTACTACTCGTGCGAGAGCTCAGCGTGACGGGGATCTCACCCGGGGCACTCGACCGCCGATGGCGACCTCTATGCCCGAGAAGAGGGGGGTGAACCCTCTCAGCAGCATCATCAGCAGAAAAGTTCATCTGAGGAAGTGCTTCCTCTGCCGCCCACTATGGCAGAGGTTTTGGCTCAGATCGAGAGAAATAGGATGGATCAAACAAGGATTCTGGAGGCTATTGCTTGCAATACTTCTCCTGCTCCTGCGGCAGCAGGGGGAGGGGGAAATCATAGGCAGCGAGGAGGTCTTGCTGAATTTCAGAGGACCAATCCTTCCTCTTTTGCGGGCACTGGGGATCCAATGGAAGCTGAGGATTGGCTCAGAGACATCGAGAAGAAGCTGGCCATTGCTCAGTGCATAGGCATTGAGAGGGTGCTCTTTGCCTGCTACCAGCTGGAGGGTGCTGCTAGTGCATGGTGGGATAACTTTTCCGCCATGCAGCCTGATGAAGGAGTTCCGACATGGGCCGAATTCTGTGCGGCATTCAGGGAGGCCTTTATTCCTGAGGGGGTCATGTCGATCAAGCAGCAGCAGTTTCTTGCTTTGAAGCAAGGAAGGAAGACTGTCACTGAGTATCTTCGGGAGTTCAATTCCTTAGCCCCGCTATGCCCCGACGATGTATCCGCGACACTCGCCATCGTAACGATTCATGGGCGGCTTGGCGAGAGATGCGGTGGCTCTAGCTGTACATGATTTCAGAACTTCAACACATGGTGAACAAGGCCATTGTGGTGGAGCACAAGAGTGTGGTCAGAGAGAGTCGGGGAAGAGGAGGAAGGCTGCTCAGTTTTCAGCTAGCGGCGATTTTCCCGACAAGCAGCGCACCGGGCCGCCTCAGACACCTCGTTCTCAGGCCCCAGTGCCACCGAGGCCTCCTGTGGCACCTCCACGACCTCCTCCACCCACGGTGCAGCGGTACAATGGGAGTAAGAACTCCCAAAACAGTGGTTCTTACAAGCAAAATGTCACCTGCTTTCATTGTGGTCGACAGGGCCACTATGCCTCACATTGCCTCGCCAAGTAGCGGGCAATGCCTCAGGTCTATCGAGCTCCTACACCACCAGCTGTGGCAAGACCTACACCACCTCCGAGGGCAGCATCTACCCCTCCTCAGATCCCTGCACGTGGCCGAGTGAACCACGTCATTGCTGAGGAGGCGAGCGACGCTCCAAACGTCATTTTGGGTACACTTCTTGTTAATTCTTGTCCAGCATCAGTTTTATTTGATTCAGGAGCATCTCATTCATTCATCAAAGAAAAATATGCTGCACTTAATCAATTTGAAATACATAAACTTCAGCCACCTTATCAAATCCAGTCGCCGGGATTGGTTTTCCAAACCAATCAAGTCTGCAGGGACGTAAAAGTGGAAATTCAAAATATCAACTTCTTGGCAAACTTAATTGTGATAAATTCAGTGGGTATTGATGTGATTTTGGGGATGGATTGGCTGTCGAAGAATCGGGGAAAGATCGATTGTGCTCAACGGTCTATTTCGGTCACTAGCGAAGACGGCAGTCAAGTCGTTTTTGCACCTTCTGTGGGCAGTTCTCATCTCTATGCATTGGAAGCTAGTACCTCTCTTGAAATTGAGAAAGTGCCAGTGGTGTGTGAATATCCAGACGTATTCCCCGAAGAACTCCCAGGCATGCCTCCTGATCGAGAAGTTGAGTTCGTCATCGAACTTGTGCCCGGTACGGCGCCGATTTCAAAACGGCCATATCAGATGCCTCCTAATGAGTTAGAAGAATTGAAGAAGCAACTCCAAGAACTTCAAGACAAGGGATTTGTTAGGCCGAGCTCCTCACCTTGGGGATGTCCGGCCATCTTTGTCAAAAAGAAAGACAAGAGTTTGCGGATGTGTGTTGACTACCGTTCGTTAAATGAAGTCACTATCAAAAATAAATATCCGCTTCCTCGGATTGATGACTTGTTTGATCAATTGAGTGGAGCCCAAGTATTCTCCAAGGTTGATTTGCGCTTGGGCTACCATCAAATTAAAGTTCGAACTGAAGACATTCCGAAGACATCATTCTCTACTCGGTATGGTCTATACGAGTACACTGTTATATCTTTTGGTCTAACGAATGCACCGGCATACTTCATGAGTCTTATGAATTCTGTTTTTATGGAGTATTGGGATAAGTTTGTTGTTGTATTCATTGATGACATCCTCATCTACTCAAAGTCTGATGAAGAACACGAGCAACATTTGAGGCTTGTGTTGGAGAAGCTTCGTCAACGTCAACTCTATGCCAAATTCAGCAAATGCGAGTTCTGGCTTCATAAAGTTAGTTTATTGGGACATGTCTTATCCAAGGGCGGTATTGCTGTTGATCCTAGCAAAGTGTAAGATGTCCTTGATTGGAGACAGCCCAGAAATATCACTGATATCCGCAGTTTTCTCGGACTTGCGGGCTATTATCGCAGGTTCATCCAGAACTTCTCCAAAATTGCTAGGTCAATGACTCAACTTCTAAAGAAAGATAAGTAGTTCGAATGGTCGCCTGAATGTGAGGAGAGCTTTCAGATCCTAAAGGAATGCCTGACCAAAGCTCTAGTTCTTATCCTGCCCGACATTCACAAGAGCTTTGACATTTACTGTGATGCATCTCGCCATGGGCTCGGTTGTGTACTTATGCAAGAGGGCCGAGTGGTGTCTTATGCATCAAGGCAATTAAGACCTCATGAGTTGAATTATCCCACTCATGACTTGGAACTCGCAGCGATTGTTCATGCTCTCAAGATTTGGCGACATTACCTCGCCTCCAGAATCGTTGCGAAATGCACCGACCACAAGAGCCTTAAATATATCTTCACTCAAGCCGATCTGAATTTGAGGCAAAGAAGATGGCTTGAGTTGATCAAAGATTATGATTTTGGGCTCCATTATCATCCAGGAAAAGCAAATGTGGTAGCCGATGCCCTAAGCAGAAAGTCCCAATGCAAGCTGTTTATCGGTAACTCCCATTTCAAAGAGAGCTTGTGTCTTTGCGATGCAACGTCTGCACTGGAGATAATTGAAGAAGGTTCTCGCTGCCCTTAGTGTGAATTTTACACTTGAGGACTAGATTAGAGAAGCCCAGAAGACTGATGAAGAAGTAGCCCAAATCCGAGAAGAAGTGAAGCAAGGCAAGGCCAAGTGTTTCACAGTTGATGCACAATGCACTCTGTGGCTTGGGAACCGATTAGTGGTGCCCTGTGATCATACCTTGAGAGAATTAATTCTCAAAGAGGCTCATGATTCCAAATTCTCTATCCACCCAGGTTGTACCAAGATATACCAAGATCTGAAGAAAAAGCTTTGGTGGAGCCAAATGAAGCGACACATCGCTCTATATGTTGCCGAGTGTGATGTATGCCAAAGAGTCAAAGCTGAGCATTTGAAGCCGGCAGGTACTCTACAACCCCTACCCATTCCCAAGTGGAAGTGGGAAGAAGTTGGCATGGATTTTATCACCGGTCTCCCGAGGACTCAAGCTGGGTCTGATTCTATATGGGTGATTGTCGACCAGTTGACGAAGGTTGCTCATTTCATTCCTGTCAAGACCACCTACCGCGGGGACAAATTAGCAGAACTTTATATTGCAAGAATTGTTTGTCTCCACGGTGTTCCTAAGGTGATAGTTTCCGATCGATGTCCTCAATTCACGTCCTATTTCTGGGGATGCTTACATAAAGCAATGGGGACCAATCTATCTTTCAGCTCCGCATACCACCCGCAAACAGATGGGCAAACTGAAAGAGTAAATCAAATTTTAGAAGACCTTCTCCGAGCATGTGTGCTGTCCTATAGCAAGAACTGGGAGAAATGCTTACCGTTTGCGGAGTTCTCCTACAACAATAGCTTCCAATCAAGCATTCAAATGTCACCGTTCGAAGCCTTGTATGGAAGAGCTTGTAGAACACCTTTGAACTGGTCCGAAGCCGGGGAGAGGCCATTTTATGGTCCAACCTTGGTAGAAGATGCAGAAGAACAAGTTCGGGTCATTCGCGAACGACTTTGTACGGCTCAATCTCGCTAGAAGTCCTATGCCGACCGCCATCGTCGTGATTTGAGTTTTGAGGTGAATGATCATGTCTATCTTAAAGTTTCTCCAATAAAAGGGACACATCGTTTCCAAGTCAAAGGCAAATTGGCACCTCGCTACATCGAACCTTTCCGAATTCTAGCGAAATGGGACCGGTGGCTTATCAATTAGAATTACCACCCTCGCTTGCTGATGTACATGATGTCTTCCATGTTTCACAACTGAGGAAGTGTCTTCGTGTCCCTACCGAAGCAACTGAGTTGGAAAAGCTCGATTTGCGACCTGATCTTTCTTATCAGGAGCACCCGATCCGTATTCTTGAAGAGAAGGAGCGCAAGACACGAAATCACAATATCAAATTCATCAAGGTCCAGTGGAGCAACCATACGGAAGATGAAGCAACATGGGAGCGTGAAGATCTCGTGCGAGCTAGCTATCCAGATCTTTTTCCTTCTACTTAAAATGTCTTCGAATCAAGAAAGGAAAGTTTAAACAAAGCATTAGGAAGGAAAAATGTAATAGACATTCCTTGTAACCCTACAAAGATATCTTGGTACAATCTTTGAAGGAAATCAAGACAACAGATGTTTTGTTTTCTTTTAGAACCTTCTATCCAACTTCCGCCCTATCGATCTCGGGGTCGTGATCTTTTGTAAGGGGGGGAGGTTTGTCACATCCCCAAATTAATAAAGAGGTTTATTATGCATCTCATTAGCATGCATCATGTTCTGAATCATTTTCGTTTAGTATTGCATTTGGAAAATCTCAAAATCCATATGAAACATACACTTTAAATTGAACTCCAATCATAAAACTGAAATAAATGCTACTGAAGCATCTCTGGAAATAATTTATTCAAATACTATATTAATTATCTTGAATTAATATAATTTTTCCCAAATTTTTGGGACTGGTCATTACCCTACTAAAATTCAAACATGATTTAAAGATCAACAATAAGATTGAAATTAAATTATACACTTTATATCATGAACAGTAGGGTTCAATAATTTTTATGGACACTAGGCTATCCCAGGAACCCCTACTAATTATTTCATGATTTTAGGAATTTTATTTCTATTTTTAAGTCTCTGGTCAAAGTGGAGAAAACTATTTTAGTTCTCAGTCAAACCCTAACCCTAAACTGACTAACACTATTCCTTGGACTCGAGTCCGACCAGGCGAACTGACTCAGCTCAACCGCCTAGATGCACCAACTCATGCAGGCCTTCGAATCTAAATCCTACGGTCCCGACCTCTTATGTCTCAACGGCAGACAGGACCGCCTGGGTGGTCGTGAGCCTTGCGATCGAGATCCAGCGGCCCACGACCTCCTTTGCCTTATAACCCTCATTCCCACCTAGGAGGTCGTGAGTCATCCGATGGACATCCAATGGCCACGACCTCCCCTGCCCTTTTCAGTGCTCATCCGCCTAAGAGGTCGTGAGCCATTTGATGCGGATCCAACGGCCCACGACCTCCTTTCCCTTATAACTCTCAAATCCCGCCTAGGTGATCGTGAGCCATGTGATTTACATCCAACGGCCCACGACCTCCTTTCCCATATAACTCTCAATCCCGCCTAGGTGATCGTGAGCCATGTGATTTACATCCAACGCCCACGACCACCCCTTCTCCTCGACTCACGCGCATGACCGAGTCATCGCCGCGTGGCCCGCATTGTCGTCCATCTCGACCTTGCGCAGAGCTCCTCGCCATGTGTCCGAGCTTCTCGACGTGCTCGAAGCGGCGCCGATGGACGCCGTCAATCCACCCGCATGCAACCACTCCTGGAGCTTCTTCACTTCACGCCGCCTCCATTTCCGTCATCACCCGACCATATTACCCCTCGCAGCCCCTCCCTTCTTCCTCACTTATCCTCTGTTGACCGAGGAGAGGGAGGCTTGTTCTTGCTCTCTTCACGAGTGAGCTTCCTCCGCGTGATTCCTCCCTGCTCTGTGATCCATCCCGTTTCCATCTTTACTAATCCCAGTTTCTCTCGTTGTTTGTAGCAACTAGACCATCGTGGTGCCATTGCCAGCTCTAGAGCACACTCCCGTGGACATCACTTTGTGATCTTCGTCCCCGGTGAGTTTTGTCTAAAACTTAGCGTGTCACTTCGTGCCTTTAGGCTTAAGATGGAAAACCCCTAACTCTATTTGGGTAATGCACGACAGGGCTTCGTGGATTTGAAGAGATTGGGTTTTCACCGAGGAACCAACCTTTCACCTCCCACTTAGGTCCGGTAAGCTTTTGTCCAATTCCTTGCTTCTTTAGCTTCCTCAAATGATCTATAATCCATCTTGATCATTCATCCCACTTAGGTTTTGCTCTGGGGATCCTCTCCTCGTGAATCCGTGTGCCGCCACCTTTCTTCTCGTGGCCGACGCAGCTCAGCAACTCCAAGCTTCCCGAGCACCCTCCTTAGCTCGGGTAACCTCCTTAGCTCGTAGGCGGGCTCGCTTGTTTGCGCTGCAGAGGGACATATTGCTGTTTTCATTTTTGCCGTTTGGAGCACCGCCGCTCAACGCCCGCTAGCCGTCGTTCTGGGTCAGCTCTGGTGCCGTCAGTGCCCTCAACGGGTGTGCAATGCTATTGCGCAGCTTACGGTGCTTTTAGTTCGCGCCGCCGTGGCACACAAGCCGCTGGTGAAACGTGCGGGATTGAAATCCCGTTGTCGTACGCCGACCGCCACTGTAGCAATGATTAGGAATAAATGATAATCATTAGCATTTAATCACTGTCTTAGCTGCGGTAAAACTCGCTTACACGTGGGCCCTTGCACAGAAATCTGTAGGATTAAATGAAACGCGACAGCCACTGATAGGTGGGACCAGCCGCGTAAGCACCGTGCGTTGTGCACACGCGTGCGTGGACCTAGTTCCGTGGACCGTGTCACTGACAACGGGACCCACACGTCAGAGCTGAATTTAAATCTGAGTTAAATTAGAAAGCACACTATTCACCCAGCCCAGGTGGTGAGGATCACGCTAGGCTAGCTTCGGTGAGAAAAGGAGTAAATACCTTATAAAATCCGAAAACGAATTATCTGTGCACTGTAAAACATGTATAACTTTGAAAATACATAACTAATTCATTTTAACTCCAAAATGAGTGAAACCACTTTTGGTAATTTTCATATTCAATGAACTTTATATTAAAATTGGTTTCAAACTTGTCTCTATCACAGAGAGCAGTATTTGGGAAAATGAGCTATTAATACTATTATCTTTACAAAAGAAAATGCTGATAACTTCAAAAATTCATAACTAAATCATGAAAATTCCATTTGCGGCAAACTCAACTATTTTGAACTTGTAATAATATTGCCTATTTACCCATATAATCCTTGTACTCACCACTGCTCTGCAAATTTCCACCTTATAATTAAATTACGCGATTAAAGGTGTATTGAAATCTGAAATTCGAACCACCATAACTTTCATATACTAAATCAAAATGAAATAATTCTTTCACCAAAAATCATGACTTAGCTACTGTAGAAAAATCATGCATTTTTGAGTATTTTGATTTTTGGAGTATTTCTCGATGTTTATTTGGTATTGTATTTATATAGATTCCGAGCCTATTGACATTGACTCTTACGCTACTGAGAATGAACAACTACTTTATCAACAAGGCAAGCATCCTTTGAACTTTCTTTTTTGCATCATATTTGATCCCAATTTTGTTAGGGTAGATGCAATGATAATTGTTTGCATGATAGTTCTATAATATCGCTATTTTTGTGATGAGTAGTTAGACACATTCTATAATATTGTCATTGTGGCTATCCATGAATTACTCTAGTGCTGAAATATTTATGATAGGATGTGTGAAATAAGGTTGTGCGAGTTGCTTAGCCATGCAAGTCTAGAACTGGTAGCTCGATTGTCGGGAATAGCCTCACAATTGTGGGTTAAACACAACTTTCTTATTATGCTTCAATTTCAGATCTTCGCATCTATTTTATGAGTGAAATTTTGTCATTTTAAATGAGTTTATGGTCTGGACAAGTGATGGTTAGTGATGGTGCCTTCGTGCACAAGATTTGGGTATGTGGTTGGACTTGTCTGGACAATTAAGGACCGAACTTTGGGTACCTGCTGTTCAAGCAACATTCGTGCTATCACACGCGGTATATGGGTATTGTATGGTTAAGTAGGGGGAAAGTTTTGTTGTGTTGAGTCCCACGGTGGTGAAATTGTAAGGGCATGGGACCGTGAAATCCCGTGTTCCTTTTTGGGCCGATAGGATGGGGGCGTTAACGTCTTGTGTTTCCTAGGAGATAGGATTGAGGCGTTAATGTCTTGTGTTTCCTAGGAGCCATGGGTTGAGGGACTTAACTCAATGAGATTTTCTTGCTAAAAATGACCGTATCTTGAATTTTCCGGCCGGCATACCATAGGAAGTATGCTATATTCGGAGGCATCTGGAGGCTTACGGGCTAATCAAGTCGTGTGGGTAAAGTAGTACACCCCTGTAGGGTATAAATCTATTCGAATAGCCGTGTCCACGGTTATGGACGACCGCTTGAAATATGTGGCTGCTTATTGTTAGACTTGGAATTAAAATTGTGGTTATAACTTGGTATAGTCATGAATGGGATGTTCATATTTGTTGTTGTATCAAAGTGGACCGCCACTTTCATTTGGTATGATTCATTTGTTATTGAATTTATCATTTACTCACATGCTTTACTTCTACTTCAAATCTGATTTTGAAATGGCACATAAAAAAAAACTAGTATGTGTAGGTTGTTCAGTATTGCGTCGTCTTCGCAAAAAAAATTAAGCCAATATGAGCCTTCCCTTGAATGACCTTATGCATAACTATTTTTATTTGTGTAAGACTTGCAGTACCCTTTTGTACTCGGCGGATGTTTCTTGGCTTTACGGTGAGGAAGATAATGAGACCGACGAGCTTGTCGGTGTCGATTTAGGCGACACCGATGAGTAGTGTGCTATCTTTAACTCCCAGTCGGTTGCCGATGGGTTGTGTGGCATACCACTGCAGGCATTTTGGTTTATTTACTTGCTTCCGCTATGAACTTGTTTAATTTGGCTGGTCGGCCACTTATGTAGTTGTAAACTTGAAACTTGATGTATCACTTTTGTACTATTTATGTATGAATGTTGTATGGATGTGAGAAACGTTGTATGAGAGTATGACTATATTGGTCGCTGATCTTGGGAGCCAATATAAGTCGTACTCGCTGTTCGTGGCTTCCTATTTAACTCACTAAGTGTAGTGCTCGACTTGTTGGAGAACCGACAATCATGCAGTGCTCGCAGAGGCTCTAGCACTAGTTAAGCCTCTCATTTTGATCGAGTTAAGTTGGAATCCATTTACTGGAGACCTAGAGTTATGTCCCTAAGACCTTGATTAGTCTCGGTCTTATGGAGATAACTCTGGGGTCCCCACACAAGTCACGCCATGCGTTAACACCATCCTTTGTTTTGCCACTAATGTTCAGTAAGAGACCAATCAAGCTATCACATACATTCTTCTCCACATGCATGACGTCGATGCAGTGACGAACTTCTAAATGCTCCCAATAAGGCAAGTCCCAAAAAATTGACCGCTTCTTCCATATGTTCTTCTGATGGGTTTTTAATTTACGTCTCTTCCCAAGCACAATATCGATATCCTTAACCATATCATAGACCTCTTTCCTCTAAAAGCCCTTGGAGCTGAACTGTCCTCCTTATTTTTGTCGAATTGTTTCTTCATCTTGCGGTATGGGTGACTCCTGGGAAGGAACCTACGGTGACGTATATACACAGTTTTGCGCGAGTTGTTCAGCCATACACTCTCCGTAGCATCTAAGGAGTGCGGACAGGCTTTAGCTCCTTTCGTACTGAAGCCCGACAGGTTACCAAAGGCAGGAAAATCATTGATAGTGCAGAACAACATGGCGTAAAGAGAAGTTCTCTTGTTTGTACGCATCCCATACTTGTACCCCTTCGTTCCAAAGTGTCACAAGATCATCCAGTAATGGTGCTAGGTACACATCAATATCTTTCCTAGGTTGCTTCGGGCCTTGGATAAGTAGTGACATCAAAATGTACTTTTGCTTCATATACAGCCAAGTAGGAAGGTTGTTCATACATAGATTCATGGGCCAAGTGCTATGTCGGCTGCTCATGTTACCGAAAGGATTCATTCCATCTGTACTCAACCCTAACCTTATGTTCCTCGGTTCCGCACTGAACTCTTTGAAGGTCCGATCGAATATTCTCCATTGGGCAGAATCAGCAGGGTGTCTTAGCTTTCCATCTTTCTTATGCTCCTCCGAGTGCCAACGCAGCAATCTTACCTCCTTTCGGTTCGCGAATAAACGCTTCAAACGTGGGATCACAGGCAGATACCACAACATCTTAGCAGGAGGTCCTTGCTTCACCTTAGCAGTATTCTTACGTTTGTATCGGGATGCTTTGCACATGGGACATACATGCAAGTCTGCATACTCTTTACGATATAGGATACAATCGTTCGGACATGCATGTATTCTTTCTACTTCCATTCCCAATGGAAAAAGAACCTTCTTGGCTTGGTAGGTGGTGCTGGGCAACACGTTTCCCTCCGGAAGGATGTCCGCTAGGAGACCTAACAACGCCGTGAAACTCTTGTCGGACCAACCATTGTTTGCGTTCAATTTCAGTAGTTCAAGTACGGTTGACAACCTTGTGTATTCGGCTTGCAGCTAGGGAACAAAGGTTTCCTCGAGTCCTCCATTAAGCACTCGAATTTACAAAACTCTCTCTCACAGTAGTTCTCTTCTGCATCGCGTAGCTTCTGATCCAGATTGTCATCGTGCGACCTATCCTCATCAAAAGCATAGTCCACATCCGGCATATCGTTGACTTCCTCGGCGATGTCGTCATTATTAACTTCCTCGGCGATGTCGTCATTATTAACTTCCTATATAATCTGCTCTTCACCGTGACTGGTCCAACATGTATACCATTTTATGAAACCCCTTCGAATCAAGTGCCCTACTATCTGCGCCGGGTTGTTAAACATCTTCAGATTACCGCAATCAATGCATGGACAGTACATAAATTCTATCCCCTTATTCAACATATCCTGCTCGGCAGCTCTTTTAAAAGCAAACACGCCATTAATGTATTCTTCACTCACAGAGTTCACACTGTACATCCAGTTTCGGTCCATCTGCACTACGCACGTAACAAATTAGTAGTGTTAAATTATATTAATAAACTGCAAATACGTTACTCCTCCTATTAACCAAACACACTAAAATTGATTAAAGATTAACCTATACCAAATATAAAGAGTTACAGATTGTTACCCTCAGAGCTCACGACGAAAATTCCAAATATACCGCGAGATTCCTCACTGGCCTTCTCCTTCAGGCCACAGTGCAATGTGAGAGCTAAGAGGACAGGGCAAGAGAAGAGCCACAACCAAAATGCACATCCCCCATAAGCTTCTCTCTCTCACAAAACACCCACTGCCAAAACAAAGCACTCATTCACAACACCCAAACCGAGAGCTACCACCAAAGCCAAGCCTAACAAAGCAAGCATGCAAGCCAAATAGCCATAAGTTGCCAGGGCAACCCACAACCAAGAAGGCAAGCAAAACAAGCAAGCCTCCTACAGCCACCACAGAGCAAAGCTTCTCAAGCCCCTATATTTCAAACAATAGATTAGAGGCACTAGGGCAGGGGGTCTATCGGGTCCTGATATTTATAGGGGTGGCATATCACAGATGGTTGGTAATAAGAACCATCTGTGATATGTTCCTCATCACAGACGACTCTTATTACCAATCGTCTGTGCTACTTCACACACGGTTGGTAATCAGAATCGTCTGTGAAGTATCACAGACGGTTGGTAATAAGAGCCATCTGTGATGAGGAACATATCACAGACGGTTCCAAAAGGAATCGTCTGTATAAGTTCAACACAGACGGCTCCTTTGGAACCGTCTGTGATGAGGATATTATCACAGATGGTTCTTCATGGAACCATCTGTGATAGGGTACGGAGCCTCTATATGCGTAATTAATTACTAAAATGAATTGCCTAGTAATAAACAGACAATAAAAAAGACCATATCCTTTTTACATCACAGACGATGAAAAAAGACAATATCCTTTTTACATCACAAACGATAAAAAAAGGATCAGCGATCCTATCTTAGTCTTCAAATCTTCGTAAGCCATCTCGTTGGCTTCAGTGGTGGCTGGATCAGCGATTGTCTCACCAAACGCCTCCACCTGTGACCTTGCACGCTCAATTTGTTCTTGTAGCCGTTCGGACTCCGTAATCAAGTCCTATATATATCCCAGAGGCCATCAACCTTGGTCTCCTCCATCTTGGCGAGGTCGACCCGCTCTCCTGCAATTCAGATATCATCCTCGACTCTCCGGGCTGCATCCTCGGTGCGGACCAAATAGTTCCATAGGACGATCTCCACGATGAGGTTTACTCGCCGGATGCTGGAGACCCTCGCATTGGTTTGTTGGAGGAGGAGCTCCAATCGACAGATGATGGCCGCTATGGTCTCCGGTAGATCAGAGGGCCTACAATGGATGACATTGCGAACGGAAGGCTTGTCCGCAGCTTGGGCCAGGTTGCGACCAGAGAGGTGCGAGTACACAACCACAATGTAGACCAATACAGCCGGGACGAGAGAGGAAGCCATTTGGAGTTTGTGTAGAAAGGGGATCAAGGAGGTTCGTGAGAAATCCCTTTCAGAAGGGGATGTCTATTTATAAAACAAGTACTAAAATTGGAGCGAGCGACGAAGAGATACATATTGGTGCGATCGTGAGATGAAGAGACACATCGTGCAGGAGACAAAGAGGTTGGAAAGACATATCACAGACGGTTCTATCATGGAACCGTCTGTGATATACTCCTTATCACAAACGGTTCGTATTAAGAACCGTTTGTGATAAGGAGTATATCACAGAACCGTCTGTGATAATGACATATCACAGATGGTTGCAAAGACGGTTCCTAAGTAACCGTCTATATAAGTTCAACACAGACAGTTCCTTTGGAACCGTCAGTGATGAGGCGTCCACTATAGGATGTTTTGTAGTAGTGTGAGTCTGTCTTTGGGCAATCCTGTTTGTGGTTGAATTGACCCTTGCCTCCCGAGGAAACTGGTCCCTCAGCTGGGCGTACCATTGTGGGGGATAAAGATCCCTCCTCAACTCCGCCGGTGGTGTGGTCTCCGAGATCCGACAGAAGATCTTTAGAGGCTGCAATACCATCGGATGATTCGATTCTCGGCTTGTAATCGAAACCAGCATCCATGTCGACGTCTGCGTAATCGGCCAAGTCGAACCAGTTCTCATTGTTCCACTCTCCTGCCATGGAAGCATCAAAGAGGAAAGAAAAACTGTTGACATGGAATTACCAGAGGATCCCCACGGATAGCGCCAACTGTCGGTGTTTTAGAATCGATCTTACGTAAAGATTGTTTGATTGGGGGGTCTCCACAATTGATCGCGCAGACAGGATGGACACGGGGATTTTTATACAGGTTTAGGCCTTCTCTAGAGAGAATAACAACCCTACTCCTGTGTCTATTGTATTGTGTATGCTGGTTACAATCAGTGAAAAAGATTTAGGCTAGTGCTGCTACCGATCGCCCTCCTTTTCCTCTCTGACTCAAGTTCTTTTATAGTTCATGAAGAGGTAGTCGTTCCGAGTCAAGAGGCACCTCATTATTCCGTAATAATGGTAGTAATCACCGGAGTAGTAACCTCCCCACGTCGCCTGGCGGTTATCAATCAAAGATAATGGTGCGTTACATGTAGTTATTCTAGAGAATAACTGTGTATATTAACTGCTCAGATCCCGTAATCAATTGAGCCTACTGGCAAGTGGACTCAATTAACTATGAGGAAATCATGACAGAGCTGGTCGTAGAAGGACTTACGACCATGGGTAGTCGTATAAAAGCTTAGGACTGGGTACTGGTCGTAGAAGGACTTACAACCATAGGTGATCGTACAATAATTTATGATCATGTTGTAGTCGTAGAAGAATTTAGGACTGGGTACTGGTGATCGTAGAAGAACTTACGACCACGTGGTAGTCGTAGAAGGACTTACGACTATGAGGATGGTTGTAGAAGAACTTACGACCACCTGATTGGCCTCCCCTTAAGACTATAAGGGGTATACTTAATAGCCGTGTGAAGTCATATTTACCCATAATACTAATTACAGATAAATAGTAAAATAAGGATTATTAGATCCTCGTCAGGACTAATATGGCGCGTGATGAAATCTTTCACCACGTGCCATCCGGTGAGTCCCTCCGTCTTCAGGTCCTTAATAGCTTGAATGTAGGGCGATCCAGTCGAGGTCCCTGGGAGTCAAATCTTAGAAAGAAATCCTCTCAGCGGCATTTCCAGCAAATGAAAGGTTGTCTTCCTCGATAACCTCCCAGTAGAACCACTTCTTCTTCCACCCCGGCCACAAAATCGGGTGAACATCTGAATGTGCTTCTTCGACTTCCCATCATGGAGCTTCAGACCACAACTCCCAGCGATTCCGACTTGTCGAGCCATTCCATAATAATACTGGAAGAGCTCGAGGTCCGCTGGAATCCCCAGGTACGCCTCACACAGGTACACGAATACGCTTAACATTGTGATGGAATTAGGACCAAGGTTCACTAATTCCACCCCAAAGTGCTCAAGTACGAGTGTGAGAAAATGGTGAGCATGCAATCGGAGGCTGCACTCACAGTACGCCCGGAAGACGGGGATTTGCCCAGTTTCCCCTGACAGCTAGTGTTGCCCAACAGCCGAAATCCACTTCACGAGTATCTTTTCCGGTATCTTCTCAGCAGCGACCAAAGCATTCATCTTCGCCGTGTCCATCTCCGATTCGGCCCACTGAGAAGCAGTTTCGGCCATTTCTTCACAAGAGAAGGAGGTTTGGATTTGGAAAGGATTCAAGAAAGTTTATGGCTTTGCTAGCAGCGGAGAGGACGAGAACTCAATGAACAGTCGAGGCGAATTGGGGAAAAGGTAAGAACCCTAAAGTCACCCCTGCGGTCAGTTTTTATAATCACGCGCTTGAAATGAAATGCTGTGGAAACTCAACGGTTCGCACCGCTTCGGGAATTGCTCTAATGGACAGATTCTCTTAAATCTGCCTATTTGAGAAAACTGAGGCTATCTTCACATCTCAAGCGAAATTACCTTCTTGGCCAAGTATATTTCTAGTCAAATGAAATACCAGTTGGAAAGATTTTACTTTCGATCATCATGCCACCATCACTTCGTAGTCGTAAGATTTTCTACGACTACCTTGTAATCGTGAGATTTTCAACAAAATTTCTTGACCAAGTATATTTCTGATCAAATGAAACACGTGTCGAAGAGTTTTTCCTTCGACCTTCACCCTATAACCACCTCGTGGTCGTAAGAACATCTGTAGCTCCATTCCCAAGTAAGTTATTTTCACTTGCAGATGGGGGGCTAGATGACGAGGATCTAATAATCCTCATTTTACTTGTAATTAGTATTATGGGTAAATATGGCTTCACATGGCTATTAAGTATACCCCTTATAGTCTTAAGGGGAGGCCAATCAGGTGGTCATAAGTTCTTCAACGAGCATCGCCATAGTCGTAAGTCCTTCTACGACTACCACGTGGTCGTAAGTTCTTCTACGATCACCTCTGGTCGTAAGTCCTTCTACGACTAGTACCCAGTCATAAGTTCTTCTACAATCACTTCTGGTCGTAAATCTTTCTATGACCAGAACCCAGTCGTAAGTTCTTCTACGACTACCACGTGATCGTAAGTTCTTCTACGATCACCTCTGGTCGTAAGTCCTTCTACAACCAGTACCCAGTCGTATGCTTTTCTACGACTACCCCCTGGTCATAAGTCCTTCTACGACCAGCTCGGTCACGATTTCCTCATAGTTAATTGAGTCCACTTGCTAGTAGGGCCAATTGATTACGGGATCTGAGCAGTCAATATACACAGTTATTCTCTGGTGTAACTACATGTAACGCACCATTATCTCTGATTGATAACCGCCAGGCGACGAGGGGAGGTTACTATAAAAGAACTTGAGTCAGAGAGGAAAAAGAGGGCAATCGGTAGCAGCACTAGCCTAAGTCTTTTCCACTGATTGTAACCAGCATACGCAATACAATAGACACAAGAGTAGGGTTGTTATTCTCTCTAGAGAAGGCCCGAACCTGTATAAAAATCCCCATGTCCATCATGTTTGCGTGATCAATTGTGGAGACCCCCCGAATCAAACAATATTTACGTAAGATCGGTTCTAAAACACCGACAGTGAGCATAACAGCATGGATTGTAATGCCGTCCTTTATATCCATTAGTGGGATAAAGAGAGGCTTGGAAAAATCATCATAAGAGGAACCTAGCACCTCACAGAAAACACAATCAAAATTTTGGTGCCATTTGTCAATGCTGAAACTACAAATTGTTTGTTTCAGAAAAAAGAAACTACAAATTGCTATAGTGGCATGCTAAAGTAGAACAACGTAGAATGCTCATCGGGGTTCTGAAGTTACATAATCCACACCAATAAAGAATGAACAAATGAACGCATCATGGGCATGTCAGTTCTCATTTCGAATCTAACCATCACTGACATATGTGTTTTGCACCTACACTCTGCCCGATGATAATCTGCTCAACGCCAAGACAACATGGTAATAAAACACGAAGGTGGTCATATATGTGCAACGATTGCCATACAGTCAGGTAAAAGCAATTGGCGATTCAAGAAAAAAGGTTGAATAATGAAGATTGAAGGAGCCTCAGATAGCAACATTTAGTTCAGTTTGAGAACATCACGCTTCAGATTACAAGGTTGTAATCTGATTCCCCTTCCCCAACATCAACACCAATATAAACCCTTTGCATTGTGTTCCATTGAGTCAAGCACACAAACAGCAAGATCATACAATTGTTTAATCCAAGATTTCAGAGGTGTAAAGACGGCCCTCCAAGATTTCAGAGGATTGGATTGCAATGATGAACTAAATCAATCCACATCAATGCCTATCTATCTGAATAGAAGAACAATGAGGAATGGATTGCAATGGGGATTACATTTGATATGAGCAAATCATATGTTTGGCACCAACCACCAAGCAATTGCAATGGGGATTACGGGCCTGTTTGGTATGGCTCTGCTCCAAATTTTTGTAGCTTCAACTCCAGCTTCACTCTTGGATCCACTCCTATAAGAAGTTGGAGCAGTCTGAGTTGGTATTTTGTTAGAAAATTGGCTCTAGCTCTATAAATGAGAAGGATCATTGTAAAAAGACTACACTACCCTTGTTTTGCGACTTGTAACTTTTTTATTGCTTAACTTATAACAGTTTAATAAGTTGATTTCTGTTATACTGTGCTTTTTTAATTATTTTTTGGCCATGTTATGCCCTATAGTGTCATCTTTTTCGCCCACATTCAAAAAATTTACTTGAAAAAAATAATACAACATACATAAACATACAAGGTTCATAGCAAATGTTATAATTCAATGAGTATCTTCTCTAAAAAAATTCAATGAGTATCATAACAAAAATCCATAAGAGAGGCAAGGAGGCAGGCGATGTCGTTCACAATTCTCCTCATCTATATTAATCAAAGCTACTGTTCTAAGTCTGAAAACCACTACATCAAATGACAACAACGAAAAGAAAAGAAAAAAACATCCAAGGGAAGCTCGCCCAATTCAGCTTCTACAATTCTCTAAGGCTTGCCCGCCTCTCGTACGTTGACATTGAGCTATCTCCTTCTACATAAACCTATATGGACAAGACATAAAAGATTTTTTAGAACTATAATTATTTGCAAAGACATTAAGCTTGGTTTTACTCTATTATACTCAACCCCTATACCACAAGAACTCACTAGGTCCATGAAAGGGCAACTTGAATCCTGGTGCTACATGATATATGACAAAAAGCATTGGTCTCTCACGATGACTTGGTGGGATGCATATGTGGGCCAAATTTTCACATCCTCAGGTGTTGAAATATAGCTAGGGCAAAAAACATGCAAGCGCATGTGAAGACACTCCTCACTATTCAAGCTTCCATTTTTCCCATGCAAACTAGTACTTTAAAACTTCAGAACATATCTACATGTATCAAACAGAAGCAAACACTAGGAAGTAGGAACTTCCCATTCTAAAAAAAGGGCTCCATTCATCATGCAACTACTTACAAACTTCCTTTACAAATGCAGCAAAGATAACACATAAAAACACAAGCTAAAAAGTTCCTTACGTTCAAAGCTTTCTCCCACCATATCTGCAAGGTCTAAATGCTCTGTAACTAACAGCTAAAAACATAGAATTGAAGCAAACCATTTCAGGACTTTACATTTGACTCTATTCTAGATAAAACTCCATTACATAACCTAGGGAATTATTGATTCAAAACTGATCTAACCACGCATTCGAACACGACATATGAAACTTAACAAAACAAACACAAGAACATCCATTGCAGTTCACCTAAAGCTGGCACAATGCAGGAGGATCTAGGCCTAATCCAAGCTCCCCATGAATGATTTCTGCAAAAGCCAAACCCCAAATCGCCTTTGCTATCCACATGAAACCTAGCAAATGCAGGATCGATTCAATTCTCAACGAGCGTCCAATCTAAGGCGATCCCTTTAGAACAACGCAAATCCTAGCACACCAAATCAACCCAATGCAGGACGAGTTCTACCCTCTCCATGAATCGGGTAATAGCGATCCACCGGAGAATTCCAAGTAAAGGAGTGGTCTTTACACGCCAAGGTTTCATGGCGCAGCGGTAGCAAAAGTGGAATCAAGATTGTAAGATAAAGGATTTTTGGGGTGGGGGCGTTTGGGGGGAGCTTACGTTGTCCTTCACCTTGCGGATGATGGCGTGGAGGAGGCGTCGAAGTCGTCATCGTCCTTGTGCCGCCCCACCACCTCCTCCACCGTCGGCAACCGGCGCAGGCCGAAGCCATCGAGATCACCCACGGGAGCGAGGCAAAGAGGTGGCTGCAAGCTAGCCTCGAATCCCCGAACCCTAACAAGAGAAAATTTTGAGTTCTGGAGAGATCGAAACTCGCGAGCACGAGGAATATGCTGCGAACGGGTGAGGGGGACCTAACGCCGTATCTGCGCTGGGAGTTGGCTGGAAGGGGAGGCGACACGGATAGGAGGGAGGAGAGAGCTCAGCGGTGGCGCGTGCTTCTAGATCTGGACAGGGAGGAGGGAGGAGGAGAGAGCTCAACGGTGGCTCAGGAGGTGGAAGGAGGAAGAGAAGAAGGGGAGCGGGGCGACGCCGCTCGGGCAAGAGACAGGGAGAAATCTAGGCCGACGGGGTTGGAACGCCGCGCCGCCGCTTGCCCACTTCAGGGGCTAGGGTTAGGGGCAGGGGAATGGACTCAGGCTGCCAGATCTGGCTGGGGAGAGAGGAGGAGGGAGAAGGGAGGAGGAGGAGGAAGATGAGGGCGGAGGAGCGGCCAGGGCTGCGACGGCGCCAGAAGGGGAGGAGGAGGGGCGAGAGAGGACAGAGGGGATAGGGCTTGAATCGGGAAGAATGTGGGTGTGACAGGGGTGAATCGGTGGCGCTGAGGGGGTTTTGTGGAGTGGCAAAGGTGGGTTACCCCCCAACTTCAAGGGCATCTTGATAAGGGAGCTGCTGCTCCTTGCAGGGAGCTGGTGGAAGGTTGCTCCCAAAAATTGTACTACGGGCTGCTCCGCTCCTGATTGCTTCAAATTCAAAAAAATTGTGGAGCAATCCCGTTTGGCACAGCTCCACCTACTCCAACTATGAAGTTAGGAGTTGGAGCCATACCAAACAGGGCCTACATCAGTCTAGGGGACTCCTAGTCTCTCTAGTCTCTAACCCAAATGAAAAGAAGGCATGGAAAGCTAGTTAACATAATACCTTTGAAATAACATTGCTGAGCCGTCCTCAAATATTTCTTCCACCACATCAGGCTCTCATGTGTCTCCGTAGTCCAATCCAAGAATGAGTAGGACTGTAGGACCAAATCCAATGCTAATTGATAGAGACTACAGATAGGAAACCAGAACAAAAGACATACAACAAAGGGCTACATAACCTCTCAGTTGCCGAACATGTTCTATGTACTTATTACTAAGCAATTTCAGTCTATAAATTGTGTGTTTAATTTACAGGTTGCGAATGTCTAGATTAATAATCAACAAAGAATTAGATGATTGATTGCATTTAGTTTGAAAATATCCACAAAGAATACCAACAACCCATCATCGATACCACAGAAATCAACAAGGTCATATATAATTGTTTATCACATCACATGGATCACATTTGTGTTTCTTTCAAAAAACATGGATCATATTTAGTGCAAACTGAGATCAATTACCTCAATTCCATTAACCAATTTCCCAATTACACGTTTTTCTTTTGCTGATCTTGTAAACTGTGAACCAAGAGCAATATAAAATTTCACAGTACATAGCTAGAAAATCATCTATCCTAAATCCTGGTATCTATCAGAATTTTCTCTAATTTTCCTTCTCAAATACACAACTCATGAGACCACTCAACAACACAGCTTTTCTCTAATCATCTCTCCTGAATTCTGGTTCAACAACACAGCTAAGAACCCAAGAACAGAGAAGGAAAGGATCAACGCTTGCGCTCACCAGTGCCATGTGGGGCTCCCATGGAAGAGTGGCGGGGCGAGGCGAGGATGGTGAGGGGGTGCCGGGCGTCGGTGGAGGAGGGAGAGTAGGCGAAGCCGCTGGACGTTGATCCACCCGCTGAGCTGCTGAGGAGCTTGTGCAATACCCAACGCCAATCGATCCACCCGTCGAAGAGTCGATGCAAGAACCACCGCCGGCTGTCTATCCACCCACCGAGCCATCGAGGAACCGGCATGAGAGCCACCGCCAGCCAACCCACCCGCCGAGAAACCGGAGCCAAACATCGCCGTCGCCGCCCCAAGAGGAAGCGCAGCTGCCTCGGCCTCGGCCTCGAGGGTTTCAACTGAGCGGTGATCGCGGCCCCAGAAGCCACCTCCCTCCCCGCATCTGTAACAGCCCCGGGACTTCGCTCCGCTCTGGTGGTGTGCCGATTCGAAGTGCGCCGGGGAGAGGGAGCCGCTCGATCGAGCGGCGGCAGCGTGGGGCAGGGCCTCGTCGGCGCCTTCCTCCTCATCCTCATTGGAGGATTCAAGGAGGGAACCACTGGTCTCGACGAAGGTGATGGTGGGTGGTGGGGCTTCGGGGTGCATCCGGGCATAGAAGAGGATGGCGAGGGATCTCGGGGTGCGGAGGAGGCGGCTGAGGGGCGAGAGGGTCACGGCGGACGAGGCGCGGCGCGGAAGGGAGGGAGGGCGCGACGCAGAAGCGAGGGGCGGTCGCGGAGGTGAGGGGGTCGCGGCAGTGGCGACAACCGAGGGAGGCGCGGATGGAGACGGTGCCGGGGTTAGGGAGGCGGGCGAGGGGCAAGGGAGGCGCAGGGTGATGGGAGGGGCGGCGGTTTGGCATGGCCGGTGGTTTGGCGTGGGGGTGAGATGATTGTGGCGATGGGAATTGGGAGGGGCAGCGGTTTGGCATGGGGTGGGACGATTGGGCGATGCTGGGGTAAAGTCCAATATTTAGGAGTTGTAAAGAAAAATCAATTTTTGTATAGAATATGTTGTTGCAGCTCATCAATCTCTCTATTGCCATTCATAAGTGCGCGTATGTTGCAACGGAAACTTATACTTTGCACCAATAATTTCTAAGCAATGTGCTTAACACACCTATAATTTCTTAGCATTATAATCAATTCTGTTAGGTATAGAGCACATTTGAACAACCTAGCATTATAATCAGTTTTAGTAAAATAAATGCAAATGTTACAAGCACAGAGCTGATGAATTGCTTTTAAACTATTTAGTTATCAGCTTTTACCAGACTACCAGATGGGCAACCAAAACCATAATTCGGCTAACAAGTATCTCAAGATACAATTTCATACGAAATAGAGTACATTCACTTATTTAACCCAAGCTTGGTGAATATTTTGTACCAAACGTAGTAGTATTAATTACCGAAGGCGGTGGTGGTGGGTTGGATGAAAATAAATTCTATGGGAGAGGGCCTTAGGAGAGACCCCATGCATCTGCCGTTCATCAGGAGAGAGAGAGGGAAAGGGGGGAGGATCAGACGGTGGGGGAGGGACTCCCCCATAGAATTTGCTTCCAGGTTGGAGGGGGTTGAGAATCGTGGAGCAGAGTAGAAGAGCGAGAAGGGAGGGGGGCTGAGCGAGGGGGGATGCGAGAGAGGGAGTACGAGTGCGGGCTAAGGTTTTGGGAGGCTGGGGAAGAAGCTAGCCTTGAACCCATCTATCGGTGCCGATTGTTTGAGAGGGTGGTGGAAGAAAACATTTATTCACGTTGATGTAACAGCTCTGAAAGTTCAGGTCAAATGTATTTCAAGGTTATCAACAGATGTAAGAAGAATTCAACAAACAATTTGGCGGTGATGTACATGTTTCTTTGCAAAATGCATCACAACTCTGTGTTGCTCTGTAATGTTACATCGTGCAGTTGAGATTCCTAGCTATACTTAGTTAATGACACTCAAACCCAGTTACTACTGAATGGAAATTTGCACATTATTACACCTGTTGCCTATTTAAACACAATTTGAGAAAAGACTCTCCTAACTTTTGAATCAGCGGCTCTCACCATGTCAGATTCTATTCTCCATGCTATGTGCTCATCAGGCCTAACCAAAATTACACTTTTCCTAGTTATCTGACACATCTCCCACCATGAAGTAGCAGATGCCCTAGGTATTTCCTCAACATGGACATAGTTTGTCCAGGATACCAACTCAGATCTGCTCCCTTCCACTTTTGCATCAATTGAACCTTGTGGCCATATAACACATACTTTGGCTGACAACTTAAGTTCATCTACTGTCTTCAGCATAGCATGGGCAAGCTCATAAGACTCTTTCAGTGGTGTGATAATGAGAATAAACTCAACCAAATGCAATCTCAGGGACAAATGTAGCCTGCTCAGGTGGGCTTCAGCTTAACCATAGTATATAAGCTTAGGTCCAAGGAAATTTCTTATGCACCATCAGTGCACGGAGTATTAGGGGGGAAAAGCACTGATCGTACATGGGAATTGTGATATTTTGTAATTTATAACGTTAGCATGTACAATCAAGCATATGCATAAACTGCAATCTCCTTACTTGAGCATGGATAACATTGTAAATTGCAAGCTGAACTTATCACAGGTCAAGTGAAGTAAACTTACCCTTAAGAGATTCATTAGAATCATAAGGTTATCTTTTGAACTAACATATCGCATCATGGCTGTAGAATTTGATCTGCCAAGCAGCATGTCTCCCAACAGCTGGAAGGGGAAAATACATTAACATTGAGAATCTTAACCAAAATACAAAATACAAGATCTTGAAGAAACTAATAACGGTATATCAAAAGAAACTATCACTGCTACAAGAGAAACAATCTTTAAAGGCAAATAGTGAATAGGTGTTTGTTGTCAAAAGGCAGTGTTAGGTGTTTGCTCCAATCAATCAGAACAGAAAAAGGCCAATGTGTAACATCCCAATTTTGGGCTTGTGTTTCAAATGTAAGAAAATCAATAGAAATTAAAACTTTTTCTTACATCATGTAATTCTGTGGTGCAAGAAATTCTTGTACAAGGAATTATGGAAATACATTGTCACAAGTCTTGTTGATCCAAATCTTGTTATTCCAAAACAATCTTGTCAAATCTTATGATCATCCTCTGGAAATATTTTTCCTAAGTCTCTGTGATGGTATGTGACCCTCTGAAAAATCTCACAATTTTTAGAAATTGTTTGAAAATTTTAGAGGCGATCAAACTGTTTGACTCTCATCAAACATTAAAACAGAGCCTTGCAGAATTTTGGAGATTTATTCGAAGCATAAAAATCTCTGAAAATTTTACACAAGGTTAATATCTGAGTTAGCAAGCTCCTGTAAAATTTTCATAATTTTTGGAGTTATTTTGCTACCTCAAATAAATCTTTCGAGTCTCTGTTCTTTTCAAAGTCAAACTTGGTTTCATCGTTGCTTGGGTTCGAGTCGGACTCGGGCTCGAGCCACTTGATTCGGTCGATCAACTAAACGCACCGAGCCACTCTTTAAAACGCGCAATCGATCTCGCCCGTTAGATCTAAATCGCACGGCCCGCGCGTGTATCACCGGACCTTCCGGTTGCAAGTCCGAATGTCACCGATAGATCCCCATCCAACCGCTGAGATTTCCGAAGCCTTGGACCCTCGGTTGCATTTTTGAATCGAGCCGTTGGATTAAGATCCAACGCTCGCGTACCTTCGTTGTAAATAGAGTTTGCGACGTGGGAAATCTGAGCCGTCCGTTTCTAATCGTAGGGCTCGCAATCTCCCGTTGTGTTTTGAAGCGCGGCGTGGCGCTATCTCTACCGTCCGTGTCTAATCCAACGGTGAAAATCCTCCTAGTACATTCCGCATCGTCTCTACCTCCGATCCATGCATGCACAGTGCGAGGGGATGGAGGTGTCAAGTCTTGCTCCCTACAGTCATCCTAGTTAACATTTAGGGGTATGGGAGACATATGCGGCCGAGCCATACCCTATGCCATCATCTCCACCTTTTTCACTTTCGGCCATGCCTTGTGCTTTGCACCATGTCTCCAAAAGCATTATTGTCAAACCCTAATGCTTTCAAAGCCTTATAAGCACCCCAACACACTCCTGGTGTTCCTTTACACTGCCATTGAGCTCCATTTTCAATTTTGGAGCTTAACACCTCAAAACCGACAATCCACCATTGTTGAACCGTGGAGCTCCATTGGTGTTCTTGGTGTTCCAGTGGTCCTCCTTCATGTTTCTTTGCCCTAACCTCATCTATTTATCACCTTGAACATTTCCCCTCACTTAATTTTGGATTTGGTTCTCGTGAATTGTCCAATTTGGGGTTTGTTCAAATTCGGTCAATTTGGTCATCTTCTTCCTCACTCAGTGAGTGCTCCATTTTCCAATTCTTTGCTCATATAGCTTCGTGAACCTTATAGAAGCTCTGTTGGTGTTTGGTGCCACTCATTTTGCTTAGGGCACCAATTTGCACCTTTCTTCTTCAAGTCCAAGCAAGCCTCCACCGTGGGCAAGCATCTCGGCCATCTTTTGAAGCTCCTCCCCATTAAGGTAGCTCCTTATTAGTCCCTAGAGGCTCGCACCCGCTTCTGCGGATGCAATGAGCTTCTCGCTATTTTCGTATTTAGCGATAAAGGCTCCGTTTTCATTTCCGGCTGGCGGCGTTCTAGTCCTCACCGCGGCGTGATTGCCACCACTAGGTCCGTAAGGTTATTGCGATTCCATTTCACTACTTGGTTGACGCCGCGCGACGGTGTCGCGGCGATAAGCCGTGGAAGTAGCTCGGGATTTTTGGGAGGAACTCCGTTTTGTCATTTGTTTAGGCACGATAATTGCCTAATCATTGGTGATCATTGGATGTCATTATTGTGTCTTAATCCGGGCAATTGTGTCAGCGACTTGTGGGCCCGTAGGCTTAGATTTGAAATCGAAGTCATTAGTGCCTCTTTTACATCCTTTTATTGCTAATCATTATTAGCAATAATTTTGTCCTAAGCCGCCACCTTGTGTCACGCTAGGTGGGCCTTAAACCGCTTAAACCATACATGCCAATCATTAGGACACATTAAAGCGCTAATCATTAGTTTGGTAATTAATCGCTGTCCTAAAAACTCCTGTCGATCCACCGACGGGTGGGCGGCGCATCTCCGTGCTCGTGTCTTTGAAAGTCCACGTGTGTGACTCAAGGTCAGCGACATCGCGTGTCCCACGTGTCGGCATCCCTTTGAACTTCAATCAATAGCCACCGTCGATCCCTTGATCAACGGCCTAGATCTTGTATGCGTTCGGACCCTCGGTTCCCCTCATCATCTGGACCGCCCATCTCGCGATCTGCGGTGAGATCATGTGTGCAATCGGACCTTTAGGTTAGATGTGGGTTCTAAGCCGCTCATCTTTAGATCTGCGGTGCGTGGTTCACCGAGGCAACCGCATCGTCCGGTTGCATGCACTCGTTGGGCCGTTGGATCTTGATCCAACGGTGGACCCCGATTAGGTTTGGCGCGCGTGCGCTATTTCCAGCGGCGTGGGCTGTTGGATTTTAAATCTACGCCCACGGCGCCCACGTCGTTTTCTTTGTTTTGGGTTGTTACGTATTTGGTAAGTATTTATTTAACGATCAAAATGATGTAAAAACTTTAGAAACTCATAACTAATTCATTTTAGCTACTTTTAGTTAATTCCAATCGTAATAAATTATGTTATCACTTTAGCTTATTATAAAAATGGATTTAAGCATGTTCGATGTGAGAAAATTGTATAACTAGGAATAACTTGATTTGTCATTTTGAATATTCGGAAAATGAATAAAACTTTAGAAAATGCATATCTTGCTCTGTGTATGTCCAAAATGAATGATTCCAACCTTGATAAATTTGTTATTAACCCAATGTTAATATAAAAATGATGGTAGGTCCAAGATTATGTGAAACCTTGATTAATGAGTTAGTACCTATTTTTAGCATTTAGAAAATTCGGAAGACTTATAAAATGCACAAGTAATTCTCTGTAAATGCAAAATATATTTGATAAATTCTAGAAAACCCTCTGTTGGTATACTTCTCTGTAAAATTAGTTTTGAACATATTTATGCTCTGGAAAGTGCATTATGCCAATTTTGCATCTTAGAAAATCATAACTAAATCACTTTAACTCCAAATGACCTGAAATTTTATATGGGTTACCTCTATACCAGTAGGTAGCTACCATAAAAATTCCAGCTTCAAAATCTCTCTAGAAAATATTTTTGCTACAGTGCTAATTATGGTAGAAAATGTATTTTTATGCATTATCTTTTGCACCACAAATCCAAATTAGGTTTTTCCAGTTTCTATGTCTAGGTATATTCGTATTCTACCTTATGTGTAAATTTCAGTCGCATTTGGTTAAGTTTTGCTTGCTCTTTTGTTTAATTGTGGCTCGTCCTATTGGTTGTTCTTGGTTCTTTTGCCTTTCGCTTAGGATTAGACATTTGCGGTAATCCCGAGAACGATCCTCGCAACCAATTGAGCAACAGCAAGAAGGCAAGCAGTTTGATCATGTTAATCCCAGTATTTTAAGTATTTATGTTGATTACAAATTCTACGTATGCATTGCTATTTTGTTTTAATAGTTGGCCTAGTAGATACATTTCCTTAGCAAATGATTATCCTCTACTACCATGAGCCTAGGTTACTTGCTGTGATTTAGAGTTCGTGGATGGGCTCTTGTCACTTAGTAGTTGCGAATTAATTGCTTAGCCATGCTTAGCCGGTAGAAATGGCGGTTATCGACTTGTCGATAACCTTGATCACACAAACTTATTATGTATTATGATTTCCATCTTGTGCCATGTCTACTTATGAAAACTAAAACGAAAACAAAATGATTTAGACTTGGGCACAATGGTATGATGGTGTGATTTTGGTGTGATGGAATGGTGCACGAGTCAACAAGGACCGAACATCTTGTTACACTAAACCAAGCATTTTAGCGTGCTAACCACATTAGAGGGTATGGGACCTCTCTTGACTTAGTACTTTGGCGTGTATTGGCTCAGTCGCAGGGAGTCGTAGGAGGGATGGAGGTGGGAGCATTGTAGTGTCCGAAGGTTTCCCGTAACGGGTGGTTGTCTTCGCTTGCAATGTAAGCGTATGGGTTTCTATCCATCGAGCGGCTCGTAGTTAATACACAAGATTGGAAATGTCTCGTAGGACTTAGCCGTGTGCCGGCATACCTTCGAAGTGTGCTTTTGGCTTAAAGGCGATGCAAGTGTGGGTACATTGGTACACCTGCGCAGGTTAAAACTATTCGAATAGCCTCGTCCTAGGTTATGGACACGCTTGGGGAGGTCTTTCAAGAGTTAGACTACAACCTTTTAAATTAAAACTTGATGGGTGGTGCGAATCGGGATTAGGTGCTATGTTGTGGTGACTATTGGGATAGTCACTTCCAGTGGTTACTTGTATGTATCCAGATTACTTCTTGTTACTTTGATAACTAAATGATTTGCAAACTTGCTTTTAAAATGTATTACATTATTGCAAATAAAATTGGCTTCATGCAAAATGAGACATACAACCTCCACCTAAATGAGCCTGCATGTAGTTTATGAATAGGTCCGCTAATCCACACGTCGGTCTTATGGTACAAAGACAATCTTTGTACTCGGTTGCTATGCTTAATTGTTTTGTTGCAGAGGAGGAAGGTGAGCTCAAGGGCCTCACTTTGTGAGTGTGTTGTGGTAGCTATGGGCGACTAGCTTAGCGGCCCGGTCGGTTGCCTTGTGGGTGTGTGGCTAACCTGGTCGACTTTTGTTCTAGCCATCTTATGGCACATTTTGCTTCACTGTCATTCTTGTATATTATTCTATTTGGCGGTCGGCTCTCTTTGTAATAACTTTACTTTATGTCGTTGTCGAACTTAGTGATGTATGTGTATGGAATTGATGTATAATTTTGTGATGATGTGCATATGCTGCAATTCTGGGGAGCATATGTCCATTGAGGCTTAGAATGTTTAATTAGTAATGCTAGAACCATTTGGAGGTTAAGTGTTACTAGTTAAATATTCGGTCCTCACACAATGAATGTTGAGCCAAGCTACTTCACTTGATAATTTAAACTCGAAAGTATGCAAGCTACAGAGTTGTTTGGTAAAAAATTCTACTAACACAAAGTCAAGCACGATGAGCTATGCAGATTATTTTTCATGGTAAAGAAAAGCACAACATATACCATATCCACTGAGATTCATACAACATATACAATACTTATGTTCTATGTACAAAAGTTCTTGTTCTCTTAATTTTCACACTTGATGCGTTCTACTATGTAGAAATGCAAGGAAGTTGTGATCTGTGTAAAAAAAATTTGATGATGAGTATTCTGTTAGAAATGCAATCTGAAGAGTGATTCTTTAAATGAACAGCTAACTGAATCTATCTCATTCAACTTATTATCGGCAATCAATCAAGCATCCGTGTGTGCATTGGACCATAAAACCATTACTCCATGAAGACATCCTAGAAGTATATGGGCAAAAAAATGCAATCAATGCTAACCCAGATATGCATTATCACAAGAAAAGTAAGCAGGTTTCTTCATAATACTAGCACAAACCACATTTTCTAGTTTTAAAGAGAAAGGTAAACTCACGTCGCAATTGTATACATCAGCTGGCTTATCAAGGTGTAGCAAAGTGAAGATACACTTACCAAGCAACACAGTTGCTAGTTTAAGCTGCTTATCAGGATACTTCGGAAAGAACTTGTATTCTTCAAACAGATTCGAGTCATACAGTTAAAAATCAATTGCTCCCTAGTCATCCATAGCATTCAGGTAAACCAATTGTCATACACTTGAATTTCAATCAAGCAAAAAGTGAATGAATAATGTATGTGGGTGTAACGTGATTATCCATCAACCTAACTAATCTTAGTAAGCAGCTCTAATTCAAAGTGCATGAAACAGTTCTAGGAAAGATGTTCAAACAACACAAAAATTTAGAAAGGGAAAAAACTTTTCACACCTCCAGTAGTTACTACTGTACTACACTTCTTATAATTGACATCATCATCATGTTGGAGCCATTCCCACAATCTCATAATGTAGGCACCACATTGCCAAAATAGTAAGCGACCACTGGAGAGAATAAATTACTTGGACATATCTGTATGTCACAAAAACTAAATCATCAACCTGTGGAAGCAGTGGTAGCATGACATCAATTTCATAAATGGCAAAGCAAAACCAACATTATCCTCTGGGACTAAAGGATATAGACACAGTGGACAATCCCCTGCTGGATGATTCAAAGACTCAAAATATTCTATGGTTTGAGACTTTGAAACATTCAGATGATTTCTGTGAGTTCAAAACATGATTTATATGCCTTCAAGCAACTCATAGCAAACTGTGAAAGTCACTGCAAATTAATTGACTACTTTACGTAATTAGTTGTGAAAACAACTTATTTTATGTAGTGATAATTGATAACAAATACTAACATTGATAAATAAATTTTAAATATTTGTGAAAATATTATTAAAAATGTATAGCCATTCCATAATTTTTTATTAGTATGCCATATGGCCCGCATGGTCGCACCGATGCAAACATATAGAGCATCAGCCACTTGATTTTTTCGGTTAGAAAGTAAATCAATTCCTAAGAGTGAAATAAAATAAAGTATTTGAGTACCATTCACACAATGTCATGCACATATGTAGAGAAAAAAATATGTTCTACAAAATGTGAATGGAGGATATGAAATACAATTTGCATATAATTCCATCACGTATTATCAAATTGCAACGAAATCCAAACTCAATTGAAACCTATAGACTATAACTAGCAAAGGTATATATATAAATTTAAAAAAACTTTGGGGGAGCCCCTGCATATCGGACCCTAGCTGGCTCCACCCCTGGTCTTAGTGACGTGGGTGAAAATTGGGGGAAAGAAGGCAGATGAAATGACATTTTGTGACAATTTTTGGCTTTTAAATGTAATGCTATACCTATCTAAAGAACTTTAAACAAAAACTTACTTACGAGTGACCTGGATGACAACAATCCTGGCTCAGCCCGCCTGATTTTTTTGCAAGGTATTGAAACTGAATTGAAGTCTTGAAGATAACCGTCAAAGCTTTATCTATTATCGTGCATTCTTTCCCTTGAACAAATCAATCTAACAATCATTTAACCCTTTTTCATATTATTTTTCCCATGATGTAGTAGTGTTGTTTGCCAAGCCACGGGTGCTAGCGTGGCCAAAACGGTTAGATTTGAAAATAAGTTGATCGAGGGGTTATTAATGAAAATAAATTTAAAAAGATAATATAATCAAAGTTGCGCAGGTCAGGACATTGGAGAGTTTCCACTAGTTGACTCGGGAGGCGAAGCTCGAGAAAGGTTAGGATTCGTCAAGCTTTGCATTACATTGGCCAAGGAAAAGCTTTCGTTAATAAAATTTAGGGGAACCCGTCGAGATCACGGAAATTTCCGGTTTTCAGATAGTTTAAATTTTTAAATCAAATTTGTTTTTATGGAAATTTTTGTGGTTTTGAGGATTCAAACACACAACCTACACATCCAAAGCCCATCACCTTACCACCAGTACTCTTTGGTTTCCTTTTACTTTCTCTGATAAAAAATGTATATCGTTTTAAACATTGACATGGTCTCCAATGTCCAACTTTGACCATTACTTTTCATATGATTAAGTTAGTAAAAGTTGATAAAATTATTATATTATAAAAATATTTATCATGACAAATCTAATGATACTATTCTCTCATTACCAATCTAAATATTGTTTTATATATTATTAATCAAGGTTTAAAAAGTTTGCCTGCACGCTTTCTAAAACACCATACATTTATGAACAGAGGGAGTATTATTTTATTCAAAATTTTAAATTCTGTCACCGCAAAAAAAATATATTAAAATTCCGATTTCCCTGTCATAAATCTTTTACCTTAACAGGTAGCATTATCTCTAGTGGGACCTAACCCGATGAAAATCGAAGCCTATCCAGTGAAACCGTACCCACGTGGATGTCTTTAATTGGTTTGTTCAGGTTAGCACGTAAGTTTTTTTTTGTAGGCTCTTTACGTAGGTCTAGCATTTGCAACGGAAAAGGAGGCAAAAACCGAGGTATCAATCCCTGTAGCGGCACACGAAGAAAAACCTCAACCCTATGATTGGGAACTGCCACTGTTTCTGGGCCATTCCGAGCGCTACCTAGCTACAGAACCCTCTGATATTTTTGAAGCTTCTATGAACCACTCGCCATCCCCATCGCTCCTTCCCGAGGCCCTCAGTGAAGCTGGGCCAGTTATTTTGTCCATGGATGGATACACAACCGAATGGCTATGCAAGACTATGCTGCATCTGTGAACACGTATATTTACAGCCAGGTTGGTGCTCACCTACAGACAGATCGATCGGCCACGGCTCGGCCAGCTTGGCACTGCCGAGCTTGGTAAACATGCTACATATGCGTGTTATATGTCATGCATCCGCTCGCACGCCGAGGAATCCATGGCCTCAGTTCGCGGAGTTTACGTCTAAAACAACACTATTTTGCAATAAAATAACAAAAATAGATCTATAATTGAATTTGCAAAAATAGTTCTGATGCCACGCTCAAAATTCACGGGAGGTGACCTACGCTCCCTGGGTGCGCGATATGCCATGTGGCGGCACACGGAGCTCGGCAGGTGACCTACCGCAAACTAAGGGCATGGCAAGTGACGCGCACTGGCCGTGCCCCAACTTCGCGGCAGGTGACCAGATGAGCTCCGTGCGGCCGCCATGTGGCCTACTGCGCACCCAAGGCACGGTAGGTCGCTTCCCGTGAATTTTGAGCATGACATGGGTGCTATTTTTGCCAATTTGTTCGCATGGTGGGGAGCTATTTTTGCTATTTCGCTTCAGAATAGTGCCAATTTAGCCAAATCGAACGGGGTTTGATGTGACGCTGGCCACTACAACCACAAACGTACGACTCCTACACTTGTTGGGCCGTCTGTGCGTGCGCCGAGGTAGCCCGTGCACGCCCGACCATCCGAGCACATGGCTTAATCAATTACACGTGCCACGCATCACGTACACTACGTATAGCTCCTAAGGGTATCTCCAATAGTTAGAGATAACCTTATCTCTAACATATGCTACATCATCTTTAGAGACAACATCTCTAATAGATAGTTTCTAGCACACTTTTCAATATTTATATTTTATAATTTTTCTTTGAAACGGGGCTACATGTCAACTAGAGTAGATTAATGTATAATGTCTTATTTGGCGTACACGACAATCTCTTCAGGAAGAGACGACATGTGCTCTCTCTCCTCCACGAAGGATTTTGTTGATGTAGCATAGCTAAAAGACGACAATAAATACACTACTGGAGATGCCCTAATAGTATACTTCTAGAGATTAGACATACGGTCTGCATGTGCGCACGCACCCACAAAGCAAGCCTCTGCTAGTTGGAAATAAATCCTACTAAACGTTTTCAGTTTTAGATCCTTGGTTGCACCCTTTCAAATCATAAGACGTGAAACCTTTTCACTTTTAACTAGATCACTACTACAAAAAGGCTAATACTGAACGCCTCATTGCAGACGGTTGACCAAAACCGTCTGTATTACAGGCAATATCAGACGGTTTTAGTTTAGAGACCGTCTATATTACTGGCTACGTTAAAACCGTCTGTGAAGAGGTAATATCACAGACGATTCATATTGAAGACCGTCTGTGAAGTATCATGGATGGTTTAAACAAGAATCGTTTGTGATACTACTAAATTCACAGACAGTTATTTTTTGGAACCGTCTGTAATTAGAAACAACTGATTATATAGCCGATTTTGACCACTCCTGATCGGGCCAGATTGATCTTTTAAGGTTGTCGAATTGAAGCTGATTTCCCCAACAGAAGACAATAGATCATGATATGTAATCCGGTAGGTGCACACCTTTGTTCCATGATGAGGACATCACTTCTTAGGATACACACAACAATCCTCCACTTGACATTCAAGGACCAATCACTAGAGCTCGCGCCCGACAATTGAATTTACAGGTGAGCTCGTTCCTAAGTAATTCTTTTTGTTCATTTGAGAATCGATTGCTACCTAATGATTTAATTATGATTAGGAACCATGGAGAGGACCTGGAAGTACTTGGAGAAGGGCTACGAAGCGCACAAGTCCAGCAAGGGCGGTCGAATCATGTTGGAGGCCCAACTCAAGCCGACTTCGAATCCAATTCGGACTCCAGGACCAGGCCGCACTAAAACGGACACCCAGATCGCATCCGGGCTCCGTTTTGGATGTTCCACATATGTATCGAAAGCTGAGAAGACAACCTTTCCAATGGCTCTGGTCCCATGTCAAAATTCCTTCTGAATCAACGGGAATCGTCGAAACAAGTGGGCATTCAGAATCTGTCAGGGTGCTTCGTCACCGTCTTTTGGGCCGTTCGGCTTTGTATGGTGTTGGAGCCCATTAGAGCGCGTCCAGGGGTTTTGCACGCCCCTCAGTCCTCTATATACAGCCGCCACCCCCACCATTAGGGTTGGGTTTTGCTTAGATTAATTCTGTCTTGAACAGTTTCGCCGTTCATCGGTTTGTGAGACACCAACTTTCGAGTGCTAAAACAATACATCTGCAATTCCGTTGTGTTCTTCCTTGTTCTTGCTTGTGT
The DNA here is from genome assembly GCA_036346255.1 of Ampelocalamus luodianensis. Lineage (NCBI taxonomy): Eukaryota > Viridiplantae > Streptophyta > Magnoliopsida > Poales > Poaceae > Ampelocalamus > Ampelocalamus luodianensis. The sequence continues at coordinate 7,892,565 of CM070628.1, forward strand.
TCTTCGATTCGCATGCGAGGATTAGCCTTCTTGGCGAGGTCAACCGGGTTGCGCACGGTTGATAACCTGAGGAGACGTGGTGCTGCGATTGCGGGGTTCGGAACGTGTTGTTCGGAAGCCGAGTCGATTTGTGTCGCGCCTCCACCAAATCGAACTTATCTAGAACCTGTTGGAAGATCGGGACCCCGTTCCCATCAAGTGGTAATCAGAGCTTCAGGTGTTCCTTCAGGTTCGAGTTTACCCTACCCTTGTTGTTTTCGGTTTCATCCTAGAGTCCAAGAAAAAGCCCTACAAAAAATTGTAGTCATAGGTTGTTCCTCGTCCCGGATCTCGTTTAGCCTTTTGCACAATTTGATTTGAGTCAGTAGTGTTGAGTTTGTGTCCTTAGTCTAGTTGTGTTGCTGGTTTAGATCGTGTTTTATTTTGGGTTGTCTTGCTTCCACTACCTCTCATACAAACCCTAGCCGTCAACGTTTGTTTCTCCCACCCTCCCACCCTCTGTTTTTGAGTCATACATCGCGTCTCGTGATCACCCGGCTAATTCCCCCTTGAGCCTCGTGATCACCTAGCACCATCCCCCACCTCTTCCCGAGCTTCGCCCCATTTTCCACCAATTTCCTCCACGATTTCGTTTCGGCCTCCACAAACAACCATAACTCGGAGGCCCTCCTTCAAACAACCGTAACTTTCAGATATCTGAACTCGAAATCGACGATTTTTTTGAAATTGGGTGAAATTAAATTTGCATCGAAACCTCCCAACTTTGTCGGGTTCGGTGAATTTATTTTGCCCAAATTCGGCCTGAAAGTGTAGTATTCGAGCTTTGAACTTTCATCACCGAATTTCAAAGACATTCATCATTTTCTGTAGGCCACACCTTACATCAGATTGAGGTGAAACTTTGTGTGGTTCCTATTTCTGTGCTCCGCTTCGTGAAAAAAATAACAGAAAAAAGGAAAAAAAATAAAAACAATTCGGCACCTGGTTTTGCCTGAGAAAAAAAAGGCACGTGAGAGCCCTCCGTGCCTAAAAAAAAAGAGAGCACAGTTTTAGGTGACAGATATTGATTTGTCTTTGTCCTTACAGCCATCCTTGTCTTTGTCTTTACCAGCCATCCTTGTTGCTGTCGTTGCTTTACTATTCTGGTCTTGACTCCTTATTCATCATATCATACCTGTTATAGGACACATTTAGACCAGCAACTAGGACCCGTGTTTTGGACATTTACTCAGTATTACTATCTGTTATTGATTTGTGTTCCACTAACATATTTGGCCTTCCAAGCTCCATATACCTACTTCCGGATAGCACAGCTTTTGACCCTTGCAATCGCCGAGTCACACTCTCCAGGTATCACGAACCAGCCACCGGTTGTACCACCTACGGTTTGCGTTGGTAAGAACACTTGTAAGAGCTTGGTAAGCCACTTCCTTTGTGGGTTCCCACTGTCCTCCTTTGTAGTTGATAGGGATAATCATTTTGTTTTCCCTTTGTTTTCCCTATGTTTCCACTAACCATGGCAGGGACCGAAGGGGACGCGACACCGGTCGACTTCAACGAGTGTGTTAGTCGCGGCCAGCTACAAGCTGCGCTCGATAAACAAAATGCTTCATTCATTGATCTCGGCACACGAATGGACACCATCGTCGCCGCCATTGCCCAGTTGAACACCACAGAAGGCATTGAGCGGGTGGAGCGGCGGATGGCTGACCTCACTGGTCAGATGGACACATTGGAGGCACGCCGCCACTGTCAATGGCGGCCATCATCATGATGATGACACGATGCATGATGCGATTGGCAACATTGATCGCGGGAGACACAAGATGCGCGACTACGTCGGCGTCTTCAGCAAAACAGACATGGTATGGGAGGTAATAACCAAAACCGTCATGGTAACGATGACCCTTTTGCTAAAGTCAAGTTTACCATCCCATCTTTTTCTGGCCTTTATGATGCTGCAATATATCTTGATTGGGAGATGACGGAGAGCGAAGTTTAATTCTCACTTGGTTCTGAACAACATAGAGTTAGACAAGCTACTAGTGAGTTTAAGGACTTTGCTATTATCCGTGGAATGAACTCGGGTACCATGCGCTACAACTTTGACACATGGGAGCGGTTAAAAGAAGCTATGTGTAATCGTTTTGTTCCTCCTCATATAAACGTGATTTGAGAAAAAATTACAGCGCTTAGAACAAGGTGATAGTTACATTCGGGACTATTATCTTTGAGCTTCAAAGGGTATGGTGCGTTGTGGGGTTGTTGAGGAAACAGAGGATAAGATTTGTCGTTTCTATGGGGGTTCGGCGTGAAATTCAGGACATTGTTGATTATAAAGAATTTACTATCTGTCAACCGCTTGTTCCACTTGCTATGCTTGCGAAAAGAATTGCGTGGACGCAATGAATCGGCGACGGCAAGCACCGGACGACCCTCCTACACAGCTGCGAACGACTACATCGACGGATGCCCAAGTCTTCTTGAGTTTCGTTCTCCTCCACCACCGATGAACAAGATTTCTGTAGCGCCACCAAAGCCACCTTTCACGACATACGTAGATTCTACAAAAATTCTTTGCGAGCTCCGGCCAAGAGTTCTTCTTCCGTGCCTTCCACGGGCGCTCCTCCGACATTGGTGCCACGCGCCATGGACTTGGTCATGTGCAGAGGAATTGCTCTAGCCAACGGGCATACATCGCCACGGAAGATGGAGGCTACATTAGCACTTCGGATGTCAAGGAGGATGATGACGTTGCTGCTGCCTCGGACGACAATGGTGGTGGTCATGACGACCTGTTCCTTGGTGGGGCGTCCACAGCGACGCTACGGAGCATCATTGTGCAACGAGTCCTCAGCACACAGGTACAACAACCCGATAAGCTTCAACGCCATAATTTGTTTCAGACTTTCTTTGCAATCAAGAACCGACGCGCACGTGTCATCATTGATGGAGGAAGCTGCAACAACTTGGTGAGTTCTGATTTGGTCAAGAAGCTTGGCTTGACCACACGACCGCATCCACATCCATACCATATTCAGTGGTTAAATGACTCTGGAAAAGCTAAGGTAACACAAACATGCCGAGTCCATTTTTCCATTGGTGGTTATGCTGATCATGTTGATTGTGATGTGGTTCCCATGCAAGCATGCTCTCTTTTATTGGGTCGACCTTGGGAATTTGATAATGATGCTTTGCACCATGGTAGTAGTAACAAATACACTTTTATGCATAAGGAAAGAAAGTTACTTTTCGCCTTTGACCCAATTGAGATTATAGAGGCCGATAGGGAGCGAGCTGCTGCTGCTAATGATCCAAAGGAACATGATAAATCTGAAAAACATTATGTTATGCTTTCCACAAAATCAGACCTTGCTGAAATTGATGGTATTAATGATACATGCTATGCTTTTGTGTGCAAAGATGCTTTATTTTCTCTTGATAATATGCCTTGCACTTTGCCTGCTCCTGTCACTAACCTTTTGCAAGATTTTAGAGATGTTTTCCCTGATGAGATACCTCCAGGACTTCCACCCATTCGAGGGATTGAGCACTAGATTGACTTGATCCCTAGAGCGAGTTTGCCAAACCGTGCGGCGTACAGGACCAATCCCGACGAGACTAAGGAGATTCAGCGACAAGTCCAAGACCTTTTGGACCGTGGGTATGTACGTGAGAGCCTTAGTCCTTGTGTTGTTCTGTTCTTTGGTACCCAAAAAAGATGGTTCTTGGCGTATGTGTGTAGATTGTAGAGCCATTAACAACATTACTATAAGGTATCGTCATCCTATTCCCAGGCTAGACGACATGCTTGATGAGTTGTGTGGTGCTATCATTTTCACAAAGATTGACTTGTGTAGTGGATACCACCAAATAAGAATGAAACTTGGCGATGAATGGAAAACTTCTTTTAAAACTAAGTTCGGCTTGTATGAGTGGTTAGTCATGCCTTTTGGTTTAACTAATGTACCTAGCACTTTCATACGATTAATGAACAAGGTTTTACGTCCTTTCATTGGCAAATTTGTGGTCGTTTACTTTGATGATATCTTGATTTATAGCAAGTCCATGGATGAACATTTGAATCACTTACGTGCTGTTTTTAATGCTTTGAGAGATGCACGTTTGTTTGGTAACCTTGAGAAGTGCACCTTTTGCACGGATCGAGTCTCTTTTCTTGGCTATATTGTGACTCCACAGGGAATTGAGGTTGATAGAGCCAAGGTGGAGGCGATATGGAGTTGGCCCACGCCCACGACGGTCTCCCAAGTGCGGAGTTTTCTTGGCCTTGCAGGGTTTTATCGCCGCTTTGTCAAGGAATTCAGCACCATTGCGACACCGTTGATTGAGTTAACAAAGAAGGGAGTCGTGTTTCATTGGGGGCCATCACAAGAGGAGTCCTTTAATCTTTTGAAGGACAAGCTTACACACTCACCATTGCTCCAACTTCTGAATTTTGGTAAGACTTTTGAGCTGGAATGTGATGCTAGCAGAATTGGTATTGGTGGTGTTTTGATGCAAGAAGGCAAACCTGTTGCCTACTTTAGTGAAAAATTGAATGGTCCTGCTCTTAATTATTCCACGTATGATAAAGAATTGTATGTTGTTGTTCGTTCTTTAGAGACGTGGCAACACTATTTATGGCCTAAAGAATTTGTCATTCATTCTGATCATGAATCACTTAAGCATATTCGTAGTTAAACCAATTTGAATCGTAGACATGCTAAGTGGGTTGAATTTATTGAATCTTTCCTTATGTCATTAAACACAAGAAAGGGAAGGATAATGTGATTGCTGATGCTTTATCTCGACGCTATACCATGTTGTCTCAGCTTGATTGTCACATTTTTGGTCTTCAAACCATTAAAGGACAATATGCTTTAGATGCTGATTTTAAGGATGTGTTGTTGCATTGTAAAGAGGGACAAGCATGGAATAAATTCGTGATCAATGATGGGTTCTTGTTTAGAGCTAACCGCCTATGCATTCCAGTTGGATCTGTTCGTCTTTTGTTGTTGCAGGAGGCGCATGGCGGCGGTTTGATGGGACATTTTGGTGCTAAGAAGACGGAGGACGTTCTGGCCACACACTTCTTTTGGCCAAAAATGAGGCGAGATGTTGAGCGGTTTGTGGCTCGCTGCACTACATGTCAAAAAGCTAAGTCTCGCTTGAATCCACATGGTTTGTATATGCCTCTTCCTGTTCCTTCTATTCCGTGGGCAGATATTTCTATGGACTTTGTTTTAGGATTGCCCAGGACTAAGAGGGGGAGAGATAGCATTTTTGTTGTTGTGGATCGTTTTTCTAAGATGGCTCATTTTATACCATGTCATAAAACCGATGATGCCATTCATATTGCTGACCTCTTTTTCAAAGAGATAGTTCGTTTGCATGGTATGCCTTCTACTATTGTTTCAGATCGTGATGCCAAGTTTTTGAGTCACTTTTGGCGTACTCTATGGAACAAGTTGGGTACAAAGTTGTTGTTCTCTACAACATGTCACCCACAAACTGATGGCCAAACCGAGGTGGTGAACCGCACATTGTCTACCATCTTTGAGCTGCTTTTTGTGAATAATTTGAAGTGTGGGAAGAGTGTTTGCCGCATGTTGAGTTCGCATATAATCGAGCGGAACACTCCACCACCAAGGTAAGTCCTTTTCAGGTAGTATATGGATTCAATCCACGTGCCCTTCTTGATATTTTACCTTTGCCTACTAGTGAGAGACTTCATAATGATGCTAAGGAGCGTGCTGATTTTATTGTCAAAATGCATGAGACTACTAAGGCAAACATTGAAAAGATGAATGAAAAATATAGGATTATTGGTAGTAAAGGTAGAAAGGAAGTTAAACTTGAATCGGGTGATTTTGTTTGGTTGCACTTGAGAAAGGATAGATTTCCTGAGTTACGAAAGTCAAAATTGATCCCTAGAGCTGCTGGTCCTTTTAAAATAGTTGAGAAGATAAATGATAATGCATATAAACTTGAGTTGCCTTCCGAGTTTGGGGTTAGTCCCACCTTTAACATTTCAAATTTGAAGCCATACTTGGGAGAAGAAGATGAGGCTGAGTTGAGGACAACTCCGCTTCAAGAGGGGGAGGATGATGAGGACATCACTTCTTCGGATACACACAACAATCCTCCACTTGACATCACTTCGCGCCCGACAATTGAATTTACAGGTGAGCTCGTTCCTAAGTACTTCTTTTTGTTCATTTGAGAATCGATTGCTACCTAATGATTTAATTATGATTAGGAACCATGGAGAGGACCTGGAAGTACTTGGAGAAGGGCTACGAAGCGCACAAGTCCAGCAAGGGCGGTCGAATCATGTTGGAGGCCCAACTCAAGCCGACTTCGAATCCAATTCGGAGTCCAGGACCAGGCCGCACTAAAACGGACGCCTAGATCACATCCTGGCTCCGTTTTGGATGTTCCACATATGTATCGAAAGCTAAGAAGACGACCTTTCCAATGGCTCTGGTCCCATGTCAAAATTCCTTCTGAGTCAACGGGAATCGTCGAAACAAGTGGGCATTCAGAATCTGTTAGGGTGCTGCGTCACCGTCTTTTGGGTCGTTCGGCTTTGTATCGTGTTGGAGCCCATTAGGGCGCGTCCAGGGGTTTTGCACGCCCCTCAGTCCTCTATATACAGCCGCCACCCCCACCATTAGGGTTGGGTTTTGCTTAGATTAATTCTGTCTTGAACAGTTTCGTCGTTCATCGGTTTGTGAGACCCCAACTTTCGAGTGCTAAAACAATACATCTGCAATTCCATTGTGTTCTTCCTTGTTCTTGCTTGTGTTCTTCGATTTGCAGGCGAGGATTGGCCTTCTTGGTGAGGTCAACCGGGTTGCGCACGGTTGATAACCTGAGGAGACGTGGTGTTGCGATTGCGGGGTTCGGAACGTGTTGTTCGGAAGCCGAGTCGATTTGTGTCGCGCCTCCACCAAATCGAACTTATCCAGAACCTGTTGGAAGATCGGGACCCCATTCCCATCATTCCGTATCATGTGTAACTTCACTGTCTTGACGTGTAACTTCCGATCGATCAACAGGAATACATGAATTACTTTAGTGATCGATTGATCGGAAGTTACACATTATAGACAGTGAAGTGCTCACCTGATCATATAGGGATATGATCTTATACCAATTTCTTGAAGACACTTCCAATCCATAGACCAAATTGATAGACTTTCTGACCAATAAATTGAAGTATAGTAGTCGATCGATCATCCATGGATTTTGTTCTTAGTTCCGCCCTTCCGATAGTTTATTTATAGGCCAACTTGTTGCAAGATTCAACGAATAAAGACGAAAGTCGAACGGAACCAAAGCATCACCATCTTTTCGGGAATTGTTTTTCACAAATACGGTTTACGCTCCTTTTCGTGATTATATACATCTCAGACGGTTTTTAAATATAACTGTCTATGATAATTCAATGCTTCGGCTCTCGCGCGATCAAATTTAGGGCTCATCACAGGCGGTTTTTAATAAGAACCATTTGTGATAATTAGATGTTTCGGCTCCTGCGCGATGCGTCTCTTCATCTCACACATCAACGGGCGATGCATCTCTTTGTCTCGCGCGTCGACGTTACGATGCATCTCTTCGACGTTTTATAAGAATTATCATCGCGTGCCATGGTGAGCACGCATGGTATTGTATACGTACTACGCCATGGTGAGCAAGCGGAGCATGACGGCGAGGACCAAAGCGAGGAAGTTAGTGATCGTTGTTGCTCTTCGTCACGATGTCGTCGTCCACATCGTCGACCTCGTGGCCTAGAGCTCTCCTCAGCCCATGGCTGACCTCTGCAGTCTACGAGACACGTATGTATTCTATTCTTTTGGTTTTGGTAGGTCTGAAATGTCAGAGTCAGTATTATTCTGTTATGTTTTTGTTCAGAGTCGGTTTCTGAAGATGATTGTAGTGTATCATCCTAGTTGTCGGAAGCGCTTCAGGTGTTCGTTTTGGTTTCATGTTCCGATAGAAATGGTCCAGGAGGCGGTGTGAAAGAAGATGGTCAGGCCACTGGGCCGGGTGTGGGCGCTGTCGAAGGACGGCCACCGGTGCACGAGCACCGGTTGCGGCATGACAGAAGGGTGGGATGACTATGTCGTCTTCTGTAGCGACGATTGTAGGATTAGGCAAGAGTATGACGAGTTCTTTGAACAGGTGTTAAACTACTTGCTGTAAAATTAAATACAATGTACAAGACGGCATTAATTACTGGCCGATGAAAAACAAATATATCCCTTTGTCTTCAATTTTACTGTTTATTACCCTAGAATTTACTTATTTATTGCGAATTAGGTACCTTATTTATTGTGTATTTATGACAGATGATTCTATATTGGAAACATTTGTGATGTTTATTTATCACAGACAGTTCTGACCACGAAACGTCTGTGATATCCCTTTATTAATAGGAATCCGCTAGGGTTTACGCCCTAACTCGTCACTCCCCAGCGCCCTTACTCTCGCCCATTCCCCTCCCCACCCGAGTGCCCCTGAGACCTCGACGGCGCCGCCCCTGACATCAACGGCGTCGCTCGAGTCGCGCCTTCTCCCCGACCCCGTCGCCGACACCGCCCTTCTTCCCGTCACCGCCGGTTGTGACACCGTGATTCACTGCACAAGACACTTACGATAAGAGTGTTTTTCAGTGTCACCGTTGTTGTCACATCCCCAAATTAATAAAGAGCTTATTATGCATCTCTTAAACATGCATCATGTTTTGAAACTTTTTATTTTAGATATTGTACTTAGAAAATCTCCAAACACATATGAGACATACACTTAAAAATTTAACTCCAAACAAAAAAACCGAAATAAATGCTACTGAAGATCCTCTGGAAATAATTTATTCAAATACCATATTAATTATCATGAATTAATATAAATTTTTCCAAATTTTTGGGACTGGTTTGAACCCTACAAAAATTCAAACACGATTTAAAGACCAACTTTATGTTTGAATTTAAACTATACAAATTATATCATGAATAGTAGGGTTTAGTAATTTTTATGGACACTAGACCTACCCAGGAACCTCTGTGATTTATTTCACATTTTTAGGAATTTTATTTCTATTTTTAGCTCACTGGTCAAAGTCGAAAAAGACAAATTTAAATATCAGTCAAATTCAAAACCCTAACCGGCCGTCGCTATTCCTCGGGCTCGAGTCTGACTTGGTGAGCTCACTCAGCCCGACCGCCTAGTTGCCCCTCCGCTTATGGACCTTCAGATCGTAGCTCAACGGCCCAGATGAAACCCACTCGAGTTGGTCCGACCGAACCCACTTAACCGCTCGGTGCGCCACACTCCGGTTCGTTCGCCCTGTGCCACTGACCGCCTGACCCCACCTGTCAGGATTCTCTTCCACCTCGCGTAGGGCACGCTCAGACGCCGAAGGACACGCGACCTCGCCTCTCTGCTCCGGCCCGTTGGAGAGCCGTCAGCTCCGTTACCCACCGCCGCTGGTGACCACTCTTGGAGCTCCCCCGTCACTCGCCGCCTCCATCTCCGTCAAGACCCAGGCTTATTACCCCTTCGAGCGCCTCATTTTTCCCCATCTTTCCTCTCGGTGCGAGGAAGAGGAGCTCTCCTCCGTTCATCTCTCCGGTAAGCTTCGACCGGGTGATCCCAATCTTCTCTCCGTTCATCACCGTGACCATTTTGGCTAACCTCAGCTCATGCGTTGGCTTGTAGCTTCCGAACCACCACTGTGCTCTTGGGCGCTCCACTGCGTGCACCGCGCGACACCCAAATTGGGTATTTCTCCGCTGGTGAGTTTCTTGCTCATTCTTGTGCGTCAGTACATGTCTATGAGTATAAGTTAGTTTTCCCCTCACTTTAATTGTCGGATTGTTCCCAGGAGTTCATAAACCTCGAAGTTATTTCCTTTTGGCTGCCAGCACTATTTCTCGTCAAATTGTCGCCTTGGTGAGCCATTTCCCATTTGTTTTCGTCTATACCATCCCCTAGGTTCACTGGTGTGGAACCAACCTTTGATTTCTTTCGTGTTCGCTCAGGACCTCTCCTTCACGTGAACCCCGAGCGCCGTCGTCACCATTACCGACGCTAGCTTCTACCCAAGCTTCTCCGTCCTCACCAACCCCCTCGTAAGCCTCTTGGAGTCCACCAGTAGCTCGTCCGTGCTTTGTTTTGCTTGATGCACTATCGAATCCCGGCTTGCACTTTTGCCGTAAAGCTTAGCTCCGCCCATCTCCGGCTAGCCGCCGATTTAGCCCACTTCAGTCGTCGCCGCCACCACCGTAAGGTGCGCAGGACTATTGCGGTTCCGTTCTGAGCCTTGGTTGGTGCCCTCGTGGACGAAATCGCCAGCAAGCCGCCAGGCAAGCACGGCCGACGCCGCTGTTGTCGGTTTCGTTCGGCAAAATACTGTAGCGTGGCGATTAGAATAAATAGCGTGGTTAAGTTGAGGTTAAGAAGTAATCTATCACTGACTTGTGGGCCCTAGTGTAGTTTAAGCAGGTGCGTAGTTTGTAAACTACGTTTTCTCTAAAAGGAAAACGTATCCCTAGCATGCTTAGAACAGTGTGCGTTTTAGTGTTCGAATCGCATTCTTAGAAATACGCCGCCCTCTTGGCCGAGGTCAAGCCCTCGTTGGTCGGGTCGAGGCTTCGCCCGGACCCACCCGTCAGTGGCTGTGGCTAGGAAGCACTCGGTAGAAAAAGTAGTAAATACTTTATGAAATTGAAATCTGTTAATTTGCACACTGAAAAACACGTATAACTTCTAAAATGCATAACTAAATCATTTTAACTCCAAAATGGGTGAAACCACTTCTGATAATTTTCATATTTACTGAACTCTATATTAAAATTTGTTTAAACCTTGTCTCTGTAACAGAGAGCATTATTTTGGAAAATAAGCCATTGACACTATTATTTTGCAATAGAAAAAGGGCTGATAACTTCAAAAATTCATAAGTAATTCTTGGAAACTCCAAAAACCGTGAAATCAGTTTTGATAATTTCTACTTCAAATAAACTTAATTATAAAAATGACTTCAAAATTAACTTTGTCTCAAAAACTATAGTTTGAGGAAATGATCCATAAGGGTATTATTTTTGCATTATTAATGCTGATAACTTTAGAAATCAATAACTAAATCATGAAAACTCCAATTGGAGCAAACTCAACTGTTTTGAAATTTTAATAATATTGCCTATTTATTCATATCATCCATTTACTCACCACTGCTCTACAAAATTTCACCTCATAATTAAATTGCTTAAGTAAAGGCATATTGAAATCTGAAATTCGAACCACCATAACTTTCACATACTAAATCAAAATGAATTAATTATTTCACCAAAAATCATCTAAAATCATGACTTAGCTACTGTAGAAAATTATGCATTTTTGAGCATTTTGAATTTTGAGATATTTCTCGTTGTTTATTCGGTATTGTATTTATATAGATACCGAGCCTATTGATATTGACTCCTACGCTACCGAGAGTGAACAACTACTTTTCCAGCAAGGCAAGCATCCTTTGAACTTTCTTTTTGCATCATATTTGATCCCAGTTTTGTTTGGATAGATGCAATGATAATTGCTTGCATGCTATTTTGATAATGTCGCTATTTTTGTGATGTATAGTTAGACACATCCCATTATCTTGTCAATGTGGCTATCCATGAATTATTCCAGTACTGAAATGTTTATGATAGGATGTGTGAAACTATGTTGTTCGGGTTTGCTTAGACATGCAAGTCTAGAACCGGTAGTTTGATTGTCGGGAATAACCCGACAATTATGGGATAAACATAACTCTCATTATATTATTTTTGTTTCAGATCTTCATATCTGTTTTATGAGTTAAATTTTGTCTTCTTAAATGAGCTTTTGGTCTAGACAAGTGTTGGTTAGTGATGGTGCTTTGTGCATGAGATTTGGGTATGTGGTTGGCTTGTCTGGACAATTAAGGACCGAACTTTGGGTACCTGCTGTTCAAGCAACTCTCGTGCTATCACACGCGGTATATGGGTGCCGTACGGTTAAGTAGGGGGAAGGTTTTGTTGTGTTAAGTCCCATGGTGGTGTAGGGGCATTTGTGTTTGATCATTTGTCCTTAGGAGCCGATGTAATGTTCTATAGTGTGCATGGGAGCACCAATTACCCTTTATGTTGCGTCGGTATTTCCAATATAACTTGTGAGCCCCTTAGCAAGTGCTATACACTGCTTGTACTAAGACCGGAAACATCTCACATGGGGGACTTAGCTCAATAAGGTTTTCTTCTTTGAAAACGACAGTATCTCGATTCTCCCGACCGGCATACCAAAGGAGTGTGTCATTGTTCGGAGGCATCCAGGAGGCTTACGGGCTAATCGAGTCGTGTGGGTAAAGTAGTACACCTGCAGGTATAAATCTATTCGAATAGCCGTGTCCACGGTTATGGACGACCGCTTGAAATTTGTGGCTGCTTATTGTTAGACTTGGAATTAAAATTGTGGTTATAACTTGGTATCGACATGAATGGGATATTCATGCTTGTTGTTGTATCAAAGTGGACCGCCAATTTGTTTTTGGTACGATTCATTTGCTATGGAATTCATTACTTATTCACATGCTTTACTTCTACTTCAAATCTGATTTTTAATGGCACTTGCAAAACTAGTATGTGTAGGGTGTACACTGTTGCATCTCTTTCGCAAAACTAAGCCAATATGAGCCCTTCCTTTGGATGACCTTATGCATAAATATTTTTATTTGTGTAAGACTTGCGAGTACCCTTTTGTACTCAGCCAGATGTTTCTTGGCTTTACGGTGAGGGCGATATCGAGACTGATGAGTTCGCCGGTGTCGATTTAGGTGACATCGACGAGTAGTATGCTATCTTCTAACTCCCAGTCGGTTGCCGATGGGTTTATGGGGCATACCACTGCTGGTCTTTTGGTTATTTTACTCGTTTCCGCTGCTAATTAATACTCTTATTTCAATTTGGCCGGTCGGCCACTTGTATTAGTTGTAAACTTGGAACTATGTTGTATGCCTTTTGCACTATGTGTGTATGAATGTTGTATGGATGTGATCAACGTTGAATGAGGGTATGGTTATATTGGTCGCTGATCTTGGGAGCCAATATAAGTCATACTCGCTGTTCATGGGTTCCCATTTAAGTCGCTAAGTGTCGTGCTTGGCTTGTTGGAGAACCGACAATCATGCAGTGCTCGCAGGGGAGCGGCGCGCATGATCGTCGAGACTCTAGTATTCGGTCAAGCCTCTCATTTAGACTGAGTTAAGTTGGAATCCATTTACTGGAGATCTAGAGTTATGTCCCTGAGACCTTGATTAGTCTCGGTCTTACGGAGATAACTCCAGGGTCCCCACAGCGTTGGTATCAGAGCCATACCGACTGTAGGTTAGTGATAGCATGGGCGTTAAGTTTAGCAAGCCTGGGTCAATTTATTTTTCAAAATTATCAAAATTACTTTCGAAAAGTTAAGTTAGGAGTATCTTTTATTCCTTACCCATCTTAGTATCATTCTTTACCATATCCTGGTTTTCGTTTACAAAACTAACTTACCTTGCCTTTCTTCTCCTTTAGATAAACCCCCAATACCTTGTTCGTGAGACCCAAGCTGAGGATGTGGGAGGATACTCGGAGTTACTAAGGGATATGATGTGGAAAGCGAATTTTACCTACCAGCTGTCGGGACCCAAAATTACAATTCTGGACCCTCTGTGTATACTGCACTAGTCCAGGATCACGCTAGTGCACACAGTGGCAACATCGATGAAATATCATTTCCATATACAAAGATGACTAATAAATAGGCAAATAACAATAAATATCAGAGTAAAGACCTTAAGGTCAAAGCTTACAATTAATGCCTCAGAAGGCGAATAGCTCAATGAGGTGCGGCGAACAAACGGAATAACCGGTGAAGCCCATCCATATGCCCACAGGCAATGGTGAAGTGCGCGACCTAGTTCTTCTCGATCCTTGAAGTAGACCTTGTTGACCGACGATTCCTCCATTTCTGTAGGTTTGGGCGCAAGTTTTACAACAAGCGTGAGTACACAACCGTACTCGCAAATCATACCACAGAATGCAAATTATAGATGCAGGCTTATTCCAAAGAAAATGGCTTCTGTGGTTATTTTGCAGAAATGCAACATTTGCAATTTAATACGAGTAATAGATTGTGTGAGGACCCCGGTTTATTTGGCTTGTAATGCTTAACCAACCACCTGGTCCTAGCATCACAAATCAAATAAGCGATCCTCGAGATATGTATACTTCGACGTATACACACCTCGTTACAAAATTAGACATCAACTCCATTCCAAACATAGAGTCCAAACACCACACTACCAAACGGAAGATAAACAAATAGTAGAGTTATAATAGACAAAGGCGACGGGCCACAAGATACACAAATAGGCAGAGCAGCGGCAATGAAGCAAAGTGCCATAAGATGGCTATAAACAAAGCCAATCGGCGTGCCTTCAACCCACAAGGCATCGGACAGGACCGCCAAGTCTAGTCGTCAGAAGCGGCAACACGACTCACGTAAGTGAGGACCACGAGGCTCACCTTCTTCCTGCGCAACAAAAACATTAAGCAAAGCACACAGTACAAAGATTGTCTTTGTACCCGCAAGGCAGCGTGTGAACTAGCGGACTGTTCATATGCTACATGCGAGGCTTATCGGTGGAGGCCATATGTTTCATTTGCATAAAGCCAATTTTCATTTGCAATAATATAATATGGTTTAAAGGCAAGTTTGCAATTCATTTTCTTGATGAAATAAGCTGAAATAAAGATGAGTGCGAATAACCACCTAGAAGTGACTATCCCAATAGTCACCACAACATATACGAATCCCAGTTCGTACCACCTACAAGTTTTAATTTTAAAGGTTGTAGTCTAACTCTCGATAAGCTTACCCAAGCGTGTCCATCACCTAGGGCGAGGCTATTCGAATAGTTTTTAACCTGCGAGGTGTACCACTGTACCCACACCTCGGACCGCCTTTAAGCCAAAGCACACTTAGAAGGTATGCAAGCACTGACTAAGTCCTACGAGACTTTTCCAATATTGTGTATTAACTACGAGCGCTCGTATGGATGGAAATCCATACGCTTACATAATAAAGCGAAAAAGGCAACTACCCACTCGAGGATAAAGCTTTTGGACAACTACCATGCTCCCACCTCCATCCCTCCTGCGACACTGCGACCGGAGCCAATACACGTAAAGTACTAGGTCAGAGAGGTCCCATACCCTCTAGTGTGGTTATACGCGAAATGCTGGATAACAAAAACTCACAAGATGTTCGGTCCTTAATTGACCGGGCATCTTTCGATCCACCCACAGATCACACCAATCTTACCATTGTGCGCGTCTAAATCATTTTTGTTTTCAGTTTTAGTTTTGCAATTAAACATAGCGAGAAAAGTGAAATATAAAGTTGTAGTAAATTTTGTGTGATCAAGGTTCTGACTAAGTCGATAACCGCCCATTTCTACCGATACTAAGCATGTCTAAGCAATTTGACCCGGATCTACTAAGTGACAAGAGACCATCCGGCGACCTCTAATCACGACAAATAACCTAGGCTCAGGTAGTAGAGATCAATATTTTGTCTACGGGATATGCGACTACGGATTTAACTAATCAATTTAACACAAATTAAGCAATGCATACATCATTGAAACAAAATATTAGACTTTAAAATCTGGGATTATCATGATCAAAGCTGCTTTGGCTTCTTTGTTGCTCAATATGGTGCGGAGGATCGTCCTCGGGGTTGCCGCAAATATCGAAGCCTAACGATCGAACATAACGGCAAATAAGAAGCGAATAACACCGACAAAACTCAAACATACAACAACATCAAAACAAGCCAAAACTCACCACAAACAGCCTAAGCATGAAATAACAAAATTTTAGAAACAGAGAACAAATCATTTTAAGTTATTAGCAATTTTCTATGAATTTTCTAAGCTAAAAACACAACAAGTCACTAGTTAATTACTCAACAAATTTTCATGAACAGAACCGATGTATAAAACCTATCCTAATAGTTAGCACACTGAAAATGAAATTCTCTGAGTGGGTTCATTTAATTTGGACAATTATTGGAAAAGATATGCATTTTCTAATTTAGAAGATACATAAGACACCATTTTATTAGTTAACAGATTTTTGCTACAGAGGCATGGATGAAACTAATTTTAGTAAATAATACATTTAAAATGAAAATTGCAAAGACAGTTTCATGCAATTTGGACAAAAATTGAATTAGTTATACATTTACAAGTTTGATTGAATTAACGACAAGAAAACATAAACGAGAAATACTAAAGCAATGAATACTTTTCTACCGCGATCGATGGCCCGACCAGCGGCGGGCGATAGCTGGCCGGCGGGACGAGCGCACGCCTAAAGTGGCGTCGGCGTATTCAAAGAATACGTCTTGACTTACTAAAGTGCAAACCTAAAACACTCTCACAGAAATCGCTTCCCATCGAGAAAAGCGCATTACGAGCTACACAACCTAGCGGCGGCATGGGCCCATGGCGGTGACTCGTAGAATAAATAACGGGCTGGATTAAAGGATTTCGCGCGATTAACCAAGAGGGCCCACCAATGGTGACTCGGCTAAACGAGGGTTAGCGCTAACTAAGCCGCGGCGGCTCGCCCAGCACGCCGCGAAGGGCGCGCGCGGCGCGCCTGGTGATCTAGCAAACCAATGAGTTTCAAGGCGAGTGAGTGGTACCTCAAGGTTCGCAAAGACCTCACGAACCCGGTGCGGTGACGCGAGCCCAATGGTCGGCGGAGATGAGCTCACGGCGGCGGAGGCGGAGAAGAAAGTGCGGTGCTCGCGGAGAAGATGCTACGGACTTGGCGGCCGAGAAGGTGCGCCACGGATCGCGAGACACCGGGAATGATAAGCCCACGATTTTGATGATGGAGGGCGGTGGCGCCGGAATTGACACGCGGCGCTTTGCCGAGCTTGGAGAAGAAGGCGTCGCAAAGCCTCGGTGAAGCACCAAAGAGTTAAACAAGGTCACGGTTGGACTCGGTGGTCGATTGCGATCTAAAGGACCAAAAGTCGATACTAGGAACTCACGAGAATGCGAGATGAGCTTGCGGGCCGAGATCACCGGAGCGGAGGCGTCGGACACGCCCGGCGATACTGCTGGACACGAGAGCTCGAGATGGGAAAAATGGAGCGGCGTCGGCGTGGATCCACGGCGGTGCGGTCGCGGGCTCGGCGGCGCTAACACGGCGGCGTTGCTCGGGTTCTTCTCGGCCGGAAGGAAATTTGGCGGAGAAAACACGAGAATGGGCGCGAAGGGTAGTGGATGGGCTCGATGGGTAGATGAGATCGGCGATGCTTCGCGGTGACCACGAGGACAAAAAGGTGGCGGCGGCGAGGGCGTGGCAAGCATGCGCTGCGGCCGTGAGCTCCGGTGAGTGCGGAGAAGGCGAGTCGATCTTGGCGAGTGGGACCACATGTCGATGCGAGGCTCGCGGTGCGAGCACGAGGCGCGCGGTGCGATAAGGTGGTTTGACTCGATCGGGCGTGTCGGCCGTTGGATCCGAAATAAACGGTGAGATTGGTGTATGCATTGGACAGTCGGTTGCGCCGCGCGGCGTGGATCGTTCGATACAACGGACGGTCACGATTAATTAGATTCGCGCAGTGCGATTAGTTGGCGCGACAGAACCAAGTGTGCTGAGTCGGACTCGAGCACGAGGTTGGATTCGGGCAGAGAACAGATACTTTTAGAATTTGATTTAAAAAGAGAGAAGGTTTGGGGAATTTTTAGAGGTAGCTCCTGAGCTCCAAAAATTTCGAAATTTTTATGGTAGCTACTAGAGACAGAGAACAACATTGCATAAATTTTCCAGAACTTTCTATGCACTGAAAAGTTCTGCAGAAAATTCACAAGCATGCTGACCTAGGGTTTGACCAGGTTTTCAACTAGTTTGACTTGGCCATTTGAAATAGCAAACAAAATCTAAAATTGTGAAATAATTCAGGAGGTAGATAGGATGATCAATATGATAGGAAAAATAATTTCGAGGGTGATCACAAGTTTGAAAGCCAAGAACTTTGCTGACAACAATTTCCATTCACAAGAATTTAATTCTAGAAAATGGAAATTGCTAGGAAAAATTGGAAAACTTCAAATGATTTGAAGAGACAACAAAAGTTTTATTCCTCCTAAAATTTTACATTTGAAATACAAACCTAAGTTAGAGCATTTACAAATCTCCCCCTTACGGAATCTCGCCAGAGATTACGATCCACCAGGAGAAGAAGGATGGGTGTCTGCTCGGAGGCGATCTTCCCGCTCCCAAGTGGCTTCATCCTCGGAGTGGTTCGACCACGAACTTTAAGGAACTTGATCACGGTTCCTTGTTTGCGTTCGACTTCTTCGAGGATACGAGCGGGCGCTCACGATAAGGCGGATCTTCGCACATCGATATTTTCCAATGGTGTTTCCTCAGCTGGAACACGAGGCACTTCTTCAATTGTGACACATGGAAAACATCATGCACCCCTTCAAGTGTAGCAGCAACTCCAACTTGTATGCAACGGCTCCACTTTCTTGATGATGCGATATGGCGGACATATCGAGAGCGATTGCCCTTGACACCAAAGCGACGATGTCCCTTCGAGGCGAGACTTTGAGATACACAAAGTCATTGGGTGGAAACTTCACTCACGGCGGCGATGATCTGCATAGCTCTTACGCTCGGTGAGCTACAGCGCAAGTGCTCACGAATCAAGCGCACTTGATTTTGGCCTCATTGATGGAATCGGCCCAGAAGCGCCTTTCACGGTTTACGACCGGTTCAACGGTGTTCTGCGGCCGCCGTCCATACAAGGCCTCAAATGGTGCCATCCGAGACTAGCACGGAAGCTGTTGTTGTAGGAGAATTCGGCAAGAAGTGGTAGGCACTTCTCCCAATTCTTCCCATAGGAAAGAACACAAGCACGAGCATATCTTCAAGAACTTGGTTGACTTCGCTCCGTTTGGCCATCGGTCACGAGGATGGTGGCGGTCTTTGAAAGTAAAGCGGTACCCATGGCCTCCTGTAGGCGTGCAAAGTGCCGAAGTGAAAAGAGAACCACGATCGACACCATCGTTCGTGGCACACCATGCAAACTCACAATCACGGGATATGTAGAGATCGCCAATTTCTGCGGCGCCGAGGCGGTACACACTGGCGAAAAT
The DNA here is from genome assembly GCA_036346255.1 of Ampelocalamus luodianensis. Lineage (NCBI taxonomy): Eukaryota > Viridiplantae > Streptophyta > Magnoliopsida > Poales > Poaceae > Ampelocalamus > Ampelocalamus luodianensis. Next base: position 7,911,811 of record CM070628.1, read on the forward strand.
GTGCAACTTTGTCAATCGGTCAATAACCACCCGGATAGCATCCTTCCCGAAGAAATGCAGGGCAAACGGTGTGAAGTCCATACCAACGGAATCCACTTCCACTCTGGTATAGGCAAGGGTGGAGGAGACTGCGGGACGATGCTCGACCTTGGCCAGCGACAACATCGTCGCATCCGGCGAACCCGACAATCTCGCTTCATGCGAGTCCACGAACCTCTGCGCGAGATCTTGGTACATCTTGGTAGCCGGGATGGATGGACAAAGGCGAATCATGGGCCTCTGAAGAATCAAATCCGCAACTCTGGGACCTTTGGGACCTGGCCGCTGCCCAAACCATACGACACCGTGCTCATCTTAGAAACACACGGCTATCCCATCCTTGATATTACGCTTGATCTAGTTCACGCAGACATCATTTGCTGCATGCTGCCTTGACTTGATCCACCAAAGTCGGTTTACTGTCGAGGCGATAAAGGAACCGTGCTCAACCAAACCCAAGTTGAGATCTTTGAAATTACGCAAGAAGTGCGAGTTCTTTGCTCTGGATCATCAAAGTATTGCAATACACCTTTCGGCTAAGTGCATCGGCAACCACATTGGCCTTGCCGAGATGATCACGAATACCCATATCATAATCTTTGATCAATTCTAGCCATCTCCTCTGCTGAGGTTGAGATCTGGTGAGTGAATAAGTATTTCAAACTCTTGTGATCGGAATACACCTCACGCGGTTTCGATCAAATAATGCCGCCAAATCTTGAGTGCATGAACTCACTGTGACAAGCTCTAAATCATGGGTGGGATAATTGAGCTCATGAGGCCTCAGTGCCTAGATGCATAGGCAAGCGCCTTGCCTTCTGCATAAGAACACACAGAGTCCACGGCGAGAGGCATCGTAATAAATATCGAAGCTCTTGTGGATATCGGAAGAGTAAGGTGGGAAGTGAAGTCAATCATTGTTTGAGCTCTGAAAGCTCTCATCACAAGCAGAGGACCACACAAACTTCTTGTCCTTCTTGAGCAATTCGGTCATCGGCTGCGATCTTGGAGAAGTTCTCGATAAAGCGGTAGTAGGCCGCTAACCGAGAAAACTCCGTACATCGATGGTGACTTGGCTGGCCCCAAGATAGAACATCGTGACCTTCTTTGGGATCCTGACTATGCCTCGGTGAAAGAACATGGCCCAAGAATGCCACTTCCTTCAACGAGAACTCACATTTCTTGAACTTCGCATATAGTGGTGCTCCATAATTTGCCCAAAACAATCTTGGATGCTCGGCATGCTGCTTGATCTTGGAATAGATAAGAATATCATCAATAAAGACCACCACAAATTTATCCAAATACTCCATGAATCTGAATTCATAAGGTTCATGAACAAAAGCTGGAGCATTGGTTAAACCGAAAGACATGATGGTGTACTAAATGCAGACCATAACGTAGTAGTGGCCGTCTTGAATATCCTCGATCCGATCTGACGATGATAGCCGATCTCGGATCAATCTTGGAGAACACGAGCTCGGACAAGCGGTCAAAAGATCATCAATGCGGGCGAGAGGATATTTGTTCTTCACCGTCACTTCATTGAGAGGGCGGTAATCAACACACATGCGCAAAGTCTTGTCCTTCTTCTTCACAAAGATCACGGACAACCCCAAGGAGATGGCTGGGACGGATGAAACCCTTTGCTTGGAGCTCACCAAGGCTGCTTCTTCAATTCTTCTAGCTCATTGGGAGGCATCCGATATGGCGCCTTCAAATCGGGGCGATGCAGGGCAACAACTCGATGACAAACTCCAGATCTCGAGCGGAGGCATCGAGCAAATCTTGGAAAGACATCCTCAAAGTCGGATACTATGGGAACATCCACGAATGCGCAAGGCGGCTTCGCTTCTAATGCACAAAGATGCGGACCACAGGCTGCGGCGAAAATCCGACTGCTGCTTTGAAGAAATTTGGTGAGATAGACAATCTTCACTGCACTGTCGATCGTCCCAAATGTTGGGACAACCAATCCATGCCAAGAATCACATCCGGACTCATTGAACTGGCGAGAATAAGGTTTGCCATAAATCCACTCCTTTAACTATGATAGGAACATCCCGAAACAGAATCGTCGGCCGCATTTCCGACCGGAGCGGATGAGCAAGAACTCCCAAAGGAACACAGTGAAGACCACTAGCAGCAGCAAATGATCTTGAAATAAAAGAATGCGATGCTCGAATCAAATATCTGCAGCGGGGACGAGAATTAACAAGAAGTGTACCAATCACGACATCGGCGCCTCTGAGCCTCCTCGGTGAAAGGTGGTTGACTCGACCGCTGCCGCACCACAGGTCTTGAATAATCTTACAGTCGGCGGGTGACCACTCCTGCCGCGTCCTCCATTAGGGCGAGGCTGCTTTGCAACACTCGAGGCGAGCATTCGCATAATGGCCCTTGTTGTGGCGGCGAAAACAAATCACCTCGGCCGCCGGATTGCGGAGGCGCTCTGTCTTGGATCGCGGCGCGCGTGGCTGGCTCACGCCTGCGGTGGGCGGAGCTGGTGCGAGATGGTCTCGGCGCCGGTGGAGCAAAAGAACGGGCCGCAGTGTGCCCGCCCGGCAGGAGACGAGCGAGGTGGTGTGAAGCGGCGATCGCCTCCCACTTGCGCTGCGGGACTCACCCAGCGCCTTCGCCTTATGCTCGGCAACAATGGCCTTATCTACCAAGGCACGAAAGTGCGAGAAGTCCACAATGGATAGCTTGTCTGCGGCTCCTCGGACAAGCCATCCATAAACTTCTCTGTAGCCTCATCGAGGCCACCTCTCCCGGAGCATAACAGGCGGATGATTGAACTGCGTGCGGTACTCCACCGCAGTTGCGCCCTTGCTTGGCGCGAGGAACTCCTTCTTCTTGACTTCATCGGGCCGTCGAGGATGTGGGCCCGACAGCTGATCGAACTCCTCCCACGCGACCACATGGCGCGCGGTGCATGGCGAGATAGTTCTCCCACCATGAGAGTCTTTGCGCCCTCAGGCGGTGGGGGGCGAAGAAGTGCCTTATCTGTGCGGCAGCGAGCTATGTTGAGCTTTCGCTCAACCATGCATGACCAATCATCCGCATCGAGAGGGTCCTCGGGCGGGAGTAAGTCGGCGAGTGCGTCACGGAGGAAGTCTGCAAGTCCCCGCGAGTGCGGTGGTGCCACCACGGCGAGTGGAGGTATTCTAGCAATAACCTCCAAGATGCGTATCGGTCCATGCGGTTTCGCTCGATTTGAGCGAGCACCTCGACCATGGTCGGAGGAGGAAGCTCCTCATCATGACCAGCCTGCTTGGCGCCACGCGTTCTCCGCCATCTGTTTTACTAAGACAAGTTAGCAACAAATTTAAGAGCAAGAAAGCCCAAAATTCATGGCAGTGGTCGAGAAACAAACACAAGCGAGGATAAAGTTCGACTAGCAAAAGAAATTGGACTCATAACTACTCACTTTACATCTTACCTATTATCCCCACAAGTTTTAGTTGGATTAAACTTCATGGTTCTCCCAAACTAATTCCACCGGTAGTAACTATCTTTTGAAAGGTGAAGAAAAACCAAGTTTCAAAACTTAATTTAGAGTAAGATGAGTAGAAAGCTAAGATAGGTAAGGAATAAAATCGAGAATCGCCTAGGTTTTTATAAACCTTTTATGACTTGAAAATAAGACTTTCAAAATATCCTAAGGACGACTATGCTTGGTTACTACGGCCGAATGGCTCGATACCAACTTTGTGAGGACCCGGTTTATTTGGCTTGTAATGTAACCAACCACTGGTCCTAGCATCACAAATCAAATAAGCTGATCCTCGAGATATGTATACTTCCCAAAGCGTATACACACCTCGTTACAAAATTAGACATCAACTCCATTCCAAACATAGAGTCCAAACACCACACTACCAAGCGGAAGATAAACAAATAGTAGAGTTATAATGACAAAGGCCGACAGGCCACAAGATACACAAATAGACAGGAACGACATCGGAAGCAAAAGTGCCATAAGATGGCTATAAACAAAGCCAATCAGCGTGCCTTCAACCCACAAGGCATCGGCCAGGACCGCCAAGTCTAGTCGTCAGAAGCGGCAACACGACTCACGAGTGAGGACCACGAGGCTCACCTTCTTCCTCTGCAACAAAAACATTAAGCAAAGCACTGAGTACAAAGATTGTCTTTGTACCCGCAAGGCCAGCGTGTGAACTAGCGACTGTTCATATGCTACATGCGAGGCTTATCACGGTGGAGGCCATATGTTTCATTTGCATAAAGCCAATTTTCATTGCAATAATATAATATGGTTTAAAGGCAAGTTTGCAATTCATTTTACGGATGAAATAAGCTGCGAAATAAAGATAGGTACGAATAACCACCTAGAAGTGACTATCCCAATAGTCACCACAACATAGCACGAATCCCAGTTCGTACCACCTACAAGTTTTAATTTTAAAAGGTTGTAGTCTAACTCTCGATAAGCTTACCCAAGCGTGTCCATCACCTAGGGCGAGGCTATTCGAATAGTTTTAACCTGCGGGTGTACCATGTACCCACACCTCGGACGCCTTTAAGCCAAAGCACACTTCGAAGGTATCTTGTACATGACTAAGTCCTCTGAGACTTTTCCAATATTGTGTATTAACTACGAGCAGCTCGTATGGATGGAAATCCATACGCTTACATGTAAAAGCCGAAAAGGCAACTACCCACTCGGGATAAAGCTTTTTGGACAACTACCATGCTCCCACCTCCATCCCTCCTGCGACCCCCTGCGACCCGGGCCAATACACGCCAAAGTACTAGGTCAAGAGAGGTCCCATACCCTCTAGTGTGGTTATGCGCGAAATGCTGGATAACAAAAACTCACAAGATGTTCGGTCCTTAATTGACCGGGCACCTTTCGATCCACACCAACGGATCACACCAATCTTACCATTGTGCCGCGTCTAAATCATTTTTGTTTTCAGTTTTAGTTTTGCAATTAAACATAGCGAGAAAAGCTGAAATATAAAGTTGTAGTAAATTTTGTGTGATCAAGGTTCTGACTAAGTCGATAACCGCCCATTTCTACCGATACTAAGCATGTCTAAGCAATTTGACCGGATCTACTAAGTGATAAGAGACCATCCAGTGACCTCTAATCACGACAAATAACCTAGGCTCGGTAGTAGAGATCAATATTTTGTCTACAGGATATGCGACACGGATTTAACTAATCAATTTAACACAAATTAAGCAATGCATACATACAATTTGAAACAAAATATTAGACTTTAAAATCTTGGGATTATCATGATCAAAGCGCTTGCAATTCTTTGTTGCTCAATATGGTGCGGAGGATCGTCCTCAGGGTTGCCGCAAATATCGAAGCCTAACGATCGAACATAACAGCAAATAAGAACGAATAACACCGACAAAACTCAAACATACAACAACATCAAAACAAGCCAAAACTCACACAAGCAGCCTAAGCATGAAATAACAAAATTTTAGAAACAGAGAACAAATCATTTTAAGTTATTAGCAATTTTCTATGAATTTTCTAAGCTAAAAACACAACAAGTCACTAGTTAATTACTCAACAAATTTTCATGAACAGAACCAGTGTATAAAACCTATCCTAATAGTTAGCTTTGCTGAAAATGAAATTCTCTGAATTGGGTTCATTTAATTTGGACAATTATTGGAAAAGATATGCATTTTCTAATTTAGAAGATACATAAGACACCATTTTATTAGTTAACAGATTTTTGCTACAGAGGCATGGATGAAACTAATTTTAGTAAATAATACATTTAAAATGAAAATTAACGACTTTGGTTTCATGCAATTTGGACAAAAATTGAATTAGTTATACATTTACAAGTTTGATTGAATTATGACTCAACGAGAAAACATAAACCGAAATACTAAAGCAATGAATACTTTTTTTTTCTACCGAAGATCAACCATCGACAATGGGCAGCGGGCATGTAACTTGACCGCGAGACAGCGCACCGCCTAAAGTGGCGTCGAAGGCGTATTCAAAGAATCGTCTTGACTTACTAAGGTGCAAACCTAAAACACTCTCACAGAAGTCGCTTCCCATCGAGAAAACGCATTACGAGCTACACAACCCTAAGCGGCGGCATGGGCCCACATGGCGGTGACTCGGAAGAATAAATAACGGGCTGGATTAAAGGATTTCTATGCGCGATTAACCAAAGAGGCCCACCAATCGCTGACTCAGCTGAAACGAGGTTAGCGCTAACTAAGCCGCCGGCGGCTCACCGCACGCGACGGGACGGCGGCGCGGCGCCTGGTGATCTAGCAAACCAATGAGTTTCAAGGCAGTGAGTGGTACCTCAAGGTTCGCAAAGACCTCACGAACCCGTCTGCGGTGGCGCGAGCCCAATGGTCGACGGAGATGAGCTCACGACGGCGGAGGCGGAAGAAAGTGCGGTGCTCGCGGAGAAGATGCTCGGACGGCGGCCGAGAAAGGTGCGCCGCAGGATCGCGGAGACACGAGAAACGATAAGCCCACGATTTTGATGATGGAGGAGGCGGTGGCGCCGGAATTGATACGCGGCGCTTTACCGAGCTTGGAGAAGAAGGCGTCGCAAAGCCTCGGTGAAGCACCAAAGAGTTAAACAAGGTCACGGTTGGGCTCGGTGGTCGATTGCGATCCTAAAGGACCAAAAGTCGATACTAGGAACTCACGAGCGCAGATGAGCTTGCGGGGCGAGATCACCGGAGGCGAGGCAGCGGACACGCCCGGCGATACACTGACAACGAGAGCTCGAGATGGGAAAAATGGGCGGCGTCGGCGTGGATCACAGCCAGTGCGGCCACGGGCTCGGCGGCGCTAACATCGCGGCGTTGCTCTCGGGTTCTTCTCCCGGCGGAAGGAAATTTGGCGGAGAAAAAACACGAATGGACGCGAAGGTAGTGGATGGGCTCGGTGGGTAGATGAGATCCGGCGATGCTTCACGGTGACACGAGGACAAAAAGGTGGCGGCGGCGAGGACGTGGCAAGCATGCGCACACGGCCGTGAGCTCGGTGAGTGCGGAGAAGGCGAGGTCGATCTTGACAGTGGGACCCACATGTCGCTGACAGAGCAAGCGGTGCGAGCACGAGGCGGCGCGGTGCGATAAGGTGGTTTGACTCGATCGGGAGCGTGTCGACCGTTGGATCGAAATAGCTTGCCGAGATTGGTGTATGCATTCGGACAGTCGGTTGCGCGACGCGGCGTGGATTGTTCGATGCACAACGACGGTCACGATTAATTAGATTCGCGGTGCGATTAGTTGGCGCGGCAGAACAAGTGTGCGAGTCGGACTCGAGCCCGAGGTTGAGTTGGGCGAGGAACGATTTTTAGAATTTGATTTAAAAGACAGAGAAGGTTTGGGAATTTTAGAGGTAGCTCTGAGCTCCAAAAATTTCTGAAATTTTTATGGTAGCTACTAGAGACAGAGAACAACATTGCATAAATTTTCCAGAACTTTCTATGCACTGAAAAGTTCTGCAGAAAATTCACAAGCATGCTGACCTAGGGTTTGACCAGGTTTTCAACTAGTTTGACTTGGCCATTTGAAATAGCAAACAAAATCTAAAAATTGTGAAATAATTCAGGAGGTAGATAGGATGATCAATATGATAGGAAAAATAATTTTCGAGGGTGATCACAAGTTTGAAAGCCAAGAACTTGCTTGACAACAATTTCCATTCACAAGAATTTAATTCTAGAAAATGGAAATTGCTAGGAAAATTGGAAAACTTCCAAATGATTTGAAGAGACAACAAAAGTTTTTATTCCTCCTCAAAATTTTACATTTGAAATACAAACCCTAAGTTAGGGCTGTTACAGATTGAAAGCATAATTCAAAACAAATAGACAATATTAATTTAACAGTTGTTTTCACAAAGACACAAAGCTAAGCAGTTATTTTGCACATAGCCATATGATTGAGGTCACACGACTCCCTTCCCAAAGGTTTTATGAAAATCTACCCTCGTGTGAAATCCCGAGCATTGTCCATGACCATGACGCGCTATTCGAATAGATTGTTTAACACTCTGCAGAGGTTGTACACTTTACCCACACGATATAACCGGTGTGGCCGCACCGATCATAACAAAACAGTTCGGCAACCGTCTCAACATTGACGTTCTTATTCACACAAATCCCATATCACAAAGCTTAACCTATCCACACGAACCCCAATGTTGAAACTCCGTAACCTACTAAGTTAGGCCTGTCACCAGACATGTGGTCGTACAGTATAGCTCAGTTCAATGGCGCACAAAGTTAAGTCCTTAATTGACCAAGGCAAGACTTCCAGTCTTTCTAACTAAACCACACAGATAAATCCCAATCACAAAGCCACCGGTTCACACAAGATCCACCACTTGCCTCACCCAAATCCTTTACCACCCAGTTGGTTTTAGTGCAACACATGCCATCACAAAGTAATAACACATAGCACACAGTTTTACACAAAGTTCCATAGTCACTTAGTCAAATTTATAATTGCAACTCAGGTGATGATGATGACTCGTTGCATGGCTAAGCAATCTACTCGTACTAACCAACCCACGTTGGTAATACCATAGCACCAACTAAATATGAACCAATCTAGGGTGACAAAAGATTATGACATACAATGGACAATGTGGATATAACAAATTGGATTAATAGCTAAACCCAAAAGCATTTAAATAATTACTTAAAGTAAATGCAGTAATTTAAATCAAAGTAATTTTAAAAACTGGGATTCAATATGATCAAAGGTATAACTTGCCTTGCTATAGCAATGATGATCTTATTTTATCTTCAATCTTCTACTTGCTTGATCTTCAGATCCTTCGGACGATTCCGGGACTTCGGCGTCTAACGAGAAAGAAAGCGCAAAACAAAACTAAATTCAAAAAGACAAATCAAATAAACTCCAAATTGAAATTGAATGGTACCAGAAGGTAGATATTGAATTTAGATGAATTTAGAAACTTGAATGAGTTCAATCGGAATTCAGATGAAGAAGATATGGCTTTTGGAAGATTGGAATTCACATGAAATGATGAAAAATCTCTACGGAATATTCTCAGAATATTCTATTCCGAAAATATTAGATAAAGAATGAGTGTAAGATAGGTGGGACCGACTGGTATTTATGAATTTCTAGAATTAAAATAATTCCAGAAATAAGGTAGAGAGAGTGACAAGCGGGACCAATAAGATAAAAGGATTTTCAAGAATTAAATTAATTCCCGAAAATAGGATTAGGGGTTGACATGTGGGCCACTGGTCTATGGACCGGGTCCACGGAGATATGCTAGTCCACGGTGGACCAAGCTCATGAACAAGGTTTGACCAAGGTTGACTGACATGCGGGACCCGCATGTAAGTGAGATAAATAATTATGGTGTTTAATGTGGGTGGATGACAGGTGGGGACAACATATAAATGAGATAGATATAACTATTATCTTGTACGACATATGGGGTCCACCGTCATAGACTGAAAGAGAGACAAAGAGTTAACAATGGTTCTGGACAAAAGAACAGAGAAAGAAGAAAGCATCGGCAGAGCAACATGCTGCTTGGTTCCATGCGCATGGAGACAGGAGATGACTGCTATGAGGCGAGGGATAGCAATTGGCATGGCACAAATATGGTAGAGAGATAAAGATATTGGCCTACATGCAAAGATATTAGAGAAATACAGAGAAGGATCACTTAGCAACCACAGAGCGTAAAAGCTTGCTCGGGCACAAGCTTTGAATAGGAATAGAAGCTACAGTGATATTTGGTACATGGCGATGGCAAGAAGTGGCGATGAATTGACAAGGCAAATTGGGAGAAAGGATTAGCATAGCGGCCAAAATACCAGAGAACAGAGGGCATCTAAATGAAGAACGAACGTAGCATTAGTTTCAACAGAGGCTACAGTAGCATGCATGAACAGATGCGCGGAGCGGCCGCGGCGGAGGCGAGGCGGCGTAGCGGCGAAGGGGCAAAGCGGAAAGGAACGACGAGCCGGACGCGATGGCGCGGTCGGATTTTGGAAAACTCACCGAGGAAGCGGCGAACGCGAAGAACACGGTTGGACTCTAATGGCCGGCAGTGCTCGGCGATCTTCGGCGAAGTGGATGGAACCATGACGTAGAGGGCGACGACGCGAAGCCAACGCCGCAGACGGTTCGGCCAACGGACGTCGGACGAAGCGCGATTCGCGGAGAAGACTTTTGGTTGGAGCTCGGTTTTTGGAGATTGCGATGAAAATAGATCGGTTTGGAGGAAACCAATTCAGGGGATTGGAAGAGGGGATCAACACGGACGCGTGGGCGCAAACGGCTCGCTTTTATATGCACCGTGGAGGAAGATATGGAAGTTTGAATATTTCAGCCCAAAACGTGCACGTAGTGGACCCTTCGTTCGGTTCTGCCAGAGGAACATGATGAACAGTGTTTCGCGCTACTGTAGCATCGGCAGGAGAGAGAAAATCTAGATTTTCGGAATTAAAAGAAATCCCAAAAATCAAGGAGGTCAAATAAAATAGCAAACAAATCCGGAAAAATCTCAGAAAATACCCAAAAATTCCTTGAAACACAAGGAAGCCAAATAACTCATTTTATTTAATTAACGTTTATATTAGTCAAATTAAATATTTTTAATTTAGGAAAATTCCAATTAAGCTTTATTAATTCAAATAAAATTGGTGAAAAATTCCAAGGACCTAAACTACTCAAAAGGTTTTTGAAAAGCCAAATTTTGGGACGTTACACCAGCCGACGTACTCCATTTACCGACGAGATCGAGGGCTGGGAATGGAGGAATACATGGCTGTGGCAGATATTATTGCAAGACGTGTTGCGGGAAGCATCCCGTATCGTTTTCAGGCTTATGGCACTTCGGAGGCCATGGCGCTGCAAGAAGTGGCTAGGGTGGCCATGAGTCGCCTCCGCTATGAACTGACAGAGCTGTTCCAGCCACCTTATGACCATTTTCCCATGCAAGCACGTGAAGGGGAGGTGAGCAGGTTTGCTAGGATTCAGTTCGGTGAAGACCCTCAGGTTCGACAATTGGCAAGACTGGTGCACATCATGGACCAGGTGTATCGCTGCACCATGCACGAGTTGTGGGAGACGCGACGGCGTCTCATTGAAGCTCAGGAGCACTTAAGGCTCATGCACGACATGAGGCTCATTCATCCCAATGTGCTATATGGCACTAATATGATCTCCCCTTATCTTTCTGCACCAGCAGATTGTCGTCTTCCCGTGGTAGGAGGTCATATTAACGCCATAGGGTCACCTTTGCGTCTTCCTAATCTAGGGGACCCTGACGATATTGGATCCCCTGGGGCACATCTTCTGGACGAGTTTCCGGTGAACTTTGACCGGAATAATATTTAGGATAATGGGGTGGTAAGCTCGCTGTCCAGGCATGTTCCCAGCGAAGTGTGTATCTTTAAATTGTTGTAACAGGCTAGTAGTCGTTGGACCTTTTTGTATTATTTTGGACTTTAATTTCGGGCGGTTACCGATTGCCTACGGGCCAACCTGGATGTAATTATACCAAAAGACTACGATTTGCTTTTATGGATCTTGTACTAGCCTTAATGTTTTTGTACCACAGTTTGGTGTTAAAATCTGCTGTGTTTTTAAATATCCTTCTTATGGCGTGTTTAGATATGTTATGACCTTCATTTTATCTTCTAATCCCCCTTGTCCCTACAGGATGACGGGTCCTAATACTCGTTCGAGAGCTCAGCGGGACGGGGAATCTCCACCCCAGGGCACTCATTCTGCTGCTGTAGCAGAACTCTACGCCCACGAGGAGAGGGGTGAGCCCTCTCAGCAGCACCAGCAGCGGGGTAGCTCATCTGAGGAAGTGCTTCCTCCGCCGCCCACTATGGCGGAAGTCCTAGCTCAGATCGAGAGGAACAGGATGGATCAGACCAGGATCTTAGAGGCTATAGCTCGCAACACTTCTCCTGCTCCTACGGCAGCAGGGGGAGGGGGACATCAGAGGCAGCGGGGAGGTCTCGCTGATTTCCAGCGAACCAATCCTCCCACCTTTTCGGGCACCGAGAGCCCGATGGAGGCAGAAGACTGGCCGAGGACATTGAGAAGAAGTCGCTATTGCTCGGCACGTGCATTGAGAGGGTGCTCTTGCCGCTTATCGGCTAGAGGCGCCGCTAGTGCATGGTGGGACAACTATTCCGCCATGCACCGATGGAGAAGTTCCATCATGGGGCGAGTTCGTGCGACCTTCGTGGAGGCCCATATTCTGAGGGTCATGTTGATCAAGCGAAGCAGATTCTTGCCTTGAAGCAAGGAAAGAAGACCGTCTCTGAGTACCTTCAGGAGTTCAACTCCTTGGCCCGCTATGCCCCTGATGATGTTTCCACCGACGCCCGCCGCCAGCGCCGTTTCATCGGCGGTTTGACTGAGGAGATGCAGTTGGCTCTAGCTGCACATGACTTCCGCAACTTCCAGTATTTAGTGAACAAGGCCATTGTAGTGGAGCACAAGAGTGTGGCAGTGGAGGAGTCCAGGAAGAGGAAGAGGGCCGCCCAGTTTTCAGCTAGCAGTAGTTTCCCTCGGCAGCGCACCGGACCGCCCCAAGCACCTCGCTCTCAGGCCCCAGTGCCACCGAGGCCTCCTGTGCCCCCTTCACGACCTTCTCCACTAGTGGCACAGCGGAACAATGGGGGTAAAATCCCCAAAACAGTGGGGCATACAAGCCCAATGTCACCTGTTTTCATTGTGGTCGCCAGGGCCACTATGCACACCAGTGCCTCGCCAAGCAGCGGGGAATGCCCCAGACTTATCGAGCTCCTACTCCACCAGCTGCAGCAAGACCTTCACCACCTCTGAGGGCAGCATCTACCCCTCCTCAGATCCCTGCACGTGGCCGAGTGAACCACGTCACCGCCGAGGAGGCTAGCGACGCTCCAGACGTCGTTTTGGGTACACTTCTCGTTAATTCTTGTCCAGCATCAGTTTTATTTGATTCAGGAGCATCTCATTCATTCATCAAATAAGAATATGCTGCACTTAATCAATTTGAAATAGTCAAGCTTCAGCCACCTTATCAAATTCAATCGCCGGGATCGGTTTTCCAAACCGATCGAGTCTGCCGGGGCGTAAAAGTGGAAATTCAAAATATCAACTTCTTGACAAATTTAATTGTGATAAATTCAGTGGGTATTGATGTGATATTAGGGATGGATTGGCTGTCCAAAAATCAGGGAAAGATCGATTGTGCTCAACGGTCCATTTCAGTCACTAGCGAAGATGGCAGCCAGGTCGTTTTTGCACCTTCAGTTGGCAATTCTCATCTCTATGCTTTGGAAGCTAGTACCTCTGTTGAATTAGAGGAGGTTCCGGTGGTATGTGATTATCCAGATGTATTCCCTGAAGAACTCCCAGGCATGCCTCCAGACTGTGAAGTTGAATTCGTCATTGAGCTTGCACCCGGTACTGCGCCAATTTCAAAGCGGCCGTATCGGATGCCTCCTAATGAGTTGGTAGAATTGAAAGCACAACTCCAGGAACTTCAAGATAAGGGTTTCATTCGGACAAGCTCCTCACCTTGGGGATGCCCGGCCATCTTTGTTAAGAAGAAAGACAAGAGCTTGCGGATGTGTGTTGACTACTGTCCGTTGAATGAAGTCACTGTTAAGAACAAGTATCCGCTTCCGCGGATTGATGACCTGTTCGACCAACTTAGTGGAGCCCAAGTGTTCTCCAAGATTGCCTTGAGGTTGGGTTACCATCAAATAAAGGTCAGAACAGAGGACATTCCGAAGACAACATTCTCTACTCGGTATGGTCTATACGAGTACACTGTTATATCTTTTGGATTGACTAATGCACCTGCTTATTTCATGAACCTCATGAACTCCGTTTTCATGGAGTATTTGGATCAGTTTGTCGTTGTATTTATTGATGACATCCTTATTTACTCCAAGTCCGACGAAGAACACGAGAAACATCTGAGACTTGTGTTGGAGAAGCTTCGTCAACATCAACTCTATGCAAAATTCAGCAAGTGTGAATTTTGGCTTCGCCAAGTGAGTTTCTTGGGTCATGTACTCTCCAAGGGTGGTGTAGCTGTGGATCCAAGCAAGGTGCAGGATGTGCTGAACTGGAAGCAACCCAATAGCGTCACCGAAATCCGCAGTTTTCTTGGACTTGCAGGTTACTACCGCAGATTCATCAAAGACTTCTCCAAGATTTCTAAGCCAATGACTCAACTTCTGAAGAAGGAAAAGAAGTTCGAATGGTCAGCAGATTGTGAGCAAATCTTTCAGATTCTTAAAGGATGTTTGACCACCGCTCCGGTGCTCATCCTTCCAGATGTTCACAAGAGTTTTGATATTTACTGCGATGCATCTCGCCATGGGCTCGGTTGTGTGCTTATGCAAGAGGGCCGAGTAGTGGCATATGCGTCGAGACAGTTGAGACCTCATGAAGCTAACTATCCCACTCATGACTTAGAGCTTGCAGCGGTTGTTCATGCTCTAAAGATTTGGCGACATTACCTCATCGGTAATCGTTGCGAGATCTACACCGACCACAAGAGTCTCAAATACATTTTCACCCAAGCTGATCTGAACTTAAGGCAGAGAAGATGGCTTGAGTTAATCAAAGATTATGATATGGGACTTCATTATCATCCAGGCAAAGCCAATGTGGTGGCCGATGCATTGAGCAGAAAATCTCAATGCAACTGTTTATCTGTAGTCCCTTCTTCAAAGAGCTTGTGTGTCGCAATGCAACGATCGAATCGAAATAATTGAAGAAGGTTCGCTCGCTGCCCTAAGTGTGAGTTGTACACTTGAGGACCAGATAAGAGAAGCCCAGCAAACTGACGCAGAAGTGGCTCAAATCTGAGAAGCAATGAAAAGGCACAAAGCCAAAGGTTTTAGAGAAGATTCACAAGGCACATTGTGGCTCGGAAATCGGTTGGTGGTGCCTTTTGACCACACCTTGAGAGGGCAAATTCTCAAAGAGGCTCATGACTCCAAATTCTCTATTCATCCAGGTAGTACCAAGATGTACTAAGATTTGAAGAGAAGGCTCTGGTGGAGCCAAATGAAGCGACAGATCGCTCAATATGTTGCTGAGTGTGATGTATGCCAAAGAGTCAAAGCTGAGCATTTGAAGCCGGCAGGTACTCTACAACCCCTGCCCATTCCCAAGTGGAAATGGGAATAAGTTGGCATGGATTTTATCACCGGCCTCCCTAGGACTCAAGCTGGGTCTGATTCTATATGGTTGATTGTAGACCATTTGACGAAAGTTGCTCACTTCATTCCTGTCAAGACCACCTACCGTGGGGACAAGTTAGCAGAGCTTTACATTGCAAGAATTGTTTGTCTCCACGGTGTTCCAAAGGTGATAGTTTCTGATAGAGGCCCTCAATTCACATCCTATTTCTGGGGATGCTTACATAAGGCGATGGGGACCAATCTATCCTTCAGCTCCGCCTACCACCCGCAAACAGATGGACAAACTGAAAGAGTGAATCAAATTTTAGAAGACCTTCTCCGAGCATGTGTGCTATCCTATAGCAAAAACTGAGAGAAGTGTTTACCATTTGCGGAGTTCTCCTACAACAATAGTTTCCAATCAAGCATTCAAATGTCACCATTCGAGGCATTGTATGGAAGAGCTTGTAGGACACCTTTGGATTGGTCCGAAGCCGGGGAGAGGCCATTTTATGGTCCAATCTTGGTAGAGGACGCAGAAGAACAAGTTCGTGTCATCCGCGAACGACTTCGGACGGTTCAATCTCGTCAGAAGTCCTATGCCGACAGTCGTCGTCGTGAGTTGAGCTTTGAGGTGGATGATCATGTCTATCTTAAAGTTTCTCCAATGAAAGGAACACATCGTTTCCAAGTCAAGGGCAAGTTGGCACCACGCTACATCGGACCATTCCGAATTCTAGCAAAGTTGGGACCGATGGCTTATCAAATAGAATTGCCACCATCACTTGTTGAGGTACATGATGTTTTCCATGTTTCACAACTGAGGAAGTGTCTTCGTGTCCCAACCGAAGCGACTGAGCTAGAAAAACTTGACTTACAACTTGACTTCCAAACACATATGAGACATACACTTAAAAATTTAACTCCAAACAAAAAAACCGAAATAAATGCTACTGAAGATCCTCTGGAAATAATTTATTCAAATACCATATTAATTATTATGAATTAATATAATTTTTCCCAAATTTTTGGGACTGGTTTGAACCCTACAAAAATTCAAACATGATTTAAAGACCAACTTTATGTTTGAATTTAAACTATACAAATTATATCATGAACAATAGGGTTTAGTAATTTTTATGGACACTAAACCTACCCAGGAACCTCTGTGATTTATTTCACATTTTTAGGAATTTTATTTCTATTTTTAGCTCACTGGTCAAAGTCAAAAAAGACAAATTTAAATATCAGTCAAACTCAAAACCCTAACCGGCCGTCACTATTCCTCGGGCTCGAGTCTGACTCGGTGAGCTGACTCAGCCCGACCGCCTAGTTACCCCTCCGCTTATGGACCTTCAGATCGTAGCTCAACGGCCCAGATGAAACCCACTCGAGTTGGTCCGACCGAACCCACTTAACCCCTCGATGCGCCACACTCCGGTTCGTTCGCCCTGTGCCACTGACCGCCCGACCCCACCTGTCAGGATTCTCTTCCACCTCGCGCAGGGCATGCTCAGACGCCGAAGGACACGCGGCCTCGCCTCTCTGCTCCGTCCCGTTGGAGAGCCGTCAGCTCCGTTACCCACCGCCGCTGGTGACCACTCCTGGAGCTCCTCCGTCACTCGCCGCCTCCATCTCCGTCAAGACCCGGGCTTATTACCCCTCCGAGCGCCTCATTTTTCCCCATCTTTCCTCTCGGGTCTGAGGAAAGAGGAGCTCTCCTCCGTTCATCTCTCCAGTAAGCTTCGACCGGGTGATCCCAATCTTCTCTCCGTTCATCACCGTTACCATTTTGGCTAACCTCGGCTCATGCATTGGCTTGTAGCTTCCAAACCACCACTGTGCTCTCGGGCGCTCCACTGCGTGCACCGCGCGACACCCAAATTGGGTATTTCTCCGCTGGTGAGTTTCTTGCTCATTCTTGTGCGTCAGTACATGTCTATGAGTATAAGTTAGTTTTCCCCTCACTTTAATTGTCGGATTGTTCCCAGGAGTTCATAAACCTCGAAGTTATTTCCTTTCGGCCGCCAGCACCATTTCTCGTCAAATTGTCGCCTTGGTGAGCCATTTCCCATTTGTTTTCGTCTATACCATCCCCTAGGTTCACTGGTGTGGATCCAACCTTTGATTTCTTTCGTGTTCGCTCAGGACCTCTCCTTCACGTGAACCCCGAGCGCCGTCGTCACCATTACCGACGCTAGCTTCTACCCAAGCTTCTCCGTCCTCACCAACCCCCTGGTAAGCCTCTTGGAGTCCACCAGTAGCTCGTCCGTGCTTTGTTTTGCTTGATGCACTATCGAATCCCGGCTTGCACTTTTGCCGTAAAGCTTAGCTCCGCCCATCTCCGGCTAGCCGCCGATTCAGCCCACTTCAGTCGCCGCCGCCACCACCGTAAGGTGCGCAGGACTATTGCGGCTCCGTTCTGAGCCTTGGTTGGCACCCTTGGACGAAATCGTCGGCAAGCCGCCAGGCAAGCACGGCCGACGCCGCTGTTGTCGGTTTTGTCCAGCAAAATACTGTAGCGCGGCGATTAGAATAAATAGCGTGGTTAAGTTGAGGTTAAGAAGTAATCTATCACTGACTTGTGGGCCCTAGTGTAGTTTAAGTGGGTGCGTAGTTTGTAAACTACATTTTCGCTAAAAGGAAAACGTGTCCCTAGCATGCTTAGAACAGGTGTACGTTTTAGTGTTCTGAATACGCATTCTTAGAAATACGCTTCGGCCTCTTCTACGAGGTCAAGCCCTCGTTGATCGGGTCGTGGCTTCGCACCCGCACTCCACCCGTCGTGACCGTGGCTAGGAAGCACTCGGTAGAAAAGTAGTAAATACTTTATGAAATTGAAATCTGTTAATTTGCTTTGAAAAACACGTATAACTTCTAAAATGCATAACTAAATCATTTTAACTCCAAAATGGGTGAAACCACTTCTGATAATTTTCATATTTACTGAACTCTATATTAAAATTTGTTTCAACCTTGTCTCTATAACAGAGAGCATTATTTTGGAAAATAAGCCATTGACACTATTATTTTGCAATAGAAAAAGGGCTGATAACTTCAAAAATTCATAAGTAATTCTTGGAAACTCCAAAAACCATGAAATCAGTTTTGATAATTTCTACTTCAAATAAACTTAATTATAAAAATGACTTCAAAATTAACTCTGTCTCAGAAACTATAGTTTGAGGAAATGATCCATAAGGGCATTATTTTTGCATTATTAATGCTAATAACTTTAGAAATCAATAACTAAATCATGAAAACTCCAATTGGAGCAAACTCAACTGTTTTGAAATTGTAATAATATTGCCTATTTATTCATACCATCCATTTACTCACCACTGCTCTACAAAATTTCACCTCATAATTAAATTGCTTAAGTAAAGGCATATTGAAATCTGAAATTCGAACCACCATAACTTTCACATACTAAATCAAAATGAATTAATTATTTCACCAAAAATCATATAAAATCATGACTTAGCTACTGTATAAAAATCATGCATTTTTGAGCATTTTGAATTTTGAGATATTTCTCGATGTTTATTCGGTATTGTATTTATATAGATACCGAGCCTATTGATATTGACTCCTACGCTACCGAGAGTGAACAACTTCTTTTCCAGCAAGGCAAGCATCCTTTGAACTTTCTTTTTGCATCATATTTGATCCCAGTTTTGTTTGGATAGATGCAATGATAATTGCTTGCATGCTATTTTGATAATGTCGCTATTTTTGTGATATATAGTTAGACACATCCCATTATCTTGTCAATGTGGCTATCCATGAATTATTCCAGTACTGAAATGTTTATGATAGGATGTGTGAAACTATGTTGTTCGGGTTTGCTTAGACATGCAAGTCTAGAACCGGTAGTTTGATTGTCGGGAATAACCCGACAATTATGGGATAAACATAACTCTCATTATATTATTTTTGTTTCAGATCTTCGTATCTGTTTTATGAGTTAAATTTTGTCTTCTTAAATGAGCTTTTGGTCTAGACAAGTGTTGGTTAGTGATGGTGCTTTGTGCATGAGATTTGGGTATGTGGTTGGCTTGTCAAGACAATTAAGGACCGAACTTTGGGTACCTGCTGTTCAAGCAACTCTCGTGCTATCACACGCGGTATATGGGTGCCGTACGGTTAAGTAGGGGGAAGGTTTTGTTGTGTTAAGTCCCATGGTGGTGTAGGGGCATTTGTGTTTGATCATTTGTCCTTAGGAGCCGATGTAATGTTCTATAGTGTGCATGGGAGCACCAATTACCCTTTATGTTGCGTCGGTATTTCCAATATAACTTGTGAGCCCCTTAGCAAGTGCTATACGCTGCTTGTACTAAGACCGAAACATCTCACATGGGGACTTAGCTCAATAAGGTTTTCTTCTGAAAACGATCAGATCTCGATTCTCCCGTACGGCATACCAAAGGGAGTGTGTCATTGTTCGGAGGCATCCGGAGGCTTACGGGCTAATCGAGTCGTGTGGGTAAAGTAGTACACCCCTGCAGGGTATAAATCTATTCGAATAGCCGTGTCCACGGTTATGGACGACCGCTTGAAATTTGTGGCTGCTTATTGTTAGACTTGGAATTAAAATTGTGGTTATAACTTGGTATCGACATGAATGGGATAGTCATGCTTTTTGTTGTATCAAAGTGGACCGCCACTTTGTTTTTGGTACGATTCATTTGCTATGGAATTCATTACTTATTCACATGCTTTACTTCTACTTCAAATCTGATTTTTAATGGCACTTGCAAAACTAGTATGTGTAGGGTGTACACTGTTGCGTCTCTTTCGCAAAACTAAGCCAATATGAGCCCTTCCTTTGGATGACCTTATGCATAACTATTTTTATTTGTGTAAGACTTGCGAGTACCCTTTTGTACTCAGCCAGATGTTTACTGGCTTTTACAGGTGAGGACGATATCGAGACTGATGAGTTCGCCGGTGTCGATTTAGGTGACACCGACAAGTAGTATGCTATCTTCTAACTCCCAGTCGGTTGCCGATGGGTTTATGGGGCATACCACTGCTGGTCTTTTGGTTATTTTACTCGTTTCCGCTGCTAATTAATACTCTTATTTCAATTTGGCCGGTCGGCCACTTGTATTAGTTGTAAACTTGGAACTATGTTGTATGCCTTTTGCACTATGTGTGTATGAATGTTGTATGGATGTGATCAACGTTGAATGAGGGTATGGTTATATTGGTCGCTGATCTTGGGAGCCAATATAAGTCATACTCGCTGTTCATGGGTTCCCATTTAATTCGCTAAGTGTCGTGCTTGGCTTGTTGGAGAACCGACAATCATGCAAAGGCTTTCGCAGGGAGCGCGCGCATGATCGTCGGGGCTCTAGTATTCGGTCAAGCCTCTCATTTAGACTGAGTTAAGTTGGAATCCATTTACTGGAGATCTAGAGTTATGTCCCTAAGACCTTGATTAGTCTCGGTCTTACGGAGATAACTCCGGGTCCCCTGATTGTGCCACAATTATGGTGAGGTATGCCGATGCCGCCGCCCAAAGCCTACTCCCCGATGTTCGCCCGACGTTTGAATTTGAGTTGTTTACATTCTCTGTTGCTTCAGTTTTTTTGTTTGAGTTTGACTTCTTTACTGATGTGGGTTGTTGTTGCTAACATGAAGGAGATGGATGTGGCGAGCTACTGTCGGTGGTCGATTTGCCATTTGCACTAGGGTAACTACTCCCCTTCACTCTCTATCCCTTTCCCTTCCCTTCCCTTTCTCTGTGATGTGGGTGATGAATGATGTGGGTTATGGTGGGTGTTCTGTGATGGTTGGATGATATGGGTGGGTTCTGTGTGTATGATGTTGGTTTATGACATGTATGTTCTTATATGGTATTCTTCTTTCGAAAGTTACAATTAACTTTTTAGATTTGTAAAGGTTAGGCTAATTTGTAAAGATGCAATTAACATAGAAACTATTTATTAATTGGTGTGCTGGAAATTAAACATGCTGAGATAGTGTCGTTTGCATTGTTAATCAAAAGATCCTTTATTGACTTAAAGGTTAATTGGCTATCCTGAGATATTTCATGACATATTAGTAAAGCATTAAATTTTGAGCTCAAAGTGTGAGCTTTATGCTGATTTCATTAGTATACATGTGGTATATGTTGTGCATATTATTCATTTATCTAACTCTTCTCTATAAAGTCTCTAAGTAGTGGTTGCTTTTGCCTTTAAAGATGGCTTCATATATATATATATATATATATATATATATATATATGTATATATATATATATATATATGTATATATATATATATAGTTAAATGAGTCCTTTGTTTTTGTTAGCTAACTCGAGGTCTGAATTCAGCTAGCTCGCTCGCTCTTTGGGTGTTCATATATCCTAAACGTGCAGGTGATCACCACGGCCTACTTGTAATACCTCGAATATCAAATAGAGAGAACATATTATTCAGAAGAGAAATTTATTCAAATTTAAATGCATTAAAGTTTAGAGGAAAATTGAAAGAAAATTCAGGATTTGAGAGAGATTGGACCTTCGCTTTTAGCCCAAGGCGTCCTAGCCAAGTGGGCGGCCTTGTAGTGGAGTCAAGAAGGGGTCTCCTTCCCCAAAACCCTACCCTCTGCTACAGTACCACGCCGCACTGTAGCACGCGGTACTGTAGCAGCCCCCTCCGTGCTGCTCTACCAAGATGAGGAAGAAGCTCAGGTGCCGCCGCCATGGTGGAAGGAGAAGAAGGGAGAAGGAGAAAGGAGGAGGAAGATCATCTTCTCCAAGGTTCTCCAACCTACGTCCTGGTTGCTACAAGGGTAACGAGTGCCGATCCTCATCGTTTGATTAGTGGTAGATGTGTTTTGGTTCAATTTTGATTAGATCGATTTGCTGCGAGTAGAAATTCGATTCTGTCCAGATTGTTGCGTGGACTTTTTCGTGATGTTAGAGGCCGAATCTGAGTTTCCCATCTCCTAGAGATATGTAGGTCTTGTTCTTAGCTTTCGGTGGCCGCCAAGATCACCTAATTCCGACTTTCGAGTCAAAAGTTATGATAGATTTAATATCTGCTGTCCAGAATCCTGACGAGAATTAGCAGTCTCTGTTTAGGTTGATATATGGCCTAGTTAGAGGGTGATTCAGAGGTCTTGCCCATAACAAATTTTGAAGGTTATATCACTAGCTTTCAGGATTGATAAAGAACACCTCATTTGGATTTATAGATCAAAAGTTATGCACTTTTCTTTGTGACTGTCCAGATTGTAGATCAGTCTGTCCAGATTGTATGTCAGTTTCTATCTTTAGTTTTGACCCGTGTGCCACTTTTTGTTAAAGGCAAAATTTGAATGTAGTGCCAACTAGTTTATTGTAGGTAATTTCATAACCTTTTCAGATTGTTAAAGAACGCTCAATTCGGAGTTGTAGATTAAAAGTTATGGTTGTTTTAGTATTGCTGTCCTGTTTGTTCAGACAGAAGCTGTGCTGCTGTTTTGTTTTCTTTATTAGAGAAGTTTATTGGCCGAATTGGGAAATCTCATCAACTTGAATGTTATAGATATGTTCGTTAAGATGAGGTAGGATCTGGACTCATCTCATTTCGAGTCCCACGTCATTAACTACTGTCATTTTCGTGCTGCTGTCCCGACAAGTTTTGGGTTGCAGCCTGTTTTTCAGATTAGGTTTTATGGCGATTCCTTGGGAGTTCAAGGGGTATTGTAGACTATTAATTCGGGTTGGATTCTATGTTGTTCTTATTTGGTTATTTAATTGTTTAGGCCACGAGGCTACGGGTTTGGGGCGCCATCGTTGCACGCTAACGCCGCAACGCCGGAAGGCAAGTACTTTGTTGCTTTTGAGTCTTTGTGATTGTGAATGTTTTCATGAATATAGTGTGACATGTTGTGTTACCCGAGATGCGGAATTGGTTATGTTCTTTCATTATGTGGAGTATATCTTGAGAGATGGTATTATCACTGTTCATGTTCATATCATGCATCCTTTTATTCATGTTATGTCCACGGAGTGGATTGTAAGTCCCACCATTCCAATGTGGGCAAATTTGGACATTGTCATGTCCCGTCCACGGAGTGGATTGAAAGACCCATCAATTCCGGTATGGGCACGTAAGACCCATCAATTCCAAGTAGATAAGCTTTGGACACCTATATGAAACGTTCTTCATATAGGACTTGGATCCCGCACTTTTGTTAAGGTGCGGGCTTAAATGAACACCGACGGGTGTGTCACTCACTATCTGAGTATATGCATGTGTGCAGTCCATCCTTGATTACATTCATTCATTTCATGTTTTCATAAGTGTTCACTCGATGCAAGGTTCGCATTCTTAAATGGTGATGTCTGTTTGTATATGTGTTCTTTTTCTTTCATTGCACTTTGAGTCATGGACTCACTCTTGCGTTGTTTGTTTATTTTAGGTAACCCCGATGTTGGCTCACTTGGGAGGGAGTAGACACGCACTACTCGTTCACATCATCCTATTCATGTTCAAGATTAAATTTAGTTCTATCTTACATTCGTTAATGATGAACCGTAATAATTAAATTATAATTGGTGAAGGAAGGATACCTTCTCCACATGGATGTTGATTTATTACTGCGTGTGAACCTTCTTTATTGATGATCAGTATTAAATAACTTAGAAGGTGAAGGAATGATACCTTCACCATGTCTGTTTAATTTAATCTTGTCTTTAGTTGAAATACTTAGTTCAAATTCTTCGCATTATGGATGTATGTTAGATGTTTTAGGTGACATCTTGGCTTCAGAATAGCCGTGGTGTTACAGTTGGTATCGAGCGGGCTTTAGGTCCGTGGTAATTGAATATTAAATTGACACACCTTGTACCTGATGGGTGGGGTTGGGAAATCCATTGTTTCGTATTTCTATTGTTATGTTTCATTCGTTGAGCAATTGTTGAATTGCTTTTGTATTATCTTTCTTGTTGTTAATCTATGATATGTTATGATATTCCATATCTATGAATCTATTCTATGATTGTCATGATATGATCATGTATAATCATAATTGATTATATTGTTTAAACGTGTCGATGATGGAGGTTAAGAAGTGGAGGCCGTGGTTGTGGCCCCTGGACTTTGTCGATTGCACCGATATTTGTGGTAGCAGAATAGAGTAGTATCTACCCGAATACCATAGTGGAGTGTTGAGGTGAGATTCTTTAGAAAATATTATTCTCTTCCTTGGTTACGTATGTGGCGATTACGGTAATAGTTGCGTTTGATGAAGTTTTCTTGAGTTAGTGTTTTACATTTCTTCCGATGAGTTCTCATTGGACTTTCTTGGTTCCATAAGTCGACTACTTGTTCTCCGATCTGGTCTAAAGTTGTTCTTGGGATCGTTGGATATCGGCAAAAAAAAACTTATCTTTTCTTGGGAGTTCGCCCTTCTTATTGGAGAATGTGAATCATTTATTCATTGAGTATTCAGGTGCTGAAAGTTTTCTGTTGCAAATTCTTTAACATGTGAAAGCTTTGACTTTATGTATTTCTTTTGGATTAGTTCCGGTGTTGGAATGTAATGCCTCTTTTTCGAAAGATTAGGTTAAAATCTTTAAGTGATGTCTTGACATGCTTAAGTGCGAGTGTTAATTAAATGAATTAATTATTATGGTATGAGTTATCGATTTGGGTTATTAGCTTTGTGCAAGCAGTCTATTCTTAACTAGTATCAGTGGAAGTGAATTGCTTAAAGTGAAATGTCGTTGTATTTAGTACAGGATGAGTTTTAGATAAGAGGTTGTTCATATTTGTTCAAGAAGCTATTGTTGTTAAGAATTGTGGAAAAAATGTGGATGTATCGGGTTGATCTTTACGATCGGATAATCGATAAATTTGTTAGATAAGTTGAAATCTAGGTCCTCTTTCGATTATTCTAACCGCTAGTGATGGTTAAGTTAAGGATGTGTTCGAATGTTGTCTTGATAAATATTAATCTTGAATTTGTCTTCTATTTGGATCTTGATGATCTTATTTAAATGATAGCTTTACTTGATTCTTGCCATGCTAAAAATTATTGAAACATGTTTAAATGACTAGATGAACGATGATGTATCGCCTTGTGAAACCTTGACTTATGTGTCCTATATTATTGAAGTTAAGGACATTTTATTCTAATTGCTTGATCATAAGTTAGAATGTCGATTATATCCTCTTAATCTGTTGTTGAGGTTGCAAGCAGAGGTAGGATCATGTTTGTGCCATGTGTGGCTAGAGAGCATTTAGTGTGTACTATCTTGGCATCGAGTGTCACTAAGAGTTAAATGGATGAAAGCTAATCGAGATTTTGTTGGTGTACATTGGTGAGATTGTCATGTTCTATTATCATCTTGTTGAAAGAGTTTGTTTCAATTATAAGGTTTTGCACTAGGTTTTCCCTAGATCAAGTATATGTAACCTTATTTAGATTTTAGAGACATGATGAAGTAGTTCATTGTGATTCTTTTCAAAAGTTCATGGAGTGTTAAGAGATTTGATGATTCTCGCCAATAGCATATTATTTCGTTGATTAGTGTGATTGTCAGACTGTGGTTGTGATGATAATGTTCAACGAAAAAAATCATTTGCATGATCTTGTTTTAGTGAAAGTGTTTGAGTTTTGCGTTTGTTATCTTTGGACCTCATGAGTTATGTGGTAACTTTGTGCATTTTGAGCAAAGAGACGGGTTGAAAGATTTTATTGGTTCTTAAGTGGTTCTTATGATTTGGTCTTAAGAGCTTATCTTGTTTAAGCCGCAAAGTGATGTAGTAATCACAGAAAATAACTTTCCTGGTTAAAGGAAGGAGTGAAGTAAAAGTATTTGAGATTTAAGTCGCGTTTCGCCACTTGCAGTTTATTTGGGTGTGCTTAAACCTTATGCATTTGTTCCATAAGAGTTTATCAAATTTTCAAAGGCATTACCTTCTTCTCATTTGTGGTTTTGTATTTGCTTTCAATAGGCTTGAGCCCTCGACTATTGATTTTCCTTATGTTTTCCGAGTACTTTGCCTAAGTGACTATTTTTTCTTGATCCTTTGTTCATTTGGGTGGCACATGTTTTCCTAGTTGAAGAAAATTGATTTCATTCGCTCTTCCTTTTGAGAAAGAATCAATCTATTCGTTTCACCGGAGTCTTTTGAGGTGTTTAATGATTGTAGTTGTGAAACTTTGGGTTGGAAATTATTCGATGAGCATTGGAGGATGAAATAATTTCGTAATATAGTTATTTAAGAGGAGTTTATCTCATTAGAAGGTTGCCTTTGGAGGTTAAACTGATTGCATGGTTACAACTAGTAGAATTCTATAGCGAGAAGTAGTCCAAGTTCTTTTGTTCATTTCAATGGAACATAGAATTATCCAAAGTATGAAAATCTTGATCAATGTATTAGAGTGTCGCGGTTGAGTACCTTGCGTGGTTGTGTAGATGAAATATGATGGTGTTGTAATGGGAGTAATATTAGCAAAGTGATCGATCGTTAAAGAGATTAAAGAGATAGCCGAGATTGTTGGATTATTGCCATGAATGACTTGGCGTAGTAAGTAACTCTCTAAGAATTAGAATCTTGATAAAGATAATTGGATCAAGAAATGTTTTTGTGTTGATGTCAATGCGCGAGTATGTTTGGATTGTGAGAATTTTAGGGATTTAATTTGAGGCTTCCCTATCTTCTATATGAGAAGTTCATGGTAGGAGTCTTGGAGTTTAATTTTGGGCTTCACATTCTTTTGCTAGGACCTTGAGTCTCCCAATGATTATGTGTAGAGAAAGTAGAATAAGGGTGGATTCGAACAATGGGATGGTCATTGATAGAACCCTTTTGAGGAAGTATATGAATGTGTGTGCTGGGAATTTGAGTTGTTTATTCTTAAAACATTGAGGTGATGTGATTGCATGTGATATCTATTTTGAGATGCATTGGAAGTCATCTGTCAAATTAATGCAATCGGTAGAGGAGTTGTTGAGAGAAAGTTTGATTATGTCGATAGAGCCTCTATACCGAGGTGTGGATGATGTATTTCGACTTGAGCATAGCGTTGAGAATGCCAAGTTAAGAGAGATGAGTTAGGGTGTTATGCGATGAATTGGAATTCCAAAGTTTGAGAGAAGTTTTATTCTGAAAGAGAAACTGAGAAATTGATGCTTCCTAAAGTAGAGACACGTTTTCTTGATTCTTGTTTGAGCTATGTGTTTTGTGGATGTCTTTCGCAAGTTGAGCTCGACATTTATGTTGATATGTGTGATTCTTTCCAGTTCGGACGGAATAAATGATTTTTTTGGGCATTCAAGTGATTTCTCCTTTGGATTTCGTGACGTTTATTCGCAAAGCGCCACTTGGAACGTGGAAAGATTTTTCGTGATGAAATTCGATTTACGTGTTTGACTCTTTAGTCTTGAAATGTAACGCATAGATGCGATGTGAATCTTTCTTTTCGGATGGGTTTTGTCGGTAAAAGAGTTTGCTTAAAGAGAGCTCATTGTGTGTTTCAGTTAAAGGAGGTGATCCTTATTTTAGTGAAGAGTTCAATTGAGAGGTGGAACAAGAGTTCGTGTTCTATGTGCATGTTGTGTGGTTCAAATATCAATTGGAAGGTTAGCCAAGGTACTTTGGGTTGTTTTCGTTAGCTACGGAATTCGGAAGTTGGCGTATCGCAAGGACCGTCTCGGTCCATATGTGGTGTACTACATTTAGCATGTTTGGTGCCGAGTGAGTACCGTGAGAACTAGAGTTTGAATATTCGTTAACGTCATTGACCATCGAGTAGGATCTTACCTTTGAATCTCTTCGA
This sequence comes from Ampelocalamus luodianensis, assembly GCA_036346255.1. Classification (NCBI taxonomy): domain Eukaryota; kingdom Viridiplantae; phylum Streptophyta; class Magnoliopsida; order Poales; family Poaceae; genus Ampelocalamus; species Ampelocalamus luodianensis. The sequence goes on from CM070628.1 coordinate 7,939,815, forward strand.
TGAGTGTACTTGGCAATGTCGGATTGAGTGTTAGGTCGATGTAGTTTACGTCAATGTCTTGTGGTCTTGTCGATCCGAGAGATAGGTCATTTGGGACTGGAGTCTCGCATGCGCGAGTATTATCCGTATATGTTTGCTCGGGCATATGTTAATAGATGTTTCTTTTGGTGGCAATTATTCTTTCGTTTATTTCGACGGTTAGAATTCGAGGTCGAATTGCATAAGGGGGTAGAATGTAATACCTCGAATATCAAATAGAGAGAACATATTATTCGTAAGAGAAATTTATTCAAATTTAAATGCATTAAAGTTTAGAGGAAAATTGAAAGAAAATTCAGGATTTGAGAGAGGATTGGACCTTGGCTTTTAGCCCAAGGCGTCCTAGCCAAGTGGGCCGGCCTTGTAGTGGAGTCAAGAAGGGGTCTCCTTCCCAAAACCCTACCCTCTGCTACAGTACCACGCCGCACTGTAGCACGCTTGATCTGTAGCAGCCCCCTCCGTGCTGCTCTACCAAGATGAGGAAGAAGCTCAGGTGCCGCGCCATGGTGGAAGGAGAAGAAGGGAGAAGGAGAAAGGAGGAGGAAGATCATCTTCTCAAGGTTCTCCCACCTACGTCCTGGTTGCTACAAGGGTAACGAGTGCCGATCCTCATCGTTTGATTAGTGGTAGATGTGTTTTGGTTCAATTTTGATTAGATCGATTTGCTGCGAGTAGAAATTCGATTCTGTCCAGATTGTTGCGTGGACTTTTTCGTGATGTTAGAGGCCGAATCTGAGTTTCCCATCTCCTAGAGATATGTAGGTCTTGTTCTTAGCTTTCGGTGGCCGCCAAGATCACCTAATTCCGACTTTCGAGTCAAAAGTTATGATAGATTTAATATCTGCTGTCCAGAATCCTGACGAGAATTAGCAGTCTCTGTTTAGGTTGATATATGGCCTAGTTAGAGGGTGATTCAGAGGTCTTGCCCATAACAAATTTTGAAGGTTATATCACTAGCTTTCAGGATTGATAAAGAACACCTCATTTGGATTTATAGATCAAAAGTTATGCACTTTTCTTTGTGACTGTCCAGATTGTAGATCAGTCTGTCCAGATTGTATGTCAGTTTCTATCTTTAGTTTTGACCCGTGTGCCACTTTTTGTTAAAGGCAAAATTTGAATGTCGTGCCAACTAGTTTATTGTAGGTAATTTCATAACCTTTTCAGATTGTTAAAGAACGCTCAATTCGGAGTTGTAGATTAAAAGTTATGGTTGTTTTAGTATTGCTGTCCTGTTTGTTCAGACAGAAGCTGTGCTGCTGTTTTGTTTTCTTTATTAGAGAAGTTTATTGGCCGAATTGGGAAATCTCATCAACTTGAATGTTATAGATATGTTCGTTAAGATGAGGTAGGATCTGGACTCATCTCATTTCGAGTCCCACGTCATTAACTACTGTCATTTTCGTGCTGCTGTCCCGACACGTTTTTGGGTTGCAGCCTGTTTTTCAGATTAGGTTTTATGGCGATTCCTTGGGAGTTCAAGGGGTATTGTAGACTATTAATTCGGGTTGGATTCTATGTTGTTCTTATTTCGGTTATTTAATTGTTTAGGCCACGAGGCTACGGGTTTGGGAGCGCCATCGTTGCTCGCTAACGCCGCAACGCCGAAGGCAAGTACTTTGTTGCTTTTGAGTCTTTGTGATTGTGAATGTTTTCATGAATATAGTGTGACATATTGTGTTACCCGAGATGCGGAATTGGTTATGTTCTTTCATTATGTGGAGTATATCTTCGAGAGATGGTATTATCACTGTTCATGTTCATATCATGCATCCTTTTATTCATGTTATGTCCACGGGAGTGGATTGTAAGTCCCACCATTCCAATGTGGGCAAATTTGGACATTGTCATGTCCCGCCCACGGAGTGGATTGAAAGACCCATCAATTCCGGTATGGGCACGTAAGACCCATCAATTCCAGTATGGGCGCTTTGGACACCTATATGAAACGTTCTTCATATAGGACTTGGATCCCGCACTTTTGTTAAGGTGCGGGCTTAAATGAACACCGACGGGTGTGTCACTCACTATACTGCAGTATATGCATGTGTGCAGTCCATCCTTGATTACATTCATTCATTTCATGTTTTCATAAGTGTTCACTCGATGCAAGGTTCGCATTCTTAAATGGTGATGTCCTGTTTGTATATGTGTTCTTTTTCTTTCATCAGTACTTGCTGAGTCATGGACTCACTCTTGCGTTGTTTGTTTATTTTAGGTAACCCCGATGTTGGCTCACTTGGGAGGGAGTAGACACGCACTACTCGTTCACATCATCCTATTCATGTTCAAGATTAAATTTAGTTCTATCTTACATTCGTTAATGATGAACTGTAATAATTAAATTATAATTGGTGAAGGAAGGATACCTTCTCCACATGGATGTTGATTTATTTCTGCGTGTGAACCTTCTTTATTGATGATCGGTATTAAATAACTTAGAAGGTGAAGGAATGATACCTTCACCATGTCTGTTTAATTTAATCTTGTCTTTAGTTGAAATACTTAGTTCAAATTCTTACGCATTATGGATGTATGTTAGATGTTTTAGGTGACATCTTGGCTTCCGAATAGCCAGGGTGTTACACTACTTCATCGAAGACAACTCGTAGACCTTTGATCATGTCATACCCAGTTTACAAAATTATATTGTTTTATATCAACATGCATGGCTAGTTGTATAAAAATGGTTTGGGAATTAGTTGAATACCTACTTGACAGTATGACTCTTTGAATATTTGCGATCGACATGTTGACATGTACCCTTGGACACCATAGGTTGGGTATTCTTAGTTGGACATTCTTGTGATACTAACATGTGTGCGTATTATGCTTAGTCCTACTTTAGTTATCCGATGATCTTTCGATCACTTGATTCAATGATGTTAAATTTGATTTAATGATATATGGAATCGTGGTGCGATACCATTGTTATGCAACTGTGGTGTGAGATCACGGTCGTGTCAATTGTGGTGCGATGCCGCTATTATTAAAATTTATTATGCCATGGCAAGGGTTGTCATTTGGCTGGGTTGAACGAAAATGATTTATGCTCGGGTGAGTGGTTGTTGGCAAAGGTGGGTGCGAGAGGCATGTTTTTAGGGTACGAGAGGCACTTAGGTGCGCCCCTTGAGGGAGTCTTGCTTGAGCAATCACTAAGGACTTAAATTTGTGCTCCATTGATCTAGGCCTTACTGTGCTGTCACAAGTCTATTTATGGGGTAGACCTGGCCAACTAATTAGCAATGTTCTGATTCGGTTCTGTTTGGGTGGTCGAACGGTGTAAGAGGGGGTCAAGAAGGCGAATCCTTAGCAGGCAGGACCGAGTCAAAATGGAGCTTTATAAAAGCCTTGTAATAGTCTCTCCTTGATTCACATGTCTAAGAAAACGTGTGTTTTATCAAGCGATTATCTCTTGTGGGTCAAGCTATACAACCTCTGTAGAGTGTAAAACTATTCGAATAGTCGTGTCCCCGGTTATGGACAATGCCTTGTGATTTCACACGAGGGGTATATTTTCTCAAAAATATTGTCATGGTTGGCTCGAGTGGTTTGGGAAGTGAACATGGTGTTCACGAGTGGTTTGGGAAGTAAACAGGGTGTTCACGAGTTGTTTCAAAGAAACTTGATTACTTATGTATTAATATTTCAAAAGGTGCTTTACATTCTACTTATTGTATCTAATGTCAATACTATTTTCTACAAATTAAACATAAAGTTATTCTTGTCAAGCCTTGTATAAATATTATTTGCATATTGTTCCCTACGACTTGCTAAGTACTTTTTGTACTCACGGCTTTACGCCCCTTTGTTGATCAGTCGTCAAAGAAGACCCAGGGAGCACCGAGCTCTACGAGAACGACTACTTTGAAGACCATGCGAACTAGGAGACGTCCCCCACTCAATTGCATGTGGGCATGTTGAATGGCCTCTACGAGTTGATTTTGTTCCGCTGCAAGTTTACTTTGGTCGTAGATCTGGTCATGGACCTGGTCGTGACCTTAGCCCTGCGTGGCAAGCTTTGTAAAACCTTGACCATAAAGTTCTTTTGATGTTATGTATTATTAATTTGTCTGCTTCATTAGCCGTTCTGTTGTATTGGACATGATTTCATCTATGTTGCAACTGTGCGAGCTAACTACTGAACTGGTACTAGTTCAGAATGCACAGAGGGCCCTAGGGTTGCATACTCGGGGTCACGACAATAACCGTATGTGATAGTGTAACACCCCAGGACCCACATTACCCTGGAATGCTACTAAACCACTCAACTAGCCAGAAATTTCAAGATAATTTAATCTAGCAACAATTTCTAGACATGAAGCAATAAGCGGAAGCATAAACAACTAAGGGAACAAAGAAAACGATAACAAGTTCAATAATTAAAACAACCTCTAGCAGATTAATCAAAGAAATAGTTCACAAGTCCATCATTATTAAATAAAATATTCATCCTCGAATAGCTAAGCATTTGACTAGAATTTCATCGACTTTATTACAACATGAGTTGATGAACTAAGTGCATTATTGTGGTGCCGCTCTACCCAACCCATGAATGCTCAACAATCACCTGTAGGGGGGAAACAAGGGTGAGATAAAAATCTCAAGAAGCAAACTGCTTAATGTGCTATTCGGACTACAAACAAATATACAACATCATTACAAGATCCACAAGTCCACATCCATAATGTGCATCCATATTCATTACAAGTTAATTAAACTACAAAGATATTAAGCATCAATATCCATTTCCCATAATGATCACAATTATAGCCTCAACCATATTTACTACCATCAATAGTAAAATATTAGCAAATGAGTCTTGATTAACTTCTTCATATTATTCACCACTACCACTACCAATGACAATAAAGTATTAACAAGTTTTACCTCATCTCTTTACTATTTCTCGCATCCACAACTGCTATCAACAATTACCACAAGAGAGTAGAATCTCAAGCCACAATCACAACCACTACCATTCCACAAGGGATGAACCCCAATCCACGACCATAGCCACCTTCCTCACACCACAAGTGACTCTCATGAGCCAATTCCACATTACAACTATAAAGTTGCAGTTGTTTGTAATATAACTTCACCACAATATCTTGCATAAGTATGCAAATGATCTTTCCACAATGTAATGCATATGTATGCTATGCTCCACTGCACCTTTACCCAACAAGGTAAAAGTATGCATCGTGCTACGGCAATGCACGATGTTGTACCGGTACGGTCGCGGCTATAAGCGGCGGCATCCACAATGCAAATGTCATGATATGATAATCATAAACCACAAGAATTTAACCACGATGGTCAACAACATACTCATCATGAATATTTTCTCATAATCCACATGTGTCTTATTAAGCACAATACCATTGTGTCATAAGACCATTACCACATAACCCACACTCGATTCACCAAGATCAAAATCAATCGATCTAAAGAGAACTCTACCACATAGACCACAACATGATCATCATGAATATAACCGCAAGGAATTATCAATATGTCCACCTTGAGTTTATTTTCATATTCCGTATTTGGCTCATTAAGCAAATTACTACATGACTACCAACAACTCTTCCAACGCATGGCAAAAATGAATATTAATTTGCTACCACGACCTCATCCATAAAACATGCAACCATGGCATATAACTTCAAGTTATGAAAAAACATGTATATTGCAAGTAGTAAGAATAACAAGTTAAACCGTAGCACAACCGCTGCATTTACTTGCATGATCATATAAGCATTCATCCATCACAAGCATTAGGGTTAGCAATGTACTTGCCTTCCACGATACGACGCGTTAGCCGGCAAAGGTGATACTCCTAAACCTGAGGCCTCACCTCCTAAACAAGTAAAATAATTTCAATAAGGACATAATAAACCCAGCGCTACTAATCGGCGTTCTACACCTTCACGATGACTCAAGACGAGATTACAAAGCTGAAACTGAAAAACAACGTTTCTGCCATATACCGCTTCTGGACAGCAGCACGGTAATTGATAGAACTCATGAACTGGAAGTCGAAAAGAGGTAAACCCAATTTCTATAGATTCTTAACTGACTAATCTACAATACTCTAGTTGACACGATAATCCAATTCGGCCAAAATAATAGGCTAACCATTGTTTGAACTTTCAGTACAGAACCTGCCTACACGCTCGAACAGCAATACTAAGATGACCATAACTTTTAATAGGTAACTCGAATTGATCGTTCTTTATCAATCTGAAAAGGTTATCGAATTATCTACAATAACCTAATTGTGTGAACTTTCAGATTCCACCAATTTCCCTTTCATATTTTAGGAAAATATCCAGACAGATTATTCTCGTCAGATTTCTGGCAGCAGATACTAAAACGACCATAACTTTTGACTCAGACCTCAGAATTGAGTGATCTTCGTGGCTACTGAAAGATAACGACAGATCCCACATAACTGTAGGAGATGGAATCTTAAAATTCAGCCTCTAACTACACGAAATTACCCACGCAAGGAACTGGACAGAATTGAATCTACTAAAAACAGACTTGATCCAAACAATTCTAATTGTCAACGCATCAAAGACCTACAACCAACGCGAGAACCGGTCGTTACCCTTGACGGCACGCTGCAAGACGACGATGAACAAGCCTCTAATCTGCTGGTCCTCTCCTTCTTGATCCACCACCCCGAAACGACCACCTCCGTCCTTCGCGAGACCGGTAGCAGGGAAAACAGCACCAAGGGGAGGCGGCTCCAGAAGGTGGGAGGTGCAGCACCAATGGAGGGAGGAGGCGTCATGGAGGGAGGAGGCAGGGCGCAAGGGAGAGGGAGATGGGGGCGGCGGCCAAGGGGTGGAGTGGGAGGTGGGAGGAGAAACTAGGGTTTGCCCCACCCCCTTATGGCCGGCCACTCATGGGCCAAAGGGCCCTCCCCAAAGCTTTGGCTGCCCTTGGCTCCCTGCCCTCGAGGCGGATTCCCCTCTTGGGCCTCGCTGGTCCAAAGGCGTGCCCAAAACTCGGGTAAAATGTAAGAAAATCTGATTTCTTTAGTCTATCGAAACTCAAATTCGAAATGCTTTCTTTCTAAACGGAAACGGGGTATTACAGATAGTATGCATCACAGATGGTTCGAAAACCGTCTGTGATGACCTCGTGTTATCACTGACCCATAAACTCAGACGGCTCACGAAACTGTCTGTGATGACGCTTTTGAACCGTCTGTGAACACTTTTTTTGTACTGGTGGATCCTCGGTTGCACCTCTTTCAAATCATGACACGTGGATATAGAGATGGTTTTCTTTTCTGTTAGCTAGCTCCAAATCGTGTAAGTCGTACTACCCGACCGTACGGGGAGAAACCAAATGTGCCCCAAGCCAAATCCAACTAAAATTGTACTCTACACATGCAACCATCACTGCTACTTGCCCTTCTCAAACTGCAGCGAGTAAACTTTTGAGAGTGACTGAACATGGTACCAGAGAATAAAGATAGCTGTAGGATGCCACAATCGATTTTCGGTTGACAATCTTTTTTCAAAGGGAGATTCCATACGTGCATTTGGTCCCTTCGCTCCCTACGGAGTCTAATTTTCACTCTTAGCTCAAAAGATGTTAATTTATTTTAGGGAGCAGCTACACAATGCTATACCGTTGGGAGGCTAACCAAATGGTATACGTACAGCCATACAGGAGGTTTGAAAACCGAAACTTATGTTTCAATAACTTTTGCATCCGAAACATACATGAAGTTTCAAATAATGAGTATCATGTTTAAATCTTTTCAATGAGTTTCACATTCGAAAAAATTGTGATTTCATGAAGTTTCAAAACACAAGTTTCGAGTTTCAAATCTGAATGTTTGTGTTTCAACGAGTTTCACATCCAAAACTTGAGTATAGTTTTCAACAGTGACATCGTGTGTCATCAAGTTTCATCATTTTGTATAGGACAAGTTTTGAACAATGATATCGTGTCTCATCAAGTTTTATATAATATCATTAAGTTATTTTGGGTCATGTTTCATTAAGTTTCATCAAGTATCATTGCTTTTCCATATTTTGTAGAGTTAGTTTCACCTAGTTTCATTAAGTTTCATGAAATTTCATCCAAAGTCTTATGAAGTTTCATCTTTTTGTTAAAGAAAAGTTTTCAACGGTGACATCGTGTCTCATCAAGTTTCATTAAGTTATTTTGGGACATGTTTCATTAAGTTTCATCAAGATATTTTGTAGAGTAAGTTTCACCCAGTTTCATGCAGTTTCATTAAGTTACATGAAGTTTCATCCCAAGTCTCGTGAAGTTTCATAAAGTTTCATATTTTTATCTAGAAAAAGTTTTCAATAGTGACATCGTGTCTCATCAAGTTTCATACAGTTTCATTAAGTTATTGAAAGGCTAAAAGTAGATTTTTTTTTTGATCGAGAGAGATTCCGGAGAGGCTAGAAACACGTATGTATCCTTAAAAAAAGACAATAGCATACAAACGCTACTCTTGAACAAGTCAGTCTTCTCGCCAGAAAAAAAGTTAGTCGTCTACATCATACTTATCAATTCCATTCCGATATAGGCCAGAATAGTCGGAACATGCCATACTGGCACCTAAACTGGTACACCGTAGCCTCAATCCCATACCAGCCTCAATTCTGGTCAATACCATCCATTTTGGCCCATTCCGATCCATTCCGGTCATTCCGGTACCGGTCAAAAATTCAAAATTGAAATGACCACTTCTTTGGATCAGCTCGGAAGGCCGAATCCAATACTACTTCTTCGGTTAGTGAAATTATGCTAAAATAGTATGCTAGACTATGATAAAATGTGCGAAATTATAAGCTCATGTTGTATTATTTAACTACGTACGACCTTTGTATTTATAAAGTAATTGAACTATGTGTCATTTTTATTCTATGATTATGTATTTGAACTGAGATTCTAAGTGAAATTATGTGTGCCTATAATCACATATATATTTATAAATAAATAAATATTATTATATTAAAATCTGGAATTGTACACCGAAATAGACCGACACCGACGTATTCTGTACCAAAAGATAAACCGGAATGGCATACAGAATGGAATCGATAACTGTGGTCCACATGGTCTGATGGTCCCTTCCTCCCTGTCCCAACTGGACACGTTGGACGGACAGCCTGCTAAGCGCCCGTACACGTCACCCTCCAACGCGTTGTCTCGGTGGGCTCTGGCTCCCCGACGCGTCATACTGAACCATTTAAATTCCGCGACTTTCCCATGCATACAACAGCACTCGAGCGACCAACGTACGATATGAACCCGCGCAGCCTTTACTCGCGCTAATTAGGTCGTGATATGCTGGCGGCCAACATGTCGCAGCCGCCGCCGTCACCGGAGCCGCACGTGCAGCAGTCGCCGTCGGGCGCAGAGAAGGCGGAGAGGAAGTACAAGGGCGTGCGGCGGCGCAAGTGGGGGAAGTGGGTGTCGGAGATCCGGCTGCCCAACAGCCGCGAGCGGATATGGCTCGGCTCGTACCACACGCCGGAGAAGGCGGCACGGGCGTTCGACGCGGCTATCATCTGCCTCCGCGGCCCCGGCGCCGAGGCCGGGCTCAACTTTCCGGACTCGCCGCCTGCCGTCGCCCGCACCAGCGACCCGCAGGAGGTGTACGCGGCCGCGGTGTCGCACGCCAACCGGGAGGCTGCACCCGCCGGAGCCGCCACGGCTCCACGGGAGGAAGCAACCCATGAATCCACGGTGCAGGACGACGTGCCAATGGAAAGTGTGGCGTTGCCCCCGCTACTGGTCCCCTCGGTCGAGGGCTTCGACTGGTCCCAGTGGATAGCGAACCCACCGCCGCTCTTCTCGCCAACTGTTATGGGGAGCCATGCGTACTTGCCGATGTCGCCGACGGCGGCGGACGAGATGGAGGAGAACGACACTGGTGCATGCCCTGGCCTTTGGAGTTTTGATTCTGATGACTGCTCGTACTTCCGACATTAGCACCCAACGATCGCAAAGCGTAGTAGTACTTTGATATTTCTGAACGTTTACCGCGTTTCTGCGCCACCTGTCAGTAACTCAGTATCCTATCATGACAGTTGACGCCACTGATCAACTTGTCACTGCATAAGTGTTTATGTCTGTTTATCATGGGAATATCGAAACCGATTTGCTATTTATAAGTCGTCTGAAATTTTTTTAAATTTAAGTCAATTGTTGTGATAATTGAATTTATGTAGAGATTGATGTGTCATATGATTTTGAATATGTCTCTCATATAACTCTACGAGATCAAATCCCACGAAACACTGCGCTTTAGACCAGATGGAAGAAAAAAACACTGAAAGAAATAGTTGACATAAACCCATTTGATTTCCCGGTTAGTTTTACTACTTTAATTCTCTACTTTCAGTGCGTCATTATCCTTTAGGAACATCACTTAAATGCCTCTTTTCTATCTACATATAGCCTACTGGACTTAAATGCACTGTCACAATTGCTAAACTAAGTCCCAGTCAAACATGGTGTTTTTTCTCTTGCAATAAGTGTAGTAGGAGAGCTATTCCAGACAGAGGGTTCGTACTGATGTTCGTCTTGTCCATATAAAGGCGCCAAACCGAGGTATACTCGAAAATAACAATAGTTTTTCAGACTATTCTATGATGGATAAGTCTTTGTGTCGGTTTTTTGCTTTTGTAAAGGACATCATCCTTGACTGGTTGTTAGCATATCTAGGACAGCATCTTAGAAGACAACATCTAGAACAGGTTGTTAGCATCTTAGACTAGCATCTTGGCATATGCTTGGCTGAGTAGCAGCCTATAAATATGTATACCCAACCCCTTAGGTTGGCATGACATTGTGAAGAGAAATATACAAGAAAAATTGCCCCATCTCCAAGTGTCATCCTCTCCATGAGAGTAAGGATCTTGCTATCACCTCAAGCAAGAGTCCAACGACTAACAAGTGGTATCAGAGCTATACTATCCTGTAGCCTGAGCATCTCCTGCTCATCTCCTTCTCCGCCTCACAGCAGCTCTCACCAGTGCGGCAGCAGCTCGGCCGCCCACGCCGCTCCTCTCGGAGACGGACAAAGACTCGTCGAAGCGCCCTCTCCACGCAACACCCCAGTAGTGCGCCATGTCCGCAGGCGATCTCGGCCTTCGCCGCCTCGAGCATGCGCGCGTCGCAGACGGCCGAGCCGCGCGCAGAGCAAAGACGAGCGAAGCGGCGGCAGAGATGGCCGCAGCAGCGGAAAAGGCGCCGAGGCGGCGGCGGTGGAGCCGGCAGAGCCAGGCGAAGGTGGCGGCGGCGGCGGCGGCAGATGCGCGCGGCGCGCAGCAGAGGTCGAGGTTCTCGCGGCAAAGAACAAAGCAGCTCCATTTCGCCGATGAGCGCGCCGACGCGGACCTTGAGCTGGAGAGGGAGGCAAAGACGAGGCGAAGCGGCGCGATGGGCGCCGCGACGCCACGAGCGTGGCGGCAGCCAGATAGCGCGACGCGCGGCGCTCCTGGAGGAGGCACGCACGGCGGCGGCGTACGGGTCGACGGAGAGCGCGGCCTTCACAGGCAACGCGGCTCTCTCTCCCCGGTTCGGTACCGTGGTCACCACGAGTACCAGGCTGTCGTCAGGGACGTCGGCTCCGGCGGCGGGTGGCCTACCCTCACCAAGTCCAACTACGTCGAGTGGGCTGCGGTGATGAGGGTAAAGCTCCAGGTGCGGCATATGTGGGATGCAGTCCGGTACGGCGACGTCGACTACAACCAGGATCGACGGGCGCTGGATGCTCTCATCGCCGCAGCCCCGCCGAGATGCGATTCGCTACCAACAAGCGGATCGCCAGGAGGCTTGGGACGCCATCATTGCGCAAGACGCACGCAGCGGATCGCGCCGCAAGTCCACACCGCGAGCTTCGCATGGAGTGGGAGAACCTCGCCTTCAAGCCAGGTGAGGATGTCGATGACTTTGCTCTCCGTCTCAACACTCTGTTGCAGAAGCTAGTGCAGTTTGGCGACGACACCTACTGATGAGAGAGAGCGTTGAGAAGCTCTTTTCACGCATCCCCAGAAGTATAAGCAGATGGCTCGCTCGATCCAATCTTTGCTGGACCTCTCCACGATGTCGATCGAGGAGGCGTTGGGTCGCCTCAAGGTCGTTGACAGCGATGAGCCACAGCGTCTCTCGGGACCCGTCACCATTGGCGGGAAGCTCCTTCTCACTCGGGAGCAGTGGGATGCTTGCCAAGGTGACAGGGAGAAGGGGAGTCCTCTTCCCGACAGCGCCGCAAGCACGGCAAGCCGCGCAAGGTGCGCAAAGGCGCCTAGGCCGGGACGCGAGGACGTGCCGAGGGTGATGCTCGCAGAGGCACCCAGGGCGGCGCCGCTGGCAAGCAAAAGCCGGCACGAGATGACTCTTGCCACAACTGTGGCAAGCTTGGTCATTGGGTCAGGGATTGTCGACAGCCACGACGCGGCCAGGCCCACGTCGCGCAGGCGGAGGAGGAGGAGCAGCCGGCTCTGTTCATTGCTCATGCGAGCATTGAACTACCTCCAGCGGCACCGGCCGCAACGGCTCTCCTCCACCTTGACGAGCCAAAAGCACACGCCCTCCTCGGCGACGGCTCCGGCAACAACAAGACCGACGGGTGGTGCCTCGACACCGGCGCCACCCACCACATGACCGGGCGGCGGGAGTTCTTCTCCGAGCTTGACTCTAGCGTCCGAGGCTCCGTCATGTTTGGGGACGCCTCCGGCGTGGAAATCAAGGGCGTCGGCTCCGTCATCTTCACCGCCGTGTCTGGTGAGCACAGGCTGCTCACCGGCGTCTACTACATCCCAGATCTGCGGAACTCCATCATCAGCTTGGGACAGCTGGATGAGAACGGCTCGCGTGTCGAGATCGAGCACGGGGTGCTGCGGATTTGGGATCTTCGCCACCGCCTTCTTGCCAAGGTAACCAGAGGCGGAAATCGACTCTACATCCTTCACGTGCAGGTGGCACAACCCCTCTGTCTCGCTGCTCGTCGGGACGACGAGGCGTGGCAGTGGCACGAGCGCTTTGGGCACCTTCACTTCGAGGCCCTGAAGCGGCTCAGTGCCACGGAGATGGTGCGAGGCCTGCCGTGCCTTGACCATGTGGAGCAGCTCTGCGACGTCTGCGTGTTGACGAAGCAGAGGCGACTCCCCTTTCCCCAGCAGGCGAGTTTCCGAGCCAAGGAGAGGCTCGAGCTCGTGCACGGGGACTTGTGTGGCCCGGTGACACCGGCCACACCAGGAGGACGACGCTACTTCCTGCTGCTCGTCGACGACCTCTCCCGCTACATGTGGGTGATGGTCCTCGGCAGCAAGGGAGAGGCTGCGGACGCCACCAGGCGCACGCAGTCGCCGCGAGGCGAGGCGGCGCAGGCTGCGCGTCGCGCGCCACGACAATGGCGCGGCCCACTCGCGTCGTCATTGCGGCGATGAGGGCATTCAGCGCCACTACTCCGCGCCGTACAGCCCGCAGCAGAACGGCGGCGTCGAGCGGCGCAACCAGACGGTTGTGGGGATGGCTCGCCCTCCTCGCGCAGGGGATGCGGCGCGTCTTTTGGGAGAGCGGTGGTGACGGCCGTCTACATCCTCAACCGCTCGCCTACCAAGGCGCTCGACGGCAGGACGCCGTACGAGGCTTGGCATGGGCGCAAGCCGGCGGTCTCTCACTTGCGGGTTTTCGGCTCCCTCGCGTTCGCCAAGGAGCATGGCCACATCGGCAAGCTCGACGACAGGAGCACTCCGGGAGTGTTCATCGGCTACGCGGAGGGCTCGAAGGCCTACCTCATCCTCGACCCTGTCACACAACGCGTCCGCATCTCACGTGACGTTGTGTTCGACGGCGGCGGGCGTGGGACAAGGCGGTGTACGACGGTTCGACTCCGACTCTCAGGGACTTCGTTGTCGACTACGTCCTCTTCGAGAGAGCCGGGGGAGCTAGCAGCTCGTCTTCACCAAGCTCGTCCACCTCGACACCTTGCTCGTCACCAGCTCCGGCGAGGGCTACGCCCCACTCTTCACCACCGGCCACTCCACGCTCTCCCGCACCGGCTCACCACTCTCCTGCACCGGTGGCCACACCACCGGGATCGGTCCCAACAGCTTCGGTCCACGACGAGCAGCGCACGGTGGAGTTCGCTACTCCGCTGTCCCACGACGAGGACCGCGTCGACGCCTACCACGACGGCGAGCCTCTGCGCTACCGTACCATGGACAACATCTCGGCGAGCCGCCGCCACAGGATCGGCGCAAAGACGATTTCGAGGCGGAGCGCACTTGGCGTGGCGACGACAGCCGAGCCCGCGCCTTCGCCGAGGCGGAGGGAGACGCGGTGTGGCGGTCGCGATGAAGCGAGAGATGGACGCCGCCGAGCGAACCGACGTGGGAGGCGGCGGATCTTCTGCCGTCCGCGCGATCACCCTTAAGTGGGTGTTCAAGCTGAAGCGGGATGAAGCCGGCGCCATCGTCAAGCACAAGGCTCGCTTGGTGGCACGAGGATTCATGCAGCAGGAGGGGGTCGACTTCGACGACGCCTTCGCACCCGTCGCGCGCATGGAGTCCGCTCGTCTTCTCCTCGCACTTGCAGCCCAGGAAGGTTGGCGCGTCCATCACATGGACGTCAAGTCCGCCTTCCTCAACGGCGACTTGAAGGAGGAGGTCTACGTTCGTCAGCCGCCGGGATTCGTCATCCCCGGCAAGGAGGGCAAGGTCCTCCGCCTGCGCAAGGCCCTCTACGGCTTGCGGCAGGCACCACGAGCCTGGAACGCTAAGCTGGACTCCACCCTTCTGCAAATGGGGTTCAGCAGAGCGCACACGCAGGTCGCGGTCTCATCATCGGGCAAGGCGGCAACGCCTGGCGGTGGCGCCACGCCGATGACTTGTGATCACCGCCCAAGGAGGCCGAGGTCGGCGTTCAAGGCGAGATGAAGACCGCCTTCGGATGAGTGACTTGGGGCTCTCTCCTTCTACACCGGGATCGAGGTCCACCAGACAGCTCCGTATCTCCCTTCGCTGCACCGCCTACGCCAAGCGCATCGTCGAGCTGGGCGGGCTCACCGACTGCAACCCAGCCCACACTCCTATGGAGGAAAGGCTGAAGCTGAGTCGTGAGAGTACGGCGAAGGAGGTGGACGCAACGCAGTACCGGCGCATTATGGGCAGCCTTCGCTATCTTGTCCACACGCGACCGGACTTGGCGTTCGCCGTCGGCTACGTCAGCCGGTTCATGCAGCTACCGATGACGGAACACCAGCAGGCCATGAAAAGGATCCTTCGCTACGTCGCGGGCACCTCCGACTACGGCTTGCACTACCCAAGGTGCCCCGGCGCGGCGCACTTCATCAGGTACAGCGACAGCGACCACACCGGCGACATCGACACGAGCAAGAGCACTAGCGGGACGCTGTTCTTCCTCGGCAAGTGTCCGATCAGCTGGCAGTCGGTCAAGCAGCAGGTAGTGGCTTTGTCTAGCTGCGAAGCAGAGTACATTGCAGCCACTACCGCTTCTACTCGAGCTCGTGGTCGCACGGCCGCTGGCGATCTCTTGACAGAGACGCGAGGCGTGGAGCTCGGGGTGGACAAGCAAGTCCGCCTTGGCCTTGGCGAAGAACCCCGTCTTCCATGAGCGCAGAAGCACATCCGGTGAGGTATCACTTCATCGGTCGCTCGATGAAGGAGTATCCGCCAACTACATCAACACCCAAGACTAGCTCGCCGACTTCGACCAAGTCTCTTGGGCGGATCAAGTTCCGTGAGTTTCGCGCCAGATCGGGATGGCTCAGATTCCTCACAAGGAGACACACAAGACTTAGGGGGAGAATGATGGATAAGTCTTTGTGTCGGCTTTTTGCTTTTGTAAAGGACAAGATCCTTGATGGTTGTTAGCATCTCAAGGACAAGATCCTTGATGGTTGTTAGCATCTCTAGGACAAAGATCTTAGAGGACAAAGATCTAGGACAAAGTTGTTAGTATCTTAGACTAGCATCTTGGCATATGCTTGGTGAGTAGCAACTTATAAATATGTATACCCAACCCCTTAGGTTGGCATGACATTGTGAAGAGAAATATACAAGAAAAATTGCCCCATCTCCAAGTGTCATCCTCTCCATGAGAGTAAGGATCTTGCTATCACCTCAAGCAAGAGTCCAACGACTAACATTCTAAACCTGAAACCAGACATTGTTTGCTTACAAGAAACCAACCTCACAAGTATTGACCTCTTTAAAGCCCGTAGATTCCTCGCCATCAAACTTAAGGAATTACCACTTCCACCCATCACTCGGACTTTGGCGGCATCCTCACAAAGATGGTGCGCTTCAAAGCCGGACGCCTCACTCCTTCATGCGAATAGCTCTTCTCTTTCCATAAGCTTCTAATCAAGAAATGACAGTTTGAAATTTAGTATCACAAATGTATATGCCCCTTTCGAGGATCAGAGCCGTCAACCCTTCTTTGATTCGTTGACAAACCTACGCCTAAACATATCAGAGCCCGGATGGTGTTAGGAGATTTTAACATCTATAGATATGCTCATGAAAAGAATAATGGTCAGTTAAATTGGAATGGCATGAACATCTTCAACGACTGGATCCGAGAACAGGGTCTCATCGACATAGACATCCATAATAAGAGATACACATGGTCTAATAAGAGAAGGAATCCGACACTGATTAAGCTAGACAGAATCCTTGTACACTGTTGCGTCTCTTTCGCAAAACTAAGCCAATATGAGCCCTTCCTTTGGATGACCTTATGCATAACTATTTTTATTTGTGTAAGACTTGCGAGTACCCTTTTGTACTCAGCCAGATGTTTGCTGGCTTTTACAGGTGAGGACGATATCGAGACTGATGAGTTCGCCGGTGTCGATTTAGGTGACACCGACAAGTAGTATGCTATCTTCTAACTCCCAGTCGGTTGCCGATGGGTTTATGGGGCATACCACTGCTGGTATTTTGGTTATTTTACTCGTTTCCGCTGCTAATTAATACTCTTATTTCAATTTGGCCGGTCGGCCACTTGTATTAGTTGTAAACTTGGAACTATGTTGTATGCCTTTTGCACTATGTGTGTATGAATGTTGTATGGATGTGATCAACGTTGAATGAGGGTATGGTTATATTGGTCGCTGATCTTGGGAGCCAATATAAGTCATACTCGCTGTTCATGGGTTCCCATTTAATTCGCTAAGTGTCGTGCTTGGCTTGTTGGAGAACCGACAATCATGTAGTGCTCGCAGGGGAGCGGCGCGCATGATCGTCGGGGCTCTAGTATTCGGTCAAGCCTCTCATTTAGACTGAGTTAAGTTGGAATCCATTTACTGGAGATCTAGAGTTATGTCCCTAAGACCTTGATTAGTCTCGGTCTTACGGAGATAACTCCGGGGTCCCCACAGTTGTGCCACAATTATGGTGAGGCTGTCGATGCCGCCGCCCAAAGCCTACTCCCCGACGTTCGCCCGACGTTTGAATTTGAGTTGTTTACATTCTCTGTTGCTTCAGTTTTTTTGTTTGAGTTTGACTTCTTTACTGATGTGGGTTGTTGTTGCTAACATGAAGGAGATGGATGTGGCGAGCTACTGTCGGTGGTCGATTTGCCATTTGCACTAGGGTAACTACTCCCCTTCACTCTCTATCCCTTTCCCTTCCCTTCCCTTTCTCTGTGATGTGGGTGATGAATGATGTGGGTTATGGTGGGTGTTCTGTGATGGTTGGATGATATGGGTGGGTTCTGTGTGTATGATGTTGGTTTATGACATGTATGTTCTTATATGGTATTCTTCTTTCGAAAGTTACAATTAACTTTTTAGATTTGTAAAGGTTAGGCTAATTTGTAAAGATGCAATTAACATAGAAACTATTTATTAATTGGTGTGCTGGAAATTAAACATGCTGAGATAGTGTCGTTTGCATTGTTAATCAAAAGATCCTTTATTGACTTAAAGGTTAATTGGCTATCCTGAGATATTTCATGACATATTAGTAAAGCATTAAATTTTGAGCTCAAAGTGTGAGCTTTATGCTGATTTCATTAGTATACATGTGGTATATGTTGTGCATATTATTCATTTATCTAACTCTTCTCTATAAAGTCTCTAAGTAGTGGTTGTTGCTTTAAAGATGCTTCATATATATATATATATATATATATATATATATATATATATATATATATATATGTATATATATATATAGTTCGTAGTCCTTTGTTTTTGTTAGCTAACTCGAGGCCTGAATTCGGCTAGCTCGCTCGCTCTTTGGGTGTTCTTATATCCTAAACGTGCAGGTGATCACCACGGCCTACTTCATCGAAGACAACTCGTAGACCTTTGATCATGTCATACCCAGTTTACAAAATTATACTGTTTTATATCAACATGCATGGCTAGTTGTATAAAAATGGTTTGGGAATTAGTTGAATACCTACTTGACAGTATGACTCTTTGAATATTTGCGATCGACATGTTGACATGTACCCTTGGACACCATAGGTTGGGTATTCTTAGTTGGACATTCTTGTGATACTAACATGTGTGCGTATTATGCTTAGTCCTACTTTAGTTATCCGATGATCTTTCGATCACTTGATTCAATGATGTTAAATTTGATTTAATGATATATGGAATCGTGGTGCGATACCATTGTTATGCAACTGTGGTGTGAGATCACGGTCGTGTCAATTGTGGTACGATGCCGCTATTATTAAAATTTATTATGTCATGGCAAGGGTTGTCATTTGGCTGGGTTGAACGAAAATGATTTATGCTCGGGTGAGTGGTTGTTGGCAAAGGTGGGTGCGAGAGGCATGTTTTTAGGGTACGAGAGGCACTTAGGTGCGCCCCTTGAGGGAGTCTTGCCTGAGCAATCACTAAGGACTTAACTTTGTGCTCCATTGATCTAGGCCTTACTGTGCTGTCACAAGTCTATTTATGGGGTAGACCTGGCCAACTAATTAGCAATGTTCTGATTCGGTTCTGTTTGGGTGGTCGAACGGTGTAAGAGGGGGTCAGGAAGGCGAATCCTTAGCGGGCAGGACCGAGTCAAAATGGAGCTTTATAAAAGCCTTGTAATAGTCTCTCCTTGATTCACATGTCTAAGAAAACGTGTGTTTTATCAAGCGATTATCTCTTGTGGGTCAAGCTGTACAACCTCTGTAGAGTGTAAAACTATTCGAATAGTCGTGTCCCCGGTTATGGACAATGCCTTGTGATTTCACACGAGGGGTATATTTTCTCAAAAATATTGTCATGGTTGGCTCGAGTGGTTTGGGAAGTGAACATGGTGTTCACGAGTGGTTTGGGAAGTAAACAGGGTGTTCACGAGTTGTTTCAAAGAAACTTGATTACTTATGTATTAATCTTTCAAAAGGTGCTTTACATTCTACTTATTGTATCTAATGTCAATACTATTTTCTACAAATTAAACATAAAGTTATTCTTGTCAAGCCTTGTATAAATATTATTTACATATTGTTCCCTACGACTTGCTAAGTACTTTTTGTACTCACGGCTTTACGCCCCTTTGTTGATCAGTCGTCAAAGAAGACCCAGGGAGCACCGAGCTCTACGAGAACGACTACTTTGAAGACCATGCGAACTAGGAGACGTCCCCCACTCAATTGCATGTGGGCATTGTCACAGCCCCAACAATTAAAATGGATTAATGTGTATTTCATTAGCATGCATTATTGATTTCAAAACATTTCCATATTATATTGTACTTGGAAAATCTAATTTGAAGTGAACATACACATCAAAATTCACATTTCACTTCAAATCAGTGATACAAAGTTGTGATCATCATCTGGAACCAATTTATTTAAATACTACATTAATTATCATGAATTAATATAATTTTTTCAAAATTTTTGGGACTAGTTTGAACCTAATTAAAATTCAAACAACATACATAGACATACAACATGTTTGAATTTAAATGTCACAAATTTTAATATGAACAGTGGGGTTTCATAATTTTTATGGGAACTATATACTCCCAGGAACCGCCACAAATTATTTCATAATTTTTGGAAATTTATTTCTATTTCTAAGCCTCAGTCAAAGTAGGGAAAACTATTTAAATCTCAGTCAAACTCAGACCGAGCCAGGCTACTGTTCCTCGGGTTTGAGTCCGACTCGGCGAGGTAGCTCAGCCCAACCGCCTAATTGTACCGTTGCTTGCAGTCGTCCGATCCTCGTTCAACGGCCCAGATCGCATATCCTTTCCGACCTGTCCGATCCCCCTCTGAATCCAAGCCGCCCATCCTAGATCCAATGGTGCGCATCAAACCGATCAACCCGCGTTCTCGCGCACCGCTTTCTCTCGCTGACACGGTGGACCCGAGTTGTCAGCTTCGCCTCCTACCTCGCTGCAGCCCTCAGAGCCAGCGCGCCACGCGGCCGAGCGACTCCGACGCGCACCAGAACGGCGCCAGGCACGCCGTGGATCCGCCGCGGCCGTTGACCACTCCAGAGCTTCCTCATTTAACACCGTTTCCGTTTCCGTCCTCACTTCGGCTTAAGACTCCCTCCATGCCCACCTTTACCCCTCACCTCTTCTCTGTTGACTGAGAAGGGGGAGGCTAGCCGGAGCTCCGTACACTGGTAAGCTCCAGTCCGGTGGCTCCTCCTCTCTTCCCGTTCAATGCCTTATCCTTTTTCTCTAAGCTCGACCTCTCCTGTTGCTTGTAGCTCCCGAGCCACGGTGGTGCCTTTGGAGGCCCCAGGGCGCGCTCTGAAAGCAACCTCGGTGTCATCTTTATCTCCAGTAAGAATCTTTTCAATTCTTGCGCGTCACCTTATGTTCTAGATTATAGGGAGTAAAACCCCTCTCTTAATTTGTTGATTATTGCACAGGGGCTCTGTGTTTTCTAGTTTTCAAACTCTCGGCCGTGGGAGCTCGTCTTCTTCCCCGACGTCGGCACGGTGAGCTCCCAGTCCATTCCCTCCTTGGGACCGTCTCATGGGTGCCCTGATTCTACTTCCACCTCACATGGTCCTTTCTTGTTCTCAGAACACCCCCGCCGCGGTGACCCCCTCTGCACCGCCGCTGGTTCTTGTCGCCAGAGCTGAAGACGACGACCCTTGGTCCCTGTGTCTCTTCTTCAGCGTCATTTGAACCCCAGGAGTGTAGATCCAGCGCCCATTTGCCTCGGAGTGGTTCCTACTTCGAGATCCCTCGGCACCGTATCTTCCTCCTCCGCTCGACTCCGTCGCCGGCGCGCCACCGTACCTCTTCACCGGCAAGATCATCACCTGAAGGTAGCTGTCACTATTGTCTTTCCAATTTCGCATAGATCTTGCACTCTCCGGCTTTCCCTCGCCGCCGGCGAGCACGGCAACGCCGCGGCCGCGCCGTTCTCGGTTGTCGGATGATTACGGCCGAAAACAGGAGCTTTGTCTAGGTTAATTAGCGCTAATGGATGCGGTCATATAGTAATGAGTCTATGACTGGTGGGCCCTAGTATCGTTTAAGTGGATGTGTAGTTCTTAGAAGTACGTTACGCAAAAAGGGAAACGTATTCTTCGAATGCTTAGAGTAGTTTTACGTTTAGAAGTTTGAGAAACGTATTTCTGGAATGCGCTTTCGGCCTGTGCGGCCGAGATCGAGTCGTGTTGACTGGGTCAAAACCTTGACCCCTATCCCACTCGTCATTCTCTCGGCTAGCGCTGTGCTCGTAAGAAAAGAAGTAACGCTTTATAAAATCCAAAACCCTTTTCTTACACAATCAAAAATATGTATAACTTCTAAAATACATAACTAAATCATTTTAACTCCAAAATGGGTGAAACCACTTCTGTTAATTTTCATATTTAATGAACTTTGTATTAAAATTGGTTTTAACCTTGTCTCTGTAACAGAGAGTATTAACTTGGAAAATGGGCTATTAACACTATTATTTTTACAAAAGAAAATGTCGATAACTTCAAAAGTCATAAGTAATTTTTGGAAACTCCAAAAACAGTGAAACCAGTTTTGGTAATTTACTTTTCAAATGAAGTTAATTATAAAAATGGTCTCAAACTTACCTCTATCACAGAAAATATGGTTTGAGGAAGATGATCTTAAAAAACATTATTTTTGCATTATTAATGCTGATAACTTTATAAATCAATAACTAAATCATGAAAACTCCAATTGGAGCAAACTCAACTGTTTTGAACTTGTGATAATATTGTCCATTTATTCATGTAACCCTTGTATCTACCACTGCTCTACAAAATTTCACCTCATAATTAAATTGCTTAATGTAAAGGTATATTGAAATCTGAAATTCAAACCACCATAACTTTCACATACTAAATCAAAATGAAATAATTCTTTCACCAAAAATCATCTAAAATCATGATTTAGATACTGTAGAAAAATCATGCATTTTTTAGTATTTTGATTTTTGAGGTATTTCTCGTTGTTTATTCGGTATTGTATTGATCTAGATACCGAGCTTATTGATATCGACTCCTACGCAACTGAGAGCGAACAACTTAGCTACCTGCAAGGCAAGCATCCTTTGAACTTTCTTTTTGCATCATATTTGATCCCAATTTTGTTAGGATAGATGCAATGATAATTGCTTGCATGCTATTTTGATAATGTCGCTATTTTTGTGATGAATAGTTAGACACATCCTATTATATTGTCATTGTGGCTATCCATGAATTATTCCATTGCTGAAATGTTATGATAGGAGGTGTGAAGTTATATTGTTCGAGTTTGCTTAGCCATGCAAGTCTAGAACCAGTAGTTGGTTGTCGGAATAACCCGACAATTATGGGATAAACACAACTCTCATTATATACTTTTGTTTGAGATCTTCGCACTGTTTTACAAGTTAAATTTTGTCATTTTAAATGAGCTTTTGGTCGGACAAGTGTTGGTTAGTGATGGTGCTTTGTGCACGAGATTTGGGTATGTGGTTGGACTTGTCTGGACAATTAAGGACCGAACTTTGGTAACGTCGTTGATTCAAGTACTTTCGTGCTACCATACGCAGTATATGGGTGCTGTATGGTTAAGTAGGGGGAAGGTTCTATTGTGTTAAGTCTCATGGTGGTGTAGGGGCATTTGTGTTTGATCATTTGTCCTTAGGAATCGATGTCAATGATCTATAGTGTGCGAAGGAGCACCAATTACCTTTTCATTACATCGGTATCTCCAATATAACATGTGGGCCCCTTAGCAAGTGCTATATGCTACTTGTACTAAGACCGAAACATCTCGCATGGGGACTTAGCGCAATAGGGTTTTCTTCTTCGAAACGATCAGTATCTCGATTCTCCCGCCAAAGATACCAAAGGAAGTGTGCCATTATCCGGAGGCTTACGGGCTAGTCGAGTCGTGTGGGTAAAGTAGTACACCCCTGCAGGGTACAATCTATTCGAATAGCCGTGTCCACGGTTATGGACAACCGCTTGAGTTCGGGAGTTACTATTGTTAGACTTGAAATTAAAATTGTGGTTATAACTCGGTAATTAGCATGAATGGGATGTTCATGCTTGTTGTTGTATCAAAGTGGGCAGCCAATTTGTTAGTTGTATGTTTTATTTGTTACTTAGATCATTACTTATTCACATGCTTTACTTCTACTTCAAATCTGATTTTGAAATGGCACTTGAAAAACTAGTATGTGTAGGTTGTACATTGTTGCGTCCCTTTCGCAAAACTAAGCCAATATGAGCCTTCCTTTGAATGACCTTATGCATAAATATTTTTATTTGTGTAAGACTTGCGAGTACTCTTTGGTACTCAGCCAGATGTTTGCTGGCTTTTACAGGTGAGGACGATATTGAGGTTGATGAGTTCGCCGGTGTCGATTTAGGTGACACCGACGAGTAGGATGCTATCTTCTAACTCCCAATCGGTTGCCGATGGGTTGTGGGCATACCACTGTTGGTCTTTTTAGTTTATTTACTCGCTTCCGCTTTAAACTTGTTAAATTTGGCCGGTCGGCCCTTATGTAATTGTACACTTAGAACTGTGTTGTAACTTTTGTACTATTTATGTATGATGGTTGTATGGATGTGACCAACGTTGTAATGAGGGTATGATTATATTGGTCACTGATCTTGGGAGCCAATATAGGTCATACTCGCTGTTCTTGGGTTCTCATTTAACTTGCTAAGTGTCGTGCTTGACTTATTGGAGAACCGGCAATCATGTAGTGCTCGTAGAGGAGCAGCGCGCATGATCGTCGGGGCTCTAGATTTGAGTTGAGCCTCTCACTGAGACTAAGTTAAGTTGGAATCCATTTACCGGAGATCCCGAGTCATGTCCCTAAGACCTTGATTAGTCTCGGTCTTAAAGAGATAACCCCGGGGTCCCCACAGGCATGTTGAATGGCCTCTACGAGTTGATTTTGTTCCGCTGCAAGTTTACTTTTGTCGTAGATCTGGTCATGGACCTGGTCGTGACCTTAGCCCTGCGTGGCAAGCTTTGTAAAACCTTGACCATAAAGTTCTTTTGATGTTATGTATTATTAATTTGTCTGCTTCATTAGCCGTTCTGTTGTATTGGACATGATTTCATCTATGTTGCAACTGTGCGAGCTAACTACTGAACTGGTACTAGTTCAGAATGCACAGAGGGCCCTAGGGTTGCATACTCGGGGTCACGACAATAACCGTATGTGATAGTATGCATCTAAGATGGTTCGAAAACCGTCTGTGATGACCTCGTGTCATCACTGACCCATAAACTCAGACGGCTCACGAAACTGTCTGTGATGACGCTTTTGAACCGTCTGTGAACACTTTTTCTGTACTGGTGGATCCTCGGTTGCACCTCTTTCAAATCATGACACGTGGATATAGAGATGGTTTTCTTTTCTGTTAGCTAGCTCCAAATCGTGTAAGTCGTACTACCCGGCCGTACGGGGAGAAACCAAATGTGCCCCAAGCCAAATCCAACTAAAATTGTACTATACACATGCAACCATCACTGCTACTTGCCCTTCTCAAACTGCAGCGAGTAAACTTTTGAGAGTGACTGAACATGGTACCAGAGAATAAAGATAGCTGTAGGATGCCACAATCGATTTTCGGTTGACAATCTTTTTTCAAAGGGAGATTCCATACGTGCATTTGGTCCCTTCGCTCCCTACGGAGTCTAATTTTCACTCTTAGCTCAAAAGATGTTAATTTATTTTAGGGAGCAGCTACACAATGCTATACCGTTGGGAGGCTAACCAAATGGTATACGTACAGCCATACAGGAGGTTTGAAAACCGAAACTTATGTTTCAATAACTTTCGCATCCGAAACATACATGAAGTTTCAAATAACGAGTATCATGTTTAAATCTTTTCAATGAGTTTCACATTCGAAAAAATTGTGATTTCATGAAGTTTCAAAACACAAGTTTCGAGTTTCAAATCTGAATGTTTGTGTTTCAACGAGTTTCACATCCAAAACTTGAGTATAGTTTTCAACAGTGACATCGTGTGTCATCAAGTTTCATCATTTTGTATAGGACAAGTTTTGAACAATGATATCGTGTCTCATCAAGTTTTATATAATATCATTAAGTTATTTTGGGTCATGTTTCATTAAGTTTCATCAAGTATCATTGCTTTTCCATATTTTGTAGAGTTAGTTTCACCTAGTTTCATTAAGTTTCATGAAATTTCATCCAAAGTCTTATAAAGTTTCATCTTTTTGTTAAAGAAAAGTTTTCAACGGTGACATCGTGTCTCATCAAGTTTCATTAAGTTATTTTGGGACATGTTTCATTAAGTTTCATCAATATATTTTGTAGAGTAAGTTTCACCCAGTTTCATGCAGTTTCATTAAGTTACATGAAGTTTCATCCCAAGTCTCATGAAGTTTCATAAAGTTTCATCTTTTTATCTAGAAAAAGTTTTCAATAGTGACATCGTGTCTCATCAAGTTTCATACAGTTTTATTAAGTTATTGAAAGGCTAAAAGTAGATTTTTTTTTTGATCGAGAGAGATTCCGGAGAAGCTAGAAACACGTATGTATCCTTAAAAAAGGACAATAGCATACAAACGCTACTCTTGAACAAGTCAGTCTTCTCGCCAGAAAAAAAGTTAGTCGTCTACATCATACTTATCAATTCCATTCCGATATAGGCCAGAATAGTCGGAACATGCCATACTGGCACCTAAACTGGTACACCGTAGCCTCAATCCCATACCAGCCTCAATTCTGGTCAATACCATCCATTTTGGCCCATTCCGATCCATTCCGGTCATTCCGGTACCGGTCAAAAATTCAAAATTGAAATGATCACTTCTTTGGATCAGCTCGGAATGCCGAATCCAATACTACTTCTTCGGTAAGTGAAATTATGCTAAAATAGTATGCTAGACTATGATAAAATGTGCGAAATTATAAGCTCATGTTGTATTATTTAACTACGTACGACCTTTGTATTTATAAAGTAATTGAACTATGTGTCATTTTTATTCTATGATTATGTATTTGAACTGAGATTCTAAGTGAAATTATGTGTGCCTATAATCACATATATATTTATAAATAAATAAATATTATTATATTAAAATCTGGAATTGTACACCGAAATAGACCGACACCGACGTATTCTGTACCAAAAGATAAACCGGAATGGCATACAGAATGGAATCGATAACTGTGGTCCACATGGTCTGATGGTCCCTTCCTCCCTGTCCCAACTGGACACGTTGGACGGACAGCCTGCTAAGCGCCCGTACACGTCACCCTCCAACGCGTTGTCTCGGTGGGCTCTGGCTCCCCGACGCGTCATACTGAACCATTTAAATTCCGCGACTTTCCCATGCATACAACAGCACTCGAGCGACCAACGTACGATATGAACCCGCGCAGCCTTTACTCGCGCTAATTAGGTCGTGATATGCTGGCGGCCAACATGTCGCAGCCGCCGCCGTCACCGGAGCCGCACGTGCAGCAGTCGCCGTCGGGCGCAGAGAAGGCGGAGAGGAAGTACAAGGGCGTGCGGCGGCGCAAGTGGGGGAAGTGGGTGTCGGAGATCCGGCTGCCCAACAGCCGCGAGCGGATATGGCTCGGCTCGTACCACACGCCGGAGAAGGCGGCACGGGCGTTCGACGCGGCTATCATCTGCCTCCGCGGCCCCGGCGCCGAGGCCGGGCTCAACTTTCCGGACTCGCCGCCTGCCGTCGCCCGCACCAGCGACCCGCAGGAGGTGTACGCGGCCGCGGTGTCGCACGCCAACCGGGAGGCTGCACCCGCCGGAGCCGCCACGGCTCCACGGGAGGAAGCAACCCATGAATCCACGGTGCAGGACGACGTGCCAATGGAAAGTGTGGCGTTGCCCCCGCTACTGGTCCCCTCGGTCGAGGGCTTCGACTGGTCCCAGTGGATAGCGAACCCACCGCCGCTCTTCTCGCCAACTGTTATGGGGAGCCATGCGTACTTGCCGATGTCGCCGACGGCGGCGGACGAGATGGAGGAGAACGACACTGGTGCATGCCCTGGCCTTTGGAGTTTTGATTCTGATGACTGCTCGTACTTCCGACATTAGCACCCAACGATCGCAAAGCGTAGTAGTACTTTGATATTTCTGAACGTTTACCGCGTTTCTGCGCCACCTGTCAGTAACTCAGTATCCTATCATGACAGTTGACGCCACTGATCAACTTGTCACTGCATAAGTGTTTATGTCTGTTTATCATGGGAATATCGAAACCGATTTGCTATTTATAAGTCGTCTGAAATTTTTTTAAATTTAAGTTAATTGTTGTGATAATTGAATTTATGTAGAGATTGATGTGTCATATGATTTTGAATATGTCTCTCATATAACTCTACGAGATCAAATCCCACGAAACACTGCTCCTTTAGACCTGATGGAAGAAAAAAACACTGAAAGAAATAGTTAACATAAACCCATTTGATTTCCCGGTTAGTTTTACTACTTTAATTCTCTACTTTCAGTGCGTCATTATCCTTTAGGAACATCACTTAAATGCCTCTTTTCTATCTACATATAGCCTACTGGACTTAAATGCACTGTCACAATTGCTAAACTAAGTCCCAGTCAAACATGGTGTTTTTTCTCTTGCAATAAGTGTAGTAGGAGAGCTATTCCAGACAGAGGGTTCGTACTGATGTTCGTCTTGTCCATATAAAGGCGCCAAACCGAGGTATACTCGAAAATAACAATAGTTTTTCAGACTATTCTAAACCTGAAACCAGACATTGTCTGCTTACAAGAAACCAACCTCACAAGTATTGACCTCTTCAAAGCCCGTAGATTCCTGCCATCAAACTTAAGGAATTACCACTTCCACCCATCAGCTCAGACTTCGGGCGGCATCCTCACAGCATGGTGCGCTTCAAAGCTGGACGCCTCACTCCTTCATGCGAATAGCTCTTCTCTTTCCATAAGCTTCCAATCAAGAAATGACAGTTTGAAATTTAGTATCACAAATGTATATGCCCCTTTCGAGGATCAGAGCCGTCAACCCTTCTTTGATTCGTTGACAAACCTACGCCTAAACATATCAGGAGCCTGGATGGTGTTAGGAGATTTTAACATCTATAGATATGCTCATGAAAAGAATAATGGTCAGTTAAATTGGAATGGCATGAACATCTTCAACGACTGGATCCGAGAACAGGGTCTCATTGACATAGACATCCATAATAAGAGATACACATGGTCTAATAAGAGAAGGAATCCGACACTGATTAAGCTAGACAGAATCCTTGTAGACACAGAATGGAGTTAGATGTTTTAGGGTATTATAGCTAAAGCCGAGTTGGCAATCACCTCAGACCACAGCCCTATCACTGCAGAATTGACTACCAACATTAATTCCCCCCTCTAGTATTTTCAGATTCGAAAACTACTGGTTGTCTATGCCGGATTTTCACAACTTGGTAACGCAAAATTGGATGAGAGGTACTAGAAACTTAGCCAGTGTTTCGGTTGTGAACCAAAAATTGAGAAGACTTCGTGCAAAGATCAGAGCCTGGCACAAACCAAAGCATAGCTTGCCCAATCTGCTTAGTAACAACAAATATACTTCACAGTACCTAGACAGCATTGAGGAATGGAGGCCACTAACTGCCATAGAATACATCTTCAGGAAAAATATTCGCGATAACATACAGAGGATAATGAAACTCTATACATCAAAATGGAGACAGCGGGCAAAATTCAAATGGTGT
Source organism: Ampelocalamus luodianensis (assembly GCA_036346255.1). NCBI lineage: Eukaryota > Viridiplantae > Streptophyta > Magnoliopsida > Poales > Poaceae > Ampelocalamus > Ampelocalamus luodianensis. The sequence continues at coordinate 7,969,013 of CM070628.1, forward strand.
AAGCTTGGTGATGAAAACACAAACTTTTTCTACGTCACTTCTATGATCAATCAACGGAAAAACAGTATAAAGGTTCTAATTGACAATGGGATTGAACACTACGACACAGTGTCAAAATTGCATACTGCCACTGAACACTTCAAAGATACATACAGCACTGCAATGCAATGGTCACCCAATATTAATCTTACAGAGCTTTACCCTGAGGAACAACAAAGCCTACATTCCTTATCAGCGGACTTCGGTTGGGAGGAAATTTTAAACGCAATAATATGAAATCCCCGAATAATAGAAGCCCCGGGCCGGATGGTTTTACCAATGAATTCTACAAAAAGTTTAGAACGACCTTGAAACCAGACTTGATACAGTTATTCAGGGATTTTTGGACAGCACAGCTTGACCTTACAGGAGTAAACATATCATACATCACTCTGATTCCAAAGTTGATGACGCCAACAGATATTAAAGACTTCAGGCCAATCTCGCTCTTGCATAGCATACCAAAGCTGATTAGTAAAGTTTTGGCATTGAGATTAAAACCGAAAATTTCAGGCCTAATAGATCAAATGCAATCAGGTTTTATTACCAATAGGTCGATAGCAGAAAATTGCTTACTAGCATCTGAACTGGTTCAATGTGCCCTAAAGAGGAAAAAACCAATGTTAATACTCAAACTGGACTTCCACAAGGCGTTTGACACAATCAACTGGGAGTGTCTTATATACGTCCTGCAACATCGAGGCTTTGATAACAGATGGACTGATTGGATATGCAGCATCCTATCAACCAGCAAAGCGCACATACTCATTAACGGTATAGTAGGTGAGCAAATCCAATACAAACGAGGTGTACGTCAAGGAGACCCCCTCTCCCCGTATCTCTTCATTCTAGTAGCTGATGTTCTACAAAGATTAATAATGCGGGCTATGAATAATGGCATAATCTCACATCCACTTGACATACAAGGATATTTGCCAGTCTTACAGTATGCAGATGACACACTAATTTTATTGAAAGGTACAGTGCAACAAGTATCGATTCTAAAGGAGTTCCTAGACACATTCTCTTGTTTTCAGGCTTAAAGATCAATTATCATAAGAGCACACTCATACCAATTCATATGTCAAATGAAGAGGCAAATACGGCAGCTGCAACCTTACAATGTCCCATCAGCTCTCTACCATGTAACTATCTAGGTCTTCCTATGGCTACGAACAGAATTCCCCACAGTCTGCTACAACCGATAATTGACAAAGTAGATAGGAGACCGGCTGGATGGATCCTAGGCCTTCTGTCTTGGGGGGGGGGGAGTGACAATGATCAACGCTGTGCTTTCAGCTATACCAACATACTACATGAGCTGCCTCAAGTGGCCAGACCGTAGCATTAACGCCATTGACAAAATTCGGAGAGCTTTTCTTTGGCGCGGAGAAAAGGAAATACATGGAGGTCACTGTCTTGTTGCATGGATGACAGTCATTTTGCCAAAAGAACAAGGGGGGCTAGGACTAAGAGACCTCAGACTTCACAACCAAGCATTGCTCATGAAATTTACGGCAAAACTATTGTCTAACCATACAGATCCGTGCTTCCAATGGTTAAGAATGCGTTATATTCACAATAACATACCGACACAATCTCGCCCTAGTGATACGGCAATTTGGAAAACAATTTCGACAGTAATGCAGAGGACAGTTCAATTGACAAAGGTGATCATTGGTAATGGAGCAAATACCATGTTCTGGAAGGATAGCTGGACAACAATGGGACGACTTCACATCAGTTTACCCACCCTATTCACTTTTGCGACTCACCCAAATTGCTCAGTCTGTTCGCAGTTTAGAGACAACAATTGGATGATATCACTACAGCCAGTCCTTTCACAACAAACTACGTCAGAATACCAAGTACTACGAGTTTTTCTATCCATCCAACAGCTGCAATCGGATATTTTGGATCAAAGGGTAGCTATATCAACCATGGTTGCACCGACTACTTCGACTTTTTACAAAACCTTGTCATTTCACGGCTTAAAATGGCCAGCAACGGACTACGCTTGGAATCGATCAATACCACACAACTGCAGAGTATTCCTATGGTTAGCTTTCAGAGAACGATTAAACACTAGAGACAATATGACAGTAAAACATTGGACGCAAAACCCACATTGCGACATCTGCCCTGCAATAGAAAGGATTGATCACATTATTTTATGTTGCAAGCATGCAGACAGTCTCTGGAGAAAATTAGGGCTTATAGGAGAAGCGAACTCATGTGAGGACCCCCGAGACCGGATCCGTATCAAGCTAAGTGATTACGCCGTAAACGCAACACTTAACGTGAGACGAACACGATTCCGAGTGACCCGGATATGTGTCACATGCTAGCTCCCAAGGATCAGTGACTAACATGCACATATCCTAGTACACAACATTGCAATCACATCCATACACAATGTACAAGAATAAAAGAATCAATTACAACATCATTTAAATAGAACCTTATGGTACAAGGTTGCATAAGAGGGTCGATCGGCCAAATCTAATTAACACAAATAAATTGCAGCGGAAGATAAACTTAAAATAAAAAGGGAATGACCGAGTTGGTATGCCCACAATCCCACAAGCAACCAACTGGAGTTAAAGCCGTTGCACCCGTCGTTCTCACCTGAACAAATAGACACTGTTAGAGTACAAAGTTGTACTCGCGAGACTTTCAAAAGAAATAAAGATGCATGTAAGTATCAAAGGAAGGCTACTACACTAGTCAGTTTTCAGCGTAAAGCAAGTTTTGCATATAGATAAAAGATTCTAACTTGCCATTTGTAAAACAATTAGAAAGCATTTTATGATAGTAAGTAATGATCAACAAGGGTATAATTCCAAGTATAATCAACACACGAACATCCCATTCGTGGCACAACTCAAACCTCAACAAATTTAACGCGCGAACAACGCGTTCAAGAATACATTTCAGATTTGAACAAACTAACATAAGGACATAACATTTCCAACCATAACCCAAACTTAATTTCCCAAACGCTAACTGTGCCTGCTTTCCCACAAGTGTTGTCCATAACCTAGGACGAGGCTATTCGAATAGATTTAGTTACTCTGCAGAGTTGTACAGCTTTACCCACACGATATGCATTCCTCTTAATGTCGGCCAATGCACTCTTCCATAGGAGTGTGACTGAGGTAGCATAACGAGGCCGTTACAATGTCATGTCCTAACTATCAAACCACCCGAGGACGGTCCTATGGCAGACAGTACAGTCGCCTGAACCACAGGAGTAAACCCCGTTACGTAAGTAAGTCCCTATCCAACAAGAGACCCTTAAGGGCAAGTAAGGCGACCCTTAACATGCCCCCGCCAGATTGACAAAAGAACAATTAAAAATAACAATAACAGTTGTCAACTTGATTGTGTTCTGATAGCTAACACACAACAAATTAGTTAGCCAAGCCTTCGCCATTATCCCGGCGTGTGGTTGCACGTAAGACTTGGTTCATCACACCACAGACCGGTCCTTAAACACTCAGACGGGGCTACATGAATCCGGGACCACCCCTTCATCACACTATCACCCGCCCAAGTCCAACACACAATAATCAACCCATGCCCAACATGCCCACAAACCCTAGATGCGAAGATCTAGATATAATCCTCAAGTTCAACATAATCCAATCCATAAAATCCTCAAATTTCATTAAGATTCAATTCGATCCACCGGCCGATGGACTAGCTCCATCAACCACTTTCGGCTACAACTACTAGCATGACTAAGCATCGTTCTACAAACTAGCAAACAACCCATGTAACATATATCCTTAATCATTCAAGGTAAAAAGGGTAATCAACATTCAAAGGAGGGCTAATGCAGCAATTAGGAGATTAACTACTTCTACCGATAAACATATATTTCAAAATAGCATGCAATTGCGATAATAAAACTCACACAAAACATTTAAGAACCACTGGGAGCAATATGATCAAGAGGAGGGTGCTCGCACCTTTGCTGTATCACTTGTCCATTCTCAGGTTATACTCATAATATACTCACGAATATAGCGTTATCGTCGAAAAACCTAAAGAAAGACGATATTGCAATAAACATCAAATAATGCCAGAAAATCAACATGCTCAAAAATGTATGAAATTTATATAGTAGGTAGGTCATTATTTTATATGAATTATGGTGAAAGATTTATTCCATTTGGATTTAGTATGTGAAAGTTACAAAGGTTTGAATTTCAGATTTCAAAACGCCTTAGTTCATGTTATTTAATTATGAGATGAAAATTTGTAGAGTAGAGGTGAGTACATGGATTACATGGATAAATAGGCAATATTATTACAAGTGTAAAACAGTTGAGTTTGTTCCAATAGGATTTTTTATGATTTAGTTATTGATTTCTAAAGTTATCAGCATTTCACAATGTAAAAATAATTCGTTTTAGGACAAAAACCCACAAAATATATCTTTTGGGATAGAGGTAAGACTAAAACCATTTTTATAATTAGGTTCATTTGAAATAGAAATTATCAAAACTGATTTCACTGTTTTTAGAGTTTCCAAGAATTACTTATGAATTTATAAAGTTATCAGCCTTTTTCTTTTGTAAAAATAATAGTGTTTATAGCTCATTTTCCAAAACAATGCATCTCTGTTACATAGACATGTTTGAAACCAATTTCAACATAAAGTTCATTAAAGATTAAAATTACCAGAAATGGTTTCATTCAATTTGGAGTTGATTTAAAATAGATATGGATTTTTGAAGTTAATACAATTTTCAGTGTGAATATAATTTGTTTTCCAGATTTTCTAAAAGAACTCAATACTTTTCCCACTCACCTACAGCTAGCCACAGGGGATGACGAGTAGGGCCGGGGTCAAGGGTTTTGACCCAGTCAACGTGGACTGGTCTCGGCCGAAACCAAGCCGAAGGCGTATTTCAGACAGTACGTCTTCTATTATACGAACGTGTAAACTCATTCTAAACCTACTAAGAATACGCTTTGCCTTAGCGAAAACGTATAACAAGGTTTACACAACTACTTAACCTAACTCTTGGGCCCACAGTCATAGATATATTAACTTCTTTAAACAACTATTACTCAAATAAAACAACGGTTAGATTAAACTAATTGCGTTACTAAGTTTCGGTCGGTAATCCGACAACAGAGCCGCTCGCGTCGTGACAATGCCGAGCTTGCCGGCGGCGAGGGGAGGCCGGAGAGAGCAGGGTCTAAGGCAAAATGGGAAGAGAAAAGCAAGGGCTACCTTCCGGTGGTGTCGTTGCCGGTAGCGGAGCACGGTGGCGCGTCGGCGGCGGCGTTGAGCGGAGGAGGTAGCTCGGGTGCCAAAGTCGTTCGGCGAAGAAAGCTCCCGAGACAACTGCATGCGATACGGATTCACGGGCTTGGTGACTTCTCCAGCTTGGCCCGGGGACCCAGGGTTATCTTCTTCGGCAACGGCAAGGTCCAGTCAGGGCGGCGGCACAACATGCACGACGACCACATGCGGTAAGGCGAAGAGCTTCAACAAGAGGCAGTGCAAAATGCTCATGGGACCTCCAGGAAACTCACCGAGTGCTTGGTAGAGGTGGGGAGTGACTGGGGTGCTCTGGCGTCGTGAGCCGGCGGTGGCGCGTTGGAGATCACAGAGGCGGGGATGTCCCGTGGAGAAAGAAAGGAAAGAGAGGTGTGAAACAGCACGGAGGATCCTCTATATTGTTCCAGAGGGGGGAAATTGAAGGGGAACTCACCGTACCGGCGTTAGGGAAGAAGAGGGGTTCCCACGGCCGTGAAGGGGAAACTTCGAAATACGCCTGAGCCTATGGATCATTGATGGAATAAGTTGAGGGGAAAGCAATGTGGAGTTAAGGGACACAATATGACGCGCAAGAGTTGGAGAGTATCTCACCGGAGATGAAGACGGCCAAAAGGGGGGTATTTGCAGGCGTGCTCTGGAAGCTCTGTGGCACTACCTTGTCCCAGTAGCTACAAGCCAAAGTAGGAGCCGGCATTAGCAGAAATGGACACGGCGAGGATATAGGGAGAGGATGGCGTGATGCGGCGACGCTTACCGGGATGGAGGAGAGCTCAAAGCCACCTTCTCTCCCACGGCCGAAGAGAGAAGTGGGAGCACAAGGAGGGCACGGAGGCGGTTTTGTGCGAGAAGGAGGATGGAGAACTAAGCGGCGTGAGCTACCGGAGCTCGGGGATAGGTTGGGAGAAGCGGTGGGTGACGGCGTCGACGGAGCATGGCAGAGGCGGTTCAGAGCGCGTCGGCGCGTGGCGCTCCGCTTCTGCCCGAGGAGGAAGAAACCCCTGCCAGGTGGGGTCGGAGTGGCAGCGGCCCAAGAGTGGCTCAGGTCGGTTCCTGTTGCGGCTGGACCAAGGGGCGAGTGCGTTTGGACCTCTTGATGAAAATCGGACGGTTGCGAAGTGATCGGGTGCGGCGAGTGGGTTCAGCTGAGTCAGGTTGGTGCGTCGGACTCGAGTCCGAACAGTGGGTTTAGGTTGGGTTTGAGTCAAAAGTGTTTGACTGATTTAATTTCATTATCTCATTTTGACCGAGCTACTAAAAATAGAAATAAAATTCCTAAAAATATAAAATAAATCACAGGGGTTCCTGGGACAGTCTAGTACCCATAAAAATTATTAAACCTTATAGTTTGTGATATAATTTGTATAATTCAAATTCAAACTTAAGGTATGTCCTTGAATTGACTTTGAAATTTCGGAGGGTCGAATTGAGTTCCAAAAATTTGGGAAAATTTTTATTAATTCATGATAATTATTCTAATATTTGAATAAATTATTTTCATATGATGATCAAATGTTTTTGTTGTTGTTTTTAGTTGGAGTTCAAATTCGAAGTGTATGTTTAATTTCAATTAAGATTTTCCAAGTGTAATAATTATTGCAAGTATTTTAGAAATGACATGCACACTGATAAGATGCATACTAATCTTCATTAATCAATTTGGGTATGTTACAACTCATCACACAGCATACTACATTTTATGGAAAAAACTATGATAGGAGACAAAATTTTCCCTAAAGTTTGGCCAATTTGCTTTTCGGCCTGCGCGCATACTTTATGGATCATGAGAAATAACCGAATTTTTCAACATTCTGAGGGCAATGCGACGTTACTACATCAGAAAATTCAAAACTTGATCACTCTCTGGCTGCACTGGGTTAAACCCAAGTATCAAAATGGTATTCATCAATGGTGCCAACTCTTATTGTAACTCTACGCTCAGTTGTACTTTCTCCCTCTCCTTCTTAATTTCTTTCTTTATTTTCTTTCTTTTTCTTTTTCTTCTACTTTCTTTCTTTTTTCTTGTTCCTTTTTTGTAACTCTGGTTTGACAACCATGGCAATATAATGGTCATAAGGTAGAGATTCCTCTACCTTCTTACGTGAAAAAAAAATCGAGGTATACTATTGATATGACCATCAACTTCCCTATATGCTTTAAAATACTTGAATTAATTTGCGTACCTCTTTTTTTAAAGGTACAAACTTTTGTGATTGCCACTGATGGAACAACAGAAGCGGAATTTATTCTCTTTGGTGATGTTGGACAATAGGTTGGTAAACAAGTTGGCGCTGTTCTCTAGACCGGGAGAGCCATTTTGTTTGGTTTCAGGGGTTCCGCTATCAAAGTTAAAGTTTGTATTGAGTTTAAGCGTGATACGAATTGAGTTTCTTCCTCTAGCTTATAGTAGTTCTATTATACGGAGTTTTTTGTGTATCACTATCAAAGTTTGTGGCCAACGATTTGGGTGACATACATGCTTAATGGTTGATGTCAAGTCATACCGTAGAACTTAGATCAAGGAGTTGTTGGTTGCTGATACATGAAGTCACTTCCCAGTCGGAGTACCTGCGCGTCCACGACACTTTCTGAATATAGCGATGTCCAATTACCTATCAATAATATCCAGGTAATTGGATGTCCTGACGCTCTCCTGGCAGCCATGCTTCTTAAATTTACATGGGCTCGTTGAAGTTGCCCGTGGCTGCTGTCTCATCCTCCTCATGTTGCATGGATGATCCCTTGAAAATGGCTAAGGGACTACGAACAATATATATATACATACATACACACACACACACACACACACACACACACATATATATATATATATATATATATATATATATATATATATATATATATATATATATATATATATATATGATGTCGATTTTAAAGGCACAAGCAGCCACTGCTTGGAGACTTTATAGAGAAGAGAACAGGAATGGAATGGTAGGACGTACCTAGCAAAGGTGAAATGAATGGCGAAAGGCTAGTTGATTACACAGATAAAGGTAAGATTAAGAAGATTGATTATTGCTCTCAGAAGGCTAATTGCACAAGATTAAAACTTGCTAATATATTCAGACTAGTTCAAGCAAATCATCCAAAATTAACTTATTTGATGTACACATAAACAAAATCTATCAAGATACTATCAACTGTGATGTAGGACAACAAGTATATCAGAATGTATAAATTGCATGCTCGAAACAATACATAACGGCAGATAATCTAACAGCTCAAGACACAATCTATATCACATCCAATTGTATTTGTGACATCAATTCATCATAGAGCAATTCACGAGCCCATAAAAAATCACTTTGAGTGGGGCTCAAGGGCATGCGCGCCACACTAGCAGTATCATCCATATCATCACCAACACCATCACAGAGCAAAGGAGAGGGAACAGGATAGAGAATAAAGAGGAGTTGTTTACCTCAGTGCGACGCGGCAACGGTGGCAAACACCACCACCAGCACAACCGACATCCATCTCCCCACTATGCATAAATCAACCAAACATCAGAATACCACTCAATGCTTAAGCATAAAAATCACATCGTAGGAGAGGCAAGCGAGCGGCACCGACAGCCAAGCAAGGGACGAGCCACCGCCGCACGGGTGAGCCCGAGCTGAGGCACCTGGAGGCGAGCCACCAGAGGGAGAGAGGGAAGCCCCATGCGCAGGGTTAGTAGATCTGGCCGAGGGAGGTTAGTGGAGAAGTAGCCGGGAGAGTGTCTTGTGTCACCGTGGTGTCACAACCGGCGGCGACGGGGTTGGGGAGGAGGCTTCGGGCGGCGGCATCGAGGTCAAGGGTGAGGGGAACGGGCGAGAGTAAGGGCGCTGGGGACTGACGAGTATAGGGCGCAAACCCTAGCAAGGCCCTTACTAATAAGGAGTGATATGTATCACTGATAGATCCATAATAGAACAGTCTGTGATATGGTCTCATATCATAGACGGTTCTATTATGGAACCGTCTGTGATATATTCTCAAGCTCTATGTATTGAACATATAGATGACACATTTTGACATATTAGTAATATATATTTGCTAAAGCTATGCTAAAACCGCTAATTTTATGGAAAATAGTTCAACACCTCTGCAAAAAAATTGGCATACTCATGCCTAATCCTGCAGTCATCGCTGCAGAAGACGGCGTAGTCGTTCCACCCATCCATGCCGCAGCTGGTACACGTGCACCAGTGGCCGTCCTCCGAAAGCGCCCACACCCAGCCCAGCGGCCCGATCATCTTCTTCCACGCCACCGCTTGGGCCATGTTCGCGGTGAGCCTCTAGCATCGCCTACACTCCCCGGTTGGTCCTGTTGGCTGTCTCGCACTCGTCGCCGGCCGGATCATCCTCAACTTGCCTGATGTAGTGCTTCCCAACGTCACGTGTCCCGTCGGCCGTATAGAGGAGGAGGCCGAGCACGTAGGCCACGGTCTTGTGGCCGGCCACGGCCGCCTGTTCAAGGAACACGAGGCCACGCTACATGTCTTGAGGCACGAAGACAAGCACAAGGCCGACGATGAAGTAGTCCTCTGGGTTGCCGGCGCCGGCCAGGTGGTTGACAACGGTGAGATAACGCTCGTTGTCCCGCCACTTCATCGCCTCCTCCTGCTTTAGCACCATGCGCCACCCCACGGTGCGCTTCTCGGACGCCTTGTACATGGCCTTACAACTAAAATTCAAAATGACAGAATCTTAATAAAAGAATTAATTACATTCAGAACTGATATATATATATATATATATATTGGACACAAAATAAAATCATCACGTACGTGGCTCGTAGGCTGCAGAGGTCAGCCATGCCCTGAGGAGAGCTCGCGGCCACAAGGCAGGTGATGTGGACGACGACATCATCATGCTTCGCGTGCTCACCATGGTGCGCGATGATCATTCTTATGAAACATCGAAGAGACGCATCGTATGTAACGTCGGTGCGCGAGACGAAGAGATGCATCATATCGCCCGTCGACGCAGGAGATGAAGAGACTAAAGTGCCTGATGAATTGACGCAGAGTTTCATGATCGTTCTGTCTTATCTGGTGCAAGTCGTCCTCCTTTCCAGGGTAGTTGTAGGTGCCCTGGAAGATCGCGAGCAAAAGGTCGCAGAGGTGTTGACACGAGTAGATCAACTCGAGTGGCTGATTTAGTAGCTATGATCGAGCAGACCCTTCGAGCATAGTCGGAAGGTAATTCGCCATTAAATGCTCTCCTCCTACTGCTACTCGGATAGTTGTTTTGTAGATCTAAAGGAATTCAATGGGATTTTGGGTTCCATCGAATTTCTCCATGTTCGCCGGTCGGAAACGAGGTGGCCAGCGAACTGCTTGGAGGTCGGGTGAAAACGCCCGACATCCGATAATCACTTCTTGGCGCCTTCTTTGCAGGAAAGAAAGGTTAACATCGCCAGGTGATCGTACTCAACGATACCCAGTCAAAGGTGGACTGGACCTATGGTAGGCCTCAGTCTTACGAGGGAAATACTCCTCGTATTCCGTCTGCTGCTGCAGATTTTGATTCTGGAGTGGTGAGCGATCACCTCTCCTAGGAGCTTGTTGATCTACAGATGTTCGAGGAGCCTTCCCCAAGTTAGGAGAGTGATGTGATCGATAATCATGTCAATCCCCATGCAATGAGTTATTCGAACGACTGGCAGATGATGGAGTAGTACTGCTATGACTTTCGGAATGATGTCGACGAGGACGCTCAGGTTTTGCCATCGTGTTGCGAATCCTTCGTGTGATCTCTTCAGCGAATATATCGTAACCTGGTGCTCGAGTGAGCTTTTGAGTTGGATTCTCAAGCATGTCGTTGATGTGTTGGAACTCCTGAGCTTCCTTTGACTCATAACAAGCGCGCCCAGGAAGATTTTTCTGGGCCACTATTTTTCTCTATTGAGTTATCTCAAGATCACCCATACCAGACCCTTGAGTTGGTTTAAGTGGAGTGCGAGAATGTTGAGGATTTCCCGCACGCTCATCAGGGTGTTCACCACGTTCGTCAGCGGTGGTGCTCTTGCCATTGCCACGAAGAGACGTAGTGCATGCTCGTCGGGGAGCATTGTCAATCCTGCCTCTAGGAGAATGATCCTTATTAGAGGGAATGATGAAGACCTGTTGAGGACCTCCACTTGCGCTCGATGTCCCCTCACTTGAGGAGTAGTTGAGAGACACCTTCTGACGACTTGGAGTAAACCCCTCCAAGAAGGGGAACTTCAGGTTATAACCGTCTCTGTCCGCAGGTGTGCCCTGCGATGGGATGGTCGAAATGCAGGAAAAGCGTGTTTGATCCCCTCCTCTGCGGGATTAGCCAGAGAGATAGGACAACCAAGTGCCGATGAAGCTCTGGAATGATAGCTTCCAGAACTTGTCTGCCAGGTCGTACTGCCTTAAAGGGACTCGAACACTCGGGAAAAAAACTCTCGTCATGTTGTGACACTACTACAGAAATAGTCATCACAGACGATTCGGAACCATCATCATAGACGGTTTTCGAACCGTGTGTGTTTTGTTACGTCTGTGATAATAGCGGTTATCACAGATGGTTCAAAAATCGTCTGTGATATATATGATATCATAGACGGTTCTAGTTACCAACCGTCTGTGATATCATCATATCAACGACGGTTGGTAACTAGAACCATCTGTGATATCGTACATATCATAGACGGTTTAACTATCGAACCGTCTGTGATTGTTCTTTAATCCTAACTAATTTTTTTTATATTTTCGGCTAGCCTCAAGAATTGCTAGCCATACCCTTTGAAAACAAGCATGCAGAAAATAGATACATATTGTCGAACCCGGGAACGAAGGATCCCGAATTCTCTGTGTTTATACACTAGTCCAGGATTTCCAGTGTACACAGTCATCAAAAGTGATAGCAAAATCATATCACGCTCTTTATTAATATTATCTCAGAGTTTTATTACAACTGGGCCTGAGGCCAAATGAAAAGAAATAACACAGCGGAAAAAGTAGTAGTAGGCCACACGACTTGCCACAGGCAATCGTCTCGGGACGTAGCCTATTAAATCGTGTCCTCACCGTCACGAAGAGGTCTTCTCACGAATAAATATTATTCAAAGAAGAGTAAGCACAACTACCGTGCTTGCAAGTTACACCCAATAGTGAAGATTAATGCATGCATAGGGTAAACAAAGGATAATGGCAGGGTTGTTTTGCATAAACAGCATTTTCAGATTAAATACCATTAATAGTTTTCTAAGGCCAATTTTAATAACATACTTGAAATCAGTGATTGAGATGACAATGAATAGTGGGTAACCTCCGATAAATGAATAGTGAAGGATTCCCTCCTAACACTTGGCTAACTGCCCAATTTTTTTTACCATAGGATTATCCATCCTAAAATCAACTGTGGAAATCATTTTATAAACCAAAAACAAGTCTAACTTAGAGTGGCTTTGCTAGCATGTCCATGACCATGACGCGCTATTCGAATAGTTTCTACTCTGCGAGTTTGTACAGCTTTACCCACACGAGATAATATGCTTTTAATGTCGGCCAAAGCACGCTAGAAGGCGTGTGACTAAGCAATTATCATGAGGCCGTTATAAAGCAGTATCTTAATGTATTTATGCCTGCTAAGGTTTCGCTACCATTGGACTAACCATCCTCCGGAAGCCCCCTCTTGCGCCCGGTGGGACTAATGTCTAACCAACACCCACACATACAACATAGCATAAATATCACTAAGACACCACAGATTATTTAGCCAAATCTGTCTCATTCCAGACATGTGGTGGTACGGTAAGGCGTAGCAAAATACGCTCAAAGACCGGTCCTTAACTGACTTGGGCGACTTTCCATTTAAATAAACCCATGGGCCGTAATCCTAACCAGATTAGGCCCGTGCATGAACCTGCACCCACCATACATCCATCAAGCCCAAGTCCAAACCCATTTTATTTTATTTAAAGTGAAAAACTCATAAAAAGCCTTCCGTGGTAAAACAATACCACCGAAACAATTTAAAATCAAATTGTAAAGGATTTGGCTAAACCTTCCCAAAAAAAATGGTCCAAGCATGGCTAAGCATATGACAAATTTTAATAGAACTTTGCCTAAGGGTGTCATGGTATTCATATTCAAAATCAAATTGGCCATACAATGGAGATTGGAGTAACTATATATAAACAGGACATTTAAACAATTATATAAACGTATGCATGCAATAGTAATTTAAAACAGGAATTAAATAATTTAAAACACTGGGAACAATATGATCAATAGTGTAACTTGCCTTCGTTGAAGTCTTGAAATTCTAAGTCGTCGGAAGGATCTAACTCTCTAGAGTCGTCGAGGTCTATACGTGAAATTACGACAAATTAACTCCAAATTCAAATAAATTCAAAAAATCAGCTCAAACTAACTCCAAATTGAAATATTTTGCTTGAGTTAGCTAGATTATGATTTTAGACAAATTTTGCAACTTGAACCACCCAATTTGGAGTTCAAATGCAAAAGATATGAATTTTAGAAGTTTAATACAAAATCTGGAATTTAATTGAATTCTCTGAATTATTTTTCTAAAGGACATTCTATTTATTGCGCAAGCTAACGTCAGCGAACCAGATTTCGAAATTTAATTAAAATCCTGACATGCGGGCCCCACGTGTCATAGACACGGCTCACGGTGGACTGCTTCCACCGAACCACGTGTGGGCCGGCGCGGTGGTCTTGCCACGCGGGCGCTGACCCGGCGTGACACGCGAGCGCCACGTAAGCGTTATCGGTGAGGTGGCGCCAGATGGCGATGAGGTGGCATGGCCACGTCTGCCCGACGGGGAGGTGGCTCCGGTGGCGAGCTCGCCGGCGTTACACGCCACGGCGAGGGGAGTGGATGTGCGCAAAAGGGAGAGGGAAGCAGTGCGATCTCGGGGGTTACCAAAACGGCGGTGGAGGGTGACCGGAAGGTCGTCGGCGACGACGTTTGGCGGCGGCGGCGTGCGGTTGTCGACGAAGTGGTGGTTCCGATGATCCCCCGTGGAAGTGAGTGGCGGCAGCGGCTTCGCACGGACGCGGCGATGACGATGGTGCCGACGGCGAAGACGAAGGAGTCCTGGCGGCGCCGGAAATGGGGAAGAAGCTCCTACGGTCGCCGGCGACGAAACTTGAATTCCGAGCGCTACGACGATGGGGGCGAGTTGTGGTTGGTGGCGGTGTGTTGTGGGCGGTGTGACGGTCCCGGCGCACCTATTTATAGGGCGCGGGCGTGGTTGAGCTGCCGTGGAGCTCAAGAAGGTCCCGGCGACTCGGCGGCGGGGATTCCGGGATTTGGAGCTACGGGGATGGTAAGAAATGGCCGTGTCGGGGGCGGAGGAGATCCTGGCATAACTGCGCGCGATGATCGGGAGAGATGCGGCTAGATTGGCTCGGTTTTGGAAGGTCCAGAGTTGGCATCCATGGCGGAATCGCGGGGAGAAGAAGGAAAGTGAGGGAGGAAGAAAGGAAAGAGGAAGACGACGGTGGTGCGTCAGATTTTGGTTGGACGGTTGGGATTAAATCGCGAAAGCGGTAAGTGGCGGTGGTGTGCACCGCCGGATTGAAATCGAGCGCTCAGAGAGGAAGGGTTTCGCGCGGAGGTGCGGGCGAGTGGGCTGCGTCTTGTGTGGAAAGAAGTCGGGCCGAGGCGTTTTTACCAAAAATTTGCTTGAGAATTTTATTTTGATTTCTGATTTAAATAATTACTGATAAATCAATTTGGCTTTAGAATATAGCAATTTAAGTCCAAAAATTCTGAGAAAATTCATAGAAATTCTCTGGAGCATTTAGGACTTAAATAAAATATTTCCAGCTATTTTGTGGTAATATATTTTGCACATAAATTTGATTAGCTTTAATTGATTAAGGAAAAGCTTCTGAAAATTCCAGAAAATCCACAAAATACATAAATTTTAATTTCTTCAAAATTTGGGCTGTTACAAACCTACCCCCCTTAAAGGGAATCTCGACCCCGAGATTCAAGCTTGGTTAGCAAAAAAGATCAGGGTAGTTGGCCTTGAGTTCGTCTTCATTCTCCCATGTAGCTTCACTTTCTGGATGATGACTCCATTGCACCTTGTACGATCTGATGATTCTGCTTCTGGTAACACGCTCTACGACATCCAGAATTTTAATTGGTCGCTCCACGTAGGTGAGATCTTCTTGAAGGTCGAAGCTTTCCAAAAAGGTATGGTCTTCCGGTTCTCGCAGACATTTCTTTAATTGCGATACGTGAAAGACATTATGCACTGCTGACAGGGCTTCTGGCAATTCTAGCTGATAAGCTACCTCTCCACGTTTTGCCAAGATCTTATATGGCCCGATATACCTAGGTGCGAGTTTACCTTTTGTTTGGAATCTCCTTACACCTCTAAGTGGGGTAACTCTGAGATAGACAACATCTCCTACCTCAAAGCTTAATTCCCTCCGACGGTTATCGGCATAACTCTTTTGTCGGGATTGGGCTACTTTCAGATGCTCCCGAATAGTTTTTACTTTACTTTCAGCTTCTTTGATCAACTCAGGTCCGAGGAGTTGACGCTCTCCCACCTGATCCCAAAGGAGCGGGGTCCGGCATTTCCTACCATACAGAGCTTCAAATGGAGCCATCTGCAAACTGGCTTGATAGCTATTATTGTATGAGAACTCGGCATAAGGCAGATCCTTATCCCAACCTTTTTCGAAGTCTAATGCACAAGCTCGAAGCATATCTTCAAGAACTTGGTTGGTGCGTTCGGTTTGACCATCGGTCTGGGGGTGATACGCCGTGCTGAAATTGAGTTTGGTTCCCAAGGCTTCATGCAGACTTTTCCAGAACCGAGAGGTAAACTGAGAACCTCTATCGGACACAATCTTCTTGGGTACCCCATGCAAGCAGACGATTCTGGCCATGTACAACTCTGCTAGCTTGCTACTCTGGTAGGTGGTCTTGATAGGAATAAAGTGAGCTACTTTAGTTAACCGGTCAATTACTACCTAGATGGAGTCATATCCCGATTGGGTCCTGGGAAGTCCGGTGATGAAGTCCATACCAACCTCTTCCCACTTCCACTCGGGAATTGGTAATGGCTACAACAGACCAGCGGGTTTTTGGTGTTGTGCCTTAACCCTTTGACAGACATCACAACGAGCGACAAAGTCAGCAATTTCACGCTTCATGCTGACCCACCAATACTTTTCTTTTAAGTCCTGGTACATTTTGGTGCTCCCAGGATGGATGGAGTAAGGCGACTCATGAGCTTCTTTCAGAATCGACTCCTTTATCTCCTGCTGGTTGGGCACACAGATGCGGTCTCCGAACCACACTGTCCCTTGTTCATCCTCGGAGAAGCCTGGAGCTTTGCCTCTTCTCATGTTTTTCTTGATTTCTTGGATGTCTTCATCTTCTATCTGTTTTGTTACGATCGATCTCAAGAGTCGGTTGAACTTCCAAAGCGTTTACGCAACCATGATTGACGATCTCCAAATTTAGGTGCTTGACTCTTCATACAACTCGTTGATTTTGTCTTTGCACCATGATGGTGTTGCAATATGCCTTCTGCTCAAGGCATCGCTACCACGTTGGCTTTGCCGGATGATAATGGATTCGAGATCGTAGTCCTTTATCAACTCCAACCGTCTCCTCTGCCGGAGATTGAGTTCGATCGCGTGAATATGTACTTGAGGCTTTTATGGTCCGTGAAAATCTCACGCCGTTACCAATGAGGTAATGCCGCCGATTTTGAGCATGCACAATTGCCGCTAACTCCGGATCATGAGTCGGGTAATTCCCGCTTCGTGCGGCCTCAATCACGGATGCATAAGCCACAACTTTGCCTTCGCATCAAGACACATCCGAGGCCTTGACGGAAGCGCCACGAATATCTCAAAATCCTTGCGGATATCTCGTAATATTAACACCGGTGCTGAGACTAGCCTCTTTTTTAATTCTTGGAAACTTTCTTCACACGCGCTTGACCAATCAAACTTCTTCTCTTTCTTCAGAAGTTGAGTCATGGGTTTGGCCGATCTCGAAACCTTCGATGAACCGACGATAATAGCTGCCAAATTAAGGAAACTTCTCACCTCGGTGGATCGATGCAGGTTGTTTCGGTCCATATCGCCTCAACCTTGGCGTGGTCTCATCGCAATTCCTCCTGCGGATACGATGTGTCCAAGGAATGCAACTTGACTTAGCCAGAATTCACTCTTGCTGAATTTGGCATAAAGTCGGTGCTCCCTGAGCTTGTCTAGAATCATTCGGAGATGCTCTTCATGTTCTTCTTCGTCCTTCGAATAGATGAGGATATCGTCAATAAAGACGACCACGAATTTATCCAGGAATTCCATGAACACCTTGTTCATCATATTCATGAAGTAGGCAGGGGCGTTGGTTAGTCCGAAGGACACATCAAATTCATACAGTCCATATCTCGTGGTGAAGGCGGTCTTTGGAATATCTTCCGGTCTGATTTTCAGTTGGTGATAACCGGATCTTAGATCAATCTTCGAGAAGACACTTGCTCCCTTCAGCTGATCGAACAGATCATCAATTCTGGGCAACGGGTATTTATTCTTGATTGTTACTTCGTTGAGTGATCTGTAATCAACGCACATTCTCATACTATTGTCTTTCTTCTTGACAAAAGTACCGGGCTCCCCATGGTGAGGAAGCTGGTCGAATGTACCCTTTTCTCGCAGCTTCTTGATTTGCTTCTTCAATTCGCTAACTCATTGGTGGCATTCAGTAGGGCCTTTTCGAGATCGGAGCTGTCCGGGACTAGATCAATTAGGAACATGATGTCCCTATCCGTGGCATGCCGTAGATCATCCGAAAGACGTCGGGATATTCTCGTGCTACGGGTATGTCTTCCAGTTTCACCTCCTTCAAGCTGGTGAGCATGGAACTTCCTCCGGTGCGGACCTTGGGTTTGAATTCAACAGATAGGCCTTGGTCATTTGTGAGGGTGATGGATCTATTGGCACAGTCTATTTGACCGTGGTTTTTGGCTAGCCAGTCCATTCCAAGTATTACATCCAGGCCTTGGGAGTGTAATACTATCAGGTCTGCTAGAAAGGATACTCCGGATATCTCAAGGGTAAGATTTGGGCAGAGAGAATTGGTTCTCATTACCGAGCCCGGGGAATGGATTATCATGGGGGTGGTTAAGGAGGATATAGGTAACCCAAATTTTCCCACAAACTTATTTGACACGAATGAATGTGAAGCTCCGAAATCAAATAAGACAGATGCTGGTACTGAATTAACTAGAAACGTACCGAGAACCACATCGGGCGCTGCCTGAGCTTCCTCGGCGGTGACATGGTTCACCCGTCCCTTGATGAACTGGCCTGCTGGTCG
This sequence comes from Ampelocalamus luodianensis, assembly GCA_036346255.1. NCBI lineage: Eukaryota > Viridiplantae > Streptophyta > Magnoliopsida > Poales > Poaceae > Ampelocalamus > Ampelocalamus luodianensis. Next base: position 7,987,716 of record CM070628.1, read on the forward strand.
GTTGGTGCCGCCGGTAGTTGCAACTCCTGAGGTTGGTCTTGCTGGTGCCAAACCTTGCTGCTTCTTCGGGCATTTATTGGCGTAATACCCCGTCTCGTTGCAGTGGAAACACGTTACTCCGGAGGCTGAGGAGGTAGAGTGCTTGGTGAAACGCCCCTGACAGTGCCACGGAAGTTGGAGGGGTTGGAGCGCTGTGGCGGTGCTGGAGTACGAGACGTGGAAGATTGGAACTTCCCACGTTGTTGTGGCTGCTGTGAAGTGATGAGAGGTTTGGGCAGACCTCCGGCGTTGAACCTTTGAGCGGCCATCCTCCGCTTGCGGTTCTCCATTTCTGCGTGTTTGGCCTCCTGCCTGATAGCTTTATCCACCAACTGCTGAAAGTCGGTGAAATTCTAAGAGATAAGTTGGACAGAAATATCATCGTTTAAGCCTTCCAGGAACCTTTCCTGTCTGTCTTCATCTCTGGCTACATCAGCTGGGGCGTAGCGGGCAAGTTGATTGAAGCGGTGAAGATACTCATTCACCGTACGGTTGCCTTGGCGCAGTGCGTGGAACTCCTTCTTCTTCAGTGTCACCATCCCTGCCGGGATGTGTGCATGACGAAAAGCTCGCACGAAGTCGGCCCATGTGATGGACTGAGCATCATTGTGTGCGATGCAGTAATTGTCCCACCATTCTGATGCGGGACCAGTCAGCTGGTGAGAGGCAAACAGAACCCTCTCGCGATCAGAGCACTGACTGATGTCCAATTTCTTCCCAATAGCCCGAAGCCAGTCGTCGGCGTCCATTGGTTCAGTACTGCTCGAGAATGTCGGCGGGCGCATCCTCATAAACTCAGACATAGTCAGCCTTTGGTTATGCGGAGGTGGAGCCGGAACTGCTGCTGCTACAGTGGCGGCTTGAGCATTCTGCACATTTTGCAGAGATTGGGCGAGAAGGTCAATCAGATGGGTCTGATTGGCCATCATTTGGCGCCAATTGGGTCCTTCTGCCGGCGGTGGTGGTGGCTGCGGAATGTGGTTATTCTGATGATCCGCCTGATCGTTTCCTTGTCCCTCGGCACTGTTGCTGCCATTGCCGTTTCTACGGGTAGTCACCATCTGCGGGATCCTCCAAGGATTTAGATAAGGTGGTAGAAACTCTAAGGGGGATAAATCTAACACAGCCCAAGAACCAATAAACACGCAATAAAGAACCAACTTTTCAAAATAGTTCCTTTATTCCTTTATTTTATTAATGGCTTATGGCTATCACAAGGGTAATTGATAGCTCATAATTCGCGACTAACGTACGGACTAATGAAGCATCTATGGGGTACTGGGGGTATAGTCTATCTCATTGGAGCTACCATCGCCAGCCTTGTAGCTAGCCAGTTCTGCTTCCAATGCCTTGATCCTTGCTTCTGCATACTCCAAGCCGCCTTGAGCGCACGCAGTCCTCCGGTATTCCGTGAGACGTAGTCGGTGCCTTCGTTAAGTCCACAGTGCGCGCCACCGGGAGAATCTTCTTCCTTGGCGGTGCGGAAGACGCCGCCGAGTCGTCGGCAGATGCATCGGGTAATAGTGAAACCGTGCCGTTGAGGTAGCGGTCGTAGCTGTGGCGGAGTCGACGAACGGCTTCTCTTGCTGCATCTTGAATACCATCCGCGAAGGTGTCGCGTCTGATCGAGGCGTGGAAGGTGTGGAAGACCGTGTTCGGCGACAGGTCGGAGTAAATCAGTACCTCCACCCTCCAGAGACGTCGTTCTCCCACCTTATACCGATAGCCCTGGAACGTTGGCCTCTTCTTGTAGTCCAAGTGTTGCATCACCTCCCAGAGAAGTTCAGCCCAGTATCCGGCAATGACTCCGTGAGAGATAGCGTCCGGTACCTCGGCCATCTACAATTTTGAGGAATGGATGAGTCAGTAACCGTTTTGAAGAGAAGGGTTGAGAAATGACTCTGGATAGACTCAAAATAGTTTTAGTTTTTGAAAATAAGTCCTTAGGACATTTGTGGGGCCACGACCTATAGTCGATATGGCTCTGATACCACTTTTGTCGAACCCGGGAACGAAGGATCCCGAATTCTCTGTGTTTATACACTAGTCCAGGATTTCCAGTGTACACAGTCATCAAAAGTGATAGCAAAATCATATCACGCTCTTTATTAATATTATCTCGAGTTTTATTACAAGCGGGCTCGAGGCCAAATGAAAAGAAATAACACAGCGGAAAAAGTAGTAGTAGGCCACACGACTTGCCACAGGCAATCGTCTGGGGACGTAGCCTATTCGCCCGTGTCCTCACCATCTCGAAGAGGTCTTCTCCTGAATAAAGATTATTCAGCAAGAGTAAGCACAACTACCGTGCTTGCAAGTTACACCCAATAGTGAAGATTAATGCATGCATAGGGTAAACAAAGGATAATGGCAGGGTTGTTTTGCATAAACAGCATTTTCAGATTAAATACCATTAATAGTTTTCTAAGGCCAATTTTAATAACATACTTGAAATCAGTGATTGAGATGACAATGAATAGTGGGTAACCTCCGATAAATGAATAGTGAAGGATTCCCTCCTAACACTTGGCTAACTGCCCAATTTTTTTACCATAGGATTATCCATCCTAAAATCAACTGTGGAAATCATTTTATAAACCAAAAACAAGTCTAACTTAGAGTGGCTTTGCTAGCATGTCCATGACCGCGGACGCGACTATTCGAATAGTTTCTACTCTGCAGAGTTTGTACAACTTTAGCCACACGAGATAATATGCTTTTAATGTCGGCCAAAGCACGCTTCCGAAGGCGTGTGACTAAGCAATTATCATGAGGCCGTTACAAAGCAGTATCTTAATGTATTTATGCCCGCTAAGGTTTCGCTACCATTGGACTAACCATCCTCCGGAAGCCCCCTCTTGCGCCCGGTGGGACTAATGTCTAACCAACACCCACACATACAACATAGCATAAATATCACTAAGACACCACAGATTATTTAGCCAAATCTGTCCCATTCCAGACATGTGGTGGTACGGTAAGGCGTAGCAAAATACGCTCAAAGACCGGTCCTTAACTGACTTGGGCGACTTTCCATTTAAATAAACCCATGGGCCGTAATCCTAACCAGATTAGGCCTGCATGAACTCGCACCCACCATACATCCATCACGCCCAAGTCCAAACCCATTTTATTTTATTTAAAGTGAAAAACTCATAAAAAGCCTTCCGTGGTAAAACAATACCACCGAAACAATTTAAAATCAAATTGTAAAGGATTTGGCTAAACCTTCAAAAAAAAATGGTCTAAGCATGGCTAAGCATATGACAAATTTTAATAGAACTTTGCCTAAGGGTGTCATGGTATTCATATTCAAAATCAAATTGGCCATACAATAGAGATTGGAGTAACTATATATAAACAGGACATTTAAACAATTATATAAACGTATGCATGCAATAGTAATTTAAAACAGGAATTAAATAATTTAAAATACTGGGAACAATATGATCAATAGTGTAACTTGCCTTCGTTGAAGTCTTGAAATTCTAAGTCGTCGGAAGGATCTAACTCTCCGGAGTCGTCGAGGTCTATACGTGAAATTACGACAAATTAACTCCAAATTCAAATAAATTCAAAAACTCAGCTCAAACTAACTCCAAATTGAAATATTTTTGCTTTAGTTAGCTAGATTATGATTTTAGACAAATTTTGCAACTTGAACCACCCAATTTGGAGTTCAAATGCAAAAGATATGAATTTTAGAAGTTTAATACAAAATATGGAATTTAATTGAATTCTCTGAATTATTTTTCTAAAGGAAATTCTATTTATTGCGCAAGCTGACGTCAGCGAACCAGATTTCGGAATTTAATTAAAATCCTGACATGCGGGCCCCACGTGTCATAGACACGGCTCACGGTGGACTGCTTCCACTGAACCACGTGTGGGCCGGCGCGGTGGTCTTGCCACGCGGGCGCTGACCCGGCGTGACACGCGAGCGCCACGTAAGCGTTATCGGTGAGGTGGCGCTAGATGGCGATGAGGTGGCATGGCCACGTCTGCCCGACGGGGAGGTGGCTCCGGTGGCGAGCTCGCCGGCGTTACACGCCACGGCGAGGGGAGTGGATGTGCGCAAAAGGGAGAGGGAAGCAGTGCGATCTCGGGGGTTACCAAAACGGCGGCGGAGGGTGACCGGAAGGTCGTCGGCGACGACGTTTGGCGGCGGCGGCGTGCGGTTGTCGACGAAGTGGTGGTTCCGATGATCCCCCGTGGAAGTGAGTGGCGGCAGCGGCTTCGCACGGACGCGACGATGACGATGGTGCCGACGGCGGAGACGAAGGAGTCCTGGCGGCGCCGGAAACGGGGAAGAAGCTCCTACGGTCGCCGGCGACGAAACTTGAATTCCGAGCGCTACGACGATGGGGGCGAGTTGTGGTTGGTGGCGGTGTGTTGTGGGCGGTGTGACGGTCCCGGCGCACCTATTTATAGGGCGCGGGCGTGGCCGAGCTGCCGTGGAGCTCAAGAAGGTCCCGGCGACTCGGCGGCGGGGATTCTGGGATTTGGAGCTACGGGGATGGTAAGAAATGGCCGTGTCGGGGGCGGAGGAGATCCTGGCATAACTGCGCGCGATGATCGGGAGAGATGCGGCTATATTGGCTCGGTTTTGGAAGGTCCAGAGTTGGCATCCATGGCGGAATCGCGGGGAGAAGAAGGAAAGTGAGGGAGGAAGAAAGGAAAGAGGAAGACGACGGTGGTGCGTCAGATTTTGGTTGGACGGCCGGGATTAAATCGGCGAAACGGTAAGTGGCAGTGGTGTGCAGCCGTCGGATTGAAATCGAGCGGCTCCGAGAGGGGAAGGGGTTTCGCGCGGGAGGAGTAGGCCGAGTGGGCTGCGTGCGCGTGGAAAGAAGCTGGGCCGAGGCGGTTTCGGCCCAAACGCTGTTTGAGAATTTTATTTTGATTTCTGATTTAAATAATTACTGATAAATCAATTTGGCTTTAGAATATAGTAATTTAAGTCCAAAAATTCTGAGAAAATTCACATAAATTCTCTGGAGCATTTAGGACTTAAATAAAATATTTCTAGCTATTTTGTGGTAATATATTTTGCACATAAATTTGATTAGCTTTAATTGATTAAGGAAAAGCTTCTGAAAATTCCAGAAAATCCACAAAATACATAAATTTTAATTTCTTCAAAATTTGGGCTGTTACACATATCACAGATGAATCAATCGTTGACAACTCAAAGTGATCATTTACAACTCAAAATCAATTACAAAAGAATATGTTCAATTATTGTCGCTAGAGTTACAATTCGAATTACAACTACTCAAAGTAAATTACAATTGAATCAATTGTTTGAAGGTGGTTCAGTGGTGTCGACGGAGTGAAACTCTATGTCGATGTGAACGATATCCATCATGATGAAGCTGCAGAGTCTCCCTCGAACCTCCAAGAGCTCCCTCGTAACGAGTGAATCTAATTGTATGTTCAAGCCCTGTAGCTAGCAGGAGTAAAGTAGTAAGCATATATATTTAAATTTCTAATTAAGAAATAATTATTGTGAGATTGACAAACCCCAGGATCCTTCATCTTAGCACTCATGATTTCGTGCATATGATAGCAAACGTAGAATGCACATTGTTCTTGTTTTTGCTGGCGACACTGCAAAAATAGAATTACATATATATGTATAATCAGTTCGAGACGCATTATTATGAAGTATGATATAGGATTATTGTGTTGTAGCGTGTACCGAAAATCGCATCCTGTGTTGCAGTGTGGCACTCGATCCCCTGTATGCCCCTCCCTCGGCAACATAGGCGATCCGAGGGAGTATTTCCTAGGAGGCGGAGGCGCCTTAATGTTCTGCGATTTCAACTTGGACTTATCGACTTGCCCGCTACGCGTCTTCCTGTGAGACAACTCGGGAACCGATACGGTGACACGCTTTTCTTGTTCTTTCAGCGTCTTCTCCACGGGAACCGATGAGGTGGGCTTCTGAACCGAAGGTTGAGGTGGAGTCATCGAGGGTCCTGTTGGAGAGGCATGGTCATGTCGAGATGGTTGATGTGGAGTCATCGAGGGTCCTGTTGGAGAGGCCTTCTGAATCGAAGGTTGAGGCGGCACTACAGGGTCAAGGGTGATGTCCTTCTTGGGCCACTGGATAAAAGTGTACAAGGCATCCCCTAGTGTTTTGATTTCTTCATTCGGGCAAATCTCCAGCGGGACGGCCCTTAATTTTTCATGTACCATGTCCACTTGGACCTTGGCGTAACCCTGCGCCACCTGGTCACCGTGCTGCACTATCCCTTCTTGGCATGGATACGCCATCCCCTACCTAGCCTCAATTGACAACCCAGCCATCCTCACTTGGAGCGTGCAGGGCGTCGCCTCCTACAAAATGGCACTCAATTAGCTAAGGCATCCTATAGGTCTATCTTTGGAGCATTCCAGAGATGTACATTACCTTGATGGCGTCGATAGGTAATTGGACGTCATCATGCTCAGAATTTTGCATGGACGCGACGCTACTTCGATGTTGAGTAGGACTGGCTCCCAAAATAATGGGGGCGCCTTGAGACTGGTTGAGGAGTTGATTGATTCGATATTCCAATCTTGCTATATGTCTTTCAAATCTTGCAGTAAGCCTCATTTCCAATTGGTGGTCGTACTCAGCCTTGGATCTCTTCCTACTCCTGTATGTGTAGTAGTCGTCTGCGAATCCATCCCTCCAAGGTACGTTAACCCCTTTGCCTCGCGTGCGACCCGGTGCTCCTTGTTTCCCGGGTCGTGATTGTATATCCTTCTCCTCGTCTGATTGGAAGGAGCCTTCGGAACAGGCGGAAGTCAATGCTTGCTGCAAGGAGGTCATCATGTTATTATAGACACTATAAAGTTATGGACTTATTAACAACTAGGTAGTTCGACATATTTACCACACGTTTGGCCACCTCCTGGTCTGCCGGGTTTGTGAAAGAGATTCCGCCCAAAGATGTGGCTAATGCCCTCGCTCTAACTGTGAGAGAGCGCGCGTCTCGTGATCTCAAAGAACGGCCTTGTTTCATTCTCGTCCTCCGCCGCCCATTGCGCGGTTTTACCCGCGTACCCAGCGGTGCCAAGTTTGTGGGGGTGAGTGTTCAGTGTCTGGAGAGCCTTGTGCGCCGCACTTTGCTCACGAAATTCGGCCGTCGTCTTCATTTGCACAAAGGCGTCCCATATATCCCGCGACAATAATTTATACATCATGAAGGGCGTTTAACCCGTGTTCACGTACTTCGTGACAAGCGTGCTCTTGAAGGTCCTCCACGCCTTTCCCATCGCGAGCAACGCCTGCCGTTCCACGCGTGCCTTGTCTACTTTTGGGAAAGTGAACGATTTTAAAATTTCTTTCCACGGCTCGCCTCTCCGATCATCCGACACTGTGTCCCAGCTTAGTGTGGTGATGGGGACTCGTTCCCTTCCAAGTATCCCGCAGATGGTCCGGAATCTCGCCGTTGCTTTGGGGGGACTCACAGGGATCCCATTGGCATTGACCTCCGTGACGGTCATTCGGCCCGTAGGAATTTTCGATATTCCTCTGCCATCTCGCGTACGTACCACTTTCCTCGGAGATCCAGACGCATTCGATGACGTCGATGATGGCGGCGAAGACGGTGCGGACGCCATGCCGCTTACTTGCTATCTATATAAATAACTAAAAATAGTTGGCACAATGTTCCTTTACATCATAGAGTAAAACGTTTTTAAAGATTTCAAATGACACTATATGTCAGTAATAGCACAAGCAAAAGGGATGTAAAATAATAAAATCTAGAACAACCCGAATCCTTAGAAAACTAAACTGATATAATTATGATTATTTCAATTGATCGGACAACTTAAGAAACAATAATAAAGAGCAAGATCTACATCAGAAACAACCATCTATCAGTAAAAGTTTACTAATGATGGTGGTGCATTCATGTTATGGAATCATTTGTGTGACAACTATTTCAATAACTTTATATGTTTTGTGCATCCCAAAACATCCTTCCATGTTGCTATTGTTTAGTGATGATTCTTTCTATATGTCGAGAAAAGGCCAAACCATGCATCCATAGGCCACATGGCCACAAATGATATATATATATAGGAAAATGGTATGATACTCCTGGGAGTATGTACTCCCGCTTCTCATATACCACTTAAATCGTATGGTGATACCTCTTTATCAATTTGAGTATACTCCAATAATGATTATAAGATACCCCAAAGTGAGTTTCATGAAAAAATTCATTAAAGTCCACTTTTTATTGCAATATTTGTGTACATACTTTTTATATATAAAAAAGGGTATATAGAAAAAATAAAGGGCTCCAATGAAATTTTTTCAATCAAGTTGTATTGGAGTATATTATAATTGGTATTTAAGTATACTGAGAGTGATAAAGAAGTATAATATATTCGTTTAAGTGGTATATTCGAAGTGGGAGTACATACTCCCGAGAGTACGAAACGGGCGTCCTATATATATATATATATATGACATATACACTGGGACGGTAGTGCCTAGGGCCCTAGGTATGCTCCACACAACCACCCTTTTTTGTTTGGCAACATTATGCTTCAAAGATGAAATTACACCAACATATTGAGTCAATTTCTGACCCAAGTGCTCTTTAGCATGAACAACACAGCCACAAGATAGCAAAATACAATAAAATATCACAATAGCCACCAAAAAATAAAACCAAACTGATTTGCCTTGGGTTCACGTTGGGGACTGTACCCCATAATATTATTACAATACTGATATTGTTTCAACAAATTGATTGAATCCAAACACCAGAAATAATCTAAGATTGTACAGAAATTAATATGTAATTTCAGATATTAAATTTATGCTAACAAGGCAATCAGTGGTCAATGTTTGGTCTATAACTGAAATTAGAGCAGGCTATATATATATAAGTTGCAAGTAGATGAAAATGAGAAGTATGTTAGTGCCATATCAAATGTGTATGCAGTTATTGAGTATGCACGAAGCATGTGACTGAGAGTATTCTGTACAAAATTATGCATGATAGTTTGTGCTCTCAGAAGGAGAGTTGCAAAAGAACAAGTCTTTGCCATCTCAATCCTATTGTCTATACTCTTCATTAAATGAATATGATAATATAAATTCAAACTATGAGCTCTAAACAATACTTTGCTTAACTATCAAATGATCTCAAGAATGAACTAACTATCACGTTCAATTAATCTCAGTAAAAGACAAAGTTCATCACAGAGTGAACCAGAAGAATCAGAATAACTAGCATTCAACCGAAAGTAACCAATTAACAGTATATCAAATTGACAGTAGCAAGTAATACAATAGAGCTCAAGAATGAACTAACTATCACATTCAATCTCCGTATAAGACAAAGTTCATCACAGAGCATGTCAACAAAGCCCACTGATCAATTTGCAATATTCACAGAGCATGTCAATTTGCAATATCCACAGAGCATGTCAATATATCCACCGAGACAACAGAAGGCAATCTGTTATAACACATCCTAACAGCACAGGGGTAGGATAGTGAGCCATTCCCAACCCAACCATCAATCGACAAGGTAACACATCCTCAATGCCATCTAGAGGTGTTGCTCACGCCAAATTTCTCAACACAATCTATGCATGCACAGAGGGTCTCCAACACTAACCCCATGATGAAACCCTAGCAATATCACCAACCCTCCCATATCCATACCCACAACTCTCACATTCATCAGTACCCATCATAGAGCAAGGGAAGGAGTAGAGAGAGGACTATAGGGTAGAGTATCGAAGGGAGGAGGCCAGTGCAGGGGAGGAGGCCGACACGGGGTCAACGGTGCGGGGAGGAGGCTGGTGCAGAGGGAGGACGCCGACACGGGGAGACCGGTGCAGAGGTCAGAGGCCGACACGGGGTCGACGGCGAGGGGAGGAGGCCGGTGCAGGGGAGGAGGCCAACACGGGGTCGACGGCGAGGGGAGGAGGCCGGTGTAGAGGGTGGATGCCGACACGGGGAGGAGGACGGCGCGGGGAGGAGGCCGGTGCAGAGGGAGGTGACGGCAGCGTCGTCGATGTCGGGGTCGGCGGCGTCGGGGCTTACGGCGAACCCTAGAGGAGGCGAAGGAGCGCACGAGAGCTGAGCGGGCTAACACTGGGGAGCTGAATGGGCGAGCACTGGGGAGATAAATGGACGGGGAGATAAATGGGCGAGCTCTAGGGTTCCTATCACAGATGATTCTATTATGGACCGTCTGTGATATGTACCACATCACAAACGGTTCTATTAAAGCACCGTCTGTGATATGTACCACATCACAGACGGTTCCATAATAGAACCATATGTGATTCCTATCGGCCCTAGTCAATGTGGGTCGTCCATCTCGCGATTTGCGGCTGAGATGGCGAGTACATTCGGACTTTCGAATGTCCCTTCAATACCAGCCCTCCATCCTTAGATCAACGGCCCACATTTCGCTTGGGCATCTCGGGCCTCCGAACATCTCGATCAACGTGGACCGTTGGATCTCGATCCATCGACGAGCTCTTTCGGGCCACGTACGTGCGCTGTTCTGCAGTGCCCGTAGACCGTCAGATCTGATCTCAACGGCCCATGTTGTTCCACGTCGTTTCCATTTAGTTAAGTTGATTGTTTTCCGGTAAAGCTTTTATTTGTCAACTAAAAAAGTTATTAAACTTAAAAATTTCATAACTAAATCACTTTAGCTCCATTTTAGGCAAAAGAAAGCAAGAAAACTTCAATTTCCAAAGACGAGTTAAAATTCTCACTTAAGGTCTATATGAAAGAACAATTGTTCGAAATGACCTTTGATCATCGTGAGGATCAAGAATTGCAAATCAAGTTCAGAAAGAGCAATAAGACCATAAGAAAGCAAATAAGAAACTCCCCCTCACTATGATCCTCAAAATTCAGAAAATTTCAAATTCTCCAATTTTCTCCCCCTTTTTAATATTTTTAAAACTTCTCACCTTTACACATCTTGAAATATCTTCTCCCCCTTTGACAATGGAGTCATCAAGGAATCACGCCTTCCTCTCGTCCAGAGATAACAAATGCAGAATGAGGAAAAAGCATAAGAAGGAGCATGCATGAAATGCAATGGAGTGGCTTCATATTTTTGTATTTTTCAATTTTGGATTACAAGAAGCTTTGGAGATTACCCAAAAGAACAAGCTAGCATTTCTAAAATTGCATGCATAACATATCACCGAAAGCGCTAGCAAGATCATGATAAAACATATATAACAAAGCTAAAGCAAGAAGGCTCAATATAAAGCAATAAATTTTAGCATTTTAAGCAAAGCTTCAAATCTAGCAAGTCCATCAACAGAGATCCTAAGATGATACTGGCCATGTCAAAATGTCAATGTGAGACCAAGACGCTAACAATGACCACATTAAGAGACAAACAGGTCCTAAATTGAATCATTTTGCTCAAATTGTCTCAAACGCTCATTTTTCAACAGTTTTTCAATTGCAATGAATATTGAAGTTGATTAAAGGTATATCTTAGTGAAGAAGATCCTGGACTAGGAGCCATCCACAAACTCTTCCTAAGTTTCTACCAGGGCGACAAATCTTGAGGTTCATGTCAATTGTGACAAGCAGTCCCCATGAGATCGTCTGGATCATCAAACTATCTCCAAGTTCATGTCTATGACATGCAGTCTCGAGAGAATAGTTTGGCACATTTTAAGCACAAGACAATCTTTAAATTTGATTTTTCATTTTTCACAAGAGTAGATTTAGATTCTTAAAAGAACAAGAAGCTCAAGCAATGATCAATACTAGATTCAAGAGCTAACACCGCAATTTTGTGGGGCCAATGTCACAAAAGGAGCACTAATTGTGCAACTAGCTAAAACATCCACAAATTGCGCTTTTAGTTCAAGTTGTCTTAAAGTTCGCTCATTCAAAGAAAGACTTAGCTACACATGTGAAAGCATGATAATTCTAGCAAGTCAAAGAACTAGACATGACATTGAGCAGAATTGAAATACTAAAGCTCAAAAGGGTAATAAGCAAAGCTTCATCAATTTTAAAAGACAAGCAGAAAAGCTTATATTACAATGCATCTTTTTGATTTTTCATATAAATGCAGTAAGATACAATGAGATGCACAAAAAGACTTAAAAAGCCTAAAAAGATCAAAAAGATCAAAAGAAAATACCACTAAAAGAAGGTATCAGAAAAGATCAGAAAAGCTCAAATGAACAAGGAAAGTTCAGAACAGAGCCAACTCCCCCTCAAACCAACCTATAGGGATAAATTACCCCTAACTCACTTCTCAAGGTGGCAAACCTAGTTGGATCTAAAGGCTTGGTGAGGATATCAGCAAACTGAGCTTCGGACTCCGCGAAAGGCAGCATAATATCACCCGTCTCGACATGATCTCTAAGAAAGTGATAGCGAATGTCTATGTGCTTGGTCCTAGAGTGTTGCACAGGGTTTTTAGCAATGTTAATCGCAGAAGTGTTATCACAGAAAAGAGGAACACTATCAAATGCCAACCCAAAATCCTTAAGAGTGGACACCATCCACAAAATCTGACTACAGCAACTAGCAGCAGCTACATATTCAGCTTCAGTAGTGGATTGTGCAATAGAAGACTGCTTCCTAGAAGACCAAGTGTAACAGCCCTAAGTTAGGGTTTGTATTTCAAATGTAAAATTATGAGACGAAATAAAAACTTTTGATGTCTCATGAAGTCATTTGGAAGTTTTCCAAATTTTCCCTAAACAATTTCCATTTTCTAGAATTTGTTCTTGTGAATGGAAGTTGTTGCCAACAAATTCTTAGTCTTAAAACTTGTGAGCATCCTCTGGGAATATTTTTTTCCTATCATCTTGATCATCCTAGCTACCTCTCTGAAAAATTTCACAATTTTTAGATTTTGGTTGCTATTTCAAATGGCCAAGTCAAACCAGTTTGGAATTCTGGTCAAACCCTAGCTCAGCAGCTTGTGAATTTTCTTGGGGGAAATCTAGTGCATCAAAATTCCTGGAAAAATTTCACAAGGTTTTCCTCTGTCCCTGTAAGCTCCCATAAAAATTTCAGAATTTTTGGAGCTCAGGAGCTATCTCTAAAAATTCCCCAAACCCGCTCAGCCTTTTGAAATCAAATCAAATCATCGCTTATCTGCTCGAACTCAACTCGAGCTCGAGTCCGACCACGCCACTTGACTCGGTCGCACCGCCTAGCTGCACCGCGCGCGCCCGATCGTTGCCAACCGTCCGATGCAGATCGAACGGTCCACATTGCTTGTCTCGTCGACCTGTCCGAATGCTTACACTGATCTCGACCGTCCGTTTTAAATCCAACGGCGGTATTCTCTTGATCGAGTCGCACCAACCGCCACGCCGCACTTGACTCGCTCGCGCCGCTTTGCTGCTTTGCCGCTAACAAAGCGGGCCCCACTTGTCGTCGTCACCTACCTCTCGCTGAGAGCTGGTGCCGGCGGCGGCGCGCATGCGCGCCACCTCGCGCCGCGTCCATTCTCGGTTTCCTCGCGCTTCACCTCGATCGCATCATCCCGTTGGCCCATACCGTAAAGCATTAATCGCCGTCATCTACCCCACCAACTCGCCGCCTCTGCTCCTGAGCGCATCGGCGTTGAGGGCTCCTCCTCTCGGGTTTCTCCGTCCGTTTTCCTACTTAAGGGTACCCAAAGCTTCCTCTTCCTCTCTTTGACATCACAAAGCCATTCACTACCTTCCTTGTTCGCTCTGAGCTCAAACCAAGGGAGTGCGCCAACTCTGGTTCACGGCCGTGGCGCCATCGCCATGTCATCGTCGTGACCAGTGAAGATCATCCTCACCTTTGCGCGTCGTATCGTGTTCCAGATCCCTATCTTGAATTCCCCTCAACTAATTTTAAGTTTCACTCGCAGGGACCGTGGAATTTTAGGTTCCCTCTTATTCGGCCGAAAATTCGAGTTTTCGTCCTCATCGCCGGTAAGTTGGTTCCTTGGTCAATTGCCAGCGTCAGCACCATCTCGTGCACTTACCCGAGCTATCTACATCTTTATCTCCTCCTGTCTTTGCTCAGGTTGCTCCCTCCTCGGTGACCCCTTGATCGCCGCAGTTCTCGCCGCCGCCATCTCCGGCAGCCACCTGAGCTCCGCGTCATCCCGGTGAGTTCCTGGTAACCCACTGATGCTCATGCGCGCGCTAGTTTTCACCTTCTTCTTCTCTGGCGCAGTCGCCCCATGTCACCTCCACGGCCGGCCGCCGCGCTCCGTCGCCGCGCCGCCACAGTGCATCTCCGGCTGCCTCGAGACCACCTCCAGCTTCAGTGGTCCTCCAGCAACCCATTTTGGCCATCACCTCGACCACGCCGCCACTCCTTCGCCGGCGACGAATCCAGGTCCAGAGCCGCCCGAGCCTCTCTGTTCTTCGGCTGTGCTCCTCTCTGTCTGTCTGACAGTGGGGCCCACTCCTTCAAAACTAGTTCTTTAGTTTCTAATCATGATTAGGAATGTTCTTTAGTTCACTCTCTTGCTTGATCAAAATTGGTATTGGAGGTTTGAAAGTATTTTAGTTCTAGTTCTCTGTATGTTTCTCTGTTGTCGTTTTTCTGTTGTCAGTACACTGAAAATTTGGTATCATGCTTATGCTATTTAGGTCTTGTTAGACTTGATGAATTCCTTAGGAAATAGTGTCTGGTAAGGAATTATGTTAGTTAGTGATTCTAGGTTTCAAAACCCTTGTTGGCATGAGTGATCTAAAGAAGTTGTTAGTCTCTGTGCTTGTTTTTCCTGCTTTTGCCGATGTAGTAAGGCCTTGTAGTAGTAGCATGCTGAAATTGTTAACTTTACTATATGTTGGTGTGATACTTAGGTGTGTTAGTAGCTGAATTTTATTAAAGCCCAACCTTAAATTGGAAACTTGTTAGCATCTAATAGTTGGCTAATTAACTAGTTAGTGTTTCAATAGTTTCTTGTAGGTTTAAGTGATCTTATCACTAATGATGGTTGTTTAGAGTAACTAGTTGTTTAGATGTGTTAATTTGATGCTTAATTAATAGATGTGCACACAATCACCATCAAAGTCTGTCGAAAGGTTAAAACATATAAGAGGATTGATTTTGTGATTAGCTTGGTAAGTAAGTAAGTTGGGTAGATCAATCATTGAAACCATGTCTAATTTAATTCTTCTCCTTAGTAGCTAATTTGTTGTTCATATTGTAATGATCTAGCTGCTGTGTTTTAGTTTTGTGGTTGTTTTTGGAAAATTTTGAGTTTTGTTGGTGTTATTGGTTCTTATTTGTTGCTTTTGCTCGATCGATAGATTGCGACGGGTCTGGTATTATCGAGAGCGAACCTCTGCAACAGGTTGAGCAGCCTGAGCAACAGCCGCCAGGCAAGCAGTTTGATCATGTTAATCCCAGTATTTTAAAGTCTAATATTTTGTTTCAGCTGTATGTATGCATTGCTTAATTTGTGTTAAATTGATTAGTTAAATCTGTAGCTGCATATCCGGTAGGTAAAACATTGATCTCTACTACCTGAGCCTAGGTTACTTGCTGTGATTAGAGTTCGTTGGATGAACTCTTATCACTTAGTAGATTACGAGTTCAGTTGCTTAGCCATGCTTAGCTTCCGGTAGATTTGGGCGATCATCGACTTAGTCGATGATCTTGATCACATAAATTTATTATTGTTCTTATGTTTCGGCTTATGTTATGTTAATTACAAAATTAAAACTGAAAACAAAAACGATTTAGACGCGGGCACAATGGTAAGATGGTGTGATTTTTGGGTGTGACTGGAATGGTGCCCGGGTCAATTAAGGACCGAACATCTTGTGAGTACCTGTTATCCAGGCATTTCGGCGTGCTAACCACACTAGAGTATATGGGACCTCTCTTGACCTAGTACTTTGGCGTGTATTGGCTCCGGGTCGCAGGAGGTCGCAGGAGGGATGGTGTTGGGAGCATGGTAGTTGTCCGAAAAGCTTTACCCCGCAAAGGTAGTTGTCTTTTCGGCTTTACCATGTAAGCGTATGGATTTCTATCCATACGAGCGGCTCGTAGTTAATACACAATATTGGAAAAGTCTCGAGGACTTAGCCGTACAAAGATACCTTCTAAGTGTGTTTTGGCTTAAAGGCGGTCTCAAGTGTGGGTACAGTGGTACACCCCTGCAGGTTAAAAACTATTCGAATAGCCTCGTCCTAGGTGATGGACACGCTTGGGTAAGCTTTTCAAGAGTTAGACTACAACCTTTAAATTAAAACTTGTAGGTGGTACGAACTGGGATTCGTGCTATGTTGTGGTGACTATTGGGATAGTCACTTCCAGGTGGTTACTTGTATCTATCTTCTTTTCGCAGTTATTTCAACAGTAAAAATGAATTGCAAACTTGCCTTCAAACTGTATTACATTATTGCAAATAAAATTGGATTTGTGCAAATGAAACATATGGCCTCCACCAAATAAGCCTGCATGTAGCATATAAACAGGTCTGCTAGCTCACACGTCAGTCTTGCGAGTACAAAGACAATCTTTGTACTCAGTTGCTTTGCTTAATGTTTTGTTGCAGAGGAAGAAGGTGAGCCCCAAGGGCCTCACTTCTGTGAGTTCTACTGCCACCGCCACTTACGACTAGGCTTGGCGGTCCGGTCAGATGCCTTGTGGGTGAAGGCACGCTGATTGGCTTTGTTTATAGCCATCTTATGACACTTTTGCTTCCGCTGTCATCTTTTGGTATTTATGTATCTTTTGGCCGGTCGGCCATTGTCTGTAATAACTCTTCTGTTGTTACTTTCTGCTTAGTAGTGTAATGTTTGGAATCTATGTTTGGAATGGAGTTGATGCATAATTTTGTGGTGAGGTGTGTATACTGCTTTCTGGGAAGTATACATATCTCGAGGCTCAGTTTATTTGATTTGTGATGCTAGGACCAGGCGGTTGGTTAAGCATTACAAGCCAATTAAATTGGGGTCCTCACACCAAGAGACAAGAGAAGTGTCTAGGAAGTGACAAGTGCCTGAGGTACTCTTCCTATCTAGCCGACAGCGCGCAAAATCAGAATCAGAAAACCCCCGAATGGACAAAGAAGACGAGCAGGAATACCAAATGCCATACTAGAGGGTAGAGTGTAAATACCTGAAGATGCGCTTAACGGCTTGGCGATGGGAAGTCCTCGGAGACGCCTGAAACCTCGCACAGAGGCAAACCGCGAAGTGGATGTCCGGTCTTGAGGCCGTCATATGCGTAGGAGCCAATCATGCTGCGGTACTCACGTTGATCCACAGCTTCTCCTTCCTCATCTGGATCCAAAACAGTCGAAGTCGCCATGGGAGTGGCGATCGGCTTGCAGTCACCCATCTCGAAGCGCTTGAGCAGATCCTTGGTGTACTTCGTCTGATGGATGAAGATCCCTTCCTTGCATTGCTTGATTTGAAGCCCCAGAAAATAATTGAGTTCTCCCATCATACTCATCTCAAATTCCCTGGACATGGTCTCAGAAAAACTAGAAACAAGAGCATGAGAAGAACCACCAAAGATAATATCATCTACATAAATCTGAGCAAGCAGGAATTCATTGCCACGCCTAAGGATGAACAGGGTCTTGTCTACCTTACCCATCTCAAAATCATTCTTAAGTAAAAAGGTCTTAAGTCTATCATACCAGGCTCTAGGGGCTTGCTTAAGACCATACAAGGCTTTGGATAGCTTGAAAACATGATGTGGAAACTTGGGATTCTCAAAGCCTAGGGGTTGTCTAACATACACTTCCTCCTCTATAAAACCATTCAGAAAAGCACTCTTGACATCCATCTGATATAATCTAAAGCCCTTAGAAGCAGCAAATGCAAGCAGAATGCGAATGGCTTCCAATCTAGCAACAGGAGCAAATGTCTCATCAAAATCTAACCCCTCAACTTGGCTAAAACCCTGAGCTACCAATTTAGCCTTGTTTCTAACCACAGAACCATCCTCATTTTGTTTATTTTTGAACACCCAACGGGTTCCTATCACATTATGACCACTAGGAGGTTCTACAAGATTCCAGACCTTATTCCTCTCAAAATTCTCTAACTCCTCATGCATGGCATTGACCCAGCTAGAATCAGATAAAGCATGTGATATATCGCGGGTTTGAAAGAAGCAACAAATGCGAATGAGAGTAGAGACTTGATCGTGATACCGAGCGAGTGACTCGCTCATTAAGATTACCAATCATCCGATCCGAGGATGACGCTCGAATGTGAAGTGGAGCGCCTGGGAGACAATATCTCCTCAACCTCCGAGGTACTACTGATGAAGAAGATGCAGCAGAGCCTCAATTGAGGTGAAGCGATCAGAGTGTGTTCGGAACTTGGACAGAGCCTCAACAAAGCAGCAGTGGAGGACAAATATCAGCTTCGTCATCATCTTCCTCCACAAAAATGCTTTCTGTCACCTGTGTATCACCTGAAATGTCGGATCTAGCTCCAGGGCTAGTCTCATCAAAAGTGACATTGCATGTCTCTTGGACAATGTTAGTTTCAACATTAAAAACCCGAAAACCCCTCGAATGTGCAGGATAACCCAGAAATAAACCATCAAAAGTCCTTGATTCAAATTTATCTAGATTTTCTGTCTTAAGAATGAAACACTTAGCTCCAAAAACTCGAAAATGAGAAACAGAGGATTTTCTACCAAATCGAAGCTCGTATGAAGTCTTGCCCAAAGAAGGTCTCAAGAAGACACGATTTGCAATATGGCAAGTTGTAGAAATAGCTTCGGCCCAAAACCTCCTCGGAGTGCTATACTCATCTAGCATCGTCCTAGCCATCTCGACTAAGGTTCTGTTTCTTCCTTTCCACAACGCCATTCTATTGAGGGACGTGTGGAGAAGAGAAGCGATGCTCAATTCGCGCCAAAGACAAAAGAGGCAAACGAGGCATTCTTGAACTCCGTGCCATTGTCATCGCGGATCGCTCTTAAAGCACCGTAAAGTTCAAGCCAAACGAAGAACAAGATCACGATAAAACCAAAAACTTCATCCTTCAAGCAAGAAAGAACACCCAAGTGTATCTCAAAATCATCAACTATGACAAGAATGTACCACTTGCCACCAATTGACCGAATCAAAGAGCAGGACCAACAAGATCCATATGAAGCAACCGTCCCGGTCCGTCTACCATGACCAAAGTCATCGAAGGGTGTGAGGCGGCAACTTGCTTGCCATGCCTACTGTGGTGCACATACAAAGATCCTTGACGGCTTTGAGTTTGGGCAAACCTCTCATGAGATCAAGGTTGCTAACTCGCGTCAGATGATCAAAACCAATGTGCCCCAAACGTCGGTGCCAAAGCCAGAACTCAGAAGAAGGTGTAAACAAACATTTAAGAGAACCAGCCAGAGATTCAGAAAAATCAGCTCCAAAGATCCTAGCAACTCTATAAATCCCAAAAACGAGCTCACCAGCAGAATCAAGCACCCGACAAGTATTTTTCTTAAATATAGTCTCATAGCCATCATCAAGAAGCTGTGAGACAGAGAGTAAGTTAAACCTAAGCTTGTCCACAAGGGCGACGTCCTTTAGGATGAAATAGTCATTCACCCTGATTGTTCCTGTTCCTTCAATCCGCCCTTGGGTATTGTCTCCAAAGGTGATGAGGACATCACCTATCGACCGCGTGAAGGAGGTGAACCATTTTGAGTCTCCGGTCATGTGGCGTGAACAGCCGGAGTCGACGAACCACGTGTCCTCCCTTCTGCGGCGATCTTGAAAATCAAGGTACAGAAGAACGATGTGTCTCAATACTGGGGTTAGTTAAACATGACTTGGGAACCCAAAGACTAAGACACATGTCTCATGAGTAGTATGCAAAGCGTATGCTATCCTTGATTCTATTTGAAATTCTGTTGTGAGCAATGGTTACTCTAACATGAGAGTTATCCTGTCTAGGAGCATGAGCATGATTCGCATGTGAAATAAATCCTAGACCAGGTTTCTTCCTTTCTAAATTACCATGTCTCACAAAAGCTCTAGGTTGATTAGATGACATTCTAGCAAGATTTTTCTTAGCATTTTTCAACCTACGCCAACAGAACTCAACCAAATGCCCATCCTTCTTGCAATAGGTGCAATGGTACTTGGTACCACTAGGAGAAGCACCTTTGACTCGAACAGATGGTTGGGCAAAACTGCAGATTTGAAAGTGATCTTTGCAAAGTTGGGTATCAAATTCAACTAAGCCATTTTTCAAAATTTGAATACCATTAGATTTATCTTGGCAAAGTCGTATCCTAACCCTTGCTTCTTATAAGGAGTTTTTGACTTGTCAAGAATCATGTTTAAATTTCTTACCTTTAGAAAATCTTTCTAATGTGTCATTCAGTAAGCGCTTTTCTAAGGTTAACACATGAATCACAAGTTTTAGCGTTAAACTTCTTCTTATAAAGAGCAACTTCAAGCTTAAGAGCTTCACATGAAGCACAAGTAGCAGAATTAATACTGTCCTTAAGCTTGGCATATTTAGCTCTAGCTGCTTCTACAACATCATGTACTCACGTTCACGTTCTAAGCAGACAGAGCAAGAGCTAGAATCAACCATGTCAGAAACAACCAATTTGCTAGACTTTAAGCATTTTTCGCAAGGAGCAGATTTAACTTCAATTAGCTCAGTTCTAGCATTTTCAAGTTGTTGCAAAGCAATATCATGAGCAGATTGCAGTTTAGCAAATTCAGAATGTAAAGCATAGCAGGATGAACATTCATCAGATTCAAGACTTTTAGCATTCACAAGTTCTAATGTGAGTTTCTTTACTTGTGACTCTAATTCCTCATTCCTAATCATGATGAACTTTAAATCTTTATCCTGACCTAGCATTTGCTCATAGACAGTTTCGCATCTAGCAAAGAGAACATCATATGAAGGAGATACCTCATTGTTGTCCTCGATGTCGTCGGGGTCAGCCATGAAGCACATGCCTGTAAAGTCTTTGGCCTTTCCCTTCTTGTCTTGAGGGAGCTCCTCCTCCTTGTCCTCCTCGCTCCCGGAGTCCACATCACTCAAGGATCGATCTCCAAGAGCGGCAAGAACCCGTGAGCGACCTTCCGATCTTGGCATCATCAAACCCGACTTGCGCCCGAGGCTTCTTCCAAGTGGCTTTTCATCCTTGTGGTTGCTCTTACCTTTCAGCTTGGGGCAATTTGCCGGATGTGATTAAGCTCTCCACACTCATAACAAGTCACAGGCCGCCTCTCTTTTGTTTCACATATTGTTGTAGGCCCGTGTGAACTTCTTAATCAAAAGCGCCATCTCGCACTCAGAATACTCTCAAGATCCTCTTCTTGAATTGCAGATAAAGAAGCAAGTGAAAAACTGAAGAGGACTCAAACGACCCATCGAGGCTCTCTTGAGCGGTGCGCTACCAAAGCCATGTTACCCTTCTTAGAATGGTCACTTTCGGATCTCATGAGTCTTGAGCTTGCTATAGAGCAGCTCCAAAGTCGATCGTAGAAGTTGACATTTTCCGAATGGCGGTAGCTTTTATCTCCCACTCCACGGTGTTGATTGCAGCCAGAGATGGATGGCATTTTCGCATGTGTAAATTCAATACCAATGACTTCATCCGATTTATCAACGTGTTGAAGCGATCGAAAATGTCATCGATGCTCTCACCAGACGCATCTCGAATTTGTTATATTCTCTTTATAGACTGCTAACGCACTTGTTTGATTTGGGAAGAACCCTCATGATAGGTTTCGAGAGTCTTCCAAATCTCATGTGCAGTCTCGAGATTGCAAATCCTATCATATTCCTGTCTACCAAGCCCACCATACAGAAAATTCTTTGCCTTACGGTCATTAGCCAAGAGGGCTTTGTGGCCGCGAGCAACCTCAGCAAGATAAGCGGACCTCGAACAGCCTCCCAAATACCTCGTGGTTCGCTCTCAAGAAAGACACGCATGCGGTTCTTCCAAAAGGCATAGTCGTGCCCATCGAAGATATGCGGTTTGGAAGAGTATTTATCCATCGCCAAGTTCAGTGACCGGTTAAGATCAAGATTGAACTAACCGGGCTCTGATACCACTTGTTGGACTGAAAAGGCGACTAGAGGGGGGTGAATAGGAGCACGATCTCTTTTTCTCCCAAATTCAATTCAATACGAATCTCACTCCAATAGCTATGAAAGCTATGAAGATCAATCAATCATGCACAGCGGAAGACTTGTATTGAATCAACACGAAACCCCAAAGTAAAATCAACACAAAACCAAAACACGAAGACTCGGGCGGTCTGACCTCTCACGGGGGCGGTCAGACCGGTTGTCCTAGCGGTCAGACCGCTGAAATCGGTCAGACCTGTCTCTCGGGCGGTCAGACCGCTCGTTCGATGAACAGTGAAATCAGCCCGAAAAACCGAAACGCAAATTGATCTAACTTTTGATTCGTGCGTCCAAACTTTGTGAAACTTGACACAAACCTTCCTAAGGATGTCAGGAACCTATTCCAAGCAAAGATCGTGATGATCCTTGCCAAGGTTCAGACCTTTTCCCGTTTGAGCGAAGTTAGGTCAAAAACTGAGTTTAAACAAAAATATGATCTTGAGACTTGCTCGTGGGTGATTGATGATCTTGATGATCCTAGATGTATTCCCACATGTCACAGCAAGCTAGATCACGGCGTAAACCACGCAAAAACTCGCGGATCAAACAAAGACTCAAATCATCAAATAGAGAGAACGAAAGCGAAAGAACTCATCTTGAAGAAACTTTCTTTGGATTGATTTGATATGATATTGGTTTCTGACCACTCCATCAATGGATGACAAAGACTCAATACATGAGCACGAAATCAAATCCAACTCTCTAGAACCCTAACCTCCACTCCTCCTCTCCCTAAGCAAATTAGGGTTTCAAAAACAATGAAAGGGTCGAAAAGCCGGGGAGGGGTGCAGCCACCTCCCTCCTCTATTTATAGTGGAGGCCTAGGGTTTCTAAAAGAGTCTCCCTAATGGGCTCCCGTTAAGGCCCAAAACAAACGGGTGACACACGCACGCATTTTAAAGCGCCGTGTTCATATTGTGCGGCACTCGCTGTTCGCCACGTGTAGGTTGATCCAACGGCTCTCATCATGTCGGCAAGTCTCTCCCATCCGGCTCCCACCGAAACCACCATGGCACTTGCACCGACCCCCGCGCCGCTTGATTCAACGGCCGCACCGAATCGCCTGCTCGGTCACCTTTGTCCATCTTGCACCATACTTGAGTCCAATGACTTCACCCGCATCGTCGATCGTTTTGAACCTCAGCTATCCAAGCCTAGTCCCGATCATCCTCGCCGTTGACCGTCGTTGACCACCAAGCAACCTGCACAACAATAGACAAGCAAATCGAATTCGGGAACAAGTTCTTCACAACTTGACCCACGTTAGTCAAAACATGCATCATGCAACACATATGACATGAAGCCCATGAACTTGACCTAACAAGCAACCATCACCGCCACACGGGCTGACGACATAAGTGAAAACCGGTCAGACCGCCACCCTTGGCCGGTCTGACCGCCACTGCCGGTCTGACCGCCAACAGAAGGCCGGTCTCACCGCCACCAAAGGACTTTGCCAAAATTTCAACACTGAAATCCGCAACCTCTCTGGAAATTTAAAACAAATAGAACTTTTGACTGGAGGCTCCAAAAATTATGGGACCAAGTGAAGTAGAATCTCCTCACTTGCCTACACCCTCTATTTTTGGCCCAGCTTCAAACTCCAGTGTCACTCAACTTGCCGGTCCGACCGCTCATCAGACGCCGGTCAGACCGCTACCAAATCGGTCGGACCACACCGCCGGCGGTCCGCCAAGATAATACACCGAGGCATGGCGGTCGACCACCACCAAGGCGGTCGACCGCTGAGACTCGACAGACCGAACTTTGCCGAAAACTCATGTTTCCGCAAACCTTCAACGTCATTGCCAATTGTCACATCATCCTAAGATCATGAGCATATCCCCATGATATCCACAGATTCTTTAAATGAACAGCTAACTGAATCTATCTCATTCAACTTATTATCGGCAATCAATCAAGCATCTGGTGTGCGCACAGACCATAACACCATTACTCCATGAAGACATCCTAGAAGTATATGGGCAAAAAAAATGCAATCAATGCTAACCGAGATATGCATTGTCACAAGAAAAGTAAGCAGGTTTCTTCATAATACCAGCACAAACCACATTTTCTAGTTTTAAAGAGAAATATAAACTCATGTCGCAATTGTATACATCAGCTGGCTTATGAAGGTGTAGCAAAGTGAAGATACACTTACCAAGCAACACAGCTGCTAGTTTAAGCTGCATATCAGGATACTTCGGAAAGAACTTGTATTCTTCAAACAGATTCGAGTCATACAGTTAAAAATCAATTGCTCCCTGGTCATCCATAGCATTCAGGTAAACCAATTGTCATACACTTGAATTTCAATCAAGCAAAAAGTGAATGAATAATGTATGTGGGTGTAACGTGATTATCCATCAACCTAACTGATCTTAGTAAGCAGCTCTAATTCAAAGTGTATGAAACAGTTCTAGGAAAGATGTTCAAACAACACAAAATTTTAGAAAGGGAAAAAACTTCTCACACCTCCTGTAGTTACTGTTGTACTACTCTTCTTAGAATTGACATCATCATCATGTTGGAGGCCATTCTCACCATCTCATAATGTAGGCACTGCATTGCCAAAATAGTAAGCCACCACTGGAGAGAATAAATTACTTGCACATATCTGTATGTCACAAAAACTAAATCATCAACCTATGGAAGCAGTGGTAGCATGACATCAATTTCATAAATGGCAAAGCAAAACCAACATTATCCTCTGGGACTAAAGGATATATAGACATAGTGGACAATCCCCTGCTGGATGATTCAAAGACTCAAAATATTCTATGGTTTGAGACTCTGAAACATTCAGATGATATTTGTGAGTTCAAAACACGATTTATATGCCTTCAAGCAACTCATAGCAAACTGTGAAAGTCACTACAAATTAATTGACTACTTTACGTAATTAGTTGTGAAAACAACTTATTTTATGGAGTGATAATTGATAACAAATACTAACATTGATAAATAAATTTTAAATATTTGTGAAAATATTATTAAAAATGTTTTCACAAATGTCATGCACATATGTAGAGAAAAAAATATTTTCAATGTCATGCACATATGTCCATAATTTTTTATTAGTATGCCATATGGCCCGCATGGTCGCACCGATGCAAACATATAGAGCATCAGCCACTTGATTTTTTCGATTAGAAAGTAAATAAATTCATAAGAGTGAAACAAAATAAAGTATTTGAGTACCATTCACACAATGTCATGCACATATGTAGAGAAAAAAAAATATGTTCTACAAAATGTGAATGGAGGATATGAAATACAATTTGCATATAATTCCATCACGTATTATCAAATTGCAACGAAATCCAAACTCAATTGAAACCTATAGACTATAACTAGCAAAGGTATATATATATATAAATTTAAAAAACTTTGTGGGTGCCCCTACATATCGGACCCCTAGCTGGCTCCACCCCTGGTCTCAGTGACGTGGGTGAAAATTGGGGGAAAGAAGGCAGATGAAATGACATTTTGTGACAATTTTTGACTTTTAAATGTAATGCTATACCTATCTAAAGAACTTTAAACAAAAACTTACTTACGAGTTGACCTGGACGACGACAATCCTGGCCCAGCCCGCCTGATTTTTTTTGCGAGGTATTGAAACTGAATTGAAGTCTTGAAGATAACTGTCAAAGCTTTATCTATTATCGTGCATTCTTTCCCTTGAACAAATCAATCTAACAATCATTTAACCCTTTTTTCATATTATAAGTTGATCGAGGGGTTATTAATGAAAATAAATTTAAAAAGATAATATAATAAAAGTTGTGCAGGTCACAACATTGGAGAGTTGCCACTAGTTGACTCAGGAGCCGAAGCTCGAGAAAGGTTAGGATTCGTCAAGCTTTGCATTACATTGGCCAAGGAAAAGCTTTCGGTTAATAAAATTTTGGGAACTGTCGAGATCACGGAAATTTCCGGTTTTCAGATAGTTTAAATTTTTAAATCAAATTTGTTTTTATGGAAATTTTTGTGGTTTTGAGGATTCAAACACACAACCTACACATCCAAAGCCCATCACCTTACCACCAGTACTCTTTGGTTTCCTTTTACTTTCTTTGATAAAAAATGTATATCGTTTTAGACATTGACACGGTCTCCAATGTCCAACTTTGACCATTACTTTTCATATGATTAAGTTAGTAAAAGTTGATAAAATTTTTATATTATAAAATTTTTATCATGACAAATCTAATGATACTATTCTCTCATTACCAATCTAAATAGTGTTTTATATATTATTAATCAAGGTTAAAAAAGTTTGCTGCACGCTTTCTAAAACATCATACATTTATGAACAGAGGGAGTATTATTTTATTCAAAATTTTAAATTCCATCCTCGCAAAAAAATATATATTAAAATTCCGATTTCCCTGTAACCCGACGAAAATCGAAGCCTATCCAGTGAAACCGTACCCACGTGGATGTCTTTAATTGGTTTGTTCAGTTCAGGTTAGCACGTAAGTTTTTTTTGTAGGCTCTTTACGTAGGTCTAGCATTTGCTACGGAAAAGGAGGCAAAAACCGAGGTATCAATCCCTGTAGCGGCACACGTAGAAAAACCTCAACCCTGTGATTGGGAACTGCCACTGTTTCTGGGCCATTCCGAGCGCTACAGAACCCTCTGATATTTTTGAAGCTCCTGTGAACCACTCGCCATCCCCATCGCTCCTTCCCGAGGCCCTCAGTGAAGCTGGACCAGTTATTTTGTCCATGGATGGATACACAACCGAATGGCTATGCAAGACTATATTAGACTATGCTGCATCTGTGAACACGTATATTTACAGCCAGGTTGGTGCTCACCAACAGACAGATCGATCGGCCACGGCTCGGCCAGCTTGGCACTGCCGAGCTTGGTAAACATGCTACATATGCGTGTTGTATATCATGCATCCGCGCGCACGCCGAGGAATCCATGGCCCCCAGTTCGCGGAGTTTACGCCGAAAACAACACTATTTTACGATAAAATAACAAAAATAGCTGTGTAATTGAATTTGCAAAAAAAAGCTCTGGTGCCACGCTCAAAATTCACGGGAGGTGATCTATTGCTCCCTGGGTGCGCGATAGGCCATGTGGCGGCGCACGAAGCTCGGCAGGTGACCTACCGCAAACTAAGGGCATGGCAAGTGACGTGCACTGGCCACTTGCCGTGCCCCCAACTTCGCGGCAGGTGACCTGCTGAGCTCTGTGCGGCCGTCATGTGGCCTACCGCGCACCTAAGGCACGGTAGGTCATCTCCCGTGAATTTTGAGCATGACACAGGTGCTATTTTTACCAATTTGTTTGCAGGGTGAGGAGCTATTTTTGCTATTTCGCTTCAGAATAGTGCCATTTTAGCCAAATCGAACGGGTTTTGATGTGACGCTGGCCACTACGACCACAAACGTACGACTCCTACTACACTTGTTGGGCCGTGTGTGCGTGCGCCGAGGTAGCCTGCGCACGCCCGACCATCCGAGCACATGGCTTAATCAATTACACGTGGCACGCATCACGTACGCTACGTATAGCTCCTAAGGGCATCTCCAATAGTTATAGATAACTTTGTCTCTAACATATGCTACGTCATCTTTAAAGACAATATCTCCAATAGATAGTCTCTAGCACACTCTCCAATATTTATATTTTATAATTTTCCTTTGAAACGGGCCTACATGTCAACTATAGTAGATTAATGTATCATTTCTTGTTTCGCGTGCACGACAATCTCTTCAGGAAGAGACGACATGTGCTCTCTCTCCTCCCTCTCTCTCCTCCACGTAGGATTTTATTGATGTAGCATAGCTAAGAGACGATAATAAAAATACTATTAGAGATTCCCTAATAGTATGCTTCTAGAGATTAGACACACGATCTGCATGCGCGCACGCACGCACAGAGCAAGCCTCTGCTAGTTGTAAATAAATCCTACTAAACATTTTCACTTTTAGATCCTTGGTTGCACCCTTTCAAATCATAAGACGTGAAACCTTTTCACTTTTAACTAGAACACTACTACAAAAAGTTAATACTGGACGCCTCATTGCAGACGGTTGACCAAAACCGTCTGTATTATATGCAATCACATACGGTTTTAGTTTAGAGACCGTCTATGTTACTGGCTACGTTAAAAATCGTCTGTGAAGAGGTAATATCACAGACGGTTCATATTGAAGACTATCTGTGAAGTATCACGGACGGTTCTAAACAAGAATCGTCTGTGATGCTACTAAATTCACAAACAATTATTTTTTGGAACCGTCTGTAATTAGAAACAACTGATTATATAGCCGATTTCGACCACTCCTGATCGGGCTGGATTGATCTTTTAAGGTGGTTGAGTTGAAGCTGATTTTCCCAACAGATAGAAGCAGATCAAGATATGTAATCCGGTAGGTGCACACCTTTGTTCCGTATCATGTGTAACTTCACTGTCTTGACGTGTAACTTCCGATCGATCAACAGGAATGCATGAAATACTTCAGTGATTGATCGATCGGAAGTTACACATTATAGAAAGTGAAGTGCTCACCTGATCGTATAGGGATATGATCTTGTACCAATTTTTTGAAGACACCTCAAATCCATAGACCAAATTGATCGACTTTCCGACCAATAAATTGAAGTATAGTAGTCGATCAATCATCCATGGATTTTGTTCTTAGTTTCCCTCTTCCGATAGTTTATTTATAGGCCAACTTGTTGCAAGATTCAACGAATAAAGACGAAAGTCGAACGGAACCAAAGCATCACCATCTTTTCGGGAATTGCTTTTCATAAATACGGTTGATGCTCCTTTTCGTGATTATATACGTCACAGGCGGTTTTTAAATATAACCGTCTGTGATAATTCAATGCTTCAGCTCTCGCGCGATCAAATTTAGGGCTCATCACAGAAGATTTTTAATAAGAACCATCTGTGATAATTCAACGTTTCGGCTCCCGCGCGATACGTCTCTTTGTCTCACACGTCGACAGGCGATGCGTCTCTTCGTCTCGCGCGCCGACGTTACGATGCGTCTCTTCGACGTTTTATAAGAATTATCATCGCACGCCATGGTGAGCACGCAGAGCATGATGGCGAGGACCAAGGCGAGGAAGTCAGCGATCATTGTTGCTCTTCGTCACGATGTCGTCGTCCACATCGTTGGCCTCGTGGCCGCGAGATCTCCTCAGCCCAGGGCTGACCTCTGCAGTCTACGCACCACGTACGTATTCTATTATTTTGGTTTTGGTAGGTCTGAAATGTCAGAGTCAGTATTATTCTGTTATGTTTTTTTTTAGAGTTAGTTTCTAAAGATGACTGTAGAGTATCATCCTAGTTGTTAGAAGCGCTTCAGGTGTTCGTTTTGGTTTCATGTTCCGATAGACATGGTCTAGGAGGCGCCGTGGAAGAAGATGGCCAGGCCGCTGGGCCGGGTGCGGGCACTGTCGGAGGACGGCCACCGGTGTACGAGCACCGGCTGCAGCATGACGGAAGGGTGGGAAGACTACATCGTCTTCTGTAGCAACGACTGTAGGATTAGGCATCAATATGCTAAGTTCTTTGAACAGGTGTTAAACTACCAGCCGTAAAATTAAATACAATGTATAGGACGGTATTAATTACTGACCGATGAAAAACAAGTATATCCCTTTGTCTTCAATTTTACTGTTTCTTACCTTAGAATTTATTTATTTATTGCAAATTAGGTACCTTATTTATTGTGTATTTATCACAGACGGATCTATATTAGAAACATCTGTGATGTTTATTTATCACAGACGGTTCTGAACACGAACCGTCTGTGATATCCCTTTATTAATAGGAATTCGCTAGGGTTTACGCCCTAACTCGTCACTCCTCAGCGCCCTTACTCTTGCCCGTTCCCCTCCCCACCCGAGTGCCCTCGAGACCTCGACGGCGCCGCCCCTGACATCAACGGTGTCGCCCGAGTCGCACCTTCTCCCCGACCCCGTCGCCGACGCCGCCCTTCTTCCTGTCGCCGCCGGTTGTGACACCGCGATTCACTACACAAGACAATTACGATAAGAGTGTCTTGTTCAGTGTCACCGTTGTGCCACAACTATGGTGACGCTGTCGACGCCGCCGCCCAAAGCCTCCTCCCGATGTTCGCCCGACGTTTGAGTTTGAGCTGTTTACATTCTCTATTGCTTCTGTTTTTTGGTTTGAGTTTGACTTGTTTACTGATGTGGGTTGTTGTTGCTAACATGAAGGAGATGGATGTGGTGAGCTGCTGCCAGTGGTCGATTTGCCATTTGCACTGGGGTAACTACTCTCCTTTACTCTCTATCCCTTTCCCTTTCCTTGCTCTGTGATGTGGGTGATGAATGATGTAGGTTATGGTGGGTGTTCTATGATGGTTTGATGATATGGGTGGGTTCTCTATGTATGATGTTGTTTTTTGACATGTATGTTCCTATATGGTATTCTGCTTTTGAAAGCTGCAATTAACTTTTTAGATTTATAAAGGTTAGGCTAATTTATAAAGCTGCAATTAACATAGAAATTATTTATTAATTGGTGTGTTGGAAATTAAACATGCTGAGATAGTGTCGTTTGCACTTTTAATCAAAAGATCCTTTATTGACTGAAAGGTTAATTGGCTGTCCTGAGATATTTCTTGACATATTAGTAAAGCATTAAATTTTGAGCTCAAAGTGTGAGCTTTATGTTGATTTCATTAGTATACATGTGGTATATGTTGTGCATATTATTCATTTCTCCAACTCTTCTCTATAAAATCTCTAGCAAAGTGGTTACTTTTGCCTTTAAAGTGGCTTTATATATATATATATATATATATATATATATATATATATATATATATATATATATATATATATATATATAGTTCAGTAGTGCCTTGTTAGCTAACTCGAGGCCTGAATTCAGTTAGCTCGCTCACTCGCTCCTTGGGCGTTCATATATCCTAAATGTGCAGGTGATCACCACGGCCTACTTCATCGAACCTGACACACTAGAGTGTGTGATTTGCTTCATGCCAATTCTACAAGCACTCGGAGGATTGGCATGAAGCAAATCACACACTCGAGTGTATCAGGTTTGATGAAGTAGGTCGTGGTTCACCTGTATGTTTAGGATATGAACGCCTAAAGAGCGAGCTAGCTAGCTAAATTCAGACCTCGAGTTAGCTAATAGACAGTTTCATCTACAAACCGTCTGTGATAGGTAACTAGCATAGACAGTTCTGAGTTAATAACTGTAGCAGCCCAATTTTTTGGGCTTTTTGAAAATTTTCAAAAATAAAAAACCATTGGGTTTGTTGAATTTCTAAAGCTTAACTTGAAATTCTGAAAGTTAAAAGCAATTTAATATGAATTAATCAAACTTCAACTATTTCAAACTTTGGGTTGTTTTGAGTTTATTGGAGTTCTCTGGTATTTAGAATTCCCTTTACCTATTTGATCCGTTTTTCCTGTCGGCCCGTTCCTCCTCTCGTCGCAGGCCGCTCCACCCTCTTTGTTTCCCTTTCGGTTTCGACCAGCCTCCTGGTTTCGATCACCTCTCGGATTTGACCAGCCTTTTTGGTTTCGTCCGCCTCTCAATTTTGGCCAGCTTTTTTAGTTTCGACCAACCTTTGGTTTCAACCAGCCTTTTGGTTTCGGCCAGTCCTTGGTTTCGATCAGCCTTTTGGGTTTCGACCACCCCCTCAGTTTTGACCGGCCCCGCCTGTCAGCCCCCTACTCACCTTTTTATTACTCCCATTGCAAAAGTTGTCGCACATTAAATGTCGTTTGTGCCTTTAATTGCTCTTCCTCCGACGTGCCTGCCCCCATCCCATCCCTCTTTTTGCCGCGATGATGTGCGCATTAAATGCCGTTGTTTTTGACTCGCTGTGTTTTTCCTCCCCTTTTCACACATCACCTTCTTGTTGCCTGGTTCTCCTTCCTTCCTCTATAAATAGAGTGCTAGGGAGCCTTTTTCTTCTTGCTTTCCCCTCAACTCTTCCTCTCTCTCTCTCTTTCTCTCGCACTAGTTTCACCTCTAGCGCCACCGCCTCTAGCTTCCGCCGATCAAGCTTCTTCCACGCTGCCGATCGTTGATTCACCGACATCTTCCACGTGGTCGTAGGAAGAATTGATTCATCGGCGACATCTCAACGTGGTCGTAGGAAGAATACAAGGAAGATACGACTACTCAACGTGGTCGTAGGAAGAATACAAGGAATATACGACTACTCAACGTGGTCATATGAAGAATAAATAGGGCACATGAAACTTACCAAGACTAAGAGAGGGATAGGAGGAGGAGGTCGGAACGAATAGAGAAGGGAATTCAAACACCAGAGAACTCTAGCAAACTCAAAACCAACTTTTTGAATTAGTTGAAGTTTGATTCAGTCAGGTTAAACTATTTTAAATTCCCAAATTTCAAGTTAAGCTTTAGAATTCAACAAAACCAAATGGTTATTTTTAATTTTGAAAATTCTTAAAAATCTTGGAAAAACAGGGGCAACAGAACAGACAGGAGTCTTTAGTTCTAGCCTTCGGTGATTTCTGATTTGCTGTAAGTACAATCAATACAAGAACACAAGACTTGGGTTATTATTCTCCTAGGAGAAGGCCTGAACCTATCTAAATCCCGGTGTCTCATTTTTGTGTAGTCCCGATCAAGGAGTCCCCCTTTAGCATTAATTTCATAAGTTTGATATTAAAGCATTTACAATGCTCGGGCTCACCGGAGAGAGTGTGACATGTGTCTCCAGCTGGGATATCAGCGACGGTTGAATGTGTATGCGCGTTGATGTCGCAATGGTTAGCATTAAGCAGTAATTAGGGAGAAGTAGAAGATAATTATGTGGTAAAGTATTGCATTAGAAGGGGGTAGCAGCTGAGAGGGATCGATCAAGATTTGAGCTTACTTTTTTTTTGACTGAAAACAGGAGGGGAAGAACCCCAACTGTGTATATATATTAGATAAAAAAGAGAGAACAAAAAAGGGGGAGAAAGAATATACAAGGATAACCAAATAAAAATTAACCGAGATCTCTCAACCAAACAACAAAAACTCCTCAAAGAGATGGTTTAACTCGATGGATAACCAGAGCAAAAGCATCCCTAAAAGCTCTCTTCCAGACGGAAAAAGACAAGACTCCCTCATTGAAAATGTAGTTGTTTCAATGGGTCCACAGAGTCCAGCATACTGTAATGACAATTTCTTTGAAGCAATGGAGGCGAGAGTGAGCCAGCCCAGCCTGGACGAGATCAACCAACGGGAGGGACAAATCCCAGGAGAGGCCAATAAAACGGCAACATTGTTGACTGAAAGGACAATCAAAAAATAGATGCTTCCCCTTTTCAATTACCCAGCTAGAGCACAAAACACAAGCAAAACTATCGAGATGAAACTGCTTCCGACGAAGTAGGTCCCTTGTGTTAAGCCGATCTTTCAGGAGAAGCCAGAAGAAGAATTTTTGTTTCCCCAGACAGTAGGACTTCCAAAGCCAAATGAAGGGAGACGTAGTGGAATGCATCCCTATAAGTTGCAAATAAGCTTATTTGGGAGAAAAGTCTAGCGATCCCCAAATGAAAGACCATAAATCCGAAGCATAAGAACACAGCTCAAAATCACTTAATGTATTGGAAAGCAACTGGAATTATGACAAAGCAGTATGTGAGAGCGGTAGGTGAAAATTGTCAAGGAGATCATCCACTACCAGGAACTGACGAACTGATGCATCTTGATTGGTTGCAAAAGAAAATAGATGAGGCCAGTTGACAAGCATACAGTTGAAATTCCAGAAATCCTTCCAAAAGAGATAGGAGCTGCCACTGAACACCATGCAGCGAGAAAAACCTTTAAATTCATCAAGCAACTGAGTTAAATCTTTCCACCAAAAAGAGCCACAAACGCGGCTGGAGATGGGAGTCAAACTATTCTGATATAAGGCTTTCCACATCAGAGAAACCCAAGGTATCTTCTCATTATTGAGAAATTTCAGAAGATGCTTCATCAACAATGCTTTATTCTGGAGATTTGGGCTTACTATTGGAGGTTGAAGCAAAAACAAATTATGGTGTTGTGAAAGATAGAAGCCACACTGTTTGGTGGGGTAGCTGGCGTGAGGGAAGATAAGTTAAAGGTAGGAGGCTCATGTTACATCGGTGTATGCGTGAGCAAGGTACTCTAATACATTATACCATGTAAACTAATAATGTAATTTATCGCACACATAATCAACATACTGCTTGAGATTAAATAGTGGTATATGTGCATGCATACAAATTGGAAGAAAAATAATAGAGTAAGAATAGAGGCATGCAACTACATGATCTATGCATGATGAAGAGTGGTTAGTTTCTAATAACCTCAATAGCTTATTATGCTTAATAATTTCTTCGATCCAAGCACATACTTCAATTACGTTCACTAGGTTGTAATTTCTTTAGAGCTTCTATTGGCGTTTTAAATAGTTAGGATATCTTAAAAGTCTAAATAGCCTACAAGATATGTATATTATCAAGCATTTATACAAACTTCAAAACAAATCTAGCCACGCAATTGCGCACCCTGCTTGTTCATAATAATGTAGGGTTTACATAGCTCTAACATTCGATCAGCCGATAATCACATAACCGACGTCCTCTTACCCCATCTTTAATCATCAATATATGTGCACCCCTAACACAAATTTTCTAGCTCCACCACTAATTGAGACACTAACTCGCTGCCAAAGATCGACTAAGCATGTTCGCTGGCGGCGCAACATCTCCCTCCATGTCATAGCTCCGCCAAAGAAGGTTGTCGTCTTGCTGAATCAACCGGCAACAATGAGGCGGACCGTGCCATGCAGCACTTCCAAAATGGCTGAGCGTCCTTCTTGATCCATGTGGATATCGACGACGTAGTTTACGACTGGGTTCCAATCACAAGAACGCACAACGAGCTATCCAATTTTGCAGCAAGTTTCAACAGAAGCTTCGAAGCTAGGAGGATATTACAATCCTTCGCAACACTACCATATCAATCAGGTAAGAACTCCAGACTCCAGAACAACACAAATATGACAAAGAACAGAAGGGAAGAGGAGTAGATTTGGCCCCAAAACGTCCTTCGTAGACAAATTCAGTATCACCTAATATTGTTTATAGCCCAGAAGAAAGTGGTTCATAAATTGTGATCATACAGTTGTTCAATAGTAGCGTTTCGTGTGCTATTGTCTTTTTTAGGATATGTACATCCGTACATGGTTCTAGCCTCTCCGGAATGTTTCTCTAGATTGGGAGGGGCTGTAGATGGGCCCGCGATGATTTGGATGTCTGTGATAGACTTAGTTTGGATGCGGATGTGCCATCCTTATCTGATGTTCTTGTCGATGTATGTATCGAGCTTACAGGGAAATAATATAAGAGCACGTTCGAAATAGAGACATTTATTGCCTTGACACAATGAGAGTTTTTACAAGAATACGATGATAATGAGATTGATAGTTGCAATGAATATACGTTACAAGGTACACATACTACCCTCTTTATAACTATTAAAGAGGTGGTAGTTAATGCCGCTAAAGGCGCCTTTTGTCTTCACACACGTTCTTTTGTTGGGTCTTGAATCGCTACATCTCTTAACGAACTATCGTAAGTTTCCTGGTGTGCCAATAACTGCTCTCATGTAAGTCATGTGGGAAACTGACATGTCCCTCGTCTAGTTTTGCAGGTCAGGGGTAACCCAGACTGTAGTCAATGAATGGTCATCTCATAACTCAAACTTGTGCCGCCTTCGCCTATTTAGGTGAGCACCACGTGCACCCAACTCTCCCTTTCTCGCTCTTGTTGCTGTGGTTTGCCTGAAGCCCCATGCTCCGAGTTTATGCCTCGCTTGGTATTCTTACGACCACGTCGAGTAGTCGTATCCTTCTACGGACCTGGTAGTCAAAGCCTTCTTTCGACCACCTTCTCGGTTGGACCACCCCTTTGACTTCGACCAGCCCCATCTATCAGTTCCCCTACTTACCTTCTCCTTCCTCCTGCCGCGTCACATCTGCCGTAGAAGTCTTTATGCATTAAATGCCGTTGTGACGCATTAAATGTTGTAGCTTTTGTAGTACCCATTCCTCCTCTTGTCTCCTCCCTTACCTGCTCACATCCCGTCGCTCAGCGTCGGCCAGAGCTCTGCTCATGTGCCCGTGCTGTGCCGCCATGAATCCCGTCGCTCCATCCTTGTTACCCAATTCTCCTACTTCCTCTTTAAATAAGCATCAGGGAGCCCTTTTGCCCTCTTCGCACTTCCGTTGGACCTCCTTCTGACCTTGTAATTCTCAAGCTTCCGAGAGCGTTCTCCCTCGTTCGAGCTCGACTCAAGTGGTTCAAACTTTTATCTTCTTCTATAGTCTGTACCTTTCTATTGGTTCTAGTTGAAGTTTTCTGGAGTTCATTTGTAATATTCCGAAAAGCGAAAAGTCGGTTGTTGTGGAGAGTAGTTTTAGTATTCATGAGCAAAGACCTTAAGTAACTTGTTAAACCAGGATTTTGAGGGGAAATTGTCGGTTCTGACAACTGGGCACAGGCCAAGGCCCATGAGGCTTGGCCGGCCAAGGGGGAGGGCACCCTTTCCTCTCCCCAAACCCTAGCCGATTCAGCCCCCTCCATCCCTTGCGCGCCCCTCTCCCCTCTCCCCACCTCCCCACCTCTCCACCTCCTTCCACCCTCCTTGCACCTCCTTTTCCCCATTGTTGCTTTGTCAAGAAGGAGGAAGAAGATCCCTTGGGTGGCCGGCCAAGAAGGAGGAGAAAAGGGAAGAAAAAGGAGAAGAGAAGGGAAGAGAAAGAAAGAAGAAAGAAGAGGGAGAAGAAGGATTCGCAGCGGGAGCGTGGTGGTCGTCATCCCCGCTGCGTGCTCTCGTCGTTTCGGCAAGGGTGGCAGCGAGATCCCAAAGGCAGCACCCACTACGCGTCCGCCGTTTTCGTACGGTTGAGGCAAGTATTCGGGTTAAATGAAATTTCTGTTGTATGTCATGATTGAGTTGTGAATTGTTATTGTTGTCATGTGGAAGTAACGTTGAGATGTCCCTAGAGATGATGATGATTGCATATTATGATTGTGGTTATTTGATAATGCTACCGTTTACATGATTAAAGTTTATATTGAAAACTGTTGAATGAGAAGGAATAGATGTTATATTCATGCATATTTTGAGCATACTGAAACTTGGTCAGGTGGTGACCAAGTGATTGAGTTGAGGTCCCTGTCAGGCAATGACAGGCTTGAGGTCCCCACATTTATGAATGTGGGCAATACGTACAGAGGTCCCCGACATTTTGATGACGGGCAAAGGTCCCTATACAAGTTGATGTATAGGCTCTTGGTCCCCGTGCCGAGGGCACGAGCATGGGTATCCATTGACGGATGAATACCCGCATTACAGGTAAAATGCGTAAAGAGATAAAGAACAAATAGTGCATAGCATTATCATTGCATTTTCTTTGATATTTTGTAATGCCATGAATGATGTTGGCCAAAGATGTTTATACTATGTTGTCCTTATGATCATGTAACCTTGTTGATACTTGCGAGTCCTATGGCTCACCCTTGCTTTGTTTTGATATAGGTACTGTAAAGACGTCATGCATGGCGGGAGTAGATGATTGAAAGCACACACTACCTCACATCATTAATACATTTGTTACTTTAGTTTCACACAAGAATAAATAGATCTTGAGAGACACTCATGGTGGTTTTATGATTCGATTGATGGAATAGTTACTGTTGTGAGAATGATGTTATTTGATTACATTAGATGAATGTCTTTTATGCATGGATGAGTTGGATTATGAAATTATTGATAAATGCTATGTTTACTTGTTAGAAACTTATTATTATTGATTATACAAAGGAGATTCATCGAAAAATTTGTAAACTTGTTCTAGTTGTAATTAGTTTTGGTAGCATTCCGTGCTCGTTCGAGTTGGGGTGTTACAGTTGGTATCGAGAGGTTTGTAGGTCCGGGCATCGAAATATTAATTTTGACACACTAAGCACAATAGGTGGGATTGGGTTTTCTTTTGCATTGCACAACGCTATTGTCATTGTATGTTTATTCTTGAATTTTGGTTCTAGTTAATCTTACGCTTATTGTGGGTAGTTTCGTTGTGTTGTTCTTAGATGGCAAGAGGCGAGGTCGTGGTCGTGGCCGTGGTGCCGGCGAGGCCAGCAACGCCCGCCAGTTGAACTTTGTAGTGGTGAAGCTAGTCCTGCGAGGTCGAGGAAGAGGTTGCATCAGCACTCACGGGATCGAGCTCCTCCAAATGTTCGTTCTTGTCCCATGGTGGCCCCAGCGGTGGTACCATGGCGATTACTATGGGATCGCATCGGTGGAACGCTCTGCGCTTGACACTTTTGATGGTTTGGGCACTCCGGTGGATGCGCCAGCCGTGCTGCGTCACATGGAGAGGCACTTTGGTGCTGGGGATGTAAATGCGAGTTGAGGCGCGGTTGTGGCATTTCGGCAAGGGGCAAGCGGACATCGGTGGGAGGAGTCTTGGCAGCTAGGACGGTGCTCATGGCCCTGTTACATGGGAAGTGTTTGTGGAGCAGATTTGGAGGAGGTTTTATCCGGCATCTTTTGTGGAGAGGATGGAAGTCTCGTTGCAGAGCTACAAGGTAAGATGTCGGT
The DNA here is from genome assembly GCA_036346255.1 of Ampelocalamus luodianensis. Lineage (NCBI taxonomy): Eukaryota > Viridiplantae > Streptophyta > Magnoliopsida > Poales > Poaceae > Ampelocalamus > Ampelocalamus luodianensis. The sequence goes on from CM070628.1 coordinate 8,026,489, forward strand.
GTCGGAGTATGAAGCGGGTTTTAACAACCTGATCCGCTTTGTACCAGCGTGGCAGATGAGGCGAGAAAAGGCTAAGAGGTTTCGTAGGGGCTCAGCGGGAGTTCCGTCAGTTTTGGGAGCGCTAGAATTGCGTGATTTTAGCTCCTGGTAGAACAAGCCGTGGGCATGGAGCTAGAGATGCGGCTTGGGAGGATCTACAGTGCGGGAGGTACCATGGTTGAGGATGGAGCTAGTGGCGGCGGAAGAAGAATTTTGGAGGAGGAAGTGGGTCATCTCGGCCGGTTTCCAAGAAGTTCAAGGGCGTGAGAATTCCTTCAAGTCCAGAACCACAAGGCCACATCATCTTTTACTTCGGATCGCAGTGAGTGGGCCTAGGTTGCGCCTGATTCGAGGTGGTATGAAATGTTTCAAGTGTGGCAATGAGCATCGGCGTCGAGTGTTCTTGGTCAGATCTTGTCGCCACTCGTGGTCGGGAGGCCACAAGGCATTGGTTTGTCGGCGGAATCCGCCATATTATCAAATGGGAACCAGAACCGCGTCGGCACCAGAGCGGCGGCGTCTTCGCGAGGGTCGATTCGGATGTTAGCGACCACACCTACTCGGTCTTGGGTCAGCCCGCCTATTTTCAGCATCACGGAGGATGCCGCGCGGTACTTTTGGCCACGGTGCCTTCAAGACTGCGTTTCTGTCCCGGTGCCTTCAAAGTTTCTCGTCCCGGTGCCTTGGCCTCTCTGCGATTGCGCGCCTTCTCGTGGTGTTAGAGTTCCTACCGCACCAAAGATGTGAGCAAAGATTTCCTATGCCATGCCGGCGGAGAGTCGGCAGGTCGTCTGATGTGGTGGCAGTGCGCTCTTAGTGGACTCAGTGGAGGCTTATGTTCTTTTGATTCAGAGCTACTTTCTCTTTTGTATCTTTAGAGTTTGCTAGTCGGGCCAATTTGAGCATGCGATCTTTATCTCGATCGATTGTAGTCAATTCTCTGGTGGAATTCTTGCTAGCTCCACATCGATCCGGGTTGTGTGATCTCATTGGATGGGAAGATTTCATTGCTAATTTAATGGTCACGAAAATGGAGCCATTTGATGTTATTTTGGGTATGGACTGGTTGCATAGTTTTGGCGATTATATCATGCTTTTGGAAGACAAGAACTCTCTGGCACCTTCCGGTCATGAGGTGGTTTTGAGGTGGTGCCCTTCCTACTCCCTTTGCGTGTTGGCTAGTCTGCATTTCCGTGTGCCGAATTGCGAAGAGTGGATTTCTTTTGTCTCTAATTGGGAAGCCAAGTTCTTCTTTGGCTTGAGTTAGTTCCGGTGGTTCGGGAGTTCTTAGATGTTTTTCAGAGAGTTGCGGGGATGCCCCTCCTCGCCCCGTGGAGTTTGGATTGATTTGATACTGGGAGCTCAACCGGTTTCCATGACCCCGCACTGTCTGGCGCGTCCATTCCGGGAGGAATTAAAGAAACAGTTGGATGATCTAAAAGCGAAAGATCTTATTCGACCTAGTGTGTCTCCGTGGGAGCTCGGTATTGTTTACCAAGAAGAAGGATGGTAGTTGGCGTATGTGTATCGATTATCGTGCTCTTAACGGTGACCATCAAGAATAAATATCCTTTGCCTCGCATTGAAGACTTATTTGATCGGTTGAGAGGGGCAAAGGTGTTTTCAAAGATAGATCTTGATCAAAGTTACAACCAAATTCCGATCGAGAGGAGGATATTGAGAAAGCGGCGTTCTCCACAAGGTATGGGCACTTTGAGTTCAAAGTTATGTCTTTTGGACTAACAAATGCCCCCGCTGTTTTTATGGAAACTATGAACAGGATACTGCATGAGTATCTGGATGATTTTGTCGTAGTTTTTATTGATGATATTTTGATCTATTCAAAGACTGAAGTGGATCATGAGCGTCATCTGAGGTTGGTGTTGGAAACACTAAGAGAAAATAGGTTCTATGCCAAGTTCAAAAAGTGCGAGTTCTGGATGTCTGAAGTGGGATTTTTGGGGCATATTATCAATGATAAAGGTATATCGATCGATCCGGGAAAATTTCCACGATGATTGAATGGGCAAGACCGACCAATGTCAAGGAAGTGAGAAGTTTTTGGGTATGGCAGCTATTACTGGCGTTTTGTGCAAGATTTCTCCATCATTGCAAAGCCGTTGTCCAGGCTCACTCAGAAAGATGTGAAGTTTTTGTGGGACGATGATTGTGAGCACAGTTTTCAGACTTTGAAGGAAAAGTTGGTGATCGCTCCGGTTCTTACTATTCTCGAGCACGAAGCGATTCGATGTACTCGATGCATCTCGAGTTGGTTTGGGTTGTGTGCTCATGCAGACGGGAAGGTTCGCTTATGCGTCTAGACAGTGAAGAAGCATGAGCGAATTATCCAACTCATGATTTAGAATTGGTCGCAGAGTGTTCGCCTTGAAGCTTTGGAGGCATTATCTTTATGGCGAATCTTGTGATATCTTTACCGATCACAAGAGTCTTAAGTACATTTTTACAGAGGATTTGAATCTAAGACAGCGAAGATGGTTAGAGCTGATCAAAGATTATGATCTCACAATTCAGTATCATCCTGGCAAAGCTAACGTGGTGGCTGATGCTCTTAGTCGCAAGGCGACACCGGCTACTTTGGATTGTCTTATTGCGGATTTTGACCGCATGGAGATATCGTATTGCTATGCGAGGATCGCTCATGCCGAGACACAGCTGATTTTGGGGTCAGCCATTCCACAGCAAGTACAAGAAGCGCAGCAAAATGACCCATTTTTGCAGAGGGTCAGGAAGCGTTTGGACCTGGGAAAGGAAGGGAATTTCAGTTTGGATGGGTGTGGAGCATTGCGATTCAAGGGACGATTATGTGTGCCATGAAGCGGGAGTTAAGGATGACATCTTAAAGGAGGCACATCGCACTCCGTATCTCGCTCATCGGGAGAGACGAAGATGTACCGTGATTTGAAGTAGAATTTCTGGTGGAAAAGAATGAAGGTGGACATTGCTAATTATGTAGCCTCTTGTGGTGTTTGTCAGGAGGTGAAGGCTGAACATAAACGTCCTGCGGGATTATTGCAGCCTTTGGAGGTACCCCAATGGCCATGGGATGATATCTCTATGGATTTTGTTGTTCTTGTTGCCTCGCCGCGAGGTAAGGATGCAATTTGGGTTATAGTGGACCGATTCAGCAAGTCTGCACATTTTATTCCTGTCCGTTCGACGAACTCAGCTAGTGATTTGGCCCCTATCTATGTACGTGAGATTGTGAGACGCATGGAGTGCAAAGACAATCATTTCGAGGATGCTAAGTTTGTATCCAAGTTTTGGGAGAGTTTGCAGAATGCTTTGGGCACGCAACCGTTTGAGTACCGCTTTCCATCCACAGCAGATGGACAAACAGAGCGTACAATTCGGACATTGGAGGATATGTTGAGAGCACGTGTCTTATCTTGGAAGGAAGTTGGGAAGATCGATTGCCTTTGGCGAATTTGCTTATAATAACGATTATCACTCTAGCATAAAGGCCGCTCCGTTTGAGGTTTTGTATGGACGTAAGTGTAGATCACCCCTGCTGGGAAGTCGTGGGTGAGAAGGCGATTCTAGGCTTGGATTGGATACAAAAGACGGTGGAACGAGTGGCCTTGGTGAGCGTAACTTATTAGCGGCTCAGAGCGCATGCAGAAAAGCTATGCGGATGTAAGACGGAGGACTTAGAATTTGAAGTGGGTGATCAAGTACTCCGAGGTGTCACCCACAAAAGGAGTAGTGAGATTTGGTACCAAAGGAAGCTTAGCCCGAGGTACATTGGCCCTTTCTCGATCTGGCCCGATTGGGAAGTTGGCATACCGTTGGACCTCCCGAGTCCATGAGGGTGTACACAACGTGTTTCATGTCTCCATGTTAAGGAAGTACTTGCAAGATCCGGAACATCACATTTCTTTGGAACCTTTAACCATTGAACAAGATCATCCTTCGAGTCCAAGCCGGTGAGAATTTTAGAAAGATCGAGAAGGCACTAGGAATAAGACCTTGAAGTATGTAAAGATACTTTGGTCGACAAAGTTGAACGGAAGCTACTTGGGAATTGGAATCTCGCATGCGCGAGCTGTATCGGAATTATTCACTTGTGTGTATTCTCGGTTGCTAAGTTTCTTCCAGTTTCTCCGTGCTCTTAGGCGTTTAGAATTCGGGTCGAACTGTTTAAGGAGGTAGAATGTAATATTCAAAAGCGAAAAGTCGGTTGTTGTGAGAGTAGTTTTAGTATTCATGAGCAAAGACCTTAAGTAACTTGTTAAACCAGATTTTGAGGGGAAATTGTCGGTTCACGGCAACTGGGCACCGGCCAAGGCCCATGAGGCTTGCCGGCCAAGGGGAGGGCACCCTTTCCTCTCCCCAAACCCTAGCCGATTCAGCCCCCTCCATCCCTTGCGCGCCCCTCTCCCCACCTCCCACCTCTCCACCTCCCTTCCACCCTCCTTGCACCTCCTTTTCCCCATTGTTGCTGTCCAAGAAGGAGGAAGAAGATCCCCTTGGGTGGCCGGCCAAGGAGGAGAAAAGGAAGAAAAAGGAGAAGAGAAGGGAAGAGAAAGAAAGAAGAAAGAAGAGGGAGAAGAAGGATTCGCAGCGGGAGCGTGGTGGTCGTCATCCCCGCTGCGTGCTCTCGTCGTTTCGGCAAGGGTGGCAGCGAGATCCCAAAGGCAGCACCCACTACGCGTCCGCCGTTTTCGTACGGTTGAGGCAAGTATTCGGGTTAAATGAAATTTCTGTTGTATGTCATGATTGAGTTGTGAATTGTTATTGTTGTCATGTGGAAGTAACGTTGAGATGTCCCTAGAGATGATGATGATTGCATATTATGATTGTGGTTATTTGATAATGCTACCGTTTACATGATTAAAGTTTATATTGAAAACTGTTGAATGAGAAGGAATAGATGTTATATTCATGCATATTTTGAGCATCATGAAACTTGGTCGTGGTGACCAAGTGATTGAGTTGAGGTCCTGTCGAGCAATGTGAGCTTGAGGTCCCCACATTTATGAATGTGGGCAATACGTCTGAGAGGTCCCCGACATTTTGATGACGGGCAAAGGTCCCTATACAAGTTGATGTATAGGCTCTTGGTCCCTGTGCGGAGGGCACGTGCATGGGTATCCATTGACGGATGAATACCCGCATTTACTGTAAAATGCGTAAAGAGATAAAGAACAAATAGTGCATAGCATTATCATTGCATTTTCTTTGATATTTTGTAATGCCATGAATGATGTTGGCCAAAGATGTTTATACTATGTTGTCCTTATGATCATGTAACCTTGTTGATACTTGTTTGAGTCCTATGGCTCACCCTTGCTTTGTTTTGATATAGGTATACGGTAAAGACGTCATGCATGGGCGGGAGTAGATGATTGGAAAGCACACACTACCTCACATCATTAATACATTTGTTACTTTAGTTTCACACAAGAATAAATAGATCACGAGAGACACTCATGGTGGTTTTATGATTCGATTGATGGAATAGTTACGGTTGTGAGAATGATGTTATTTGATTACATTCAGATGAATGTCTTTATGCATGGATGAGTTGGATTATGAAATTATTGATAAATGCTATGTTTACTTGTTAGAAACTTATTATTATTGATTATACAAAGGAGATTCTGTCGAAAAATTTGTAAACTTGTTCTAGTTGTAATTAGTTTTGGTAGCATTCCAGGCTCGTTCTGAGTTGGGGTGTTACATCATTTGGATTTTATTTGGAATTTATTTGATTCGGCTACGTTCTCACGTATAGATTTCAACGACTCCGGGGAACTTGAGTACTCCGAAGAAGTAGATCCTCAAGCTTTCGAGCAAGGCAAGTCATACTCTTGATCATATTGAATCCCAGTATTTCAAAGTATCTAAATTCCGTTTTAAATTATTACTGGATGCGTATTTCAATTCAAGTACTTTAAATCATTGTTTTAACTTTATAGTTATACCTAATTCCTTTGTACATCCAAACTTGAATGTTGTCTGAATCACCCTTGATGCCTTAGTTAAAAGCTAGTTGGTACATTAGTATGAACTAGAACTGGTTGCAAAACTCTTTGCTTAGTCAAAGCATAGCTCCAAAAATATTCAATTTGGGAAAGTTAGCCAAAAGCTCAACTATGATTTAAATTGCTGCTATGGTATGGTCTATACCATGGAGTTTATAAAATGTTTTAATGTGGTAAATAAAATGAAAATCTAGTTTGGACTTGAGCGAAATGGATGTTTGGATGGGTGCATGTTCATGCACAGGATCGATTCATTTCTCTGATCGAAGCCCAGGGTTCTTTTGGAAAGTTGCTGTAATACCCCAAATTTATTTAAGTGAGAAGAAATAATTTAGGGAGAAGAACCAATTAGGAAATGGATTTAACAGAAGTTTAGAGGGGGGGTGTATTACTCCGAAACGTGTTAGAGAGAAAACAAAAATAGTTAAAGGGTTTTTTCTGAAATTTCTTCAAAACCTGGGCTATGGGCTTTTGGCCCACAGCACCAAGGCCCAAAAGGGGGAAAAAACCCTAAAACTTCTACAGTACCAACCTGTGCTACAGTGGCCACCGCCGTGCTACAGTAGCCGCGGTGCTACAGTGCATCACCCTCCCCTCCCCAAGCAGCCCCCCCTCCGTTGGTGCCTCCTTCCTCGTCGTGCTCTCTCGCCGATCTGAAGAAAGGAGAGGAGATTGCCTTCACGGGAGATTTCTTCATCTTTCTGCGATTCTACAAGGGTAACGTCGTGTGTTATTCATTGGTTGATGCGTGGTAGTTGCGGTTGATGTCGTTTGGTAGATCGATTTTCGTCGGTTTAATAGATCGCGTTCTGTCCAGTATTTTGCGCGGCTGTTTTCGTGATCTTAGAAGCCGAATCAGAGGATCACATCTCCTAGAGTTATGTGGGGTTCGTTCTTAGCTTTCAGTGGGTGTAAAGATCACTTAATTCCGAGTTACGGTACAAAAGTTATGTACATTTCAATGTGGCTGTCCAGATTGTATGTAAGTTTCTATCATTAGTTTTGACCCGTGTGCCACTTTTTGTTAAAGGCAAAATATGAATGTCATGCCAACTAGGTTATTGTAGAGAATTTTATAATCTTTCGATATTGATAAAGAACGTCCAATTTGGAGTTGTAGAACAAAAGTTATGGATAGTTTATTTCAGCCAATATTTCTGTCTGTTAATTCTGCCAACAGATTTGAGCCGTGGGCCAAATTTTGTTAGAGGCAAAATCTGAAATTTTTCCCAACTAGACTTTGGTAGGTTTTGTTCTTAGCTTTTCAGATTGTTAAAGAACACTAATTTTGGTTCAGCCAATCCAAAGTTATGTCCGTTACCGTGCTGCTGTCCAGATGTGTTAGACAGATCTGGACAGATGTTGTTCATTGATCTATTAGAGTCATTTACAAACAGAATTTGAGATGTCCACCAACTAGGTTTAGTTAGGGAAATTGATAACATTTCAATGAAGTCTAAGAACACCTCATTTGGACTCTTGTGCTAAAAGATACGAATTTTAGAAGTTGGCTGTCCACAGAGGGGACATATCGATCTATAGGAGTTGGAATTGGGAAATGCGCTTGAGAGTATAGCGAGTTCGGTTATGCTATTATTTATGCTTTTGGTCCAGTATGATTGTCTTAGTGCGCCTTATAAATATATTCAGTGATGGATTGATCCCGAGGCGTACCTTCGCACATCCCTCGTTCTCTCGCGGTTAAGGCAAGTATAATGATGGATATAATTGAAATTATTGAATGGCATTCTTTGATAAATACTTATAGAATTTGTGTTGTCATGATTGTTATGGTGGTATGATTGGTAATGTTCATGGTTTCTAGTGATATGAGTTACGTGTTATTCATGGATGTTTGAAAGTTATGAAGTCTATGATTAATTGTTATTCATGAGTGATTGTTCGTGTTTGCTAGTATTATGAACATATGTGCTATTCATGGATGCTAGAATGCTATGAATGTCAACGATGATGAATGCTAGAAGTATGAATAAGTTTATTCATGTATGACGTTGTGAATACAAATTTATGATGGTTTAAAGTTTTGTTCATGTGCATCATGCTATCATATGACTATGCATATTCGAGGTCCCCGTCATGTGGATGACGGGCTTGAGGTCCCCACATTCGTGGAATGTGGGCATTGAAAAGAGGTCCCCATCATGAAAACGATGGGCTTATGGTCCCCACACTTGTGGAGTGTGGGCTTGAGGTCCCCTTTACTTGCGGAGTATTGGGCAATTGGTCCCTACGCTTGCGAGCACAGGCATGGGTATGCAGCGACGGTTGCATACTTTGCATTACCGGTAAAATGCAAAAGATAAAGAGAAAGAGAAAGAGAAAGTGCACTTGAGCTTCTTGCATAGCATGAGCATATGACATGTTTATAATAGAGATTGTAGATGGATGTTGATGATTACAATTGTTTATGTTATTATTGCCATTTATTGTACTTGCTGAGTCTTTGGACTCACTCTTGCTGTTGTTGTGTTTTTAGGTACCACTTTACAAGAACGGCATGCATGGGAGGGAGTAAGACTTAGAGTGGTTGCACAATGGCACGAACTACACACATTTGAATTGATAGAATGATTATTTAGTAGATGAGAAACTTGCTTAAAGAATTCTTTATGATTACTCCCTCTGCTTGGAATAACTTGTAATAGAGTTGATTAAAGGATAATGGATGTCTTTTTATTTATGCTTGTAGTTGTTTAGCATGCTATGGATGATATAGTGTTGATTAGCATAGTTCTGGTGGTCTCTTGATTATGCTGGATGTTGGATTATTTAACTATATTACATTTAAAAGTTGGGATCTCCTGTTTAGTAACTAAACAAAGGAGGTTCTGTCGGATTTTAGATAATTGTATCAATGTTAAAATGGTTATAGTGTTAGTTTAGTAGCATTCCAGGCCCTTGTCAGGCTGGGGTGTTACAGTTGGTATCAGAGCGGGCTGTAGGTCCGTGGTTCATGAAATATTAATTTTGATACACTAAGCACAGTAGTATGGGAATGGGCATAGCATTGCATTTATGTTTCCGCTTTATCATAGTGTTGATTCTTGATATGAATTGAGTTTTATTGCTCATTAATTGATTGTGATTATTATGTGTGGGGATAACCCATGTTGAGAGGTGGAGGTAGTGGTTGTGATCTGGGCTATACTGGTTACACCACCGCTCGTGGTATAGGAATAGCGAAGTGTCCACAGGAGATCGTAGTATGAGCGTTGGCGTGTATTTTTAGAAGAGTTGTTCTCTCGCTTGAAATTTGATTTGGTCAACTCTTATCTTGTGGTGATTGATGAGTTCTTCCTTGGGCTTTTAGTTCATCCCGGTTGAGGGGTTGCTTTGAATTTATTCTTCTATTGGCTTAATTTGTCCCATAAAGAAATCGTTGATTTCCCAACCGATGGGTTATTCTTGCGGCTGGTAAACTTGGTTAAGTTTGACCTTCGTGTTGGAGTTTGTCTTTCTTATTGGGAAAAAAAACTTGACCCACTTATTCATGTGATGTTTTTGGTTAATGAAAGCTTTCTTTTGCAAGTCCTTTAGTACGTGAGGGCTTTGACTCAATGTATCTCTCTTGGGTATTTTGAGTGTTGAAGATTAATGGATTTCTTTTATGAAAGAAGATGTTAAACCTTTTAGTGTTGTGTTGTCTTAGTTAAGTGAGAGGTTATAACCAAAGAAATTAATGGATATGATATGTGTCAACATGTTAGATCGGCAGTGTGTGCATGATCGATCCTAACAAAGATCCTTGAAAGGAAAGTGATTAATTTGAAAGTGTCTTGTAGTAGTTCTTGAGGAGCTATGATTAAGAGTATGGTTATACCTAGTTGTAATCAATAGAGTTAATAAGAGGTGTAGAACGTTGATGAAATTGAGTCAATGACTAAGGGTGATACATCCGTAAACTTCTTTGGTAAATTGGATTAACGTGTCTCAATGGTTTCATCTAACCTTTGGGATTGTTAAGTTCAAAAGGAGTTAGATTTTTGTCTTAGTGGGTACTAATCTTGGAGTAACCTTTTGTGGATACTTAGTGATTATAAGTAATTATTAGGTGCAAATAATGTCTATTAATGTCCGTGATGAGCATCACTAAGAGATAAATTGATGGGATTTAATGGATGAACAATGTTTACATCATGGTAGAACTATCGATAAAAGCATTCCTTTGATGAAAGGGTGTTGGTAGGACCTTTTCAATTGTGTAGTAGACCCCTTCTAAACTTAAGAGGTTGATGTAGTGAGGTTATATGGTTTTGGTATACTCTCGTTTTGAAGATGGGATGAAAATGTAGTATGGAACAATATAGTGAAACTTTGGGTCCTTCTAATGGAATAGTCGATGATAAAAAAAATCGTGTTCGGAGTGTATCATTCTTGATGTTAGTAAGATTATCTGCTAGAGATTATGACTTGTGTGTGTGGTGATGATTCTTTTAGAAAATAAAGTAATTTGATCGTCTTTCGTAATTTTGATTCAGTGAACGTGTTTCGAGTTTTGCGTTTGTGATCAGTGGACCTCTTGCGTTATGTGGTGATTGAGGTTGTTTCGAGCAAAGTGTTATGATGAAAGATTTTATGGGTTCTTAAGTGGTTCCTGTAATTTGGGTTTTAAGAGCTTATCTTGTTTAGGCTGGCAAAGTGATGTAGTAATCATAGAAAATAACTTTCCTTGTTAAAGGAAGGAGTGAAATAAGTATTTGAGATTTAAGTCGTTTCGCAACTCGCAGTTTATTTGAGTGTGCTTAAACCTTATGCAGTTGTTCCATAAGAGTTTATCAATTTTCAAAGGGCATTACCTTCTTCTCATTTGTGGTTTGGAATTCACTTTTAGTAGGGCTTGAGCCCTCATCGTTGACTTTCCTAATGTTTTCCAGTACTTTGCCTAAGTGACTATTTCCTTGGTCCAGTGATCACTACGGGTGGCACATGTTTTCCTAGTTGATGAAAATTGATTCCTTTCGCTCTTTCTTTTGAGAAAGAGTCAACCTATTCGTTTCACCGGAGTCTTTTGATGTGTTTAATAATTGTAGTTGTGAAACTTTGGGTTAGAAGTTATTCGATGAGCATTAGAGGATGAAATAATTTTGTAATATACTTCTTTGAGAGAAGTTTATCTCATTAGAAGATTGTCCTTGAAGGTTAAACTGATTGCATTGTTACAACTAGTAGAATATATAGCGAGGCGTGGTCCAAGTTCTTTTGTTCATTTCAATAGAACATAGAATTATCCAAAGTATGGAAATCTTGATCAATGTATTAGGGCGTCGCGATTGTGTACCTTGCACGGTTGTGCAGATGAAATATGATGGTGTGTTGTAATGAGAGTAAAATTAGCGAAGTAATCTAATCGTTAAAGCGATTATGGAGATAGCAGAGCTTGATGGATTATCGTCAGGTATGATTTGGCGTCATTGAGTAACCTGTTGGAAGTTGTTAGACTCTTTATAAAGATAATTGGGTCGAGAAAATGTTTCCATATTGATGCTATTGCACGGGTATGATTGGATTGTGATAATTTTAGGGATTTAATATGAGGTTTTCCCTATCTTCTATATGAGAAGTTTGTTGTAGGGGTCTTGGAGGTTAAAAAAAAATGGATTTTGCATTTTTTATGCTAGAATGTTGGTCGCCCAATGATTGTGTGTAGATGTAGCAGAATAAGGGTGGATTCTGAAGAGTGGGATGATCATTGAAAGAACCTTTGATGAAGTATATGAATGTGTGTGCTGAGGATTCCGAGTTGTTTATTCTTAAATGATGGAGGTGATGTGATTTTGTGTGAGATTTATTTTGAGATGTATTGGGAGTCATCTGTCAAGGTAACTCCGTCGGTACAAGAGTTGGCTAGAGTATGTTGCGGAGTCAAGAGAGCCTCTCTACAAAGTTGTAGATGATGTATCCAGTTTGAGCATGGCGTTAAGGTTGTCAATTTAAGAAAAATAAGTTAGTGTGATATGGATAAAATGAAATTCCATAATTCAAGAGAAATTTTATTTCTAAAAGGGAAATTGAGAAAAAAAAATGTTTCCTCGAGTAGTGAAACGCTCTCTTGATTCATGTTTGAACTATGTGTTGATGACGGATGTCTTTCGAAATTAAAGTTTGGCTTTATGATTGATGTGCGGTTCTTATCAGTTCAGGAAGAATAAAGGAAGTGTTTGATTTGGGTATTTAAGTGGTTTCTCTTTCGGCTTGTGTGGTGTTCATTTGTAAACTACCTACTTGGAAAGCGGAAGGGATTTCATGATGAATCTTTGCTTTTGAATTTGACCCTTTGGTGTCAAGTTTCCATTTTGTGATTGCGATGTGAATCCTTCATTTTCAGATGGGTTTTGTCGGTAAAAGAGGTTGTTTATAGAGAGTGCTGTTGTGTGCTCCTGGTTAAAGGAGGTAATCCTTGTTACCGTGAAGAGTTCGATTGAGAGGTGGAATAAAAGTTTTGTGTATTATGTGCATGTTGTGTGGTTCGGTACCAATGAGGAGGTTAGCCTAAGGTTCATTGGGTTGTTTTCGCTAGTTGGCATATCACTAAGACCGTTTCGGGTCCCTACGCGGTGAACGCAACTTTTGGTATGTTCTGGTGTCGAGTGAGTACCTAGGAGATCCAGAGTTTGAATATTTGTTAACGTCGTGGACCATCGAGTAGGATCTTACCTTCGATTCTCTTCTAATGAGTGTACCTGGAATTTCCGGGTTGAGTGTTATGACAGACGTCGTTGTACGTCATTTTGTTGTGGTCTCAACAGTCCGAGTGTGAGGCCTCTTGGGAATTAGAGTCTCGCATGTGCCAGCGATATTAGATATTATTTACAGCAGGTACGTGAAATTATCATAAGGTTTTAGTTGTGATTACATTGGCGTAAGTGTGTTTAGAATTCGGGGTCGAATTCCGTTTAAGGGGGGTAGAATGTAATACCCCAAATTTATTTAAGTGAGAAGAAATAATTTAGGGAGAAGAACCAATTAGGAAATGGATTTAACAGAAGTTTAGAGGGGGTGTATTACTCCGAAACGTGTTAGAGAGAAAACAAAAACAGTTAAAGGGTTTTTTCTAAAATTTCTTCAAAACCTGGGCTATAGGCTTTTGGCCCACAGCACCAAGGCCCAAAAGGGGGAAAAACCCTAAAACTGCTACAGTGCATCACCCTCCCCTCCCCAAGCAGCCCCCCCTCCGTTGGTGGCTCCCTTCCTCGCCGTCGGTGCTCTCTGCTGCCGATCAACTAAAGAAAGGAGAGGAGATTGTCTTCGCGGGGAGATTTCTTCATCTTTCTGCGATTCTACAAGGGTAACGTCGTGTGTTCTCCATTGGTTGATGCGTGGTAGTTGCAGTTGATGTCGTTTGGTAGATCGATTTTCGTCGATTTAATAGATCGCGTTCTGTCCAGTATTTTGCGCGGCTGTTTTCGTGATCTTAGAAGCTGAATCAGAGGATCACATCTGCTAGTGTTATGTGGGGTTCGTTCTTAGCTTTCAGTGGGCGTAAAGATCACTTAATTCCGAGTTACGGTACAAAAGTTATGTACATTTCAATGTGGCTGTCCAGATTGTATGTAAGTTTCTATCATTAGTTTTGACCCGTGTGCCACTTTTTGTTAAAGGCAAAATATGAATGTCCTTCCAACTAGGTTATTGTAGAGAATTTTATAATCTTTCGATATTGATAAAGAACGTCCAATTTGGAGTTGTAGAACAAAAGTTATGGATAGTTTATTTCAGCCAATATTTCTGTCTGTTAATTCTGCCAACAGATTTGAGTTGTGGGATAAATTTTGTTAGAGGCAAAATCTGAAATTTTTCCCAACTAGACTTTGGTAGGTTTTGTTCTTAGCTTTTCAGATTGTTAAAGAATACTAATTTTGGTTCAGCCAATCAAAAGTTATGTCCGTTACCGTGCTGCTGTCCAGACGTGTTAGACAGATCTGGACAGATGTTGTTCATTGATCTATTAGAGTCATTTACAAACAGAATTTGAGATGTCCACCAACTAGGTTTAGTTAGGGAAATTGATAACCTTTCAATGAAGTCTAAGAACACCTCATTTGGACTCCTGTGCTAAAAGATACGAATTTTAGAAGTTGGCTGTCCACAGAGGGGACATATCGATCTATAGGAGTTGGAATTGGGAAATGCGCTTGAGAGTATAGCGAGTTCGGTTATGATATTATTTATGCTTTTGGTCCAGTATGATTGTCTTAGTGCACCTTATAAATATATTCAGGTGATGGATTGATCACGGGGGCAGTACCTTCTGCACATCCCTCGTTCTCTCGCGGTTAAGGCAATATAATGATGGATATAATTGAAATTATTGAATGGCATTCTTTGATAAATACTTATAGAATTTGTGTTGTCATAATTGTTATGGTGGTATGATTGGTAATGTTCATGGTTTCTAGTGATATGAGTTACGTGTTATTCATGGATGTTTGAAAGTTATGAAGTCTATGATTAATTGTTATTCATGAGTGATTGTTCATGTTTGCTAGTATTATGAATATATGTGCTATTCATGGATGCTAGAATGCTATGAATGTCAACGATGATGAATGTTAGAAGTATGAATAAGTTTATTCATGTATGACGTTGTGAATACAAATTTATGATGGTTTAAAGTTTTGTTCATGTGCATCATGCTATCATATGACTATGCATATTCGAGGTCCCCGTCATGTGGATGACGGGCTTGAGGTCCCCACATTCGTGGAATGTGGGCATTGAAAAGAGGTCCCCATCATGAAAACGATGGGCTTATGGTCCCCACACTTGTGGAGTGTGGGCTTGAGGTCCCTTTTACTTGCGGAGTATTGGGCAATTGGTCCCTGCGCTTGCGAGCACAGGCATGGGTATGCAGCGACGGTTGCATACTTTGCATTACCGGTAAAATGCAAAAGATAAAGAGAAAGAGAAAGAGAAAGTGCGCTTGAGCTTCTTGCATAGCATGAGCATATGACATGTTTATAATAGAGATTGTAGATGGATGTTGATGATTACAGTTGTTTATGTTATTATTGCCATTTATTGTACTTGCTGAGTCTTTGGACTCACTCTTGCTGTTGTTGTGTTTTTAGGTACCACTTTACAAGAACGGCATGCATAGGAGGGAGTAAGACTTAGAGTGGTTGCACAATGGCACGAACTACACACATTTGAATTGATAGAATGATAATTTAGTAGATGAGAAACTTGCTTAAAGAATTCTTTTTAATTACTCCCTCTGCTTGGAATAACTTGTAATAGAGTTGATTAGAGGATAATGGATGTCTTTTTATTTATGCTTGTAGTTGTTTAGCATGCTATGGATGATATAGTGTTGATTAGCATAGTTCTGGTGGTCTCTTGATTATGCTGGATGTTGGATTCTTTAACTATGTTACATTTAAAAGTTGGGATCTCTAGTTTAGTAACTAAACAAAGGAGGTTCTGTCGGATTTTAGAAAATTATATCAATGTTAAAATAGTTATAGTGTTAGTTTAGTAGCATTCCAGGCCCTTGTCAGGCTGGGGTGTTACAGTTGCCCAAGTCAATTAAGAACCGGTCTTCGAGTGTATTGTGCCACGCCTTATCGTACTACCATATGTCTTGAATGGGCACGACCTAGCTAACTAATTAGCAATGTTTCACCGTGGTCGTTCTATTCGGTTGTGTGGGTGTCTTTACAACCTACTTTTACATATTCCCACCTGGCGCAAGAGGGGTCCTGAACCCTACAGGTTTCTATCCAAAGGGGGCGACACCTTAGCGAGGGGGGAACTGCGGTGGAATGGCGCTTTGTAATGGCCTTGTCATGAGCTCTAGACTGCTCACCGAAGGTAGTGAGCGGTGGTATCGACGGATACCAAACAAACTAGAGAGGTTGTGTCGTATGGGTAAAGCTGTACAACCTCTGCAGAGAGTAAAAACTATTCGAATAGCCGTATCTACGGTCATGGATATGCTAGCAAAGCTGCTCCAAGTTAGATTTTGTTTCTGTTTTCAAAAGACTTGTTTAAATAGTTTTGGATCTCTATCCAAATGGGTTTTGGGCTGGTAGCCTTGTGATATGTAACATCCCCAACTTAATTATGGTAATTGGTATGCATCTCATTAACATGCATAGTGTTTTTTAAATAATTGCATAACATTTAGCACTTGGAAATTATCAAACCAAAGATTAAACATACACTTCAAATTTTTTACTCCAAATAAAAAAACAGGAACAAAAGCATTTGATCATCATCTAAACATAATTTATTCAAATACTAGAATAATTATCATGAATTAATATATTTTTACTAAAATTTTTGGAACTCAATTCAACCCACAGAAAATTCAAACTCAAATCAATGATCTATTCTAAGATTGAATTTAAATTATACAAATAAATCATGAACAGTAAGATTTAATAATTTTTATGGGTACTAAATAATCCCACGAACCCCTCTGATTAATTTTAGATTTTTAGGATTTTATTTGCTATATTTAGTAGCTCAGTCAAACTAGAATCAATAGAATTCAAAACCAGTCAAACCGGCACTGTTCCTCGGGCTCGGACCAAACTCCGACTCGAGTCCGACCCGAGTGAGCTGACTCGGCTTAATCAACTAAACGCACCAAAATGAGATCGACCGCCCGATTAGCATTCGACGGGCCTGATCTCGTAGCCGTTCGGGTTAGTCTGAATGAACGTGCAATCCAGACCGTCCACTCGTGATCGCACGACCCTAACCAACCGAGCCACTGGGTTGCACTGCACCCACTCTTTTTCAGTCACTGCCAAGGCGGTCCCACGCAGTCAGTCCCTTCTTCCACCTCGGGCGGGCGAGAGCAGGGCTCGAGCGCCATGCACCGAGAGCCCTCTGAAACTGCTCCGTCAACGTCGTTCCCCACCGCCCATCGCGACCAGTCCTGGAGCACCGCACGCTAACTCCGTTTCTTCTCTGTCCGTTTCCACGCCTTATCTTCCCCTCCTACTCTCCTCAGCACTCACTTTCCCTTTTGGAGGCCGAGGGAAGGGAAGCTCGTGGATGCGTTATTCTCAGGTAAAATTCCGGCCACCTCGTCCTCTAGCCTTGCCCTTGCACGCTGTTTCCGTTTTTGCTGATTCCAACCCTTGCCTCCGCTTGTAGGGGCCGAGACGAGATAGTGCTCCCACAGCTTACAGAGTGCGCACCAGAGCTCCGGGCCGTGTCCATCTGGGTCATCCTCACATCGGGTGAGTTTTCTCCTCGAATTTGTGCGTCATACTGAAGCTTTGAACATGATTAAGGGATCCCCTCATCTAATTCCGACAATGCATTCGCAGGAGCTTGTGAATTTGGCTTTGCCCAAATGACGGTCGAAAACACTATTCATCACCACATTGTCATCCTGGTCAACCTTTTTTTTCGATTCCATGCATTTTTCGCCATCTACAAGCCACCGCCAAGCTTCCTCAACCCTTTGTTGTCATTTCTTTTGCCCAGGGAACATCCTCCACGTGAGGCCTTCCGCCACCGGAGCCATTGCTGCCGACCACCTCTCTTCGAGCTTTCCCCGGCCATTTCTTCTTTACGGTAAGCTTCAAGGAGTCCCTAGGTAGCTCTTGCCCGCTTTATTTTGCTCGATTCGGCCTTGGGTTGGCACATGCACTTAAGCCGTATGGCCACCTCCGCTCGCCGGCGTTGCGCCGCCGCTACCGGCCGTCTCAGCTCCGGTCGACGGAACTCCTAGCTCCGCATGGCCCTCAGGGACCCGTTCCTGGCCTTGCTTCGCACCGCCAAGGACCACATCGCCAGCGAGACGCGGAGGCGATGTCACGGCCGTGCCCTCTGCGTTGTCGGAACAAACGACAGTTTCTATAGCAAGTAGATTAGGGCTAGTCACTGCTTTTAATTGCTAATGATTGATTACAGTAATTAAAGGATGTCTTAACAGTTTTGGTGAGTCACTGTCGAGTGGGGCCATGAACAGAAATCAAGGCTTTTAATTAAACTGGTTTGCGCTAGAGTCATTGACTGGTGGACCCGTAGGATGGCTGGGTTACTAAATGACTAGGAGAGTATGACCGTTGGGACCCACATCTCAGGACACTTTAATTCGGAAGATTAAAAAAACACTATTCATAGGGCCCCACCTGTCATAGACTATGGCTAGGATAGACCTCGGTAAAAGAAGTTTTAAATGCTTTAAGAAATCCGAAATTCATTATTTTGTACACTCAAAATTGTTGTAACTTCAAAAAATACATATCTAATTCAAATCAACTTCAAAATGAATGAAACCAGTTTTGATATTTTTCATATTAAGTTAATTTTATTTTAAAATAGGTTTCAAACATGTATCTGTAGCAGAGAATATAGTTTTGTAAAAATTATCCATAACTCTATTATTTTTACCATTAGAAAAAGCTTTTAACTTCAAAAATACATAACTATTTCATTTTAACTCCAAAAACAGTGAAACCACTTTTGATAATTTTCATTTTAATTGAACTTATTTCTAAAAATGGTTTCAGTCTTACCTCTGACACAGAAGATATATTTTATGGAAATTGATCCCAAAATGAATTATTTTTTACACTATAAAATGCTGATACTTTAGAAATTCATAACTAAATCTTGAAAACTCAAAATGAGGTAAACTCAACTAATTTGGTCTTATAATTTTATCCTCTATTTATCTATATAATCCTTGAATCCACCACTGCTCTACAAATTTTGACCAAATATTTAATTTGGATAAATAGTACCAAATTGGATTTTCTAAAAAGCTGAGATTCAAACCACTATAACTTTCACATACTAAATCCAAATAGAATGAATCTTTCACATAAATTCATATAAAATCATAATCTACCTACTGTATAACTTTCATACATTTTTTAGCATGTTGAATTTCTGGCTTTATTTGATATTTATTGCAATATCGTCTTTCATTAGGTTTTCGACGATAACGATATATTCGTGAGATTATTATGAGTATAACCTGAGATTGAACAAGTGGTACCAGCAAAGGTGCGAGCACCCTCCTCTTGATCATATTGCTCCCAGTGGTTTTTAAAAGTTTTGTGTGAGTTTTATTATCGCAATTGCATGCTATTTTGAAATGTATGTTTATGGGTAGAAGTAGTTAATCTCCTAATTGCTGCATTAGCCCTCCTTTGAATATTGATTACCCTTTTTCCTTGAATAACTAGGGTTATATGTTATATGGGTTTGTTTACTAATTTGTAGAACGATGCTTAGCCATGCTAGTAGTTGTAGCCAAAATTGGTTGATGGAACTAGTCCATCGGCCGGTGGATTGAATTGAATCCTATTGAAAATTTAAGGATTTTATGGATTGGATTATGATGGATTTGAGGGATGTATCCAGATCTTCGTATCTGGGGTTTGTAGACATGTTGGGCATGGGTTTTATGTTCTTAACTTGGACGGGTGTAGGTTGATGATGAATTACTATTGTTGTTATGGAATTGTGTAGCCCCCGTCTGAGTGCTTAAGGATCGGTCTGTGGTGTGATGAACCAAGTCTTTCGTGCAACCACACGCCGGGATAATGGCGAAGGCTTGGCTAACTAATTTGTTGTGTGTTAACTATCATAACACAATCAGGTTAACAATTGTTATTGTTATTTTTAATTGTTCTCTTGTCAATCTGGCGGGGGCATGTTAAGGGTTGCCTTACTTGCTCTTAAGGGTCTCTTGTTTGATTGGGACTTACTTACGCAACGGGGTTTCCCCTGTGGTTCAGGCGACTGTACTGTCTGCCATGGGGCTGTCCTTAGGTGGTTTGATAGTTAGGACATGACATTGTAACGGCCTCGTTATGCTACCTCAATCAAACTCCTATGGAAGAGTGCATTGGCCGACATTAAGAGGAATGCATATCGTGTGGGTAAAGCTGTACAACTCTGCAGAGTAACTAAATCTATTCGAATAGCCTCGTTCTAGGTTATGGACAACACTTGTGGGAAAGCAGGCACAGTTAGCTTTTGGGAAATTAAGGTTGGGTTATGGTTGAAAATGTTATGTCTTTATGTTAGTTGATCAGATCTAAAATCATTTCATGAACGCGTAGTTCGCGCGTTAATTTTGTTGAGGAATGATTTGTGCCACGAATGAGATGTTCGTGTGTTGATTATATTTGGAGGTTATACCATTGTTGATCAATACTTACTGCTATAAAATATTTTCTAAATGTTTTACAAATGGCAGGTTAGAATCTTTATTGTTTATCTATATGCAAAACTTGCTTTATGCTGAAAATTGACTAGTGTAGTAGCCTTCTATTGATACTTACATGCATCCTTATTTCTCTGGAAAAGTCTCGCGAGTAAAACTTTGTACTTGAAAAGTGTCTATTTGATTAGGTAAGGACGACGGGCGCAACGGCTTTAACTCCAGTTGGTTGCTTGTGGGATTTTGGGCATGCCAACTCGGTTATTCCCTTTTTACTTTAAGTTTATCTTCTGCTGCGATTTATTTGTGTTATTGTTATTTAGATTTGGCCGATTGGCCCTCTTATGTAAAATTGGGACCATAAGGTTCTGTATGTTGAAGATGTATCAAAGTTTCTATTTCTCTTGTATGATTGTGTATGGATGTGATTGCAATGTTGTAGTAGGATATGTGCATGTTAGCCCTGATCCTTGGGAGCTAACATGAGACACATATTCGGGCACTTGGAATCATTTTCGTCTCACGTTAAGTATTGCATTTTTAGCATAATTACTTAGCTTGAAACAGATCCGCTCCCGGGAGGCCTCACATGATAGGAGGGTATCCTTCACCACTTGTTGATGAATGTTATCTGACTATAAAACTTGATTTTTGAAAAAATGAATTTTAGTTATAGAATATCTGCTTTGGAACTTAGTACAAGTATTTGGAAAGAAATATGACTTTATGCAAATAAACTCTATAAGCCTCCCATTTGTTAAATCCTTGCATGCATTATAATATGTTACTTGACAGGTATGACTTGCGAGCACGGTTGTTGTGCTCACTCTGCTTAATGTTGTTAAGCAGGGGAGGAGTTCTACGAAGAGGATGAGGTCTAGGACGACTAGGCTGCACCTCCAGACGATTGCTTGTGGCGAATCGTATGGTCCACTAGCTGCTTTTGCTTCTGCTATAAATTTGCTCTTGGCTTTATGCCTCTTTTGTAATCAACTCTAATTATTTCAGTGAAAGACATTGTATGGTTATGCTATCATCTCTTGTTTGACTGTGTACACTAGCTACTAATCTTGGGATTAGTGTGGGACACAGTGGGGACCCGGGATCCTTCGCTCCTAGGGTCACGACAAGAAGTGGTATCAAAGCCATCTCGACTGTTGGTCATAACCTAGTAGAATGGCCGTTAGTTGAAAACTTTAAAACTTATTTTATATAACAAGGACAAATAATCTATTCTCTTCTCATCTGGGTCATCCATCTATCCTTAGCTCCTTTTAGCAATTCTTTCTTACCCAATTCTCTCTTCACCATTTTATAATGCTAAATGGATCCTTTTTCCCTTAAAATTTTCTATAGATGGTCCCACGGTTTTAGCCCTGGTGTTCAAGACCTCAAGACCAAAGCTGTCAAGAGAACCTCGTCGCATAAGAAGCACTAAAGACCGTGAGTATCGAGTAGAACGTTGGTTAAACTATTAAAGTTTTGGAAATGCTTTTGAGTTGGTTGTTTTGTTTGAGTGGTTTGTTTCGCTCTATCCCTGTTAGTTTCTCTTCTCTTTCCTAAGTCTTTGGAGATCTGGCAGATGGTGACAACTCGCAACGGCAGTGGCAGCACCAGCAGTTAAGACAGAGGAATTGGGGGTGGTCAAGAGAACCCTATCCCACCGTCACCACCCCATTTAGCTGAAGGACCCGACTGGAACTAGATGATGGCCAACCAGGCTCAGTTGATCAATTTGCTCACATAGTCGATCAACAACACGCAGACTTTGTAAGCAGCAGCAGCTCAACCTCAAGCTCACGCTCCACCTCCCCCAAGGGCCAACATATCAGAGTTCATGAGGATATGTCCACCTACCTTCTCCAGCAGCGCTGAGCCCATGGAGGCTGGTGATTGGCTCAGGGTAGTCGGTAGGAAATTGGATATGATCCAGTGCATTGATCGTGAGAGGGTTCTGTTCACCTCTCACCAGCTGAATGGACCAACTTCAGAGTGGTGGGACAACTTCACCCAGTCTCACGCTGATGCTCAGACCATCACTTGGGATGAGTTCGTGTAGGCTTTCTGCCGTGCACACATCCCACCGGGCATGATGTCCCTAAAGAGGAAAGAGTTCCGCACCTTGCGCCAAGGCAACCGCTCAGTCAACGAGTATCTGCACAAGTTCAACTAGTTAGCTCGCTATGCACCGAGAGACGTTGCAACTGATGAAGCCAAGTAAGAATGTTTTCTGGAAGGGCTCAACGATGATCTCTCAGTCCGTCTCATCGCTCAAGACTACACCGACTTTCAGCAGTTGGTGAGCAAGGCTATCCTTCAAGAGGACAAGCAACTGGAGATAGAAAGTCACAAAAGAAGGATGGCAAGCTAGAAGTGCAGCTCTAGGGGTTTTCCTAAGCACCGCACCTCTCAACCTCAGCCACCTCAGCAAGGAAGAATCTCGACCTCCTCTTCATCCAGAGCACATGTGCCAGCTCGACGTGCAAGCAACCCTGTCCGTGTCACCTCTCCAGGAGGTCAGTTCCAGAAGAAGGCACCCGCTACCTCCACTGCAGGAGCCACTTGCTTCTACTGTAATGAAGTGGGGCACTATGCTAATAAGTGCCTGAAGAAGCAGCAATCAGCAACCCTAATCCGACCAAATCAGGGAGTTCCAGCACCCAGTAGCACTCCAGTGGTGAAGCCATTAGTTCAGTACATAAAAGGACATGTGAATCACGTCACAGCTGAAGAAGCTCAGACTACACCAGATGTGGTCCTCGGTTCGTTCCTTGTCAATTTAGTACCAGCATCAGTTCTATTTGATTCAGGAGCTTCATGTTCTTCTATTTCAAATAAATTTACGGGGAAATATGGGTTATCTACCTCTCCTTTAGTTAACTCTATGTTAATCCATTCTCTAGGCTCGGAAATGAGGACTAATTCCCTATGCCCAAACCTTACCTTGGAAATATCAAGAGTACCTTTCTTAGCAGAATTAATAGTCTTGCACTCCCAAGGATTGGATGTGATTCTTGGAATGGACTGGCTAGCCAAGAATTAAAGCCAGATATACTATGCCAATAGGTCTATCACCCTCATCAGTGAGAAGGAATTGATATAGAGTTCAGACCTGAGACCTCTGTTAGAGAAGGTCCTTTTCTGACCAGTCTGAAGGAAGTGAAGCTAGAAGACATTCTAGTGGTAAACGAATACCCGGATGTATTTCCTAAGAATTACCCGGTATGCCACCAGATAGGGACATTATGTTCCTAATTGACCTAGTCCTAGGGACTGCTCCAATCTCAAAGAGACCCTACAGAATGCTAGCTAACGAGTTAGCAGAATTGAAGAAGCAAATCAAAGAATTGCAAGACAAATGTTTTATTCAACCAAGTTCATCACCTTGGGGAGTGCCGTATTGTTTGTCAGAAAGAAAGATAACAATATGAGGATGTTTGTGGATTATAGATCACTCAACGAAGTCACAATTAAGAACAATTATCCTTTGCCCAGGATTGACGACCACTTTGATCAGTTAAAAGGAGCAAGTGTTTTCTCTAAGATTAACTTAAGGTCTGGTTACCATCAATTGAAGATCAGACCAAAAGACATCTCCAATACTGCTTTCACCACCAGATATGGACTGTACGAGTTCACTCTGATGTCATTCGGGCTGACGAATGCACCAGCTTATTTTATGAATATGATGAATAAAGTATTCATGGAGTTGTTAGATAAGTTTGTAGTTGTGTTCGTCGATGACATCCTCATCTATTCAAAGAATGAAGAAGAGCATGTGAAGCATCTCAGGGCAGTTTTGGAAAGACTCAGAGAGCAGCAGCTCTATGCCAAATTTAGTAAAAGTGAATTTTGGCTAAGCCAAGTAGCTTTTCTTAGACACATCATGTCAGCAGGAGGAGTTGCAGTAGACCCCTCCAAGGTTGAAGCCGTGATGGATTGGAGGCAACCCAAATCCGTCGCTAAAGTAAGGAGTTTCCTTGGATTAGCTGGTTATTACCGAAGATTCATCGAAGGTTTCTCCAGTACCGCTAGACCTCTGACTCGGCGTTTGAAGAAAGAAAGGAAGTTTGAATGGACCGATGCTTGTGAGCAAGGTTTCCAAGACTTGAAGAAGAGACCAGTATCAGCGCCTGTGTTAGTCTTACCGGACGTCCACAAAGACTTTGAGGTTTTCTGTGATGCCTCTTGTCAGGGCCTTGGATATGTGCTGATGTAAGAAGGAAAAGTAGTGGCTTATGCGTCTCGCCAGTTGAAGCCTCTTGAAGAGAATTACCCAACACATGATTTGGAGCTAGTCGCTATTGTGCATGCCTTGAAATTTTGGTGGCATTACCTCGTTGGTAATTGCTGTGAGATTTTCACGGATCATAAAAGCCTGAAGTACATCTTCACTCAGTCAGAACTCAATCTTAGTCAAAGAAGATGGTTAAAGCTGATAAAGGATTATGACCTTGGAATCCATTACCATCCAGGCAAAGCAAATGTAGTGGTAGATGCCCTAAGTCGAAAAGGGTATTGCAACACTATATTGGTCTAAGAAAGTCAGCCAAGATTGTATGAAGAATTGAGACATCTGAATTTAGATATTGTTGACCAAGGTTGTGTAAACACTCTGAAAGTTGAACTAACCATTCAGAGTCAGATCAGGGAAAATCAGAAAGAAGATGAAGACATCAAAGAAATCAAGAAGAACATGAGAAGAGACAAAGCCCAATGATTTTCTGAGGATGAACAAGGTACAATTTGGTTCGGTAACCGCATCTGTGTACCTGACCACCAAGAAACAAAGCAGCTGATTCTGAAGGAAGCTCACGAATCACCTTACTCCATTCATCCGGGAAGTACTAAGATGTACCAAGACCTGAAGTTAAAGTATTGGTGGGTCAGTATGAAGTGGGAGATTGCCGAGTTTGTTGCTTGCTGTGGTGTATGCCAAAGAGTTAAGGCAAAACATCAGAGACCCGCTAGACTGTTACAACCTTTGCCAATTCCCGAGTGGAAATGGGAACAAGTTGGCATAGACTTCATCATTGGTTTGCCTAGGACCCAATCGGGATATGATTCCATTTGGGTCGTGATCGGCCGATTGACTAAAGTGACACACTTCATACTAGTCATGACCACTTACTAGAGTAGTAAATTAGCAGAGTTGTATATGGCTAGGATCGTTTGTCTGCATGAAGTACCCAAAAGGATAGTGTCTGACAGAGGATCGCAGTTCACGTCCAGATTTTGGAAGCGCTTGCATGAAGCCTTGGGGACCAGACTCAACTTGATGCACGTATCATCGTCAAAAGATGGATGCATGCAATCTGAGTGAATCAGATTCTTCAAGACATGCTTCGAGCTTGTGCTATAGACTATGGGAAGAGTTGTGATCAGAATCTTCCTTGTGCAGAATTCTCGTACAACAACAGCTATCAAGCCAGGTTGCAGATGTCTCTATTTGAAGCATTGTATGGTAGACGGTGTAGAACCCCTCTCCTTTGGGATCAAGTCGGAGAACATTAGTTCTTTAGACTTGATTTGATTAAAGATGCTAAAAGTAAAGTAAGGCTGATAAGAGAATGATTGAGAGTGGCTCAATCCCGACAGAAGAGTTATGCTGACAATCGTCGCAGAGAATTGTCCTTTGAGACATGAGATTTTGTCTATCTCAGAGTAACTCCACTCAGAGGAGTAATAAGATTTCAGACCAAAGGAAAGCTCGCACCAAGGTTTGTTGGACCATACAAGATTGTGGGAAGAAGAGGTGGAGTCGCTTATCAGTTAGAGCTGCTGACATCCTTGTCGAGAGTTCATGATGTCTTCTACGTATCGCGGCTGAAGAAGTGTCTTCGAATTCCAACAGAGCAAACCTCACTAGAGAGCATCGACCTTCAAGAAGACCTCACCTATGTGGAGTAGCCGATGAAGATTCTTGATGTCGCTGAGCTCGTTACCAGAAACAAGATCATCCGTTCGTGCAAAGTCCACTGGAGCAACCACTCAGAAGAAGAAGAAGCCACCTGGAGAAGAAAATCTAAGGACGGAGTATCCCCACCTTTTTGCTGACCAAGTCTGAATCTCGGGGCCGAGATTCCCTTAAGGGTGCGTTTGGTACGTGTAATCTCATATTCTCCTGTAATCTAATATTCCCCTCAATCTGGTTACTGGTAAATACATTACCAGTAATCTAAGATTCCAACATTTGGTTGATTTGAAGGAAACTATATATTAGTCTTTATCATAATTTCAAACCATGGAGGTTAATATCTATAAATTTTGAATTTTAAAATTTTAAATTCCAACATTTAGAATTTTATTTTTTTATGATTCAAAAGTTCAAAATTTGGATTTTGGAATTTTAAATTTTGAGTTTTGGAGTTTAAATTCTCAGTATTTGAAATTCCGAAACTCAAAATTGAAACTTTCAAAATTCGGATTTATAAAATTTAATTCTTGGAATTTGAATATATGAAATCTAGAATTCGAAATTTGAAAGAAAGAAAAAAAGATTTTTGAAACCCAACCTTGAAATTTTGAATTTTCAAATTTTTGATATTTTGGTTTCAAAATTCATATTTTGAAAAAAATGATTTTTAAATTCTATAATTTAGATATCCAAATGTTAAAATAAATCATAATTTGGATTTTGAATTCTGAAAGTTCAAAATTTGACTGTGATGAATCAAAAGCACATGATAAAAAATGCAATAACAAAGATTACTTTCCCTTGGTAATCTAAGATAGACACCCTTTTCTACGGGAAAGAGATTCCTGGAATTGATAATAATCTGTTTTTCAAGATAATCTTAGATTCCTGGTTCAGATTCCTAAATGTTTTACCAAACAAGATAATCTCATGGGATTACTAGAGCATTCCTGGTAATCCTCGGTGGATTCCGCCAACCAAATGCACCCTAAGGGGGTAGGTTTGTAACACCCTATTTTTCTGAGCTTTTTGAGAATTTTCAAAATTAAAAATAACCATTTGGTTTTGTTGAATTCTAAAGCTTAACTTGAAATTTAGGAATATAAAATAGTTTAACCTGACTCAATCAAACTTCAACTAATTTAAAAAGTTGGTTTCCAGTTTGCTGGAGTTCTCTGGTGTTTGAATTCCCTTCTCTGTTCGTTCTGACCTCCTCCTCCTTTCCCTCTCTCTGTCTTGGTAAGTTTCCTATACCCTGTTTATTCTTCCTATGACCATGTTGAATAGTCGTACCTTCCTTGCATTCTTCCTACGACCACGTTGAGTAGTTGTATATTCCTTGTATTCTTCCTACGACCATATTGAGTAGTCGTACCTTCCTTGTATTCTTCCTATGACCACCTTGAGTAGTCGTACCTTGCTTGTATTCTTCCTACAACCACGTTGAGTAGTCGTACCTTCCTTGTCTTCTTCCTACGACCACGTTGAGTAGTTGTATCTTCCTTATACTTTTCCTGCGACCACATCGAGTAGTTGTAGCCTTCTGCGTACCTGGTAGTCAAAGCCTTCTTTCGACCACCTTCTCGGTTGGACCACCCCTTTGACTTCGACCGGCCCCACCTATCAGTTCCCCTCCTCACCTTCTCCTTTCTCTCGTCGCGTCACATCTGCCATAGAAGTCTTCACACATTAAATGTCGTTGTGTCGCATTAAATGCGGTCACTTTCGCAGTACCCGTTCCTCCTCTTGTCTCCTCCCTTACCAGCTCCACCCCCTCCCCTTGCGCCTCCTCCCTCCTCCCCCATTTGGGCAGCCGCCACCCCTCCTTCCCCCACTCCATTGCACTGCCTCTCCACCCCCTTGCGCCCCTCCCCTAGCCCCCATGGCTGTTGGTCAAGAGAAGGAAGAAGGAACCCCCCTTGGGTGGCCGGCCAAGAAGAGAAGAGAAGAGGGAAGGGAAGAGAAGAGAAAAGAAGAGAAGAAGAGGAGGGAGAGGAAGGGTTTGCAACCGGGAGAACGTGGTGATCGTCGATCCGCTGCGTGCACTCTCCGTTCCGGCAAGGGTAACCCGTTGTCCCTTCCGTTGGGTCGTTTTCTAGTTGTTTTATTTTCGGATGTCAGTTCGTCGGTGTTCTGCAGCGGTAAAGGTTGACGTTTTTTGTTAGGTTAAAGGCAGAATTGGGTCTGGGTGTCTCCTAGAAAGTTGTAGATATCATAGTTATCTTTCATTGCCGACAAGAATCAAGTCATTCGGACTTCGGTAGCCAAAGTTATGAATTTCTTAGTATTTCTGTGTTTCTGGAGAGAAGCAGAATTACTAGTGTTGGTTAACCTGATAGAAGCGCATATTTAGAGGGGTTTCCAGAGGGTCTCACCATAACGAAAAACGAGGCTAATCCTCTTAGATTTCAGGAAAACTAAAGATCACTAAATTCGGACGAACGTACAGAAAGTTATGATAGTTTCTTTGTCGCTGTTCAGAAACCCGACGTGAAATGTTTGCTCTGATTAAATGGATTGGTAGGACTAGTAGATGGCCGAATCAGAGGGTCTCCCCAACTAAGTTTATTTAGAAATTTTAATTACCTTTCCAGAATGTCCAAGATCATCTTATTTGGACACCCGAGCAGAAAGTTACGTATTTTAGAAGCTAGCTGTCTGCAGTGACTGATCGCTAGAAATTATGAGAATTAGAAAATGCTAAGATGTTAGCGAGTTCAATTGCGATGTTACTTATGATTTTGGTCCAGAATGTTGGTCTTAGAATGGGGTTTTCTTCATGTCCAGGTGGAAGCGTGATTCCAAGAGTAGCACCCTCTTCGCGTCCACCGTTCTCACGGTTGAGGCAAGTATTCGGGTTTATGTGTAGTATTGGTTGCATGTCATGATTGAGTGGTGTATTGTTCATCATTGCCACATGAATGTGTTGTGGAGATGATTCTAGTTGTGTTGATGCTTGCAAGTTATGTTTAAGGTTCCTTCCTGATGCTATTGTTTACATACTACGATTTCATATTGAATTATGTTATTGAAAATATGATGTTGTAGTACTTATGCATGTTGGAGCATATTGAGACTTGGTCACGTGGTGATCAAGAGTACATTGTTGAGGTCCCTGTTATATGTAATGACGGGCTTGAGGTCCCCACATTCATGGAATGTGGGCAATGGATCAGAGGTCCCGTCATTGTGATGACGGGCAAAGGTCCCTATACATGTGATGTATAGGCTCTTGGTCCCTGTGCGGAGGGCACGTGCATGGGTATTCATTGACGGATGAATACCCGCATTACGGTAAAATGCGAAAAGAGATAAAGATCAAAGAGTGCATAGCATTATCATCATTTTAATATTTGAAATGCTATAACGGTGTTGAATAAAGTTGTTTTTAGATGTTATGTCTATATGAATGTTGCAACCTTGTTGATACTTGCGAGTCGTATGGCTCACCCTTGCTTTGTCTTGTTATAGGTACTTACGGCAAGAACGTCATGCATGGGAGGAGTAGACATTGGAAAGCACGCACTACCTCACAACATTTATGCAATTGCTATTTAGTTTCACTCAAGAATAAATAAGCGTGTGGAAACCATCTATGGATGTTTTATGATGTTGGTTGTCGGATTATTCATGGTTATGAGAATGATGTTAATTGCTTACAATCGCATCGATTATTTTATATGCATGAAAGATTTGGATTATAGAAGTAATAATAAATGCCATGGTTATCTGTTAGTACCTCGATTTCGTTGTTTATACAAAGGAAGTTCTGTCGAAAAATTTATAGATTGTTCTAGTTAGTTTAGTTCTTGTAGCATTCTAGGCTCATTTGGAGCTGGGGTGTTATAGTTGGTATCAGAGCGGGCTGTAGGTCCGTGGTTTTGTAATTATTAAACTTGACACACTAAGCACAGTAGGTGGGATTGGGTTTTGCATTGCATTTACGCTTTCGTATGTTGTATTGAAGGTTCCTGTTATGAGTTGAACTGATATATCTATAAAATAATATTATAGATATTATGTGTGGGGATAACACACATTTGAGAAGTTGAGGTCGTGGTTGTGACTCTAAGCTTTGCCATGTTACACCACTGTTTGTGGTATGGGAATAGGGAAGTAGTTACCATAAGTATCATAGTTAGAAGTGTTGAGGATAAGTTTCTCCAGAAAAGCTGTTCTCTTCCCAGATTCGGAGTTTGGCCAATTCTTGTCTAGTTGCAGTGAGGGGTTTTAATGGGTCTCTATTTGTTTTCTAGAGCAGTTATTGCCTTTCATGCATTGAGTGGCTCCTGCTATTCGTGTTCGTTGTTAATTGGCGAACTTGTTATTTTCATGGTTGTTCCATCTTTCCTATTGGAGATTTTGACCCATTTATTCGTTTGATGATTTGGATAATGAATGTTTCTTTTTGCAAATCTTCTAGTATGTGGAAGTTTTGACTCAATGTATCTCTTCTGGGTATTTTGAGCGTTGAAGTTGAATTCTTCTCTTTTACAAAAGAAAATGTTAAACCCTTAGCGATGATTTTTGGGGTTAAATGTGAGGTTGTAGCCAAAAGAAATTAATGATTTTGATTTGGGTTGTCAAGTTGGGCTGTTCAATGGTGTTTAAACGATTTTAACTAAAATCCTTAGAAGGAAGTTGATTGAGTTTTCATTGCAAATTCTTTAACTTGTGAAACCTTTGGCTTATGTGTCTCTCTGGATTATTTCGAGTGTGGAAGTGTTATGCCTCTTTTCCTAAAGAAAAAAAGATCTTAAACTCGTTTATGATTATGCGGTTGAGTTTAGTTGGAATGTGGTAATCATCTAGATTAATTGATAAGGTATGAATTACCAAGATGAGACTTTGCATGGAACATGATTGGTTTTAAACCCGAACTTTGTAATTGAGGTCGATTAAGTGAATCTTGTCTTTTAGTAGTTCTTGATGACTTGTTCTAATCTTTAAGATTGTGGAATTTGGTAGATTTGTTGGGTATACTGAGTAATGTGTCTCAATGGATTAGTCTACCCATTCGGGATGGTTATGTTAAGGATGTGTTTGAGCGTTGCATAGAGGATATCAATCTAGAAAATTTCATAAACTAGTTACTCGATGATCCTACATAAATTGCTAGATTGAAACATGTATAACAGATTAGATGAATGTTGAGGTAGTTTCTCATGAAACCTTGTTTCACAGAGATGATATTATTGAATGTTTAAGTTTATTTTGCCCTAAAACTCGAGCATAAACTGGAAGGTTGACTCGGTGTTTACGGATGGTTAGGTGAATACAAATAGACGTAGAATCCTGTTTGCATGCGTGATAAAGATAAATGTCAATGATAGTTGAAGTGTATTGAGCAACACTATTGGTTGCATAGATGAATGAATAAGTGATATACGAAAACGTGCCGGGCGAAGATGATTTTTAATAGGTATGATTTTGTACATGAGGTTTGTTTCAACCTTGTGACTGGTGTTTCTTTGGGAGATTTAGGATGTGATGAGAGGCGATGATGATTATCGCTAGGAGTGTATTATTTCATTGATAGTTTGATTGTCAATAAGGGATTATGATGATAATAGTGAATGTTTTGTTAAAGGGATTGGACCGCTTGCCTGACACGGATTAAGTGAAAAGGTTTCTAGTTTAGGGTATGTGATCTTTCAGACCTCATGTTGATATGGTAACTGAATTTGTTTTGAGCAATATGATATGTTGAGAGGTTTTATTAGCCCCCTAGTGATCTATATGATGTGGCCTTTAAATCTCTCTGGTTGGAATTAGCATGGTGATGCTGTAACCAACGAAAGTCGTTTCCTTATTAAAAGTAAGAGTGAAGTAGAAGTATTTGAGGTTGAAGTCAAGTTTTGTAATCAACTAATTTTGATCTTTGCCTAAATTTTGGTATCCTTTGACCAACAAAGTTTCCCGAATCCCATAAGCAATGTTTTATTCTCTCTTTCGAGGTTGGCTATTCTCTCCTTGTCACCAATTATAATTTAATTATTACAGTTCATCATTAACGAATGTAAGATAGAACTAAATTTAGTCTTGAACATGAATTTGATGTTGTGAACAAGTAGTGCGTGTCTACTCCTCCCAAGAGCCAACATTAGGGTTACCTAAAATAAACAAACAACGCAAGAGTGAGTCCACGACTCAGCAAGTACATATATCAATAAGATAATCATTCAATATGAATAAGACAAACTCATCATCAGGTTCGATCACATCACAACTGACTACATATGAAGACATGATGTGAACGCTCAAAATCAAAGGAATGGACTGCACACATGCATATATGCGGTATAGCCGGTGAAGCACCCGTCGGTGTTCACTCAAGCCCGCATCTTAACAAAAATGCGGGATCCACTTCCGTATGAAGAACGTTTCATACGGGTGTCCAACATTGCCCATCTTGGAGTTAATGGGTCTTACATGCCCATTCGGAATTAATGGGTCTTTCAAATCCACTCCGTGGGTGGGACATGACAATGTCCAACACCGCCTACACTGGAATGGTGGGACTTGCAATCCACTTTCGTGGATGAAACATGCATAATGAATGCATAGAATGAAATACGAATATTGAAAGACATGATAACAAAACATGGATTCAACACATATGAAAGAACATAGACAATCCATCTTCTCTCGTATCATACAAAATCACAGCATGACCATATAAACATTCATCAATCACAATCATTAAGGGTGGCAATGTACTTGCCTTCGCGATGCGACGCGTTAGTCGGCAAAGGTGATACTCATAAACCCGAGGCTTCACCTCCTAAACAAGTAAAATAATTTCAATAAGGACATAATATACCCAACACTACTAATCGACGTTAAACACGCTTCCACGATGACTCTAGTCATTAAAACAAAGCTTAAACTGAAATCAACAATTTCTTACATAACTTAATTCTGGACAGCAGCACGGTAATTGACATAACTATTGGTCTGGAATTCGGAATGAGGTGAGACCAATTTCCATGGATTCTTAACTGACATATCTACAATACTCTAGTTGGGCAAAAGTTCAGATTTTGCCTCTAATAAAATTTGGCCCACGGCTCAAATCTGTTGACTGAATTAATTGACAGAAATATCGGCTAAAATAAAATATCCATAACTTTTGTTGTACAACTCCAAATTGGACGTTCTTTAACAATCTGAAAAGGTTATGAAATTACCTACACTAACCTAGTTGGCACGACATTCAAATTTTGCCTTTAACAAAAAGTGGCACACGGGACAAAACTAGAGATAAAAACTAACATACAATCTGGACAGACTGATCTACAATCTGGACAGTCACAATGAAAAGTACATAACTTTTGATCTATAACTCCAAATGAGGTGTTCTTTATCAATCCTGAAAGCTAGTGATATCACCTTCAAAAGTTGTTATGGGCAAGACCTCTGAATCACCCTCTAACTAGGCCATAAATCAAACTATACAGAGACTGCTAATTCTCGTCAGGATTCTGGACAGCAGATAGTAAATCTATCATAACTTTTGACTCGAAAGTCGGAATGAGGTGATCTTGGCGGCCACCGAAAGCTAAGAACAAGACCTACATATCTCTAGGAGATGGGAAACTCAGATTCGGCCTCTAACATCACGAAAAAGTCCACGCAACAATCTGGACAGAATCAATTTCTACCCGCAGCAAATCGATCTAATCAAAATTGAACCAAAACACATCTACCACTAATCAAACGATGAGGATCGGCACTCGTTACCCTTGTAGAAACCAGGACGTAGGTGGGAGAACCTTGGAGAAGATGATCTTCCTCCTCCTTTCTCCCCTCCTCCTTCTTCTTCTTGGCCGATCCACAAACCGGCGTCCTCCTTCTTCCTCCACTAGACCGGCAGCGGGAGCGGTGTCCTTGGCCTGCAGCAAGGGAGAGCACCAAGGGGAGGTGCAGGGAGCAGGGAAGCGGCCAAGGTGGAGAGGGGACAAGGAGGTGGCGGCCACAAGTGGGGAGGAGGGGGAAAAGGGGTGGGGCGGCTAGGGTTTGGGGGAGGGGATGGCGCCTCCCCCCTATGGCCGGCCAGCCCCACATGGGCTTAGGCCCAAGCCCAAGTTGCCCCCTAAACGCGGAAAACCCCCTCTCATTTCCTGATTTGATGATTTTCTAAAAGAACCCTTCTCCCGATTCAAATACTCTCTCCCGATTTATTTAATTTCTCCCGACTAATCCTTTCGAATATATTTTAGGGTATCACAGAAAGTCGTTTCCTTATTAAAAGTAAGAGTGAAGTAGAAGTATTTGAGGTTGAAGTCAAGTTTTGTAATTTACAGTTTTTCGATCTTTGCCTAAATTTTCGGTTTTGACCAACAAAGTTTCCCGAATCCCAAAAGCAATGTTTTATTCTCTCTTTCGAGGTTGGCTATTCTCTGTTTGTGGGACGTATGTCATCGTCCATGATCTCATATTTTTTTTTTTGAGATCATTGCTATTTGATTATTTCTCTTGATCTTGTAACTAGTGTAAGTGGTAACGCTTGCTATTGTGTTGAAATTTCTTGCTATTTGCCTCTTACGCTAATAAAATGCTAATCGAATTGCATTGCAAAGTTTTTTCGGTTGTGTTTGGCAACTAAGTTAGTGGTGGCCTAGTAGATGGCTTTGTGAGCCTTAGGTGTCAAGTTGTTTGTGAGATACTGAGTAATAAATTGATTTATTAGAATAGTCATTGGAGAGGATTTGATTTTAATAGATTGTTGTCTTTTGAGCCATCAGGTTTCGAAATCACAACTAGTAGAACCTATAGCAAGAGGTAGCCCAAGATCATGTGATCATTTTTCACATAATATTAGAATTAGAAAGTCCGAAAGTCGTGATCAATTTATTGTAGTATCACAATTGGGTACTTGGTAAGATTGTGTAGAGAAATTATAATGATATAGTTCATGTGATGCAGTGTGGAGAAAAATTAATCGTTGTGTTAATTAATGGGCTAGCAGGGATGGTGGAGTTATTGTCAAGAATGATTCGGCCTCAGCGAATAACCCTATGGGAGTTAGATTATCTCTTGGGATAACTTGAGCAAGAATATATATTTATCTATTGATGTTAGGTATTGAGTATGTTTGAATCTGGACAATCGGTTAGAGTTTTGTGAATGGGTATATTGTGGTCGAGTAAGCGATATTGTTTGATGTGGGTTAGAGATGGTCTAGGATTAGTGCATTGGATCACCTTGGGCGGTTACTGAGTAGTGAGGAATGGTGATACTAATGAATACGGTTATTGTCAAGTCAGATGAAATCCTAGTAAGCGAATGTGAGGTTTCCTATCAACTAAACCAGAAATTCATGGTAGGAGACTTGGAGGTTAAATTTGGGGGCTCTGCGTGTTATGCTAGGACTGTGAGACCCGAGAATATGTGTAGAGGTGGAGAGCAGTGAGTTTTAATTAGTGTGTTGATCCTTGACGGACTACCTTGGGTAAAGTAAATGAGTGAGTTAGAATGTTATGCGATGATTTGGAATCTCAAGGTTTAAGATAAAAGTGAAAACCCTACAATAAAGTTTGAGGAAAAGGTTGTATTCTTGGTTAATGAAATGTTCTCTTGGTTCTTATTTGAGATTTGTCTTGGGATGGATGCCAAACATGAATTGAGTTGGTTTTCTCGGTATGCGAGATTCTTTCGGATAAGACAAACAAATGAAAATAATTCATTCGGCATTCGAGTGGTTCCCCTTTTGGTTCATGGTGTTGATTATAAACTGCCTACTTGGAGAGTAGAAGGGTTTTCGTGAGAAATCTTCGCTTTTGGAATTTGACCCTTTTAGGTGTGGAGTTGCCATTTCTTGGTTGCGTTGTGAATCCATTATTTTCAATTGGGTTCTGTTTATAAAGGGTTGGGTAAAGAGAGTCTGTTGAGTGTTCTGGTTAAAGAGGTGCTCCTTGTTTCTTGAAGAGTCCGGTTAATAAGTGGGATGAGAATTCGTGAGTTTTATGCGTGTTGGCTAGTTCGGTACTAAAGGGAAGGTTGACCCATGGTACATGGTTTGATTTTTGGTAGACAACGATCGCCATGGTATCTCGAGTCCATGCGCGAGTACTCAACATCTTGAATGTTTGATCTTGAGTAAGTACCGAGAGGTCGAGGTTTGAGATTTCATTAGAATCGTTAGCCAACGAGTAAGACTTTACCTTTGAGTCTCGTGTGTTGTTTGTACCGAAAGGTCGAGGCGAATGTTGAGATGTAAGGCGGTGGTCGTTAAGATGATGTGGTCCCTAAGTCCGAGAGGAAGCGACGGGATTTGGAGTCTTACGTGCGCGAGCTATCTCGATTTGTTCACGATCGATACGTGTTATTTTGTTGATTTGTTTCAACTACGGTTGTTCCTTTGTTTAAAGCAGCGTTTAGAATTCGGGTCGATTTACATTTTAAGAGGTAGAGTGTAATATCTCGGAAAAAAGTACTTGAAGAGAAAAGTCGAGAGCGATGAAAGTAACCATGAAAGAACTGTTAGGAAAAGATTAAATAGGGATTTAACCGGGGAAAAAATGGAATTTTTGGGCAACTGGGCTAAGGCCTTCGACCCGCGGTTTTGGC
This sequence comes from Ampelocalamus luodianensis, assembly GCA_036346255.1. Lineage (NCBI taxonomy): Eukaryota > Viridiplantae > Streptophyta > Magnoliopsida > Poales > Poaceae > Ampelocalamus > Ampelocalamus luodianensis. The sequence continues at coordinate 8,063,180 of CM070628.1, forward strand.
CCATTAGTGGAGGAGGGCAGCCAAACCCTAAGCCACCCCCTCCTTGCGCCTCCTCCTCCTCCCCATTTGGGCAGCCGCCACCCTCCTTCCCCACTCCTTGCACTACCTCTCCACCCCTTGCGCCTCCCCAGCCCCCATGGCTGCTGGTCAAGAGAAGGAAGAAGGAACCCCTTGGGTGGCGGCCAAGAAGAGAAGAGAAGAGGGAAGGGAAGAGAAGAGAAAGAAGAGAAGAAGAGGAGGGAGAGGAAGGGTTTGCAACCGGGAGAACGTGGTGATCGTCGATCCGCTACGTGCACTCTCCGTTCCGGCAAGGGTAACCCGTTGTCACTTCCGTTGGGTCGTTTTCTAGTTGTTTTATTTTCGGATGTCAGTTCGTCGGTGTTCTGCAGCGGTAAAGGTTGACGTTTTTTGTTAGGTTAAAGGCATAATTGGGTCTGGGTGTCTCCTAGAAAGTTGTAGATATCATAGTTATCTTTCATTGCCGACAAGAATCAAGTCATTCGGACTTCGGTAGCCAAAGTTATGAATTTCTTAGTATTTCTGTGTTTCTGGAGAGAAGCAGAATTACTAGTGTTGGTTAACCTGATAGAAGCGCATATTTAGAGGGGTTTCCAGAGGGTCTCACCATAACGAAAAACGAGTCTAATCCTCTTAGATTTCAGGAAAACTAAAGATCACTAAATTCGGACGAACGTAGAGAAAGTTATGATAGTTTCTTTGTCGCTGTTCAGAAACCCGACGTGAAATGTTTGCTCTGATTAAATGGATTGGTAGGACTAGTAGATGGCCGAATCAGAGGGTCTCCCCAACTAAGTTTATTTAGAAATTTTAATTACCTTTCCAGAATGTCCAAGATTATCTTATTTGGACACCCGAGCAGAAAGTTACGTATTTTAGATGCTAGCTGTCTGCAGTGACTGATCGCTAGAAATTATGAGAATTAGAAAATGCTAAGATGTTAGCGAGTTCAATTGCGATGTTACTTATGATTTTGGTCCAGAATGTTGGTCTTAGAATGGGGTTTTCTTCATGTCCAGGTGGAAGCGTGATTCCAAGAGTAGCACCCTCTTCGCGTCCACCGTTCTCATGATTGAGGCAAGTATTCGGGTTTATGTGTAGTATTGGTTGCATGTCATGATTGAGTGGTGTATTGTTCATCATTGCCACATGAATGTGTTGTGGAGATGATTCTAGTTGTGTTGATGCTTGCAAGTTATGTTTAAGGTTCCTTCCCGATGCTATTGTTTACATACTCGATTTCATATTGAATTATGTTATTGAAAATATGATGTTGTAGTACTTATGCATGTTGGAGCATATTGAGACTTGGTCACGTGGTGATCAAGAGTACATTGTTGAGTCCCTGTTATATGTAATGACAGGCTTGAGGTCCCCACATTCATGGAATGTGGGCAATGGATCTGAGATCCCGTCATTGTGATGACGGGCAAAGGTCCCTATACATGTGATGTATAGGCTCTTGGTCCCCGTGCGGAGGGGCACGTGCATGGGTATTCATTGACGGATGAATACCCGCATTACGGTAAAATGCGAAAGAGATAAAGATCAAAGAGTGCATAGCATTATCATCATTTTAATATTTGAAATGCTATAACGGTGTTGAATAAAATTGTTTTTAGATGTTATGTCTATATGAATGTTGCAACCTTGTTGATACTTGCTGAGTCGTATGGCTCACCCTTGCTTTGTCTTGTTATAGGTACTTCTGGCAAGAACGTCATGCATGGGAGGGAGTAGACATTGGAAAGCATGCACTACCTCACAACATTTATGCAATTGCTATTTAGTTTCACTCAAGAATAAATAACTGTGTGGAAACCATATATGGATGTTTTATGATGTTGGTTGTCGGATTATTCATGGTTATGAGAATGATGTTAATTGCTTACAATCGTACGATTATTTTATATGCATGAAAGATTTGGATTATAGAAGTAATAATAAATGCCATGGTTATCTGTTAGTACCTCGATTTCGTTGTTTATACAAAGGAAGTTCTGTCGAAAAATTTATAGATTGTTCTAGTTAGTTTAGTTCTTGTAGCATTCTAGGCTCATTTGGAGCTGGGGTGTTACACAATTAAGGATCGGTCTTTGAGTGTATTTTGCTACGCCTTATCGTACTACCACATGTCTCGAATGGGCGAGCCCTGGCTAACTAATGAGCAGTGTTTCATCGTGGTCGTTCCATCCGATTATGTGGGTGTCTTTACGACCTATTTTTACATATTCTCACCTGGCGCAAGAGGGGGCCTGAACCCTATGTGTTTCTATCCAAAGGGGGTGACACCTTAGTGAGGGGGGACTGCTGTGGAATGGCACTTCGTAATGGCCTTATCACGAGCTCTAGACTGCTTACCTAAGGTAGTGAGCGGTGGTATCGACGGATGCCAAACAAACTAGAGAGGTCGTGTCATGTGGGTAAAGCTGTACAACCTCTTCAGAGTGTAAAAACTATTCGAATAGCCGTGTCCACGGTCATGGACATATTGGAAAAACTGCTCCAAGTTAGATTTTATTTCTGTTTTCAAAAGACTTGTTTAAATGGTTTTGGATCTCTATCGAAATGGGTTTTGGGCTGGTAGTCTTGTGATAGGAGGGTATCCTTCACCACTTGTTGATGAATGTTATCTGACTATAAAACTTGAGTTTCGAAAACATGAATTTTAGTTATAGAATATCTCCTTTGGAACTTACTACAAGTATTTAGAAAGAAACATGGTTTTATGCAAATCGGCTCTATAAGCCTCCTATTTGTTAAATCCTTGCATGCATTATAATATGTTACTTGACGGGTGTGACTTGCGAGCACGGTTGGTGTGCTCACTGTACTTAATGTTGTTAAGTAGGAGAGGAGTTCTACGAAGAGGATGAGGTCCAGGACGACTAGGCTGCGCCTCCAGACGATTGCTTGTGGCGAATCATGTGGTCCACTAGCTGCTTTTGGTTCCGCTGTAATTTGCTCTTGCTCTATGCCCCTTTTGTAATCAACTCTAATTATTTCAATGAAAGATGTTGTATGGTTATGCTATCATCTCTTGTTTGACTGTGTACACTAGCTACTGATCTTGGGACTAGTGTGGGACACAGCGGGGACCCGGGATCCTTCACTCCCGGGGTCGCGACATTCACTACTACAGAAAACGTTATCACAGACGGTTCGGAACCGTCATCACAGACGGTTCGAATAAATCGTATTTTTGTATGTTCATGCGATTATCACGCACGGTTAAAAACCGTCTGTGATAAGTCACAACACAGACGGTTCTAATTAACAACCGTCTGTGATATCCACATATCACAGACGATTCTAGTTACCAACCGTCTGTGATACGTCACAACATAGATGGTTCTAGTTACCAACCATCTGTGATATCCACATATCACAGACGGTTCATAATTAGCACCGTTTGTGATATGTTGATATCATAGACGGTTCCAATTATGAACCATCTGTGATATGTGGATATCACAGACGGTTTAACAATCAAATCGTCTGTGATAGTTCTTTCAGCCTAACTAATTTATTTTTGATTTTCGGCTAGCCTCAGGAATTGCTAGCCATGCCCTCTGAAAACAAGCAGGCAGAAAATAGATACATTACAGATGAATCAATCGTTGACAACTCAAAGTGATCATTTATAACTCAAAATCAATTAGAAACGAATATGTATCAAATATTGTCGCTAGAGTTACAATTGAATTACAACTATTCAAAGTGAATTACAATTAATGAATCAATTGTTTCAAGGTCGTTCAGCGGTGTTGGAGTAGTGATACTCTCCGTCGGCGTCAATGATATCCGTCATGATGAAGGTGCAGAGCCTCCCTCGAACATCCGAGATCTCTCTCTGAACGAGTGAATCTAAATCTATATTCAAACCCTGTAGCTAGCAAGAGTAAAGTAGTAAGCATATATATTTAAATTTATAATTAGAAAATAATTATTGTGAGATTGACCAACCTCGGGATCCTTCAACTTAGCACTCATGAGAATCTGCATATGATCGCAAACGTAGAATGCACATTCTTACGCTTTTCTTTGCGACCGCAAAAATAGAATTACATATATAGGTATAGTCAGTTCGAGACGCATTATTACGAAGTATGATATAGGATTATTGTGTTGTAGCACGTACCGGAAATCGCGTCCTGTGATTAAGTGTGGCGTTTGTTCCTTATCTGACCCTCCTCGGCAACATAGGAGATGAGCGACCTACATGTTTCCAAAAGTTAACCTCGACCATTTCAAACGAAGGAAGACTACAATAGAGTTATGTATGGAGCAAATGAGCACACACATCGAGTACTCCTTGCACAAGGGTGAAGTCGTGGCTTTTTGACTAGGGAATCAAGGTATAGTACATGGTTCCTCTTTGGTATAATGACTAAAAGGATCGATGGTGCCTACTCATGTATATCGCTATAGTCATTAAACCTAAGTTCGTCTTTGCGTATAAAGTACAAATGAAATTTGTATAGCAAGTAGTGAAGCACTTACTTCGGTTGTAGGGCACCATTATGTAGTCCTTGTCGTTTGAGCAAGCAATCACGTCGTTATGTATTTCTCGTCGTAGGATCGTCGCCAAGATGGTTTGCTCGAGAGACCACGTGTGGGTCGAGAAACCCACCGTTCTTTCAATCTCGGGTATTTTTAATCATGTATCTATACATAAGCAATGAGTTGTTATATTAATCGGTATTACGTGAATGTAGAACTTGATTGTACACACTTACGATGTCCAAAGATCGTAGAAGTGAGGCATCGAGGGCTTTGAGGTTGAATAGGTCGAATAAGTCGTGAAGCCCACGACGAAGGGGTCGGCTTGTGGAGGAAATACTCCTCCGTGTATCGACGGTGATTCCATCGCGCACCCTTTCTCTTTGGTCTTGTGCAAGTACCGGTATGCAAACTTTGACAACCTAATCCAGCGTAGGCTAATCTTGTGGTGGTCGCCAACGGACTTAGAAAGAGTATTTCTTAGGGTTAGGAGGCGAAGCGCCTTAATGTTCTTCGATTTCGATTTGTCTGAGCGACTTGCCGCTACGCGCGTCTTCCGTGAGACGACTCGGGAACCGTCACGGCGACACACTTTTTTGTTCGTTCGGTGTCTTCTCCACGAGAACCGGATGAGGCGGGCTTCAGGCGAAGGTTGAGGTGTAGTCATGGAGGTCTGTTGAGAGGCATGGTCGTGTCGAGATGGTTGGGGTGGAGTCATCAAAGGTTGAGGCGGCACTGCAGGGTCCAGGGCGATGTCCTTCTTGGGTCCTGTTGGAGAGGCATAGTCGTGTCGAGATGGTTGGTGTGGAGTCATCAAAGGTTGAGGCGGCACTGCAGGGTCCAGGGCAATGTCCTTCTTGGGCCACTGGATAAAACTGTACACGGCTTCCCCTAGTGTTCTGATGTCGTCGTTCGGGTGAATCTCCACCGTGACGGCCCTAAAATTGTCATGTACCATGTCCACCTGGACCCTAGTATAACCCTGGGCCACCTGAGCACCGTGCTACACTATCCCTTCCTTGCATGGATACGCCACCCCCCGCCCAGCCTCAATAGACATCCCAACCATCCTCACTTGGAGCGTACAGTGCGTCGGCTCCTACAAAACTGTAACACCCAAATCTTCTTTTGGCATGAAGATTTTGGAAGTTCGTTTGTTCAAAAGATTCAATTGCCAAAACCTCACAAGACTTCAAAAACTCAGATTTGCAACCCCCCAAATCTCCCTAGCCCTTCTCCTCCCCTACCCCCCTAGCCCTGGCACCTCACCCCCACCATGCCCTGCTTCTCCGGCCTCGCCGGCCGTGTCAGCGCCCCGGCAACCGTGCCCTCTCCCCGTCACCTCCCTCTCCCTCTCCACGGGCCTGTAGCCGCTGCACCGCCTCGGCCCTCGCGCGCGCCCGACGCATCGTTTCCCCGGCCATCTCGGCTTTCCGACCAAGACCCCGCTGCCCTAGTCAGGCCGCCCCGGCGACTGTGCCCTCCCACTCGTCCCGTCTCATCCCCTCTTTTCCTCCTCGGTTCTTGCGCCGCCCCCAACGTCAATGACCGCCTCTCCCTCCCCGGATCCAAAGCCCCCTCCCCTTCGGCTATAAGAAGAGCCGCGCTCTTCCCCTCCCTTCGGCCGAACCCCCATCCCCTCACTCATCCCTTCCTCCCCGAGCAAGAACACCGAGCAAGAAAGCCGAGTGAAGGTTGAAGGAGACTCACCTTGGGTTCCCGCGCCGCTTCGTCTTGTTGGTCGCCGCCGCCGCTGCGCCCCTGAGCCCCCATCTTCTCCCCGAACGCCGCCGTCGCGTGCCTCCCCCGAGCCCTTCTTCTCCATCGTGCGCCGCCGGCCCTCGCCCCTTCATCTCCCTCTCTCTGCTGCGCCCGAGTGAGGTCGGCCGAGAGCCCGAGAACTCCCCCTCGCCCCTCTTTTTCTTCGGCCGCCGGGACCTGTGGGCCGCGTGTGCACGCCTTGGCCCATTTGGCGCCGGGCCGAAGCATTGAAGTAGTGGGTCGCGCCAGCTTTTTCTTTTTTTAGTTCTTTTTTTTTCTTTTCTATTTTGATTTAAAGTAAGACTTTAAAATCTCTTTTCTCCCTCATTTCAACTCCAAAAATTTTGAAGTTTGTTTCTAAAAATTTCTAAAATCAAGCTCTTGCTGTTGGTACTAGTTTGGTTCATTTTGGAGTTCATTTGATGATTATTGTTGCTTATTTGTTTTGTTTGCTCGCTTGTTTCTTTTTTCGGTACGATCGTTCGCGTAGAGTTCGGAGAAACCGGAGACCCCCACTTCGATCAAGCTCAAGAGTATCAAGATCACCTAGCCCTAGACCCAGGCGAGTCAACACTTTGATCATATTGAACCTACATTTTATGCAAATTATGTTCTTTTAAATTATCAAATTACATGCTTTATTTTCCTTATGCAAATATATGTTAAATACCCTAAGGTAGTTAAATGCCAATTTGATGCTTAATTATTAATACACCATCCCTTGATAATTGAATTGCCTTAAACCCTTGTCACCTTAGTAATTATATGGTAATTATACTAGTTATAGGCTATATTTAAGCGCCATGCTAGCCTTGCTTAAGTATCGGGGTATTATCTACCCCATTCATCATCTTTTAAAAATAAACATGATTTTTGGGCAGTCATTGGATGTAAATGACTGAGATGGTTGTGTTGATGTATTTTCCTACCTCTCAAAAACCCTAAAAATTGCTTATCACATCTGGGCGGATGGCATGATGGATGGTATATTGGTGGGTGCTAATGCCGCCCAAGGAATGTTGGTTTGTGGATGGAATGTGGTATGAACCGCCCAGATGGCCCCTAAGGACTTAATCCTGTGATGACCTCCCAATGTAAAACAGTACAACCACATGTCTATAATGGTGTCGACCTGGCTAAATAATTTGTATCTGTTAGTATGAGTTGCACCAGGTAGATGACCCGGTACGCCATAAGCCTTTGTGGTTATGGGTTGGGGTGTACGACTTACGGGTCTATGTGAGCGTAAGCCGTGTGGCGCAAGAGGGGGTCTGGGTAAGGGTTGACGGGTCTATGTGAGCGTAACCCTTCTCAAGTGAAACCTTTGCGGGTGTAACAAATACCGAGGGATGCATTGTAAAGGCCTTGTGATGATCTCCCCTTGACTCACATGTCTAAGAAAATATGTGTAAATGTCAAGATGATTGTCTCTTGTGGGTAAAGTGTACAACCTCTGCAGAGTGTAATAAACTGTTTGAATAGCCGTGCCCACGGTCAAGGGCGGATATGGGAACTTACATGAGATAGTTCTATTTATAAACCTTTGTGGGTGGGATAAAATGTGATGGGTCACTGTGACCCTGGTTTTGGATTTTTCTTGGGTAGTCGTACCCAGTGTTGCTAATAGGTAGATGTAACCACCATCAAAACTAAGCATGAGGTGGAGGTAGCCTCTACTGTTATAAATATTGCACAAGTATGTCATATGTACCCGTTCGAGAGGTATATGGGAATTCTCAAGTCCTACGTACGGAATCGATCTCGACCGAAGGGCAGCATCATCGAAGGTTATGTAACCGAAGAGGTCATTAAGTTCTGCATCGACTACATGGCTCAGGTGGAACCGATAGGTGTGCCTCTATCTCGTCATGAGGGAAGGCTGGATGGTATCGGGACCATCGGAAGGAAATCAATCACTCCCGATCTGGATACGTACGCTCAAGCCCATTTCACGGTCTTGCAACACATGACCCAAGTGTCCCCGTACATCGACGAGCACAAAGACATGGTACGCCAACAGAATCCAGACCGGTCGGAGGTTTGGATCACAGGAGAGCACAACCATCGGTTCAATGAATGGTTAAAGGTGCGAATCACTGGGAGATCATCAAGTGATGATACGCTGCTATGGTTGGCAAAAGGGCCAAAATTTACAATTGTCACATGGCAAGGATACGACATAAATGGGTACACATTTTATACGGCAGCTCTGGATAGGAAGAGCATAGTCCAGAACAGTAGTGTCCACATAGATGCATTCAGTACCGGTGGGCTGAGGAGCTCGTACTATGGGCAAATAAAGGAGATATGGGAGCTCGACTACGTGCTTTTCAAGATCCCCCTATTTCGGTGCCGTTGGGTCCATCTCCCACAAGTGAAGGTCGACAAGTACGGCGTCATTACCGTGGACCTCGATCATGTCGGATACAAAGACGAACCATTCATACTGGCTAACCAAGTTGTTCAAGTCTTCTATGTAACCGACCCGGCAAATAAGAAGCGCCACGTAGTTCTTCATGGAAAAAGAAGAATTGTCGGAGTTGAGAATATAGTGGACGAGGAAGAATACAATCAATTTGACGAGTTGCCTCCTTTCGGAGATGGCATCAGGCTCGAGGAAGAACCCAGTGAGGAAGCTAGCTATATGCGCGTCGATCATCATGAAGGGCTATATTTTAATTAAGAAATTACTCCATTGTAATTAATTTATTCCATAACATCATGTGTTATGGACTTGTAATCTCTCGTACATATATTTTGATGTCAATGTGGAATTGTAATCGCTCCTGTCCTTGTGGACCGTCCATACTTGGATCAACGGCCCAGATCTGTGGGAGCGTTCGCGAGAAAAATATATAAATAGATTTAATTCCTGTTTAGGGTTATTTGGTGCATTAAAAATTCATTTAATTTGGAAAATAGTCCAACTGCACCACCTTTCTAGAAACCTAAAAAACTAAAATTTTATGGCAAATAGTCCAACACCTTTGCAAAGAAACTAGCATACTCATGCCTAATCCTGCGGTCGTCACTGCAGAAGATGACGTAGTCGTCCCACCCTTCCACACCGCAGCTGGTGCTCGTGCACCGGTGGCCATCCTCCGACAGTGCCCACACCCGGCCCAGTGGCCCAGCCTTCTTCCCCCACGCCGTCGCCTGGACCATATCCGCGGCGAGCCTCTGGCACCGCCTGCACTCCCGGTTGGTCTTGGCCGTCTCGCACCCGCCACCGGTCGGCTCGCCCTCGACCTGGCTGATGTAGTGCTTCCCAACGTCGCGCGTCTCGCCGGCCGTGTAGAGGAGAAGGCCGAGAACGTAGGCCGTGGCCTTGTGGCCGGCCACGGCCGCCCGTTCAAGGAACATGAGGCCGTGCTGCATGTCTTGGGGCGCGAAGACAAGCCCGAGGCCGACGATGAAACAAGCCCCAGGGTTGCCAGCGCCGGCCAGGTGGTTGACGACGGCGAGGTAGCGCTCGTTGTCCTGCCACTTCATCGACTCCTCTCACTCCAGCTCCACGCGCCTCCCCACGGCGTGTTCCTTGGACACCTTGTACAAGGCCTTGCAACTCCAATATACGTACATATAAAATTCAAGATGTTAGAATAAATAGTAGTACATACGTACGTATTTTGTAGGTATAAATATGTACGTACGGTAATCGTAGGCTGCATAGGTCCTCCATGGGCTGAGGAGAGCTCGTGGCCACACGGCCGACGATGTCGACGACGACATCGTGAGAAAGAGCGGCGATCAACGACCTCCTCGCCTTGGTGCTGGCCGTCATGCTCTGCATGCTCACCTTAGTGATTGCTGCGCGTACGTATTCAATACCGTGAGACGAAGAGCGATGGGAGGTTTAATCTTCGGTTATTCCGTCTTATAAAACTAGGAGTAACTGGCACGTGAGACGAAGAGACACATGAGAGACGGTTGTGCGATGGTGAGATGGAGAGACACATCGCGAGGGAGATGAAGAGATATGAAAGAAATATCACAGACGGTTCTATCATGGAACCGTCTGTGGTAATAATATCACAGACGGCTCTATTAAAGAACCGTCGGTGATAGGAGTATATTACAGACGGTTCTATAATTGAACCGTCTGATGAGGCACTATCACAGACGGTTCCAAAGGGAATCGTCTGTATAAGTTCAACACAGACGGCTCCTTTGAAACCGTCTGTGATGAGGCGTCCAGTATGACATGTTTTGTAGTAGTGATTGTCTCTGTCCATCGGTGTTATCCCTTATATAGCGTCTAAAGGGGTGGCAGTTATCCATGCCAAGCAGCACCTCAATGGTTGAAGAATAGATCATGTTAATGGTAGTTATTGTTAGAGAAACAACACCCCACATTTGCCTTGCGGTTATGCTAGAGACAGAGATTAAAACGTGTAGTTATGCCAAAGGATTGCAACACATGTTTACTACTGCATGTAATTAGACACAATGTATGAAGTCCCTAGTCGATTGGGTCCATGTGTTTGTGGTCCTTATCGACCATAGGGTGGTCGTGATTGACCTAGTCACAGTAAAGCTTACGACCAAAAGGTGATCATAGTAGAACTTACGATTGGTAGGTTGTCATAGAAGATCTTATGACCACGAAATAGCTGTGGAATGACTTACGACCATATATGGTGGTTATAGAATAGCTTATGACCATTAGGTAATTGTAATCTTCCTCATTATTGACAATGAGTGGTACCTCTGAAAGTTGTGTGGAGATATTATTATCTATAACGAATATTATAGATAAATAGTTTAATTAATTGATGATTATTAGATCCTCGTCAAGGATATTCCCTACGGCTACGTCATCTCTACTACAAGCATTTTGCTCTTTTGCCTCTGTACGCCCGCGCTTCTATTCGTATGAATGCATCTATGTACACACACATGCATGATATTATACATGCTCAACGTCCTCTTCTCTCATGCTAGTCGCTCCTCTTCATCGACGTTAGCCAACTCAACATTGTGGCTTCCTCATTAACGGGGGTGACCTCCTATCTTCACTATTGTCGATTTTTCTACTTTAGTCATTGTCTAACCATATGGAGATTCTTTTCACCATCGTTGGCGACAACACGCTCCTCACCGGTGATGACACGCTCCTAGCTACCCACTAGCCTCATATCGTACATAGCCCGTCTTTAATGCAAAGCTTCATCTCCTCTCTGTCAGGTAGGGATGGCAATTGTGCCCGATTACCCATGTGTCCGCGGGAAAATACCCTAATGGAGGCGGGTATGGGAGTCTTTTTTTGCCCACGGGCATAGAAACGGGCACAATTCCTTGCCCATTGGGTAAACAGGCGTGGGCATAGGTAAGCTCCACCCGCAACCTACACTGACAAGTGGGTCCGTGGGACACCCCACTCTCTAAAACCCTAATCACTCAGCTCCCAGCCTCCCACTTACCAGTTCCCAGCTGCCAGAAGCCTAGCTCTTCCTCACGCGCCCCCGCCCCCCGATCCAGATCTCCTCCCCCATCCTCCTCCTGGCCGGCTCTCCCCCGTCCTCCGTCCTCCTCCCATTTGCTTCCTCCCCAACTCCTTCTTCCTCTCCCCTTCCTCCATGGCGCCTCCCTCTTCTCTTGATTGGTCCAATGTTGCGCCCAGCCGCCGGCCGTCGTTACCCTGTGTCCTACATCGCCACCACCGGCCCATGTCCTCCTGTTCGCCCATGCGCCGCCGGCCTAGCCCGGCCCAGCTGCTTCCCTTCGGCTCCTCACGTCCCGACGTCGCCGGCTCGCACCCCTGCGGCCTCTCCTTCCCATGCTCGTGCCTCTCCTCTGGTCCGCGCGCATGGCCCAATGGCAGTGGCGCCGGTCTTTGGGCTCTCCATCTGCCTAACCCCCTATGCTCGCACGGCCCCACGGCTTGGCCTCCGCCGCGCTACACCGCTTTGCCCTCGCCCGCTGCCCCCTTTCTCGCTCACGCCACCGCTGTCGGTTCCCCTTCCCTTTCTTTCTCTAATTAATTATTGTTATGCTTTGGCTTTACTGATGTTGTTTGTTCTAAACTTTTGATGACAAATGGTTGATGCCTGATGGATGCATTCGGATGTGGGTGCTACTAATTGTCATGGAGAAATGGAGCCGGCCGCTGGTGGCGGTGGCAACAGCTTGCTTCGGCAGAGCAGCTCCCCCGCTGGGTTCCTCAATCATTTGAACATGGACAACGGTTGGTGCTATCTCCTCCTCAAGCTTTCTTGGTTCTCGCCAATCATTTTGGCAGGGAGGGAAAGTCATTTTGTGAGGATGTGATTTTGGCAGGGATTGAACTACACGCTTCATGTGCCACCAGCTGACCAGCCCAACCTCCATCCCTAATTCCTATCACGCTTCATGTCCGAGGAGGCAAAGACATCAGATCTGCAGCGATTACAAGTATTTCCAATAAGTTCCTTCGAATAGCTTGGTGGGAAGTTTCCAGTAAGCTTTTTGTGAATGTATTGCTTCTAGGAAGCTTCTTGTGAATGTATTGCTTCCAGGAGCTTGTGAATGTACTGCTATGTACGTACTTTTAGCAGGTCTTTGTCTTTGTGTCTTTGTATTGCTAGTTTGCTACCTTCTAGAGCTATGTCTTTGTGTTCCAGAGCTACTCCAGAGTTATATCTTCGTGTTTGTGTTCCAAAGCAATGTCTTTGTGTTTATTGATTGTGTGATGCATCATTGATGTGTGAATTGTGAATTTGTGATGAACTTGATGTGTGTATTTTTATATATGATGCACATGCCCGCGGGTGATGGGTACACATGGGCGGTGGTGCATTGTTCGCGGGTAAACGGGCATACCCGCGGGCGACGGGTATGGGCGAGATTCTTCGCCCATCGTCCTTCGCAGGCATGCCCGTGGGGGAAATCGGGGTCACGGGCATGGGTATAGGCGAGCACTACCCATGCCCACCGCGCTTGATTGCCGTCCCTACTGTCAGGGCTTCCTCATCATTGTGCTTCTTTGGTCACTAACTTTTTTAACAATGATGACGCTCACCACTTGTCACTGCGGCCCTTGGGTCCTTCAGTACCTGACTTTCTCTTCAATGGCTCCGCGCGAGCAGCATGATATTGTCCTCATCTTTGTCGTCGGCACCTTGGCTCTTCGTTTCCCCGTGGATCAATATCTTCTTGAAGGACAGATCAATACCATTGCACTTTTTCATAGTCTCCTTCGACACTATCCGTGTTATCCTTATCATAACTTGTATTTTTTTAATCAAAATTTCAGTCATTTTTATTTTTATTCCACAGGAAGCAATAATAGAAACACGTGACCTTGAGAACGAACGTGGTGGCTTCTTTTCTGTCTCGTCGGACATCATCCGTGCCATTCTTGTTATAACTTTTATTTTTATACAACATTTTAGTTATGTTTATTGGAGTTCGTATACAAATTAAATTGCTAAGTTTATTTAATTTATTAGGAATTTTAGTTATTTAGAGATTTTATTTTCGAATACGTATGGAAATCAAATTGCAAATTTCCTTTCTATTTTTTACTCTAGATTTCAGTTCTTTTTTCATGGAATTCATATCTGAATCCAATTGCTATTTTTTTCTTTAATTTTTATTCGAATTATAGTTATTTAGGGATTTTACTTAAGAGTTCGCATTGAAATCAAATTGCTTATTTTATTTTATTTTTATTTAGAATTTAAATTATTTTTGCTTGTATTTCGTATACTAATCTAATTGCCAAACATTATTTAATATTTAATCCAAATGATAATTATTGGAATCTGTATCAAAATCTAATTTTTTTATTCTGAATTTTAGTTATTTTTTGTTGGATTTCATATGGAGATCTAATTTTCCAATTTTTTTTATATTTTATTCCAAATTTATTGTTGGATTTTACTTAGAAATTCATATGGAAATCAAATTGCTAATTTTATTTTATTTTTATTTTGAATTTTAGTTTTATTGTACTTAATATGGAATCTTTTACCTAGGTATTTGTATAGAAATTAAATTACTGATTTTATTTTATTTTTTATTCTGAATTTTTGTTTTATTTTACTTGATATGGATTCTTTATTTTAATATAGACCATTATAATCTGGACCTACCACGATCGACGGTGTGGATCTTTATCTTTTTTTTCACCAATTAATGTGGTAATTTCTAGCCCTTGAGAACAAACGTATTGGTTTCTTTTGACTATTGTATTAGCATGGTACTTACATTCCTATATAATTAGTTGGACTTTCTTTCCAATTAATCAGCTACTTTACATACTTAATAGTGAAAACAACTTATTTTACGGAGTGATAATTGATAACAAATACTAACATTGATAAATAAATTTTAAATATGTGTGAAAATATTATTAAAAATGTATAGCCATTCCATAAATGTTTATTACTATGCCATATGGCCCGCATGGTCGTAACGATGCAAACATATAGAGCATCAGCGACTTGATTTTTTCAGTCAGAAAGTAAATAAATTCCTAAGAGCTAAATAAAATAAAGTATTTTTGTACTATTCACACAATGTCATGCACATATGTAGAGAAAAACATGTTCTACAAAATGTGAATGGAGGATATAAAATACAATTTGCATATAATTCCATCACATATTATCAAATTGCGATGAAATCCAAACTCAATTGAAACCTATAACTAGCAAAGGTATATACATAAATTTTAAAAACTTTGGGGATGCCCTTGCATACCGGACCATAGCTGGCTCCACCCCTGGTCTCAGTGACTAAGTCAGATGAACCAGGACAATATGGTCATTTCACGTGGGTGAAAATTATGGGTAAGAAGGCAGATGAAATGGCATTTTGTGACAATTTCTGGCTTTTAAATGACAATTCATCAGTAATGCTATACCTACCTAAAGAACTTTAAAAGAAAAAACTTACGTACGAGCTGACCTGGACGACAACAATCCTGGCCCAGTCCGCCTGTTTTCTTTCTTTTTTTTTTGCAAGGTATTGAAACTGAACTGAAGTCTTGAAGATAACCGCGTCAAAGCTTTATCTGTTATCGCACATTCTTTCCCTTGAACAAATCAATCTAGCTTAAACATCTCATCCATCAAAGCAAATTTTTTTAATTTCGTTCGTTGATGTAGTGGTACACTAACAATCATTTTCTTTTACTACTCATTAAATTTTGTGATTGCTATTACATGCTGAATAGTAAAAGATGATTGAGAGGAAGGGAGCAGGAATTTTTTTTTATTTAACCCTTTTTTCATATTATTTTTTAATCAGATTTGTTTTTATGGAAAAAATTGTGGTTTTGAGGATTCAAACATAGACCTGTTCATGGGCGGCCCGGCCCGAACTCGACACGTTTTTTCCAGGCCGGGCTTTTACCTCAGGCCAAGCTTGGGCCTGTTAGGTAAGTCCAGAACAATTTTTGGACCAGGCTCGGGTGGGAAATATCAGCCTGAAAAGGCCCCGCCCGGCCCAACCCACTACCAGCCACGCCCATAGGCCACAAGCCATAAGGCCAGGCCCATCTCCCGATCCCCCCTAGAGCCAAGACGGACCGAACCCCTCGGCTGTGTTATTCCCCTAGGCGCGCTCCTCCAAGTGGCAACTCCCCCCCCGGCGGCGCCATTCCCGCTCGGTGCTTCCCCCAGGCAGCGGCTCCCCCTCGCTCGGCGCTCCCCCCCCCGACGGCACCGTCCCCGCTCGGTGGCTCCCCCCCCCCGCGGCGTCCTCCCCGCTCAGTGCTTTCCTAGACGCCCAGTCGCCGGCTTTCCTTCTCGCCTCCGGCTGCCGTGCTCCTCCCCGCGTGCCCGTGGCTACGCGGCTCGGCCTCCGGCTGCCGCACTGTCGGCCTTGCCTGGCCCGGGTTCTGTAACATCCCCAAATTAATTAATGCGATTTAGTATACATCTTATCAGCATGCTTGACATTTTGGAAACATTTGCATAAATTATTGCAATTGGAAAACCTAAATCAAAGATCAAACATACACTTCGAATTCAAACTCCAAATAAAAACAAGAACAAAAACATTTGATCATCACCTGGAAATATTTTATTCAAATGCTATAATAATTATCTTGAATAAATATAATTGTTCCCCAAATTTTTAGGACTATTTTAAACCCTATAAAAATTCGAACACCATTAAAAGACCTAGACTAAGTTGAATTTATTTTACTCAAATTATATTATGAACAGTGACTTTTATAATTTTTATAAATACTAGGTCTTACCAGGAACACCCATGAATTATTTCAGAATTTTTATAATTTTATTTCTAATTTTAAAGCCTTGGTCAAACCTTCTGCAAAATTGGTCAAACTGGTTTAAAACTCTGGCTCACTCACTGTTGAACCGACCGAGCCCGACGTGCCACTCGGCTCCACCCGACCGCCTAATCGCACCGCCGCTTGTGAGTCGTTTGATCCTAAATCGGCACCCGGATCTTCGCGCTTGTTTGACCAATCAAGAATGTCCCATTTAATCCTCGCCGTCCGTTTTTAATCAAACGGCTGGGCCATCTCGCCCGCACCCTTTCGCCTGTGCATCGACCGCGGGCCCGCACTATCGCACTGTCTTCCTCCTCTCGGCGGCACACGCGCAGAGCTTCGCGCCACGCGCCCGGCGCGCTCTGCGCATGCCGTCACCTCCGCCCACCCACCGCCTCCGTGACCTATCCTCGAGCACCGCCCGCCACGCCGCTCTCTCCGCTATTCTCCGAGCTAAAACCCCTCGGTGTCCTTTCTCCTCACTTCTCTTCCCGCCGAGGAAGAGGAGGACGTTCTAGCCGCCATTGTTCTCGGGTAGGGTCCTCGTTTCTTTGTCCTCGTCGTTTAATCTCTGTTCTCTCCGTTTTGCTAACCCGAGCCCTCATTCGTAGTGTATCTCTCTAACGCGCTGTGCTCCCATCGCCTCCAGAGCGCGCGAATACCCCCTTTGGCCATCTTCGTCGCGGTGAGTATTGTCCTTTCTAAGCACGTCATAATGTGTTCTCGAGTATCATTTCCTTTTCCTCAACTCAATTCTACCTTGCTTCGCAGAGCCCGAGAATTTTGAAGTTTCTCTTTGTCGTAGAAAAGCCCTAGCCGTTCGCCTCTCCCAGGTGAGTGGTTCACCAATTCCTTGAAATGTCACCTCTCCTTAGCTTACTTATTATTTCCGGCACCTTATTTGACCTTCGTTTTGCACAGGGGCGATCTCTCCACGTGGGGCCTTGTACTGCCGTCGCCATTAAAGGCGTCAAGGAGCCTCTAGTGCTCCTCCGCCCCAACTTCACCTCAGTAAACTTCACAAGGGTCCCAGGAGCCTTTTTCTGTTGTCGATTTTCCCCGAAGAAGCCTCAACGCCGAGTTTCCTGGGCACCGAGCTACCTCCTCCGCTCAACGCCGCCGCCGGCGCGCCACCGTGCCCCTCTACCGGCGACGACACCACCGGAAGGTAGCCCTACCTATTCTCTTCCCGTTTTGCCTCAACCCTTGCACTCTCCGGTCTCCCCTCCTCGCCGGCAAGCGCGGCAATGCCGCGGCCATGCACGGCTCTGTTGTCGGATTACCGACCGAAAACAGTAACGCATTTAGTTTAGTCTAATTGTTGTTTAGTTTGTGTAATGGTTGGATTAGAAAGCTAATGTCTCTATGACTTGTGGGCCCGTTTAATTGGTTAAGTGGAAGTGTAGATTGTTGGTACGTTTCTGCTAAGGAAACGCGTTTTATTGGGCTACTTTGAACAGTTTTACGTCTCTTTGAGACGTATTCCAAGGGGTACGCTTTCAGCATAGTGCGGCCGAGACGAGTCTTTGTTGACTGGGTCAAACTTTGACCCCGATCCCGCTTGTCAGTGGCTAGGGCTAGCTCAGCCTCGGTATAAAAAGTATTAAATACTTAAGAAATTTCGGAATACAATTATTTGTACACTGAAAATTGTTGTAACTTCAAAAATCCATATCTAATTCAAATCAACTCCAAATTAAATGAAACCACTTCTGATAATTTTCATATTTAATGAACTTTATATTAAAATTTGTTTCAACCTTATCTCTGCAGCAGAGAGTATTATTTTGGAAATTGACCCATTAACACTATTATTTCTACATTAGAAAAAGGCTTTTAACTTCAAAAATACATAACTATTGTATTGTAACTCCAAAAACAGTGAAACCACTTTTGATAATTTTAATTTTTAGTAAACTTATTTCTAAAAATGGTTTCAGCCTTACCTCTAGCACAGAAGATATATTTTGTGGATTTTTGTCCCAAAATGAATTATTTTTACATTGAAAAAAATGCTGATAACTTTAGAAATCAATAACAAAATCATGAAAACCCCAATTGAAGCAAACTCAACTGTTTTGAACTTGTAATAATATTGCCTATTTATCCATGTAATCCATGTACTCACCACTGCTCTACAAATTTTCATCTCATAATTAAATTACCCGAATGAAGGCGTATTAAGATCTGAAATTCAAACCATCATAACGTTCACATACTAAATCCAAATGGAATGAATCTTTCACCTAAATTCATATAAAATCATAATCTACCTACTGTATAAATTTCATACATTTTTTAGCATGTTGAATTTCTGGCCTTATTTGATATTTATTGCATTATCGTCTTTCATTAGGTTTTTCGACGATAACGATATATTTGTGAGATCAAATTAAGTGTAACCTGAGAATGAACATGTGATACCAGCAAAGGTGCGAGCACCCTCTTCTTGATCATATTGCTCCCAGTGATTTTTAAATGTTTTGTGTGAGTTTTAATATCGCAATTGCATGCTATTTTGAAATATATGTTTATGGGTAGAAGTAGTTAAATTCCTAATTGCTGCATTAGCCCTCCTTTGAATATTGATTACCCTTTTACCTTGAATGACTAAGGTTATATATTATATGGGATTGTTTACTAGTTTGTAGAACGACGCTTAGCCATGCTAGTAGCCTTAGCCGAGAGCGGTTGATGGAGCTAGTCCATCGGCCGGTGGATTGAATTGAATCTTATCAAAACTTGAGGATTTTATGGATTGGATTATGATGGAATTGAGGGATGTTTCCAGATCTTCGTATCTGGGGTTTGTGGTCATGTTGGGAAGGAGTTTTGTGTTCTTAACTTGGACGGGTGTATGTTGATGATGAATTACTATTGTTGTTATGGAATTGTGTAGCCCCGTCTGAGTGTTTAAGGACCGGTCTGTGGTGTGATGAACCAATTCTTACGTGCAACCACATGCCGGGATAATGGCGAAGGCTTGGCTTAATAATTTGTTGTGTGTTAGCTATCAAAACACAATGGGATTGACAATTGTTATTGTTATGTATTTAATTGTTCTTTTGTCAATCTCGTGGGGGCATGTTAAATTTTTGACCTTACTTGCCCTTAAGGGTCTCTTGTTTGTTGGGGACTTACTTACACAACGGGGTTCACCTGTGGTTCTAGGCGACCACGACCGCCACGGGTTCTCGCTCCTCGGGTGGCTTGATAGTTAAGACATGACATTGTAACGGCCTCGTTATGATATCTTAGTCACACTCCTTCGGAAGAGTGCATGGCGGCAAGATAAGGTATTCATATCGTGTGGGTAAAGTCGTACAACTCGCAGAGTAACTAAATCTATTCGAATAGCCTCGTCTAGGTTATGGACAACACTTGTGGAAAGCGAGCACGATTAGTCTTTTGGAAAATTAAGTGTGGGTTATGGTTGGGAATGTTATGTCAGTATGTTAGTTTGTTCATATCTGAAATGATTTCATGAACGCGTTGTTCGCACGTTAAATTTTTTGAGAAATGAATTGTGCCACGAATGGGATGTTCGTGTGTTGATTATACTTGGAGATTATACCTTTGTGAATCATCACTTACTATCATAAAATATTTTCTAAATATTTTACAAATGGCAAGTTAAAATCTTTTATCTTTATGCAAAAACTTGCTTTATGCCAAAAATTTGACTAGTTTAGTAGCCTTCCTTTGATACTTACATGCATCCTTATTTCTTTTGAAAGTCTCGCGAGTACAACTTTGTACTCTAACAGTGTCTATTTATTCAGGTGAGAACGACGGGTGCAACGGCTTTAACTCCAGTTGGTTGCTTGTGGGATTGTGGGCATACCAACTCGGTTATTCCCTTTTTATTTTAAGTTTATCTTCCGCTGCAATTTATTTGTGTTAATTAGATTTGGCCGATCGGCCCTCTTTCGTAACCTTGTACTATAAGGTTCTATTTAAATGATGTTGTAATTGATTCTTTTATTCGTGTACATTGTGTATGGATGTGATTGCAGTGTTGTGTACTAGGATATGTGCATGTTAGCCACTGATCATTGGGAGCTAGCATGTGACACATATCCGGGTCACTCGGAATCGTGTGCGTCTCACGTTAAGTGTTGCGTTTACGGCGTAATCACTTAGCTTGATACGGATCCGATATCGGGGGTCCCCACAGGTTCTGGTGGCATGGATTCGGTTCATCCCCCTTTATTTTCCCTTCTACTAGTATTTCGTTTTTTTTGCTTTTGAGCTGATGCTTTACTGATTTTTGTTGCTTGATGTTCATGCATGCATAAAGATGATGGAGTGGGTTGTTCCTACGGCGATGTTGCCGCCTATGCACTAAGGCAACTACTATCTTACCCTCTCCAACCCATTCCCTCCCCTTGCTCTGTGATGATTACTGAGGGCTATTGCTATGTATGTGGGCTGAGCTCCCTGTGAAATGTCTAGCTCAAGTGGGTTCGAGCGAGCAAGAAAAATGGCAGTGGGGAAAAATGGTGATGGATGAATGTGTCTTGTGGAATGTGTAGTTCATACTGGGGTTCCATGAGAAGCAAGGGGACATACCGGGCTTCGGGCTTTGAGATTTTGTGTCGGGCCGGGGTCGGGCTTGGAAAATGCACTGGAGTCGGGCCTCATTCTGGGCTCGGGCTCGATGTTTTATCACCGGGATTTTGCAAGCTCGGCCTGAAGCCCGGCCCGGCCCGACATTTGAACAAGTAACACACATCCTACACATCCAAAGCCCATCACCTTACCACCATTGCGGTTTCCTTTTACTTCATTTGATCAAGAATGTATGATGTTTGGGACATCGATACGGTCTCCAGTATCCAACTTTGACCATTATTTTTCATATGATTATGTTAGTAAAAGTTGACAAAATTATTATATTATGAAAATATTTATCATGACAAATATAATGATATTATTCTCTCATGACCAATCTGAATAGTGTTTTCATATATTATTAGTCAAAGTTAGAGAAGTTTGACTACACGCTTTTACATTTCTGAACGAAGGGAGTATTATTTTATTCAAAATTTTAAATTCCATCCTTGCAAAAAATATATATTAAAATTACGATTTCCCAATTATAAATCTTTTACCTTCACAGCAGGTAGCATTACCTCTAGTCTCAAGTGGGACCTAACCCGATGAAAATCGAAGACTATCCAGTGAAACCACCGTACCCACGTAGATATCTTTAATTGGTTTGTTTAGGTTAGCACGTAGTTTTTTTGTAGGTTCTTTACGTAGGTCTAGCATTTGCAATGGAAAAGGAGGCAAAAACTGAGGTATCAATCCCTGTAGCAGCACACATTAACTCTGTGATTGGGAACTGTGATTGGGGACTGCAAACGGCTGGCTGGTATACTTCTACTCGTCACTCCGAGCGCTACCTAGCTACAGAACCCTTGGATATTTTTGAAGCATCTATGAACCACTCGCCATCCCCATCGCTCCCTCCCGAGGCCCTCAGTGAAGTAGGACTAGTTCTTTTGTCCATGGATGGATACACCACTGAAAGGCTAGGCAAGAGTATGCTAGCTGCATCGGTGAACAGTACGTATATTTACATCGTAACGGAGAAGCTGACAAGCCGCCAGGTTGGTGCTCACGTACAGACAGATCGATCGATCGGCCACCGCTCGGCCAGCTTGGCACTGCCGAAAGCATGGTGAACATGCTACATATGTGTGTTATATATCATGCATCAGCTCGCAAAATTAGCTATGCAAATAAATTTGCAAAAATAGTTTCTTTGCCGCGCTTAAAATTCACAGGAGATGACCTACTGCTCTCTAGGTGCGCGATATGCCACGTGGCAACTGCACAGAGCTCGGCATGTGACTTGTCGCGAACTGGGGGCACGGCAGGTGATATGAGCTGGTCCCTGTGACGCCCCTAGTTCGCGGCAGGTGACCTGCCGAGCTCTGTGCAGCCGCCATGTAGCCTATCGCTTACCCAAGGGACGGCAGGTCACCTCCCGTTAATTTTGAGCACGGTATGGGTACTATTTTTGTCAATTTGTTTGTGGGGTGAGAAACTATTTTTGCTATTTCGCTTCAGAATGGCGCAATTTTAGCCAAATCGAACGGGGTTGATGTTGTTAGCCTACCATGCATTCGCATGTGATGCCCTAGTTCAACCAGGATATTAATTAGCAGTTGTTGCATATATTCATATTAGCGTCCCCATTGTATATATATCTTGTACATCAATGAATCAGTTAAGTGCATCATTTCTAGCCTTCAGATGTGACGTCGGCCACTACAAGTCTACAACCACAAACGTACGAGTCCTACTACACTTGTTGGGCCGTGCGTGCGTGCGCCGAGGTTGCCCGCGCACCTGGGACCATCCGAGCACATGGTTTAATCAATTACACGTGTCACACATCACATACGCTACATATAGCTCCTAATAGTAGACTTCTAGAGATTAGACGTACGGTCCGCATGCGCACACGCACGCACAGAGCAAGCCTCTGCTAGTTGGGAATAAATCCTATGAAACGTTTTCACTTTTAGATCCTTAGTTGCACCCTTTCAAATCATAAGACTGAAACCTTTTCACTTTTAATTATATCCTTGGTTGTACCCCTTTCAAATCATGACATGTGGATATAGAGATGGTTTTCTTTTCTGTTAGCTAGCTCCAAACCATGTAAGTCGTACTACCCGGCCGTATGGGGGAGAAACCAAACTTGTCCCAAGCCAAATCCAATTAAAATTGTACTCTACACATGCAACCTTCACTGCTACTGGCCCTTCTTTACTAATCACGGTATTAATTGTGCGAAGCAGTAGGCTGACCTGCAGCTGGTAGGTATAGGACGAATTCACCGTAGGAGCTAGTGGGTGTTCGAGCACCCCTTCCCTCCACCGGACCCTTAGTAGTACTCATGAGGGCTGAGGCCATGAGCACCGGCGAGCTAGCTCTGTGGCAGCGACAGTGCTGCTGTTCTTTGAGCGTGCGGCAGCGGAGATGAGGATTGGAGGTTGAAACTCACCCATGACTGTGAGGCATGTGGGCTGTGGGTTGGGCTGTGACTTAAGGAGTTAAGGCCCAATCGACGCCCAGAGGCAAGAGTGGTGAATGGCGCTGGCAGCATGAGGGCTAGGGCAGGGCAGCCAGAGGCTCGGAGCCTGGAGGGGGAGGCCGGAGGCTGTCGGTGGTCGGCCTCGGCCAGCCGGGTGCGGACTCGGACTCCGTGGGTGAGCAAGCTCCCATTTCCTCCAGTAGTCCAGTAGATTCCTCTAGTTTTGAGGTTAGGATTTCCCTTTATCTTCATGACTTCATGTGAAATTTGGTGATTGGGTTATTTGGGTGATTCACCGTGATTGGGTGATTGGATCAGGACTCGGGACCGTCAGGTGCTCTTCCTCCTGGAGGTTCGTCGGTTGGGGGCTGCCCGGCTGGGCCTGCGGGCCTGGGGTGTCTACTGTCTAGAATCTGATGGGCTGATTGAATCTGAGGGTGGTGGTAATTGATTGATGGACATTTGGAGGCTTTCTGGATTGAACTATGCAGCTCTTCTTGGAACTAAGTCGTAGTTCTAGCTATCAATTGATCCATATAATTCTATTTGTTTGACAGTAGATATATTCTGGTACGATGAACTGGAGACTTCCTCTTTTCAGGTATGTTGACGGTATCAAGCAATTTAGTTGTTAAATCTAATTTCTGACATTTCATTTTTTTCAGTCTTGCAAAGTCATTCTTGTCTAGTTTAGACTTTGATAGCATGTCCCTAGCAATGAATATGAAATAGAAAAGCCAGTTAATTCCACATTATATGTAGGCACCTGTCTCTTTTGATAAGTTATACTATTATTGGAGTCTTGGCATGTTACTCTCAACATAAGTTTGATATTTCTTATCTACAGATCGGTACTCACATATTTATGGATATTTCAAGGCACATTATTTATTAACGAGGTACTAAATTTATTGTATTGTATATTTTCAATTTGTTCTCTTTCTATTTATATATGAATTTGATATTCCAATGGCAAAAGATCAGTAAATATAGTTTTGGTATATTTATGTTGTGCTATAACCTCAACAGTAGAACTCCTCTCTATTTTCATTCTAAATTCACCACCGGATAGGTACGTACTAGATCTGCAACCTTTTTTCCATGCATGTTACGTACTCACGTCTTACGTGTGCGAGTAGCCGCGAGACCACCATATAATTCCAAGCCGTCCACCAGGAGACCCGAAGTAGTAGTGCTGGTTCGACGACAAATAAGGGCGGAGGTCTTGGGGAAGTCAGACTTGTCATTACTGTTTGTTCAGACTATGCCAGAACACACGGTAACTAAGAAAAAAAGTTGGAAAAGACGGAGGTTGCAGCCATTATCGGAATCGGCGTACGGACACACTTTTGGCCTATCCTGTTGGAGACTTGAGTAGTCGACACACCAGTACTGAACAAGCTGTGATGGATAACCAAGATATTCCTGTAATGGAGTATATACTAGTATATTCTATGACATGCATATTGTCGGTGTTTTAGAACCGATCTTACGTAAAGATTGTTTGATTCGGGGGGTCTCCACAATTGATCACGCAGACGAAGGAGACACAGGGATTTTTATACAGGTTCGGGCCTTCTCGGATGAGAATAACAACTCTACTCCTGTGTATCTTGTATTTGTCCTCTGGATTACAATCGACTAAATGTTTTCCTAACTGTCTTCCAGGAAAAGCTCTCTCTGTCCCAAAAAGGGCCTCTTTCTACTATCTCTAAAAGACACCTATTTATACTAAACAGTGGTGGACGTCGTCATTCCAGGCTAATTAGTCGCTCATTATTGCGCAATAATGAGAGTAATTACCGGAGTAGTAACCTCACCATGCTGTCAAACAATTATCAGACAGAGATAGTGGGGAATTATTAGCAGTTATGTCAAAATATAACTGTGTATTTTGACTGTTTGGATCCTCACCATTTAGTGAATCTTCTGACGGGAGGGTCCAGTAAATCGTGAGGAATCTGTAGCAGAGCTAATCGTAGAAAGACTTACTACCAGACGTAGTCGTAACGATTATACCATGGTCATAGAAGAACTTACGACTAGGGGGTAGTCGTAACGATTATACCATAGTCGTAGAAGAGCTTACGACTAGGGGGTAGTCGTAGGATAACCTACGACTTCCTGACTCGTTCTTCCCTTATAATATTCAAGGGGTATGCTTTGTGACGTCATATTTCCTGATTAATAAATGAGGATTATTTAGATCCTCGTAACATATGGTTGGCTCGTTAGGGTTACGTCAAACTCCAGCGAGTTAACTTTTGAGAGGGACTGAACACGGTGCCAGAGAATAAAGACAGCAGTAGCTCAGTTGGTGGGAAGGTGTGGATGTACACCCCACCACCTAGGTTCAAGTCCTCTAGGAGGCGAATTTGGGTGCTTATTATGGCTGTGTGCATCTTTAGTTGGTGCAGAGGCCGGGAGTTATACTTCCATTTCTAAAAAAAAAACTCAAAAGACGTTAATTTATTTTACGTCCCAAATGATAAAACTAATGCAAATCATGTCTCAAGATGGTTCTATGGGCGGTTTTAGATGACGTGCCTGTCATATTATAAATTTTGCCAAGTTGTTTGTCGCACATTATAAATTTTGCTAAGTTGTCTGTGGCATCATGTGAGCCCCATCTTCCATCTCATGCCTCTCTTACGCTGTTTGATGATGTGGTGACAGGCATCATGTAGGCGGTTTTGGAGTTGAGTGAAAATTAGACTACGGGAAAAATTGTTTTTTAGGGATGCAGGAAAAAAAGTTGTTGAAAGGCTAAAGGTGACAAATCAATCTTCTCGCCAGAACAAAAAAAAGTTAGTCGTCTACCTGGTCCCTTCCTCCCTGTCCCAACTGGACACGTCGGACGGACAGCCTGCTAAGCGCCCGTACACGTCACCATCCAACGCGGCGTCTCGGTGGGCTCGGGCTCCCCGACGCGTCATACTGAACCATTTAAATTCCGCGACTTTCCAGCGTACGACGTCAACCCGCGCAGCCTTTACTCGCGCTAATCAGGTCGTGATATGCTGGCGGGCAACATGTCGCAGCCGCCGCCGTCACCGGAGCCGCACATGCAGCAGTCGCCGTCGGGAGCAGAGAAGGCGGAGAGGAAGTACAAGGGCGTGCGGCGGCGCAAGTGGGGGAAGTGGGTATCGGAGATCCGGCTGCCCAACAGCCGCGAGCGGATATGGCTCGGCTCGTACCACACGCCGGAGAAGGCGGCGCGGGCGTTCGACGCGGCTTTCATCTGCCTCCGCGGCCCCGGCGCCGAGGCCGGGATCAACTTCCCGGACTCGCCGCCCGCCCTCGCCCTCGCCCGCACCAGCGACCCGCAGGAGGTGTACGCGGCCGCTGTGTCTCACGCCAACCGGGAGGCTGCACCCGCCGGAGCCGCCACGGCTTCACGGGAGGAAGCAACCCATGAATCCATGGCGCAGGACGAGGTGCCAATGGAAAGTGTGGCGGTGCCCCCGCTGCAGGTTCCCTCGGTCGAGGGCTTCGACTGGTCCCAGTGGATAGCGAACCCACCTCCGCTCTTCTCGCCAACCGTTACGGGGAGCCATGCGTACTTGCCAATGTCACCGACGGCCGCTGACGAGATGGAGGACAACGACAATGGTGCATGCCCTGGCCTTTGGAATTTTGATTCTGGTGACTGCTCGTACTTCCGACATTAGCACACAACGATCTTAAAACGTAGTAGTACTTTGATATTTCTGAACGATTGGCGCATTTCTGGGCCACCTGTCAATAACGAGGTATCATCTCGTGACGGTTGGCGCCAATCAACTTGTCACTGCATGCATGCTTAGGGTACGTACAATGGTATAGAAAACTGTTGTTTATAGTCTTCCTCCATATCATCTATAAACAGCACTAAAGACAGTTTCTACAATGAATTATTTTTTTATATGTGTCTATAGACAGCTCATCTATATACAATGTGTCTTATTTCTTGTATTACAGTCGACTACTGCATTAGAGACGGTCCAATTCTCTACGCACCTCTCTCTCTTCCACATCATCTCATGTGCTACGTGTCAAAGTTTACAGACAGTTGACGTCACACCATTGTACATGCTCATACGTCTATCAATCATGAGCAGATCGAAATGCTGTAGCACACGCGCCCTTGCATGCATGCCAGATCATTTTCTGTTTCAGTTTTTTTAAGAGTGGGAACATGCATTTTGAATTTTAAAGCGTACATATATAGTACCTTAATTTGCATATAAGGCCCTGTTTAGAACATTCATTTTGGGTTTTAAGCCGTATAGATTTTAACCCCCTTCCAGAATATAAGGTCATGTTTAGAACTCAAGAAATTTGCAGAAGTTTTATTTCCTTCCCGTTTTAGTAGAAAACGTACAGGAGAAATTCCTGCGTTCTCAACGGAGCCTAAGTCATGCATGCAAGGAGGAGAACTCGTCTTAGTGCATCAAGTGAGAGCAATCATAACTCAATCCACAAGAAAGTTCGAATAATCGAATCTTCAATGTTATCCCGCATCGCCTAGCTAGCGTTTTCGAGGATAAATTTTATTCATCAGGACGGATGTGATTTTGGATTGAGAATTAAATATTGTATCTTTTGTTTTTATTTGTCCTTTGGAAGGGTTACTATCCTTTTCCGTACATTTCAGTTATAATACAATTACATAAAATTGGTTACTCCCATGCTGTTTCTTTCAAAATAAATTTTGTACATATTTATCTCTTATTTATCTTTTGTTTTCTCAAGCTTCAACGGCTACAAGTAACCATTCATACTAGTAGCTGTTTTATCTGGTTCCTAAGACATTTATATTAGGTTCATTCTGTTTAATTAACACTATCCTAATTAATATCCTTAATCCCTAGGTGCCTAGTCAAAAAAATGCTTTAAAGAATAAAAAGGAGGGGGTACGGCATCACATAGTTACACTGCACTAAGATCGACCTGATCGGTATGAGAGTAAATGGCATCATTCTTTTGATGAATAATAAATGGCATCATTAATATAGGATGGTTGGTCCGCAAGGGAGGGAATCTCATGATTTCTATTGTCTCAATTGAAACTAGTTACCTGTGCGCGCCGGATGGCGCGCTGTAAAAGTTTGTTTTTCTATTTTACAGTATAGACGGTTTGTTAGGAAAAATAATGACTTTTTAGAAACAGGAAATCTATTAGGATAGATTGTTAATTGTAAGCCTGATTTTAATATGCATTGATTGTGTGCGTGCGCAAGAACTGTTTTGGCATCTGCAGCTTGTAGCAGGAAGCAGGGAAAAATAATAAAAACTTAAGCATAGTTGATAATAGATATCAGTAGGTACCGTTATTACAGATGTGTAGGACACGTACATAATACATGGAGCAGTTTGCAGAACTTTACGGCATGTTTGATGGTATAATACATTCGATACACTGGATCTTTATCTACTTAGTGAGTACAAAAGTTGCCCGGAACCTGCCATAGTAGTTTACAAAATCGGGCTTATGTAGTACGTGATGAATATGAACAGATGGTCTGTAGCAGAAGCACACGGTTGACATTCCAGAAGCTACATACAACAGATTAGAGAATTTTAATTCCGAAAAGTAAACTGACGTAGTGTACCTTAGATTTATTCGCTGGCTGGTTAATCTTGCATTGACCTATAGAAAAAAACTGACATGTGATGTTTCGATGTGCGATAAAACCATTAATCTTAGCACGTTTTTTTGTATCGGCTGTAGAATAAATCTAGCTAGAATACTAATTCTGTATGAACAGAGCAGAGACAGCTGTTGTAGGTTGTACATTCTTCATGCTTATATGAATAAAGATAAGAAAGTTCATTTTGTACTGATATGAAAGATAGTTATATTTGCAGCCAAAACATTGATCAAACAAATATATTTAGTAATAATATAGATCTCTGTACGATGTAGGTTTCAAGTATGTTCTACATGTAGCATCATGACTGTATCAATGTATCCAGATAGTTATATTTGCAGCCAAAACATTGATCAAACAAATATATTTAGTAATAATATAGATCTCTGTACGATGTAGGTTTCAAGTATGTTCTACATGTAGCACCATGACTGTATCAATCAATCAATGTATCTAAGTAGTTCAGCCATGAGATAAACAAAGTTCTAATGTAATGGTAGGTGCTTACATCTGAACTCTGTACAAAATATTTGGAATATATGGTTGATTAAACTAACTAAGGTGATGCAAAAATGACTAAAATAATCTACAGGAGTCTACAGACGTGTGTGGACGAACAACTAATATTAAGATAGTATAGAGTAAGCAATAAATTGTGATATATATCAAGTATGAAGTTACAGAGGGAAAACATGCATCACAGTAAACTACAGGTTGACAGCTTTGATTACTTACATCTTGCAAGGATCATCCATGAATTCTCATTGTCAAGCAGGTACATGAAAACAATAAGCTGACACACAAAGTTCAGAACCACAGATTTTGCCCATAGACCTTCCATGGACCTGTTCTTATTCCAGAACTGAATATCTGAACAATAGCACATGGAGATCACCAAATATATGTTAAAGAGTTATTGTTGGATAATACTTCTAGTTCTAGTATACATGATATTAAAAAAAAAAAACTATGCAGCGTACATACCATTCTTGAAAGCCAAGAAATCAAACAGAGAGTGTAACGGAGAAACAACCATGGTCAGTCCCAGAAGATACGGATTTCCTTCAAGGAAAACCCTCTGCATTTTACAAAGAAGTCTAGGATCAGTGGAAACCCATAACCAAGAGCATCTGTAAGCATATGACAAAAGTAACCATCTCCAAAGAACATGAATTAAAAGTACATGTACAAATGGCATCTCAGACAAGATGAAAGAGTGTAAGTGAGTTCACTCCCAAACAAAACAGAATTGAGCACGACATATCCAAGAATGCCAGAATCTGGATGATACGGCTGAGAATATCCACATGTACCTTGAGTTCGTCACCCTCGCCTTCTAGCATACTGCCGTAGCTACCATGAACTTGAAAGGACTACTCAACCTGTAGAAACAATTGCCACTTGGTCATGCTAATAGGACCTTCTAGGTTTAAGGGCAATTCCTCCACAGTCTCATTGAGTGCTATCAATTTATCCCTAAGTGGCCAAAATTCATCGAAGAATACAGTGGGATAGTAGTTGCCTGTAGCTGGATCAACATTCAAATCTATACCTCTATTGTAAAGGAAAACCAATCAAATTATTCGATATTTTGTGGGAAAGATGAACAGCGACTAAGAACGGAAGCCATCAAATTAGACAAAAACAGCTGTGCAGATGCTACATGAATCAAGCAAATAGCGTAAATAAATTCATCTCTGTGAAGCTAAACCAAAAACTCCTAACAAACAAGCAGAGATAGTGGGAAAAATCAACTAATGAGCTTAGCGTCTCGGGCGTTCCAGGGGCTGGTCGTCCCAAAGGAGGAGAGCGGCGACCAATCCCCGGTCCGAGAGGAGAAGACGGCGGCTGCCACGCGGTCCTGATAGAACTACATGGTGACCACGGGGAACGAGGCGTCGGGCACGACGGCGTACTGGATGGAGCGGAAGTCGAAGTGGCATCAGTTCGGCGGAAGAAGTCGGCGGTCCGCACGAGGGCCTCCGGTCCTCTTCTAGCTCAGCGGCGACTCGGGGAAGGTGGAGGAGGCCAGCGACAGCGGTGGCGTCGGGGGAAGAGGGGTGGCTCGGGGTCGGAGGAGCGGCTGCCGCATCGGCGGCGGCGGCGGCGACTGGGAGGAGGAGGAGAAGGGGAGCGTGGCGGCGCTGCTCGGGGGAGGAGGAGGAGAAGTACGGGGCGCCGCTCGGGGGAGGAGAAGAAGGGGGGCAGGGCGTCGGGGAGGAGCACGAAGCAGCGGCGGCGGCTGCGATAGCTTGTAATGGCGACGGAGGGAGCGACGAATGAAGAAAGAGGACGAAAATATCGTGAAGAAGTGTCCGGGAGCTTCGGTCTGTGAAGACCGAAGAAGCAGCGGGTGTTGGAGGAAATCGCCCGAGCGATCGAACGGCGAAAAGAAAGGCGCCGTAGCATCGGACGGCAGAGGAAAAGCGGGCGACGTGGCCCAGCTCGCTGCGCCTAAAAAATGCCTCCATTTAGCGTGGAGGGATTGTGTTGCGAGGAAGCATCATGAGGGAGATGATTGTAGTCCACATGTCACCGGCGAGACTCCTCGGTGACGTGGTTCTCATACGTTCTCGTGCCAATGTGGAGACGTCCTGGTCCAATGATCAAGTTGCAATTTTTTGTTTTCTAAGGGTACATTTGTAAAATGTGGGAGAATTCTTAACTCAACTTTTGATAAATGAATCCACAATCTATGGCTCGTTATATATGGCCCAGTTTCTTTAAGAAAACAACGTATGTTGTCCACCAATTCGGACTGTCATGCATTAATTGTATCACCTAATAAAATTATGATATTAGAGCTTTTTTTCCTTCAAAGAAGGCAAGAACAGTATAGCCATTTCATTTTTATACAACCAATCAAAATATATATTCCAGAAGATCTTGTGAATTACACTACACGAACCGTTGATGGCAAGATTTGACATCTATAATGGTCATTGCAGTGCTGATTAGTCTAACGATAAAAACTTAAAGCTGCTGCTGATTCAGCTACTATTCGGTTTTGAATCGGAAGGCAAAGTGCTTCTGAGAGGTCCTGGACGACCTCCTCAAAGCCCTCCTGAGAGGTCCTGGACGACCTCTACAAAGACCTCCTGAGGTCCTGGAAGGTGGTCTTTGTAAAATGATCACCTCTACAAAGACCTCCTGAGTGGTCCTGGACGATATCTACAAAGACCTCCTGAGAGGTCCTGGAAGGTCGTCTTTGCAAAATGATCACCTCTACAAAGACTTCCTGAGAGGCTCTGGAAGACCCCCTGGGTGGTCCTGAGCGACATCCACAAAGACCTCCTAGGAGGTCCTGGAGAGTAGTCTTTGCAAAATAGGAGATCTGGGCTTAAAAGGGTGGTCTTTGCGAAACATCCAAAAGGTGGTCTTTGCGAAACAGCAGGTCATGAGGGCAAGGACAAGCGCGGCCAGGACCTCCTCCAGAGCACCCACACAGCTTCATCAGGACCACCCAAGACCTCCTCAAGAGCACCCATGTGGCTTCATCAGAACCGCTCAGGACCTTCCGCGAGGACCTCCTCAAGACCTCCCATGTGGACCTCCCACGAGGACCTCCTTAGGACCTCCCACGAGAACTTCCCAACAGAGCATCCAAGACCTTCCTCCAGGAGCTCCTCAAGACCACTCCAGGGAATATTCAGGGATCTTGGGAATATCGTGATCAAGTAGGAAAGATATGTCAGTTATAGAAAGTTTGCAGATCAGATGGTGTAGCCGAATCATATCTGTAAGTTTTGTTCGGTTTGAATTAGGAGTTCTGATCTCTTACGGCAAGCCCAAGCCGCTCTATAAATAGAGAGGGTCAAGGCTGATTCACAGGACAAACAAATCAATCTACAGAATCATTCTTTTCCTTTTCATCTACTTTCACATCTAGGTCTAGAGTAAAGTAGCTTTGCTTTGCAAGTTTGCATGTAAACCAGCCACGTGCTCATGTGAGATTGGAGTAGTTATCCTTTGCTGTTCTTACTTGTAAAACAGCCGGTTCTTCACCGTAATTGGAGAATTATCCCCTTTGCTAGTTTGCTTGAAAACTAGTCGTACGCTTCTACAAAAGTGAAGCAATCTAGTTATTTGCGACCTTGTGTGTTGATTTTTGACATCAACAGTACCTACAAGGTGGAAGCCACACGATAATTAAACAGCACGAGTTTGTGATGGCTACACGTTCATAGACAATCTTTTGGTGTGCTTTCTCTATCAGATCTACATACGATACCGCCCGGGACGCCTATCTATATCTACTATGTACACCATATTTTGTTTCTGTCT
This sequence comes from Ampelocalamus luodianensis, assembly GCA_036346255.1. NCBI lineage: Eukaryota > Viridiplantae > Streptophyta > Magnoliopsida > Poales > Poaceae > Ampelocalamus > Ampelocalamus luodianensis. The sequence continues at coordinate 8,096,658 of CM070628.1, forward strand.
AGGTTTTCCAATGACGCACGTGTTGAAGTATATTGCCCACCTTTTCTTATCAACTTAAGCTTTTAGATGAACTGATTAGTAGATGCAACTCAACAACGTGTACTCCAACACTACATATTGTTTTTTTAATACTAGCTCGATCTATTTGCAGATGATCGTAGAGCTAAATCTGCATGTCAATCAGAACCGAAAGAGGGGAAAAAGAGAGAAAATTTACGATACATTCAATTGGTAATCTAGAGCTTAACAAACATGTTATATCTCTTAATGTCCTCATATAGAAAGACCTACTCAATTGGACATGAAAAAAATGATGCTGCACACACCCAAATCATAACTAGGAAACAAGACAAGGCCAAACAAAACCATGATTAGTTGATTACCAAGAACATAATATGCATGGAGGAGAGGAAAACGTAATGCATGCTAAGGTCTCCAAATTTTTTATAAGATTGATGTGTTGTGATTTCTTGATGGAGCTGTATTTCGTGCTTTACATAACATGTATGTATGTATGGCATGGAGTATATACTATCAGAGATCCATTCCTCGCAATAATTCTTGGTACTTACGTTGGCAAGTAACCGATCGAGCACGTCGTACTCCGCATATATACTTCCAAGCCGTCCAGCTGACTTTAAGAAAACGGTAGGTCTTGGGGAAGTCAGACTTGTCGTTCGGGTTAGGTTCAAACTGCATGCATGCAGCCAGTAAACGCTTGAGTGTTACTGCACACGCTGACCGATCGAGAATGACGACTGCACGTGGCATCGGCTAGATTGGAGCCATCACCATCCAAAGTGATGAGATACGGAGACAATCTGCAACATTGCATTTCAGCCGCTTCGAAGAGCTATTTTAGATGGCTCGAGTCAGCTCAATACAATAGACTAATTGATTCCAACAAAATTGGTCATGTAACTGAACTCTAGTTTAGAGTCTATTCAAGCACAATAAAAAATTTATTCGCTCAAATATCAGATCTTGGAACGAGGAAGATGAGGGAGACAATCGATGCTAGCCTCGCCGATGTTCCCACCCGACCTCGCCAGGTTTTAATTTCCTGATGGTTACCCGTCAGGCAAAACCTCGTAGCACTAGCTGGAAAGGAAAATTGAATTTGGCTGACGGTTACCCGCCAGGGAAATTAAACCTGACAGTATTACCCGTCACGAAAAAATGCATTTTCCTGAGAGGTTAAACCGTGAGGAAAATTTATTTCACCGACGGTTATGTAACCGTCAATAAAATTAATGATTTCATTGATCTGTTCTTCTGTCACCGTTAAGAAAATTCATTTCACTAACGGTTATGTCACCGTCAATAAAATTATCAATTTCATTGACTGTTCTTCTGTCACCGTCAAGAAATTTAATCCGGGCGGTTTGTGCCAACCAGGAAAATACATTGCACTGACTGTTTGACCATCAGCAAAATTGAATTCGAGAATGGCGGAACATATAGCCTGACGGTTTGACCCGTCAACAAAATTGATTTTCAGAATAGCAGAACATATAGCCTGACGGTTTGACCGGTCAGCAAAATTCATTTCCAGAATGGCAGAAAATATTGGCAATACTAGCATGTTACAGTAAATTTACAGAATAGTAGAAAATGTTACAGCAGACAATAAATGGATATCCGAATCTTATACATCCGTGCATCATATAAACAAATCACAATACCATCCTTGTATCAATCAAGAAACATTTAATTAATGAACAAACATATCAAAAGTTTAGCTTTCGTAAACAGTCCCTAGCCAATAGATTCATGTTCACTAGCACAAGCAAACCAATTCATAAACTTCACCTCCAGATTGGTTCGTCCATCTAAAAGACATCTAAAGTCAAGTACCGCATACAAAAGTCACAAAAATCTCTATTTCCATTACATTCAAGTTCAGCTAGTAAAAAGAACTTCAAGAGATCATTGAAAGTCACATAATGGCAGCATGGTTATTGTCTCCATCAATATCGCCACTGTTGTTGTCCCTATCGTTTACATCGGCGTAACCATCGACAACATCATCATCCGGTTGTGAGCCCACATGGGAGGATCCAGTCCCAGTCCCTTGCTGCAATGTGAAAACATTATGTCAACTTAAGTTGAAGAAACCGTAATGGCCTGTAATATTGTTTGAATTATCACAGTCCTATATTAAATACCCATCCAACAATATCATATCTTTTGGTACTAAAATATGCACCCCTAGATCTACTAAGTTAACAAATCATGGCAACTACTCAATAATAGTCAGCTTAAGAACATGTGAGGCTTGGCATATACTCAAGATTTGTTTAGCCTCGTAAACAACTCACAAGTATGGGTGTACTAACTAGTAGAAAAGTCATTTGCCACCTTACCATCAACTATAAGTAAATGAGATTCATGTTGTGCCCATATTTAGAACATTCAACGCGAGTCCACTCGCTCACTACTGTACTGCTTGTTGACAGTCTGGCACACCAAAAAATATTAGTTATCTTTGTCAAATGGTCCTCCATATGACAAAGGTGACAGATGGAAAGTACCACTTGAAGTTGAACTATGCAACAAGGCAAAATAATAGTTCGTAGAGAATTTTGTTTGTACACAAGGCAATAATTGTAGATATTAAACGATATTACTTGTGCTTGTGTAGGTGTTCCATGGTGTAGCATCTCTGGTGGTGGTTGTTCGCCCATCTTCTTAAAAAGCATCTATAGTTGGAAAGTACCATTTGAAGTTAAACTATACAATCTGTACTAACCATGCAATGCAAGCAAAGACATGTACAATCTGTACTAACATAGCAATGATTGTAGGTGTTAAATGATGTTACCTGTGCTTGAACTATACAATTTGTACTAACCATGCAATGCATGTAGTATGTGATTTTCCCCAATGTTTATGAGAATGTTAACATCTGTCTTGTACAGGATGGATTGGTGATACGCAAACCTCCAGGAATGAGGTTTCCATCTAGAAGAAACATGCTTGAGGTTTTCTAAAATTTATTGTACAATCCACCTCTCTCTATTTGGGCACAAACAGTATGTGATTAAAAAAACAATGAATCCCACAAATATACTTTTCATAAATTTTGCTCATTCGATGTGACCTAAAAATCAAGGACAAAACGATTCGCCTAGCTATGACATTTCGATAAGCAGTTCTAGTATTACGACCACAACGACATTAATTGTAAATGTGTGTGAATGAACATTATTACCAAGATCATCTGGCGGTGAACTTCTTGTGTCTGGAGTAGTTCTTGATTATGTCGAACCACATTTCGATAAGAGGTGGAATTGGATGGCCTGATGTTTCTTGATTTGGCAGCTGCTAGAACAGCATTCTTCTTGATAGCACCATTCCCTATTGGTACACGGCCATGAGGCATGCCACCATTGATGTTGTACAATATGCTTCCATCGAGTGGTCGCTGCTCCCAATCATCTTCGTATTGAGCCATAGCAGCAGCAGAGTAATCATCATGGAAGCAACATTTAAGCATCTTTCCTGAAAGCTAAGTTCACTTGTAAGAATACAAACAAGGGAGCACTTACAATGTATTTATGTGGTTTCTGGCTGTTGACTGGACCACTGTACTACCACTACTATCCACATTTTTCATACATGACTTCATTACAGCATGTGTTTAGCCAAGTAGCCTTCTGTGGTCCATATTTGTGTTCCTACAATATGGTGAAACTCCAGGTTATAGCCTTGAATAGTGTTATAAGTTGTAATGCGACATGTTTTGTTAATTGTCATGGTTTGAAGAGCTTGATTCATACCAGGTATTGTTGGGTCTCCACGTATGGTCACGAACCTCCTCGATTTTGAGCAACATCGTCAGATTTCAACTGTGCTTCCTGGCCTCTCTTTTGTTTTGTCTTGAATTGCTCGGTGCACCAATGACGACAAAGATGTGGCCATACTATGTCATTGCACCACCAAATCTTACCATCCAAGTATTGCTCATACTGGAGTTCCCTTGGATATGCCAACGTGTCGTCAATATCCTCTCCTTGTTTTCTATAGTACTCTTTGACTGCATCAACACGAGCTTGATACATCATATGCTTCACACGGTCCACAACATAATTTTCGAACACAAGATCTGCTTCTTCCTTGTCGTTTGTGCTGACTTTGAACAAATGCTACATAGAGGACAAGGGTAGTTACTAGTTAGTAGTCGAATAAAGTATTTATGTATATGAACTAACAAGTAAATATTAGTTACCCAAAACTCTCGCTTTACTCAATCTGCAGCAGTTATTCCCTCATCGTCTTCGTTGACATAATAATCATCCCATGTCAATGTAGGACGGGTATTGAAGATAGTACCATGCTCATCCTTGTCGTCCACAACACCTGGGTACTCATGTTTGATAATAACTCCAAGTTGTGCTTGATATGTGTAGTCTTTCTTGGGCTGGTAATTGGTATACTTGAATTGCCTACATAGGAATTAACCACAAAGAAGGTCATTACATCTATGATATATATATATATATATATATATATATATATATATATATATGTATATATATGTATATATATATATATATATATATATATATATAATTGAAGATTTATAGCTAGATACTGGAAATTTAATGATTCACGTGTGAAACTAACCAAAACACTAACTGATAAAGGGCAGTTTGTACTCACTTGACACCCTCAGGTATTAGGGCAATCTTGCCGGCACGCGACAACATATGTAATTTGGTCCGTGACTTCTTCTTCCTCCCCCTTTGTTAAGCAGCTTCATTACTCCTTTGGGAGCCATTGCCACTACAATTACTGCCAACACCACTAGTCCTTTGCGAAACATTGTCACTATTGTTGGTACCAGAACCACTTCTCCTTTTCGAGGTACAACCTCCAGGTTGGTGACCTCCACGTCGAATGGGATGAATATGATTCATATCCTATATTGTTAAAATATGAAGTTAGTGCCAATTTATCAATATTTGCATATACAAAGCATGAAATAAAATGCAATCAAATGACCATTCCGTTCCATAATTTCAGCATAAAATACTTAAATCCCGAAGTTGGTTTTATTCTGCTGTTCCAATGTTCTTTACAAAATTTACTACATAAAAAGAGTTAGTTGTAACTACATAAATATAATTAAAGAAATGTGAGTTGGGTTGCATAATTTCAGCACATACACGAAGTAATCATCCATCTCTAGCACATTTGTCAATATGTACAAGAAAGCAACCTTGTACTCTTCTGTTGTGAGATCACGATAGCCACGAGGGCTAATGCATCGATCTAGGTATTGAAATATGAGAAGGTCACATGAACTTTCAAATGTGAAGGCACCATCATCGTACCAAGGTGTCTTGTTTCTAATTGACCAAACTTTAGGGTAAAAATGTAGTGATAGAAAATTTGTAGCCTCCTCAACTAGCTAAGTCTCAACAATAGAACCCTCAACTCGAGCCTTATTCCGCACTTTCTTCCTAATTTTTTGTATGTACCTACATAGAGTAGACCAATTAATTACATATATCATTAGGCTAGAAAGATAAAATAGCAGTATTACTTATTTTACCTCTCATATGGGTACATCCATCGGGCCAGGACAGGGCCTCCTAGTCGAGCCTCATAAGGAAGATGTATGATTAGATGTTGCATAGGATTAAAGAACCCAGGAGGAAATATTTTCTCTAGTTTGCATAGAAGCACTACAACATTCCATTCTAGTGAGGTTATGTCATCCTTGCTAATCTATTTAGCACACAACTTCCTATAGAAAAAACTGAGCTCAGCCAAACATAGACATATATTTTCAGGAAGGAAACCATGGAATGCAACTGGTAGCAAGCGTTCCATGAATATATGAAAGTCATGACTTTTGAGGCCAAATATCTTCCTTTGTAGAAGGTTAACACCTCGCCTAATATTGGATGCATATCCATCGGAAAACTTCAATGTTTGAAACACTACTACAAAAAGGCTAATACTGGATGCCTCATCATAGACGGTTGACATCACATGACATCACAGACAGTTTTGGTTTAGAGATCGTCTGTATTACTGGCTGTGCTAAAAACAGTCTGTGAATAGGTAATATCACAGACGGTTCTTAATAATAACCGTCTGTGATATTGCTACATATCACAGACGGTTTTTTGTTGGAAATCGTTTGTGATACTTCACAGACTGTTCTTATGATACTTCACAGACGGTTCTTAATAATAACCGTCTGTGGTATTACTACATGTCACAGATGGTTTTTTGTTGAAAGCTGTCTGTGGTAATTATCCCATCACAGATGGTGCGCCGTTTTGCTCGCTTCTCCGTGCCCAATTTTTGTATTGCCTCACCTCACAGAGCCCACTTGATCATGTGGTCCATTTCAGCTATTGTCGCCCACGCCGAGCTGTCCTCGTGGACCTCTCTGTCACAGCCGCTGCCATCGACGCCAACTCTTCTTCGGTGAGTGCTCGACCCCACCAAAGTCGATTTCCCTACCTATATGTCCCCCTAAAGCTGTGCATGTGCTTCGTTTCAGTTTATTTCCACCTAGAAAACCTGTCACCGAGGAGCTTGCCGTCGTCGCCTTTGTTCACCGACGACCAGCCACCTTGGACCTTCCCCGGTCGACTTCATTGACACCTTTCTCGTGATCGAGGCGAGCTACTGGAGCATAAGCATACTTTAATTTGAGTAATTTCGGGCGTTTACACCGAAATCGCTAGCGAAGCCCATGGTCACCCTTTTATTTATTTCCAGGGTTTTCAACACGTATGTGCTTTTACAAGAGCTGCCGAGAGGGATATGTTGAATAAGGGGGAGGAATATATGTACTGTCCATGCATTGAATGCGAGAATCTAAAGATATTTAACAACCAAGCGCAGATCGAAGCACACAATTTGAAGGGGTTTCAAAACGGGGTATACACGTTGGACCAGTAACGGTGAAGAGCAGATTATACAAGAAGGTAGTAACGTCGAAGTCAACGATATGCCGCCGGATGATGTCGATTGTGGTTCCGATTCAGATAGTCTGCACGATGCCAAGCTGGATCAGATGCTTCGCGATGCAGAAGTGAACTATAGTGAGAGAGAGTTTGGTAAATTTGAGGGCTTGATGGAGGACTCGGAGAAGCCTTTGTTCCCGGGCTGCAAGCCAGAATACATAAGGTTGTCATGTGTGCTTGAACTATTGAAATTGAAGGCAAGCAAAACGGTTGGTCCGACAAGAGTTTCATGGCGCGGTTAGGTCTCTTAGCGGACATGCTTCTGGATGAAAACGAGTTGCCCAAAACCACATACAGAGCCAAGAATGTTCTTTGTCCGTTGGGAATGGAAATAGAAAAAATACATGCATGTCCGAACGACTGTATCCTCTACCGTAAAGAGTACGCAAACATACATGTATGTCCGTGGTGCAACGCATCCTGATACAAGTGTAAGAATCAATCAGATGACGGCAAGGGAATCGAGGTGAAGAAAGGACCTCCTGCTAAGGTGACGTGGTATCTTCCTGTAATTCCCTGTTTGAAGTGGTTTTTTTGCGAACCCAAAGGAGGCAAAACTCCTGCGTTGGCACTTAGAGGAGCGTAAGCAGGATGGAAAGCTAAGACACCCTGCTGATTCCACCTAGTGGAGAAACATCGATAGGAGGTTTGTATACTTCGGTGCGGAACCGAGGAATATAAGGTTTGGATTGAGTACATATGGAATGAATCCTTCCAGTAACATGAGCAGCCGACATAGCACTTGGCATGTGACTCTCTGTATGTACAACCTTCCTCCTTGATTGTGTATGAAGTGGAAGTATATTTTGTTGTCGATACTTGGGAATGATATTGATGTGTACCTAGCACCATTGATGGAAGATCTAAAAATACTATTGATCGAAGGGGTACAGGTATGGGATGCATACAAACAAGAGTACTTCACTGTACGCTCCTTGTTGTTCTGCACCATAAATGATTATCCCGCCCTTGCTAACCTGTCGGGCTAGAGCACAAAAGGGGCCAAAGCATGTACTCACTGCTTAGATGATACCAAGAGTGTGTGGCTGAAGCACTCGCACAAAACCGTGTACATGTGTCACCGTAGGTTCCTCTGGAGGGCTCACCCATACCGCAGGATGAAGAAACAATTCGACAGAGAGAAGGAGAACAGTTCAGCTCCAAGGCATTTAACCGGAAAAGAGGTCTATGATATGGTTAAGGATTTAGATGTTGTGCTCGGAAAGGGACGTAAATCGAGGACCCATGAGAAGAACATCTGGAAGAAGATATCAATATTTTGGGACTTACCTTATTGGGAGCACCTAGAAGCGCCATATAGTTCTTCATGGAAAAAGGAGGATTGTCGGAGTTGAGAATGTAGTGGACAAGGAAGAATACAATCAATTTGATGAGTTGCCTCCTTTCGAGAAGGGCATAAGGGTTGAGGAAGAATGACGTGACGAAACTAGCTACATACACGTCGATCATCATGAAGGGCTAATTTTTAAAGGAGATAAGCAAGTGGAATGATGAATGAAATGTTTATGTGTCATATGTTCTGAATTTGTATTTATGTATATGAGAATGTGTCATATCTGAATTTGTGAAATGGATGTGCTTGTTTCTGAAATGAATGTGAATAGGATGTATACATGTACTTGTTGTGTTTTTGCTTGTTTCAGAGGGCATGGCTAGCATTTCTTGAGGCTAGTCAATAAACAGAAATAGATTTAGTAATAGAAAAAATATCACAGACAGTTCCTTAGGACAAACCATCTGTGATTATATATCACAGACGGTTTCATATAAATAACCGTCTATGATACATCAGATATCATAGACGGTTTCATCTAAAAACCATTTGTGATACATCAGATATCACAGACGATTTCATCTACAAATCGTCTGTGATACATAATATCACAAACGGTTATTTATTAGAACCGTCTATGATGTCCCTATTTATATTCAGACTCTAGGATTTGCCCACTCAAACGATTAAGCTTCTCTAACATCCCTCCCCCCCCGAGCCCGTCGCCGCCGACCTCGACGCCGCCTCCACCCCGAGCACGAGCCGCTGCCTCCTCCCTGAGCCCGTCACTGTCGTCCTCGACGTCGCCTCCTCCTCGAGCACGAGCTGCCACCTCCTCCCCGAGCTCGTCGTTGCCGTCCTCGACGCCGCCTCCTCCTCGAGCCCGATGTGCCTCCTCCCCCGAGCCCGATGCCTCCTCCCCGAGCACGAGCCGCAGCTTCCCCGAACCTGGTGCCCCTCCTCCCCTTTGACACTGCCCTGCTGCTCCGGTGCTCCCTGCTCATCCGTCCCTCGACACCCAAAGGTAACAGATGCCAAGTTGCCAACCCTGACGCCCCTTCCCCTCACACATTGCTCTGATTGCTTGGCTTTGATTGACATCTGCTTCATGAGTATCACAGCATTTCAATTTTATTACCCCTTTGCATTTGATATGTTCATATTGAAATGTGGTGTAGTGGGCTTGAGATGAATGCTCTGTGATGATAATAGTCTTGTACCGGAATTCTTTTGATAATCGGGTTTGAACTTGAGCTCTAATTGGAGTGGAATGCTTACTACTATTGATTGATCTTTAGCATTTAGTCTGTTACTTTCGGTTGGTTAATTGGTTGAACCTTCGGGTTCTGTGATCCAATTCATAATACATGCTATTCTGTTAGTAGATCAAGTGTTGTTGGCTGACTTGGAGGATTTACATGTTTATATGTCAATTATGTCATTTAATTGGTGTGTTTATACCCATACACAGAGAATGTTATGATAATATGTTAATGCATGACAGAACCTCTATTTCTCGTGAAGATGTCCACTCATTCGTCGTCATCGTCGCCTCATGTGTCTGATGTGCCGTCCTCTAGAAAATCCAAGCGCAAGGAAAGAGGAATATCGAAAAGGCCCAAGAACCGATTTACCATCACGAGAGTTGATGTGTCTAGGGCTCCTCTGAGTCCTCACCGAGTAGCGTCCACATTTCGGACAACGGTCAGAATAGTTGCACGTGAACGGGTCAAGATCACCTATGATTCATGGAAGAAGTTGACCAAAGATGGAATCAGAAAAATGCGCGATGAAGGAAATTTTAAAATCGTTCCAGATACCAGAACAACACAAGGCCTCTGTGCAACGATACATGTTGCTAGAGGCGTGCAAAGCGTGGAGGAACTTCCAAAGCACTCTTATCAAGGATTACGTGGAGAAGAATTTGACGCCCTTCCAGAAGTATTCGTTCGTGGAGGAGTACTGGGAAGACTTTGTGGTGAAGAAGACGACAAATGATTTTAGGATTGAAAGTGAGGCGCACAAGGCCCTCCAGGCAGAAAACACGCACCCCACAGTCTCGGCACTGCTGAGTATGCGGGTAAAATCCCACAATGGAGGGATTAGAACGAGCATGCACGCCAATTGGACGCCTCCCCGCCATTTGCCGGGATCACTGATGAGCATTCCCAATAGTGGCTAATGGCGAGGTTATCTACCGCATCTTCGGGGATCATCTCCTTTCCAAACCCCGTAGATGAGGAAGTGTTCCAGTGCCTGGTAAGATATCAAACTACCTAGTTTGTAATTACTCGATAACTTCATAGAAAGTTAAATAACATATCGGGCTCTTGCAGGAAGAGCTGAGTACTGCATAATCTTCCTGAGCCTCATTCCAGGCAAACAGGGAGAGCGATATACTCTCCGCGGCCCTGGGAAACAAGGAGCATCCTGGTCGCACGAGAGGCATTGGTCTTTATGTTTAATGGAAAGATGGATTCTCAAAGGACTCCGGGACGTACTAGAGTAGGAAGAGAGCCAAAGCCGAGCGCGAAGCACAGCTACGAGAGGAGATTCGTGCATCCCTCAGAGAAGAGATGCGGGATGTCATACGAGAGGATATTCGTGCATCCCTCACAAATCAGTTGGAAGCCTCCGCCGCTACTTTGCTAGCTAGCCCCCCCCCCAAACGTCCGAGTAGCTGCGTGTCCAACTATAACTTAGAAATTGATAACATATTTCCTGTTGATGACATCCTAGTAATAATTATTATCCCTGGAATGCCTGATCCATTGATAGGCATGTTGGAGTAGCTAATTTTGTATCGTTATGTAGGGGGCTACGAAGTGCAAGCTCCAAGTGAGATGTGGCTCCATTGCCCTGGATGCTGCTTGGGGCTAGGCGTATCCATCCGTTGTCGGGGCCTTGCTGCATTGTGTAAATATAGCACCGGGTTTCGCAAAAGTGAATGTGGATGGTGTTTATGCCAATTTTGAGGTCGTCCAGCTGGAGAAGCCCCAAATGATGAGGTCGTGACTTTAGGACAAGCCATTGGAGCATTCATCCAGTGGCCCAAGAGAGACATCTGCTTGGAGCTACCTGCACCGGTGTCAACTTCACAGGAAGTATCTGTACCGGAGCTACCTGCACCAGAGCTACCTGCACCGAAGCAGCAAGGGCTCGGTGCATCAAATGCATCTACACCTCGTGCTCGGTCGACTCTTGTGAAGTCAACCTCTACAAAGCGAGGCAGCATGGGCAAATCCAAGATGGTCGACTCCTGTTCTGATATCCCCTTCTCGCCGTTCGCCCTGAAATTCGTGCTAGACGGGTCGTTGGTCGAGAGGTTAGACATCCCTACCCTAGGATTAGCTTGCATGAGATTGCATATATGGTACATAGAACATGCCAACAAGACGGATGGACAACGATGCTCGGGTGTCATCATCAAATTCAAGAAGGGTCATTTTAACCACGAGGCTCAAGACTGTGTCTTCACGGTGACCTTTGATGACATGTTCTGTCTCTTCAACCTCGACTCCCTCGACGTCTCACTCATGCGATGCTGGACACTGTAAGTGTGTACAATCATGGTCAATGTTCGTGTAATACCGATAAATGTTATATATAACTTCTTGCTTTTGTGTGTGTGTGTATATATATATATATAGATACATGATTTCTGAAACCGAATTAAGGAATTCACCGGTAGGTTTCCTCGACCCACACGTGGTCTGCGAGCAAACCATCAAGGAGAATGCAAAGCAAACCATCAAGTAGAATGCAAAATTCGTCGAGGATTACATGGCAGACTCATTGTTGGCTCACCGAAACAAGCAATTCATACTTTTGCCCTACAACCAGGAGTAAGTGTTGCACTAGTGGCTATACTTGTTAATTTGTACTTTATAAGTAACACGAACTTAGGTTTAATGACCATGGCGACATACCTGTGTAAGTTCCACTGGATTCTAATTGTAATTATACGAAAACAGAACTTGGTAATATACCTTGATTACCTACAGAGGGCCAAACACAACTTCACAGTTGACCGATAATTAATCAACAGGTAAACACATTTCCTCCATAGATAACTCTATTGTACAGTTTTTCCTTCCTTTGCAATGGCTAAGGCTAAGTTTTTGGAATCACGTAGGTCGTTCAAGACGTACTTTGCAAAAGGAGGGATATGCAAGGGAGGGACCCTGCGACATGATCTAAAATTCCTGGTATTCCTAGTACATATTAATCCTATATAACACTTCGTAGTAATGCCTCTCAAACTAACGAATTCTATTTTTGCAGTGCCACCAGCAGCCGTCGGCCTGCATCCTCTGTGGATTCTATGTTTGCCACAACATGGAACTACTCGTCGGTTCCGCGATGACTAATGATCCTTAGGTTTGTCAATCTTACAGCAATTATTTCATACTTATCAATTTATATATGCACGAATTTAATCTTCGTAGCGACAGATTGCGACCATCGCGAAAACTGCTTTGGAACAGGGCCAGCTCATAAACATTCGAGGACAACTTGCATCATTCTTGAACCGTGTGGTCATAAATCCAAATGGGAAGTTCCACAATGTAGATTGAACTTGATTGGGATAAGATATTGAACTTAACGGTACATGTGTGTAAATGTACATGAATGGTTAATTTTGGTTAATTGATTTGTGAATTGGATGTGCTTGTTTTCTAAAATGAATGTGAATTGGATGTGCTTGTTTTCTGAAATGAATGTGAATTGGATGTGCTTGTTTTCTGAAATGAATGTGAATTGGATGTATACATTTACTTATTGCGTTTCAGCTTGTTTCAGAGGGCATGGCTAGCATTTCCTAAGGCTAGCCAATAAACAGAAATATATTTAGAAATATAAAAGAATATCACAAACGGTTCCTTAGGATATACCGTCTGTGATGCATCATCTCTCACAGACGATTTTATCTACAAACCATCTGTGATACATCATCTATCACAGACGGTTTCATCTACAAACCGTCTATGATAGTCGACTATCACAGACGGTTTTGAGTTAATAACCGTCTGTGATAGTATGCATCACAGACGGTTTGAAAAAACGTCTGTGATGACCTCATGTCATCACTGACCCATAGACTCAAGCGGCTCACGAAACCGTCTGTGATGACGTTTTTGACCCGTCTGTGAAGACATTTTCTGTAGTAGTGAAACCACTTAAGGATGGTTGTCTTGTCATTATTATAGATGCAAAAAGGTGCCCTAGGCTTGTGCCACTTCCCATTGTTCTTCAGCTCCAAGTGTAGTGAAGGACGGTGACAAATCTAAGCTAAATCTTGTCTGGCCTTCAAATTATACTTGGTCTTATCGGGTATGTCAAAGAATGTGTTCCATATAGCTTCAGCTACATTTTTCTTATTGTGTATCACATCAATGTTGTGTTGAAGCTTTAATTTATTGAAGTATGGAAGTTGCCAAAAGCAACTTTTATGGGTCCAATGGTGAAGTTTACCAAAGTTTTTCGTATCACCTACAAACTTGTCTATTTGGACTTTGACTTCTTGTCCCCTTAAATGTCTAGGTGCCTCCTCAAGAACTACTATGTTCTTTCTAAATGCATTACCTTGGATTTTGAATTCATGGTCTCTAGGTAGGAAGCGTCTATGACAATCAAACCAGCAAGCCTTGCGACCATTACGGAGTTGAAATGCTTTACCATCACACCAGCATTCTGGACATGCAAACGAACCATGTCTGCTCCAACCAGCAAACATACCATATGCAGGGAAATCATGAACTGACCATAGATATGCTCCCCGCATTGTAAACTTTTGCTTAAGTGAAGCATCCCATGTTTGTACCCCCTCCCACAACTTGATATGATCGTCAACTAAAGGTTGTATTAGAATATTTAATTTTTTTCCCAGCATGTTCAGGTCCGAGGATAACAAGGCCAAGGAACATGTACTCCGACTTCAAGAGCATGCCCGGTGAAATATTTAGTGGAGCCACAAACACTGGCCAACATGAGTAAGGAGCAGCACCCAAGCTAAATGTTGTGAAACCATCAGTTGCTATAGCAAGCGCACATTTTTAGGATCACTTGCAAAGTTTGGGAAGTCCTCGTCAAATTGTTGCCAAGCTTCTCCATCACATGGGTGCACCATCTTACCATATGTTGACTGACTATGTGATCGCATTAGCTTTGCTGTCTTCTCGTGTGCATACAACCTTTGTAGTCTATCTATAATGGGGAGGTACCGTAATACTTTACGTGGGACTTTATTATAGCCTACCTCGTAGCGAGTGATATCACATAAGTCACACTTGTCTTTATACTCATTATCTTTCCAGTAAAGCATGCAGTTATTATAGCACACATCAATTTTCACATATGGCAGTAGCGGCAGCGGCTCTAGGGGAGAGAGAGAGAGGCCCAAGGGGAGAGAGAGGCGCCAGGGATGTGTGTGGAGCTTGCTAGGGATTTTGACAGGAGGAAGCAGCTTTGACTGCTGGGCAGTACACACAGGCGCGGTATTTTTTTCCTGTGGGTGCGCGTTGAAAATTTTTCCGTGCGAACAGAAGTTTTCCACGCGCAAAAATACGGGAAAACCCAAACAATTAACCTAACGGGTGTAACCGTCAGGAAAATTATTTTTGTTCAGAGTTTTATTATAGCCATCAACAAATTATTTTCCGCTGCCCCATTTGGTCTTGTCACTGCACAAAGCAATTTGCCCTGTTTGGTCTTGTCACTACGTAAGGCTGTCTCCTTTGGTCTTGCCACTGCATAAAGCTCCCCCGTTTGGTCTTGTCACTGCGCAAAGCAGCCTGCCCATCTGGTCTTGTCACTGCGTAAAGCTGACTGCCCCGTCTGGTCTTGTCATCTGCAAGCTAACACATCACCCGCTTTATGAGCCTCCCCCCGCGGGCTATAAAATGCATGCCCCACGCTCCGAAAGTAGGACCACTAGACCCTCCAAATCGTAGGAAGAAGGACCTTCTCCATCGTACAGTACCATACCATGGCGGATGCCGAGGGACCAGTCCAACCCAGGTCGTCAAAGCAAGACCTTCCCCTCGAAAGGAGGGAGTACTTCGGCCCTAACTACCGGTTGATGCCAAACAAGCGTGCTCAACCGGTATGGCCGAAATGCGGACAAAGGGAGGACACTGTCGTGCAGGCCGTGGATGGCCCTTTCGATGGAAGATGACGTTTCTTTCAATGCCCACACTCTGGGGTACAATTAGCAAATAGTTTCCTTTATGTTACTACTAATAGAGCTCCATGTTAACTCTCCTTTCTAGCAGATGGCGAAATATGACTTTGTCCGCTGGATCGATCCTCCCCATGAACGACATATTGTGATGTATGTGGATACATTGTGGAACATAATCTTTGAGTTGGAGGCACGGATTGACAATCTCAACGAGAAAAACGATAACATCCGCCAACAGATGCAGCACGAGAGGGGCAACGAGGAGGTCGTGAACATAGGAAGTTCCTATGATCCCACATGCTACTGCACGAACCCTAGCTGCATATGTGCGTGCCACTACAATGACGGCTAGCCACGTCTGAGGTGCCCCAGCTGTACAACACTCTATGTGGATAGCACGAGGCACCTTCTACCATTAAGCACGGTGGAGAAGGTTGTACCTCCGTACTCTCCCCTGCACACAATTATGTTCAATCTCGTAAAGCATGTAACTAAATATTCGACACATCATTGCGGTTGCCTTCTAACGTGTGGATTGTTGCATCGATGTGTCGTGTGCATTAAGCTATAGACGTCAGGTTGATAAATGAACTGACCTCATGACATATACCATAACACAACTGGAGGGCTTCATTCCACTTCTTCACTTCAATTAGTCCATTTATGAGGCAAACAAAGACTCTATAAACAGAGCCAAAACCACCTTGCCCAATTTTATGATATGTACTAAAGCCCTATGTAGCATTAAAAAGTTCTTCATATGAGAACTCTATGGATTTGTCAACCTTAATGCCCTCAGCCTGCGAAGCATCACCTGTAAAGATATATGTAATTGAAAACGCATATAAATTATGTGCTATTATATTTGTGGAGAGATAATACAATTTATATGTGGTTGAAGAAAAGTGGCAGCTACTTCCCTCACAAACAACAGTAGAGACATAAAAATAACCTCAACAAAAGCAGTTTACTTATCCAACTACAGTTACTAACAGAAAAATAACAAAGTAACAACAATGAGTAATACTCTCTTACAACATATCTGCTACTAACTACGATTCCAAATGTAAGTCATTTTAGAATTTGTGCCGGTCAAACATTTTTAGATTTGACCATCAATATATAAAGAATTACCAAGATCGACAACATGATGAAATTGATATTACTAGATCCTATGTGCTATCTTTCATGACATGTAGTGAAATATTTGAGCAGAGAGTACACATTTATAAAAGTATAACTAAAACTGGGACGATATAACCCATATACCAATATATATATATATATATATATATATATATATATATATATATATATATATATATATCTGAAGTGGGATTCTCCATGTCACAGCCCCAACTATTAAAATGGATTATAAAGAATCTCACTAACATGCATTATCAAATTCAAATCATTTCATAATATATTGTACTTGGAAAATCTCATTTCATGTAAACATACACTTCAAAACTCGAATTTCTTTTAGCATCGGTAATAAAAAGTTATGATCATCATCTGGAATCAATTTATTTAAATACTACATTAATTCTCATGAATAAATATAATTTTTCCAAAATTTTTGGGACTAGTTTGAACCTAATTAAAATTCAAACAACATTCATAGACACACAACATGTTTGAATTTCAATGTCACAAATTTGAATATAAATAGTGGGGTTAAATAATTTTTGTGGACACTAGACCTACTCAGGAACCTCTTTGATTTATTTCACATTTTTAGGAATTTTATTTCTATTTTTAGCACCTCAGTCAAAGTGGAATCAGTTTGAATTAAGTCAGTCAAACCCTGGTACTATTCCTCGGGCCTGAACCAAACCTGGACTCGAGTCCGACTCGGCGAGACGACTCGGCCCGACTGCCTAACTGCGCCGTCGCATGCAACCGTAGGATCAAGGATCAACGGCCCAGCTCGCGTACCCTTTCAACCAGTTTTAATCGCCTCAACTAATCCTAGCCGTCCAGCCGAGATCCAACGGTGAGCATCGACTCACTTAAACCCCGCCCGCTCGCGCGCGATGAGCCGCTGAAATCGTGGGCCCACGCTGTCAGACTCATCCCCTACCTCTCGCTGCCGACTCAGAACACCCGCGCCACGCGGCCGAGAATATCTTCCGCGCGCTGGCAACGCGGTCAACCCACCGCGTCCAGTTGGCGGTCCGAGCCGCTCGTCTCTCGCCGCCACTCCATCTTCTTCCGGGCATAATACCCTTCGGCATCCCCTTTCTTCCTCACTTTCCCTCTCGGTGGCTGAGGGAAGGGAAGCTCTCCCGTGCTCATCTCTCGGGTAAGCCCCCTTCGCGTGATTCCTCTGTGTTCTACCTTCCATGCCTTCTCCATTTTTGCTAACCCTAGCTCTTGCGATGACTTGTAGCATTGGTTCCACCTTGGTGCCATTCGCCGCCCGAGCACGCACCGAGTGACATCCTCGTGCCATTTCTCACTTCGGAGGTATGGTCCTCAATCCACGCGTCATCTTACATGCTTTAGGCCACCGATCTAAACCCCTCAATCAATTTCTTGGATTCACTGGCGGGATCTCGGTGAATCGAAGATTGTTCCATTTTCGGCCGTGAAAACGCTTTCATCTCCCACTTCAAATCGGTAAGCCTTTCTTCAATTCTTTGCTCCTACCGCATGCTCTCCGACTCTTGAAGCTATTCCAAGCATTATTGGTCTTGGTTTTGCTCGGATTTTCTCCTCGCGGCCGTGCCATCGTCATCTTTCTTCTCCGTGCCGCCATTGCTCCAGTGCTCCAAGCTTCCTCGAGCCCTCTCCTAGATTCAGGTAGCTCCTAGTTAATCCCTAGTACTCGGGCACTCGCTTGTATGACGCTGCGGAGCTACACTTTGTCGTTTTCATGTTTGCCGTAGAGCCGGCGCCACTTAGCTCGGCCAGCGCGATGCGAGCTACCTGCGAGGTCGCCACCACCTCCAAGAAGCGTGACACTATTGCGAAGCTATTGCACGTCTTAGCAGGCTCCACCGTGGTGCGTAGCGCCGGCGAGCCGCCGGGCAAGCGAGCGGCGGCGCGCGCGTTGCCGTGCGCACGCATTGAACCGGCATCGTAGCGTCATTAGCGGCTAAGCGCCAATCATTAGCTTTTAAGTGATGTCTTAAGCTGCGGTGATGTTTCGCTTACACGCGGGCCACACACGTAAAACGGAATGCGGGGTTAAAGCCTTTGGATCGACATGAGGGCCTTGGGTGTTAAACCCGTGCTCGGGCGTGCTTGCGCGGTGGGTGAGTCCATCGGACCACGTCGCCGACGACGCCCCCCATGTTAGTTCGATTTAAAATCAGAGTTAAAGGAAAGCATCATTCTCCGGTCCGCTGGTCGATGTGACCGTGGCTAGCTGAGCCTCGGTGAGAAAAGTAGCAAATGCTTTATAAAATCCGAAAACTATTTACTTGCATACTGAAAAATATGTATAACTTCTAAAATACATAACTAAATCATTTTAACTCCAAAATAGGTAAAACCACTTCTGGTATTTTTCATATTTAATGAACTTTGTATCAAAATTGGTTCAACCTTGTCTCTGTAGCAGAGAGCTTTATTTGGAGATTAATCCATTAAAACCATTATTTTTACAATAGGAAAAGGACTGATAACTTCAAAAATGCATAAGTAATTATTGGAAACTCCAAAAACAGAGAGACCATTTTTAATAATTTTCATTTTTAGTAAACTTAATTCTAAAAATGGTCTCCATATTACCTCTGTCACAGAAACTACATTTGGGAGAATATAATCTTTAACTCCATTATTGTTATACTATAAAAGGCTGATAACTTTGAAAATACATAACTAAATCATAAAAACTCCAAAAAGGACAAACCCAACTGTTTTGAACTTGTATTAATATTACCTATTTACCTATGTAATCCTTTACCCCACCACTGTTCTACAAATTTTGGCCAAATAATTAAATTACATAACTTAGGGTTAATGAAACCGAAATTCAAAATAGCATAACTTCCAATTCATAACTCCAAATGGGATAATTCTTTTACCTAAATCCATCTAAAATCATGACCTAACTACTGTAGAAAAATCATGCATTTTTGAGTATTTTGGTTTTTGAGTTGTTTTCTCGGTATTTATTTGATGTTATAATTATATAGATCCCGAGCATATTGATATCGACACTTACGCTACCGAGAGTGAGCAACTACTGTACCAGCAAGGCAAGCATCATTTGAACCTTCTTTTGCATCATATTTGATCCCAGTTTTGGTTAAGCTAGTGCAATGATAATTGCTTGCATGCTATTTTGATTATGTAAATATTTTTGTGATGTGTAGTTTAGTTATGTCCTATGCTTGAGGTTAATCTTGAATTATGCCAGTACCTACATGCTTAAGATAGGATGTGATGATTATTGAATATGGGTTGCTTAGTCATGCAAGTCTAGACACGGTAGTTTGATTGCCGGGGCTAACCCGACAATTATGGGATAAACATAACTCTCATTGTATACTTTTGTTTCAGATCCTTGTATCTGTTTTATGAGATAAATTTTATCATTTTAAATGAGCTTTTTGGTCTGGACAAGTGTTGGTTAGTGATGGTGCTTTGTGCACGAGCATTGGGTAAGTGGAAGGACTTGTCTGGACAATTGAGGACCGAACTTTGGTAACGTCGTTAATTCAAGTACACTCGTGCTGCCACACGCGGGTTGGGAGCCGTATGGTTAAGTAGGGGGAGAGTTTTATTGTGTTAAGTCCCTGGTGGTGTAAGGGCATAGCGACCGTGAAATTCTATGTTCCTTAGGAGTCGATGTAATCCTTTATAGTGTGCAAGGGAGCACCAATTTTTACTTGTTTTGATTGCATCGGTATGTCCAATATAACTTGTGAGCCCCCTAGCAAGTGCTATCAGACGCTTGTACTAGGCAAGGAACCATCTCGCAAGGGGGACTTAGCTCAATAGGGCTTTCTTGCTGAAAATAACTATATCTTGATTTACCCGGCCGACATACCATAGGAAGTATGCTATTTCAGAGGCCTCTGGAGGCTTACGGGCTAATCAAGTCGTGTGGGTAAGTAGTACACCCTGCAGGTATCAATCTATTCGAATAGCCGTGTCCACGGTTATGGACAACCGCTTGAGTTCGGGAGTTACTATTGTTAGACTTTTAATTAAAAATGGTGGTTGAACTTGGTATTCGTCATGAGCAGGATGTTCATGTGTTTAGTACATCAAAGTGGGCTGCCACTTTGATCGTTGTATGATTCAATTGTTTATTCTTGAAATGCTTTACTATATGCTTTACTTCTACTTCAAAGCTGATTTTAAATGGGCACATGAAAACTAGTATGTGTAGGATGTTAATTGTTGCGTCTCTTTCGCAAAACTAAACCAATATGAGCCATCCTTTGAATGACTCTTATGCATAACTATTTTTATTTGTGTAAGACTTGCAGTACACTTGTACTCACCGGATGTTTTGACCTTTTCGGTGAGGAAGATTATGAGTCTGACGATCTTGTTAGTGTTGACTTGGGTGACACTAACGAGTAGTGTGCTATCATTTAACCCCCAATCGGTTGCCGATGGGTGATGGGCATACCACTACTGGTCTTTTGCTTTATTTATTTGCTTCATTGCTACTTGATACTTTACTTTGAATTTGGCCGGTCGTAGGTATGTAATAAGTCAGACTTTGACTATTATGCGGTATGTCTTTTGATCTCTTGTTGTATCGTTGTATGGATGTAATCAACGTTGGATGAGGGTATGAGTATATTAGTCGTTGATCTTGGGAGCCAATATAAGTCATACTCGTTGTTAATGAATCCCCATTTAACTCACTAAGTGTAGTGCTTCGAATCGAAAGAGAATCGACAATCATGTAGCGCTCGCAAAGGAGCAGCGCGCATGATCGTTGAGGCTCTAGTATTCGGCTAAGCCTCTCACTTGGATAGAGTTAAATTGGAATTCATTTATCGGAGACCCGTAATTATGTCCCTAAGACCTTGTCTAATCTCGGTCTTATGGAGATAATTACCGGGGTCCCCACACTCCAATACCTCCTTGTACTGTACAACTGCAATTTTAGACTTAGTATTGTACAACTGTAGATGACTGATGAATAAAAAAATTCCAGACAACTAAAAAATAGCAAATCCGATAAACATAACGTTTACTACGTGCGCGCATGCGCTCACAGGGCTCTAGTTACAGCAATTTGTTGGGCCGTGCATGCGTGGGCGCATCGAGGTTGCCCGTGCGCAACCAACCAACCAACCGAACACATCTCTCCATATAAAAGGAGGTAGAAAGGGGTTGAGGGGAGAGTGGCCATGTCGACAAGATTTTTCTGGCTGTTGGATCTCCGCTCCGCTTGTCCGCATCCGTCTGATGAAATCCGGTCTTCCTCGCTGCGCGCTGGCTCACCTCGCGACGTGTGTGCAGGTCATGTCGTTCCTTCCTCTTCCCACCACGCCTCTTTTGTTCTTCCTCCTCTCCTCGCGCCCCACGCCATCCCATTCCACTTTTCCCGTTCCCCTCCCACGAGGACCGCCTCCTCCCCTCTCGGCCCTGCTCTTCCCCCTCATCCATCTCCCCTCACCATTCCTCTGCCTCCCTTGCTGCCCGTCTCCACTAGCGTCGTTGCTCCCTCCCCACCTCCCTCCCCGTCGCTGCCTCCTCATTATCCATTCGTCTCACCCGCTCCTCTGCCCCCGATCCAGATTCACACCGCCGCACCCCACCCATACTCCCTTCCCCCCGATTCCCGACTCGCACCACCTCTTCCCCTTCCTCCCTCCCATGCATCTCCTCTCTACCACGTGTTAGCTTGGTGGATCCAATGGCGGGTGCCCCGTGCTGCTAGATCTCGCGCTGTAGAGGCAATGGCGACGTGGCCGGCTTTGCGACAACGGAAGGCATCTCCGGCGGTGGCGGCGACGAGTTTGCACAGCAGCAGTAGCCGCCGCAGTCGGGGTCGCCGACATCGACCACCACCACCACCACGTCCTCGTGACGGCTCACGCCGGACCACTCGCTCGACGGGCCAGCGTCGCCGCTGTTCGCTGGTATGGACGACGACCCGGTGCCGAAGGAGAATGTCACTGTCACCGTCCGCTTCCGGCCGCGCAGATTCGGCTCACTTTGCTTTTGCTGCGGTGCTTTGTTTGGTTGGGTTTGGATTTGGGAAATGTGGTTTGATTTGGTTTTTTGTTTTGCGTGTGAAGCCCGCGGGAGATTCGGCAGGGGAGGAGGTTGCGTGGTATGCGGACGGCGACGCGGTCGTGTAGAGCTAACAGAACCCCAACGTTGCGTATGCTTATGGTACGTGCCTGCTTTGGGTGATCATTTGTGGGTGGATTGCTTGGTTGTTGTGACATTGGCATACTGCTTTCTGACTACCATCACGTTTGCCATATGCGAAATTAGCTGCATTCTGTCTAAATGATCAGTCTTCACATTAGGCAGGACCAAATTAGGCAAGGTTTGGATATAGTTAAATTGCTTATGTTGGCTATATGCTTAAGCGTTGCCATGCTTATCTAGGCAAACTGATTTTGCTCTAAGAAGACAAGGCAAACTTATTTTGGTATTATCCATAGTGAGTTATCTAGGCATGCTGATAGACAAGACAATGCTCATCTCAAATTATCTACATATATTTATTCCAATGATGGAATTGCTAACATTCATGAATTTGTTGAGCAGTGGAAACTCCTTTGGACTGTACTTCAACCATGCTTCATTGCAAAATGCGCTAGAGGATGGAAGTGCTTGCACCATCACAGCAACCTGGGTGATAGATAGCATGTATTCCGGGCTTTTGTGCTAGCTGTTCCCCTTTTCTGTTCCGTCATGTGTCAAAGATTGTGTTCCGCTGCATTAAACCTTTTAACGACCCAAAGCTTCTTGCATAAACCATTTAGCGTTCCAAATGGGTCCTAATTGGTATTAGCTTAGTCCATACTGGCCCTATGTTTCCTTTTTGACCTAATGTTTTTTCTTTTGCTACATGCAGTGACAATCTGCAACTACTTAGACAGCGATACTATTATGTTACATGAAAAGCTGATGGAAGCCGATATATGATGCTTATAATGAGGGATGATTGTTTCTTGATTAATCGGAATTTTTCCTTTAGAAGAGTTCATATGTGCTTTCCCCATAGGAACCTTAATGAAGTAAGATTCTCATTCTTGTGCTGGAGAAAATCATAATGCTTTCCCCCCACAAAAGTTAACCTTATCTCTTTGCCAATTGAAGGGTCCACATGAGATGACCTTGATTGATGGAGAAATGATTATAGACACAGTACCAGATTCAGGATTGAAGATGAGATACTTGGCATGTGATCTGATGGCACTTGATTCAGTGTCAAAAACCAAGGTATCTACTAAACTTTTAGCTTCCCTTTATTCAAGGCATATAGTATCAAAAAGAGAAAACAAAACCGAATGAGCATCCTTTATAGAATTACCTGGAAGTCGATCCCTCCATCCATTGACACTTTGCTTTGATCTCTACTGTGATTGCCATTTCTTAGGCGTTTTTTTATGCGGAGTAGTTTGTGGCCTTAGTGTTGTTTTTAATTTGGCAAATATTTTTGTATGCAGTTGCCCTTTTCTGAAAGTTGGAGACTACTTGAAGATGAAATAATTCGGCCACATTATTATGAGAAAAGCAGTTTGAGAGTGGTGGTAAGAGCAATCTAGTGTACAAATACGGTATGGAACTATTTTCGGTACCTGGAACCAAAACAGTTGAATTTTCTTTTTCCATTTTGATGTTTTGTTCGAAGTATATTTTCTTATTCTTGGACACTTTACCAGTTTAGGAGAAAGGATTTTTGGCTGCTCTCCACAGTAAAAAAGTTACTTAAGGAGTTTATCCTATCACTTTCACATGATGGTGATGTCCTGATATTTCAGGTAGGTTTGTCTTCTAACGATGGTTGTATAGGAAAGTTGGAAATGAGTATTAGGATTTTCCGTACAAGTTGATGCAATGCATCCATGCTTAAACAAGAAAACAAGCTATACTGAACTATACTATAATATTTTATTTGGATACATCCTCTTGTGAAAACTAGCATTTGTAACATAAATTTGAATTACTACTGGTGAAAGACAAGAATATTGGCATTTCAGTCTCACTGATATTGTAAGCTACTGGGACTTGCTGACTTGTGGCCTATTGCTTTGGTTTGGGATAGATCCATTTGACGTGTCAATCAATTTGATCATGGTCTTTTTTTTCTTTTGTGGTTCTGCTAATCCTTCACAAATATGCAGTGTTGCGATAGTTAAACGCACTGCTTATGTACTTAACATTATTTGGGTTATGGCCATGATCGCCTTATTGAGATTACATAGTTTTTTTAGTTTGAAGCATAAAGTGCATGCTGGTTATATACATATAGGCCATAAGGTCTTTTTAGAACAATTTAAACTTCTAGCAGTATGTTGCAAACTTGTCCTTTGGCCTCTTTACTTCAATTTGCTTCTCACTATATGAATCACTCAGAGCAGAAGTAATCTGATTGTTGAGCTACTCGGAAGCATGAAAAGGGTGGTGATCAATATACAGATTAAAGTCTTTGTGGTAGCACTGTAAACTTACTTTTAGTAGTTGGGGTGTAGGCACTGTAACCTTCATGTCTTCATATGTATCTTTAGGAACAAAAGATAAATTTCAAGTTTTACCATACATAGCTGAACATGGAAAATTATGGTCTTAATCTTGTATTTCGTTTCGTGCAATTCTTTATATGTTTTTTTAATACAGTGTTCTCCAGGGGTGCAAATATTTGAATCCTTGCTAGGCAGCTGCTCTATATCCTTCTATAAGTTTCTTGTTCATCTATTACGGTTTCTAATGTTTTGTATACGTCTATCTCTGATAATTTCTTTGTCCTGTTCACAATGGCACAATTTCTGCTCTGCGCGCGCGCCATTTCTAGTATGGCTTAATTAAGCGTCACGCATGACGTACGTACGCTACACACGTGTGCTCCTAGAAGTAGCCTTCTAGAGATCAGACGGCATCCATACGCATGCATGCACGGAGCGAGCCAATTAATTTGCCCCAAACGGTGTGTGTGCTACTTCCCCGACCGTACGGAGAGAAACCAAACGTGCCCCGAGCCAAATCCAACTAAAACAGTTCGCCCACCAAGCCTAGTACTGTTGTATAGTACTAGATTGTGTACTGTCCGAGAAAGTGTGATCTGGCCACGCACCAACTTGCGAAGTTAATTCGGTGCTTCTCTAGACCGGGAGAGCCATTTTGTTTGGTTTCAGGGGTTCCGCTATCAAAGTTAAAGTTTGTATTGAGTTTAAACGTGATACGAATTTTGTTTCTTCCTCTAACTTATAGTTCTACTATTGTGCGAAGCCTTTATGTATCACTGTCAAAGTTTGGGGCCAGCGATTTGGGTGGCTTACATGCTTAATGGAATAGCAGCTATTCCTTCAAGAAAAAAAGCAGCGCGTGTTCTCGTACGTTGAACACATGAATCCATCACTTAATTACCCTTTCTTACTAATAATCGCATAAATCGTGGAAGCAAATGGCTAGCCTTCAGCTACTAGGCCCGTACGTTCTTGTTGACCTTTTTGACATGTCACGTCTTACGTTTGCGAGTAGCCGCGAGATCCACCGTACCTATAATTCCAAGCCGCCCGCCAGCTAGGTGACCTGTGCTTTTGCTGGTACGACAGATAATTAGGCTGGGAAGTCTTGGGGAAGTCGGACTTGTCTTTAGCCTTTAGAGTTGGTTCAAACTACAGCGAGTAAAGTTGGTGGTGCTCTCGCCATGCACACACGGTGGCCGAGAGAAAAGCAACCATCACCATCGTCATCATTGGAATCGGCGTACGGGCAGGAGAAGCAATCGATACTCTTTTTGGTCTGTCCGGTCGGTGTGGTTGACAAATGACATCCAGTAACTTTAACAGGTTGTGATGGATATTGAAATCAGGATATCCCAACAATGGGAATGTACTATATTCCAAATTTGTCCGCGTTAAATAGGGTGGGTTCAAACTGCAGCCAGTAAACGCTCGAGAGTGACTGCACGCGGTAACCGAGAATGAAGACTGCTGTTAAAATCCAACGACCGAGATTCGGTCCATCATCTTCTTCAAAGGGAAGATTCAGGACATATGGTCCCTCCACTCGTTGGGAAGTCTAATTTTCACTCTAAGCTTAAAAACAGTTAAAACTAGTACATATCGCACCCTAAGGTTGTTTATTTTGCGTCTCTAGCTACATGTTTAAACTAGTACAGATCATATAACACGTGTGGTTTCATGAACGGTTTTGGGTGACGTGACTGTTACATCATAATTTTTGCCATATTGTCTGCCACATCATGTCAGTCCCTCCATCCGTCTACTTCTTTCTTACTCTGATTGACAATGTGGTAGCCATGTCACACTAAATTGCTCATGAAACTAATTTTGGGATGTTATTTGCACTTGTTTTGACATCTAGGGACATAAACGAGACAGTTTTAGAGTTGACGGCATAAATTAGAACACGAAAAAGTTGAAAAATCTGAAAACAAACTATCTTTTTTAAAAAAACCTTTCAGTACCGACCAGAATTCTTGACCAGGTCAACACTTTTCGGTCAAAGTCAGTCTCTATGAAAGTAGACCCATATATTAAGGGCCCACTTTTATAACGGTTACGTACCTACGACCATGATTAAAAAGAAGTCTAATCCCTTTTACTACGGCCAAGACCAATTTGAGTTATGAGATGACCAGTCATTGACTGCGGTTTGGGTTACCCCCAACCAGCAAAACTGGTCGGGGACATGTCAGTTTCCCACGTGACTTACATGAGAGCAGTTATTGGCACACCAGGAAACTTACACTACTACAAAACAGGTCATACTGGACGCCACATCATAGACGGTTCCAAAGGAGCCGTCTGTGTTTAACTTATACAGACGGTTCCTTTTGGAACCGTCTGTGATAGTGCCTCATCACAAACGGTTCTGATTACCAACTGTCTGTGAAGTATCATAGACGGTTGGTAGTAAGAACCGTCTGTGATAGTTACTCATCACAGACGGTTCCAATTATAAATGCCGTGATGTAAAACAATATGGTCTTTTTATCGCTCGCGTTACAATCGTCAGGCGTATCACGAGCGGTTGGTAGTAAGAACCGTCTGTGATACTTCACAGACGTTTGGTAATCAGTACCGTCTGTGATGAGGACGCCTCATCACAGATGGTTCTTATTACTAACCGTCTGTGATACGTCACCGACGGTTCAATTATAGAACCGTCTGTAATATACTCCTAGCATCGACGGTTCTTTAATAGAGCCGTCTGTGATATTGTTATCACAAACGGTTCCATGATAGAACCGTCTGTGATATTTCTTTCCTATCTCTTCGTCTTCCGCGCGATGTGTCTCTTTATCTCACCATCGCACAACCATCGTCTCTCATGCGTCTCTTCGTCTCACGTGCCAGTTACTCCTAGTTTTATAAGACAGAATAACCGAGGATTAAACCTCCCATCGCTCTTCGTCTCACGGAATCGCCAAGGTGAGCATGCAGAGCATGACGGCCAGCACCAAGGCGAGGAGGTCGGTGATCGCCGCTCTCTCTCATGATGTCGTCGTTGACATCGTCGGCCATGTGGCCGCGAGCTCTCCTTAGCCCATGGAGGACCTATGCAGCCTACGATTAACGTACGTACATATTTATACCTACAAAATAATGACGCACGCATTTACTACTATTTATTCTAACATCTTGAATTTTGTATGTACGTATATTGAGTTGCAAGGCCTTGTACAAGGTGTCCAAGGAACGCCGTGGGAGGCGTGTGGCCGAGCGAGGAGGCGATGAAGTGGCAGACAACGAGCGCTACCTCGCCGTCGTCAACCACCGGCGGCCGCGGCAACCCGGGCTTGTTTCATCGTCGGCCTCGTGCTTGTCTTCGCGCCCCAAGACATGCAGCGGCCTCATGTTCCTTGAACGGCGGCGTGGCGGCGCCACAAGGCCGCGCCACGTGCTCGGCCTCCACCTCAACACGGCCGGCGAGACGCGCGACGTTGGGAAGCACTACATCAACCAGTCGAGGCGAGCCGACCGCGGCGGGTGCGAGGCGGCCAAGACCAACGGGAGTGCGGCGGTGCGAGGCTCGCCGCGGACATGGTCCAGCGGCGGCGGGGGAAGAATGCCGCCACCGGGCGGGTGTGGGCGCTGTCGGAGGATGGCCACCGGTGCACGAGCACTGGCTGCGGTGTGGAAGGATGGAACGACTACATCGTCTTCTGCAGTGACGACTGTAGGATTAGGCATGAGTATGCTAGTTTCTTTGCAAATGTGTTGGACTATTTGCCATAAAATTTCAGTTTTTTAGGTTTCTAGAAAGGTAGTGCAGCTGGACTATTTTCCAAATTAAATGAATTTTTAATGCACCAAAATATACGGTCCACAAGGACAGGAGCGATTAAAATTCCACGTTGACATCAAAATATACGTACGACAGATTACAAGTCCATAACACATGATGTTATGGAATAAATTAATTACAATGGAGTAATTTCTTAATTAAAATATAGTCCTTCATGATGATCGACGTGCATATAGCTAGCTTCCTCACCGGGTTCTTCCTCGAGCCTGATGCCGTCTCCGAAAGGAGGCAACTCGTCAAATTGATTGTATTCTTCCTCGTCCACTATATTCTTAACTCCGACAATCCTTCTTTTTCCATGAAAAACTATGTGGCGCTTCTTATTTGCCGGGTCGGTTACATAGAAGACTTGAACAACTTGGTTAGCTAGTACGAATGGTTCATCTTTGTATCCGACACGGTCGAGGTCCACGGTAGTGACGCCGTACTTGTCGACCTTCACCTGTGGGAGATGGACCCAACGGCACCGAAATAGGGGGATCTTGAAAAGCACGTAGTCGAGCTCCCATATCTCCTCTATTTGCCTATAGTACGAGCTTCTCAGCCCATCGATACTGAATGCATCTATGCGGAGACCGCTGTTCTGGACTGTGCTCTTCCTATCCTGAGTTGCCTTATAAAATGTGTACCCATTTATGTCGTATCCTTGCCATGTGATAATTGTAAATTGTGGCCCTTTTGCCAACCATAGCAAGCAGATCATCACTTGATGACCTCCAGTCATGATTCGCACTTTAACCATTCGTTGAACCGACGGTTGTGCTCTCTCGTGATCCAAACCTCCGACCGTCCGGATTCGTTGGCGTACCATGTCTTTGTGCTCGTCGATGCACGGGACACTTGGGTCATGTGTTGCAAGACCGTGAAATGGGCTTGAGCGTGCGATATCGGATCGGGGTGATTGATTTCCTTCCGATGGTCCCGATACCATCCAGCCTTCCCTCATGACGAGATAGAGGCACACCTATCGGTTCCACCTGAGCCATGTAGTCGACGCAGAAATTAGTGACCTCTTCGGTTGCATAACCTTCGATGATGCTGCCCTCCGGTCGAGATCGATTCCGTACGTAGGACTTGAGAATTCCCATATACCTCTCGAACGGGTACATATGACGTAGGAACACAGGACCTCATATCTTTATCTCTTTCACAAGATGAACAATGAGATGGACCATGATATCGAAAAATGACGGAGGGAAATACATCTCAAGATGACATAGAGTCGTCACCACCTCGGCCTGTAGAGCATCTAGTCCTTGGGGATCGATGACCTTCTGAGCAATTGAGTTGAAGAAATAACACAGCCTCAAGATTGCCACTCGGACCTTGTTCGGCAAGATACCCCTAATTGCAACAGGAAGCATTTGTGTCATCAGCACAAGACAATCATGAGACTTCATACTAATTAATTTCAAATCTTGCATAGAAACAAGTTTCTTAACGTTAGCGGAGTAACCAGACAGGACTTTGACACCATGCAAGCTTTGGCACAATTCATTTCTCTCGGCCTTGGACATAGTGTAGCAAGCCGGTGGAAGGTATGTTCGTCCTTTATCGGTCTCTTTCGGTGCTAACTCGGTCCTTATGTTCATATCAACCAAGTCACGTCGTGCGTTAACACCATCCTTTGTTTTGCCACTAATGTTCAGTAAGAGACCAATCAAGCTTTCATACATTCTTCTCCACGTGCATGACGTCGATGCAGTGACGAACTTCTAAGTGCTCCCAATAAGGCAAGTCCCAAAAAATTGACCGCTTCTTCCAGATGTTCTTCGACGGGTTTTAATTTACGTCCCTTCCCAAGCACAACATCGATATCCTTAACCATATCATAGATCTCTTTCCTCTAAAAGCCCTTGAGTGAATCTGTCCTCCTTATTTCCGTCGAATTGTTTCTTCATCTTACGGTATGGGTGACTCACAGGAAGGAACCTCACGGTGACGCATATACACGATTTGCGCAAGTTGTTCACCATACACTCTCCGTAGCATCTAAGCGGTCTTGGACAGCTTTGGCTCCTTCGCATCAAGCCCGACAGTTACAAAGGGCGTAAAAATCATTGATAGTGCAGAACAACATGGCGCGTAAAAAGAAGTTCTCTCGTTTGTACGCATCCCATACTTGTACCCCTTCGTTCCACAGTGTCACAAGATCATCCAGTAATGGTGCTAGGTACACATCAACATCGTTCCCAAGTTGCTTTGGCCCTTGGATAAGTAGTGATAGCGTACGGAGCATGTATTTTATCATGAGAGCAGTTATTGGCACATAAGGAAACTTACGACAGTTGGCTAAAAGATGTAGTGATTCAAGACTCAACAAAGGAACGTGTGTGAAGACAAAAGACGCCTTTAGCGGCATTAACTACCACCTCTTTAATAGTTATAAAGAGGGTAGTCTGTGTACCTTGTAACATATATTCATTGCGACTATCAATCTATCATCGTATTCTTGTAAAAACTCTCATTGTGTCAAGGCAATAAATGTCTCTATTTCGAACGTGCTCTTATATTATTTCCCTGTAAGCTCGATACATACATCGACAAGAACATCACATAAGGATGACATGTACGCATCCAAACTAAGTCTATCGCAGACATCCAAATCGTCGCGGGCCCATCTACAGCCCCTCCCAATCCAGAGAAACATTCCGGAGAGGCTAGAACCATGTACGTATCCTAAAAAAGACAATAGCACACGAAACTCTACTATTGAACAACTATATGATCACAATTTATGAACCTCTTTCTTCTGGGCTATAAACAGTATTAGGTGATACTGAATTTGTTTACGAAGGATGTTTTGGGGCCAAATCTGCTCCTCTTCCCCTCCGTTCTTTGTCATATTTTGTGTTGTTCTGGAGTCTGGAGTTCACCTGACTGATACGGTAGTGTTGCGAAGGATTGCAATATCCTCCTGGATTCGAAGCTTTTGTTGAGATTTGCTGCAAAATTGGATAGTTTTTTTTAAGGAATAACAATAGGAAAGGCTCCGACTATATATATATATAGATATAGTATAAAACAAACAAGATACAAAGATATTACAAAAGAGAAGAGAGAAAAGCAAAAGAAGTTCTGAGACAAAAAGCCCAAGTCCACACCAGCTAACCCAGGTTGTTTAGCCAGGCAGAAAATAGGGGGCCTCGTTCGATGGATGAGCAAGGCAAACTCCTGGTGAAGGAGGAACGCCAATTCGCTAAGGTTGGAGCCAGCTGCTTGATGATCCGGTTGTTTATTGTGATCCATTAGGCCCAAGTAGTCAGTATAATGATTTCCATGAAGAAGCGATGATTGATCTTGTCTTTGAGATGTAGTAAAGCTTGTTGTGTTGAGGTGAGAGACGATCATTGTGGACAAACCAGATCCCAGCATTGTTGAGCAAAAGGGCATGACCAGAAGAGGTGTTGTAATGATTCTTCAGTTCCCTGGTCACAAAGAATGCAGGAGTAATCATCCAGAGGACAATTCTTGTGTCGAAGAAGGTTTCGGGTGTTGAGTCTATCTTTGAGCAAGAGCCAGAAGAAGACTTTGCGACGCTTTTGGCAGGCGCTTGACCACAGCCAGTTAAAGTAAGGGGGCACCAGAAGGGAGCCCATGAGCAGATGATAGAATCTGACCGAAGAGAATTGTCTGGAGTTCTCAATATAGTGCCAAGAGTCTTCCTGAGTTGTGAGGAACGAGGTCTTGCATGAGTTGTTGCACTTGTAGGTACTGGAAAAATGCTGAAGCCAAAAGCGATAGGTGGAAGAGAGATGAGAAGTCATCAACTTGCTTGACTGAGGAAACTGAGCTGGAGTCAGATTTGGCAAACGAATATAACTCTGGATGCTGTTGGGAGAGCAGGTTACCATTCCACAAGTCTTTCCAGAACAGATCTGAATTTCCATTGCCTACCGAACATGCTGCTAGACCCTTGTATTGAAGAAGTAACTTAAGGTTGTCTCTCCACCAAAATGATCCTACCCGCACTTGGTCCAAAGGTTGTGAGTTTGAGTAATAGACCTCCCAGATAAGCTTAACCCAGGGAAGGTTGTTATGATTAAAGAACTTATGTAGGTTTTTGAAAAGAAGTGCCTGGTTTTGAGTCCCCAAGTTTAGAACTCCTAAGCCACCATGTTTTTTGGGTTTGCATACCTCTTTCCAAGCAACCAGGGATTTTCCTCGTCTATCTGATGCAGAGCTTCTCCAAAGACAGTTTCTGCGATATTTATCGATCTACCTTAGTACTCCACTTGGAAGTTTCAGCAAGCACATGTAAAAAGTTGGCAGTTGTGAGAAAATTGAGTTCACCACTATTAGTCTGCCTCCAATGGACAAGTAAGTTGCACAGCTGGCTAGTCGTTTGTCCACCCTCTGAATGAGTGGGAAAAAGTCTAGGATTTTTGGTTTGGAAGTCCCTAGGGGGAGTCCCAGGTAGGTGAACGAGAGAGAGCCCTGTTGGCATCCAAGTGTTCGAGAGAGCACTTCCATCTTGTTCGGCGAAATGTTGATGGGGATCATGAGCGATTTGTCAAAGTTGACCTTGAGCCCAATAGAGTCCGCAAAAGTATTAAGGATCCCTTAAGGAAGAACAATTGTTTCGCACAGGCTTGCATTACTATGAGTGTATCATCGGCGTATTTGACTACCGGGAAGTCTGGACAAGCCTGCAAGCACACCGGGGGGTCATCAGTCCCTGATCCATTGCCCTGTTGAGCAATGTCTGAAGTAGGTCCGCTGTTAGAACAAACAGGAGCGGTGAGAGAGGGTCCCCTTGTCTGACACCTCTTCTGTAGTGTAGGAGCTTGCCAGGCACTCCATTGAGAAGGACTGAAGAAGTTCCCGTGCTAAGAATATTGGAGATCTAGGAAATCCATTTAGGCCCAAAACCTTTGTGCTTCAGGATCGCAAGAGTTGTCTTATGTTCAACTTTGTCAAAGGCCTTTTCAAAGTCCAGTTTGAGAATGATGACTTCCTTTTTTGAAGTTTGACAGATATGTAGATATTCAAAAGCCCAAGCAAGGCAGTCTTGAATTGTGCGAGATTTCAGGAACCCATATTGGTTTGCATGAACTAGTCCCAAGATAACCTTCTGGAGTCTATTGGCCAGTAGCTTTGTCAGGATCTTGAAAGAGGTATTCAGCAAGGAAATTGGTCTAAAGTCATTTACCCCATAGGATTGTCTTTCTTTGGAATCAGAGCGATAAATGCTGAGTTGATGGAATGAAGGTTGAGGTCATTCCTATATAAGGCAACATAAAGCTCATAAAAGTCCTGCTTGATGATGTTCCAGCAATTTTTGAAGAACTGACCATTAAAGCCATCTGACCCTGGAGATTTGTACGTCTAGGGGGAGGAGATTAATGATCTCATCAATCTCCTGGACTTTGAAAGGTTCCTCCATCCAATCCAAGTTTTGGAGAGGTGAAACTAAACCCTCGAGGTTGAAGTGAATAACCGATGAGGTGGAGGATCCTAATCTCTCTTTGTAGGCTTCCCAGAGAAGCAAAGCTTTGCCTGATGGTTTTTTACTTCATTCCTATTTGCATCTTGAAGGACTATGATATAATTTGCACAGTATCTAATGGTAGCTCTGGCATGGAAGAACTTAGTGTTTTCATCCCCAAGCTTTGCCCAATTGACGGCTCCTCGGCTATTTTAAGTAGATTTGTTGTTGTTTTAAAAGATGATTTAGATGATCCTTTAAGATTTCCCTAGTGTTCCATTCTTCTCTAGAGAGAGCTCTGAATTCTTCCAAAGTGTCAAGAAATAGGATAACCTCATTGGAATTGGCGATGGCCACACGAAGGTTGAAAAACTATTTTGACTGGAGTCTAAGAACCCGTCAAAGGGTCTTGAATTTCATATTGATCCTTCTACCAGGGTGAATGGCATGGGTTGTCTCTTGCCACGCAAACTTCACTAGATTTTCAAAATCCTTGTGCTCCATCAAGTTGTTTTCAAATCTGAAAATCATGGGTTTAGGAATGGAGGAGCTGATCTAAACAATGCAGGGTACATGATTCGAGACTGATTTGGCCAGAGGAATGACTAAGGTGTTCGAAAAACGAAGAGTCCAATTATTGGATGAAAAAACCCAGTCCAGTTTTTCCAATAGGGGATCCCCTTGCATGTTGCTCCAGATAAAAGATCTACCTTTCAAAGGCAGCTCCACTAAACCTAGTGCGCTGATAGCCTCATTGAAATGAAGCATGTCATTAACACTTCCTCCCGGCCTATTTCTATCTGAGGGCGCCCTTATGAAGTTAAAATCTCCCACAAATAGCCAATCCTATGAAGGTTGCATTTCAATGCTTGTGAACCAGTCTAGAAATCTCCCTTTGTCTTCAGACCTAGGCGAGACGTAGAGATTTGTGAGGGACCAGGAGCGACTAGAGTGCACCGAGGTGAATTCAACCGAGATAGAGAACTCATTGGAAAGAGTGGTGCGACCTAAGAACATGGAGTCCAACCAAGCAATAAGGAGGCCTCCCGAGGCTCCTGTCGAAGGGAGAAATTCAAACCTATTGAAGCGTCTAGGGCAAAAGTTGGCAAGAAAGGACAGCTCCAAGCTTTGTTTCTTGGTTTCTTGACAGCACAAAATGTTTTATTTGCTTTCCTCAATTTTGTTTCGGATTGCTCGCCACTTCTTATTAGAGTTAAGGCCTCTAACATTCCAAGATAAAATCTTCCATTGTCTATTCATGGGTAAGAGGCGACAAATGATCAGTCCAGCATATTCTAGATACACTAATGGGGGGTAGTAGAACCCCAAGCAGGCCAAAAGGGAGACCAAACTTAAATAAAAGAACAAAGAAGACAATCTTATTGCTTTGAAGACTAAGGAGAGTAAGCAGAATAAACAAAAGCTGCTACAGACAGGCCAAGCCCAAAAGCTTCTGCAGCCCACAACACCTCAGTCCTTAAGTCTTCTTGTTCTTCTCTTCATTCTTCTTTTGCTTGTAAGGGGCCTTTACAAGCTTAGCTTCAGTGACCTCCTCAAGTGGCACCTTGCAATAGTCCAAGCAAAGTTTCTTGATAACTTTGGGCGAGAGAAAGGGTAGAGCCACCCCTTCGGGAAGATGGTGCATGACAGAGCCTGGCTTGCGCATGAAACCTCCTTTTTGCGACTTCAACCTTGTGCTTCTGCGCACTTCTGTTTCGACCAAGGGAGCTGTCTTTTTAGAAAGCTTTCTTTTGTGGTGTAGGTTAGAGGTTGATCCAAATGAGACTACCAGTCCCTTAAATGCTGGAGGGGTGGACGCAGGGTATTTAGGGGCTTCGTCAGGCATCTTCTCGACTCCATGGGAGACTTTCCTTTGTCAGCGGGGACTGATGGAAGGGGTAGGGAGGCGGTTGCCACAATCTTTTCCTTTTCAGTTGGGATCTGGGAGACACCTAAAGTAACTGGCAGCTATCAGGGATGACCAAAGGTCTTTTCTTGCCTTGATGCTCCTCTGAATGCGAGATAACTGCCCACATGCCCGAAGAGAGTATATCCTTTGCAACTGAGAATCTTTCAGGTGACGCAAGCAAAGAAGAAAAGAATTTGGCCCATTTGACAGGAATGTCCACGATCTTTTAGGGTGGTGTAGCAGCCTGCAGGGCAAAGAAATTAGCCCAAGCCTGTGATTCAAAAACTAGGCGAAGAAGCAGTTGCGAAGCTTGGAGCCAAGCCATCATATTCTACATGGAGTTGTAAAGGGGGGACCAGAGCCATCCCCAACTGTAGGTCTAGGCTTACTTGCCCTATTTAACCGACAGGAAGTTATCTGCCTCTTGTAGATCATTCAGGTTCCCTTCGCCAAAGGGGGCAGGTTGATTGAGGTCTGGGATCGGCATATATAGGTGGGAGGTTTGGTTGTAAAAGGAGATCCAGTTCAGTACTATTGACAGACCGGGAAGATGAGGCATGGGAAGGTGCTTGAGAGGAGAGCTCCAGGCTACATTGGCCAATTAGTAGCTGTCCCTGGTCAGCTACTGGGCCAAAGTGCTCCACAAGGTTGTGATCAGCTACCATCCCAATCCCTCCTCGATAAGGACTTGCAAGTCCGGTGTCGGTAGTGGCCAAGCATTCCAATTGTCTACGTTCTGGTGAGGATGGTCTTGTTGAGGGGCTAGCATGTTGGGGTCCCCTCCTGCTGCACCTTGTTGATTGGCACCTCCATTGTTGAAGATCCCTAACTCTGGTTTTTCAGGGGGGGCTGGTTTCACTGCTAAAGCAGAGGGGGATGTGGGTTCCCTCCGTCTGCTGGGGGATCATCTTCGTTAGGGGGGCCGGCCCCCAAGATGGTCTGAGCGATGATTTCACAAGGAACCATCCAGGATTCGCTGAGAAAACCATCACCATCGGTTATCTGAATGCTTTTCAGAATCAACTCCAAGTCGATGACCCTGGCTTTTATGATAACACGAGAAAGGTTGGTCAAATATTTTTCCCAAACAAGCAATCTACCAAAACTTTTGATGGCGTCTTGAATATAGTACAAACTCCATAAATCCAAAGGGAACCCGATCAGCATAAGCCAGCACTCTCTGTTGAAGGTTAGGGCCTTCTAGTTAAGGCCCTCATTGTATTTCTGGAAAGAAATTTGAATGTCACAGCCCCAACAATTAAAATGGATTAATATGTATTTCATTAGCATGCATTATTGATTTCAAAACATTTCCATAATATATTGTACTTGGAAAATCTAATTTGAGGTGAACATACACATCAAAATTCACATTTCACTTCAAATCAGTAATAAAAAGTTGTGATCATCATCTGGAATCAATTTATTTAAATACTACATTAATTATCATGAATTAATATAATTTTTCCCAAATTTTTGGGACTAGTTTGAACCGAATTAAAATTCAAACAACATTCATAGACATACAACATGTTTGAATTTAAATGTCACAAATTTTAATATGAACAGTGGGGTTTCATAATTTTTATGGGCACTATATCTTCCCAGGAACCCCCACAAATTATTTCATGATTTTATGAAATTTATTTCTATTTTTAAGCCATGGTCAAAGTAGGAAGAATAAATTAAAATCCTGGTCAAAGCACTGAACCCAAACCGTGCTCTTTGTTCCTCGGGCTCGAGTCCGACTCGTGGCCGACTCCACCGACCGCCTAAGCGCACCGACGCATGCAGCCGTCGATCTAAGATCAATGGCCCGGATCATGTACCGCTTGGCTGTTCGAACTCTCCTCGATCCTGGCCGTCCATCCGTGATCCATCGGTGTGCGCTAAGCCATAATCCCGCCCACTCGCGCGATGAACGCCCGACATAGCGGGCCGCCTTGTCGGCTTCTTCTTCAACCTTACGCAGGGCGCTCGGATGCCGAACGCCACGCGGCCGGCGATGCCTTCCGCGCTCCATCACGCGTCCACACCACCGTGCCGTTGACCAGCAGAGAGCTTCTCCACCTAACGCCGCTCGTTGCGTCTTCTTCCTGGAATAAGACTCCCCTATGCCCTTCGTTGGACCTCACTTCTCCTCGGTTGACGAGAGGAGAGGAGGCTTTCTCGGTTTCGCGGGTAGCTTCATCAGGAAATGCCATTCTCTTCTCCATTCGATGTCATTCCCATTTTGGCTAACCTCGGCTCGTGTTTTGCATGGGGCCTCGGTTTCCCTTCGTGCT
This sequence comes from Ampelocalamus luodianensis, assembly GCA_036346255.1. Classification (NCBI taxonomy): domain Eukaryota; kingdom Viridiplantae; phylum Streptophyta; class Magnoliopsida; order Poales; family Poaceae; genus Ampelocalamus; species Ampelocalamus luodianensis. The sequence goes on from CM070628.1 coordinate 8,135,183, forward strand.
CTAACTCACCTCGAGCACGCTCTCGAGAGACACCTCATGTCATCTTCGGCTCGATGAGATCCTCTCATTTCCTTGCGTGTCACCTTGTGTGTAAGGCTCTAACTAAGTCTTCCCCCAACTCATTGCGTGCTTGCTTCACAGGGGCATTTGGATTTCGAGTTAGCCCCAATTTCGGCAAATCTTGCCCTTTTTGCCTCTATCTCTGGCCGGGTGAGTTTCCTTCCGATTCCTTCCTATGATAGCATCTCATGTGCCTAGGTGACTTAGTCCGACCTCCCTTTGTGTGTTTCCTTGCTATGGTTATCTTGTCGTCGTGGAGCCCTAGTTCTTTGCTTTTCACACGCGTGGCCGCGAGCTCCAGTCTTCCCGGTCCTCTTTCTAACTCGGTAGCTTCCTTATGTCCCTAGGAGCATAAGCATGCTTTCTTCTACCTAGCGCGTGTTTTACTCGCGAGGCTGCTTTTACGTATTTGCACCGCCTTTGTTCTTGGCCTTGCATGTTGTGGTTCGCCACGGCCAAATTTCGACCACCGCTAGGACCGTCGGACTATTGTGGTCCCATCCTCGGCTCTTAGTTCACGCGTGTCGTGAGCCACGGTGCGACAAGCGCCCGAGGCGAGCACGCGCGGAGCTCCATTGTCGGTAATATCCGGCAAATGACGGAAGTCGGCGATTAAGAAGTTAATGGCGTGATTATTTTAATTGTTGTCTTAGGATCTCGGCCCGGTGGGACCACGCGCAAAGCGCTGCGTTTTAACCCTGTTATGTGGTTGTGTAATTTTAGGACTTACGCTTTCCGTTAAGGAAAACGTAGTATTTTAGCTGCAAATTTATTAGTACGTTTTCATGATTGGAGAACGCATTTCACGAAATCACGCTTTCGGCATGTTTCGGCTGGTCTTGGGTCAAGTCTGACCGAGTCAACCCTGACTTCGGGGCCCACGCGTCAGTGTGAGCGGCTAGCGTAGGCCTCGGTAGGAAAAGTAGTAAATGTTGTATGAAATTCGAAATCTAATAACTGGTACACTGAAAATTGGTATTAACTTCTAAAATGCATAACTATTTCATATTAACTCCAAATCACATGAAACCACTTCTGGAAACTTTCACTTTTAGTAAACTTTATATTAAAATTAGTTTCAAACTTGTCTCTGTAGTAGAGAGCTTTATTTGGAGATTAATCCATTAAAACCATTATTTGTACAATAGAAAAATGACTGATAACTTCAAAAATGCATAAGTAATTATTGGAAGCTCCAAAAACAGTGAGACCACTTTTGATAATTTTAATTTTCAGTGAACTAAATTCTAAAAATGGTCTCCATGTTACCTCTGTCACAGAAACTATTTTGGGAGAATATAATCTTTAATTCCATTATTGTTATACTATAAAAGGCCGATAACTTTGAAAATACATAACTAAATCATAAAAACTCCAAATAGGACAAACTCAACTGTTTTGATTTTGTCTTAATATTACATATTTACCTATGTAATCCTTTACCCCACCACTGTCCTACAAATTTTGGCCAAATAATTAAATTACATGACTTAAGGTTTAATGAAACCTGAAATTCAAAATAGCATAACTTCCAATTCATAACTCCAAATGGAATAATTCTTTGACCTAAATCCATCTAAAATCATAACCTAACTACTGTAGAAAAATCATGCATTTTTGAGCATTTTGGTTTTTGAGTTGTTTTCTCGGTATTTATTTGATGTTATAATTATATAGATCCCGAGCATATTGATATCGACACTTACGCTACTGAGAGCGAGCAGCTACTGTACCAGCAAGGCAAGCATCATTTGAACTTTCTTTTGCATCATATTTGATCCCGTTTTGGTTAAGATAGTGTAATGATAATTGCTTGCATGCTATTTGATTATGTCAATATTTTTGTGATGTGTAGTTTAGTTATGTCCTATGCTTGAGGTTAATCTTGAATTATGCCAACTCCTATATGCTTAAGATAGGATGTGTGAATTATGGGTTATAGAATTGCTTAGCCATACAAGTCTAGACACGGTAGTTCGATCGTCGGGAATAACCCGGCGGTTTTGGGATAAACACAACTCTCATTTTATGATTTATACTTCAGATCTTTGTAGCTGTTTTATGAGTTAAATTTTGTCATTTTAAATGAGCTTTTTGGTCTGGACAAGTGTTGGTTAGTGATGGTGCTTTGTGCACTAGCATTGGGTAAAGTAGTACATCCCTGCAGGGTATAAATCTATTCGAATAGCCGTGTCCACGGTTATGGACGACCGCTTGAAATTTGTGGCTGCTTATTGTTAGACTTGGAATTAAAATTGTGGGTGAACTTGGTAACTATCATGAATGGGATGTTCATGTTTGTGTAGTATCAAAGTGGGAAGCCACTTTGCCATTTGTATGCTTTATTTGTTACTCAGCTCATTACTTATTCATATGCTTTACTTCTACTTCAAATCTGATTTTAAAATGGGCACATGAAAAACTAGTATGTGTAGGATGTTAATTGTTGCGTCTCTTTCGCAAAACTAAACCAATATGAGCCATCCTTTGAATGACCCTTATGCATAACTATTTTTATTTGTGTAAGACTTGCGAGTACACTTGTACTCAGCCAGATGTTTGCTGGCTTTTTCAGGTGAGGAAGATTATGAGTTTGACGATCTTGTTAGTGTTGACTTGGGTGACACTAACGAGTAGTGTGCTATCATTTAACCCCCAGTCGGTTGCCGATGGGTGATGGGCATACCACTACTGGTCTTTTGCTTATTTTACTTGTTTCCGCTGCTACTTGATACTTTACTTTGAATTTGGATTGATGATCGCAATGGCCCAGTCTTCATTCTTTGAGGGGGCTCTTCCACAGACGACCCGGGCCCAGCTGTGCCTTCCCTCCGCCTGCTGAAGATCATATCTGCGCGGCAGATAAGGTCCAAGTCACCTTCAAAGTTGGCCATGGGGTCAAAGGGACGATCGTCCAGTCTTTGGTTGGTGAGGAAGAGGGCTGAGAGTGCTGCTTTGGGGGAGGGGGAGATGAATCGATGGGATTGGAATGCCTCGGGGAAGCCGAAACATCCAAGGGAAGCCGAAGAAGTGAATCCCAAGGTCCCGAAGAGAGAGAAAGCATTTCAGCTCCAAGATTTGGGAAGGGTTAATCTTGTCCACTCCTCGAAACTAGGTGTTGCACTTCTGTCCAGACCAGTCCCATTCTCTAACTGCCAAAGAGAATTTGAGATTTGGGATAAAACCAGAACATCTAAAATTCCCTTTGCAAGATCTCGCAATATGCCCTGGATTTGTGCAAATATGACAACAGATAGCATTTCGGCAGTTCCATCTGCGATGCCTCGGGAGAAGACACCGGACGCAGCGGGAGGTAGAATTGGTGTGAGAGCGTGAAGGCTCCTGTAGAGGAACCGACTCTAAGGAAGAGTCTAGTGGAGCCCGGATGCTTCTTTTGTCGACTTGGAAAAAAACCAAGAGTCCCTCAAGCTCCGAGACATCAACTTAGTTTCTGGATGGTAAGGAGGAGGCATGGCTCGAATCATCTTTGACCTAGCAGACGGCTGTGGACCCCTTTGAAATGAAGCTTGCATATGATTAAAGATCTGGGATACTGGGATGCTAGCATTAGAGTTCTGGCCAGGCCCTCTTGCGGCATGGGAACGACCAAGGGAGGCTTTCAGCGGGACAAGGTTTGCTCCCGTGAGGATTGAAGCTTTATTGCTAGAACCCAAACGCACGACCTCTGCGAAGGACTTCTTCTTACGCTTGTAGTCCATTCCCTCTTTTGTTCCTTAGACCACAGGTGAAATTCTCTTTGCCAATTTGCCCCTCCATTGCCCCAAAGGCTCAAGAAAACCGCAAATTCCTTACACGAGGAACTTCTGAGATTGTAGATAAACAAACCAACATCCTTGGAGGCCACGAAGGACTTAAAACCCGAGGCATAAAGTGGGGTTACCTTGAAATCGCTAGCATTGCCCCCTAGGCAAGACTGAAGAGCAGTGCTAACCATCTTCTCCTCAAGGCGAAACCGGGATCTGCCAAAGGCGGCCACTAAGAAGAATTCCCGAAGACCACACCCCGACCAGTAAACCACCAGAGAGCTGAAGCTTTTCTAGATACCATCTTGGAGATCCAAGCCTGGGTTGAAATCAAACTCAGAGAGGCCCATGGCGTGGACCCGCCACGGAAGACTAGGGGGAGAGGATGAATTGGGATGTCCGTCGGTGCCGAAGTGGCACCAGCGAGAAAGACGAGGAGGGGAGCGGAGGTCGCATAGGGAGCCGCAAAATTGGATAGTTTGTTGTGTGTTATTGTGATTGGAACCCAGCCATAAGCTCCGCCGTCAATATCCACATGGAACAAGAAGGACGCTCAGCCATTTTTGAATGTGCTGCATGGCACAGTCCGCCTCATTGTTGCCGATTGATTCGGCAAGACGGCAACCTTCTTTGGTGGAGCTATGACATGGAGACGTTGCACCACCAGCGAACATGCTTAGTCGATCTTTGGTAGCGAGTCAGTGTCTCAGTCAGTGGTGGAGCTAGAAAATTTGTGTTGGGGTGCACATATATTGATGATTAAAGATGGGGTAAGAGGACGTCAGTTAAGTGATTATCGGTTGATCGAATGTTAGAGCTATGTAAACCCTGCATTATTATGAACTAGCAGGGTGTGCAATTGCGTGGTTAGATTTGTTTTGAAGTTTGTATAAATGCTTGATAATATATGTATCTTGTAGGCTATTTAGACTTTTAAGATACCTAACTATTGAAAACGCCAATAGAAGCTTGAAAGAAATTACAACCTGATGAACGTAATTGAAGTATGTGCTTGGATTGAAGAAATTATTAAGCATAATAAGCTGTTGATGTTCTTAGAAACTAACCACTCTTCATCATGCATAGATCATGTAGTTGCATGCCTCTATTCTTACTCTATTATTTTGGTCTTCCAATTTGTATGCATGCACATGTACCCCTATTTAATCTCAAGCAATACGTTGATTATGTATGTGGCAAATTATATTATTAGTTTATATGGTATAATGTACTAGAGTACCTTGCTCACGCATACACCAATGCAACATGAGCAACCTACCTTTAACTTATCTTCCCTCACACGCCGGCTACCCCACCAAACTGTGTGGCTTCTATCTTTCACAACACCACAGTTTTTTGCTTCAACCTCCAATAGTAAGCCCAAATCTTGATCGATCTCTCTCAGCTGCTACCCTGTAACATCCCAAAAATTTGGTCTGTTTTGAAGTTTTAAAAGAAAAATAACCATTTGGATTTTTCTGCTAAAGTTAAATAGCTTAATATGAATTTTCAGAGTTCAAAAACAATTTAATGTGATTAATGTCAACATCAACTATTATCAAAATTATTTTATTTGGGTTCTATGTGCTTGGATGTATTTTCTAGATTTTTCTAGAATTTTTTCGAGTGCATTTGCTATTTTCTATTTGCTATTTGGATTTTCAGCTATTTTCTAAAAAGAAAAACCTATTAAAAATCTCAGAATCTTCCTCGGGCCGAATCTCCCGATCCGGCCCAACTCTCTCCGCTCCCGGCCCATCTTTCCTTCGCTCCCTCCGGCCCAGCCCGCTTGGCCTTCCTTCCGTTCGCGCGCAGCGGTAGCTTCTCTCTGGTTTCATCTGCTGCGTGGGCCGCGCCTGAGTGCCACCTCGCGTCGTCATCCTCGAGGATTCACGAGTCCGTGGTCTTCACGCGAGCAGGCGCCGCGGCTCCTGTCGGACTCCTTCCCCTCGGCACTACTTAAAGCCTCCCACGCGTCAATCTCTTCGCCTCGTCGACCTCTTCCAAAACCCTAACTTGCCCTTGAAGATTGCGCGCCTCCTCGTCGAATCGTGCCCTAGAAGATTCGGCCGCGCAGCCTTCTCCGCCGTCGTGATTGCATCATCGAGGCTACGCCGTCTCCCTCCATCTTCGCCGAGAGTGATCGTGGCGCCGTTTCGTGTTCGTCCAAAAACGCGCCGCTTTGACCGATCTACGACCCGGTGAGCTCGAGATCTTTGTGCGCGTCACCGTGCACGATGGTATTCTCGTCCAACCCCTGCTGTCATTTGATCTCCTTAGCCACCGAGGTGTCGCCGCCTTTGCATCTTCTCTATCTCCGGTAACTACCTTCTCGCCGTCGATTCCCTTGATCTCCGGCCACCTTCTTGTCCCGTGATGCTCCCCTGGTCATTGCCATCACGGTGCCCCTCTTGTTTCCACGAGACACCCTCAATCGCCATGTTGGCCATCGCCGAAAGCTCTCCACCGCCAAAGTCGCGCCGGCGAAGCCTTGCCGCTTTGCTGCTTGCTTGTCACCTCCCGAAGCCTTCGCTCAGAGAACTCGTTTTTCCACATCACCGGAACTACCTCGCCGCCGTTCGCCATCGACGACGAGCTCAAGACCGCCGGCCATGTCTTCTCTGCTCCCTCTTTGGTTTTTCTCTCCGCTGATGTGATCCTCCAAGTCAGCATGCCACCTCATCTCTGGTGCCTACGTGTCAGCCATGTGGCGTCCCCGTCATCTCCTGGTCATCTGCCATGTGGCACACCTAAAACCTCCACCCGAGCTAGAAGTCCAAGAACCCAGTCCATGGTACACCTACTCAATGACGAGTGGGACCCACCTGTCGGATCTGTTGCTTGTCAGCCGAGAAACCCTAGTGATGTCATGCTGGCGTCATATCTCCTTTTTCCTTTAGAAAAATAATTCAGTAAATCCATAAATTCTGATTTTCAGTATTTTATGAGATTTCAATCTTCCAAAGCCCATATCTTTTGCATCCGAACTCCGATTGGGTCCATTCAAATTCCTAAATTTATCTAAATTCAAGATCTATTTATCTAAGATTTTTATTTAATTTTTGGAGTTTGTTTTCTCTCTGTTATTTATTTATTTGTGTTATTTGCTTGTTTTGCGAATAGACGTCGATACTTCGGGAAGCTTCGAGCAAGGAGTAGCATACCAAGATCAAGATCAATCACTGGATTTATTCCAAGGTAAGTCGTGGTCCTTTGATCATATTGAACCCATGATTTCAAAAGTATATTTTTTTATACAAATTGCATGCTATATTTATATAAACTGCTTTGGGTATAGTTATTGCCTATTGTCATTATGCCTCCATTGAATATTTGAATGCCATGAATCCTTTGTCACCATAGTGTGGGTAATTTTAGTTGTATATATATTTGTATTACCAACATGGGTATCGTACATATGCTTAGTCTTACTTAGTTACGATGGGTTTGTCATCACCTGTGTCTTATTAATCAATTTTGACTTAATGATTTATGGAATCGTAGTGGTGAGCCACTCTTGTTAAAATTTGTGTACCATGACGGGGTTAGTCATGGGTGTTGGTTAAACAAAACGGTTTTCGCTCGGGCGAGTGGTTGGTGGATAGTGGGGATGTGGATTGAACATGTTGTGGGTTTGTGGTAGTCTCACCTGAGTAACTTGTCAAGGACTTAATCTTGTGCGCCATTGAACTGGGCCTTAACCGTACAACCACATGCCTGGTATGGGACGGGTCTGGCTGATTAATTAGCAATGTCTTAATTTCGGTTCTATCGTGTGAAGCGTGGTTACGGGAAACGTATTCTCACGGTGGCGCAAGAGGGGGGGGCCTGTCTGGTCGGAAAGACATTCAGTGTTGAAACCTTAGCGGGTAGAACTGGGTTAAGAAGGAGCTTTGTAAAAGCCTTGTGATGATCACTTAGTCGCACACCTCGGAAGTGTGTTAAACGGACATTATAAGTTGATCTATCTCTTGTGAGTCAAGCTGTACAACCTCTGCAGAGTGTAAAACTATTCGAATAGCCGTGTCCGCGGTTATGGACGTGCCTGGGGATTTCACACGGGAGATAGAGTTTTCTTTAAAATGTGTCGGAGTGTGAATGGGAAGTTCACTTGATGAATATAATGTTCGTTTGGTGAATAGGTCGTTCACTTGGTGGGTTGTGTCGATTGGTGAATGGGGAATTCACTTATCTTTGGTTTGGTTGGGAAGTGAATGGGAAGTTCACTGGTTGTTTCAAAGAAAGTGTTTATTTATTTATTATTGTTTACAATTACGCATTTCAATCTATTTATTGTATTTATTGTAAATGCTGTTTTATGCAAAAGAGTCATACAGCTAATCTTTGTTCAAGCCTTGCGTGAATACTATTTGCATACATTTCCCCACGGCTTGTTGAGTACATTCAAAGTACTCATGGCTTTTGCCTGTATTGCTCGGTTGAAGAATATCAAAAGTCGCTCAAGAGTTCTTCACCAGAGGACCATGAAGGTTTTGCGGATTAGGATGCGTTTCTCCACCGATTGCTCGTGGGCATGTTGATTGGCCATTTGAAGAGTTTCGTTCACCGCAAGAGTTTATTTGTTTCTTTAGCTCTGCGTGCAAGTTAAGTAAACGTTGACCATAAGGTCCATTATTATTATTATTTGATACTTTGAGATCTTTTTAGTTAAATTGAATAAATGGATGATATTTCATCACTTTGCTTCCTGTGTGAGCTAGCTCTTGATCCGGGACTAGTTCGAGAATACGAGGGTTCTGAGATGTATTTTGGGTCCCGACAAAGGTGGTATCGAGCCATATCGATCAGAGAACACAACCTTAGTTAGCATGGTCGTTTTAGCTAAAAGCTTCAAAATTTATTTTCTAAATCAAATCAAATCAACTTAACTTGACTTGAGTTGTTGTTCTCTTCTCATCTCTTCTGGTTCTATTCTCATCTCAGCCTATTCTATTCTTATCCTATTCTATTCTACTCATCTTGTGCCAGAGATCTTGTCTCTTGCCTTTGCTGAATGTTGTTTTATAATCTTAAATTGACTTTCTCCCCATAAATTTCTCTCACCCGTAAGAAAAGCAATTGTCAAGAGTATCTTCGTTGCTTCGTTCCAGTTGTTTCGAAGGATCTTCGTTCTCTGGTTTAGATTTGAAGCCGTCCTATTAGAGTTAGTAGCGCTTTTAGATCGTTGTTGCAATAGGTCTTTATTTGGGTTGTGTGCAAGTGGGAGCTGCAGTTTTGCTGTCAAGCATTATGTTGCAGTCACACTAAGGTTTTAATTTGAAAAGTTTTATTGTGCTTTCATAGCGTTTCAGCTATGTCTTCTTGCCTTTGCCTTTGGGTATAATCTGGTTCCCCTAATTAGGTTATTTTCATCTACTTTGTCTTGTCTATCTCGTCTATTGTGCTATTCCCCCTCATCTACATTGCTTTTCTATCTTGCCTATTAAACCTGTGGAGGATTATCGCAGATGGTCGATACTCGCAACACTTCGAGCCGTACTCAGTCAGAGGATGTCAATGCCAATGCCAATGTCAATGTAAGTGACCAGTCACCAGCCCCTGGAGCCGCAGAGCCCAACATGGCACAACTTCTAGCAGCTCAGACCCAATTCATGAGTGCAATGATGCGTAACATGAACGCCATGATGACACAAAGAAAGTCGATCGCCACGCAATAGTCAACTTGTTGAACCAAAACAATCGAATGGTCGAATAATCAAGCGGCCATTTGTTTCGCCTTGATTCATCATCATTCCAAGCTATCGAGTTTATGAGGACTCGCCCACCCACGTTTTCTCATTCGCCGAACCTTTGGGACGCAGAAGATTGGCCGTTCCGTGGAGAAAAAGCTCGCCATTGCTCAATGCAATGATCGTGAGAAAGTTCTTTATGCTTCACATCGGTTGGAAGGTACAATTGCAGAATGGTGGGAAAACTACACCGCACCATGGAAATTCTCACGCTATCACTTGGGAGGAATTTTCATGACTTCTCGTCAAGCTCATGTCCCCGATGGTATAGTGGAAATATAGAAGAACGAATTTCGTGAACTTCAAGAAGGAAACATGTCTTTGGGTGAATATCTCAACAAGTTCACTCAACTTTCGCTATGCTCCGAGAAGATGTTGCTACGGATAATGCACGTCCGGCGATTCAGCGTGGACTCAACCCCGCTTTGAAAGTACAAGTGGTTGGAAATGATTATGTGGATTTTCAAAGATATGGTTGATAAAGCGTACTCATAGAAGATTCTCGTCGTGAGTTGGACGAATCTCGTAAAGGAAGATGATACAACACGGAGTGCATCAAAATCAACTCTGAGAGCTGAACCAATGCTCAGACCTTTTCGTCCCAATAATTCATCTGTTGGATTCAGACCCCAGCACAGATGTCTCATATGTGAAACACAGGATACCCGATGTCAACAACAGCAACAATAATCAATCTCGTGGAAACCCCAACCATAGCGCGGGAGTTACTTGTTTCAATTGCCACCAGACAAGTCATTATGCTAACAAGTGTCCGCAGAAGCAAGGGCTGACACCAATTCCTTTCAATTTGGGGCCAACACCAGCCAGGACTCCTTTGCCAGGAGCAGGAAGAGGAATGCCTCAGACTTCGAATCAAGCTACCAGGACTCCATCAGTGCCTCAAGAGGAAGAGCGAACCATGTCATTGCGAAGAAGCACAAGCGCTCGTAACGTCGCCTCTGGTAAGTCTTCAGGTTAGACCTACGTCATAACCTATTCTTTCGTTAGCCCGAATCTCGGGGACGAGATTCCCTTTTAAGGGGGGTAGGTTTGTAACATCCCAAAATTTTGGTCTGTTTTGAAGTTTTAAAAGAAAAATAACCATTTGGATTTTTCTGCTAAAGTTAAATAGCTTAATATGAATTTTCAGAGTTCAAAAACAATTTAATGTGATTAATGTCAACATCAACTATTATCAAAATTATTTTATTTGGGTTCTATGTGCTTGGATGTATTTTCTAGATTTTTCTAGAATTTTTCCGAGTGCATTTGCTATTTTCTATTTCTATTTGGATTTTCAGCTATTTTCTAAAAATAAAAACCTATTAAAAATCTCAGATCTTCCTCGGGCGAATCTCCGATCCGCCCAACTCTCCGCTCGGCCCATCTTTCTTCGCTCCTCCGCCCACCGCAGGCCTTTCCTTCCGTTCGCGCAGCCCAGCCGCTTCCCTCTCTGGTTTCACTGCTGCGTGGGCCCGCCGCTGGTGCCACCTCACGTCGTCATCCTCAGGGATTCCTGGAGTCCATGGTCTTCACGCGAGCAGCGCCGCCGGCTCCCTGTCGGACTCCTTCCCCCTCGGCACTACTTAAAGCCTCCCCACCGCGTCAATCTCTTCACCTCGTCGACCTCTTCCAAAACCCTAACTTGCCCTTGAAGATTGCGCCGCCTCCTCGTCGAATCGTGCCCTAGAAGATTTCGGCCGCCGCAGCCTGCTCCGCCATCGTGATCGCATCATCGAGGGCTACGCCGTGCTCCCTCCATCTTCGGCCGAGAGTGATCAGGGCGCCGTTTTCGTGTTCGTCCGAAAAACGACCGCCGCCGCCCTTGACCGATCTACAGCTCCGGTGAGCTCTGAGATCTTTTGTGCGCGTCACCTCGTGCACGATGGTATTCTCGTCCAACCCCTGCTGTCATTTGATCTCCTTAGCCACCGAGGTGTCGCCGCCTTTGCATCTTCTCTATCTCCGGTAACTACCTTCTCGCCGTCGATTCCCTTGATCTCCGGCCACCTTCTTGTCCCGTGATGCTCCCCTGGTCATTGCCATCACGGTGCCCCCTCTTGTTTCCCTGAGACACCCCTCAATCGCCATGTTCGCCATCGCCCGAAAGCTCTCCACCGCCAAAGTCGCCGCCGCCGGCGAGCCTTGCCGCTTTGTCGCTGCTGTCACCTCCCGAAGCCGCCACGCTCAGAGAACTTCGTTTTCCACGCCATCTTTGGAACTACTCGCCGCGTTCGCCATCGACGACGAGCTCAAGACCGCCGCCATGTCTTCTCGCTTCCTCTTTGGTTTTCTCTCCGCCGATGTGATCCTCCAAGTCGACATGCCACTCATCTCGGTGCCTACATTGCCGACCATGTGGCGCCCCCGTCATCTCTCGGTCATCTGCCATGTGGCACACCTAAAACCTCCACCCGAGCTAGAAGTCCAAGAACCCAGTCCATGGTACACTACTCAATGACGAGTGGGACCCACCTGTCGGATCTGTTGCTTGTCAGCCGAGAAACCCTAGTGACGTCATGCTGGCGTCATATCTCCTTTTTCCTTTAGAAAAATAATTCAGTAAATCCATAAATTCTGATTTTCAGTATTTTATGAGATTTCAATCTTCCAAAGCTCATATGTTTTGCATCCGAACTCCGATTGGGTCCATTCAAATTCCTAAATTTATCTAAATTCAAGATCTATTTATCTGAGATTTTTATTTAATTTTTGGAGTTTGTTTTCTCTCTGTTATTTATTTATTTGTGTTATTTGCTTGTTTTGCGAATAGACGTCGATACTTCGGGAAGCTTCGAGCAAGGAGTAGCATACCAAGATCAAGATCAATCACTGGATTTATTCCAAGGCAAGTCGTGGTCCTTTGATCATATTGAACCCATGATTTCAAAAGTATATTATTTTATACAAATTGCATGCTATATTTATATAAACTGCTTTGGGTATAGTTATTGCCTATTGTCATTATGCCTCCATTGAATATTTGAATGCCATGAATCCTTTGTCACCATAGCGTGGGTAATTTTAGTTGGATATATATTTGTATTACCAACATGGGTATCGTACATATGCTTAGTCTTACTTAGTTACGATGGGTTTGTCATCACCTGTGTCTTATTAATCAATTTTGACTTAATGATTTATGGAATCGTGGTGGTGAGCCACTCTTGTTAAATTTGTGTACCATGTGACGGGTTAGTCATGGGTGTTGGTTAAACAAAACGGTTTTCGCTCAAAGCAGTGGTTGGTAGATAGTGGGGATGTGGATTGAACATGTTGTGGGTTTGTGGTAGTCTCGCCTGAGTAACTTGTCAAGGACTTAATCTTGTGCGCCATTGAACTGGGCCTTAACCGTACAACCACATGCCTGGTATGGGACGGGCCTGGCTGATTAATTAGCAATGTCTTAATTTCGGTTCTGTCGTGTGAAGCGTGGTTACGGGAAACGTATTCTCATGGTGGCGCAAGAGGGGGGCCCTATCTGGTCGGAAAGACATTCAGTGTTGAAACCTTAGCGGGTAGAACTGGGTTAAGAAGGAGCTTTGTAAAAGCCTTGTGATGATCACTTAGTCGCACACCTCGTAAGTGTGTTAAACGGACATTATAAGTTGATCTATCTCTTGTGGGTCAAGCTGTACAACCTCTGCAGAGTGTAAAACTATTCGAATAGCCGTGTCCGCGGTTATGGACGTGCCTGGGGATTTCACACGGGAGATAGAGTTTTCTTTAAAATGTGTCGGAGTGTGAATGGGAAGTTCACTTGATGAATATAATATTCGTTTGGTGAATAGGTCGTTCACTTAGTGGGTTGTGTCCATTGGTGAATGGGGAATTCACTTATCTTTGGTTTGGTTGGGAAGTGAATGGGAAGTTCACTGGTTGTTTCAAAGAAAGTGTTTATTTATTTATTATTGTTTACAATTACGCATTTCAATATATTTATTGTATTTATTGTAAATGTTGTTTTATGCAAAAGAGCCATACAGCTAATCTTTGTTCAAGCCTTGTATGAATACTATTTGCATACATTTCCCCACGGCTTGCTGAGTACATTCAAAGTACTCATGGCTTTTGCCCTGTATTGCTCAGTTGAAGAATATCAAGCTGCTCAAGAGTTCTTCGCCCAGGAGGACCATGAAGGTTTTGCGGATTAGGATGCGTTTCTCCACTCGATTGCCTGTGGGCATGTTGATTGGCCATTTGAAGAGTTTCTTACTGTGCAAGAGTTTATTTGTTTCTTTAGCCTGCGTGTAAGTTATAAACGTTGACCATAAGGTCGATTATTATTATTATTATTTGATACTTTGAGATCTTTTAGTTAAATTGAATAAATGGATGGTATTTCATCACTGTTTCCCTGTGTGAGCTAGCTACTGATCTGGGACTAGTTCAGAATACACAGAGGGTTCCTGAGATGTATTTTTGGGTCCCGACATACCCCTTCTAATTAATGCAATAATTTACCATATAGTTATCTTCTGCTTCTACCTAATTATTGCTTAATGCTAACCATTACGATATCAATGCGCATACACATTCAACCATCGCCGATATCCCAGCTGGAGACACATGTCACGCTCTCTCCAGTGAGCCCGAGCATTGTAGATGTTTTAATATCGAACTTGTGAAATTAATTCTAAAGGGGGACTCCTTGATCGGGACTACACAGGAATGAGACACAGGAATTTAGATAGGTTCAGGCCTTCTCCTGGGAGAATAACAACTCTAGTCTTGTATTGATTGTACTTACAGCAAGCGAATAATCACCGAAGGCTAGAACTAATGGCTCTTGTCCGTTCTGTTGCTTGTGTCACCACTTGTCTCTGTCCATCGGTGTTATCTCTTATATAGTGTCTAAGGGGGTGGCGGTTGTCCATGCCAAGAGGTGCCTCAGTGGTCGAAGAATAGATCATGTTGATGGTAGTTATTGTCAGAGAAACAACAACCCACATTCGCTTTGTGGTTATGCCAGAGACAGAGATTAATACGTGCAGTTATGCCAAAGGATAGCAGCACATATTTACTACTCCGTGTAATTAGACACAATGTATGAAGTCCCTAGTAGATAACTAGCAAAGGCGTAATTACACACAATGCATATAATTCCATCACCACTACTACAAAACAGGCTATAGTAGACACCCCATCACAGACGGGTTCATTTGAATCATTCTGTGTTGGGTCTGTTGGGACGCGGCATTTGTAGTGCTGGCCTATCACAGACGGTTCTTATTAATAACCGTCTGTGATAGGCATATATCACAGACGGTTCTATTAATGAACCGTCTGCGAAATATCACAGCCGGTTCTATTAATAAACCGTCTGTGATAATCTCCCTATCACGCGGGTTTTAAATAGAACCGTATGTGAAATATTCTGACGGTTCTATATAAAAACCGTCGGTGATACGGGAGATTATCACAGACGGTTTTTAATAGAACTCGTCTGTGATATTTCACATCTGGTTCTATTTAAAAACTGTCATGATATGTATATCACGAGCAGTTCATATTTTGAACCGTCTATGATATCCTCGCAGCTATAAATACCTGGAGTACCCCCTGCCCATTCCCATTTGAGCCGCCACCCAGATAAAAAACACACTGCGCCGCCGACAAAGAGAGAGGGGAGAAGGAGAGGAGAAAGGGAGGGAGAAGGAGAGAAATCTCAAGAGATTTGGTATTTTCGTCGTGAGCTCCGATGGTAACAATCTATAACCTTTTAGAACATCTGTAATTTATGTGCTTAATTAGTCGGTTCAAATGGCTAGATTTGATGCTAGGAACCGATTCCACACGTGGAAGCTGCCTATTCCGAAGCAAAACTCTAGGAATCGATGCAAACTTTTCATTCGGATGCAAGGGAATAGAATAATATTTTTCATATTGGGTGGTTGGCATATGCATTAAAGTTCTGTGAGGGGGAAGGAAATGGAGAGAGAGAGAGCGGTTGAGAGAGATTTTATTAATCTAATTTGACACTGTATATTTTGTTACATGTGTAGCGTAGATGGACCGAAACTGGATGTATGGTATGAACTGTGTGAGTCAAGAGGACATTAATGGCGTGGTTGCTTTTAGAAGAGCCGCCGAGCGGAGATATGTTGAAGAAGGGATAAAATTTATATCTCGTCCATGCATTGATTGCGTAATCAAGATGTTTACTAACTCCGCAGAGATAGAAGCACACTTGATTCGAAGGGTTTCAAAAGGGTATACATGTTGGACCATCCACGGTGAAGAGCGATTACGGGAAGTTAGTAATAACGACATCGCCGAGGAAGTCAACGATATCTTGGGATGTAGCGTGCTTTTGATGAGGATAGGTCATACGATGACAATCTGGATCAAATCTTTGCGCGATGCAGAAGAGAACTACGGTGAGAGAGAGTTTTGTAAATTCGAGCGCGTAATAGAGGACTCGGTGATACCTTTGTTCCCTAGCTGCAAGCCGGAATACACAAGGTTGTCAACCGTGATTGAACTGCTTAAATTAAAGGCAAGCAATGGTTGGTCCGATAAGAGTTTCACGGCGTTGTTAGGTCTCCTAGCGGACATTCTTCCGGAGGGAAACGTGTTGCCCAACACCACCTACCAAGCAAAGAAGGTTCTTTGTGTAACACACCAGCCTGACAAGGGTCTGGAATGCTACTAAACTAACACTATAACCATTTTAACATTGATACAATTCTCTAAAATCCGACAGAACCTCCTTTGTTTAGTTACTAAACCGGAGATCCCAACTTTTAAATGTAACATAGTTAAATAATCCAACATCCAGCATAATCAAGAGACCACCAAAACTATGCTAATCAACACTATATCATCCATAGCATACTAAACAACTACAAGCATAAATAAAAGGACATCCATGATCCTCTAATCAACTCTATTACAAGTTATTCCAAGCAGAGGGAGTAATCATAAAGAATTCCTTAAGCAAGTTTCTCATCTACTAAATTATCATTCTATCAATTCAAATGTGTGTAGTTCGTGCCATTGTGCAACCACTCTAAGTCTTACTCCCTCCCATGCATGCCGTTCTTGTAAAGTGGTATTTAAAAACACAACAACAGTAAGAGTGAGCCCAAAGACTCAGCAAGTGCAATAAATGGCAATAATAACATAAACAACTGTAATCATCAACATCCATCTACAATCTCTATTATAAACATGTCATATGCTCATGCTATGCAAGAAGCTCAAGTGCACTCTCTTTCTCTTTATCTTTTGCATTTTACAGTAATGCAAAGTATGCAACCGTCATTTGCATACCCATGCCCGTGCTCGCAAGCGCGAGGACCAATTGCTGATACTCGCAAGTAAAGGGACCTCAAGCCCACACTCCACAAGTGTGGGGACCATAAGCCCATCGTTTTCATGATGGGGACCTCTTTCAATGCCCACATTCCACAAATGTAGGGACCTCAAGCCCGTCATCCACATGACGGGGACCTCGAATATGCATAGTCATATGATAGCATGATGCACATGAACAAAACTTTAAACCATCATAAATTTGTATTCACAACGTCATACATGAATAAACTTGTTCATACTTCTAGCATTCATCATCGTTGACATTCATAGCATTCTAGCATCCATGAATAGCACATATATTCATAATACTAGCAAACATGAACAATCACTCATGAATAACAATTAATCATAGACTTCATAACTTTCAAACATCCATGAATAACACGAAACTCATATCACTAGAAACCATGAACATTACCAATCATACCACCATAACAATCATGACAACACAAATTCTATAAGTATTTATCAAAGAATGCCATTCAATAATTCCAATTATATCCATCATTATACTTGCCTTAACCTTGAGAGAACGAGGATGTGCAGGTAATACTGCCCCAGGATCAATCCATCACTGAATATATTTATAAGGCGCACTAAGACAATCATACTGGACCAAAATCATAAATAATAGTATAACCGAACTCGCTATACTCTCAAGCGCATTTCCCAATTCCAACTCCTATAGATCGATATGTCCCCTCTGTGGACAGCCAACTTCTAAAATTCGTATCTTTTAGCACAGGAGTCCAAATGAGGTGTTCTTAGACTTCATTGAAAGGTTATCAATTTCCCTAACTAAACCTAGTTGGTGGACATCTCAAATTCTGTTTGTAAATGACTCTAATAGATCAATGAACAACATCTGTCAAGATCTGTCTAACACGTCTGGACAGCAGCACGGTAACAGACATAACTTTTGATTGGCTGAACCAAAATTAGTGTTCTTTAACAATCTGAAAAGCTAAGAACAAAACCTACCAAAGTCTAGTTGGGCAAAATTTCAGATTTTGCATCTAACAAAATTTGGCCCACGGCTCAAATCTGTTGGCAGAATTAACAGACAGAAATATTGGCTGAAATAAAATATCCATAACTTTTGTTCTACAACTCCAAATTGGACGTTCTTTATCAATCTCGAAAGCTTATAAAATTATCTACAATAACCTAGTTGGAATGACATTCATATTTTGCCTTTAAAAAAAAGTGGCACATGGGTCAAAACTAATGATAGAAACTTACATACAATCTGGACAGCCACATTGAAATATACATAACTTTTGAACCGTAACTCGGAATTAAGTGATCTTTACGCCCACTGAAAGCTAAGAACGAACCCCACATAACTCTAGGAGATGGGATCCTCTGATTCGGCTTCTAAGATCACGAAAACAGCCGCACAAACTACTGGACAGAACGCGATCTATTAAACCGACGAAAATCGATCTACCAAACGACATCAACCGCAACTACCACGCATCAACCAATGAAGAACACGCGACGTTACCCTTGTAGAATCGCAGAAAGTTGAAGAAATCTCCCCGTGAAGATAATCTCCTCTCCTTTCTTCACTTGATCGGCAGCAGAGCACCGACGGCGAGGAAGGAGGCACCAACGGAGGGGGCTGCTTGGGGAGGAGGGTGATGCATCAGAGCACCTGCGACCATTGTAGCACGGCGGCGGCCACTGTAGCACGGGTTGGTACTGTAGCAGTTTTAGGGTTTTCCCCCCTTTTGGGCCTTGGTGCTGTGGGCCAAAAGCCCATAGCCCAGGTTTTGAAGAAATTTCAGAAAAAACCCTTTAACTATTTTTGTTTTCTCTCTAACACGTTTCGGAGTAATACACCCCCCCTCTAAACTTCTGTTAAATCCATTTCCTAATTGGTTCTTCTCCCCAAATTATTTCTTCTCACTTAAATAAATTTGGGGTATTACACTCTACCCCCCCTTAAACGGAATTCGACCCCGAATTCTAAACACACTTACGCCAATGTAATCACAGCTAAAACCTTATGATATTTTCACGTACCTGCTGTAAATAATATCTGATATCGCTGGCACATGCGAGACTCTAATTCCCAAGAGGCCTCACACTCGTACTGTTCGGGCCACAACAAAATGACGTACAATGACGTCTATCATAACACTCAACCCGGAAATTCCAGGTACACTCATTAGAAAAGAATCGAAGGTAAGATCCTACTCGATGGTCCAAGACGTTAACAAATATTCAAACTCTGGATCTCCTAGGTACTCACTCGGCACGAGAACATACCAAAGTTGTGTTCACCGCGTAGGGACCCGAAACGGTCTTAGCGATACGCCCACTAGCGAAAACAACCCAATGAACCTTGGGCTAACCTCCTCATTGGTACCTAACCACACAACATGCACATAATATGCGGAACTTTTATTCAACCTCTCAATCGAACTCTTCACCGTAACAAGGATTACCTCCTTTAACTAGGAGCACACAACAACACTCTCTGTAAACAACCTCTTTTACCGACAAAACCCATCTGAAAAATGAAGGATTCACATCGCAACCACAAAATGGAAACTTGACACCAAAGGGTCAAATTCAAAAGCAAAAATTCATCATGAAATCCATTCCGCTTTCCAACTAGGTAGTTTACAAATGAACACCACACAAGCCGAAAGAGAAACCACTTAAATACCCAAATCAAACACTTCATTTATTCTTTCCGAACTGATAAGAACCGTACATTAATCATAAAGTCAAACTTTAATTTCGAAAGACATCCGTCATCAACACATAGTTCAAACATGAATCAAGAGAGCGTTTCACTACTCGAGGAAATATTTTTTTTCCCTTTTAGAAATAAAATTTCTCTTGAATTATGGAATTTCATTTTATCCATATCACACTAACTTATTTCTCTTAAATTGACAACCTCAACGCCATGCTCAAACTGGATACATCATCTACAACTTTGTAGAGAGGCTCTCTTGACTCCGCAACATACTCTAGCCAACTCTTGTACTGACGGAATTACCTTGACAAATGACTCCCAATACATCTCAAAATAAATCTCACACACAATCACATCACCTCCATCATTTAAGAATAAACAACTCGGAATCCTCAGCACACACATTCATATACTTCATCAAAGGTTCTTTCAATGATCATCCCACTCTTCATAATCCACCCTTATTCTGCTACCTCTACACACAATCATTGGGCGACCAACATTCTAGCATAAAAATGCAAAACCCAATTTTTTTAACCTCCAACACCCCTACAACAAACGTCTCATATAGAAGATAGGGAAAACCTCATATTAAATCCCTAAAATTATCACAATCCAATCATACCCGCGCAATAACATCAATATGGAAACATTTTCTCGACCCAATTATCTTTATAAAGAGTCTAACTTCCAAAGAGTTACTCATTGACGCCAAATCATACCGACGATAATCCATCAAGCTCGCTATCTCCATAATCGCTTTAACGATTAGATTACTTCGCTAATCTTACTCTCATTACAACACACCATCATATTTCATCCGCACAACCGTGTAAGGTACACAATCGCGACGCCTAATACATTGATCAAGATTTCCATACTTTGGATAATTCTATGTTCCATTGAAATGAACAAAATAACTTGGACCACGCTCGCTATATATTCTACAAGTTGTAACAATGCAATCGTTTAACCTTCAAAGACAATCTTCTAATGAGATAAACTTCTCTCAAAGAAGTATATTATGAAATTATTTCATCCTCCAATACTCATCGAATAACTTCGAACCCAAAGTTTCACAACTATAATTATTAAACACATCAAAAGACTCTGAACGAATAGGTTGACTCTTTCTCAAAAGAAAGAGCGAAAGGAATCAATTTTCATCAACTAGGAAAACATGTGTCACCCGTAGTGATCATGGACCAAGGAAATAGTCACTTAGGCAAAGTACTTAAAACATAAGGGAAAGTCAACGATCGAGGCTCAAGCCCTACTAAAAGTGAATTCTAAACCACAAATGAGAAGAAGGTAATGCCCTTGGAAAATTGATAAACTCTTGTGGAACAAGCGCATAAGGTTTAAGCACACTCAAATAAATCATGAAGTTGCGAAACGACTTAAATCTTAAATACTTATACTTCACTCCTTCCTTTAACAAGGAAAGTTATTTTCTATGATTACTACATCACTTTGCCGGCCTAAACAAGATAAGCTCTTAAAACCCAAATTACAAGAACCACTTAAGAACCAATAAAATCTTTCATCATAACACTTTGCTCAAACAACCTCAATCACCACATAACGCAAGAGGTCCACTCGATCACAAACGCAAAACTCAAAACACGTTCACTGAATCAAAATTACGAAAGACGATCAAATTACTTTATTTTTCTAAAAGAATCATCACCACACACACAAGTCACAATCTCTAGCAGGTAATCTTACTAACATCAAGATTGATACACTCCGAACACGAATTTTTTTATCATCGACTATTCTATTAGAAAGCCCCAAAGTTTCACTATATTGTTCCATACTACATTTTCATCCCATCTTCAAAACGGGAGTATACCAAAACCATATAACCTCACTACATCAACCTCTTAAGTTTAGAAGGGGTCTACTACACAATTGAAAAGGTCCTACCAACACCCTTTCATCAAAGGAATGCTTTTATCGATAGTTCTACCATGATGTAAACATTGTTCATCCATTAAATCCCATCAATTTATCTCTTAGTGATGCTCATCACGGACATTAATAGACATTATTTGCACCTAGCAATTACTTATAATCACTAAGTATCCACAAAAAGGTTACTCCAAGATTAGTACCCACTAAGACAAAAATCTAACTCCTTTTGAACTTAACAATCCCAAAAGGTTAGATGAAACCATTGAGACACGTTAATCCAATTTACCAAAGAAGTTTACGGATGTATCACTCTTAGTCATTGACTCAATTTCATCAACGTTCTACACCTCTTATTAACTCTATTGATTACAACTAGGTATAACCATACTCTTAATCACAGCTCCTCAAGAACTACTACAAGACACTTTCAAATTAATCACTTTCATTTCAAGGATCTTTGTTAGGATCGATCATGCACACACTGCCGATCTAACATGTTGACCCATATCATATCCATTAATTCTTTGGTTATAACCTCTCACTTAACCAAGACAACAAAACACTAAAAGGTTTAACATCTTCTTTCATAAAAGAAATCCATTAATCTTCAACACTCAAAATACCCAAGAGAGATATATTTAGTCAAAGCCCTCACGTACTAAAGGACTTGCAAAAGAAAACTTTCATTAACCAAAAACATCACATGAATAAGTGGGTCAAGTTTTTTTTTTCCAATAAGAAAGACAAACTCCAACACGAAGGTCAAACTTAACCAAGTTTACCAGCCGCAAGAATAACCCATCGGTTGGGAAAGCAACGATTTCTTTACGGGACAAATTAAGCCAATAGTAGAATAAATTCAAAGCAACCCCTCAACCGGGATGAACTAAAAGCCCAAGGAAAAACTCATCAATCACCACAAGATAAGAGTTGACCAAATCAAATTTCAAGGGAGAGAACAACTCTTCTAAAAATACTCGCTATCAACACCTGTACTACGATCTCCGGTGTGTACACTTCTGTCGAACCCGGGAACGAAGGATCCCGAATTCTCTGTGTTCAAACACCAGTCCAGGATTTCCAGTGTACACAGTCTCACAAAAATGAATATCACATTCATATCACGAAAACGTAAATGGCATTAAATAAATAACTGTTTAATACAAATGAGTCTGAATAATAATATCAAATGTCAAATGATAAATGATAAACACAGCGGAAATAACATAATAGTGGGAGCCACACGATGCGCCACAGGCAATCGTCTGGGTCAGAAGGCCTACTCGTCCGGTCCTCACCGTCAAGATAGCGGTCTTCTCCCGAATAAGATTTATTCAAGAAGAGTGAGCACTACTACCGTGCTCGCAAGTCACACCTAATATTGAATTTAAATGCATGCATAAGGAAACAAGTGAGTATGGCAGGGTTGTTTTTGCATAAACAAAGATTTCGGCTTGAATAAGTATAGTAGTTTCTAAGGTAATTTTATACTATGGATAAAATCATATTTTGAGATAGCAATGATATAATGTGGATAACCTCCAATGATAAAGTGAAGGATCCCCTCCTACACTTGGCTTCCCGCCCAAATTTTCATAAGGATTAACCATCCTCAACATTTAATAAAGCATTTTAAAACCAAAAACAATTTAACTTTAAGTGGCCCCGCTAGCATGTCCATGACCATGACGCGCTATTCGAATAGTTTCTACTCTGCAGAGTTGGTACAACTTTACCCACACGAGGTGACATGCTCGTTATGTCGGCCAATTCACGCTCGTAGGCGTGTGGTGAGCAATTACCATGAGGCCTTTACAATGTTTTATCCTAGTACATTCATGCCCGCTAAGGTTTCGCCCCTTTGACCGACTGTCCTCCGGAAGCCCCTCTTGCGCCAAGTGGGAATAAAACGTCTAACCGACACCCACAAAATCACATGACATAAATATACTAGGACATCACAAATTAGTTAGCCAAATCCCGCCCATACAGACATGTGGTGGTGCGTTATGGCATAGCATAAGCGGCTCAAAGACCGGTCCTCAATTGACTTGGGCGTCATTCCTACAACCCATGGGCCTTGATCTTAACCAGATCAAACCGTGCATAAACCCGCACTCCACCATTCCGACCATTTCGCCAAGTCCAAACCCATTTTGATTTTATTTTGAATAAAAACTTCATTTATAAACTCTTGTGGTAAAACAATACCACAATAACAAGTTTGAAAACAATTTGTAGAAATCGTGTAAACCCTCCCAAATTACAGTAAATGTGGACTAAGCTTGGCTAAGCATATATTTGAATTTTGGTAATATTTTGCCTATGGTATCAAGGTAGTCAGATACAACATTCAAATTTGGCCATACAATAACATATGGAATTAACTATATGTAAAACAGGATATTAAAATATTTATAACAACATATGCATGCAATAAGAAATTTAAAAACTGAAAATAACTTAAAATAATAGGGGCAATATGGTCAATGGTGTAACTTGCCTTGGTCGATGCCTTGGAATTCTAAATCTTCAGATTGATCGAACTCTCCGGAGTCGTCGAAGTCTATACGCGAAGATACGACAAATTCAATGCAAATTCAAATAAATTCAAAAACATAGCTCAAATTAACTCCAAACTGAAATATTTTGGTTTAGTTAGCTAGATTATAATTGTATATAAATTTTGCAATTTGAAACACCCAATTTGGAGTTCATATGCAAAAGTTATGAATTTTTGAAGTTTATATCTAAATCTGAAATTTTATTGAATTTCCAGAATTATTTTCCTACTGAAAATCCATTTATTGCGCAATGATTACATCAGCTATGTAATTCGGAAAATAAAAGATTTAAAAGTATTCGACAAGTGGGCCCCATGAGTCGCTGATTTCGCCCATGTGACCAAGTCCATCGAGCTTTGGGACGACGGCGCGGTGGACCACGCCACGTGTGCGTGTGCGTGGTGTCGACATGGCGCCACGCTGGCCGTGTTCTTTGAGATGGCGCCCGGTGGTGCCACGGTGGCGACCCACGCCGCTTGACGGCAAAAGTGTCGGCGCGCCGACAATCCGCCGGCGGAGGTTCACCGGCGGCGAGTGGTATCAACACGTAGCCACGATTATTGCGAACATGATGGTACACGAATTGGCACGGATGGGCGACGGTGGTGGCGGAATTGGTGCCGAGCGGAGGAAGAAGCACGGTGGTTGCGGCGAGGGTGACCGGAAGGTGCTCCGAGGCGAAGAAGAGTGCGCGAGGAAGCTCCGTGATGGGAAAGTCGTTGGTGTGGTCCACGGCTCACTGGCGCTGCCGACGGCGAGCACTTCGTGGTTTTCACCGCGGTAGTAAAACCCTAAAACAAGAATTGCGGCGGTGTTGATGGGAGAGGAAGGAATGAGTGATGGCTTTGAGTTGAGTGAAGGAAGGCACCGGGGCTTCTTTTATAGGCGTCGGGAGCTCGGAGGCGGCGTGGAGGAGGTGGGGGTCGGCGGCGGTTTGCGGCGTTGAGGCGAAACCGTCCGGAGAAGAGGGAAGAACATGGGGAAATGCGGCGGTGGTGGGACGCGGTCGTGTACACGCACGCGAATAGGTTGGCGGTTGAGATTAGGCCGTTAGCGGCTTGATCGCGTCTGCGAAAATGGCGCGTGGTTGCGGCGTGAGGAGGAAGAAGAGGTGAGGAAGACGACGACTCGGAATCGTCCGATTTTCCACGCACTGGTCGAGATTAGATTCGCGGCGTAAGTGACTTTCGGGCGCAATGCTGGATTAAGATCCAATGGTTGAGATTAGACCAGCGAAGCGGTAAGTGCGTTTTGGCGCCGCCGTTGGATTAAGATCGTGCGGCTCACGTTGATGATGGCATCTGGACCGCGCGGTTGCTGTGGAAGATCTTGACCGCTCGGTGCATGATCCAACGGTGGAGAAAGAAGAGATACGCGGAGAAATGGTAGCCGCTCGATTTTGATCGGACGGTGGGAGGGCGAGAGGCGGGTGCGGCGATTGCGGACGGTGGCCTACGCTGCGTTTTGTGAGATTTGGGCGGGCCGGTGGTTTTACCCAAAGCCATTTTTGATTTTCTTTGGATTTCTCAATTGTTTTAATTCATTAATTCAATTAGGCTTTAGAAAATAGCAAAATACTTCCAAAATTATGGAAAAATTCACAGAAATTCCCATACTCATTTTGGACTTAATAAAATTATTTCCAACTATTTTTGGCTTTTAATTTTGCAAATAAATTTGTTTTAGCTTTAAAATATTTATAAAAGCTTTTGAAAATTGGAGAAAACCACAAACATAAATAAACTTTTAAATTTTACTGAAATTGAAATTTGGGTTGTTACAAACCTACCCTTAAGGGAATCTCGGCCGAGATTCGGGATTGGTCAAGAAAGAGATCGGGATAGTTGGTCTTGAGGTCTTCTTCTTTTCCCATGTGGCTTCACTTTCCGGTGATGACTCCATCGCACCTTGTATGATCCGATGATTACTCGCCGTGACTCGCTCTGCGACATCGAGAATCTTGATTGGTCGCTCCACGAGGTGAGATCTTCTCAAGATCGAAGCTTTCCAAGAAGGTATGGTCTTCTCGCGCTTGCAAGCATTTCTCAATGGGATACATGGAAGACATCGTACGGTGACAATGCTTCGGTAGCTCAGCCGATATGCCACTTCACCTCTTTTGGCTAGAATTTTGTATGGCCCCACAAACTGCAGGTGCGAGTTTTCCTTTCGTTCGAATCTTCTTACTCCTCCGAGTGGAGTGACCTGAGATAGACCAAGTCTCCTACCTCAAAGTTTAGATCCTCCGACTGTTATCAAGATAACTCTTTTGTCGGTTTGCACCACTTTCGGATGTTCCTTATAGCTTTGACCTTACTTTCGCCTCTTTGATTATCTCAGTCCAAAGAGTTGATGCTCTCCTACTTCATCCCACAGTGGAGTTCGCATTTTCGCCATACAATGCTTCAAAAGGAGCCATTTGCAAACTAGCTTGATGGCTATTGTTATACGAGAATTTCGCATACACGCAAATTCTTGTCCCAACTTTGTCCAAATTCCAAGGCACGGGCTCTGAGCATATCTTCGAGGACTTGATTGGTGCGTTCGTCGACCATCTGTTTGAGGATGATAGGTGCATGCGAAGTTGAGTCCGTGCCTAAGGCTTCATGCGGATCGCTGAATCTTGACGTAAACCGAGAACCTCAGCGGACACAATCTTCTTGGGTACCGTGTAAACAAACGATCCTAGCCACATATAACTCGCCAACTGCCGCTACGTAAGTAGTCTTGACGGAATAAAGTGAGCTACTTTGGTCAACCGATCAACTATCACCCGATCGAATCATATCTCGATTGGGTCCTAGGAAGTCCGATGATGAAGTCCATGCCAATCTCTTCCCACTTCCATTTCGAATTGGTAGTGGTTGCAACAATCCTGTTTGGTCTCTCGATGTTTCCTTAACTCGTGACACACATCACGCGAGGCGACGAACTCGGCAATTTCTCGCTTCATGTCGACCCACCGATTTCTCCTTCGATCCCGGTACATCTTAGTGCTTCCGGTGAATGGAGTAAGGCGTTTCATGAGCCTCCTTCGCATTGATTGCTTTAACTCCTCCGGTTAGGTACACAAATGCGGTTCCCAAACCACACAGTTCCTTGTTCATCTTCTCGCGAATCTCGGAGCCTTGCCTCTTCGCATATTCTTCTTGATCTCCTTGATGTCATCATCTTCTAGTTGTTTTTCTCGATCGACTTTGAAGAGTCGGTTGTACTTCCAAAGCATTCACACAACCTTGATCGACAATCTCCAAGTTTAGACGCTTCAATTCTTCATGTAGTTCGTTTGCCTTACGCACCATCATGGTATTGCAATAGGCCTTTACCTCGTGGCATCCGCAACTACATTTGCTTTGCACAGGTGATAATGGATTCCAAGATCATAATCTTTTATCAACTCTAACCATCTTCTCAAGGTTTAATTACTGTGTGAATATATACTTCAAACTCTTGTGATCCGTGAAAATCTCACACGTTACCAATGAGATAATGCCGCCGATCTTCAAGGCATGCACAATCGTTGCTAACTCGGATCATGGGTTGGATAATTCCTTCGTGTGGCCTCAATCGCTGGATGCATATGCTACTACCTTGCCCTCCTCCGCATCAATACGCATCCGAGACCTTGACGGAGGCGTCGCAGAAGATCTCAAATCTTTATGGATATCAGTAAAACTAACACAGTGCCGAGACCAATCTCCTCTTGTGTCTTGAAAACTTTCTTCACGAGCACTGCCCAATCAAATTTCTTCTCCTTCTTGAAGTTGAGTCATGGGTCTTGCAATCTTAGAGAAATTTTCAATGAACTCGCGGTAATAACCCGCTAGTCCAAGGAAACTTCTCACTTGGTGGTCGCCTGGGTTGCTTCCAACTGATACGGCTTCAACCTTGGCGGGATCTCTCGCAATTCCTCCCACGACACAATATGTCCAAGGAATGCCACTTGACTTAGCCAAAATTCACTTTTCTGAATTTAGCATAAAGTCGATGTTCTCGGAGCTTGTCCAAGATCATCCTCGATATGCTTCGTGTTCTTCTTCATCCTTCGAGTAGATGAGAATGTCATCAATGAAAACAACCACAAACTTATCCAGAATTCCATGAACACTTTGTTCATCATATTCATGAAATAAGCGAGGCGTTCAGTCAAACCAAATGACATCATCAGAACTCGCTGATCCATATCCGGTGGTGAAAGTCGTCTTGAATATCTTCCTGGCTCGATCTTGATTGGTGATAGCCGATCTCAAATCAATCTTCGAGAAGACACTTGCTCCTTCGGTGATCGAGCAGATCATCTATCCGGTAAAGGATATTTGTTCTTGATCGCCACCTCATTGAGTGATCTCGTAATCAACACACATTCTCATGCTATTGTCCTTTTCTTGACGAACAAAGACCGTGCTCCCAAGGTGATGAACGGGTGGATGTAACCTTCGCCGCAGATTCTTCAATCTGTTTCTTCAATTCCGCTAACTCATTAGCCGGCATTCTATAGGGTCGCCGATATTGGAGCCGTCACTCGACTAAGTCAATTAAGAACATGACGCCCCGATCCGGTGGCATGCGGGTAATTCATCGGGAAAGACATCGGCATATTCTCGGACTACGGTATGTCTTCAAGTTTCACTTCCTTCATCTTTGGTGAGGATAGAACTTCCATTAGTGCAGTCTTGGGTTTGAACTCCACTGAAATTCCTTCTCCATTTGTGAGGGTGATAGACCTATTAGCACGATCTATTTGTCCATGATTCTTGGCTAACGGTCCATTCCAAGAATAACGTCTAGACCTTGGAATGCAAGACTATCAAGTGCGCTAGGAAGGATACTCGGATATTTCAAGGGTGAGGTTCGCATAGAGAACTAGTCCTCATTTCAACCCGGGAATGGATTATCATGGATTTGCTAAGGAAGATCTGGTAACCCATTTTTGCCCACAAATTTATTTGACACGAAAGAATGCGAAGCTCGAATCAAATAGTATCAAGCCGGTATTGAATTGACAAGAAACATACCAAGCACAACATCCGTGTTGCACAGGCTTCCTCGGCCGTGACGTGGTTCACACGCCCTTGATGAACGGCCCGACTGCGGTGCGCGCGATGGTTGTGGCTCTGGTCTTTGGCTTGGAAGACGCCGCCACGCTTCTTGGGGCATCTGTTGGCATAGTGGCTCGTTTCATTGCAGATGGAAACAGTCCTCCTGCACGGTGGGGCGGAGCTCTTCTCTGAAATTGTCCTCCGGTTGGTGCGTGCGGAAGTTGGAGGTGTTGGGCGCCGATCTCGCACCGGGCTTTGGATGTGGAAGATGGAACTTCCACGCCGCGGTGGTCGCATTTGAATGAAACGAGGCTTGGGAAAGCCTCCTGCGTTGATCTTCGGGCGGCCATCCTCCGCTTATGTTCTCCATCTCGTGATGTTTGGCTTCTGGCGATCGCCTTGTCCACCAACCGTTGGAAGTCGGTGAAGTTCGGGAGATGAGTTGGACGAGATATCGCCATTGAGTCCCTCCAGAACCTTTCTTGCCGTTCTTCATCTCGGCCACATCAGTAGGGCATAGCGAGCTAGTTGGTTGAAGCGGTGGAGATACTCGCCACCGAGCGATTGCCTTGGCAGAGTGCATGAAACTCCTTCTTCTTGATGTCATCATGCCGGCGGGGATGTGGGCATGACTGAAGGCTCTCACAAACTCGTCCCACGAGATGGCACCGGCATTGGCGTGAGAGATGCGTAAATTGTCCCACCATTCGAGGTGGTCCGTTGAGTGATGAGTGGCGAGCAGGACCTCTCGCGATCGTGCATTGTCGCGATGTCCAATTTCTTTCCGATGGCACGAAGCCAATCGCCGCATCCATTGGCTCGGTGCTACGGAGAAGGTCTGAGGACGATACGCATGAACTCCGACATGGTCACCCGTTGAGGAGGGTGTGCCATTGCTCGAGTTGCGCGCCGCTTCTTTGTTACTGGTTGTTCGAGCGTTGTTGAGCGATCGAGCCAACAATTCAATAAGGTGAGTTTGATTGGCCATCATCCATTGCCAATCCGGTCCTGTCGGCGCGTGGAAGGCCGAACATCTTTGTTCATGGTTGTCGGTATTCATTATTACGACCTCGGATCCGCCATTTCGCAAGCGGTGTTCACCATCCGCTTGAAATTTCCAAAGACTTAGGAAAGGGAAGAAAAGGTTGCACTAAGGGGAGTAAATTTATATTAGCCCAAAAACACACAAAAACAAGGCAAAGAAACAAATTTTTCTTTTGCAAGTAATTCTTTATTTTATCCAACTGATTATGGCTACCACAAAAGGTTAGTAGCTCATAATTCGCAGCTAATTGAACAACTAAAGGGAAAGCAAAAATCTAAAATGGTAGAGGTAAACATCTATGGGGTGGATGGGGTGTAGTCCGGGAGTTCTGTACGCCTTGGCCTTCTTGTACAGAGCCAATTCGGCCTGCGCCTTCAATCTCTCCTATGCGACTTCTAGCCTCCCGAACAAGATCTGACTGTCCAGGTGTTGCCATAGGCGTAATCCATCGCCTTGGCTAACTCCACCTGGTGGGTGATCTCCGGCATATCCTCATTCTCGGCTGAGCTGAAGGCACTGCCTAGCCGAGTGGGGATGTGCATGGGATAGTACTGGAATGCAGTATCCCGAAAATGGGCGTCGTAGGTGTAGCGAAGTCGGCGTACGGCTTCTCTTGCCGCATCTTGGATGCCGTCCTCGAAAGTCTCCCGACGCATTGGGGCGTCGAAGATGTGGAAGGATGTATCCGGCGCTAAGTTAGAGTAGAGGATAACCTCCACTCTCCAGCGCTCCTGCTGTCCCACGATATACTTATATCCTTGGTATGTGGGTCTCTTCGTGAAACTCAGATGTTGCATCATCTTCCATAGGATATCCGCCCATTCTCCGGCGTAGACTCCATGGGAGATACGGGTCGGTCTCTCGGCCATCTACAATTTTAGAAAGGACAAGAGTTTAGAAATCTTTTTAATAGAGAAAGGAAGAGTAAGACTCTGGAAGACAGGTAAATAGTTTGTAAATTTTTGAAAAATAGTCCTTAATGGTTTTACCAATTCTACCGTGGGCACTGACCTACAGTCGATATGGCTCTGATACCACTTTTGTCGAACCCGGGAACGAAGGATCCCGAATTCTCTGTGTTCAAACACGATCCGGGATTTCGGTGTAGGTACATCTCACAAAATGAATATCACATTCATATCACGAAACGTAAATGGCATTAAATAAATAACTGTTTAATACAAATGAGTCTGAATAATAATATCAAATGTCAAATGATAAACACAGTGGAAATAACATAATAGTGGGAGCCACACGATGCGCCACAGGCAATCGTGCAGGTCGGAAGGCCTACTCGTCCGGTCCTCACCGTCAAGATAGCATCTTCTCCGAATAAGATTTATTCAAAGAAGAGTGAGCACTACTACCGTGCTCGCAAGTCACACCCAATATTGAATTTAAATGCATGCATAAGGAAACAAGTGAGTATGGCAGTGGGTTGTTTTGCATAAACAAAGATTTTCGGCTTGAATAAGTATAGTAGTTTCTAAGGTAATTTTATACTATGGATAAAATCATATTTTGAGATAGCAATGATATAATGTGGATAACCTCCAATGATAAAGTGAAGGATCCCCTCCTACACTTGGCTTCCCGCCCAAATTTTCATAAGGATTAACCATCCTCAACATTTAATAAAGCATTTTAAAACCAAAAACAATTCTAACTTTAAGTGGCCTGCTAGCATGTCCATGACCGAGGACGCGCTATTCGAATAGTTTCTACTCTGCAGAGTTGGTACAACTTTACCCACACGAGGTGACATGCTCGTTATGTCGGCCAATTCACGCTTCCGTAGGCGTGTGACTGAGCAATTACCATGAGGCCTTTACAATGTTTTATCCTAGTACATTCATGCCCGCTAAGGTTTCGCCCCTTTGGACTGACCGTCCTCCGGAAGCCCCCTCTTGCGCCAAGTGGGAATAAAACGTCTAACCGACACCCACAAAATCACATGACATAAATATACTAGGACATCACAAATTAGTTAGCCAAATCCTGCCCATACAGGACATGTGGTGGTACGTTATGGCATAGCAATAAGCGGCTCAAAGACCGGTCCTCAATTGACTTGGGCGTCATTCCTACAACCCATGGGCCTTGATCTTAACCAGATCAAACCCGTGCATAAACCTGCACCCACCATTCCGACCATTTCGCCCAAGTCCAAACCCATTTTGATTTTATTTTGAATAAAAACTTCATTTATAAACTCATGTGGTAAAACAATACCACAATAACAAGTTTGAAAACAATTTGTAGAAATCGTGTAAACCTCCCAAATTCTCAGAATGTGGACTAAGCTTGGCTAAGCATATATTTGAATTTTGGTAATATTTTGCCTATGGTATCAAGGTAGTCAGATACAACATTCAAATTTGGCCATACAATAACATATGGAATTAACTATATGTAAAACAGGATATTAAAATATTTATAACAACATATGCATGCAATAAGGAATTTAAAACTGAAAATAACTTAAAATAATAGGGCAATATGGTCAATGGTGTAACTTGCCTTGGTCGATGCCTTGGAATTCTAAATCTTGATTGATCGAACTCTCCGAGTCGTCGAAGTCTATACTGTGAAGATACGACAAATTCAATGCAAATTCAAATAAATTCAAAACATAGCTCAAATTAACTCCAAACTGAAATATTTTGGTTTAGTTAGCTAGATTATAATTTTATATAAATTTTGCAATTTGAAACACCCAATTTGGAGTTCATATGCAAAAGTTATGAATTTTGAAGTTTATATCTAAATCTGAAATTTTATTGAATTTCCAGAATTATTTTCCTATTGAAAATCCATTTATTGCCCAATGATTACATCAGCTACGTGAATTCGGAAAATAAAAGATTTAAAAGTATTCGACAAGTGGGCCCCATGAGTCGCTGACTCTACCCATGTGGACCAAGTCCATCGAGCTTTGGGACGACAAGCGCGGTGGACCACGCCACGTGTGCGTGTGCGTGGAGTCTTGACATGGCGCCACGCCGGGCCGTGTTCTTTGAGATGGCGCCCGGTGGTGCCACGGTGGCGACCACGTCGGCTTGACGGCGCAAAGTGTCGGCGCGGCCGACAACGGCCGGCGGCGGAGGTTCACCGGCGAGTGGTATCAACACGTAGCCACGATTGTGCGAACATGATGGTACACGAATTGGCACGGATGGCGACGGTGGTGGCGGAATTGGTGCCGAGCGGAGGAAGAAGCACGGTGGTTGCCGCGAGGGTGACCGAAGGTGCTCCGAGGCGAAGAAGAGGTGCGCGAGGAAGCTCGGTGATGGGAAAGTCGTTGGTCCAGTCCACACGTGCCGGGCGCTGACGGCGGAGCACTTCGTGGTTTTCACCGGTGGTAGTAAAACCTAAAACAAGAATTGCGACGGTGTTGATGGGAGAGGAAGGAATGAGTGATGGCTTTGAGTTGAGTGAAGGAAGGGCACGGGGCTTCCTTTATAGGCGTCGGGAGCTCGGAGCGGCGTGGAGGAGGTGGGGGTCGTGGCGGCGGCGGTTGCGGCGTTGAGGCGAACCGCCCGGAGAAGAGGAAGAACATGGGGAAATGCGGCGGTGGTGGACGCGGTCGTGTACACGTCTTGCGAATAGGTTGGGGCGGTTGAGATTAGGCCGTTAGCGGCTTGATCGCGTCGCGAAATGGCGGGCGGTGGTTGCGGCGTGAGGAGGAAGAAGAGGTGAGGAAGACGACGACTGAATCGTCCGATTTTCCACGCACGGTCGAGATTAGATTCGCGGTAAGTGACTTTCGGCGCGGCCGTTGGATTAAGATCCAATGGTTGAGATTAGACCCGAAGCGGTAAGTGCGTTTGGCGCGCCGTTGGATTAAGATCGTGCGGCTCACGTTGATGATGGCATTCGGACCGTGCGGTTGCTGTGAAAGATCTTGACCGTCGGTGCATGATCCAACGGTGGAGAAAGAAGAGATACGCGGAGAAATGGTAGCCGTTCGATTTTGATCGGACGGTGGGGGAGGGCGAGAGGCGGGTGCGGCGGTGCGGGCGGTGGCCTACGCGTTTGCTTTGTGAGATTTGGGCGGGCGGTGGGTTTCTACCAAAGCCATTTTTTATTTTCTTTGGATTTCTCAATTGTTTTAATTTGTTAATTCAATTAGGCTTTAGAAAATAGCAAAATACTTCCAAAATTATGGAAAAATTCACGAAATTCCATACTCATTTTGGACTTAATAAAATTATTTCCAACTATTTGTTGGCTTTTAATTTTGCAAATAAATTTGTTTTAGCTTTAAAATATTTATAAAAAGCTTTTGAAAATTCAGGAAAAAACCACAAACATAAATAAACTTTTAAATTTTACTAAAATTGAAATTTGGGCTGTTACAACTTCGCTATTACTATACCACGAACGGTGGTGTGACCTGGTATAGCCCAGGATCACAACCACTACCTCTACCTCTCAACATGGGTTATCCCCACACATAATAATCACAACCAATTAATGAGCAATAAAACTCAATTCGGATCAAGAATCAACACTATGATAAAGCGGAAACATAAATGCAATGCTATGCCCATTCCCATCCTCATCGTGCTTAGTGTGTCAAAATTAATATTTCATGAACCACGGACCTACAGCCCGCTCTGATACCAACTGTAACACACCAGCCTGACAAGGGCCTGGAATGCTACTAAACTAACACTATAACCATTTTAACATTGATACAATTCTCTAAAATCCGACAGAACCTCCTTTGTTTAGTTACTAAACCGGAGATCCCAACTTTTAAATGTAACATAGTTAAATAATCCAACATCCAGCATAATCAAGAGACCACCAAAACTATGCTAATCAACACTATATCATCCATAGCATACTAAACAACTACAAGCATAAATAAAAGGACATCCATGATCCTCTAATCAACTCTATTACAAGTTATTCCAAGCAGAGGGAGTAATCATAAAGAATTCTTTAAGCAAGTTTCTCATCTACTAAATTATCATTCTATCAATTCAAATGTGTGTAGTTCGTGCCATTGTGCAACCACTCTAAGTCTTACTCCCTCCCATGCATGCCGTTCTTGTAAAGTGGTATCTAAAAACACAATAACAGCAAGAGTGAGCCCAAAGACTCAGCAAGTGCAATAAATGGCAATAATAACATAAACAACTGTAATCATCAACATCCATCTACAATCTCTATTATAAACATGTCATATGCTCATGCTATGCAAGAAGCTCAAGTGCACTCTCTTTCTCTTTATCTTTTGCATTTTACCGGTAATGCAAAGTATGCAACCGTCGCTGCATACCCATGCCTGTGCTCGCAAGCGCAGGGACCAATTGCCCGATACTCCGCAAGTAAAGGGGACCTCAAGCCCACACTCCACAAGTGTGGGGACCATAAGCCATCGTTTTCATGATGGGGACCTCTTTCAATGCCCACATTCCACGAATGTGGGACCTCAAGCCCGTCATCCACATGACGGGGACCTCGAATATGCATAGTCATATGATAGCTTGATGCACATGAACAAAACTTTAAACCATCATAAATTTGTATTCACAACGTCATACATGAATAAACTTATTCATACTTCTAGCATTCATCATCGTTGACATTCATAGCATTCTAGCATCCATGAATAGCACATATATTCATAATACTAGCAAACATGAACAATCACTCATGAATAACAATTAATCGTAGACTTCATAACTTTCAAACATCCATGAATAACACAAAACTCATATCACTAGAAACCATGAACATTACCAATCATACCACCATAACAATCATGACAACACAAATTCTATAAGTATTTATCAAAGAATGCCATTCAATAATTCCAATTATATCCATCATTATACTTGCCTTAACCGAGAGAACGAGGGATGTGCGTAAGGTACTGCCCGGATCAATCCATCACCTGAATATATTTATAAGGCGCACTAAGACAATCATACTGGACCAAAAGCATAAATAATAGTATAACCGAACTCGCTATACTCTCAAGCGCATTTCCCAATTCCAACTCCTATAGATCGATATGTCCCCTCTGTGGACAGCCAACTTCTAAAATTCGTATCTTTTAGCACAGGAGTCCAAATGAGGTGTTCTTAGACTTCATTGAAAGGTTATCAATTTCCCTAACTAAACCTAGTTGGTGGACATCTCAAATTCTGTTTGTAAATGACTCTAATAGATCAATGAACAACATCGGTCAAGATCTGTCTAACACGTCTGGACAGCAGCACGGTAACGGACATAACTTTTGATTGGCTGAACCAAAATTAGTGTTCTTTAACAATATGAAAAGCTAAGAACAAAACCTACCAAAGTCTAGTTGGGAAAAATTCAGATTTTGCCTCTAACAAAATTTGGCCCACGGCTCAAATCACAAGAATTAACACACGAAATATTGGCTGAAATAAAATATCCATAACTTTTGTTCTACAATTCCAAATTGGACGTTCTTTATCAATCTCGAAAGCTTATAAAATTATCTACAATAACCTAGTTGGAATGACATTCATATTTTGCCTTTAAAAAAAAGTGGCACACGGGTCAAAACTAATGATAGAAACTTACATACAATCTGGACAGCCACATTGAAATATACATAACTTTGGAACCGTAACTCGGAATTAAGTGATCATTACGCCCACTGAAATCTAAGAATGAACCCCACATAACTCTAGGAGATGGGATCCTCTGATTCGGCTTCTAAGATCACGAAAACAGCCGCGCAAACTACTGGACAGAACGCGATCTATTAAACCGACGAAAATCGATCTACCAAACGACATCAACCGCAACTACCATGCATCAACCAATGAAGAACACGCGACGTTACCCTCGTAGAATCGCAGAAAGATGAAGAAATCTCCCCGTGAAGATAATCTCCTCTCCTTTCTTCACTTGATCGGCAGCAGAGAGCACCGACACGCAGGAAGGAGGCACCAACGGAGGGGGCTGCTTGGGGAGGGGAGGGTGATGCATCATGAGCGCCGTGGCTACTGTAGCACGCAGTGCGGCCATCAGTAGCACAGGTTGGTACTGTGAGCGTTTTAGGGTTTTCCCCTTTTGGGCCTTGGTGCTGTGGGCCAAAAGCCCATAGCCTGAGTTTTGAAGAAATTTAAAAACCCTTTAACTATTTTTGTTTTCTCTCTAACACGTTTGAGTAATACACCCCCTCTAAACTTCTGTTAAATCCATTTCCTAATTGGTTCTTCTCCCCAAATTATTTCTTCTCACTTAAATAAATTTGGGGTATTACACTTTGTCCATTGGGAATGGAAGTAGAAAGAATACATGTATGTCCGAACGATTGTATCTCGTATCAGAAAGAGTATGCAGACATGCATGTATGTCCGTGTGCAAAGCATCCCGATACAAGTGTCGAGAATCGCTAGGTTGAAGCAAGGACCTCCTGCTAAGATGTTGTGGTATCTGCCTGTGATCCCACGTTTGAAGCGTTTATTTGCGAACCCAAAGGAGGCAAGATTGGTGCGTTGGCACTCGGAGGACCGTAAGAAAGATGGAAAGCTAAGACACCCTGCTGATTCTGCTCAGTGGAGAAACTTCGATTGGAGCTTCGAAGAGTTCGGTGCAGAACCGAGGAACATAAGGTTAGGGTTGAGTACAGATGGAATGAATCCTTTCGGTAACATGAGCAGCCGACATAGCACCTGGCCTGTGAATCTATGCATGTACAACCTTCCACCTTGGCTGCGTATGAAGCAGAAGTACATTTTGATGTCACTACTTATCCAAGGGCCGAAACAACCTAGGAATGATATTGACATGTACCTAGCACCATTGCTGGAAGATCTTGTCACACTGTGGAACGAAGGGGTACAGGTATGGGATGCGTACAAACGAGAGAACTTCACTTTACACGCCATGTTGTTCTGCACCATCAATGATTTTCCGGCCCTTAGTAACCTGTCGGGCTTCAGTACAAAAGGAGCCAAAGCTTGTCCGCATTGCTTAGATGCTACGGAGAGTGTATGGCTAAACAACTCGCGCAAAACTGTGTATACGCGACACCGTAGGTTCCTTCCCAGGCGTCACCCATACCGAAAGATGAAGAAACAATTCGACAGAAATAAGGAGGACGGTTCAGCTCCAAGGGTTTTTAGAGGGAAAGATGTCTATGATATGGTTAAGGATATCGATGTTGTGCTTGGGAAGGGACGTCAATTAAGAACCCGTCAGAAGAACATCTGGAAGAAGCGGTCAATATTTTGGAACTTGCCTTACTGGGAGCACTTAGAAATTCGCCACTGCATCGACGTCATGCACGTGGAGAAGAATGTATGTGATAGATTGATTGGTCTCTTCTTGAACATTAGTGGCAAAACAAAGGATGGTGTTAACGCACGGCGAGACTTGGTCGATATGAACATAAGGATCGAGTTAGCACCGCAAGAGATCGTCTGAGATTTAACGCATTACCTTCCCCGACTTGCTACACTCGCCCAAGGCCGAGAAAAGAAGCGTGCTAGAGTTTGCATGGTGTGAAAGTCCCGTCCGTTACTCTGCTAACATTAAGAAACTTGTTTCTATGCAAGATTTGAAATTAATTGGTATGAAGTCGCATGATTGTCATGTCCGATGACACAAATGCTTCTGTTGCAATTAGAAGTATCTTGCGAACAAGGTCCAGTGGCAATCTTGAGGTCGTGTTATTTCTTCAACTCAATTGCTCGTAAGGTCATCGATCCCCAAGGACTAGATGCTCAAGGCCGAGGTGGTGACGACTCTATGTCATCTTGAGATGTATTTCTCCGTCATTTTTCGATATCATGGTTCATCTCATTGTTC
The DNA here is from genome assembly GCA_036346255.1 of Ampelocalamus luodianensis. Taxonomy (NCBI): domain Eukaryota; kingdom Viridiplantae; phylum Streptophyta; class Magnoliopsida; order Poales; family Poaceae; genus Ampelocalamus; species Ampelocalamus luodianensis. The sequence goes on from CM070628.1 coordinate 8,174,163, forward strand.
ACCTTGTGAAAGAGATAAAGATATGCGGCCCTGTGTTCCAACGTCATATGTACCCGTTCGAGAGGTACATGGGAATTCTCAAGTCGTACGTACGGAATCGATCTCGACCGGAGGGCAACATCATCGAAGGTTATGCAACGGAAGAGGTCATTGAGTTCTGCGTCGACTACATGGCTCAGGTGGATCCGATAGGTGTGCCTCTATCTCGTCATGAGGGGAGACTGGATGGTATCGGGACCATCGGAAGAAAATCAATCACTCCCGTGCGGATACATACGCTCAAGCCCATTTCACGGTCTTGCAACACATGACCGAAGTGTCCCTGTACATCGACGAGCACAAAGACATGGTACGCCAACAGAATCCAAACCGGTCGGAAGTTTGGATCATGAGAGAGCACAACCGTCAGTTCAACGGATGGTTAAAGGTGCGAATCACTGGGAGGTCATCAAGTGATGATACATTGCTATGGTTGGCGCAAGGGCCACAATTTACAATTGTCACATGGCAAGGATACAACATAAATGGGTACACATTTTATACGACAGCTTAGGATAGGAAGAGCACAGTCCAGAACAGCGGTGTCCGCATAGATGCATTCAGTACCGATGGGCTGAGGAGCTCGTACTATGGGCAAATAGAGGACATATGGGAGCTCGACTACGTGCTTTTCAAGATCCCCATATTTCGGTGTCGTTGGGTCCATCTCCCACAGGTGAAGGTTGACAAGTACGGCGTGGCTACCGTGGACCTTGAACGTGTCGGATACAAAGACAAACCATTTGTACTGGCTAATCAAGTTGTTCAAGTATTCTATGTAACCGACCCGGCAAATAAGAAACATCATGTAGTTCTTCATGGAAAAAGAAGGATTGTCGGAGTTGAGAATGCAGTGGACGAGGAAGAATACAATCAATTTGACGAGTTGCCTCCTTTCGGAGATGGCATCAGGCTCGAGGAAGAACCCAGTGAGGAAGCTAGCTATATGCGCGCCGATCATCATGAAGGGCTATATTTTAATTAAGAATTTAATCCATTGTAATTAATTTATTCCATAACGTCATGTGTTTTGGACTTGTAATCTCTCATATATTTTGATATTGATGTCAATGTGGACGTTCATTGTAACCGACAGTTAGTTTTTGAAGTAAAATGTGTTATGAGCTTGTCATCATATATACTTGTCACCAGGTTTTGTCATCATATATTTTGATATTGATGTCAATGTGGACGTTCATTGTAACCGACAATTGGTTTTTGAAGTAAAATGTGTTATGAGCTTGTCATCATATATACTTGTCACCAGGTTTTGTCATCTCTCATATATTTTGATATTGATGTCAATGTGGACGTTCATTGTAACCGACAATTGTCAAGATACCACAGATTGTTAATAGGTTTTGTCAGGCTATCACAGACGGTTCTATTAAATAACCGTCTGTGGTAATGACTCACAGACGGTTCTATATTATAACCGTCTGTGATATGAGTTTATCACAGACGGTTCTATAAACAGACCGTCTGTGACATGAGTTTATCACAGACGGTTTTAGGTTGAAACCGTCTTTGATATATCACAGACGGTTTGTAAATAGAGCCGTCTGTGATATGCAACGTATCACAGACGGTTATTATGTAGAGCCGTCTATGATTAATTATCATAGACGGTTATAAAGCAGACCGCTGCGTGATAAACTCTTATAAGGTGGGAACCGCTAGGGTTTTGCTCACTTTCACTCTCTCCGCACTTCGAAGTTTATCGCGCTCTTTTGCCTCCTCTAGGGCTCGCCCGTTCACCGCCGCCCCCGACCCGACACCGCCACCTCGACCTCGGCGCGCGCTCCGACCTTGGCACCCCGACCTTGGCGCTCCGACCTTGGCGCGCGCTCGACCTTGGCGCCCGACCTTGGCGCTGCGACCTCGACGCCCGACCTTGGCGTCCCCACACCGGCGCTCCGAGCTCGGCACCGCCGCCCGACCTCAGCGGCCCCACACCGCCGCCCACGACCTCGACACCGACACTAGGTTTTGCTCTTACTCGTCACTTCTCTCCTCGCGCCTCCCTTGCTCGTGATGCTCGTGATGAGCTCGTGATGGGTTCGATCATGCCTTGTTGATGCTCTGTGATGGGCTCTGTTTATGCTCTGTGATGGGTTCGATGATGCCTTGTTGATGCTCTGTGATGGGCTCTGTTTATGCTCTGTGATGGGTTCTGATGATGCTCTGTGATGGGTTCTGATGATGCCTTGTTGATGCTCTGTGATGGGCTCTGTTGATGCTCTGTGACGGATTCTGATGATGCCTTGTTGATGCTCTGTGATGATAGTCAAAATCTGAAATCATATAGATAATTACAAACAGACTTGAGCTTAAGCATATTGCTTTATATGGTCGGTTATAATTAGTAGCCTTTATACTCTTGGTTTTCAGTTATAGCGGAATTAAGATACACTTGTGTGTTTTCTGTGATGATAGTCGAAATCTGAAATCAAATAGATGATTAGAAACATGACTTGAGCTTAAGCATATTTCTATTCTCAATCTGTCAATTAGGCTTATTGTTGATATAAATTTGTGAATTATTCTGAAGACATACGATTAGATATTCTGTTTACAGAATGCTTTATGTGTTGTAGTTTGAGCTCAAGATCTATTTTGTAATTATCAAAATTGATTGGTGAAGAGATTTTGACAGAGGACTAAGATTGCAAAGACTATGTCTTATGCAATTTGTCAACTGAGAGCAATTTGTCAGCAAAAAATATGTTTTTATTTGTTCTTATTACTTGATTCTTCTGCATTAAACCTTTGCTTAGCATTCCTTCGTCGATCCTGACACACTTGAGTGTACCTTTGCTTCATGCCAATCCTCCATGGCATGAAGCAAATGGTACACTCCAGTATAATCTGTTGGAATTAACTATTGTTACATATTTATGCATATATAAATTATATAGATAGCAAGTAAGCGAGATGGCAGAGGCACCATCTTCGCCGCCGTCGCCGACACCGCAGATGGCAGAGGCACCATATTCGTCGCCTAATCCGTCGACGACAATGATACGAAAGCGAGATGGCAGAGGAGAATCGAAGATGCCTGTGGGCCGACTGGTCATCACGGAGGTTAGTGAGTTTGGGGTCCCTCCGCGTCCCAAGAGCGCAGCGGCGAGATTCCGGACCATGTGCGGGATACTTGCAAGGAAATGGGTCCCCATCACCACACCAAGGTGGAAGGATCTGACGAAAGAAGTGAGAGGCGCGCTGTGGACAGAACTATTACAAAAGTTCACTATCCAAAAAACAGACATGGCACGCGTGGAACGGACGGCGATGCTCACGATCGATAAATCGTAGAGGGCGTTCAAGAGCATTCTTGTCACGAAGTACGTGAACACGGGTCAGACGCCCTTCACGAAGTACGGATTCTTGACGCAGGAAACATGGGACGCCTTTGTTGCTATGAAGACGACGCCCGAATTTAACGAGCAAAGTGCGGCACACAAAGCTCTCTAGACACGAAACACTCATCCGTACAGACTCGGCACCGCTGGATACGCAGGTAAATATGATGAATGGGCAGTGGCGGAGGACAACGCGTTTCCTGATGTCACAGACCCGCGTTCCCTAGCCTGGTTAAAAGCGAGGGCAAAAGTCTCGTCTTCGGGCAGCATCTCTTTCACAAACCCGGCAGACGAGGAAGTGTCTCAACGTTTGGTAAGTATGTCGAACTACCTAGTTAATAACTCCAAATATAACTTCATAGTGTCTATAATAACACGATGACCTCTTGCAGCGTGAATTGTCTGCCCAAACTTCCGAAGGCTCCTTCCATGTAGACAGGGAGAAGGATATACTCTCTACGGCCCTAGGAAACAAGGAACACCCGGGTCGCACGCGAGGTCTTGGGGTAAACGTACCTTGGAGTCATGGATTCACAGACGACTACTACACGTACAGGAGTAGGAAGAGATCTAAGGCCGAGCGCGAGAACCGGTTGGTATAGATGATTACTGAAAAGTTTGAAGGAAAGCTGGCAGCATTGCAGGATCAAATGAATCAACTCTGAGCGATCGCGATGCAAGCCGCCTCGTTAATTTGGGAGCCAGTCCTGCTCGACATCAGAGTAGCGTCGCGTCCACGCATAATTCTAAACATGACGATATCCAATTACCGATAGACGACATCAAGGTAATGTACATCTATGGAAATGCAGCAAACATAGACCTATAAGACACCTTAGCTAATTGCGTATCGTTTTGTAGGAGCCGACGGCCTGCAAGCTCCAAGTGAGGTTAGTTGGGTCCATTTCTATTGAGGCCGGGCGGGGGATGGTGCATCCATACCAGGAAGGGGCAGTGCAGCACGGTGTCCAGGTGGCGCAGGGTTACGCCAGGGTGGAGGTGGACATGGTACATGAACATTTCATGGCCGTCCCACTGGAGATTCGCCCGAACGAAGAGATCACAACACTAGGGGATGTCGTGCACAGTTTTATCCAGTGGCCCAAGAAGGACATCGTCCTGGACCCAGCAGTGCCGCGATCTCAACACGACCATTCCTCTCCAACGGGACCCTCCATGACTCCACCTCATATTTCGCCTCAGAAGGCCACCTTTTCGGTTCCCTTGGAGAAGACGCCGAAGGAACAAGAAAAGCGTGCCGCCGTATCGGGTCCCGAGTCGTCTCGCAGGAAGACGCTGCCAATGCTTAAGACCAAATCGAAATCGACGAACGTTAAGGCGCCTCTCAAGTCCGGCAAGTCGGGAATATCCGGGAAGTACATCATCGGAAAACAGTTGTGCTCCCACGCAATATTAGGGCGTGCTGGATACGCTTGTCAGGCTTTGCATGCCTGGTATTTGGATAAGGCCCAAAAGGAGGGGTGCGATACTGGAATCACCGTCAGATACGAGCATAAGCATTTCTTCAACGGGACGAACCACTTCGTCGTGGGCTTCAACGACCTATATGACCTATTCAACCTCGTTGGCCTTGACGCCTCGCTTCTACGATGTTGGACACTGTAAGTGCATACAATCAAGTTCTACATTCACGTAATACCGATAAATATCACAACTCATTTCTTATTTATAGATACATGATGAAAAATGTCCGGGAATGGAAAGAACCGGTGGGTTTCCTCGACCCACATGTGGTATCGTTGCAAACCATCCAAACAGACTCGTCCTTCGTCGAGAAATACATAACGCGAGCATTGCTTCGTCAGCAGAACATGAAGTACATCGTGGTGCCCTACAACCAGGGGTAAGTGTCACTACTTGCTCTACAAATTTTATGTGTACTTTATACGCAGCACGAACTCAGGTTTAATGACTATAGTGACATACATGAGTAGGTACCACTGGATCCTTTTAGTCATCATACCAAAGAGGAACCATGTGATATACCTTGATTCCCTAATCCGCAACGACCACAACTTCAGCATTCTGCAAGGAATACTCGACAGGTATGCTTATTTCCTTCATACATAACTCTATTTTAGTCTTCATTCGTTTGAAATGGTCGATGATAACTTTTTGGAATCATGTAGGTCGTTCATCGACTATGTTGCCAACAAAGGAATATACGATGGAAAGAGCGCCGAACTAACAAACGGGATAAAATTTTCGGTACGCGCTACAGCATGATAATCCTATATCATACTTCATAATAGCATCTCGAATCGATATATGTAATTCTATTTTTGCAGTCGCTTGACAAAAATGATGAGTTATGTGCAATCTACGTTTGCCATCATATGGAGCAAATCATTAGAGCTAGGAAGAAGGATCCCGAGGTTTGTGAATCTCGAAATAATTATTTCATAATTATAAATTTAAATATATATGCTTAACACTTTACTCTTGCTAGCGACAGACCTTGAATATAGAATTAGATGGACTCTTTGAGAATGATATCAAGGACATTTGAGGGAAGCTCTGCAGCTTTATCATATCAGAGATAATTAAGGACACCAGAGAATTTCACTCCGCTGCCGACCCAGCGCATCACCCCGCTGACACTTCTCAACCACCTGCAAACAATTGACTCAATTGTAATCAAATTTATTTTGTAACAATACTTGAACAAATGTGATCTTTTGTAATTTATTTTGAGTAATGATCAGATTGAGTTTGTCGACAATTGACTATCTGTGATGTATCATTTTTCTCGCATGCTTGTTTTCAGAGGGCATGGCTAGCAATTCTGAGGCTAGCCAAAAATCGTAAAAACTAGTTAGTGTAATGAACTATCACGAGCGGTTTTAAATAAAAGCATGCTCGTGAATGCCGATATCGATATCACAGGCGGTTACATACGCAAACGTCTGTGAAGTCGAGTATCTGACGGTTACGTACACTAACCGTCTATGAAGTCGAGTATCACGACGGTTCTAAACATAAACCGTCGTGATACTGCGACTTCCTGACGATTGCCGTATAACTGCCGTCATGATATACCGACTTCACCGAGCGTTTACGTATACGTAACCGCCTGCGTGATATTCGTATCATAGACGGTTAGCCGTATCGTAATAACAACTTGCTATCGAGACTAACTTATCCAGGACGGTTCAAAACCGTGCGTGATGACGGTTCCGAACCGTCTGTGATGACTGTTTCTGTAGTAGTGCACGTATTATCAAATTGCAATGAAATCTAAACTCAATTGAAACCTATAACTAGCAAAGGTATATACATAAATTTAAAAAACTTTGGGGGTGCCCCTGCATACCGGACAATAGCTGGCTCCACCCTTGGTCTCAGTGACTAAGTCAAATGAACCAGGACTACATGGTCATTTCATGCGGGCGAAAATTGGTGGAAAGAAGGCGGATGAAATGGTATTTGTTGACAATTTCTGGCTTTTAAATGAAAATTCATCAGTAATGCTATACCTACCTAAAGAACTTTAAAAGAAAAAACTTTACATACGAGCTGACCTGGACGACAACAATCCTGGCCCAGTCTGCCTGTTTATTTTTTTGCAAGGTATTGAAACTGAATTGAAGTCTTGAAGATAACCGCGTCAAAGCTTTATCTGTTATCGCGCATTCTTTCCCTTGAACAAATCAATCTAGCTTAAACATCTAATCCATCAAAGCAAATTTTTTTAATTTCTTTCGTTGATGTAGTGGTACACTAACAATCATTTTCTTTTACTGCTCGTTAAATTTTGTGATTGCTATTACATGCTAAATAGTAAAAGACGATTGAGAGGAAGGGAGCAGGAATTTTTTTATTATTTAACCCTTTTTCATATTATTTTTAGTGATGACACTAGGTCCAACTTATTTTCAAATCTGATCGTTTTGGCCATGTCGTTGGTCATGTTATGGCCAAACAACATAATAATGTGACCAAATCCTGCCACTACATATTGACTGACGTAGTAGTGTTATTTGGCCACGCCACGACCAACGAAATGGTCAAAATGGCTTTTTTTTCTCGGAGCTAGACTTGCCACGTGACGTAGTAGTGTTGTTTGCCAAGCCACGAGTGTTGGCGTAGCCAAAACATTAAATTTGAAAATAAGTTGGTCGACGGACTATTAATAAAAAAATTAAAAATTATATAATAAAAGTTGCTACTCAGGAGGTGAAGCCCAAGAAAGATCAGAATTCGTCAAGCTTTGCATTACCTTGGCTAGGGAAAAGCTTTCGATTAATAAAATTTACGGGAACCTGTCGAGATCACATAAATTTTCGGTTTTCAAATAGTTTTATTTTTAAAAATCAGATTTGTTTTTATGGGAAAAAATTGTGGTTTTGATTATTCAAACACACAGCCTAAACATCCAAAGCCCACCTTACCACTGGTACTATTGCGGTTTCCTTTTACTTCCTTTGATCAAGAATGTATGATGTTTTGGACATTGATATGGTCTCCAATATCCAACTTTGACCATTACTTTTTGTATGATTATGTTAGTAAAAGTTGACAAAATTATTATATTATAAAAATATTTATCTATGTTAGTAAAAGTTGACAAAATTATTATATTATAAAAATTATTAGTCAAAGTTAGAGAAGTTTGACTGCACATTTTTCGTATATTTCTGAACGAATGGAGTATTATTTTATTCAAAATTCAAAATTCCATCCTTGCAAAAAATATATATTAAAATTACGATTTCCCAGTTATAAATCTTTTAACTTCACAGGTAGCATTACCTCTAGTCTCAAGTGGGACCTAACCCGATGAAAATCGAAGCCTATCCAGTGAAACCACCGTACCCACGTAGATATCTTTAATTGGATTGTTTAGGTTAGCACGTATTGTTTTTTTTGTAGGTTCTTTACGTAGGTCTAGCATTTGCAACGGAAAAGGAGGCAAAAACTGAGGTATCAATCCCTGTAGCAGCACACATTAACTCTGTGATTGGGAACTGTGATTGGGGACTGCAAACGGCTGGCTGGTATACTTCCATTCGCCACTCCGAGAGCTACCTAGCTACAGAACCCTTGGATATTTTTGAAGCATCTATGAACCACTCGCCATCCCCATCGCTCCCTCCCGATCGAGGCCCACAGTGAAGCTGGACTAGTTCTTGTTGTATCTCCTCGTGTTTTGCACTGGGGCTTAGATCAGAGAGAGAGAGGGAGAGAGTACCGTCCGAGGTAGAAGAGGATCCGGCCATGGCAGCAGCGGTGGTCGTCGAAAGGGAAGACGATGACGGCGGTGGTGCAGATCCGAAGAAGGAGACCGGCGGTGGTGCTTCCCGTCACTTCAGCGCCAACCTCGAAGATCGGGTTAGGGTTTTGGTGGGGATGGTGGCCGGCACGGTGAACCTTGTCATACGTGCCGCCCCGGCCCCCACCTCTCTTTTATATGGCGCTGGCGACAGGGGCCCACCAGCCAATTGGCGCCCCGATCGTAGCGTGATCAAGGGTTGTATTTGGTCGTTAGGCCAAATGCGTGAGATCATTCTAACATTCTCCCCCTTGATCTCAAACTATACTTTAACTTTAATTACTTTTGACTTTACACATTCCATCACAGATTAGTGCATAGAACATGTCTCATCGTCACGGTCAATCGCTGATAGATTTGACAGTTACAATACACCTCTCTGTTTTGAAATAGTTACTTTAATCCTTTGGGCCGTCTTTTAGTCCAGGAATCATAGGCTTTCCCTTAAACCCATGCCGGCTACATGTTCTCTGAACACATTGGGTGGTAAGCCTTTAGTAAGCGGATCCGCTAACATCTTTGCGGTACTTATATGCTCAAGACTTATAATTTGATCCCGAACTTTATCTTTCACAACATAGTACTTTATGTCAATGTGTTTGGCAGCACCACTTGACTTATTGTTGTGGGCATACGTTATTGCGGGTTCATTATCGCGATACAACTTAAGTGGTCTATTGATGTCGTCAACCACTTTTAAGCGGGTATGAACTTCTTTGCCGTTCACCGCCCGTAGCCTCATAACATGCTACAAACTCGGCATACATTGTGGGCGATGTAGTGACGGTTTGCTTTGAGCTTTTCCACGATATAGCTCCTCCAAAGTAGAGTGAACACATATCCGGATGTAGACTTTCTATCATCTTCCGCAAAATCGAATCAGATACCCACTATATGGAGTGAATCTGATCTTCTGTATGTCATCATGAGGCCTTTTGTTCCTTGCAAATAACGCAAGACTTTCTTTATCAATTTCCAATGTTCTATTCCAGGATTGCTCTGGAATCTGCCAAGTAACCCGGTAACAAACGCTAAGTCAGTGCGCGTACACACTTGAGCATACCGCAAGCTTCCGAATTTGAAGCATATGGAACCGCTTTCATTTGATCGATCTCATCTGGTTCTGGGGCATTGAAAATCCCCATATCCGCGCTTTGACTATAGGTGCGGTGAAGGACTACATTTATGCATACCAAATTTCTTTAAGATTTTCTCTATGTATGTCTTTTGCGATAGTCCCAATGTCCCTTTGTTTCTATCCCGGTGAATTTCGATCCCTAGAACGAACGAAGCTTCACCAAGATCTTTCATATCAAAGTTTGAGGACAAAAACTTCTTTATCTCCGATGTGATCGACATCACTACTAGCTAGTAGAATATCATCCACATACAGGATTAGGAAGATAAACTTCCCATCTTTAAACTTTGCATAAACACAGTTGTCCTCTACATTTTCTTTAAACCCAAATTTTCTTATTGTACTGTCAAACTTCAAGTACCACTGTCTTGAAGCTTGCTTTAACCCATAAATCGATTTCTTTAGGCGGCATCCCATTCTTTCATTTCCTTCCACGACAAAACCTTTCGGTTGTGACATGTAAACATTTTCCTCCAAATCCCTATTAAGAAATGCCGTCTTTACATCCATCTGATGTAACTCTAAATCATAATGTGCTATTAATGCCATTATGATTCTGAAGGAATCTTTACATGAGACTGGAGAAAAGGTCTCATTATAATCAATCCCTTCTCTTTGCGTAAAGCCTTTTGCCACAAGTCGCGCTTTGTATCTTTCTACATTCCCTTGGGAGTCAAGCTTTGTCTTGTAGACCCATTTACACCCTACTGTTTTGGCTCCTTTAGGAATAATTTCCAAGTCCCAGACTTTATTAGTCTTCATGGACCTCAACTCCTCTTCCATGGCCTCAAGCCATTTTGAGGAATTTTCGCTTCATGGCTTCTTCAAATGAGGTGGGATCATCCTCCATTTGAAATTCCTCTGTATGATAAATCGATAATCATCGAAATAGTGATCTTCTTACTCTTTGAGACCTCCTCAGGGCCTCCTCATTTGGTACATCTTCTTTGAGGTCTTTGTTGCTCCCTCATCCGTGGCAATGGGTTCTATAGGATCCTCAAGAACAGTTCCTCATTCTCATTCATTGTTGCCACGGGAGGAACAATAACAGTCTTGGCACCACAGTTGTCTTGCACCGTCGGTGCAATGATAGCGAGTAGTATGAAGAATGGCTCTTGAATCATCGGAGTGGGCGCATACACCCGCTTCTCTTCAAAGTCAATCTCATGAGCTACCATACTTCCTCTCATCATTTCATCCTCTAAGAAGACAGCGTGTCTCGTTTCTACAAACTTTGTATATCTGCGGGCAAGAGAAACGAAAACCTTTTGACTTTTAGGTAGCCAATGAAATGGCAACTTACTGTTTTGGGATCAAGTTTCCCAAGGTTTGGGTTAAATACTTTAGCCTCGCAGACTCCCCACACACGTAAGTGGTTTAGTGAGGAACTCTTCCGTCCACAACTCGCATGCGGTGTTTTGGGCACCGACTTACTAGGCACTCTGTTGAGAATATGAATGGCGGTTTTCAACGCATCCATCCATAGACTCAATGGCGGTGTGGAATAGCTCATCATGCTTCGCACCATATCCATCGAGTGCAGTTGCGTCTTTCATTACTCCATTTTCTTGAGGTTCGCGGTGTAGAATCTTGAGCTACTATACCATTTTCTGTAAAAACCTTGCAAAAGGTCCAGGAACTTGTCCATATGAGGTATGTCGACCGTAGTACTCCCCCCCACGGTCAGATCGGACTATCTTAATCTTTAAATCGTGTTGGTTTTCAACTTCAGCCTTAAATATCTTGAATTTATCCAAGGCTTCATTTCTTTCTTTGATTGGATAAATATATCCATAACGGGAGTAATCATCCGTGAATGTTATGAACGAGTCATATCCATCCACACTTTTCACAGGAAAAGGTCCACAAATGTCTGTGTAAATAATTTGTAGAATTCCTGTGCTTCTTTTGGCGTCTTTCTTAATTTTCTTTACATATTTTCCTTTAATGCAGTCTCTGCATTGTTCTAAGTCTGAGGAGAACTCTAATGGAGGAAGAATAACATTCTTAACTAGTCTTTCTATTCTCCCCCTCGAAATATGGCCTAAACGACAGTGCCATAATTTCGACGACGCATCTAGAGTTCTCTTTCGTTTCCTGTTTACATTCGTAGACGAGGATTCATTCACTTTCTCGCACGCGACGTTCCCATTTTCGCATACGACATTCACATCATCACATAATGATAACAAATAAAGCTCATTCTGTAAGATGGCAAGACCAACACATTCATTATTAAACATTATTTCACACTTGCCATTTCCAAAATGACAATCATAACCATCATTGTCCAAACATGAAACACTAATCAAATTCCTCTGTAAAGAGGGAACATAAAGAACATCTCTAAGTATAAGAGTGAAGCCATCAGCTAGCTCTAATGAAAGATCGCCAACGACTTCAACTTCAGCTTGGACTCCATTTGCGACTTTAATGCATCTTTCTTTTCTTTGCGTATTCCTCGTCGAACGGAATCCTCAGATATTATTGGCAACATGAGCATTGCACTGAATCAATCCACCAAGTAGATTTTGAATATTGTACATAATCATTTATGAACGTAATAATGTCCTCACCTTTCTTTGACATAATCATTTTCAAGAAATCGGGACAATCTTTCTTGTAGTGTCCTTTTTCTTGCAATGAAGGCACCGATCTTTTCTCGCAAACTTATTCGTTGAGGTGATGGATGAGGCTTTTCCCTTGTTCTTTGAGGAGAAGTTCTTGTTGTAGTTCTTTTCTTGTTGTCCTTCACATAGTTGATAGAACCACCATGTGAGGATTTAAATCTTTCCTCCTCTTGCACACACATAGCTATGCATTTTCTAAGTCCCATTTCTGGGGGTGCATATTGTAATTGACAACAAAGGTGTGAAACTTTTCTCGCAAGGAAGCAAAAATCAAGTGAATAAGGAACTCATCCTTGAGAGCCAAATCCATTGGTTTAAGCTTGGATGCCAAGTTGCTCATCCTTAGTATGTGCTCTCTTATGCCACCGCGAGTACCTTTCTGTCACAAGTCGCTTAATCGGTTGTGTAGCGTATGTCTTTGAAGAGCCGAGAACCGACTCTTTATTTTCTCAAGGTACTCGTGTGAGTGTCACACTCTGCGATTGAGCCCACAATTGCGTGCTCAATCGTGTTCTTTATCACACCAAACATTTCTTGTTGGTGTGGTCCATTCTTATGCTCAAGGTCATAAGACATCCGTAAGGAGCATGGTCCCTCTGTCTTTTACGCCAAGCAAGATCATCCTCATTTTGATCCTCACTGGTGCCATAGGCTCGGTGGGACGTCTTCAGAGTGAGGACCCGTCCACCTCGGCTAAGATAAACACTAAGTCTATCTTTTTCTTCCACTCTCCATAATTATCTCCTTTGAGAGTGTGGATCTCTCGATACAACTCATCAAGTTGTATCCTTTCAAAAATAGTTCAAGTAAAGTGAGAACATAATAAACAAAATTATATGCCTTATTTCCAACGTTGGTCAAAAATACGACATACAATTTAAAACAATTTTATCTATGCATTAAATCTACATCACCGTTAGCGTAAATAGAAATAACGCATAAAAACATCAATTAAAATTATAATCTTTGTTATTATCAACGTTGGTCGAAAATAACAATATCATAATTATCTCGAAAATTATATCTATTTTTTTCAAAATTAAATTCTCCCGTTGGTTCGAATTTAATAATGAAAAACAATCAACATTATCTTTTGCAGCGGAAACTGTAATTATTCTAAAATAATTCATACTCAGAAGCATTCTTACTGTACTCATTTAATCTCTGGAAAAAAAATTAACACGTTGGTGCAAAAATTTCCAGAAATTTGATTCAATTTGTATTCAAAATTTATTCAAAAAAGCTTCTGAAAAACATTAAAACTCTTTTCGGATTTTACTGTTCAAAACGTCAATTCGGCCCACGGTAGCCCAAAACAGCCTCTTTCTCCCTTGGGCCAAAACCGACCGGAGGAACTACGGCCGTCCGATCGCATCCGAGCGGATCGGACGGCCGACCGCAGCGCCCCCCAACCCTAACCCTAACCCCCGGCCGCCCCATTCGGTCAATCCCCAGCGAAAAAATCGGATCGGGCCCGAGCAAGGCGTCGGGCGAAACGCGGGAGAGGGGTTGAGGCGCGGCGCGGGCTCCCGGCGGCGATCGCGGCGCTCCGGCGCGCAAGGCGGCGAGACGCGGAGGCCTCGCAAGATCGCGGCAGCGGCTCCCATCTGCGCCGGCCGTGAGCAAAGCGGAGCGAGAGCGGCCTCGGCGACGCAGCCCGGCCGCGACTTCGGGCGGCGGCTGGCGGCTACCGTCGCCTGCGGCAGCCGCACAAGCAAGAAGCGTCGGCTGCGGGGCTTTGCGGGCGGCGCCATCTTGACGGGCCGAGAGAAGGCCCCGACGCGAGCGGCGGCGCGACCGGCGCCGACGGCACGGCCCGGGAGGCGGAGCGTAGCGTGGCGGCGATCGCACTCATGGCGCGCATCGGGCGGCGCAGCCGTAAGACCGGCTCGATACCATTGTTGTATCTCCTCGTGTTTTGCACCGGGGCTTAGAGAGAGAGAGAGAGAGAGAGAGTACCGTCCGAGGTAGAAGAGGATCCGCCATGGCGCGGCGGTGGTCGTCGAAAGGGAAGACGATGACGGCGGTGGTGCGATCCAAGAAGGAGACCGGCGGTGGTGCTTCCCGTCACCAGCGCCAACCTCAAGATCGGGTTAGGTTTTGGTGGGGATGGTGGCCGCACGGCGAACCTTGTCATACGTGCGCGCCCGCCCCACCTCTCTTTTATATGGCGGCGGCGACAGGGCCCACCACCAATTGGTGGCGCCCCATCGTATGCCGGTCAAGGGGTTGTATTTGGTCGTTGGGCCAAATGCGTGAGATCATTCTAACAGTTCTTTTGTCCATGGATGGATACACAACCGAAAGGCTAGGCAAGAGTATCTTCGATCGGTGAAGCGATGCGTGTATTTACATCGAAGCGGAGAAGCTGACAAGCCGCCACGTTGGTGCTCACGTACACAGATCGATCGATCGGCCACCGCTCGGCCAGCTTGGCACTGCCGAAAGCATGGTAAACATGCTACATATGCGTGTTATATATCATGCATCAGCTTGCAAAAATAGCCATACGAATGAATTTGCAAAAATAGCTTATGTGCCATGCACAAAATTAATGGGAGGTGACCTATTGTTGGGTGCGCGATATGCCATGTGGCAGTTGCACAAAGCTCGGCAGGTGACCTGCCGTGAACTGGGGCCACGGCAGGTGACATGCGCTGGCCATCTGTAGCGCTCCTAGTTCGTGACAGGTGACATGCCGAGCTCCGTGCGGTCGTCATGTAGCCTACCGTGTATCCAATGTGCGGCATGTTGAGAATAAGAGCATTTTTCGAATTACTTTAATCCAGAAATATAGTAGATAAAACATGATGAATATTCTAGCCACTTTCATAAAGCAAGTAAGCAAGAACACTATAGACATACTAATATCCAGACGAACAGAAACTAGCATATCTATCACAGTGTTCAAGGTAACAACTAGTAATATTACTAACCAAGAAGTACATATGAAATAGACATACCGGATCCAGTGGAAGGAGCAGATGAGTGGAAGAAGCGGCAGCTGGAGTCTTTGTGAGATCGTCGTTTGTCATGGCGTAGTGGTAAGTAGTCGTGCAGTGGACGTCGCGGTAGTAGTCGTACGGTTGTAGGCGTAGCAGAGAGTTGAATGGAGAGGAAGCAGCGATCGCGCGAACGCTCCCAAAACCTTATTCGCCCTTGCTCGTGCAAGCCTTCAGGCGAGGGTTCGGAGGCCTGCTCTCCCGGTCGCGATCGTACACGCGCTTGCCGGGATGGAGATCGCCGAGACAGCAACAAAGAAGCGTGGTGTCTTTCGTGGAGAGAATTGGAGAACATGACTGCTCCGGATAATGACTATATATAACAACCGCACCGAAAACGACCACCATCACTCACTAGTAATGCATGCGTAATTCGCCTAGTCAAGAGGCCGTAAGCGGTCACCATTATTCACTAGTAAC
This sequence comes from Ampelocalamus luodianensis, assembly GCA_036346255.1. Taxonomy (NCBI): domain Eukaryota; kingdom Viridiplantae; phylum Streptophyta; class Magnoliopsida; order Poales; family Poaceae; genus Ampelocalamus; species Ampelocalamus luodianensis. Next base: position 8,190,047 of record CM070628.1, read on the forward strand.
AGTGAATTGTTCTCGCTTAGTCAAGAGGCGAAACGGTCGCCATTACTCACTAGTAACAGCGCAACCGCTATCGCCGGCCATTATTTGAATCGGTGCATCGTTCTTTTAATTTGCAAAAATGAAGAGACCGAAACGATGCAATTATTGCCACCGTTTATTGCAGTCGGTGCGTTCGATTTCGAATAGATAAAGAAAACGCGCGCACGCATTCGACACGCTGTAATGCGCGCGCGCACGCACACATTGCACGCACACGCACACGCACACGCACCGCACCGCATCGCATCAAGACGGCACGGCTCGGCTCGGCTCGGCGAGGCGAGGCGAAGCGAAAGCGCGCGTGTATTGGCTCTCCAATTCCACAAGAGGACTCCCACGTTCCACCTTATAAATTGGTGTAACTCCTTTAACTCTCCATATGGGACTAAAAAGGTTTAGCACATGCACATGGGCCTTTGGGATTTTCCAGGATTTAATTAGAATTAAAGTTTTGGGCCTAGCCCATATTAAATCCAACAATCCCCCACCAGATCCCAAGGGCACATGTCAAATTCCTTGATCCACAGTATTGTTTTAATATATCGTTGTTTGATGGAGACCGTTAAGGTTGAACATCCATCTAGAACAAGCTACACTTATCCACAACTGCACAATGGACTAAGCCTTGAATTGGCAGTTTTGTGTGAATAAGTTTCACTTAAGTCCTTAACTGATACTAGGCTGCCAGGCATCCCCGCGGGTTGGAGCATATAAGTCATACTCCTGGCCTATTCATGAGCTTCCTAGAGATTACCCTATCTCATAGATCGTGACTAGCGATCGGGCTCATATAGGTGTGTTCTTTCAAGATCGCTCAGAGGGCAAAGATCTTTGCTTAAATAAGCCACAGAACACATTAAGATAAAATCAACCTACCATACGATTTAGGAGAGAATTGCATCTCCAATGGAGTGGGTCTATAAAGGTACTCTCCTCCCAGTTAACCAAAAGCTTGTTTCGCCAATCCTACTTCACGGGATCTCCGATCATATAGGATGGGTTACCACTATGGTATAACTCACGTGGGTCTCAAACCCATCTCCCTTGATGCATTGTCTATCACATTCCGTGATAAACCCTTTGTGAAGGGATCTCGCCAGATTCTTAGCTGTTTGGATATAATCCAAAGCTATTACTCCGGAGTTTCTCATTTTCCTGACAGACTTCATCTTCTCTTCACATGTCTTGATGATTTCATATTATCCTTAGAACTGTTCACCTTGACGATCACAGTCTGATTGTCACAGTTCATCAGAATAGCCGGTACCGGTTTATCAACCACCGGCAGGTCCATCAAGAGCTCACGAAGCCATTCGGCTTCAACAGTGGCAGTATCTAATGTTGTGAGTTCTGCTTCCATTGTTGACCTCGTTAAGATGGTCTGCTTGCAAGACTTCCATGAAACAGCGCCACCTCCAAGTGTGAAGACATATCCACTTGTGGCCTTAATCTCATCAAGATCGATATCGGTTTGAATCACTATAACCCTCTAGTACCCTAGGGTACCCGGTATAGTGAATGCCATAACTCATATTACCCTTTAGATAGCGCATTACCCTCTCAAGAGCATGCCAATGATCATCTCCCGGATTAGAAACAAACCGGCTTAGTTTGCTCACAGCAAACGAGATGTCAGGCCCGGTACCGCTTAGCTAAATACATAAGTGAACCAATTATCGAGAATATCTCAATTGGTCTCTCGGCTATTCTCCGATTCTTCCTAAGCAACACGCTAGGATCATAAGGTGTTGGAGAAGGTTTGCATCGCTATAACCAAAACGACTCATAACCTTTTCCACATAATGAGATTGCAACAATGTAATCCCACCATCATCACCTCTCAACGACTTGATGTTCAAGATAACATCGCCTACTCCCGGATCTTTCATCTCAAAATTCCGAGACAAGAAATCCTTGACCTCCTTAATCACATTAAGTTTGGTCCCAAAGATCGATATGTCATCAACATCTGGACATAGAATGACTCTCTCGCCCCACCATGGCGATAATACACACATCTGTCGACTTCATTTACAATAAAGCTGCGGATGTTAAGGTTCTGTCGAATTTTTCATGCCACGCTTAGGTGCTTGTTTAAGACCATACAAAGATTTCAACAACTTGCACACCTTTCCTTCTTGACCATTTACTACAAATCCATCCGGTGTTCCATGTAAATTTCCTCGTCCAACTCTCCATTTAGAAAAGCCGTCTTAACATCCATCTGATGAATGAGAAGACCGTGTGAGGCAGCCAGAGATAGTAGTACTCGAATAGTGGTCAATCTAGCCACAGGTGAATAAGTATCAAAGAAATCTTCGTCTTCCTTTGGGTATAACCCTTGGCCACAAGCCGTGCCTTATACTTCTCGATAGTACCATCGGGCCTAAGCTTCTTTTGAACACCCACTTACATCCTACGGGTTTACAACCATAAGGACGCTGATCTCCCAAGTTCCATTAGACATAATGGAATCCATTTCACTGACTGCTTCCTTCCAGATTCGCATCTGGAGAAGCATATGCTTCAGAAATGGTACTTGGAGTATCATCCACAAGGTACACAATGAAATCAGAACCAAAAGACTTTGCAGTCCTTTGTCTTTTACTCTTCCTCAGAGTTTCATTGTCTTCCTCCTCGGGAATTTGATCAGGGTTTGCTCAAAATATTCCATTGGAATGGCGAGTTCAGGAGTTGTATCAGGCTCCTGACTCGATAAACTAGGCATATCTTTCATCGGAAAAATATCCTCAAAGAAAGTAGCATCTCTGGACTCCATAATTGTACCGACATGCACGTCAGGTACTCCAGATTTCACCACTAAAAATCTATATCCAACGCTATGATGAGCATAGCCTAAAAGACGCAATCCACGGTTTTGGTCCAAGCTTACGCTTTTGGAAATTGGCACGTTGACTTTCGCCAAACAACCCCAAGTGCGCAAGTATGAAAGTGATAGTCTTTTCTTCTCCCATTGTTCAAATGGAGTTATCTCTTTATTCTTTGTGGGAACCCTATTTAGGACATGACATGAAGTCAATATAGCCTCCCCACCATGCCTTGGAAAGACCCGATGTGTCTAGCATGGCGTTAACCAAATCGATTAGAGTACGGTTCTTTCTTTCGGCAATCCCATTTGGTAGGGTGAATAGGGGCGTCCCTCATGGATTATACCATGTTCCTCACAGAATAAATTGAACTCATTAGAAAAGTACTCGCGCCACGATCGGACCTAACCCTTTTGATTTTCTTTTCAAGTTGGTTCTCTAACACGCCTTATAGATTTTAAAGTAGTGAAAAGCTTCATCTTTAGTTTTTAAAAGATACACATAGCAGAACCTAGTGGAATCATCAATCAAAGTCATGAAATATCTCTTACCACCTTTTGTCAACACACCATTCATCTCACACAGATCTGAATGTATGAGTTCTAATGGTGCCAAGTTTCTTATCTCCGCGGCCTTGTGAGGCTTACGAGGCTGCTTTGATTGCACACAAACTTGACATTTAGAACCTTTGGCAAGGGTGAATTTGGGATTAACTCTAAAACTAGCTAACCGCGTCATGCAACCAAAATTTATGTGACAAAGTCGTGAATGCCAAATAGTAGTCTCATTACCACTGAAAATATGATTCACAACATTATTACACAAATCTGAAAGAGATAGGCGGAACAAGCCTCCGCACACATAGCCTTTACCAACAAATTGTCCACATTTGGACATTACAAATTTATTGGACTCAAATACCAGTCTAAAGCCATCTCTACACAGAAGAGATCCGCTCACGAGATTCTTATTGATGGATGGCACATGATGCACGTTCTTCAGTTGCACAATCTTTCCCGAAGTAAACTTCGGATCGACCGTGCCAACACCATGAACAGTGGCATGTGACCCGTTCCCATTAGAACGGTGAATCCCGAGTGACTCGTAAGAAGAAAACAATGAAATATCAGCACACACATGTATATTAGCACCAGTGTCTATCCACCAATCGGTAGATTGACATACGGAAAAAACAGTAGGTAAATTACCATACCCTGAAGTTCCCGTCTCAGTAGTACCAACAACAACATTGGCAGACTTGGAATTCTGCCCTTGCTGATTCTTCACACCCTTGCGTTGACTGCAATCCTTGGCCCAATGACCAGATTCGCCACACACAAAGCAAAGGCCATCCTTTGTGTTCTTCTTCTTCTTTTTAAAGCTTGTTGTTTGTGCGATCTTGTTTTTGCCTTTGAACTTTTGAGCTTGGCCATTCTTTTTCTGCACCACATTGGCACTAGAATGTCCCTCATTTCCTCTAGTGTGTGTATCTTTTGCCCTTGCCTTTTCTTCAACATCAAGAGACCCAATGAGATTTTCAACAGAAAACTCTTGTCTCTTGTGTTTCAGAGAAGTAGCAAAATTCCTCCACGAAGGAGGAAGCTTGGCAATAATGCCTCCCGCGACAAACTTGTCCGGTAACACACACTTGAAATGCTCAAGTTCTTTGGCCATGGATTGTATCTCATGAGCTGCTCAACTACTGTAACGCCATCAACCATTCTATAGTCATGGTATTGCTCCATGAGATACGATTCTTCGCTGCATCCGAAACCCCAAACTTGGCCTCGAGTGCATCCCACATATCTTTTCCATTTGTAATCACCATGTATGCATCAACTAACTTCTCACCAAGAACGCGATCACGGCACCTTTAAAAGGTTATCGCAGACCTCGAACGCTTGCTCTGTTCAGAGTAAGTGTTCCTTCAGCTTGCCTTTTGCCACATGAAAACGTTCATGGCGATTAGCCAAAGCACCATCTTGGTGCGCCACCTCTTATAATTCGCACCATCGAATTGAGAGGGCTTAAGCGCAAAGACAAAGCGATTGATGAAAAATGCCTATTACAATAAGGTTTTGGATTGTTGAGAATAAGAGCATTTTTCGAATTACTTTAATCCGAAATATAGTAGATAAAACATGATGAATATTCTAGCCACTTTCATAAAGCAAGTAAGCAAGAACACTATAGACATACTAATATCCGCATTTAACAAAAACTAGCATATCTATCACAGTTGTTCAAGGTAACAACTAGTAATATTACTAACCAAGAAGTACATATGAAATAGACATACCGGATCCAAAGTGGAAGGAGCAGCGATGAGTGGAAGAAGCGGCGGTGGAGTCTTTGTGAGATCGCCGTTTGTCATGGCGTAGTGGTAAGTAGTCGCGCGATGGGCGTCGCGGTAGTAGTCGACGGTTGTAGGCGTGCAGAGAGTTGAATGGAGAGGAAGCGGCGAGCGCCGCGCGAACGCTCCCAAAACCTTATTCGCCTTGCTCGTGCAAGCCTTCAGGACGAGGGTTCCGAGGCCTGCTCTCCCGGTGCGATCGTACACGCGCCTTGCCGGGATGGAGATCGCCGAGACAAAGAACAAAGAAGCGTGGTGTCTTCGTGGAGAGGTGGAGAACATGACTGCTCCGGATAATGACTATATATAACAACCGGACGAAGCACCACCATCACTCACTAGTAACAAAGAACCGCTCATCGCTACCATTATTTGAATCGGTGCTTTGTTCTTTTAATTTGCAAAAATGAAGAGACCGTAAAGCGATGCAATTATTGCCACCGTTTATTGCGAAGTCGGTGCGTTCGATTTTCGAATAGATAAAGAAAAACACGCACGCACCAAGACGGCACGCAAGACGCGGCACGGCACGGCTCGGCGAGGCGGCGGAGCGCGCGTGTATTGGCTCTTCCAATTCCACAAGAGGACTCCCACGTTCCACCTTATAAATTGGTGTAACTCCTTTAACTCTCCATATGGGACTAAAAAGGTTTAGCACACGCACATGGCGCTGGGATTTTCGCGATTTAATTAGAATTAAAGTTTTGGGCCTAGCCCATATTAAATCCAACACGGCAGGGTCACCTCCTATGAATTTTGAGTATGTCACAGGTGCTATTTTTACCAATTTATTCGCGGAATGGAGATCTATTTTTGCCAAGCATGTTACTTACTCACGTCTTACGTCTGCGAGTAGCCGCGAGACCACCATATAATTCCAAGCCGTCCACCAGGAGACCCGAAGTACTAGTGCTGGTTCGACGACAAATAATGGACTTGTTCAGACTATGCCAGAACACACGGTAACTAAGAAAAAAAGTTGGTAAAGACGGAGGTTGCAGCCATCATCGGAATTGGTGTATGGACACACTTTTGGCCTATCCTGTTGGGGAAGTCGGACTTGTCATTACTGTTTGTTCAGACTATGCCAGGACACACGATAACTAAGAAAAAAAGTTGGTAAAGCCGGAGGTTGCAGCCATCATCGGAATCGGCGTACGGACACACTTTTGGCCAGTAGTCGATACACCAGTACTGAACAAGCTGTGATGGATAATAAAGATATTCCAGTAATGGAGTATATACTAGTATATTCCATGACATGCATATGGTTGGCTCGTTAGGGTTATGTCAAACTCCAGCGAGTAACCTTTCGAGAGTGACTGAACACGGTACCAGAGAATTAATAAGGACAGCAGTAGGATCCCACATTCCCACAGCCGATTTTTGGTTGACAATCTTTTTTCAAAGGGATATTCCATATGTGCATTTGGTCCCTTCGCTCTCTACGGAGTCTAATTTTCACTTTTAACTCAAAAGATGTTAATTTATTTTACACTCCAAATGTTAAAACTTATGCAAATCATATCCCAAAGTTGGTTCCGTGGGCGTTTTAGGTGATGTGGCTGTCACGTCATAAATTTTGCCAAGTTACCTGTCGCATCATGTCAACTCGATCTTCCATCTCATGCCTCTCTTACTCTGATTGATGATGTGGTGGCAGATATTTAGGACCTAAAGTAGGCGGTTTTAGAGTTGAGTGAAAATTAGACTACGGGAAAAAAATGTTTTTTTAGGGATGCAGGAAAAAGTTGTTGAAAGGCTAAAGTATACATTTTTTCGATTGAGAGATTCCGGAGAGGCCAGAAACACATACGTATCCTAAAAAACGACAATAGCATACAAACGCTACTCTTGAACAAGTCAATCTTCTCGCCAGAGAAAAAAAAGTTAGCCGTTTACGAGGTCCCTTTCTCCCTGTCCCAACTGGACACGTCGGACGGACAGCCTGCAAAGCGTCCGTACACGTCACCATCCAACGCGTCGTCTCCGTGGGCTCTGGCTCCCCGACGCGTCATACTGAACCATTTAAATTCCGCGACTTTCCCATGCATACAACCGCACTCGAGCTAGAGCTACCAGCGTACGATGTCATCCCGCGCAGCCTTTACTCGCGCTAATTAAGTCGTGGTACGCTGGCGGCCAACATGTCGCAGCCGCCGCCGTCACCGGAGCCGCATGTGCAGCAGTCGCCGTCGGGTGCAGAGAAGGCGGAGAGGAAGTACAAGGGCGTGCGGCGGCGCAAGTGGGGGAAGTGGGTGTCGGAGGTCCGGCTGCCCAACAGCCGCGAGCGGATATGGCTCGGCTCGTACCACACGCCGGAGAAGGCGGCGCGGGCGTTCGACGCGGCTTTCATCTGCCTCCGCGGCCCCGGCGCCGAGGCCGGGCTCAACTTCCCGGACTCGCCGCCCGCCGTCGCCCGAACCAGCGACCCGCAGGAGGTGTACGCGGCCGCGGTGTCGCACGCCAACCGGGAGGCTGCACCCGCCAGAGCCGCCACGGCTCCACGGGAGGAAGCAACCCATGAATCCACGGCGCAGGACGACGTGCCAATGGAAAGTGTGGCGGTGTCCCCGCTGCAGGTTCCCTCGGTTGAGGGCTTCGACTGGTCCCAGTGGAAAGCGAACCCACCGCCGCTCTTCTCGCCAACCGTTACGGGGAGCCATGCGTACTTGCCGATGTCTCCGACGGCGGCTGACGAGATGGAGGAGAACGACAATGGTGCATGCCCTGGCCTTTGGAGTTTTGATTCTGGTGACTGCTCGAACTTCCGACATTAGCACCCAACGATCGCAAAACGTAGTAGTACTTTGATATTTCTGAACTTTTAACTTGTAAACGTCACTGCATGCGTGCTTATGTCTGTTTATCATGAGCAGGTCGAAATGCTGTGAATTTTTTTTATTAATTAATCATTTTTTTAATTTAATTTTAAAGTTAACCTCAGACACACTTTATTTTCAATTCTGACCCTTTTGGTCACGTCACCATACAAAATAACACTGTCACGCCAGCCTGTTTCTAGACAAACTCTTGTCACGCCACTGGTGGTGGTGTGACAGTGTTGTTTGGTCACGCCACAACCAGTGGCGTGACAAAAAGTATGTTTTTGCAAATTTATCCTATAGCGTGACAATATTGTTTTGTCACGTCACGGATGGTGGCGTAATCAAAAAGGTCAGAATTGGAAATAAAGTACGCCGGGTGTTAATTTTAAAATTAAATTTTAAAAAAGATTAATTAATAATAAAAAGTTCAAATGCTGTAGCACGCGCGGCCTTGCATGCATGCCATTGCCAGGTCATTTTCTGTTTCTGGTTTTTTAAGAGTGGGAACATGCATTTTGATCTTGGATTGAGAATTAAATCTTGTATCTTTTGTTTTTATTTGTCCTTTGGAAGGGTTACTATCCTTTTCTGTACCTTTAGTTTTATACAATCACATAAAATAGGTTATACTCCATGCTGTTTCTTTCAAAATAAATTTTGTACATATTTTTCTCTTATTTATCTTTTGTTTTCTCAAGCTTCAACGTCTACAAGTAACCATTCATACTAGTAGCTGTTTTCTCTGGTTCCTAAGACACTTATATTAGGTTCATTCTGTTTAATTAACATTATCCTAATTAATATCCTTAATCCCTATTGCGGGTGCCTAGTCAAAAATATGCTTTCAACATTAAAAGGAGGGGTACGTACGGCATCACATAGTTACGTACGGCACTAAGATCGACCTGATCGGTATGAGAGTAAATGGCATCATTCTTTTGATGACTAATAAATGGCATCATTCTAGGATGGTTGGTCCACAAGGGAGGGCATCCCATGATCCGTGTCATGATCCGTGTCGTTTCAATTGACATTGTGTTGCGAGGAAGCATGATGAGGGAGATGATTGTAGTCCACATGTCACCGGCGAGACTCCTCGGCGCTGTGGTACTCGTACGTTCTCGTGCCAATGTGGAGACGTCCTGGTCCAATGACCAAAGTGTACTTTTTAATTTTCTAAGGGTACATTTGTAAAATGTGGGAGAATTGTTAACTCAACTTTTGATAAATGAATCCACAATCTCGGGCTCCTTATATATGGCCCAGTTTCTTTAAGAAAACAACATATGTTGTCCACCAATTTGGACTGTCATGCATTAATTGTAACACCTAATAAAATTATGATATTAGAGCTTTTTTTCTTCCAAGTAGGCAAGAACAGTATAGCCATTTCATTTTTATACAACCAATATTCCAGAAGATCTTGTGAATTACACTACACGTACCTACAAGGTGGAAGCCACACGATAACAGCCCGAGTTTGTGATGCCTATACGTACATAGGCAATCTTTTGGTGTGCTTTCTCGATCAGATCTACATATGATACCGCCCCGGACACATAACTATATCTACTATGCACACCATATTTTGTTTCTGTCAAGGTTTTCCAACGACGCACATGTAGAAGTATATTACCCACCTTTTCTCGTCAACTTAACCTTTATGTAAACTGATTGATATATACAACTCAATAGCGCATACTCCAACACTACATATTGGTTTTTAATACTAGAGCTCGATCGATTTGCAGACGAGTAGAGCTAAATCTGCATGTCAATCAGAACCGAAAGAGGGAAAAAGAGATAAATTTTACTGTACATTCTACAGGTAGTATAAATCAAATTTGACTATTGATTTGTTAAGGGTATAATAGACTTTTCTTTGTATTTATATTTTTTTTGTGAGGGTATTATGGATTTTTCCAACTAGAGTTCAAAATATTACTCTTGTGGCATGTGATCTCCACATAGGCAATTACAATTCTACCCCTCTCGGGATTATACTACACATACTACTAGGTGTAGTATAACTAAATCATAACTGATCTGAATTACTGGATTAAAAAATAGATAACTTATATTAAATTAAATATACCATAAAAGAGCTCTAAAGAAGGCACAGGTAAACGACGTTAGAGAGCTAGCTGTGCTTATCTTTACTTGGCTTGCCGTCCACTTTTTTAACGGCGTCAGTGCGTTCGTCGATACTAATTGAAAAGCAGAAGTGTATGTATATATGTATAGGAGATGTACGTCGGGAACAAAGAATATTACTAACATTAAAAGATGCTAGGATAGGAGCTTTCTAGGCGCGCTACGACGATAGGAATATGCAGCCCGTCCGATGGCTCCAAACTCGCATCTGCGTCGTCCGATCCGAACTGCGCCTCGCGCTGGGACGGCTAGTCCTTAGGCGCTCCACGTCGGTCGCCCTGGGGACCTCGCCCGTCGGATCGTCGCTTCACACTCGAGATCGCGCGTGGTGGGGAGGGCTTCCAGTGCAGCAACCTGTCTTCTCTCTCGAACCAGCGTGCGCCGCCTCGACTTTTCTCGCTTCTATCCTCTTTGGTCGTCCTCTTGCTCTACCTCCACAGCCATCGCCGCTTCCCTACTCTTCCTCCCTCGCCGCCCTTTCTCCTCGCCTGCTCGAGCCTGCACCTCTACTCCTCACCTCGCTCCCTTTCCCCTCCACCTCCGTTCCCCTTCTCCGCCGCCTTCTTGACCATCGTCGCCCATCCTTCCCTATTCTTCCAGCGTCGCCCTCACGGCCTCCCTCCCCCGCCGCCGCCGCCGCTCCCTCCCGCCCCTTGGCCTCCCTACCCAGCCGACGCATCGAGGCCGTCCCTCGCTCTTCCTACTCAGCCGTCCCCTCGGTATTCCTCCCCAACGTTGCTGCTCCCTCCCTCCCCCCTACCCTTTCGGTCTCCCTCCCTCCCTTCCATCCTTTGAACATTAAAATATGCTAGGATTGGAGCCTTCTAGGCGCGCTACGTCGACAGGAATACGCAACCCGTCTGATGGCTCCAAACTCGCCTCATGCCGTCTGATCCGAACTGCGCCTCACGCTGGGACGGCTGGCCCTTAAGCGCTCCACGTCGCCCTGGGGACCTCGCCCCTCGGATCGTCGCTTCACGCTCGAGATCGCACGTGGTGGGGAGGGCTTCCAACGCAGCAACCTGTCTCCTCTCTCTCGAACCAGCGTGCGTCATCTCGACTTTTCTCACTTCTATCCTCTTTGGTCGTCCTCTTGCTCTCCCTCCACAACCATCGCCGCTTCCCCCCTCTTCCTCCTCGTCGCCCTTTCTCCTCGCCCGCTCGAGCCTGCGCCGCTACTCCTCACCTCGCTCCCTTTCCCCTCCGCCTTCGTTCCCCTTCTCCGCTGCCTTCTCCACAACCGCCGCCCATCCTTCCCTACTCTTCCCGCGTCGCCCCCACGGCCTCCCTCCCCCGCCGCCGCAGCCGCCACTCCCTCCTCCTCCCTCCCGCCCCCTTGGCCTCCCTACCCAACCGACACATTGAGGCGGTCCTTCGCTCTTCCTACTCAGCCGCCCCCTCGTTATTCCTCCCCCAACATTGCTGCTCCCTCCCCCCGCCCTTTCGGTCTCCCTCCCCAGCCGCCGCCTCAGAGCCTACCCTCCCTTCCATCCTTTGATTTACGGTTATGCGGTGGCGGGAGCTCTAGAGCACCCTCGGGAACTTGAAGGTGAGGAGTCCTTCAAGTTTTCCACAAAGAAACTGGGCTTTCAAATTATACTGCAACGGAGCCTCGCCGTCGCCAGAGTCGCCGAGGCCGCGAGGCGATGGCAACTAGCGAAGTGGCGGCCATGGCCGAGGCGGTGGCTCGCCGACGCAGCGGTGGCCGAAAGGCCGGTCTGGAGCTTCTCGACGAAGGAGGCGGAGACGAGATGGGGCGCATCAAAAAGTCGCGAATTTGAGGCGTGGTTGTCAAATTGGAGGAAGAGCACCGAGTTGCATGCGAGAGGCGAATTGGAAAAGCATTTGTGGGAGATGCAGACCTAAGCTTTCCGCGTCCAGATTCAGAGGGCAGAGGTGGAGGAAAGCTTCAAGGAGTTCAACAAGAACTGTTAGAAATAATGTACGAATCAATAGGGAGAAGAGACACGAATTTTACGTGAAAAACCCTTGCGGGAAAAAACCACGGGCGCCAACCGGCGATGATCACTATATGAGGAGCGATTACAAAACACAGAGGATTACAATGAGGCGTTAGGCGTCTGGCGTCAACTCTCCCCGTGCGGCTTACAAGAGGTATATAAAGGGGTAAAAGGTCGTAGAGTCCAAATAAGAAACTAATCCGCTAATATGGCAACTAATTCGGATTTCTAATATGGAAGTATCTGGATTAGTTGCCATATTAGCGGATTAGTTTCTTACTTGGACTCTAAGTCCTTTTACCCCTTTATATACCTCTTGTAAGCCATACGGGGAGAATTGACGCCAAAAACCTCATTGTAATCCCCTGTGTTTTGTAATCGCTCCTCGTATAGTGATTATCGCCGATTGGCGTCCGTGGTTTTTTTTCCCGCAAGGGTTTTTCACATAAAATATATGTCTCTTGTCTCTATTGATCTGTGTATTATTTTCTAACAAGTGATATCAGAACACAGGAGATTAAGGTTTCGAGAAGAGACACACGCAAAAAATAAAAGATCTATTTCGACACCGCCGTCTCGCGCGTGCGCCTTCGCCTGGATCCGCGCCGCCGTCATACGCAGCGCCTTCATCTCCCGTTGCGCTGCGCTCCCGAGGGAAGTGCGCGTGCACGCGTCGGCCTCCGTCTTCCGCTGCGTCGGCGCCAGCCTCTTCCGTGCGCCAGCCTCGGTCCGTGCGGGCGAGCGATTGAAGACAGCAAGCGGCGCCTTCGGTCCAACGCATCGTCTTTCGGTTCTCCTCGATCCAGGGCGCGTGCGTCGCCAATCAGCCGAGTACAAGCCGTGCGATCAACACAGCAGGCCAAAATCCAAAAGAAAACGCAACAGCCTCCAGCATAGCATAGGTCCCAAGGTCTACTTCCTTTATTTTATTCATCAGCAAGCTGATGGTCATCATCACTTCACGTGAAGAATCACAGAGCAAGATCTCACGTGTTGCTATTGTTTCAGTTGGAGATTAAAAATTTCGACCACCTTTGCTTAGTGCACACGAGAACCATACCAGGAGATTTGAAGATTTTGATTCGTGTACACAGAAAGTGTACCAAACAGGTCGTTGTTTTTGCTAGGTTTACACAGATCAATACTAGCAACTTTCAGGTTTTATTCTTCATGGCGACTTTGAAATATGATCTTCCACTCCTGGATCGAAATACAAGATTTTCGCTGTGGCAAGTCAAGATGAGAGCTGTATTACCACAGATGGATTTGGATGATGCATTGGAAGGATTTGCAAAACAACCTACCACATGGACCGCAGATGACAAGTGTAAAGATCGTAAGGCTTTATCTTAGATTCACTTTCATCTATCAAATAATATTTTGCAGGATATTTTGAAGGAGAAGACAGCTGCTGCATGATGGCTGAAGCTAGAACAAATTTGCATGACAAAGGATCTCACCAGCAAGATGCATCTCAAGTAGAAATTGTACTCTCATAAATTGCAAGAAGGAGAATACGTGCTTGATCATCTTTCGGCGTTTAAGGAGATTGTTGTCGACCTAGAGTCGATGGAGGTAAAATATGAGGATGAGGATTTGAGTTTTATTCTTTTGTGTTCCCTGCCTAGTTCTTTTTCAAATTTCAGAGATACCATATTATATAGTATAGATACTCTCGCTCTTAATGAAGTTTATGAAGCTTTGCATGCTAAAAAGAAGATAAAACAGATAGTACCTTCTAAAAATTCAAGCTCGAAAGGAGAAGACTTGTTTGTTCGTGGCAGGCAAAAGGAGAACTCAAATAATGAACCTCAAGGCAAAAGTTCGAACGGCTACAAGAACCGGTCGAAATCTAGAAGCAAGTACAAGTCGTGCAAATACTGCAAGAAAAATGGGCACGGCATCTCTGAATGCTGGAAGCTCCATAATAAAGAAAAGAGAACTGGCTATTATAAACCAAAAGGTAAACCAGATGATGAAGGTAAAGCCTCTATTGCTGCTGATGATAGTCCTGATGGAGAAATCCTTGTTGCCTTTGCTGGATGTGCTAAGACCAATGATGAATGGATTCTTGATTCTACCTGTACCTTTCATATGTGCCCGAATAGGGGGATTGGTTTGCCACCTATGAACCTGTTGAAGGTGGTACTGTGTTGATGGGTGATAACTCATCTTGTAAGGTTGCAGGAATTGATTCAATTCAGATCAAGATGTTTGATGGTATTATCAGAACTTTAACAGATGTGAGGCACATTCCAGACTTGAAAAGAAACATCATCTCTTTGAGTACTCTTGATGGTAAAGGGTACAAGTATTCTGGTGAAGGTGGAGTTTTAAAGGTATCAAAAGGCTCTCTTATTGTGATGAAAGCTGATATTAAATATGTCAATCTGTACCATCTACGAGGTACTACAATATCAGGTAATGTTGCTGTAATTTTAAGTTCATTATCTGATTCTGATGCTACTAATCTTTGGTATATGCGTCTTGGGCATATGAGTGAACTTGGTTTGGCAGAACTGAGTAAGAGAAGACTTCTTGATGGACATAGCATCGGCAAGCTGGAATTTTGTGAGCATTGCGTGTTTGGCAAACACAAGAGGGTGAGATTTAATACTTCAGTTCATACTACAGAAGGTATTTTGGATTATATACATTCTGATTTATGGGGGCCATCTCGCAAGACATCTCTAGGAGGTGCTCGTTATATGTTAACAATTATTGATAATTACTCTAGAAGAATGTGGCCTTATTTCTTGAAGCATAAGTCGGAAGCATTTTCAGCATTTAAAGAGTGAAAGACTATGATTGAAAGGCAAATTGAAAAGAAGGTAAAGAAACTTCGCACTGATAATGGAATGAAATTCTGTTCTGATGAATTTGAATTATATTGCAAGACTGAAGGCATTGTTAGGCATTACACCGTTCCTGGTACTCCTCAACAAAACGGTGTAGCTGAGCATATGAACAGAACCATCATTTCCAAGGCCTGTTGCATGTTGTCTAATGCAAGTTTGCATAGGCGTTTTTGGGCTGAAGCCGCTTCCACTGCTTGATATCTTATTAATCGGTCACCCAATATTGCAATTGAAAAGAAGACTCCAATTGAGGTATGGTCTGGTTCCCCAGCAAATTATTCAGAATTAAAAGTTTTTTGTTGTACTGCTTATGCTCATGTTGATAATGGAAAATTAGAGCCTAGAGCTGTTAAGTGCATCTTTCTTGGTTATAAATCTAGTGTTAAAGGATATAAGTTGTGGAATCCTGAAACAAGAAAAGTTGTGATTAGCAGAAATGTTATCTTTAATGAATCTGTTATGCTTCCTGATAAACTGCTTACTAACGTTCCTGTTGAGAGTGAGCAAAATTCAAGTATTCAGGTGGAGCACTCTGTTGGTTCAGGAAACACATCAGATAAGGAAAATACCGTTGTTCATAATGCACCTATTGTTGAGGATACTCCCATTGTTGAGCAGCCACCACAACGGTCTATTGCAATTAATAGGCCTCAGAGGGAGATTAATCCACCCAAGAGGTTGATTGAAGAAGCTAATATTGTTGCTTATGCTTTGAGTGTAGTAGAAGAAATTGAAAGTAATAAGTGGATAACTGCTATGCATGATGAGATAGAGTCACTTGAAAAGAATAACACTTGGGAATTAGTAAAATTGCCAAAGGAGAAGAAGCCTGTTCGTTGCAAGTGAATTTTCAAAAGAAAGGAAGGTATATCTCCTACTGAACCAGCAAGGTATAAAGCAAGATTAGCTGCTAAAGGTTATAGTCAGATTCCAGGTATTGATTTCAATGACGTCTTTTCCCCAGTTGTGAAGCATAGTTATATTCGTACTTTACTCAGTATTGTTGCTATGCATGATTATGAACTTGAGCAATTAGATGTTAAAACTGCATTCTTACATGGGGAGTTGGAAGAAGACATTTATATGGACCAACCTGAGGGTTTTGTTATTCCTGGAAAAGAACACCTTGTTTGTAGATTAAAGAAAATCTCTTTATGGTTTGAAGCAATCTCCTAGGCAATGGTACAAGAGATTTGACTCCTTTATGCTCTCTCATAATTTTAAACGATCTGATTATGACAGATGTGTTTATTTAAAGACTGTTAATGGTTCAACCATTTATTTGCTTCTCGATGTTGATGATATGTTGATTGCTGCAAAAGATAAGTCAGAAATAGCAAAATTGAAAGCACAATGAAGTAATGAATTTGAGATGAAGGACCTAGGTGCAGCAAAGAAAATTCTTGGCATGGAGAATATCAGAGAGAGGAAATCTGGCAAGTTATACCTTAGTCAAAAAGTTATATTGATAAGGTTCTTCGTCGCTTTAGTATGCATGATGCAAAACTAGTGAGTACTCCATTAGCTTCGTATTTCAGATTATCTTCAGCTTTATGTCTTATGTCCTAAGTCAGATTATGATATTGAGTACATGTCTAGAGTTTCATATTCCAGTGCAGTTGGTTCTCTTATGTATGCCATGATTTGTTCTCGTCCTGATTTATCTCATGCACTGAGTGTTGTTAGTAGATACATGGCTAATCCTGGAAAAGAGCATTGGAAAGCAGTTCAGTGGATTTTTAGATATTTGCGTGGCACTTCTAATGCTTGTTTGTAGTTTGGGAATTCTAGAGATGGACTTGTTGGTTATGTTGATTCGATTATCTTTGGTGATTTGGACAAGAGGAGGTCTCTCACAGGTTATGTTTTCACCATTGGTGGTTGTGTTGTTAGTTGGAAGGCACGTTTGCAAGCTACTGTTGTCTTATCCACCGCTGAAGCAGAATATATGGCTATTTCTGAAGCTTGTAAAGAAGCTATTTGGTTGAAAGGTTTGTACACTGAGCTTTGTGGAGATAATTCTTGCACTACTATATTTTGTGATAGTCAGAGTGCTATATGCCTTACAAAGGATCAGATGTTCCATGAGAGAACAAAGCACATTGATGTGAGATATTACTTTATTCGAGGTGTTATTACTCAAGGTGATGTCAAAGTGTGCAAGATAAGTACTCATGATAATCCAGCTGATATGATGACAAAGCCAGTCCCTGCTGCTAAGTTTGAGTTTTGCTCAAGTTTAGTTGGTATTTGTCGACGATCAAGACGTCGATCTTACGAAAAGAAAAAGGAGAGAGTGACGTAGGAAATCTTGGGTAATAATGGGACTGCTCTTTTATTGGTATGAACTGAGTTTTACAGGGGATGCCTCCTGACTAGATGATGAACTACTCCTGTATACACTGAGAATACTGCTTGTTACTTTACCATGTCAGACTTAAAACACGGATCTAAGGCTTGTACTTCGGTCCGACGGCCTTCTTTTTTTCCGCTCCATCCATGCTTCATCTTTAAATAGCCCTTGAAGAGGTGGCAGTTACTTCTAGAGAAAACGTCTGATGTGAAGCGTTGCGACTGGTCGAAGTCGGATGACGGTTGATGGAAAGTCAACCATTCGACGGTTGTATGTCTATGAGACATATAACCGCATGGCGGTTATTTATTAGTGCTTCTGGATAAGAAACGTCGTATGGTATGGAACATGCACGTGTTCCATTCATCACACGGTAGAGAATATACCTGGAATCAGTTCCAAGTATCAGTTCATACCTT